>OU744279.1:60478077-62878077 GCA_916610125.1 Cheilosia vulpina
CGCAGGACACAAATAATCATATCTGTACCTATATTCGCGCAGTTCGAGACGATAGTACAACCGGGCAAGGTCTTAAAGAACACGATTTGATGTTGCCCAAAATAACTTCAAATTCACCAAATGAACAACAGCAATGATCCATCAAAGTGCCAGAGCTTTGAGAATTGAGAGCCAACGTACTCCGAACCGATGGCAACCAAACGAAGTGTGTCGATTTATTAAAAGCCTTCTTCTACATCCTTATCGCCAATCTTTTCCGTTTATTTTAATGCAATCAGAATTGTAGGTTCGTCTTCAACGAACTGTGGTGATCTACTACCCTCGTAAAGTTACAAACACCTTGTCTCCGCAAAACTCTGATGAAAACTAAATGAATTCGACCTCAAGCACGTAAATATAATGCAGTTCAACTAATAAATCAAGAGGGTAGTAGATCAGACATTTAAGTACGTCGACGGACCAACACACATCACGGTGGTAGATGCTGCGAACAAATTCATTGGCACCGATGAAGTTTTCAAGTACCCACCTACTTACTACCACAGGCCATTATCACCGGGTACTAAAATTTCGTGGAAAACTGTTAAATACTGAATGAGACAGAAGCGACGAGCGCATTTAAAGGAAGAGTAAAATTTATCATCACTATTCTGGAAGAACTAAATTGAAATGGAATGCGCACACAAGTTCAGTAGCTCACCTTTCCCAAGAAGATAATAGGAAATGAACGAAACGTGAACGGAGTACTCCTTTTAATGTTTAATAAACTGAACAAGAAACCCATAAAAGAGGGTGGGTTACTAAACGAAAAAGAGTGTTTATGGCGACTGTTAATTGGGAAAAGTTTCCACCAAGGATGCACAAGTGCATATCTTCTAACTCGTAGGTATCCAAATAAAGGGTGTCCCATAACTCACGCAAAAGGTTGATTTTGCGCCGTTTAATAGTACAGTGATGCCAACGCAAAAAAAATTAACAATGTGACAGCTGACAGTTCGGGGTTAGTAAAAATGGAGCGCTATACGAAAGAACATGAACAACGCATTTTCATTTTTGAGCAATATTTTAAAAATAATGAAGGTTATTTTTCGAACAAAATCATCTTCCAGTGATGAAGCTCATTTTCATCTTGATGGTTTTGTTAATCGTCAAAATAGTCGAATTTGGGGTTCAGGAAACCCACGAGTAAATGTTGAGAAACTAATGCATCCACAACGCGTAACTGTTTAGTGCGGATTTTGGGCATTATCAGATCATCCTTTTGCGAAAATGCTGCTGGTCAGACAGTAACAATGAATGGTGTTTGATATCGTGACATGATAACCCAGTTTTTAGTGCCTAAATTACGAGATATGAACATTTGGTTTCAACAAGAAGGTGCCGCATGCTAGATAGCCAGAGAAACAATTCAATTACTGCATGAGTCATTTCCTAATCGCTTAATCGGCCGTCAGAATTGGCCATCCAGATCTTGCGATTTAATGCCATTGGACTTTTTTCTCTGTGCTTTTTTGAAGTCAAAGGTCTATGCGACCAAGCCCACGACCACCAACGCCTTAAAAAAGGAAATTGGGAGGTGTATTAATGAAATTCAGCCACATTTATTCGAAACGGTCACAGAAAATTTCAATAAAAGAGTACGTACTTGTCAGCAAAGTCGTGGCGGCCATTTATCCGATGTCCATACAGAACCCCAATCTTTATACTCCATGAATCAATACAAAATTTAAGCTTTCTAATAAAAAATCTGTATTTTCTATCAAAATTACATTCTGCGTGAATTATGGGACACCCTACAAATACTCCACAGGAAATCCAAATTACATGATCTGCTTATTTGCAACCGGTTCATACCAATACAATGGCTGACAATTAATATCAGATACGGCACTTCAATTACCCGACACATCAAGAGCCTAATCTAATTAGCTCCAAACAATCCTCCCATTCATGGCAAACTGTTGCGCCCACTCTATACCTGGTTCTAAGTGCCATGTGCCGTTATGGTCGAGTGTGTTGTTGTCGAAAGAAGCACTTGTCTACTGCCAAACAAATTAGATGAGCATATAATTGACAGGGCGAAAAGCGGCCGTACTCAAACCAAATAAGTAACAGCAAATTTCGCTCTGGGCTAAAATCCAATCCGAGTTTTGCTAATTAAACTCAGTTGCTCCATAGGCTGACAGGATATACGAACTAAGTCGAATATTCCGTCTTACGTACCTATACTGAGCCTAATGCATTCCCACTCCATATTTACACGGATATATATGTAAAAAAGGAGAACAAATCGTTAAAATGTCCCATGCAAAAGGATTCGAACAGCAAAATGAAACTTAGAACCCGATGGGAAAAGGTTCTTTGGAAAGCTGATATAACCACGCTCACATGTGTCCTGTGTCAATAGGGTTTGTGAATTTATGCGCCTCTTGTTGTTCGTGTTGAGGGCGATCGACTGGGTAAATGTGTCCTTTGGGACTTGAACGAATTGGATTTCCGGACCCGACTGAAAGGTATAAAAAACACAGACATCCTGTATAAAAGAGTAAATTAAACTTTTACCAAGAGAGCTTTGTGGCATATTGATCTCAACGATGGGTAGGTGTAGTCGGGCTGGCTTATGGAGGACTCTCAAATGGAGTGCTGCGGTTTGTCGTTACATTCTCCATGTAACATATGTTGACTTTAAAGTTTGTAACAAACTACAAAAGTTATTGGGAGCACAGACACTTTGGACGTCATGGAATACTTGTGACCGCTTAGGAGCGATTAAATCTTTTCCGAAAATGGACGTTTACTAGCACAAATTCTATAAAATAATTTCGTGAGTTTACTCCCCGGCAAATTTATGTTTTCACAAATGAAAACAAGCACCGTGCCTAACTATAAAGGAACGAACGAGACATAGTCTACGGACGGTGACTTTTAGCGAGCGTAAATGGAAGACACACTGCGCGGGAAGTTTAATTGGCAAGGACGTTCCCAATTCTTCTAACGGCTATAAATACTCACTCAATCGTTCTGTATCAAAACTCAAATCCAAGTCTGTTTAAGAAACCGGGGGACGACTTGGTGGAGATGAAGTACACCAACTTCTTTGTTATTGAACCACCGAATCGTTTGTCCCATCCGAAGTGTCATGCTGTCTGACGTGCTATGCAAAAATTGGGACTTTTCGGTTTCAGGTTGACAACGTTTTAAATTTGAAAGGTGCTGGGTCTTTCCAACAAATTTCAAATCGATGCTCAACACATTTTCATCCCGCGATACGAATAATTCTTTTTAGTGTCCAGACCAAATTTTTCGAATTCACAATGACGAAATTTCCCATACGAAATTTTGACCTACAAAATACATAAAATGTAGGTTAAAAATGATTATTGGTAAGTTGAGTATGAGGTCGAGCTTTATAAATCCGTGTTGGTGGAATGACAGCAAGGGCGGCTGCTTCTCTGTGAAGATTGGAAATAAACCTCACCATGATCACAGATGTCAGAAAAGGATCCACTTTCGACTGCTTCAATATTCCCCTACACCATATTGAGCGCGGGACAAATTCCAACGTGGAAGGCACTATTTTCCACTGATTCGTCCAACTAATAGGGGTGTGAGGGCGGTATCAACAGTAAAAGCCAGTCCCAAATGTGAGGGAAACTTTAACAGTGATTAAAGAAAATGTTACATTGGTTGACATTGAGATCGTCACTTTTGATAGTAGCGACTTCGAGGTTGTTTAGGACTCTTTATCTACCTCGGAGTAAGCGGCATCTTCGCAGATGATTTTCTAGTAAAAATCTGGAGAAAAATGACCCGGTATAAAACTCTTGACTCGTGGGGCATGCGCTATAGAACCATTACCGTACCAGTGCGCCAAGGGCTGGTCTGTAAGCATAATGGTCGAGTTGGTAGCGTACTAACAGTGGAGAAATATCCTCTTCACGAGCTCCTATACCAACTTTCTCTAACTTTTAATACCTATTACCAAATCAATCATAAGCAAGGTCAATAATTATACCAACAGAATAGCAGACAAAATTTACTTGTGGGTAAAGTGGAAAGTACAATGTGTTACTTGAGCTTTGATCAGCATTTTATTGGCATTCGTCCTGCCAAAGTATAGTCTATATTTATGACCCGAGGCATAGCTTCCCTAGGCGAATCTTTTGTGGGAACTTTGAATTGATGCCGTTTCCCAAAGTCTGTTGTTTTTGTTGTCTCATTGTTTTTTATTCATGATTTCAAAGTAAACCCTAGAAAAAGAAAACAAAATTATAAACCCTTATTCTGTTCATTTATTTAACATTTTCTTTCCTTTATTTTTCATAACAAAATATTTTAAGCAATATTATTTGATAATTTTTTTTCCTGAATTTACTAAAGCAACTCAAATTGTAATTTTATGTTTGTCACTGTTTTTCTTTCCTTAACTTACTAATGCAACTCAAATATGTAAATTCTGATTTTATGTTAGAAATTTTACGACTATGAACGACTCGGTGGCAGCGTTGCCGTTAACTTAAAATAAATGTCACTAACTCGAACCTTAAAATCCACCAGATATGCAAATTTTTTTTTAAAAAAGTCACTAAAAGAAAATGTTCACTACCTACAAATGATAAAAAATATTCAATTTTAACAATTTTTTTTATTTTGAACAATGAATTCAAAACTTACTATATTTAAATACATAATGTTAACTTATATAAAAAAAAAACAAATTCAGTCTCAAAGTTAAAATAGATTTTAAAATCAATACAAATCAGAAATAATTAGATCGATTTCATCTTCATCACAGATATTATGAGGTAAATGAACCTCATAATATCGGGGGCACTAGAAATGTAAATTCAATTTTTTAGAGACAAAAAATAAATTTTTGTCAATAAACTTTTAAAAATTCCACTAGAGCGACAAAGTCACTAAAACGGCAACCGTGCCAACGGCAAAAATCTAACTGAACTCACGAAACTACAACTCCAGCCTTACAATAGGAAAATATAGCTGCGTCGTCAGCAACGGCAGAGCACATCGCGCATGCAAAAAGATTGCAGCGCGTTGTTGCAATAAGAGATATTTGTTTATTTGGTCGTGGAACGTAGGAAAACAAAAGTCTGCAGCGCATGCAATTGCAGAATATTCTGGTTTATAACCAGCCTTGGCAAGTCATTCTGGTGTTAATTTTGACCACTTGGCCACCAAAACTTGTTTTTTTAAACAGCTCCAAAGTAGATAAACAAAATTAAAAGTAAAAAAAAAAAAGTTTATACATATTCAGTGATATTTGTGCCTAAAAGATTAAACATCTTATGTAAATTTTGTACACTTTTCAGGAGAGCAATTTTAAACTTTAAAGGTGCTCTGAAAAAATAGGGCTTGGACAAAGAAAATTCTTTCGAAAAAATATAGCAACTTAATTTGAGAATGCATATAGTCAAAACTTTTATTGTAATAGATTGAGGACTTAGGTCAAAAATTTTATGCTTTTTTGACATTTTGCATCTTAAGTCACTTAAGATACTTTTCAAATTCAATAACTAATTGTTTTGAAAACGATTGAACAACGAAGTCGTCACTTTTCTCGCGGTAAAAAATCGTATGTACACTGTTTTTTAAAAGGAGGGAAATATTGGTACTAAAGCTATTTTTCCCTTTCAAATAATAATAAGCATATAATATCTTTTACCTTATGCAAGGCACTACAGTTGATAATTTAAGCTATTTTACAAACAGTTATAACTTCCGCATTACTTGAAAATTTTTCACCTGGCTTGGCTTAAGGCATAGAGTCAGGAGAAAACACTTCAAATAACGTTAAACAGATTGAACAACTTAAGTCGACTGACTTAGACACAGATAAATGGTGATTGCACAGTAAAATAAGAATAAATATTTCAATAAAACTTCAAAAATAATAGTTATATACATTGTAATAACCAAATTGTAAGAGTGACTTGGCATCACTAAAAAGTAATGTAGGAAGAACCAGTGGAACTATCACTCGCCCTCTCCATTTTGTTTTGCAAAAGAATAAAGACGTGGAAAATAACCAGGCAAATGAAATCTTTAATTTTCTGAGTAATCCCAGGATAGACTATTATTGTATTCGTTTTAAATTAGCGAAAAGGCAAACAGGAGAACGCATTACATTTAAAGAGAAATGAACTGGTATAAAAGGATGGCAGCGTTAAAAAAAAAACACTAAAATTCATTTTTAAGCACTAAAAAAACGCCCAAGCGCTAAATCTACTTTTTCGGCAGTAAAATTCAATTTTGGGCACTAAAATTTACGCTGAAAGCTCTGTCTTGGTAACGCTGTTTATAACACCCTCTCGCCAATACAATAGCCTCTGTGTGAAATTCCGCAAGACTGCAGAATGATGATGAGGCCATCGCTGTTTCTTGACCGTTAAATTGTGGAAGGTGGCCTACACTCGCTCTTTCGAAATATTGCCGTGGTTTACTTGCAAGTAATTAGCTACAACTGTAATATTCAGATCACAAGATCTAACTTTATTTCTAGAAGCGGTAAAATAGCACATACAATGAATTTGTGGTTGGGGATGCAACTATTCAACGTTCCCTTTGAGGTGGCTAGCGCTTCCTTCCCCCCGTCGTCAATGTGCAATCATGGCAAAAGCCACAACAGTCTGAAGCATTCCGTAACACACACAAGTTACCTTAATTACAAAGCTTGCAAGGCAGCCAACTTGCTTCTAAGGCCGACTTTAGAAGGTACTATACTGCTTTACGAATTTCTGCCACCAACCTCCATTATACGGAATTGCTTCTGCCGTACAACTTATACAGATTACAGACACCCATTATTCTGAATGCAGTGTTTATTTAGTAAGAAAAACACACACGCACACGAGGAGTAAACAATCAAAGTAGTGTGCTCGCTCATCTTGGGCTCCGTGCAGCCAGCACAACTTGTATATGTTTGGCTTGCACTAAGCGGATAAAAGCCAAGAGTGGCGAAGGAGTTTCTTATTTTTTTTTATTTTGGCTGCAAATTGCTTTTCGTATTTATTCCACCAGCATAAAGAGGACTTTCTTCGAACTTACTGCATGTGAACTGCATAATGCATGGCTTGCCTGATGTTGTTTTAAATTTTGTTGCATTTTGCTGGCTTTCTCTTTGTCACGGACGTTTACAAAACATTTTATCCGTGACCTTTACGAAAAATGCTTGCCTAGCAAAAAGAGTGGGGCCATTACAGTAAGAAGCACAACTCTCCATCAACAAAGTAGCAGGTCCTTATCCCTGATGTTGACGACTATCAAGGTTCTTGGTATGTTCGCCTGCATTTTATGTTTGGTCGTACATCCCAGCAAATGGTTTCAATCTGAATTACACACAATCGAGGTTAATTAATGAACAGATAAGATTTGCGATGCATCATCCACTGTCTAATGACAGTTTTACTGCCGAAAAATGAATTCATCCGTGAGAGCATTTAAAGTGACAACGATGTGATTTTAAAGGTCGGGCAGAGCATAGAGGAGGAGGTAATCTGCTTAATGAGTAAATGGTTTGGATGCCATTACTATGCAAACTGTGGGAAGTTTTTTTCTCTTATTTTTCGCCTGTACCGAGAAAAGTTAAATGAAAATTACCATTAAAACGAATGAAGCGGCAAAGACGCAAGACTAAGGCGACAAAGGAAAGTCAACTTTTAGGCCCATGCCGGGGCATCATGATGAAATCATGTTAAAACGTTGATGACCCAAAGTTTTCGAAGCGACAATTTAATGATATTTTATGGGAATGTAGGGGACAGAGATGGAATTTTGAGTTTAAGCTGGATAATCAGGTGGATGGACATGGACGTGGACGTCCTTTTGCGTTTCCTTGAAAATGGTGAAGTAGATATATTGAAAGTTGACTTAGCATATTAAGTGGGCGAGGTGGCTATAGATGTTTTCTTGACAGAATTGAAAATGGAAACGGGGAAGAGGCGTTTTGGCATTTTTAAGTGAAGCCGAAAGGACTTATAAGTTAAAATTTATCGTGTTTTCAATGCAGCAGTGAAGAGAAATTCCAGTCACCCGTTTTAAGGACCAATATAATGCGGATTTCCGAGCCGTCGCCGAAGAGTTTCTCCAGCACTGCATACCAAGAAAATGTTCCAAAAGGTAGTAAGACGAACCGAACTTCAGGTATCATTGCACAGATTTCACTCTTTCCATATGAAAATACAGTCAAGCCTGAAGAAAACCACATCACTTGATGTTACAATAGCATTAAGACAGTTGACTTTTTCTGTCGCGTCGACGGATCCGTTCGGCAGTCCCATACGGTAACAGCCGATGACAGTTTCTCTTATTCTCTTCATATTTCCACCAACGAAAGTGCTTTCTCTCACGCAGCGCTGCTTATGGGTTACCTTTTGCTGCTATTTATGCTATCAACTTGTCAGTCGAATACTTTGCCGCATCGGACGCGACGGATTTTATGAGTTGGGCCCTTAAATCACAACTTTTTACAGTACATTGGTTATTTCATTTCATTTCATTTATTCAATTTGCAGACAGACAGACAGACAGACAGACATTTCTATGTCGTATTGTCGTATTACCTTCACCGCCGTAACTATTCTATAGGTCATAATAGATAATATACACTGCGGGTCATTTGAATAGGGACAGCCGCTTCGGTCACAGTTTGCGTGAAATAGCTCGAAAAATTGAGAAAAGCAAATCGGTTGTGCATAATTATTTAAAAAATAAAGAGAACTATGGCAAAAATATGAAAGGACGTACGGGGCAAATGCTAACTGCTCAAGATAAACGAGCAATCTTACGAGAAGCCTCTAATTCGGCTCGATCAGTGGCGAAAATCAGGGAAAAATTGGAGTAAGTGCAAGTTTATCAACAGTTAAACGAGTGGTTAAGAGGGCCCCACATTTGCAACTTAAAAAAATGAAGAAAAAACCACCATTAAATCCGGTTAGGAAAGAACAACGCTTGGAGTTTGCACGTCAGCACATGGCATGGGGAAAGAGGTGGCAAAAAGTAGTTTTCTCGGATGAAAAAAGTTCAACCTCGATGGTCCGGACGGATTCAACTACTATTTCCATGATCTGCGAAAGGAAGAACGGTTTTTGACGAGGCATCACAGCACGGAAGGTGGCGTTATGGTTTGGGGAGCTGTCCCCTACTATGGTGCGATACCATTGAACTTCCAAAGTACAAGAATGACAGCAAAATCGTACCAACAAGTTCTGGAAACAGCTTTTCCGCAATGTCAGCACATTTTCGGCCCCCTTAGGTGGACATACCAGCAGGATAAAGCTCCCATCCATACAGCCCGCATAATAAAAACTTGGATCCAAGCTCAAAATGTCGATTTGATGACATGGCCCCCGTATTCCCCAGACCTAAGCATCATGGAAAATGTTTGGGGATGGCTCACGCGAAAAGTGTACGAAGGTGGCAGGCAGTTCGAGGACAGACATCAGCTTACTGAAGCCATCAAACTTGCTTGGGGTGAAATTTCCCTAGATTATTTAAAATCGTTATATGATTCTATGAATACCAGAATTTTTGAATTAGTTTTAAATAAAAGAGAAAGTACTCATTACTAAAAAAACAAATGCATACTTTTTTTGTCACTTTTCGGGAAGTAAAAGCAGAATATTACTTGTGTCGCTATTCTATTGACCTACTTTTTTTGCATGGTTTTTAGATCATCATAGTTAATTGTGGAAAGAAATTGGTAAACATTCCGAATGTATTAATACAACACATCTAGTGAGAGGGCAATTAAATAACCTTTCATACCGTATAACAATTTTTATAGTAGGAAGTTAGGAATGAAACATATAAGGTAAAATGATTCTAAGATATGCTGTCCCTATTTAAATGACCCGCAGTGTAAAATATTCCGCCATTGTGAATTCCTCAAATTTATTCGATAACAATTTCTAGCCTTTATTTAAACTTTACGGATTGCGCCGACTAATCGACGCAACAATGGTCGTCTTCAATTCAATACAAATTCATTCATTCATTATTATTACTATTTATTAACTAGTAAACATAAATGTAAAAGTTAATCTTAAACGAACAGCACTAGCTCCAAGGCTTACGACTGGGGTAATTCAAATTAAATTTATTATTAATTTAAGAAAACTGTGGAGTCGCGTAAAACTAAACATTTCAGGTCACAATCTGCAATTTGGAACCAACTAAACAGAACATTTTTAAAATGTTTCTGATCTCGCTAAAGATATATGTCTCAGAGTTTAGAATAATTTCACATTTCTGTCTGTGAATGGCAAAATAATGCGGTGTCCAACGGAAGGGGTATTCATTTTCATTTGCACAACTGTATTTTTTTGGGCTTATTGTCACTGCTTACGTTTGATGTCAACATAAGCTACGTAGAAGTGGGATATAAGGAGTAGCACATTATAATCGAGGTTTGTGAAGCGGCTTTAATTTTGGCGTACTTCTCAGGTCACTTTTATGATTTTCAAAAATCGCTTAAAGTTGCTAGAATTTTTTTCATTAATGCACATTTTAGTGGGGCTTCATTTATTTTTTTTTGTTATTAACTCACTTCAGTCTTAAAGTAATGGGAAATTTTTATTACATGACTTAAAATATTAGATAAAAATTATATTATATATAATTAAAAAAATATATATTAAATAAGATTCCGGTTACAGTGGGACAGATATAAAGTGTTCGGTTGGTAAGTGGAATGTTACATCACTCGTAAAAACCAGCTTCTTCGCATGTTGTGATCTATTACATTTTTTTTTTTTCGAAAACTAACTCATCACGCCAAATTACAATCAATTTTTATCAAGCCGCATAGTCAATGTTCGCCGGGAGAGCATACAAAAAGTCAAATTTCCGCAGCAATAAAAGTTAGTAACTCGTAATTAACCAGCCCTGTTGATTATACATCTGGATAATTCGACTACATAAATCTCAGTTTAGGTGGCTTAATTCAGCTTTCTGCTATAGATCCATAAATTAACACCCACATGGTTCAGCCCTTTTCCCATAGAACAAGGGGCTCTCCTCCAGCTACAACAATGCACAACATCCCGCAGATAACAGCAACGTATCTATTAATATTTAGGACTAGCAAAAACATACCGATATGTATCTCTCCTGCTACAAACATGCTTTTGCGTGTACACACACCACGCTGGGGACCAAACACACTCTCCTTTCTGCGTAACGGACGAACAATGCCAGACAACGCAAACAGAAGTTTTATCTGATAAGCTTATTTGACTTAATAAGCCTGCCCACCCTGGTAGGTGGTAGGTGATAATCAAATACGCGGTCGCTTTGCATTCATTCGGAAGCTATGAACGCTGAACATACCAATGTGATACAGAAAAGGGATCACTTTTATCTCAGCGGCAGCAAGCCCCAATTACGCACCACACCCGCATGAGCTCAAGGGATGGCTGGATGTGCGCAGCGCATCCATGTTATGTTTTCCTTCAAACTTTGTAAATAACATGCGAAATGTAATTGTGTGTATCGAGCCGTATGTGGTGAATTCGAACCTCACTCCGAGTGGCATCGCAGACCCTACGCCCCATGAACGTGCCACATATTAGATTAGCGCACAGAAATAGAAATATACGCGACGCCGAGTGGGTGGGGGTGTAGCGTTTGTTTAATGTGGGATTAATTATCTTTCATGGCTTTTTAATCTCATGCCGGTCGCCGTGGTATGGGTGTGTTTTATTTTTTCTGCTTGACTAAAGCTTTAAATGTTATAATTCGAAGCCGCTGGCGGTTTTAATTCATTTTTCCTGCAACTTTTGTCTAAGTTGTTGTTGTGGCAAAAAAACAAATTCAATTTAAAAATATTCCCATGCTCTGCAGAAGGATACATCGAAAGCCTTTCAGTTGCATGAACATGTAAGGCCGGTTTAACATTTGGAAGGCTGTCTCATTATCCGGGGGTGCGGGGGATGGGGTCTTACCTCTCAGATTCATTCATGTGCGTATTCCCGGACCATGGCAGAGGAAGCATTTTGAATATTATCAGTTCTTTGCCTGCCTTTCACCTATAGGAGCAGGCCCTTTGGCCGAAGGTCATTAAAGGGTTGCAGATATTCTGTTTTTGTTTATAACCCATCTTGTGGTATACAAGAGTTTTCGGTCCTTCGATTTATGGAAAAACAATATATCCCTTTGCTTTGTGAAGGTGGTTTGTTGGCTTAAAGACTCTTTCATCAGGTTTATTAATGTGGGAGAGGTTTTCACTCAAGTCTTATCGATTTTAAGAGATTTTGAACCCACCTCTACTGAATATTAATAAAAAATATGTGTCTTGCATCACGGATAGAAGGAATAATCCAATCACCTGACGTCCTGTCAGAGGAATGCAAGTTATTCTTTGACAGCCTTGGTCAACGTTTGATATATTTAACAATCACAATCAGTGTGACTAAATAGAGTCCGGAAAATCCTTTCCCAATTAATTTGAACTTTGTTTTAAGTTTTTGCAGGGACAATGAGGCGTCAATCGATCTTTCTCCAACCACAAAACTTTTCTTTTCAGAACACCCTCCTTTGCTGACAACTGCGTTCTAGGAAAAATTTTTTTCTCGTCTTTCAATAATCTATGACATGAAAAATGCAGCGATTTGCACAGTCGCTAGTGCAATTTCTTGCATGAGTTAAGGCCCATCTCCCGCTATGCGGGCATTAAGTGGAAATTTATTTTCACTCTGTGAACTGCTGTTCTAATATTAGAAATACGAACACTTCAAACCAACACCACCACTATCCTCTGGTGCATACTCGAATCGTTTGGACATAAACACCGAGCACATTTCCTCTGTCATCTTTGGTAACGAGTTTGTTTACTTTCGTTATGGCTGCAACTAATTTAAGAAAATAGAACGGAAATTACTACGACAACACTGAAGGGCAGCATTGTTTCTGCTACAATATAACAGAATGGTCTATAACTCGAGCGTATTTGGTTTCACTGCGTAAAAGAGGGCGCCGTGTGGCTGGGGGCCTTCATGTTCTTGTACGATCAGCCACTTTCTGAGCTTTTAGTGATGAAGTTTACTTTTTGCGGTTTCGTAGGTAAATTCACACCAATGAAGGGACTTGTAAAGTCATGATCTTTTTCCAATTCTTATGTCGGTTTGAGATGTCCGAAGAGGCTGCGAGAAGACGAATAACGCCATATGCGACTTAGCGGAAAAACCGGGAGCAGCAGTACCTACTTAAAAAATAAAAAAAAAATCTTGTACTTTACCCCTTTATATAAAACACCGTTACCATTTTTGGGCGCCTCAAATATCATAGTCTCCCCAAGACGATTTCCAAAACCTTTTACCTGAAGCAACTGACAGTTTTTAATTATAGGATGCAATGTGTCATTTAAATGAGACTGAAGTATGTCAAAGTCAATATAGCCCCATGTCATGATTTTAGGAAATAGTTTCTTCACCCGTTCAATATTTCACGATTGTAAAAAATCACGGCTGTCAAAAATTAAACGCAACCTAGATAATCAGAACACTTTTTTCTTACTCTAGGTCACAAAAGTGTTCGAAATCGAACATAAAGACTTCGAGCACTTTTGCGACTGTTGATTTTTTTTCCTCAGAGTTGCTTCAGATTAACCAATACAAGTGCGTTTGAGTTTGACAACAACTGCAGTTTGTTTACGTTTTCGACGTATTGGATCGGGTGGATCTATTTTTGTAAATTCTTTATGGTTAGAAATCAATCTGGGTGCAAATTTCGATTTTTTTTTAAATACAACAGGCCTTCCTAAAAACAGTGTTAAGTTTCGACCGCTCTAGATTCCCGCACAAATGTATACCCGCACAAATTAAATATGCTACACGTATTTTTCCATCAGATCTTTTAAATTTGTAAACCAAATCTATTCCACCAAGTCACTCAGCAGTTTTTTAGCTTGAAAAAAATCGACTGTGTCCTTCCGATTCCGACATGAATTCATCTATCAACATCTAAATTAGCGTAAACAAGCAACATCGACAATGGTTGGGTTATGTTTGCCCTTTGTCATGATACGCCCATCATGAAATACCCCGCCACTTTCTCTTCCAAGGACGGCTTGTTACACATCACGGTTATTAAAACTAAAACAAGGGAGTGGAAGCTCTGAAAACCTGCCAATGACAGTTCAATGGATATCGCTCCCTGACAAAGTATTTTTTTCGTATTTGTTTGAATTTTTCATTATTCCGCACCCGTGGCATATTATTCGATTTCATCAATTTCAATAAAAAGAAATAACTTTATCGACAGCAGGTGGCTGCTATCAATTCGACGGCCCGTGACAGGTTACTTTTCCCACAGAAATTTCAACCCAACTCATCATTTAAATATCATCCCAATCGGCTGTACAAAAAATAAGAAAAAAAAGACGCAATGCTAAAAAAATGTATATATGGATCGTTTTTGTTTTCATTTTATATCAATCAATCTTTCAGTTGCCTTAAGAGGGTGCCAGCCTGTTTAACACGATAGCCGATTGAGGGCTATCAAGTAGAGTTCTTGGGTTTTCCTAATTATCACTGTTTCGTGTTAGAAACTAAAAGCGAACATCTCTTCAAAAGCGCTTTGGAGAAAATTGTGTATCTTTCGTGTCTATTTATATGGGAGGAATAGAAATATTTATTGTTTCCTCAACAAAAATAAAAATCATGTGTTCGCTGCTGTTTAGCTTTAATTACCTCTTGTTTGGGCAATTAATTTGAATTGTTTATATTTTTAAAAGGCGAGCGTTTATAGCAAACAGAAATGCAGAAATACAAGAGAAATTTTTGCAACAACAAATGAAGGAGCTGGGAATGTTCTTTTCTATTTTATGCACATATACAGTTGGTGATCGTTAAATTTGATTGCGAATTTACACAAATAAGCAGATATTAATTTTTAGTACTCTGCTGATTTCTGAGAAAATCAAAATACACGATTTAGTACGCACATTAACATTAAATAGTGTTTACTTATAGCTGAAGTGTTTTTTTTAGCATAGTATACAGAAAATTAATTCCTAGTTATGTGCAAGACTGGTGTTTTTTTTGTGGAGAAAATCCTGTGTCCGTTCTCACTTTTTTGAGCGGTATAATGTCTTCGACTTTGAGAATCTGACTCAGGGACATGCGGCCGTTGGCTGATACGACTCATGGCGTTTAAAGTAAAATCATACGTCACAGTTTATGACATGCAAAAAGTAGATATTTATGTAAATCGTGAAATCTTTAGACCTAAAATAGGCCTCATGGAGGCGAATAACTAAAGAGACTCTTAATACAATGACGAACACAACAGCCATCCAGGGTAAAATAGTCAAAAGAAAGTCAAAGAATTGTGCAATTTGCTGACGATGAGTGCTTCAGGCGTATATTTATATGCGGATTTATGATAAGTGGAAAAATTAGACGAGAAGTATTTCATATTTCAAAACACTGATTGTCGCTCAGCACCTATAGAGGCGGTGATGACGCTTGCAAGGAAGTATTTTACGATATTCTTTAAGGCCCGTTTGCTGATACGACTCATAACGAATTAAGTGTCACATAAGCTCTAATGTGACAGTTTATGCCCTAAAAAAAGTAGCCTACAAGTATTTAAGTAGAACTTAAATCGTTAAGAGTCGAGCAAACGGCCCTAAAAGACGTAGTTATGGAAGGTGCCTAAATGAACAAGGTTGTTCTTGTTGACTTTGCGCCGTACCTACTAATAACAGATTTAAGTCTCGACTTTAAATATATGAAAGCTCACAATTGCAAAATTTCTATTGAAAATATAGCTATTTTGGAAAAAGACTAAGAATGTTCTTTGGAAAGATCCTTTAAATTTTACTCAGTTCTCCGCTTTAAGCACGAAAACACCTGCAGAAGAAACTCCAACTAATTATTGACCTGAAAGGTTAACAATATTAGCCAAAAAGCAAGTAAAAGTGTTATCATCGGCCTGGCCGATACCCTCAACTGAATACAAGTCATGTTAAATTGGTTTTGTATGGGAGGTACCAGAACTACTTGACCGACATAGCCCATTTTTAAAACCAACGTAATGACGATTCTTCCCCAAACTTCTTCTTCGCCTAAGTTGTTTCGTTTTGAAGCTTTCGTGTTTTCAACAGACAGACGGACAGAAAGACAGACAGACAGACATGGCTAAATCGATTCAGAATGTGATCCTGACTTAGAATATATTTTCTTTATGGGGTCTCCGGTGACTCCTTCTTGGCGTTACAAATGTAATTATAAAGTGAATATACCTTCTTGTGGAGGGTATAATAAAGCAAGGGAAATAGACTTTAAAGAATCAATTGAGGGCCGATTCTTTAGACGCAATATTGTACAAGAAGCTAAGAAGATCCACTAGACTAACATGAAGTGAGGCTAGGAACAAGCCACTGCGAGTACAAAGAGCTCATCACGAGATGACAATTAACCTCTGTAGGATAGAGTCTTCGCAGCTTCAATAAAACACTACTCAGAGTAGCTTTTTTTTCGATTTTTCACAGTTCTCAGCTGGTCTTAACATCGGAACCTTGACTAGTTATAGAGGTCTGTTCTTTTGACAACAAATCGTCTATGTGATTAAACCAGATCTCTTAGAGCCTTGAAAAGATCGTCACTTGTTGTGAGCTCTGATTGTCCCGACTTGTTACGGGATAGATCTTCCAAAAATTCCACACCGATCCAAGCCGTAGAATTTACTTGTCGCAAATGTAGGGGGTAGGAACGAGTTATACAAAACTCGACAAGTTTTCACATTTTTGCCAAACTTGTTCGTCTATGCAGGCAGTTCACCACAAATCTCGCTGGTTTTTCAAAGTTGGATAGAGCACCGCCGAAGCCTTTTATGTCAAAAAAAGGATTGAGACGATTCGAGGCGCTTATGCCTTGTTCGACATCAAGCATCTTGACACGAGCTTATATTAGAGGCACACAGTTTTAGGTCTTCTCCAGCTACTTGTGTTCGCCGGTGATTTGACACCGTCAGAAAATACCGCGGCGAGCTGCTAGAGGCGCATTTGCAACTGCAGTGACGAAAATTCTAGTTCTGGATGTTAATGAAGATGAGAATACGATGACATTTAGAAGGACTTTAGCTATAGTAAAAACAATAGGATCAAACCAGTATCAGAAGTTGAAAGCTTCCAATGAAGTAGTCTTTAGCAAAATGTTCGACCTGGTTGATAAAAATAGGACAAAAGACCCTCAGCGTAACGGCCCGAAATAAACTTCTAGAACATCTGGCAAAATAATTTGTCGACTTACTGGACTCTTGAAAAGAATTACGAATCCTTTTTTTTCCTGATAAAACAAGTTTTTTGCGTCAATGTGTATATTTTTTGGGAGTGCATGTCGAGAAGGACATGAATTTGGATTTATGCCGGTAAGTTCTTTGTATACACAATACACATATTAAACTAACATTTTTTGAAAGGGATAATTCATCAATTTGGTGCCCACTTTTCTCAAAAAAATATCTTAATGAAGTGGCCATGAAAAGCGTTTTTCACCATAATAAAAATAAAATTTCGTACGCAGCTCACGGTAGCAGTTTTGAAAGCAAACATTTGTAGACACCGCAAGTTCATCTCTCTGCGGCAAGAAGGATATATTCTTGTTCCCTTACTGATGGTGATTTATTGTCTGTAACATTTTCATATCTCAGCGGGCTCTAGAGCACATTACACCCAACCCACCAAAGGCGTACTTCCATTCTGCGGGCAAAGTTTTAAATTAAAAGTAATGACCCAGATAGGGCTGTCCCAACTATGCAATTGAAAGGGAACACTGCGCACAATTCCTTTCTTTTGTTGAAACTTTTATAATTTGCACAAAATTCTGATGACGACTTTTGTTGGATTAAAAACCAAAGTCAGCCGACCTTCAGCACAGAGTACAATGTACACAGAGGGAAGTTGAAAAATCGCACTTAACAAACTTACGAAATAAGTAATGAGGCAATTAATTTAATTAAACATCATAAAATGTCCTGTCCGTTCATACAAAAAGGATCATGCACGCTATGTTTTCAAAAAGATTGCCCAACTCGTATCCTACAGTTTTAGTCAGCAAGGAAAAAGGGGTTAATTGCTGTGATTAACAAGATATCGATTTTGAGTGTCTAAAATTAGTACAATTCCCAATTTTAGGGCGTCCCAATGACTACGAGCACAATAGGAAGTTCCTGCCGGGGGCACTGGCCACCGCATTCGAGCAACAAAAGGCCCACCAACGCTTTCGTCACGAAAAACAACAAGCAGTTGGTACGGCCTTTTTGATGGTCCAAAAACAAAACCTGGATACCTACAGTTGCAATTAGCAGTAAAAGTTGTTGTTATAATATATCTTCTGTAATTTCGCCTGGATGGATGCTTACCGAAATGGAAATTCCTTGCTGCGGCTCCTCGCGCGGGATCCGGCAACACGAAACAGATGGTTATCCACAGGATCGAGAGTACACGAGTGCCAAGGGCAATTAGTTCACTTTTACTTCCCTTTTGTAAATGTTGTTTTTATTTTTATTTTTTTCTTTGGTGTAAAATATTTCCCGTAATATTTTTTATTGCACTTTGGAAACTTTTATCCGCTTTATACACTTTATCCCCTTTGATCGCCACACTTTCTTTTTGTTGTCGGCTGTATTCTCTAGAAAAAGGGAGGGAACATTAAATTTAAATTCAAAACTTTAGTTTTTAGAACAACCGGCGTGTAAATAGGGCACAGCGTAATGCAGATTAATTATTCACGAAGAAGAAATAAAAACAACAGTAATCGAATAAAAATTGAAAAGGTTTTCAAAACTTCGTCTTCAAGGACTCTATGTGTTTGTTTTTTTCCAGTTTACTGCCAAGTGCTTTTTTTATTTTGGTTTTTAAAATCTGTAGAACGAAATTGCATTGCACGTTTGAATTGGTGTTCTATTTTTGGGGACCTACTCTCTATTCACATTTATATGGGACACACTGAAATGTAACCCCTTGGGGGATGTTCACGGGAAAAACTAAACCACAACACTAAACATAGGATACGGTTTCTTCGTCCATTCGGTACACATTAAAAATATTTACATCTACCTACTAATTGGACTCGGTTAGTGGCGCTGGGTATACATACAGAAATAGATATAAACGCACCCAGATCCAACACACCTGTGTACTGTGTACCGACGCCAAGAAGCACTTATTTTTTCCTTTTCTTTTGCTGTGGGAAAAGGTAAATCACAAAAATCTGAAAATTTTCACCGGCCGTTTTGGAGGAAACTGAACTTTTCGATTTAAAGCTTGCCAAGAGACTAAATTGGGCAGCAGCAGCCGCACACTCTGTAGGGGAGGATTTGGAGCTGAAACTTGGAGCAGCCATTCGATTCCGTGGTGTACCTGATCTGAGAATAGAGATATGTTGCTGAAACATTCAGTTGACCTAGAATGAACTGGAAACGTGAAACAAGCATATCTTTCGGAGTGCTTTGCTTGAATGCTAAGCGTAAACATTTGTAGACGGAAAAAAAATAGTGGGGTGTATGGGCGGATTTAAATTGTAGGTTTTTGTGTTTTTTGGCGGGAAGTTATAGAGCGAGGTATCCTTTCGGATGGCATCACTGTACTATTAATTGGCGCAAAATTAAAATTTTGCGTGAATTCTATGGCAACAAGGAAAAACAGCATAAGTCGACTTATGTCAGAATTGAGTTAATCTTACGATCGGATGCACAGTGACCTGTTCTATATGCCTAATTTTGTTTCATTTAAATATCTCTTATGGTTGCTGTGTTATGGATCAGGAAAAAAACGCATAAGTCATTTACCCACATTGAAAGTCAAACCTTTAAACTGCGCTCCTGAAAAGTGGCTAAAAATGACTTTTGCTGTTTTTCCTTGTTGCCACAGAATTATGGGACATCCTTTATTTATGTAAGAATAGGATTTGGAAAAATAATCGGCCGCAAATAGTTGAATGAGTTTCGCACGTAAGGTATGAACGGAGCCATGGTGAAGCGACGCAATTGTGTTTAGTTTTTTGGTGTGCTTAATGCTTATATTAACTTAGAACTTAGATTTAAATCCTTGTCTCATTGAATCATATAACATGTTCCCTCAAATTTTGAAGAGCCTTAGAAGACTAAAATCCAAACTTGGGTCTAAACTTTACGGACAGAAGTAACCGCTGAAAAATTGTGAATTTGAAAAATCATCTATTGTGAACTAGAAAATATTTAAGGTGAACCCTAAGAGTTTACATATAGGGAGCGATACCAATAATCATAACTATTGTCTTTTTCACAATAACTCACAGTAACGAAATTTAAAACAAAACAAAAAAACTATTGTGACCTACAATAAATTTGAATTCTTCTTAGTGTGACTCAAAATATTGAAACCCAACCACTTAAAGAAAGAAAATGGCAAATCGCATCACTTGTAATCCTTCATAACCCCAACGTAAAATAATGTTTAGTTCACAATAGACAGATCAAACATTTCAATATTGTGCGCGATACAAATAATCGTTTATAGTGTCCAGGCTAGGTTATACGAACTCACAATGGCGAAATTTTTCATTTGAAATTACCGATTGTGACCTACAAATTATTTAGTTTGAAAGATAAAAATGATTATTAGTGCGGCCCATTGAGTTTGCAAGCCGCACTATCTGTAAAAACTTAACACTCCCCCAAAGTAAAGGGTCAACCGCAGTGCTTCTATAAACTATACCAAACAATGGGCATGCACAAAGAGCGCCATTAGGAAAACTAAAAACCCTCAAAGTTGATTTTATTGTTCAAATCACAGAGATTGAGAGATATAGTCACTTTTGAACTCCAGACGACCTTAAAATATCCGAAAAGAATAATTTCTTGCGCGCCAAATCCCACATCAAAGGAATCTCAATAGCTCTCTGTCCTGCTGTCTCTATATTTCAATTTCCACTCCTCGTAGAAAAAGAAAGGAAAACATAAATAATCCCAGATGTGACGTAAACACCGAATAAAGCCATAAACAGAAGAACTCCACTAGCTTTCATCTCTTAATACACAAACACACCCTGACACCGCAATGTACTTTCAACTGTTCTGGTAGCCAGTGTACCAACGGCTTCATTTAAAAATTGAACATCTCTTTCTACAAAACAACACAATAGGAATACGCTCCGTAGATAAAATCTCATACCGATTCCAGTATTCAGCAACAACACAATAGCATTTTTACTGTAGGCCGGAAATGTATTCCGTTTGTTTATTTGATTCTATAGCACTTAATACTTGCACCAGCCGGCGAACTTAAAACCAATTTCCATAGATAAGGGAGAATGTGCTTTTGTGCGATATTCAACTTGAAAGTATCTACAAATGGAATTCTAAGAAAATCAAACAGAGAATGTTGCTGATTTTCGAGGAACACTATACAGAGATTGAGAGAAAGATCAATGACCAGCGATGCGCAAGTCTCAGTCGAGGACGCTCTCCGCGAGCGGCTGGGTGTGATGGAAATATTTGTTGACATCATGTACTCCTACCAGCAACCACCCACCTGTGAGAACTCAAAATGGAGGGTGACCAGCTGTTGCATTTTCAGGAAACCGAGTTTTGTTGTATTTTCATAAATGACAAAAAATATCACAAATAGTCTGTTTAGCTTCTTATACCCACTAGTCTTCTGTAAGTTTTCATTTTCTGGATGAATGAAAGGGATCTTAAATTGTATGCAACCCTCTTTTATGACAGTTCCACTCTAAAATAAAACATTCGCATGAGGAGGCGCAATGGAAAAAACTTTAAGATGTAATTTGTACACACAAATTACGGGTATCGAACCAAGGAGCCCTCGCCCAGTAGTCCAACACACTAACCACTAAGCCTCTGGGCCACTAATAAATGATACATTGTTTGAAATACTTAAAGAAGTCTCGGCTTTGGAGGTATCTGTCCTCTCTTTTGTATCGATTTAGAATCATTTGATTAATGGCATTGAAGCCAGAAAAATTCGCGTTTTGTTAAAGAAATGCTCGCAAAAAGTAGGCGTGGTTATAAAAAATAAGCCTTCGTATAAATAAACAAAGCTGCTCAAAATAGGTAGTTAGCGACTTCAGTAACATAATACAAAATTTGTACGTAACTGCTGTGTAGCCAGCTGATAACTTCGCGCAGCATTCGCGAAAACTTCGAAAACATTTCTGTGGCAACAAGGAAAAACAGCATAAGTCGGCTTATGTCAAAATTGAGTTAATGTTGCGATCGGATGCACAGTACCCTGTTCTATATGTGAAATTTTTTTCATTCAAATATCTCTTATGGTTGCTGTGTTATGGATCAGAAAAAAACGCATAAATCATTTACCCATATTGAAAGTCAAACCTTAAAAATGACTAAAAATGACTTATGCTGTTTTTCCTTGTTGCCCCAGATTTTACAACATTTTGGAAACATTAAATAAAAAACTGATCGAACACGTATTTATGGTCACAGTCCAAGTTAAAACTCCCGCCTGGTCACACCAGTGTTTCAATTTGCTCAAAAAACCCCATTCTCCAGTTCCAGCTTTTTCTCTCTCAAACTCTCGTCAAGTAAACAGAGTAAAGAGCCTTTCAGCAGGACATACACATTTTCCGTCTGACGTTCCCTATTCCACATCCCGAATTCCGACTGTTCCCTACCACCACCTGTATGCGTTTAGTTTGCACTAACCCCAACAGTATACGGTCACAAAAATTGGATCCCGAACAAAAACAGGTAAAAGTTGAATAAATGAGTACCTAAACTGTACGAACATAATCCTTTAATCCGTTTTCAAATTGAAATTCTTTGCTCTGGTACATTTCCGGTGGGACACCAGAAAGGAAAACTTTCAGATAGATACAATTTTTGGGGGTAAATTCTTCACGACCCGACATTGTATCCATATTCCGGACCCTCAGGACCATTTGGTATTCGGTAATGGTAGCTTTCATCTTTCTACAGTGTGTATGCGTGTTTGTTGTGTGTAAAGGGCGATGATGTTCCTCTTTATTTACACAAATGTCGTCATCATTAGGGACGCACAAGCAAAACACACAAGTATCCCAAGGAAAATACAATATTTTCCCCATAATACCTTTTTCGATTTGAACATTTTACACATTTGCGGTACGTTATGTGCCACAGATACAGGTAAGTATACCCAACCGTGAAGGACACATTATGCATTAGCAATGTTGCCACATTTTTTTCTTGGGAAAATAAAGTGCCCCTGTCGGTTCCTGCTGCCGTCCCAGCGAGGGGCGGATATCTCTATCTGTTGAGCGTTGTTACGAGTATAGTATACTAGCCGGCACTTTGTCTGGGCTAGCGCTCGTCATGTACACTGCGAGTCCTGTTTTTGTGTAAAAATATACAGAATTAGGCAATACTCGTATGTGATCGGGCGGCACATGTATGAGGTCAGATGTTTATTTTTAGTGGGGTTCTGTGAAAGAGGCCCGCACTTATTGTTGCCGGGTGGTTGTGGTATAGAAAGTACATTTTTTTCTAAAGAAACGGAAGAGTGATTAGGTCATGGGAAGTTTCTTTTTTTAAGACATGCGATATATGGGACCCCGCATGCCACTTGGGTAATAGTGATTGTACTAGTGGGTCTTGTACTTCGGGCCTCGTTCTTTTATCATTCTGATGCACAGTTGGATGGAGGTGCAGTATGACGGATGGGTTTATAAAACGTTTTTAGCCCGCTCCTTAAAATGTTTTTTTAATATTCCATATTCTGTTATGGAATTGGATTTGCTTAGCGTTTTGTGCTGTGAGGACTGGAAATAGTTTCGCTTAGAAGGGGTTGGTTGAAACTTTGAGACTGTATTTTGGATGCATGTGGGAAATTAAGCTGAGCCTGATGGGAGGATGCAAGGGTACTGTCTTTTTAGCCGGTAATTTTGTAAAGAAATTATTAAAACTTCATTAAAACAGTGGAGCTCAGCCAGAAATTAAATTTAGAACTGCACACAGGCAGGGTTCGGTAAATGCAAAGGAAATCCGGACAAAGTCAATTGCTGTCTATTTTTCGATGAAGGTACCGTATACTAAGTAAATAAGCAGATGTTATTTTCTTTTCCAGAGAATTCGAGAGTGGCTTTAGATTATTTTGTGACCCTTTCATAAATCAACCGCTGCTTTTGTCCTCCATAGATGTCAACTCTATCAACCCCTTCTCAACTAGTGTAGGAAACGAATTTTTTCTTCCTTTCCCTATTGAGTGGAAACAAACTGCAGATAGTCCGAAAATCCATTAATCAGATATTGTCGCCAGAGAATGTCCTATGAATGACAGCAAGCTTTATAAATTGACGAATGAAGTCAGTACTTGTACTTTTGTTCAATTGTGAATACCGGCAGCTTCAAGCTTTACAAAGACCGTAATTACTGCTCATACACAGAAATGGAGGAATGCTGTGTCAGAGGAATGTGCTCTTTTGATGCCAATCAACATGAAATTATGAATGCACTCGCAGCAATTCATCAGAACATTGTTTCCTGCATGCGGAGCCTTTATATGCTGGCCAGTGGAATTCGCTTTGCTGCCTCGGTTCGTGAGCTGCATCATTAATCATGTATCCGCTTCAAAGGACAACCGACTCTATGTGCTTTGAATGCCGTTCAGAAAATATGGAAAACCATTCATATTCGTCTTTTCTACGTGCGCTGCATTCGTAACTGAGGTGGTGTAGTTGAAATGAGCTTTCAATGCGGAGGAGTTTTGATATTCATTTTAAGGATGCACGGAATGGGTTTTTCCTATACCTTCTATAGAATCACTTTGGCTTTTAAATTGCTCGAATGAAGGTTCCCGATAACACAAAAATGCAACTGCCCCACGAACAAAACCCAGCAAAGTCCGCTTTCATACAGTCGGATGATACCAATCTAATTGAAAAGGAATTGCTACTTTCAGTTGCAGCAGACTGTCGTCTCAGTAAACCGAAATCACTGTCCCCGCAAAAATAAATCGGACTCATGCAATTTACAATTTTCCACTAAGAGACGTATCATCGCAATTTCATTAGGTTCCGCAGTATCCAGAATACACATCTACTTCTACGTTCAGCTCGTGTGTATGGATTGAATATCCTGGATACACCGTCATTGCTGAATTTTCTTCCATTTTTTTTTTACAAAACCATACCAAGTTGCAGTGGTAAGGTTGAATCACAAGATTGAGAGACTGGTATTTGTGTCCCCTTTTTTTATTTATAACGATAATTTGATTGGATCCACGAAAAAAAAAATGTACGCTCCAGTGCGATGGAAGGAAATAGGGAAATAACGAGAATAAATTGAATTCGATGTCGTTGTATCAATTTTTCTTGTTTGTTGCGATAAAAGATTACGTCTCAATTTAGGATTGCAGATGAAAAGCAAATTGATGGTTAATCAATCGTTGTACTATAGATTACAAAAAGATTGGAGTTTTGAGAAACCGCATAATCGGTGCAGTTACGTTTTTATCTCTTTTTAATCATTTCACAATTACGTGGTTTCTAACGGGGAGTATCGCTTTTAATTGACTCTCGAAGTTTTGAAATATTTTTCCGCTCTCTACCGATTTTTTAAATAAATAGTTTAAATATCTGTATTTGTTAAGGAAATAAAACTTAAAAGTGCTTCTACTATATTTAACCCAAAAAACTGAGAAAAATCGCATGGAAATAACGCTGTAGGAAACATGACAGAAAATGATAAAATAGACGTCAAAAAAACTGAAAGAAACCTGCAAGAAATGCGTGAAAACAAAAGAGAAAGAAATAAAACTCATAACAAATTCGGATACCCTAGTCCGAGCTCCTCACAACCAATTGGTTGTGAGTCGTTTTATTTTAGTCACGAATGAAAGGGACCTACATTTGTATGCCGAAACCAAGCGGCTGAATTGTGCAGCTCTTTCATGACGGTTTTAGTCTCTGAAGTTTGTCAGACGTTCGAAAGAGGTGGCCCAGTGGAAAAAAAAACTTTAAATGTAAATTCAGGGGATCGAATCTAAGACTCAGCTACTGCATCCGCCAAAAAAGGAATCAATGCTACAAAAATTCAATCAAAATGGAAGATACCGAAAACACAAACAAAAAATTAAGAAAAACCTAAAAACTTCTAACGAATAAGATGCTTAAAGTTGTGGTAAAAGACGCAACAAAAATCCCAATAACAAACACTTCAAGTTACAAAACAAGAAATATTAAAAAATTACTCAGAAACAGCAGTGGAAGTAGTGGAAACTCGAGGAAAAACGCGACAAAAATATGTAAAAACACTCAACAGAAAACGAGTGGGTAAAAGATTTAAAACATGCTACGGGTATGTAAGAGTCTGGGAAACTTAGCAAACTGTGTTCAAAAACCGAGAAAAGCTCTGTTAATGATGCAACGAAAATTGCGTTGATAATAAACGTGGCAAATATCTTTAAAAATACTTTAAAAATCGCACAAGAAATACTGACTAATTTTGAAAAAATAAACGCATCGATTAGAAAATGTGACAAGATGTTCTTGTAAATACAAAATAAAATAGTAAATTACAAAAAAAAGAGCTTAAACAATCTCGTAAAAAAAAACATGCTTAATGTCTGTAAAATGACGCATCAAAGAGCAAGAAGTACCTACTTCAAAAATTCGTAACTGACCTTCACGTGTCACCGCATTCCTAAAAAGACGAAACAATGAGCACCTTTTTGCTCGACTGCAAAAGCTATACAAAGTTTAATTTCTTTCGAATTCTTCTGACTCTCCTAGGCCGTAAAAAGCTGTGGGGTTACCACTTTGCTAATTAAGTCGATGATGGTATCAGGGGGAATTTTTAAAGGACGCGCCGAATTTTATGTCGGTATCTAAACATTGCATAAGTTTGACATTTCTCAACATTTCGATTGATTTGACATGTTTTTGACACCATATTTCAGTACAATTTTAACCATGAGTCAAACCGAAACAAAGCTCCGAAATATTGACGCTGTACATTGTGTCCAGTTGTGCTAACTCAAAGTGCATATCGTCGAAAATAACATGGCCAAGCACCGTCTGACAACACTATTCTTCGTCAATATCGGTGGATCTTGGCTAGTGTCCACTTGTACCCATTGATACAATAGATATTTAGATATTTTAGGTCGCAGTGTCAGCCAATAGGGTATGAGTTTATTAAGCAAAAAAAAATAGTGGCTAAAAAAATATGGCTAAGTTTTTAAAACCGTGCTTCCTAAGATTAAAACTTCTTTTGACATTGTTGTTGAAGAGACGAATATTTATTTTGGCCTTGACAATTCTCCCAAAATTAAATACAGTTGTTTACATCGTCTCAACTTTTTGTAGACAAATTTACAGGCGAGTTAGAAGTACAACAGAATTCCCCATGTATTTTTAGATGAGGTTCCTGAAAAATTCCCGACAGTTGTAGTTTGCCACAATTGCCTCAAGATCTGAAAGCCACCATAACCCTTAATTCAGCCTTGCCAAAGAAGAATTTTTGACTTTTAAAGCAACGCTTTGATCTATTTCATGATAGCTAAGTCTATCTTTCTGTGATGAAAAGAGTTTGATCTAGGATCATATAGAAGATCTTGTCAAAAGCACCCTCTATAACAAGAAAGACTGTGCAACGTCGTCTGTGATACGGAATACACACTTTTACCGAAGGACACTAGCATTTGCGATCAAGAATAGGGCTCTCTGGTAGGTAAACTTTGACGAAGAAGAAATCACAAGTATTGAGAACTCAAATATATTTGTTCCCCCCTTTGTAAAGTGAATATTTCCGTTCACACTTTTGGTATACCGTCACCAGACTTTCTTTTTGTTTACTCTCTGGGCCTCAATAATAATCATTTTTAACCATCAAACTAAATATTCTGTAGATCACAATGGATAATTTTATATGGAAAATTTCGTCATTGGGAGTACGTGGAATCTATCGAGTTCTCGCATTGGACGCCTAAGATAACTATTACATGTAGAGCGAATGGACAACAACGCTCCGGCCCGCAGGGACTTTGACTCCACCCCAGAGGGACGGCGCAGTCAAAGAAGACCGCGCCTTATAATTGGCGCGCACATATAGAACATGACCTTAATCGACTTGGAGTGCGCAACTGGAGGCAGCTAGCTAAAGACCGGGCTAGTTGGAGAGGCATGTTGGTGAAGTCCCGGGTTCGGCCCGAACTGTATAGCACCACTTAAGGAAGTAGGAGTTGTATCAAGTTCTATAAACAGCTCTTGTGTTGGCCGCAGATTGTGTTCTCCCAACTCAATGTAGGAGTCCACTGTCCATCTCTGACTCATTTGTATACATATCAGATGCCCACTGCTACGAAGTGATGGACATAAATCGATCCATATGGTCAAGTAAGGATTTTCATGACTGTCACTGAGACTGATTGGAAATCGTTTGATACTTTCAAATTTTCTTAAAGATCTAAAAGGTCTCTGCTATCGCAGTCTGGCTTAACCTCGTAGAGCCCACAAGTGTTAAATATGCTGTCCTTATTGTCTTCGGGAAAGCCAGTAGTTTTATTACTACCAAAGGGCATTTATATTTTTTTCTTGCCACTGTTATAAACAGAACATAATAGACACACAAAGGTTTATAACGAGTACACAGTCCCAAAGTGTCAGACTTTGCTACCCACTGGGAATCATATCCTGATAGCGCGTCCCATTCAAAGAGAATTTATCCCCAGGATCAGCAATGTAACCAAGGAAAAACTTGGTCAACATCTGACAACATCCATATACCTGTGATTAGTATATCTGCTCATGACATTTTCATTTCCAAGGAATCACATCAACTATACTTTGTGTAATCCTGCTTTTATACATTGTTACCATCCCGAAAAAAAAAAAAATTCGTATTCATCCTCAAGGATTTTTATTCCCTTCTGCACAACTGCCATCCAAACACTATCAGAAAAACTCTGTTCTTCTAAATAAAAGCCAAGCGAATGCTTTTCGTTTTCCTTTGTAGGGAAAAAAACTTTAAACACTCATCCGCGACGATGAGAACGCACAAGCAGGGTGCCTTAAGTCAATTTTTTTCCTCGTTCTTAGAACCACCAAATTCCATTGAACAGCTTCGCAGATTCTTATTTCTGATCTTCGTAGATAAACATTCACACAGTGGAATCGATAGTGTGGAATAAAACTTTCATTGATGGTTTTGGTTTGGCCGCCCACGCTTTCGCTGCTGCCGGCTGTTTATGTTATCAAGGTGCACAAAGTTGAGTGGGATTCTATATATACGCGCTATAATTTCAATAGGAAACAAAAATATATTTTTATAAGCGGAACATTTGTATACGTACATACAAAGAAGGTAGAGAGAGTGCTTGTCTATGATGGCATCGCAGGGTAGCTCTGTGAATATACTCGTATTGAACAGTGGGTGACTCTTGTTGCCATTAAGTTTTCAAGTTGAAAGAAAATGTTTTTCTTCCATTAGGGTTGTGTTTTCCTCCCTGTGGCTATGAAATCTATAAAGTGAAACAATTTTCACTACACCGCGAAAGGTGTGACAATACTTTTGCGGCAACACCTGCAATATAAATCGTAGTTGGGTGGGCACGACTTTTTAGAAAATTGTCGACGTCCTTGAATCTTACGCATAAAGTCGGCCACCTAGTATTCCAGCCTTGTGTGCTGGTAGACGCATGTACGGGAAAACGGTGGGTCTTTCATAAACTAAACGTTGTTGCACGGCGACAAATTTCCAGAAGATACAGAGAACTATTCATTTATGTTATGCATACCTTACTTGGACAATCGAAACACCAAATGCTGCTACAAGCTACAAATTGGCTAGATAGCTGCAAGATTTACCATGCTAGCAAAGAAGGTGAAGCAATCAGGCAGGTTTTTTTTTGTCAACAGAAAATATTTGTTTCGAATATGATACTTAAGAAATAATCTCTTGGAAGGTTGTTTGCTGGGATAAAGGTGAACTGGTATTGGGACTTTAAAGCCTTGCTGCAGATTCCGTCTTAACGATATCGTTTTTGAAACTTTGATCAACAAAATAAGTCATTTTCTGCTCGAATTTTTTTGACAAACGTCAGCGTTCATTATATTTGTGGAAAAAGAACTGGGTTGAGCTTTCAAACTTGTAATTTTAGAACTAAGTTGCTAGTTTTGGAGGCAATCGCTTCGACGATAATCGTCTGAAAAGTTATGGAATGAGTGACCTGGCCTATTTAAAGGACTCTTAAAAAAAAATTGTGTAGAATTAGAACTTTTGTAGCTTTGTAATCAACGTCAATGTCTCGATATCATGGGAAATATTGTAATACTTTCAGACCATTCGTTTAACTTTTTTTAAGCTAGAAGATGTGCCAACTAAAATATACTTCTTCAGAGACAATCTTTCAAGCATTTCCATTCAAATCAATTCGACCTACGGTATTCAAAAGACTCTGCGATGCATTGCAGTCTTAAGCTGGACATAAAAGTGTTGAACCTACGAAGAGATATGAGTCGCTCCTCCGAGCTATTGCAGCTACCCACTCTGCCGATGAACTTGATAGAGCTTAGTCAGTTTTAGAGTAGTATAGGTCAGAACTTTTATGCAGTTTTAAGTTGACTACTGTCCTAAAACTGGTTAGAGATTGTCCAAACCAACCTGGTTCAGCCCTCGGTCATAAGAAAATTAGTGAGATAGAGTTTATTTCAAAACTACTTATGTTAGGCTAGCTGAGACTTTGACTTTGTGTATCACCAATCCATGCACTCACGTTTCCCAATTAGAGACAAAACTGACCTAACATCTATAATTAAGAGACACTTCTGAGCTGACATCTAAAATTGAAACAAAGTTGTAGTGAATCAGAATGAGTCCGCCGCACTGTGGTCCAAAAAGGCAAATGTGGTGGCAAAAATTCTACATTCGATGGTACATTTTTATTTCTAATAGAAATGTTAACGCAGCTTCAAAAACAGAAAACAAAATAATTTTCTGCTAACTAGTTTGACTTATAGAGATTTTCAAAGTTGGTCAATTTTGTTTTAGTAAAATAAAACAGAAAAAACGAACTTCTTTATATTTTTTTTTAGCAATTATGGCATATTAAACGAAAAATCGTATTTTTCTTGAATGTAGTCTAGTTGTTTTTATTTAGGCATGTTAAAATTAAAAAAAAAAAATAAATTACATCATATTTTCAATAAATAAAACAAACCAAAAGAGTTGAGAGAGGTAATAGCAATTAAAAATAGTTTTGTTATTATTTTTATCGTTAAAAAGTCTACCCAGATCCATGACCCTTTTTATAAAAATGCCAATTGTATTTTGTAATCCGCCCACTTTAACGACTCTTTTTGAATAAATTCCTCCTAAACCAAAAATGTTTCAACTGAGTTTCTTCGGAATTACTTAAATTATTGTAAATCATTATAGTTCTTATTCTTAAAGTATGCGTAAACATGGATTAACTTTCCAAAAGAAAGGGATTAATTGATTTATTGCCCAAACATTACAAAAGGTTGAAAGAAATATTGAAATATTTATAACTATTTTTTAAATTACATTTGGGTAAAGTTAAATAATAAAATGTTAATTTACGAAATAAATTAAACAAAATCTAGGGAATACAAAATCATGCTTTAGTTTCTCTAATATGTGGAATCAAATGTTTCTTCAATCGTGATAAAATTGTTTCATTTTTTATTTCTAATGGTAATTCATTAAATAATTTGAATCCATGATATTTGAACATGTTTTTGGTTGTACAATCTCGACAATTGTAGTCTAAAATCAGAATTCGAACGTAAATTTTACGGCTATGATATAAGATAAGAACATCGACAAGAAAGAAGCCGAAAAAAGTTAAGAGAGCAACTCGGGCTAATAATTGATACGCCAAAACAAGGATTTGGTAATACAAATGCTAATACATTTTAAGAAGATTTTTCAAAAATCCAGAAGTAACGTCAGCTGTAACCCGAGTAGACAAGGAACTTATAAGAAACTGCAACTTATTTAAAATGCACTATCATCTAAGGAATCTATTTATGTAGATAAATTCAACGAGTAAACCAAAACCACTTCCGATCTTCTAAAAGCGAAGTACAGCTACAAACTCCTGACTCGAATACTTCACAAAATACTGGACCATGGTGGGGAACTCATAAGACATCAAATTTTGCCAATAGGGAAGAAGCACAGGAATAAAGGAATGAAGACTACAAGCGATATCGATACTAAAATACATGCAATGTTTCACGAATACTACAAAAAGAAAATTTAATCGGTATGGTGCTATTTCGGCAGATCCACTTGTTTCATCTTTAAGACACGTAAGATCCCAAAAGAACTGAAAAAAAAACTAATTGCCCATAACCACTAACTCTATTTATTTTTGAAAATAATGATGCCGATGATGGCAATGAATTTTTTCTGTAAACACAGATCTAAAGGGTTTTCCAATAATTTTGGTATTCAAAGAAAAATGTCAATTTTTCAGATAAATGATCGGATGTTTATTTCTTAATAAAGAGGAAGGTATGCTGTTAATAATAAAAAACAACAACAGCCAAATGGCCACCACGAGCACGCATACATATCCTTTTCATGAAATTTTCCATAACCAAATCGCAAAGTGGCTGCCCTATGTCCTCGATAGCCTCACGACTTTTATCTTTGAGGTCTTGAATCGACGCTGGGCTGTTGGCGTAGACCTTATGTTAAATTACAAGATCTCGGTGGCCAATTGTGATCACCTCTTCGGGAGATAACACGGTCCGGAAACTTTTCCCGTAGAAGATCAATGGTTTCGTTGCTTGTGTTTTTTCACCATTTTTGTAGTGAATTTTAATAATTTCAATGCGTATGTTGAAGTGTGTATCGTTCCATTTTTAGTAATGGCGTAGTTTTTACTTCTCAAATATCAAAGAATAAAAGCTTCAAAAGTGACAGCTACCGAAATAGCGGGTTATTCCAATAACACCTATTATTGGAAAACCCTTTATAATAATTATAGAAAAGATGTATTACGTATTTTATTTTATTTTATAAATATACAGGGTGGCGCACGAATCGTGCTACAAAAATAAAACGTAATAACTTTTTTTCTGTGTGAGTAATCGGCTTATTTTTTTTTTTATTTTGTAGGTTACTATTTTGATTTATAAAACGGAGAAAAGAATTTGGATAGTGCAACGGTACCATGCTTTGCAGTCCGTCATTTCCGTCCAAAGGGAATTTAGGCGGGAGTTTGGCGGTAATCCCCCGAGTAGATGGACCATTATGAGGTTTGTAAACATGTTTGCCGAATCTGGAAGCATCGCACGGAGGCCGTACCATCGAGATGCCAATGTTCGGGTTCAGGATACAATCGCAGCAGTAGCATCTGCAATACAGGCCAATCCGAGCGTTTCGACCCGAAACTTATCGGGGCAAATTGGAGTTAGTAGGTCATTACAACGGATACTTCATGACAAGACCTTAAACTTGTTTCCGTACAAAGTCCAAATTACTAGCAAGTTAAACCCTCAGGATTTGCCTGTTCGCCTGGAATTTTGCCAAAAAATGATATCAATGGCCGAAGAAGACAACACATTGATCAATTGTTTGTTCATGTCTGATGAGGCCCATTTTGATCTTAACGGCAATGTAAACAAGCAAAATTGCCGTATATAGAAAGAGTCTAATCCAGAAATGCTCCATGAGACGGAACTGCACCCAGAACGAGTCACTGTGTGGTGCGCAGTTTCATCAAGGTGTATTGTCGGGCCGTACTTCTTTGAAGAAAACGGTGTAACCGTTACTGTCAATGGGGACCGTTATTTAAAGATGTTGAAGGAGTTTTTTTACCCAGAACTGCGTCGAAGACGTATACCATTCAACAGCGTTTGGTTTCAGCAAGATGGAGCAACTGCACATATAGCCAGACCAGTTATGGCGGGGCTAAACAAAAAATTCGCAAACAAATTAATTTCTAGGAACTCCACTCTTCGCTGGCCCCCAAGGTCACCTGACCTGACTGAACCAGACTTCTTTTTATGGGGTTATGTCAAGCAAGAGGTGTATAAAACGAAGCCCAGGAATTTAACTGAATTAAAGCAGTCCATAACGACAATAATTGAGGCGATCCCAACTTCAACTCTTCAGGCCGCAATGAATAGTTTTTTGATCAGGTGCCGCATATGCGTGGGAGAGCGTGGAGGTCATTTGCGATCTATAATCTTTAAAAACAACTAACTATTTAAAGTAAAATTTAATTTTCTAACCAATAAAACAAAAAATAAATGAAATACATCGATTAAAAAAAAAGTTATTTCAATTTCTTATTGTAGCACAATTGGTGCGCCACCCTGTATATTTTGTATTCTACATTTTTTTGATTTGATTTTATTTTATTATTTCTTTCGTTTGTTTACTTTTTTCTTACATTGTTTTATTTTAAATAAACTGAATGGCCACAAAATGAAATAAAATTTGTATGTATCCACTGCTGTCAAAAAAAATAATTTGGATCACCCTGTGGACAATTAAATAGCCGCTACAAGATTCGTAGAATTTTACCTGTTTTCAAAGTTTTTCTTTAACTCCTTTCTCTGTTAAAAATAAATAAATAAATAAAATAAATTTCAAAGAAAATCTTACTTCAGCATAAGATTGAGAAACACCCTGTTAAGCAATTTTCTTAAAAATCAACATTTTTATAGGCTTGGAAATTTTCTTTAAGAGAAAAAAAAATTGTAGCGATATCTTCATGCGTTCGAAAGTTATGATTTTTGCAACCAAGAAAGTCATTTTTGACCACAGTGCGCCGATTGCAATGGACAAAATTTTTATGTTGCTCCATGCTCCGCTATTTGTTTTTCGGAGAAGTCGAAAAGATTTGAAGATCAAATTTAAGGTGGTGCTTGTTCAAATCCGCATGACTAGTACAGTCTTAATATGGATATATGGAGTTGAAAAATTACAACAGGGTTTCAAGAACTCTACAGATAGGGATGTTCGTAAGGGATCTCAACTGGTAAGAAAATATTCTTGCCATATGGAAAAGAGTAGAGGAAAAAAATTACAATGGCGCCACGACCGTTCGAAAGACCAACTACAAGTTTGAATTAACCCGGCTTATTAGAAGTCACCTCACTTCATCTCGGCTATGATCAAGAGTCGTTTTCCGTTTTCATTTCCAAAGTAATCCCAGGCAATTACAATAAACAGGGAAACCCAAGGTCACATAAACGCGGTGATGTATTATCCACAGATTGGACTGCACTTTAACGGTAATGCATGTTTTAATGCATTTTAGTGCACTCTCATCATACACGGGTATATATCTGCCCATTAACTTAATGGAGGCCAAGAGTGCGATAGTTCTAGTTAAACGAAACCCAACGGTTGTGCCGCGGCCAGGAAATGCTTGTGGATGCTAAAATGTGTGTTCTCTTCCGCCCCCAGAAAAGATGCCAGTATACCGATGTTCTTTCATATGATAGTAACACATATTACTAACAAATTGCCATGTTAAATGTCAAAAATCTCACCACTAATGCGGTATCATTTCAGCCAGGTAGTAACAAAATAAGACCTCCGCCTGACCACGAGCCATCTGCTTGGAAAATATTAAATAAACTTTTCCAATTTCGCTGAGTGCATCCAATTGAGATTGAATCGATTCTCCGCCCTCCTGCTCACAGAGTCCAAATTTGTGTGTCGCTGCACATGGTGGGGTGGGGGAAGGTCATCCTAAAAATAAAACCGCCACATTTCACCTACGAAATGGACTGCTTGTTCTGTGTACAACATCATCGTCCTTGCATCACCACGAACAGGGTTATATTTTTGTTGAGAGGAGACGATAAAAGCCCTTTATCTCTGGACTAGCAAGAGTGTCATGCGTTAACAGGACACGAGAAGTTTGATACTTAACTAGATAACTGGCACGAAATACGTGTCCTGTGTGCAGTCATTGGAGCATTTATAAACCGATTCTCGCACTAATGCGATAAGGAGGCGCGTTTCGAGAGTGTATGATCTGGCTCTGCCCTAATGCTGATTTGATGTACCTACTCGTTCACAAAGTGGGGGGAAATTACGACAGATACTCGGTCGTAAGCGAAGGACAAGTATTTTGCATTAAAGGAAATTTTCATCCATTCGGCAGGGGAGCGATGGGACTCGTCTAGGTAACAGACTGGCGATAAAAGTTACTTTTTTCCCTTGAGAGGTGTATTCCGACAACGTGACCCAAATCGTTTATTGAATGCCATAAGATACTGCTATAACTAAGGACTTGCTGGAGTTAATATCTGGATTATGGACGATGATTCTTCCAGATAACGATGGTGGTAGAGCAAGTTGAGGGGACACTAATGAGGGAGTTGTTGCTTCAAAATGTTTTTAGGCTAGCTATGGTAATACGTGAACTGCAAGAGGCGACAGAGGGAACCAAGCAGCAGAAAGTGGAAGAAGGAGAGGGAAATTTTTTTCCGTGGCTATTAATACTGGATTTTGGTCCACATGTACGTGGATATAAGCTGACGTAATCAGCCAAAGTGAATGGCCTCAGTGTAGAGCACCCAATTAGGTTGCAAGTGCCTATACCAATCTGTATTGGAACTTTGTATTTTCGCAGTAACAGGAAGGAGTCCAATCGGTTCTACAAGTTATAAAAAGAAAATAAGTCGTTGTCAGTGAAGAAGAATTTTGAAAAGGGGATGGAAGAAGCTTAGCAACTTAGTGAAGCAAGTGAAAGCCGAACTAAGAGTTTGATCTGCAACATATTGGTAGGTTTTAAGAACATCTTTCCTTACAAGACAAAACTACGGATTTTGCTACCTGCAGACATATTTCCGTACAATATGTATGTCCAAAACCAACCTCTAGCAGCAAATATTCGTGGGCGCTGCATCAGAAGCTTCACAAGTTCATTAAATATTAATTTAAATAAATAGCTCATTAAACTCCAATCTGTTTAGAGGATTGCTTGCAAAATACGGTAAAAAGTCCAATAGAAGAAAATCCTCCACACGATACCATGCAAATAAATCTAAAGTTAACAGCTGTAGGTTGGCATGAGCATATCGCTAAAAATAGAAAACTTTTGTCGGTACTCCGTCGAGTAAGGCGCATCGTCTTGGCGAGTCATAACGCCTTTTTTCCTTTAGGAATATATTGAATGTAAGCGCTACCCTCGCCATAGAACTAAATAAAAACTTCGAACAATTCGTTTGCCATCAGTCTATTTTAAGCTTAGGGAGAATGAGCTTGAAAGGTATCAACTTATATAAAAGTTATATTTATACTTATAAAAGAAAAGTAAAATTTGAATTTTCCGTATCAAAACTTAGGTTAGGTAAGGTTAATGGGTCGGTGAGAAGTAACCCGTGCCATACTCTGGCGAAAGGTCGGAAAAAAGATGTTGCACCTTACCCATTGTTAACCGTCCTGTATTGTATTGTAATCGAAACCATCCTCAGGACTTGATAAAGTTCATTATTTTGTCTGTGTATGTATTTGTTTCTGGTATTCAGAAGACCTGGACAGTGAAAAAGGAAGTGGGGTGTTTCCCCAAGAGGTTCTTTATTTGCGTATAGCCCTTTTAAAACAGACTTATTTTGTTCATGTAGTATTGAAAATAATTTAGCCCCAGACAAAAAGTTATCGAATGGAAAAAGTGTCTGAAATATTGATTGCTATTGGGGTTAAATAAATTGTATTTGATAAAAGTTTGTCAAAATTAAGCGAAGACATTCTCAATCACTTTTTTAACCTCTTCAGTATCGATAGTTAGATTTGTAATTTAAGTCGATATATTTTTCGCAAGGCGCCCCACCCATTCTTGAGGAAAGTTTCGCAGGCGATTCGCCAAAACCCACGCGAGAGAACAAAATGCGAACATCTAGAGAGATAAAATGCAGACTTTGTGCGAGTGAAATATGTGAATATGAAGAAGGCGAATTGTGCAGTTCCCCAGAATAAGATGTCACATTTCTAAAAAAAACTGGCTGAGCCCGGCAGAACTCCGTTTTGCCCACAAAAATTGGCCAAAAAATGCGATATATGGATATAAATTGATTTTCCGGAATTGTCTTTCTACCTTAACCTGAAATACAGCAATACGACCGAAAAAGAAAACTAACCATGAAAAACTATCGTTATCGGATTATAACGTCATCGAGTTTCACCCCAAAAGATATGCAATACAAAATTGTATTTCCTTGTAAAAAATTTGTATATTGAAATTAAAAACTGAAACGACAATACTAACAGAGAGAACAATATACAGACGATTCGGGCAGCGGCACCGTACCGCGGCATTGAAAAAAGTACAGTCAAAGAACTAAGACGTGTAGATTCCTTAATTCAAATAAAAACATTACAAATAATATATATAAAGAAAGGTTCGAGATTTTTTACTTAAAGAACCTGTTTCTGATAACAATTAGTTCCTGTCAAGTAATGTCTTCTTACCGATGACATTCTACAGCTGCCTATATTACTATTATTTACTGAAGTACTCAATTAACACCGCGATTGAATGACAGGTGTATTCAAAGTGACGTTTATGACCAAACGAGTTTCTGCATTCACAAGAAATCTATAGTACAGATAAATCTAGCCGACTTCAGACGACTAGCTGTTGGTTCAAAAATGACGTACTGTGAAAAAGAGAAAGGTAGAAAAAAGTGGACACACAACTCAATTTTGACAGCAAATTGTAATAGATTCGTGCAAAATTTATTATTGTCTAAAAAAAACACTAAATTCTTAACAATCAATACAGCGATTGGCTGCAAGCAAATGTTAAATTGAATTTTCGTATTCATATCTTATTTGCATCACTTTCAAACGTTGCTGCCGGAACTGGAAAGTGTTAAGTTGCCCATTGTTTATTACAATAGCTCCGCTTTCCCTTCTGTCTGAAACCGAAATGATTTATGCACAATATTAAGGAAAAAAAAGTGCTCATAAAAACTAACCCCATTACGGGTTAGGGTAAATGATTCACGTATTTTAGTAATCCAATTCATTTTTCGTTTGTGTTCGGGAGATTAATGGGTTAACTTTCCTATTTCGGACACTTTATTGTATCCACTCTGTTGCTGGAAGGCTTTATAGAAGAATTTTATCGAAAAACTTTTACATCCACATTTTTGCAATAATTTTTCTTAATTGGAGCTTAAATTAAGTAGCACATGCCGCGTTTATACGAGTTGATTCCACCCGCCCATGCACAACACAGCACAATGGCTTTAAATGCTAATCGATAAACATAGGTTCACATCGGATATATATTATATATGCTCAAAATTTTAACAACAATTTTGCGTAATCAAATTCAAAATGAAACTCATTTAATTTACCTAAATTCGAATTGAAATCCAGTGGACACAATCTGCCACATAATGATAAAAATGATTAAATTCTGAATCAATCGAACGTAATCCGATTAACTACTCGTATTTGTGAAAACAAAACACCGCGCTTTCAGCCTCAATATTTGCATTTATTAAATGGGAAACTTTGACGCATACTGAAACCTGATATAAATATATACGAAATTTAATTAACAGCAAATATGAAAATTTTCATTAACTTTGGCCACCTCCGTGCCGCCGAGAGCTTCGAAAACTGGTAGACCTCAATCCTTTATATCTATCCATATGCATTCGTAATCGAAGAACCCACAATGGAATGCTACATTGGACAATCGAATTGGAAGTTCCTTTTGCCACCAACTTGTACGTTAAATACTCGCATATACATGAACGTAGGATGATGCGAATGAATCCGGTTGCATTACACAGATATCTCCCTTCGAAAATAATTGTGTAAACGTGTGTACTCAATACACCAGAAAACCAATGAACTGGAATTTTCAATCAAACCGCAGAAGAGAAAATGTTTTTCATTTAGTGGCCATCAGCTGGCAACGATACCACCATTGGATGGCATATCATCGGCAGTTATCGATTTGAAAATTGAAACCACCAAAGCTCATTTGGAAGTGAAGAACATCATCAACGGTGTTGTGTAGGTGGGATTTCATTTAAGTGAATTATAAAAATAATGGCACACATTTTAAGATGAAGTTTTGCTTACTTGTTTTACTTTAGGAAAAGAGTCCAGAAACCAAAGGTAAGATGGCCGCCACTGTGAGGGTGAAGTCGGAAACAGATTGACGTATAGCAATGTCAAAAGCAACTTTGACAGCTACAACGCTGTCTGTGAGTGCACGAAGTGTCAACGCAGTTGTAATTGTGTGCTGAATATCCTACTTTACTTTGCTCTGCTGAGATCGAAACTAAAGAAATACACAGGCCTAATGTTAGGTATAAATCCAAATTCAGTTGATATCCAGCTTATAAAATATGAGATGCTTAAGAAAAATAAAGCAAATGCTGTTTTCTAAATAATCTCTAAGCTTATACAATATTGAATACTTAGCTAGTTAGGCCTATCCAAATCTGTTGCACATTATTTGTTAAAATATACATCTGGTAATGCAGCTTTCTCAGCAAATAAAAGTTGAGAGAATTAAAAATACATCACCGTAAGGTTGGTAACATTTGCACAGGAACAGGCATTTAGGACTCAGATCCAGCGATGATATTGTTAGGCCATTGACACATGGGGCCTTACCAATAAACATTTTTAGTTTCGACTCTAAATTTATGTAGTTCACAGTGGCTTGCTTTCCATACAAATTTCGCAATTGTGAGCTTCCGTTTAGTTAAAATCGAGACTGAAATTTTATATAAGTACTGCGCATGGTTTTTTATTTAACAATCAATTCGCGATACAAATAATCATTTTAAGTACCGCGGCTATATTCTTTGTGATTCACAATGGCGGAATTGCCATTCAAAATTGCATATTGTGACCTATTACATAATTAGTGAATAGGGTTTAGATAGATTATTAGAAGCGTCTTATGATTATAAAAAGTGCACTGTGAATGTCAATGATGCTGCTGATTTCACTGGTGCAAATACCCGAAGGGAATATTAAACAAAAAAAATATGGAGATGACGAAATCATGAGGTTCAGTTTCACGGAGCAACTCAAAAACTATTTTTGAATTCGCTAATCCAAATACACCGCCTGATAGCTTATGAAATAAGGAACTTAATTTTCTCCGTTTTAATAAAATGGACGTGCTGCGGTTTTCACAACTTTTATTAATTTTTACGCAGCTACGACTGTCGTTATTGTCCCAATCAATAGTTTTGATCGCAGCCAACATTATTTTCGAGTTGTGCTTTTAAAAATACATAAATTTGTAAAGAATGCCGCCTTACAGTGTGTTGCGTCCCAACTACAAGTGTTAACGCACCCTCAAGAATAAATCGATAACAAACATTTTCACATGGCAACCTGTCAAATTCTAAGATGGGGGCACTTCCGTTTTTTTTTTCTTTGTGCTTCGACTCGACCGCCGTCGTGTGGGTTATCTGGCTAACTTGTTTTCTCCCCATTGAATTAAGGAATATTTAAATCTATTAAAATAATAATAATCCGTGAACTGAAACTATTTTATATAATAAAATAAATTGTATTGACACTTTGATCGCGTCGTATTTATTTCCATTAAACACAAAACAGATCACTTCAGCAAAAATCTGGGGGGCAGATTTGGTATAATAATAATCGTCGGGACGATATCGTTTTTGAAACTTTGATGACCATAAGAAGTTATATTTTGCCCGAATTTCTTTCACTATCGTTAGCTTTCATTATATTTGTGGGAAATGAACTGGGGGCAGATTCCGTATATCAACGATCGTGTAAATGATATCGTTTTTGAAATTTTGATGACCAAAATAAGTCTATCGTTTCGATGATAATCGTCTGAAAAGTTACGGAATGAGTGCCCTGGATTAAGGTCTCAAACTCGTACTTTTGGCACTTAGTTGCTACTCTTGGAGGTGTAGCGTTTCGACAATAATCGTCTGAAAAATTATGGAATGGGTGCCGAGTAAATCTTCTCAAAATTCCTTATGAGGGTAGATACGCGTTGCCGAAGGGAGGGACTACTCCTGCGAAACAAGAAGTACTTCTGTTTAATTTGACTTGCTCCAATCATTATTTGCTGCCGTCCTTTATCGCGCCAATTTTGTTTTGTTATTTATGTGTACAGTCCAAAAAATTACACTTCCCTTTGAGCTGCTTTGTCCATGGGGGTCTATTGTCAATAGTCCAACATAAAACTGCTTCCACCTCACTTCAAACCATACTTCCGAATACGCTGTCTTTTCTGTATCCATATCTGATTGTAACTACTTACCTATCTAAGCAAGGACAAAAATTACCTAAGCAAAAACTGATAGGAGCAGTTCATTCCCGAATAAAAAGCAGAAACTATCACAAACTGCGCTTCTCAGTCGGATCAATCGTCCCTATTTCTCACTCAACTAACAACTGACAAAAAGTGCTACGCTCTTTTGCCAAAAAACAACAAGTTAAATGTGAATCAGACACGGGTACGAGTACTCTTGCGAATTTAGTGATGACATCAAGGACCTACCTAAGACCCACAATGATACCGATATGTGTAAATATTTGAAATCTCTCGAACATACCTACACGCAACTCCTTAACCATTGAAATGAATAATTTACCTTTAGTATTACCGCACATGTATATCATATTCACGGCGAAATACATTATTTAGTACACCGCTGCTCCCATAAATGTCCCAAGCAGGTGATATATATTTTTTCGCATATTTTTCTTCTGTCCTCTCTCTCTCTCTCTCTGCGTCTCATGTCTCCACGTAAATAATTAAGTTTTGCCATTACCATCATTCGTCCGGAATATAGTTCGTCCTTGAGGTAGTGATGCCATGCTTAGCACGAGATATATGAGCGAGGTATTATTTTTGTTTGAATGAAGCGCATGAACATGTCCTCTGAACTTTATCCGAAGTAATTCATGACTCGAACAAGTGAGGAAGAGTGGCGAACCTAACCAAAGTATGTCGGTCTCTGTACGCGGTGGCCCTCTCCCTCCTTCATCTGCCTTAGAATGTGTCACATAATTATTGTTTATGTTTGTTGCTCATGAATATGCGATAAATCACTTTCTTATGGTATTCTAGCTCCTGTCCTGGCGTATCTATATATAGTTTAACAGCACCAACCTGAGTTGTCTGTCTGAGACAGCAACCGTAACCGGCTATATGAAATACGATATAGACGGAGGAGCCTGCTTTCGCTTAGCTCCGTTTGAGTGGAGCGGAAAATGGAAATTTATCACGAACCAACAATGAACGCCGGCCCGGATCGGAGAGGCAGGTCGACTGCTGTTGTTCGTATGCGGTGCACATAGGTAGGCTGGTAGGCTGATATGTGGCAGCCTAAGACATTTTTCGCATCAAAGACGAAGCAATGCAATTACGACTTTGCATGGAAACATGAAAGGCAGCCTCCAGATCAAAGCCACTGGAACTAGTGATCCAAAGAGTGTATGTAATCATGCCGGCTTGAGTATAGGGAAAATGTTTGTCATCCCGACCCCAAAGCGAAAATTGAAACAATTAACATAAGCATGGAGAGGATCCGCCCTTAAGCGCCCTAAGAATGTTAAGCGTTTAATTCGCCGGCTGAGTAAGCCTCCGGATTCAACCAGAGCATATAATTTCAAACAAAACTTTGGCTGTAGTCTCTTTTTGTACGCCTGAAAGATTATATTATTAAATTTTAACCAGAAAACTGTGTACCCACGGTTAACCGCCGGCATTTACACTTCAGCAACCGCTCGGGGCCATAAATTATCTACAACTGTTCATAGATACAGACGACTCGTATCTATGGAAGGGTTGCGATTCGGCCGTGCCTACAACTGGATAAGAAACGGTAAAATATTGATAAATAACCATTGACGATGCCCCAGTATACCAATCTGGGTTCATTTTTTTTCCTCAGTGTGATTACGATTGGGTTGAAGCCGAGACGAATGGTGGCCATAACACGGTAATGGACTTGGCGCTTCTGGATAGAAGATCAATAAAATTATTGAGGTAAAAGCGAAGACAGAAGTGGGACAACTCATCAGCACGTGATGTTTTGAAAGTCCGCTGTATTAACTGTGTGGCTCATGGTGACCCAATGTAAGATCCAAATCCAATGCAAGAGAGTGCAGACTGCTACATTCTACATTTAGTTGTTGTGCTATTTGTAAGGGAAAGTGCTGCCAACAGATCAGGCTTAATAAAACTGAAGGGGGTTATATAAACTCACGCAAAATGTAATTTTGATAGAAAATACAGATTTTTAATTAGAAAGCTTACATTTTTTATTAATTCATAGAGTATACAGATTGGGGTAATGTATAGAATAGCAGACCGCAGAGATAAATGGCCGCCACGGCTTTGCTGGTACTCTTTTATTGATTTTTCTATGACCGTTTCGAATAAAAGTGGCTGAATTTCATTAATACACCTCCCAATTTCCTCTTTCAAGGCGTTGGTGGTAGTGGGCTGGATGGCTAATTTTTAGATCGCAAAAACGGCCGACTGAACGATTAGTAAATAACTCATGAAGTAATCCATTCACCGAACTCTATTCGAGCTATGTAGTAGTCTTTAGTTCTTGAGTCAATTGAACTTTATGAGCATGAAGTTTCAAGTCTTTCGTGAGAACTCGCTGTAGAGAGCTTCTCAAATTGCCCAATTCTTGACTACGGTGCCGAATTGATGTTCCTGGACTCTCGCGAACTGCTTCGATGTTTTCTGTTGAACGACTTGTGAGAGGACACCCAGAGTATTTAAGATCACTTATTGATACAGTCTCTCTCAATTTTTTAATTATACTCTTCACAGTTGATGGTTTTAAATCACTATGACGGCCATATTTTGTACGACAAAATTTCATTCTTTTTAAAATATTGCTCGACAATGAAAATGCGTTGTTCTTTCGTATAGCGCTCCATTTATACTAACCCCGGACTGTCAGCTGTCACATATCATTTATCATATTTAATTTTGCGTTGGCATCACTGTACTATGCGCAAAATTCAGATTTTGAGTGAATTATGGGACACCCTTTATATGTTACCCGTTGACGTGAAAACTACTGGATGGATTTTGATGAAACTTCCGTTGAAATGATTCTTAAAACTTCCAAAAGACTATAGGTTACATCTTTTATTGCCACGCTTACTTTTTGCGACGCCTGTGTTTTTTGCTGACCTAACGGCCTTTAACTTGCCTTAAATCAAATAATCCTTAATCAATAAAAAAAATGAGCATGTCTTCCTTAAATATTTTAAGCTTCTTTGGAATGAAACTTAATATTGCGACTTTTGTGTTACACTGAAAACCATAGTCCCTCGAACTGTGAAAATGATCCCAGAGTATGCAATTTAATAACACTGCTTTTAGAATATTTGCGAAGAGACAGATGAAATGAAGGGACAGGGAGTTATCATAATGCCAGCTTTCGCTTGATTTCTTTCGTCTTTTGAAATGCGACAGTACTTTTCGTTTCATTTTGTATGCAGAATCTTACGCTTTAGCTTTTGATTTAGGTATCTTAATATCGCATTCGTTTCTACAATTCGAAGAGATTTTGCCATAAAATTTATTAGCTGAAGGGCACCTAAGTGAAACGAAAGCACTATTAGAGCAAGATCACTTCCTTCCGATTCGGGCAGCTGTAAGAAAGAAGTATTAATTAACACACAGCCAGCGAAATCAGACGTGGCATTCGTTTAAGATCATCAGATCGGATCATTTTATTTAATATTTTCTCTAAACCCGTCATACTTGAAAAAACATTTATATCTGCAAATATTTTCACAGGCTACAGTACTATGAAATTTGAAAAGCATGTTACCTATTACAATAATATATATACCCGCACAAGTGACTTGACAATTTACAGCGAAATCAGAAAAATCCGTCAACTCATTCTGCAACAAATTGATTTATTCTTTCTTTTCAAAGATTGCGATTTCATTCTGAGGTACGGCAGTATTATGCTCCACAAAATTTGTGATTGATGTGCGACGTCTCAGTGATGAATGAGCACCTGATTCTTGGCATAACTCAAATTTTATAACATTAAAACAAAATTGCCTTGCACATTCACGGTTGTAAAAAGTTTCCGACAAGTTTGTGGACATCTCCTAAAAATGTATTTTTCTTATTACATGAATACTGTCAACAAAAAAAAAAAAACAAGTACTAAAGTAGGCATGTCAAAGATACGGCCCGCAGGACATGAGCGGCCCTCGATACAATTCCCTGCGGCCCGCGACATCAATTCAATAGTCTTCTTATTTCAATTGCCGTCTGTTTCTATGTTAAGTTTTGGGATAATAAAAATAATATTTCGGCGTATTATACTAAAAAACAATATATAAGGTAACTTTAAATAAAGCATTTTTTATATACTTCTTACTTATACGGAGCATTACGTTTTGCATTAAATTTTTAATATCGTGCTTGGGACAAAAAATTATACTTCAGGAGTTCGAGTTTAACACCCGTGTTCTAAATGCTAGTCCTTTAACAGCTGACAATTTAATTGATATTTACTCAACATTTAAATAACAAAAAATAACCTTTTCTTTAAATACTAAAATCGTTGGTATGTATATTTTCTACTCGAAAAAGTGTCCTCAGCATATTTTTTTGTTGCATCAACTTACAGCTTAGGTCTTACGTATCAACCCTTAACCAGTCTAGGTATAAATATGAAAGAAAAAAATCCCCTAATCCCTTTAACCCCATTAAGCAGCCCCTAACCACTCGGCTGCAAAGCAGAAAACCGAGAAATTTGCGCACATTAAAAAGTTCAACCAATTAATAAAAAGTCTGATTCGTTAGGTGTCGCTCACTACTTAAGTACTTACCCCCGTCATTGGTTCGTAAGTGAATCAGAATCCTTGAAAAACTCTTTATTTTATTCTCACTTTTCATAGACTATTCCAGTTGTATCCCATTATTAACTCGCTCATGAATTTATGTGAAGATGTAATGAATTTGTGTCCTCCTCTGTGACTTGCCTCTTTAAATGTGGCTGCAATTTGTAAATGGGACACCCCAATTTGGAGGACTTTGTCAGACGACCCTGAGAGCAGTGTCTATGTCAAAGGGGACATAACGTAATACAATAAATCTCGTGAAAACCTAATTACACGCTTAAAGAATTAAAAATTCGATTAGTCTCTGACAACGACGCAGGGAGGACACATTTTTATGATGAGTTTTTTTTTCTATTTTCTCTGGCATCCCTCACCATTATCCTGTGATATATAATGAAACACACATACACATGTTTTTCCAAGCGAATATTTAATAAAATTATACTCCAAGTGCTTTGGTTTTCGATTTCCCTTAACAATAGGTGATTTTGTGGATTTATACAGTGGGGGTGGAAGGTTTTGTTCGTCTTGGGGAATTTAATTCAGTTTGTTTAAAAGAAGAAAGCTTCGTTTTTTTACTCGATTTTAGTGAATTTCAATTTAAAGGCACAACTTTTGTGTCTGAAGAAAGAAAGAAGATATCATATCCTGGCTCTGAGAATGCATTGATAATAAAACTGGAATAGTTCAAATTTAAAATCAACTATCATACCCAGCGATGCCAGATTAAAAGATGTCTTCTTTTTTCAAGATATTTGAGCTCCAAAATATGAACAAGACTTTTTACCTTGAATTCATCAAATTTCAAGATTTTTAATATTAAGAATTATCTTAAACTAACAGACTAAAACAACCTTTTCTATTGAAGACAAAAGATTTTTCTATTAATTGCATTATTATTTGTATAATGTGAGTCGAACAGAGCCCATGCACAATTTCTGTTTTATAGTTTTTATCAACTCTAAAGAAACTTAAATTCAACGGATTTGATATTTTATCAACTGATGATTTTTTGGAAAATATTTAGGAGTAAAAACAGCGGAGTGGCTTAGTGGTTAGTGTGTTGGACTACTAAGCGAGGGGTCCCAGGTTCGAATCCAGAGAAAAACCCAAATTCCAACTTAAGGTTTTTTCACTGCGCCACCTCTCGCGAACGTCTGACAAACATCCGAGAGTATAACTGTCATGAAAGAGCTTCTAAATTGGCCGTTTGGACTCGGCATAAAATTGTAGATCCCTTCCATTCGTCCCAAAAAATAAAAACTCACACAAGACGAATGGTTGTGAGAAGCTAGGCTTGGGTCCATACGGACCTGTTGCGCCAATTATTTATTTATTTATTTAAAAACAGCGGATGGAAACTTCGTATATCCACTCTTTAAAGATTCTATTTTTTATTGCTTCCACATTCTCCGCAAATGTTGAAAGAATATTTTCTGCTGTAAATTTAAAACAAAAATTTGTAATCATTTGAGTACTGCAACAGTTGAAAGTGTAATCTTTGCAAAACATTTGTTGCGATTTAATGAAAGTTTTAAAAAGCAATAACATTAATTTATGACCAAATTTTTTTTTATCGATATTTATGGATTTATCTATATATTTATATACCTAACTACTATAATTTTGTCGAAAAAATAAATTCAATTGTTTAAAGTTATTAAAAATTGTATTTTATACTTCGTTGTTTTAATATTTCGAGAAAATCTTAGAAAAAAAAAAATTTATTTCGGAAAAACAAGATTTTCAGATTTTTTATCTGGCAGAGCTGAATTCATACCTCCATAAGCAGAACTCTTTAAATTATAAATAAAAATTAATCATTTTTATGATTCCACATCGACCCCAAAGTGCATCACAACTTCCTGCAACCACTGTGTATAGTCCCACTCTGCCTACAGTCTTTTATTGTGATATTCTTAAGGTTATTGCTCTTCGTTCTTCCGACAGAGAAGGTAATCCCCCGTTGATTGATTCTTTGTCTTCTTTTTCTCTATTTAACGTCAATCTTTGTACAATCAACCACGACCGCCCCACCTCCTCAGGCCCAGCTGACATATACGAGTAAATCCCATGAAAAGAATGAAATGAATTTTTTATTAAATTTATTTGTGCTTCACAAAAAACAAATGGAAAATACCAAAAGAATGGTAATAAAAATCAATCCTCTCGGCCTCGGAGAAAATTTCGAAAACTTATTTCCTTTCGAGTAATTTTCTTCCTTCGTTTTTACGAGCCCAATTTGAGATGGCGAAAAACAAAAACAAACAAACAGTCGACGGCATATAACTTTGTATGTCTGAAGGATATCTGTGTATCTGGAAAGTTTCCTTTTCGCGGTGATATCTGCTCCTGCAGATAGACAGATAAAGTTGCCTTACGGCAAAAGGGCATATCCTTATCGATGTCCGATGATAAGGCCAGATGTGCGGCGCCAGAGTCGTGGGGACTGCCAAAGGTGATAAAACTAATAAACATGAATTTATGATAATGAAATATTTCCGATGAATGAACTGCTTTTGCCGGAATATGTTCGTGTGGTAATGATGATTTCTCCGAAATGATACTTTCGGCTAGAAAGATGGGCATTAGTTCCGGAAGAGAGCGTGCCTAATGATTTACATGTAAGGCATGAAGCACACGTAACGTAAGCTGTGGGGCGGAAATGCTGGCGGGGTAATGGTTTTCCGGGTGGGTTAACATGAGTAATGTCGGCAACAGAAAAGCTATCTGATATAGTCAACCCTGTGTCCCGTGTTTAGTGGCGAAAAGTGTAGGGTAAAATAAATTTGAATTACTTCTGATAAGACGGAGCATGCTCTGTCATCGGATTGCAGAAGGCTGACACTTTTCACAGTCAAGGAAGGTCCACCTGGTAATTCCGCTCTCGATTGAAAAAATCTACCCGCTGCAGATCATATGCTCCAATTTTAACGGCAATGAATAGATTCCTGCCCCCCAAGACATGAACATTTAATTTTCTTCTAACGTAATAAAAGTCATAGATTATTCCAGCGATGAAGATTTAAATAATTGAAACTCCCATCTCTTTAAGTAAAGCGCACTCAACAAATTAATTGTGCCAAACAACGTAACAAAATGTCAAAAACGCCTCCGTCTGTAGTGTGCTTTTAAATTATCCTTTGAGCAGCATTTAGAAACTCCTCTTCATGGAAGGGGACTCTGTCGTCTGTCGTTAAGTAAATCACATATTAATGGGCATGTAAACGGGGCGCTCTGCTCATATTGCTGCATAATTTAATTAAATTCTAGCCGTTGAATTAATTTTGTTATAATAACCGAGGAAGGCATTTTCCCTTTTCCTCTTTTAACCAGTGTCTGTTGGCCTAAATGGAACGCCATACGAATCGATATAAGAGATTAAAGAGTGGAAAGATAAAATCCATCTTTGTCTAGGGAATTTCACAAATGTTCTTAATTAAGTTGAGTTCTACATGAATCAGAAATGATTGTTAGAAGTATTGAAATGACAGATTACGAGTATGAAATTTAAGAGGAGGTTCCTTCGATCAGGCCCGCACTATGATGAGTGAAAAAGGGCGCGAAGTTGTAGGAAAGAGCTGGGTCGGTTTTGTTTGAATTTGTTTCGACTGCCTAATTCGAAAGCACAATTTAAGTTACAAATGAGGATTGGATGATTTTTTACAGTTGACATAAAATTCATAATTGCAAGATGTCTATCGTAAGCTTTATTTTCTTTTAATTGTTTAAGAGTTTTATTTTTTTTAGAGTCCTGCTTTCCAACGCATCAAAACCCATTTTGGAGCCCATTCTCATTAAGGCCCGTAACACACTGAATTCCTGAAATATATCCACCAATGTCCTTGCAAAATTTAAAGCTTACAGTAAATAAATTTAACAACCTCTCGCTAAACGCTGCGATGAAGTTCGGATTTCATTGTCGAGATTATTCCAAGTCTTTTTATAATATTATTCGTGGCCGTAATCAGTGATGCCATTCTGGCATTTTTAATGCCGGATCTAGTATTTTCGAAAACTTGAAAGCACTTTTTAAAAAAAAAAAATTGCCAAATGCCAATTTTAATTAAGGATTTTCTGGAACCTATTCTTGCTTTTTTTAAATGGATTTGTGATCTACACGAATGACATGAAGCTCTTTTACAGTGCATCGAAGTTTTAGATGTTTCCCACCGCTTTCATATGCATCAGATGGAATGTGAAATATGAGTGTAGTATGAGTGCGCTGAATCCAGTCTTTTGTGTACCGTGGAGCGCCCCATCTCCACATGGGTTAATGAGGATATTCGGTGAAGGATTTATGTCTATGATGGACCTCATACGTCAAACAAAATACAGCTACTATAGTTAGATTCCTCGAATTGAAAGTGCAATTTTTATTTCTGAATAGGTATAGTAAATATTTCAAATACAAGTTTGTTTTTGAAGACTGATACTTGTTTTACAAAATCAAAATTCGCTGCTTCACAAACATGTTTTTTATCTGTCATTATTTTCTAAGAAATTTTAAGGCACGGAATTCCTTACTATAAAAAAGTTTCATTTCATATTATACAGAAAGGCAAGAAAAATACATTTCGATGAATGAGTATTATAAAAGACAAAGTTTAAAAAAAAACCTAAATTTGTTTTGTTAATATACTATTTTTGGCTTCATACATTTTACACATTTATTTTGCAGTCTACCGTCTTCTTTTCTAAATTCTGGCAACACTGGTCATAATACGATTATAGCTGAAGACAAAATCCAATTTAAAACAGCGATAAATTAGTAATTTGAGAATTTACCAATTAGGAGTCCTTCGCGTGGATAACTTTTGATTTGGATGATGTCCTTGATCGCCTGTGTAATTGATTTCTAATCTTCAATACAGACTATGAGTTGTCAATGAGGAGGTATTATTTCTTTGGAGGCTCACTCTCGTTTCGGCGATTTAAATGAGTTCAAGTATTAAAACAATTTCCTCCAGAACAGGTTGTGCTGCTTAGTTATAAGCAGAAGAAAATACTGGCTTGTGGATGGGATTCATACTCTACCAGGTATCCTATCCGCAGGAGTATTTTTCTTTAAGTTTGGCACGTGATACAAATTGTATCATTATAGTAGCATGTATTTTACACAACATATTGCAAAAGAAAAATACCAACAGCACTGTATCTCTGCACAAATATATTCCCAACGAAAAATAAATAAAGGGAATATGTTCTGATTTAGGCAGTGGTTCTTAACTATTTGCCTTGACCTATTTATACACCGGCGATCACTAGGATGAGGCCATACATTTTGCAATCGATTTTCACTCTTTATACCTGTTGAACATGTTGAAAAGAACTGTTTTTATTTAGTTCAAAAACATGGGTTCCGCAAAGACTTTGACTGCGACAGAAAGAGGAAAAATAGATGCTTTCAAGGAGTTACGACTCTCAGGCCGAGAAATTGCAAGGAGGCTTAATGGAAGTAAGACTGTTGTAAATAGTTATCTTGCGGATCCACAACACTATGGGGTAAAAATCATAAAAGGACGCACGGCAGAAGCAACAACATTGCGAGAAAAGCGGTTAATTCTACGGCTTCCCTCAAATTCTAACTCTAAGAGTATCAGCCAGCACAGCAACGGTTCGAAGGATTATAAACAATTTTATGATGGGATAAGACTCATGGGTCAAATATTAGCCTGACTATTATTCTCATTTTCACTTTGTGTATTCTAAGCCAAATGGCTTTGATCTTCCGAAAATGGCGAAAATCTTCCGCGTGATGTTAAGCAAACATTCGATTTCTTTGAAACTTCTGCAAACCAACCTTTTCCCAAACCGTTTTGGAAGGACATAATATCCAATTGTGCGGTTTAAATGAGAGCAAACCAATTCGATAGCATCATCATAAGCTCTGAACTTAAGTCCTAGCTAAATATGATATAATATATAAATATGTATATGTATAAGTGTCACTGAAAACAGCTGTTCTTTAAAATACAATTCTCTTTTATTTTAACCATATTAGATATTAGATTCTAGGTACCTGCTTCTAGTTGAGGTAGTCATAAAAAAGCTCATCCTTGTTTAATTTTCCGCAACAGAACAACAGAGCAGAACGATCAGTCGAAATGTAGCTTGGGAAAGTGTGCCGACCCATCGGACACAACCGACCCAACTAAAGGTCTATGTGCTGTGGAAACTGCCATAAGAGCACCCATTTATCTAACCTGTGCCGGCCCATTAAGTGCGCACGCTAAATTTTGACAGATACGTGTAGTACATTCTGAAACAAAAGCTTGAGCTCGAACTGCGTAACACTCGGCTAATGGGATTCGCTTAAATTTGCTCAGCTAAATTTTGGAGAAATTTTTCAAAGAAGCTAAAATTTACCTTGAGCAGCATACAAGCTTCAAAAACGACGTCTGTAGTATGGCTTACTACCAGGGGCCTAACCCAACAAATAATTTTTCGCGGAAAATGACGCCATAGAATAGCCCGGACTGGATAATATTCCAAACAGAGCCTAAAAATTTCAATTAAAGAAAAAAACCGCCTGATTTGTCAAAGTATTTAATACATGTCTTCAGGGGGAGGGGGGACATTTTTCCCAAGACTTAAAAGTGCAAAAGATTTATCCAGCTGGTGAAAGGAAAGACGAATCCATACGAACCATTTACCCATTGTCCTATTTGTTTACTAAACAATAGATTCGTAAAAACAATGAAATTCAGGTAGCTTCTGCAACTATTGGTGGCCTCTTGGAATGATTTCCACAAGTCAAGATTCCTCGAAGATGCAATTAAAGAGGCAGTAAAGAGAGGTCAAGCAGCTATAGTGGGCTGGAAAGGCGACCCCAAAAATATACTGCGGTGAATTCGAAATGGATCATGAGAGGTATCATCTTCATCGAAATTGTCTTCCTAAAATTATTACCGTTTTAATCTTGGGAGAAGGTAATTTAATAATTCTACACTAGGCTAATTGCTATAGGTGTCTAAAATCACTGTCCTTGGTTTCAACTCATTTTACCAAAGCAATAGAGAGAGTAGAGTGTGTTCAATATCTGCGATTATTGTCTTGACCGGAGGTGGACTGAAACAGGATCTAGTCAGCAGGATCAATGCCGTCTCAGATTCGGCAAAGCAATGAAATAAAATCGGGCTGCAATGTCGATGAAATATGCTGACGATTTTCTGGCCGAAACACATAGTTTTAAGAAGGATTGTTTCAGGAATCAGAATTCGTCGGAGAAAAATCTATAAATCAGGCACAAACTTCGAAAAATTACTATTGAATTCATGGCTCAGGACGGCAATTAGGGAGAGTGGTGAGGTATATCTCTAGAAACCATAAATGGAAGTGCAGGCCCAATAATACCCACAGGGGAAAACAGGGCTTACAACAATTCAATGAAAAACTAAATGCTACACATTGGTAGTTAAGTCCTTAAAAATAGAAGCGCGATACTAACAACTATATTTAGTGTCCAAACTGGATTTCACGAACTCATACCCATTGAGGCCTTAGTATGAGGGCTATAAATGTTGATGAGTTAGGCCCCATGACTTTCGGACTTAGTGAAAACTCTTGAGGCACACCTCGGTCGCCTACGACTTGACGTGCAACACTCTTTACTATAATCAGGAAGGTCCATCAAAATTTGTCGAATAAATTTGCTCCGAAAGAGGCATTTTGTCAACCTTTCTGTACCCTACATACACAAGAGTGATGTGATGACCGTCTCATGGTTCGAACACCTACTCACTAACTTTTTTCTAAAAATTACAAATGACAGATAACAAATGCCGACAACCAAGTCTCCATTCGACAAATCCTCAGTGACATCCTCGAAACCACATTACTCATTTCCACATTAAGCGAAAACTCGAATAATCTACATTTTCACACGCAAACCGCGTCGTACGTCAGTTTTATTTGCCACATTATCCCGTAAACCGTTTGGTAAATCCAAGTTATTGCCCCCATTTCATCGAATCGCCACTTTTCGTATCAACAATTTAATTTCCATCGTCGCGCCATTTCAAATTTATTGCCGGTTTTGTTCTTTGCCGAAAACGGACTTCACATTTCCCTACAGCCACCGCGCCATAAATCAAACATTATGACCGAATAAAGCCGGCTCCTTGTGGGTTTTCTTTGTCAGAATATATATTTTCCAAATCAGATGGCATTAAATTGGCCGTAATTATCGGGTGGTTTTGTTACCGTCAAGGTAATATGACGCAGCACACGCGCTGTCAAATATCAGAAATGCAAGGAGTTTATGAAAACCACACATCTTCGTGTCTTCACCTTGGCGGAGCCCACTCCAACCGTGCACAGGTACTCGCTTGAAAATTTATCTTAAAAGCTTTTCAATTGATTACAATCGTCGTCATCTTCATAATCATCATCATCATCGTCATCACCACCGACATGCTCATCGAAAATTGCGCCATATTATTAGGCAGTAGGGAAAAAATGTAGACGAGGAGGAAGGATACCGTTCATACATCTACCATCGACCGACACCTTTTGGGCTGGAGAGGCTCTACTCCACATCTGTCCTAGGTAATGACGTATAAAGAGGCAAAAGAAAAACAAACACAAAATAGAACAGCAGGGATTGCCACTGAGAGAGATAAGGGCGCAAATCGCATTTGGAAGTTTCGTCAGGCAGGCCTCTGTGCCCTTGAGGTTAATGGGTTTCCCACCTTTGAGTCGCTGAAGGAAAGCGAAAGTGTTGGTGGTATTTTGAAGTGCGAGCTGGGGGACTTGTGTTTTCCCTAAAATTTTCTATGAAGACAGAAACTTTGCAATTCGATGTCACCGTTTAGTGTGATGGTGGAGGTTTTTTGTGGCACGGATCGGAATGGTTAGGGTGATGATTTGGTTGTGTCAGCCATCGGGAGGGGTCGACGGTCGGAGGATGTTTGGGTATCTGCATCTTTACGGAAATGTTGTTGGAAAGTGGAATGATTTGCTTGATGTCTCTACTTGGGTAAGTGGCGTAGCCGACAGGAAAGCGGACAGATTTAGATTGAGAAAAGATCTGGTTTTCCACAGCCGATTGGACAGGAGATTGTGGCACAGCTTACGAACCAAGTTTTGGAACAAACAAATGGTGGTTACAATATAAAATAGGTTAGCGATTATCCATTTTTTTAAGAATGGAGCAAGGAATTGCCAAAGTAGTAAACAAGGGCGGTTGCCACCGTCCAAAAAATGTTTATCTTTCGCTTATTAAGAGTCAACCTTGCGACTCTTTTGAAGTGCCGATTAAAATTCTTGATTCGACACCTTTCTATGGAAGACAAAGCTTCGAATAATCATTCCAAATTGTTGACCAAGGTCGTTCATCATCTACAAATGACTGACAAAATGACTCGCTAGGAACAAGTCTTTAAAGAACTGACCTTTGGTGAATACCAAGTCATCGCCTGAACTATTTGAAGAAATCCGCTGGATGGGTTTTGAATGCGGACCTTAAAATGAGTTTTCGTCGATATTTATTTTAGAAAATTTAAAAAACGCCGAGTCTTGATTTTGATCTCGATAAAATTATTTATCTGTATGTGGATTTGTTACTGAACTACGTCAAAACTACTCACCCAATCCGAATGGGTTTCTCAGATGTAATATCGGACTTGATTGGCCAACGTGGACCTTTTTTTTCATTTTAATAGACCAGTTTCTTTGGGATATATATACGACTTTAAAGTTTTCAAAAAGAGCCCTGATTTCATTGCTTATTCACTAACGGCGCATACTTATCACAATCTTATATAAAATAAAATCACAAAAGATGATGCCTGGTGGCTTTATAAGTACGGAGCGGAAATCAACAAACAATCTGTCGCTTTGGACCAGAAAAATGCAAGTCAAGAAAACGAAGCTCGCCACAATAAGCTGCTTCGATGGACTTTCATCAACAAAATTACTCCTTTTCCAATGCGGCGAATTCACAAAATTTTACTCAATCACTTTGTTTTTGGGAAAAGAAATGCGGGAGAACTTGGTTAGTCCTCAAACAACCCGTCGATCAAACAAAACGAGCTCCCCTGCCATTTTCTTCGACTCAAAAACAAATTCCTATATACCTATTTATGTGTATATTCCTCGTTCACAGGTGGGAAGATTTATTTTTCAAAAACTCCGGCACACTTTTGAAAGGCCCGTGCAAAGGGTACTCGTACTCAACATAAACAAAATTGGTTTTCCCCGTCAACACTTGCTCGTGCATTCATAAAGTCCTCGGCGAATTTTCCGCATAATTTCGACACACACCTCTCTGTCAGGCTTCAAGTATTTTTGGCAAATGGAAGCCCCGCTTCTGCTTCAATCTACATTTACTTATCAACTAATTAAGTCAAGTACACCAATCAATTTTCTCCTTCACTTCACAGTACTCAACGTCAAGGCATGTTTGGGGTTTTGCTTGCGTTGTGCCGATACTCTATACTTTGCATACCTAATTGAAAATTTATCGATTCATCAGAGCTGTATTTCAATATCAGGCATCAGCAATGGAACCACCAAATGAAGAAGTACCCTCGATATTCATTGAAGATATTGAACTTTGATGGCTGCCCTAACCTAACTCAGAACAAATTCAGCTCCCTAACGTGCACGAAGCCCTTCGCACACTCTCAGCATTAATTTGCCGGATGCAAGATGATACTGCCACTGCTGCTGGTGTAAAATCTATGCACCGCATAGCTATAGCGTTGCATGTGCAACGGACGGAAGTGAAAATTAATGGAGCGAATTAATTCGATTTGATTTGACGGGCGCACACACCTTTTTATATAGCGGCAGCTTCAATTAACCCACAGTTTGATACTTTGCACAAAGCCATCTTTATTATCCTTGGCTCCGATGGACTGTGCTGGGGTGGACATAAAAATTACTGCATTTTCCGCTTGCTCACTTGTGCCGTGCTTATACACAAAGGAAAATATTCGTCAGCATTAAAACTGATGCTCGATATGACCTCGAGCGGGAAAATGAGAATGAGACTTTTTGTGTTAAAAAAAATCCACCCGTCGGCAGCATTCAGCCGGTATGTATCTCGTTGTAATTCACACTCCTTTAGTCGCTTTATCCTTGCTTAAAACATCCTTAGGGATTTTCTCGTAACATAATCAATTTTATTTTTGTTCTGTCGGCATTGTGCGTTGATTGATGGCGACAATTGTGTAATCCGCGTGAGTGTGCTTGAAGTTGATGGATACATTCGCAAATCAAATTGTCGCAAATTGACGATGCATTACAAATAAATGGTTTCGTGTGTAATGCGATTGCGGTGCGCGACTCTTTTCTATTGAAACTATATTTGCAAGTAATCAAAGTAAATGGCAGAACTTTTACATTTACCAAAAGGTCAAAGTTGGAAAAACTTTGTGCGGGCAGGTACAGGAGTTAGCAATTCACTTAGCAATTCACTTTATGCTAGACCACACATTCATGGTTAGATATATCCTTTAACTATGTGTAGCCGCCTTGCTGTTCCAAAGAATTGTTTGGATAAGGTTTTTGTTTTAAACTATCCAAGGAAGAACGGAGCTTAGTCTTCGTACAATTTTCTAAACAAAGTGACTGATACTCTTCCAGATCAAATGTGAGCAAAAAACTGTCATAAGACTGTAAAAAAGAAAAACAATAATGAAACCTTTCAAAATGCGTCGAAAAACACCAAAAAAAAAATCTGAAAAACAACACAAAAACGACCTAAAGAGCACCACAAAAATGCCAGAAATATTACTTAAACATGCAATGAAGAACACTCCATAAAAATACCTTAACACGCCATAAAGTCGCCGATAAACGACCCAGAAAATAAACCGAATACGGCCCCAAAAACGCATTGTAAAAGGCAAACACTGGAAAACACTCTGCAAAACTTTTTGTCTTTCTACCAAAAATAGATGTTATATCATTGCGACGCAGGTATGTCCCAAAAGACCCAGAAAAAATATCCGAAAAAAAAAACAGTAAGATCTCACTAATAAATGATTCCACATATGACCCGAGAAACACTTATTAAAACCAATAAAAGACCCAAACAAAACGTTCTAAAAACGTCAAAGGATCGCTCAACAATTTTCATAATTCGTTTGAGAAACCCGCGCACAAACACTTCAAAAAATGTCCCTTTAACGTCCCAATAAGCAACCCATAAATGTTAATAAAATGTGCAAGAACTTATTCGAAGAACAAATCGAAAGTCACTACGAAAGCTCTCCGAAAAGCCCCAAAAAGATTTCCACATATCGCCTCGGAACACACTTTAAAACACTTCTCCTAAGACTTTAAAAAAAAGCTACCCAAACCACATCGAAAAACGTCAGAAGTACTACCCAAAAATGCTACGGTGAATACCCCACAAAAAGTCTTACATACACCACTAAAACTCTCCCATAAATGCCCAAAAAAGGCCCCAAAAATTAGGAAAAAAAACACCTCAAAAACGCACTGAAAGAAGTCAGTGAGGAAATATTTTATTGCGCAGGAAATACTTTTAAATGAAGTGCGTTTTTATTCATTACTAGCTGACCCGGCGAACTTCGTTCCGCTCAAAAATTGTTAATGCAATGAATACAATAATTCCGAGTATGCAGATTCTGCTTCATGTAATTCGGTCAATTCAAGTTCTTTATTCAAAAGTTAAAATGACATACATATCATAATGTCGATGATTTTTCAATCAAACCGATTGCTTTTTTGCATACACTCTAATGATTACAAAATAAATAAATACATTATTTTAAAAAATATTTGTGATTTATTCACAGATATGTCATTTTATGAAACAGTTTAGGGAAATAAAAAAAATAAAATGAAAGCATGCAGATATTTTGAATGACTTTTTTCTAAACATGAAAATATTTAGTTTGATCGTAGCTTGACTAATTTTTTTATTCTTAATGAAACCAAAAAGTAAAATCCCTTTCTTTTTGTACTATGAGGTCTGAAAAATCTCTTTGTCCCCTTTAGCTTATTATTAGTGAGAAAATCACGCAAAAAGGGATAAATCCCCTGATCTGGTATCACTGCTGCACTGTATGTTTTGTCTTAGATATCAAAACGTAACTGGCTGAGAGAAAGAGAGAACGAAAATGTGTGCTCGCATTCATCTCTCTGGCCTCTACTGTAATATTCGAAACGAAACGTAACTCTCTCTCTTTTTATCTCACTAACTTATATCTCCCTCTCAACTTCCGCTCGCAATTTCCGTAACGCTTTCGTGATGCCTTCACCAGCTTACCCCCCAAGTCAAGCGTGCCTAAAGAAGTATTACTTCAAAAATTGTAAAATAAATATACTATACGTTTAACAAAATGGTCGAAAAACCGAAAATCGACCCGGAAAGAGCTTGAAAATTCGTCAAATAGCGCCCAAAAAATGTTAAAAAGCATTCAGAAATGCGCCTAAGAAAACCCTCCGAAATAACATTACAGAAAACTCACCTAAAACACCTCGATATAACGCCCGAAATATTATCAAAAAACCCATCGCAGAACACCCTTCAAAAAGCTTTATGTATGCCAAAAAAAACTCCCCGATAAACGTCTGGAAAATTCACCGAATAACGCCCGAAAAACATTTCAGAAAAGACCTCGAAGTCGCATAGAGAACTCATCGAAAAACACCCCAAAAATTGGTCATAAATCGACTCAAAAAATGTACCATTAGCCAATTTCACAAACAGTGCTTGACATATCTTCGCAAAAGTGCGCAAAAAACGCCTTTAGATCCTTCCCTCTTCAACAAAAAAAAAAATTCCCAAAAGACAAGTATTCTATTATCTTGCCCGTCCATTTTAGGACAAGGGTCAGGAAGAAAACTACACAGGTGCCTACAGCCCTCAAACTATCGGAGTGTACGAGCTGTCGCTGATCACTTGTACTTCACAGTTATCTTCCATCTCATCATTATTATGCGAAAAGATTGCAGTCTTTTGACCCTCGAACTATGCTTTAATAATTGAGAATATTTCACATCGTCCACATTGCGGTATTCGGTATACGATTGAGCCCAAGGCCCGTGCAACCCTTGTCAACATACTATCTTACTTTCTTATTACCTTCCGTCCTTTTATTTCTTTTATAAAAGACATAAAAATGTCATAAAACAGAGTTGTCATAAAATACCCCGTGGCAATGTCTATATAAATATTTACGTTTCCTAACCCCGCGAATTAACTACATATGTTTCCTTGATTAATAAAATTTTAACAACAACCCTTAGCAAGTTCCTGCGACCGAGGAAGATTTATGTGCGAAATGCCGTCGGCCCTCATCCGCATAGCACTCTTTTTGGCCATAAAATCCCTTTTTTTCCTCCCGAAGACGAAAACATTTTTCCACCTGGCCCAAATGAAAAGTCTCCGACCCCAACGAGAAAGTAACTTTATATCCTGCTTAATCTCCCGTCAGTTCTGGGTGTCTTTTTGTTTCCCCCCTATCACCACAAAAAAAATATGCGGTTCACGTCGGTCGGTATCATTAATCATCTGAAATGTACCGTTTATTTGGAATGTACAAAATAAAAAAAATAAAAAAGGTAAAACATTTTGTCTTTGCGTTTTTCGGTTTCCATGCGGTTTCTCTATTACAAGGATATATGCCAAATTAAACATCAGGACAAACTAACAACGGATATTAATATTCCTCAAATGTTCGTAAGTCGTTCGTTTGGTTCAGTTGCGTCGCCCCACATAATCCTGCTACCGAAACCAATCGCTGTGTGAGACAAAGGGTCCCCACCGACGACGCTACAATGCTTCTGTGCTAATCTAATTGTTATTCTAGGGCGTATCCTTTTGGCGGAAGTTAAACAGAGGGAGTCTGAGGGAGCCTCTATCGCTTTATGTCAATTTTTTTTTCCATTTTACTTCCATCAACGTGTGCCATGCATACAATCGCATTGATTAAGTTATTCAGGACACTCACAGAAGGAACGTGCATCGGAAGTTGCCAACTGCATTAAATTCAAACGATATTGTGCGACGGACGCTGTCAGTCTGTGCGAAGTGTGGAGGCTAATGGAATAAATTCCATCAAACGTAATTTATATGTAAGCCACTTGGCGAGAAAGCGAACGTCGAGGAGATGGCTGCCATCTAACCATTCGCATATTTATCTGGAGGAAGATACTTTGCACTCAAATGGCGCGAGGATTTCAGCTTATTTGTGTTATCCATTGACAAGTTAAACATTTTTAGCGCCAAAGCCTCGCAAATCCTTTAAGTCAGTCGTGGAGTGCAGTGGAGTGTGGAAACTGCGTTGTTTGCTTAGGAATACCGTACACGTGAGAATGGGAAGTGGGGAATTTAGTTTTTGATCCAATAGTTCGTGTGTCGAAAAGTGGGTAATACCTATCTATATGCATCCCGAGCTTTGTTGGCTTAAATGGTTGTCCTTTTTTTTGTAAAATTGAGCAACCCTGGGGTTACAGAAATTCATATGATGCAGTTCAGAGTGTGAGTACTTATTTTAGCTATGACCAATGATATGGCACATGGTCCCATATCATAGTAAGAAGGTTCTGTAACGGTTCCAGCCCTCGCCTGACTGACTTTCTGATGATCAAGTTCGATGCAGCCTGCTCCTTGCCGGCGCGTTCTTAAAAAATGGCCATCCGTGTTGACAATTACAGTTCTGTAATGGAATTCTGTGTGCGTTTCTCTGTTTCGTTAAAATGTCACTGGGTCATGAATCTTCGTCATTTTGTGATTTCTAAACCACTAGGAGACTTGCTTGAGACTCCAAATTCCTGCGAGGTAACGAACATGGATTACCATGCAGTTGCTGTCCCTCGCAAATATTTAAAAGAACAACTTCAGAGAGTACCTACATAAGTCAATTGAAACCCTTTCATCTCTTATTGACTGAACAAGGAATTAAAATCATCACACACGCAACTCTCAACTCTTGCACGGCCACAACACAACACCGAGACTGTATTGGGGAAGCTTTATTTATCGCAGAACTAACACAAATGTTAAATATCCCAATTGGCATATGGCACACACATTCCCGTCGTTGCCACTATTGGTATCGATTGTTGCCAAAAAAACAGCAGCAGCTGCCTATATGATTTGTATGAGACAATGTGTGCGATTTAAATTGCTAATTGACAAGAATGTATCCCCCATCTGACAGTTGTAATCTCCGTTAGATCCTGTCATCGCATCGCATTTAATTAATTCGCCTAAGAGACAGACGTACGCACGTCTTTACCCGAGGACCCTTACCTGGAACGAGAAATACCCATGAATAAAATGAAAGGTTCCATCAATCAGATAAGCCAGCTGATAGCCTTCAAAATTTCATTGAAACCTGCAGGATTTGTGCCACGCAAAGTTAGTCCTCGCATTCGTACGTGGTCCTGCATACTTAAACAGCCTGCGCAGCAATGAAAAGTTTACAGCAATTTGATATGCTTAACGATTTGCGCGGCTACGCTGGGAGCTGTCTCTTTCACCTGGAAGCCAACCTCTCTGCGCCACCGAAAAAAAAATAAAGCTTACCAGCGAATAATGCGGACGGGAAAAAATGCTGATGAGTTTTTCTTTTGCGTACGGTGAACTCTTTTTGGGCGGCTGTGTGGTGTGTGTTCAAGTGGGGACTTTTCTTAAATCCTTGTGAATACGTGATTTGTCCTTTTCACACTGAAAGTCACAAACTTAAAGGGAAGGTTTTGCAAAGGCGCCCTCTGTCCTTGGCGTTATCCTATAATCACATCCAATGTTTGTCCCTTTTTTTCGTTTCATTAGTTCCAGTAACTGCCGCAGGACATTTTAATATACTGGGAGTCTACGTTTTTGTTGGGTTTCTTTATTTTGTTTGAAGAAAACAACTGCAAATGGAATTCGGAATGACCATTGGGGAGTAGATTGCTCTTTAAATTCCCATCCCTTTTGTGCGATCACGAGCTTCATCCATTCTACGGCTGAAAGGGTGAAATTGTATTCGAAATGTGCCGGGGAATGGGCGCCGAGTTTCTTTTTATTTTTCCCTATATCCAAACAAATTAGGCAATGAACTGGGGTTTTATTTTCGGGGTTTTCTTTTCATGGGAGAAAGTCAGCAACTTTTCTTTTCATTCTTGTGGGCCAGCACAGCAGTCCCTAAGGGTGGAATTTTATTCACTTTTTTATGGTTTTATGAATGGGTGGTGATGAAAAATTTTAAGGTCAACGCATTGGTTTTTTTTTTTGTAGGTAAATGGACCTTTATGAAATGATGGAAAGGTGATTTGGGAAAATATAATCTTCTTACCGGTTATTTGAAATTTTCTATTCCCGGCCGTACTTAAAATTAATTACACAAGTGAATCGAAGAGGAGTTCAAGTCCTTTTAGGAGTTATTAAAGCTCATTGGGCACTGTTCGGACCGCTTACCATTTTGACTCTACTGCTATCAGAGTAAAAGGAATTTCCCAACGGTTTCTTTTCGGTTTTCGATTAGTTTTTGATTAGTTTTTGATGCTTTAAAAGGTCAACAGTTTTATCGTCAACTTTCTTAACGAGGACAGAGTCAATCATATGAGCTATCAACAAGAAGGAACAATCAACATCGTCGAGTCGGAGAGAACGACTTTGAGTTAGCCAGAGACTTCATCTACCAAGGCTCTGCTATAAATTCTGACAACAATATCTAGGCTGAGATTAAATGGAGAACAACTCTTGCCAAGCGATGTTTCTCTTGGCCCAGAAGAAAAGTGGTGCAGCCTTATCCCGTGAAACTAAAACGCTTATAACGCGTTTTTTAAGCGTTTTTGACGCATTCTTTGAAGCATTTTAGGCTGTGGTTTTGGAGTCGCTATTTTGACAATTTTTTTTTTATGCGTTTTTGAGCGTTTTTCTTATGTGTTTTGGACGAATTTTACGACGCATTCTTTGAAACACTTTAGGACGTGTTTTTTGGTAGCTATATTGAGAATTTTTCTACGCTTTTGAAGCGGTTTTGAGCGAGTTTCGTACGTATTTTTGGACGGCCCATTAAACTACTCGTTTTTAAGCGTTTTTGACGCATTCTTTGAAGCATTTTATGCTGTGATTTGGATTCGATATTTTGAAGGGTGTAACGATTCGTTATTTAAGGGTTTTTTTAATGTCTTTCAAATAGGGTTTTTATTCAATACCTGCCTTACGACGCTAAAGGACTGGACTTGGAAAGATGGTTCCTTCAATTTTCGTTTAGTTATGTACGATATACGAGTTTTAATTGACTTTGGAGAATAAAACTAAACAATGAAAGCGCATCAGCCCCGTAACATGAATAGAATATATAGAGCGAATAAAAACAAATATTTCGGTCCGTATACCTTTGGTAAGCTCACATATAGTCAATAATTATTACCACAGCTGCTAATATTGAAAACAGTAGAAATAGAGTTGAACAATGCATAGATGCTTTCAGACACTCTGCAAAAGATATTCAAGTTGGTGTGGATTGTGTCTTCTAAAACACAAAAACTTGAATAGAACTGCCCAAAAGAAAGTTTCGCTTCCATCCACAGAGGTTTAAGCCTTAGATCCGCGATAGCAATACTAATATTAAATGTCCAGGCATAATTTCACTAACTCACAATGGCGAAATTTTCCATATAAAATTAACAATTGTGACCTACAAAACATTTAGTCTGAAATTTAAAAATTATTATTACTAAGCTCCGATATGTTTAAGCTCGGATTAATTCAATTATCTGCTTCCATAAGTGGGCTACACTCTGACAGATCAACAAGTCTGAAGCAGAACAGCGGCAGTGAAATAAATACTACCTGCAGTTTTTTATTCGATGGCGCTCTAGATGTTTGGTTGGTCCAACTTGTACTGCCATTGCCTTGGATAGCGAAATGTACAAAGTGTGGACCGTAGTTTTGCTGCAAACTGCTCTTTTGTATATCTTTAATGAGAGGTCTTCCAGGAGGGCTACAAAGTTTCTCTTAGAATCGACCAAACTTTCGATTTCAACAACAAATGTTGCTGTCCCGACGTTGGGCGCCACCTGTGAAACCAAAGTTCTGAGGGCAACCTGCCTTACAAAACTGTAGAAAATCATGTGTCCACGGAGAATGCATTTCAATCGCGATTTAAAAAGGTAGAGACAACCCTTGCTACATCGACCTTCGAAGACTAATAGTTTTCATACTTTAAATATTTTTACTCTTCGCATTTTTATAAGCAATTTCAGATAAAAACGAGTTTAATTTGCGCAGCTCAGCGCCACATAAAAGTAGGCCAGTCGTACAATTGTTTGAATCTGCAAGTGAAAGTGCCGATGCTGACCTGATGCTGGAGCAATCCGCATGCATTCCTACGCTCGTATGACGACTGAAATCGAAATCCGTTTGCAGGAGATATTTATTTAAACGATTGTATACTTAATTAACTTAATTACTCAACCAAATCGCTTCAGCTTTATTAACTTCCGATTTTGTTTCATTTTCAATAAATTGAAGTCGCAACTTGCCCTTTAATGTTGTTGCTTGCTTTCTCAAATATCATAATTTAAATTGATGATGTCCCATATTTTATTCAAAGCTCCACATTCACCTGACGTCAGTTTTATTATTTATCACCGCAACTCGCAAATGAGAAAACAGTATAAACCAAACTAACGTACACGCCACCACCACTGCGATTGGATAACAAATCACTTTGAATTGGCACCGAGATTGAGTTAGCAAATTAATTAGTTTTTCTTTTAATCCCTTCCATGGAGTGAGGACATTCGATTACGCTTACATTCGCTTGGGTGATTTTCTGGAAGGGATACCCCTCTCAAGCGAACCCATGCCGTGCAGGCATTTATCTCCACAGAATTCACCATGAAATAAATAACATCAAGAGTCCTTAGCTGTGGAAATCATAGATACCGCCGCTCATCAGATTAATCCCAGATGTGGATTTCTATTTTAACGGTTTTTGGAATAATCTCCCACTTGACTGCAGCCATTCAGGTCGCCGTGTGGCCTCCGCCGCGCAGGAGTCTTATTTGAAATTTTGATTTTAATTAAACTCTGCCATGTTTGGATTTTTTTTTGTCCTCTCCTTCAGTGATGGCGATGAAGAAAATGAAGAACAGGACTCACAGCTCGAAATGAAATTGTTTGAGTAGAAATTCAGACAGCTAAAAATGGTTTCATAAGTCGCAGAAAGGATATAATCGCATTGTTATGCTGGTGTTACCTTCGGCCGGTGGATGCCGGTGGAGGTGAGTACCAATTCAATTATCGGCGCGTAGAACAATGGTAATGGCAAAGAAAGACATGAAAACGTAATCTCGAGAGATCAGGCAAGCATGAAGTTGGAAATGCCAATTAAAGTGGAAAAGAAACGGCTCCCGTTCCGGTTCGACTGATGGTACACTGAGGGCTTATCGGAAAAGGGGTCGAAAGCAATATCTTTAATGGGTGGATCGGTATACACTTTAGTTTGTTACATATAAATTGAGAGCAGATGGAGTGGATCCTTGTTGTGCGATCGAATTAAGAAGTGCTTTGTGATGTGGACATGATATTAGAAAAACGGAGAACGTTTGACCGAGGTGGCCTTTATGTTAGGTGAAACTAATTGAAGACAACCACGCGCCAGGCGTAGGTACTTTAGATGCGCTAGCTGAATCTCAAATAATATGTACAATAACAAATTATTTACACTATGAATGCATTTGCAAAAAAGTAAAATATTTGTACATTAATCAATATTGTAGGTAGGTAGTACGTTTGAGAGAATTAGCATAACAGGGCTGGTCCCTACAGTACTTACATCGTCGTGGGTCTGCTCTTTTAATGTGAGTAATTGAATCTACCTACATGATTAGTAGAAGGAAGGGTCTGTGGGTCTTTATCGAAAAATATTTCAAATGTGACACAACATTTTGATTGATCTACTGCTCTTTTAATGTGAATTTTAGTTCGATCGTTCTCAATCATTTGTCACACCTTTCCTAGTCAAGGACTATTACTTGCGTCACCATGAAATTTCTTTCGTTTAAGCTTATAAATAAATAAATTCAATTAAATCAGATGCTTGTTAATGAACACCGCCTTTCATATTCCCTGACATGTTCAGTGCAATGGCATTCGATTGTTTATGACAGGAACTTTTAACTCTAGTACAAACTGTAGAGCAAATAGAGCACTAACCAAATGATTTAAAAATGTATATTCAGATCAGTTTCGAAATCTGTCATACTCCAATTTTTGCAGCAACAACTTTTAGTTTGGCTCTCCAAATTGAAAAACGTCGCCTTTTTTGTTTGGCAAGTTTATTCTATTGTTTTCACAAATCCATAATTCGTTTGTGAGTTGGTTAAAAATCTTAAAGATTTCTTGATAAATACCTGCCTAAGTATGTCGATTTTCAAAAGGTTCTCCATCATCACCCTATTCGCTCTTGTGCGCAAGAATTAAAATAAACCATCAACTTACACTGACAGGAACTTGACGGAATATGTCGTCTCTAACAACTTAAAATATCATCACTGTGTTTTTAGACAGATTTTTATTACAAATATTGCGTATTTAAAAAGAAATCCACGAGCGCAATGATATCGGTAGAAAGAGAAATTCACAATATTCTGTAAAAATCGTAAAAAAAAAAATAAAATTAAAATAACTTGCTGTTTCATTAAGAAAATTAGCACAGTGACAACCAATACAATTATTTACTTATAAGGAAATATTTTTAAATCAGTTTTATTAGTATATTAGTGACTTAATTTTCCTGAAACTGAAGTTGGCATCACTTATAAGCTTGTAACTCCGAATTTTCGGAAGTGATCTTTTTTGTCGGAGTCCATGAGCGGTATTGCGTTCATTTTAACCTAAAAACTCTTGCTGTGTTTTACTTGCTGCCGGCTGTTTCTTCAGAGTAGAATTTGATAAAAAAAAAAATACAGAAGTTCAAAGTAAATAGAAGGACATAGATCAGCTTAGTTCTCGCAGCCAACTTAAGTCGGCCATCTTCACGCCTCAGTTTGATGGTGCTAACAAAATTCTTTACATAACTTTCAGCTCTAAAAATGGTGCAGTTGTTACATATGCCCAGCAGTAGAAGGTACAAACAATCCGGGACAAATAAAAGCACTTTAGTTTAAATATTCCAACAATGTGCAAGGAATTCACGGCTGGCAAATAAACTCCCCAACAACTTATTTGGGGGATTACATATTACACTACTAATGGTGCCAATTCTCAAGACGTTAATTTGGCCCCAATTAAAACGTGTTATATTTTACCCACCTGCTAGCCAACCTCTTTGGACGCAGAAAATCCCAGCCAAAAGCCCAAAACATGCGCCAAAATCCCCCATTGCCTTACGTTGTCATGCAGCACAAGTACACACCACCATTGGGGATTAATTTCTCAGGGATAAGATAGCGAAAGCAAATAAAAGAAACCCCACTCCTACGAAAAAAAAAACTGGCAAATTAAATTCTATCTTGCTGAACGTTACAGTAAAAAAGGAGACCAAAACAAAAGCAAAAAAAACAAACCATGACCGTCACACTAATAGTGGCAAAGAAAACAAAAATGTCCAAGGATACTCTCTCCTTGTTGGCTCTCAGCCAAAAAGTAAATAACTCTGCATAATTGCATGCAAAATACGTTTAAAAAGAGGAAAAATGCAAAAAAAAATCAAAAACATGTTTGCGTACCGCACAAATTTGATTTTAATTCAATTTGACGGAGATCGCCTACTTGGAAATTGGAATTTGGAATTGGAACTGGGATGGTTGGGTGTGTTTCTAGAACTAGGATGGCCGCAGACTTCGCATCCACGCACCGCACTGAAGTGAATTCTCTGCGGAGCGCAACACTAGAGATGCAGACCTCGTAATCGTGATTTCATTTTGTATTCAATTCGGAGAATGCTTTTGCAAATATGATTTTTTTTTCATGCTTTTATTTCATTTTCTTCCTCTTGCCGGATGGCGAAGGGCATTTACGATATGTTGTGTCTTGTGTATCGGTATAGAGCTTCATCGGATACGATGAAGGGATGCCTGCCATCGTCCCGGGGTGGTATGGGAGTAGATGTTTTCAAACAAATCGGGTTTGTGTTTCTTTCAATTTAAGCCTTTATTTTCTCTTGTGAATATATAAATAAATACAAGCGAAAATTGAGAGAAATTTGATTTTTAATTTATTTCATGGGCTGGAATTAGATTTACTTTTAACTGGGATTGTTTTCTTTCATTATTTTTGAAATGAACTAAGTTTAAAGTAGAAGCATTCGAAATGAAGGGAAGGCACCCTTTAGTCTCTTAGAATACAATTTGATAAAAATATACTAAGCAGTATTATGTATTACGAGATGTAGCAATTTTCTATGTTTGAGCATAAATTCTTTGAAGCCGAAAGTAGTTAGAATAGATAGATAGATAGATAAATTTACAAGGGTTTTGTTACCACCCATTTCACAGTTCAGAGATATGACAAGCTATATCTTTCTTCTGAAACATTATTTTCTACAAAAGGATGGTTTTGAGATTTAAATTGAAATATTACTTCTGAAGCAAAATACGAAAAAAAAAAAACATTCACGTCGGTGCATTTGGTACGTCTTCAGTAAGAATTCATAGAAAGAAACTAAAAATACAGCAAAAATTCAAAAGAGAATTTTAAACATTCACACACCCGTTTTAATAAACACTGCCCAAAAGTTATCAACACTTTACGCAGCAGTTACGTCAAATTTGTGCATGCTATCTGACGTCTGCCAGCCAACTCACCTGTGAACTTTTGTCTATTGATACGGGAGATATTATTTATCTGGTTAAATATTTATCAATGAGAAATACACCCAAATATTTCGTTCAATTTTTGTTGCTATAAACATTAGTGTTTTATGTAGAGGCTCTTTTTTTTTTGGCACAGTCCCCTTTAAAGTGTTTAAGCGGCAGCGCTGCACCCCACCATCAGCAGTTACCATATGAACTCACTCGTTCAGAAACGAATCCTTGACATACTTCCGCACAGCTGGCTTTCACCAACCATCTCTAGGTACGCTCTTCCATAAAAAAAAAACATACACAAATAACTACATTAATGCACACACACTCGAAATATGAAAAGTATAAAAACATTTGAGTGTCATATCCACAGCCTCAAAAAGCTATATACCCTTACACCAGATGCGTGTGAGTGGAAAAGAATTGCAGTCTAGATTCTACCCTCCCGGTGTTAGTGGCGCAGCATTCCCTCCTCTTAGCTTCGCCATGACACTTATGAAAGCCGTCAGTCATGCGGGATGTAACAACCATTTTGGTTTTTATTTTCCTGAATGACGGACATGTATAATGACAAGGAGGGCATGCTTCTGGTAAGTACTCTAAAGACTACATACATGTACTCCGCGTTGCGCATTCTAAAAAAAATAGAAAAAATCCCTGGCCCCACTAACTGCGCTCCAGGGTGAATAATTAAATCCACCAAGAGGACGACAAGGTGCAGTAAAAGAAATATGAAGAGCTCAAAGAAACAAGTTCTCTGCGTTCAGACTTTTCTCACTTGTATGTGCCAGAGACGCTATTGCCAACCGCATCTGCTTTTGAGGAGAGCTTCTCAGTTAACATGCTGCCAACATGGGATTTTCTTTGACTTGCAGGGCTATCCATTCACCTATGGAAACTGGGTCCTCGTCCTCAAAGCAAAGGCAACAGCAAAAAGGACATTGTGCGGTGAATGGATTTTATGTGTCAGCTTGTGGTGATGTTCAGTCCATCATTATTCTCTTAGTGCTGGCATATTGCTATGCATTTATGTTGATTCCGGAAAGTGGTAGGGAAGTAGATGCTGTTGATAGTAGTCGGTTAGCGATGAAGACTTCAAAGAAAAATGCAACCGCGTGAGGAAAGCTTTGCTTACAGATGTGTGTCTGTACGGATGTCCCCTGAACAATGCTCTTCTGTAATCCGAAAAGAAATTTATGAAAGAACCTGTTCAATTGCATTTCCGCCCATATGCTGCATTCAACCTTAAAGTGGAACTTATATTGTAACTAATTATGCTATTAACTCGTAGAGGGCGCTTTGAGAGAGACAATATATAACTGGTGTCGACCATTTGGAATTTAAGGTTACCTCTCAGATTACAATTTTCGTGTGCCTAATCGAACACAAAATCGTCACCTGCTCGTTTTTTTGTTAATATTCATGCTATTGGAATATGTTGGAGACTTTTCCAAACGTTTTCCATTAACTGGTTCAATTTTACATATTAAAACATTCGAAATTTGCGCACAGATTGGTTTCTAAACATTTTTCGTACATAAATAATTAACAAAAATGGAACCATCCGATGCAATGAGGAATCGTAGTTGAAAAATTTCACGAAAAGGTAAGCAAACTCAAGTGTATTGGTAAATCTAAAGCAACAGAGAAAAAATTCCACACTCACAAAAGTGCTCTGAAATCGGAAAACTTTTGCTTTTTTTCGTATCAATCGAACATAAAAAGTGACCTAAAGCAAAAAAGTGGTGCTCTGAGGGTACCAATCGAACTTATATGGTAAAGTATAATTTTGGTTTTGGTTTTAACGTTTTTTAAACTAAATATTTTGTTGAGCGTGTGGAAACAACGTTTACCGGTGTTTTTTTGTTCTTAGTGGCGGCACACACCGAATAAACCGCTCTGACTTTTATTTAAAAAATTTTATTCAAGACATTTTCTTCATTTTTCCAAATTCGTAGCAGATTCTAAAACGATTTTTGTACACCCCGCAGATGAAAAGCGCTCAATATTTGTCTTAATCGAGAAGACCAAGCTCAAACCAGGACTATCTTCACCTCGGGGCAAGTAGATTGTATTTTAAGAATTACGAAAATGAATAAAAAGCTGTTCGGCAAATTAATTGAAGCTAGTTTAATAGTGCAAAAAGCTGCGAAACCTATACTCTAGATGAAGGCTACAATATTTTGGTCTTACTAAAATAAAGTCCAAGCGTCCCATAAAATTGTACAATACCATTACTTACCTACTACCACCTACGTTCCCAAAAGTGGCTTTGGCCATCAACAAAGATTAAGATCCCAAGTTTATCTTCGGAAAGAATGTAACCCCTAAAATATTATTTCAGTTTCTGTACAAAGTTTAAGTAAACCTACTTATGACATGAAAACGACTGGTCCCATTTGTGTCAACAATGTTAAGGAAGATCTTGAGCAAAACTTCGGTCATACATTTAACTTTCACGCAACGTAGCCGTAAATAGAACATTTCGATTCTAAAAAGCATCGTTATATGAAATACTGAGCTAACTTTGGCCCTGATTCAGACCCCAAGTCAACCCCAATCATGCTCCAGTCTCTCTGTCGAAAAAAATACATTTGCAAAACCTTGTATTTGCCTACCGTCACATTCCATCAAATCCAACAAACTAATCCGCAAAATGAAAGTCATCTGCACATTCCCATTTCCTATTTCTAACTAGGTTTGCAACTCGAGTTAAATCCCAATTACAAGAGAATCCGTTGAGTTATGCCAACCCAACAAGAAGAAGAGGTTAATTAAAAAATAGCATCGAATGTACCCAATCCCATTGGTAGAGCAACAATTGTCCGTGTGTGTGCAGTGTGCTGTGCATATCCTTATCTTGCATTGTTATTCCATTTGTGTGTAAACTTTTTTGCGTCTGCAAAATGTCTGTTTGTCTGCTAAGTATTTTCAAGGATATACAGAGAATAGTTCGCACCCACTCGTCGTAGAAGAATTGCACTAGTTTTTGTGTTTCGGGATGCAAGGAGTGCAGAGGGAGGCAGTCGAAAAATTGCCACAGCTGCTGTTGTGCAGCAGTTTTATTTGAAGAGCAAGAGTCCCCAGGAGGTATATTGCATACGCTAGCAATACACATTTCTCCTTTTCACAGTTGGTTAGGTAGAGGTCCTTTGTCTGCTCAGCAACAGTTCTTTTATTTTTATTTATTTTTCCAAGTGCACAGTGGGGTAGGAGAACTTTCCGTCGTTCGACCTTTAATTACTGTCAATAAAAGATCATATTTCAATGTCACTGGATTGATAGTCTAGTTTGGGAAAGTGGTCGTTACAGAAACGCGCCACCAATTGCTCAGTACTAGTTGGTCATTGACGATGATTGCACCGTCCAACAAAGTCGACCTGAGCTCTCACCTCACACTGTTGTGCATACTGCTCCAAATGTTCGGGTTCTCGGACTTCAACTACAGCCGGTCAGCTCGACAAGTCGAATACAGTTTGAGTCGTTCGCGAAAGTCTCAAATCATCTTCAAGGTTCTCACCATCGTTTGTGTAATTGTTCTCGTGCTGACGGTATACACCTTCAACCCTGCGCAGCACTCGACTTTGATAAGTGTCGATGTGCAGGAATTGATGCTTCAAAATTTGGCCTATGCCACGGAATACTTGGTCGTGATAATTTTAGCCGTCAGTTGCATGAGATCTCGTCGCTCGCTACTGCTGACAATAAACGAAATGTTTGACATCTTCAAACGGCTGGAGAGGAAGTCCGATTCAAGGATTTTCTTCCCCGCCCCATTTGCTGGTTTTCTCATTTTCAAGATTGCTCTGTTTGGCCTTAGTCTTTTGTCCGGGATTAGTAGAAATGTTGCCTCCGTTTGTTTATTTTTGGATCTCATCGCCTTCTATGGCAAGATATTGCAACTACTGATGTTCATGGGCTACGTTTACTCTCAGTTGATGCTGATGTGCTTGTACACAAAGATGGACGATATCCTCCAGATGAGGTCGCCGAACAAAGATCAGTTAGCCAGAAATATCCGTCAATTTCTGACACTATCCTTTCGTATCCATCAGGTGAACCGTAGTGTGAACGTGCTATTCTCAGCTCTGTTTTTGGCGACTTTTTTGGGACTGTTTTCGGACACGCACCAGTTGTACAGGATTTTCAAGGTCGTGTTCTATCACAAATTCGACGAAAATCGGATAATGAAAATCGGCGAATACATCCTTTATGTAAATTGGAGACCCTTGCTGATCTTAAGGATGACGTATGATATATAAATACTTGATTGGTCGGCTCTCGGATATGTTAGTTCAGTCGGAAAGGGCGTTTAAGAAGACCATAATGTTGCTAATCTACCAAACGAGACTTACCACGAACGGACAGCGTGGGTTGGACGTAAGTTTATTTTAATCAAAAAATCCTCACGGAACTTATTATATTTTCGATTGCAGATCCATCGGTTAAGGATTCGAAATAGAGCGATTGATTGCCAGCCAATAAGAACGGATCGGCGACTCATTTTCAGTTTTAGTTCTCTGACCACGTTTTTGCACTTTTATGTCACTCATTTGACTTGTAAAACTATCGCATTTAACCAATGAAAGTAATAAAGGGCAAAATTACAAATCATTTTAAGTTGGCTAGAATTGTTTAAACTAGATGTACCCTGAATGCAAAAACTTGATTATTCGGAAACATCGCTTTTACTACTTTCATACGTCAAGTATACAATCGCAATGTCAACTGAGTAGGTAAAAATTATTGACTGTAGATTCGTCGGCTATCATAACTTTCAGCTGGAAAAAAATACGGATCAACTGAACAGTCTCGAGTCTTGACCAATGAAAAGTGAAACACGTCATGTCAGCCAGCTGTCAGCTAATTTTGAACGTTCTCAAAGGTAATTCACTAACACTCGATATTTTCTGACGCTACGTTCTTCGTTTGAGGGTAGTAGTTTTGTTCACTCTTAAGAAAACCAAGTTACGACAGTGGTGAATCAAAATTTAGCTCAACTGACGTTACATAAAATAATGATACTGTCCGTTATAAAAGCTATTGTCAAATCAGTCCATCATTTAAACAGCTCTATAGAAATGGTGGTACTTTTTTCCCAGCCAGCAATTCGACGCAATCGATAAGAGAATCTTGTGGCAGTGAAATTCTTTTTTTATAAATTTCAACGCGTTGGAGGTATTTACCGTCTAAGTGTGGTTGGACAGTTTTATTAAGTCCCTAAAATAAATCAAAAACGCCCTAAAAGAAAGGAATTTAAAGCAATATTGCGACAAAACGTAAGAACTTAAAAAGTAATTCGCAGAAAATAATACTGAGCTGGGTCTAAGATAATAACAGACAAAGCTTAAATACCCAGTGTTAATGAGTCGTTGGAAATTAATCATTTCGTAGGAATTTTGATTGCAACAAACTGTTTTGTACGAAGAGAAAAAAAGAGAGCCGCTCTCTTTTAGAGATTTTATAAAATTCAAGAAAATGAATACCCATTTATGTAATTTTAACCTCAAATCTACAACTGTATATAAACAGGCTTGGATAACCAAAAGCTTGTTTTTCCGTATTAATTATCAAAGTTAACACCGTCGACCAAGGTCAAGAGCATAAAAGTAAAACAGCTAATCGTATATGATTAGCTGTGTCATCAGTTTCATGTCTCTACCTGTTCCCACAGTCCCGGTGCATTAGGATCATATTGCGCATAGTGCCGTTGCCACCGGATGCGTGTGCGAAGGCATATTTGACGAATCAGCAATTCTCATCGTGGGACCAGCGGTTTCCCAAGGGGAAACAATTATTCTATAAGTTAGTCTTAATCTTGACTTTGAAATAGGCGGTCGCATTGTTCTAATAAAGAAATATAATTATAACGTTGAAATCTGTTGTTTTACTGTAAGTCGAATAGTGGGCGGGCCTTCGGGCCCGTATTCGCGTTTTTTTTATATGTCCCCGGCAGGACATCGTTAACTGGCGCCCGAGCAGGGACCCTCTCTAAAACACATCCTTCTTTCCTGGTGATTCGTTTGAAGTCCCTAAAAAGGACCGTGTCTCAGAACGTCCATTGGGCGAAGATAACTGTACCCATGAGAACACAGCAATCATTCTGACACGACAAACAACCTCCTTCGTACCCATGGGAACACGTTGGCAATCACAGAAGGATAAAAGGATGTGTGTGAAGTAAACCGTACCTTAGTAGGTTGCCTTCGATTATAAAAGTCGGCGACTAAAAAGGATTACGCGGTCCTTCCGAAAGAGGGTTCCCAATCTAAATTCGTGTTTTCCTCTTCCGCAGATATCATCCACGGGAATAGCATAACGCGGCGATGAAGATAATATCCTTGTGAGTGAAAAGTCACGAAGTTCAAGAAATTAGTTAAAATTTGTGAAAAAGAAAGTATCCATACCGTGAAGAAAAATTCCACGCATTTCTGTTACACGAATTCAATAAAAAATAAATTGTGAATCTGAGAAAAAATCGTGAAGAAGAAAATTCCGCGAAATTTGTCAAAATTATCCATATCGTGAAGAAAAATTCCACGTAGTTAAGGATATTAGTTATACAAATTCAACAAAAAATAAATTGTGAATCCAAGGAAAATCGTGAGGAAAAAAATTCCACGAAATCCAAAGAAATTTGTCAAAATTATCCATATCGTGAAGAAAAATTCCACGTAGTTAAGGATATTAGTTATACAAATTCAACAAAAAATAAATTGTGAATCCAAGGAAAATCGTGAGGGAAAAAATTCCACGAAATCCAAAGAAATTTGTTAAAATTATCCATACAGTGAAGAGAAATTCCACGTAGTAAAAAATATATTAGTTATACAAATTCAATAAGAATAAATTGTGAATCCAAGAAAAATCGTGACGGAAAAAATTCCACGAGATCTAAAGAAATTTGTTAAAATTATCCACACCGTGAAGGAAAGTTCCACGTAGTGAAGTTGTACAAGTTCAACAAAATTAAATTGTGAATCCAAAAGAATTGTGAAGGAAGATTCCAAGTTTCATTATAGTAAAATTTTGATAAAGAAGGAAAATTCCGATAGTATTTTAAGTAAAAGAGTAAGGATATAAGTTAAAGTGAAAAAATTGGGAAAGTATAAGTGGAGCTGAAACAGCTTGAAAAGCTTGAAACAGGTATTTATTAACCCTTTTTTAATTTAATTTAAATTTGCACCTATGGAGCTGATAAATCAATCACTCACCGAATTGACGGGTGCGGTGAACAATATTTTAACGCAATTGAGGGGGTTCGAAGGGCGTCTAAAGGCGCTCGAGGATAACCCCAGGCAGGGAGCAGCGGTCGTAGTCGACCCTGACTTACCTGTGGAGCTCTGCGGTCCTAAAACTGAAGCGGATCTTAGGGATATAAGCAAACTCCCAGACTGCGTGAAGGAACTTCAGATATTCGAAGGAAACCCCACGCAGTATGTATCCTGGATACATATGGTGGAGAGTATACTCTCTGACTTCGAGATAGTGAAGTCAAAGCCGATATACCGCGCGATTCTGCAGAATATCAGGCAGAAGATAAGAGGCAGCGCGGACGCAGCGCTAATCTCTTACAATATTTTTGACCACGATTGGCCAACAATCAAGAAGTGTCTCTCCCTGCATTACGCAGATAAAAGAGACATGAGGACCCTGGAGCATCAGCTCAACCAGCTTTCCCAGGGGAATTCCAGATTAGATGAGTTTTACGCTCAGGTTAATCACCAATTATCGTTGATGATTAACAAAATAAAAACGGAAACTTATACGCAAGAGACCGTTGACGCTCTCGTTGGCACGTATCGAAACAGAGCTTTGGACGTGTTCATTCGTGGCCTTAACGGCGACTTATCACGGATGCTCATGATTCAAAAGCCCCACAATTTACCGGAAGCCTACTCGGCTTGCTTAGAGATTCAGAATCTCAATTTTCGAACTCATATGATTCATATCCCGGGTAAGTCGAACGTGGTTACTGCTCCCGTGAATCAGTTGACCAAGTTTGAAGCGAGACCATCTTTTCCGCAAGGGAACCTTGTGCGACACTTGCCGGATAGGGTCAACTATCCCCCACCAAGATACGGGAATACAGCACCACCAAGGCCGAGCGCACCAAAACCTCATGAGCGCATGGACGTAGATCGTTCGGTGCACTCCCGCCAGGTAAATTACATGAATCGACCCTCTGGCCACAATGGATTTAAAAGAAAAGCTAGGTCGGACAATTTCGCTCACAAACAACAAAGATTGTTCCATCTTAGAAACGAAAACGAACCAGTCGAACAACCCACTGGTGAATATGAAGCTATTGAGGAACCGGCAGATGTAGTAAATTTTATGTCGGACGGGTATCCAGCATACCATACATAGACTTCATTAAGAAAGACAATACCGCGCTGAAGTTTCTTGTTGATACCGGTGCCAACAAGAACTTCATAAGTCCATTCGTTTCGAAGGGAACGAGGCACCTTCCAAACCCTTTCTCTGTGCATTCAGCAGCGGGAAAGATAGAAATTAAAGAATATGTGAGCGGGAGGTTCTTCGAGAAAGCCGGCAATGATACAATCCTCACATTTTACATTCTCCCAGGGTTAGTGACATTCGATGGAATCATCGGAGATGACACTTTAAAAGAACTTGAGGCAGTAATAGATCGTAAAGCGAATATACTGTACTTGAAACCCGATATAAGGATCCCACTGAAGGAGGAAGTATCATCGCAAGCTAACTTTGTTTTAAACGAGAACCTTCCAGCCAATACCAAAACCTCGTGAATTTCCGCATTAAGGTTAATAACAACCTTAGGGGCGAGATTGAGCGAAAACAAAAAGCGGATAATATCAGGTTTAATAATAAGAAAGCCAAACCCAGGTCTTATCGGAAAGGTGATGTGGTTTATACTGCTTGTAAGGGCATTAAGGCCAAAAATAAGGCCCTATTCCGAAAGGAAATCGTTGCTCGTGACAATAGGGTCACGATTGTCACAAATACTGGACGCAAGGTCCACAAGAGACATATAAAGAACACAAAATGAGGTTTATAAAAAAATATATATAAAAAAGGGGGGAAAGGTTTCACAGCTTACAGCTCCACTTAACAAACACTTATTAGGCTTACCAATAGTACATACATTTAGGAATATAGTCTTAACCTTTGCTGTATCTTTATCATAATATCCTAGTTCATACACACACGTAATCATATAATTTTCATCATAGTAATTTTACTTTGCTTTTAGCACGTTATTATTTTAGCTCATAAAAAACGGTTTCTGGTTGTAGAAAATTAACATACATTTAGTTTAAGCCTTCAAAATCTTTCATTAATTAATAAAAAATACTTTTAACCTTGTCGTAAGAAAAATGATTGCCTTTTTTTAAAAAAAAGAAAGAAAAACAAAAAACTAATTTCAATTTTACAATACCTAACATCACACAATTTGTAGATTAATCCCTTTAGTCGTCGTCCAAGGCTTCCTAATTTTCGACTACAAAACCCCCATAGTATCGATTAAAAATGGTCACGGCTGGATAATTGATGGTTCCTTCAAGCTAGTCCACGTAATAGACCTAACCAAGTTCGAGCACATAGTGGATGAAATTACTACGGCAGCGAACACCAGCGTCAAGGATCAGGAACGGAAAACGATAATCGCATTCCACTTGCAACAAGTGAACGACCGAATAACCTTACTAAAAGGAAGGTCCTCAAGAAAAACAAGATCGATTGACTGGATTGGTTCAGCTTGGAAGTGGGTGGCTGGAAATCCGGATGCTGGAGACTGGAATAAGATCCTTGAAAGTGAGCAGGAAATTATTCAGAACAACAACCACCAGTACAAAATAAACGAACGAATCTTTGGTGTGACACGGGACATCACGGAGAAAATGAATCAGATTATTTATACATTCAACCACGAAGTCAAGGCAACAAACGCAGATAAATTTGAACAGCACATCCTGAACCAGGTATTGATTATCAAAGCAGAAGTCAATGAGATAGTACGTGCCTGCCAAATGGCAAGGAACAGCATGATCAATACGAACCTCTTGGATAAGGAGGAAATAAGCCGGATTGTAAATGAAATCGAAACCCTGCCTTACGAGAACGAAATTCAGGCGATAGAGTATGGAAAACCTTCGGTCTATACAAACGACCGGAAACTCCTATATATCCTCTCGATGCCTAAGGTGAGGAAGTCGGAGTTCAACTTACTCCACACGAGGGCATCGATTAGTGAGGGGAGGCAAATTGACTTAGGGTTTGAGAGTATGCTGGTAAATCACCGAGAAACATTTGGAATAATAGGACATTGCCTTTCGATCAGCAATTCAACGATCTGTGAGGAACAGGCACTGCAAAAAGTTCCTGAGGAGGACTGCATAGCTAGAGTCTTAAAAGGGGGTCACGCAACCTGTATCTATCATACCAACCACGATAGGGTTGTTGAGTTGGTTAAGGACGGTACCATTTTCGTAACCAATTTCGAAGGGAAGCTGATCTCAAGGAACTCTTCCAGCTTTTTGAATGGTACATACGTCATCCAATTAAACAACGAAACCGTTCAATTGGACAATAAGATATTCTCTAGCCTAGTGGCTACGAACCTACAAGTTCTCCCACAAGTATTGACCGGAGCAATAACGAAGAAGGACAAGGTTGATGTAGGATACATCCACGGTCTCAGCTTAGCCAATATTAAGAGACTTAAGGACATTACCCAGACGCTATGGATCTCTTTCGGTACAGGCGCCCTAATTTTCTTAATGATGGCGATGACAGTCTGGACTATCTGGCGTAGAATCAATATCAAGCTGGATATTCCTTCAGTGCATATACCCCACAGGATATGCCACACGGATGGACCGCAACCTCAACCACGAGGAACCTATTCCTCTGGCTCTGACGTCACGCTTGATCTACGGGACGTAGATTTTTAAAGGGGGAGGAGTTAACACCGTCGACCAAGGTCAAGAGCATAAAAGTAAATCATATACGATTAGCTGTGTCATCAGTTTCATGTCTCTACCTGTTCCCACAGTCCCGGTGCATTAGGATCATATTGCGCATAGTGCCGTTGCCACCGGATGCGTGTGCGAAGGCATATTTGACGAATCAGCAATTCTCATCGTGGGACCAGCGGTTTCCCAAGGGGAAACAATTATTCTATAAGTTAGTCTTAATCTTGACTTTGAAATAGGCGGTCGCATTGTTCTAATAAAGAAATATAATTATAACGTTGAAATCTGTTGTTTTACTGTAAGTCGAATAGTGGGCGGGCCTTCGGGCCCGTATTCGCGTTTTTTTTATATGTCCCCGGCAGGACATCGTTAACTTCAAAGATAAAATCTTTTGTGGATTCCCTGTTAAATATTTATAAATTTCTACTTCCCCGGTGGTGAGTGACGACTAAGTCACTGCAATTTAAATAATGCTTCCTTAGGTATTCTTCGTACGGAAATTAATTAGGCCGGCCTCCATTAGACGCGTTTTCGTATAATTCACTCGTGCGAACACGACTCCCACGAATAATCTCGACCTTTCCAGTAATATGGGATCACACACATTGAATGCGAATAAGTCATATGTATATGTATGTGTAGTTCCGACTATCGAAAAGAATGCAAAGTTGTTGGAATTTTGAAACACTTTAAACCAAAGAAAAAGAAAGAAATATAACCGGTTCACTGTCTATTTGATGAAGAAAGTTGTATTCAGTTCGCGAACGCAATTCGTACAACCAGGGACCGAATTAATGCATCAGTGATCGAGTCTACGCAATAGAACTTGTTATTCTTTTGCATATAAACTCGATAGAATTCAGTGACGTATTGCCCGCTCACGTTTCATGAGCTTTCTTTTACGTACTATACAAATTCGTGATCAATGTGCGACCAGCCTAAGTTGCTATAGAAGGCGTGTTTTTTGAGCTTCGTTCCCAGCAAAACAAAGTAAAGAATAATTTTTAGCTCACAGTTACAATAACTACTGCGAGTCTCGAAGTGTCAAGTAGAGCGTAGTTGTTGTAATTGCGTTCTGAAAATCCTACTTTACTTTGCTTTGCTGAGAACGAAGCTCAAAAAACAGGCCTAGAGATGTCAGTTTAATAATCGCTATGTTTATTAGTTTATTTAATCGTTTCTGCTTTTGATTAAGAATATTGCTGTGGCCTTAAATAAAGTCCGATGATAATATTCAACTGACTAGTTCCAATGTATGAATAACCTCCACCGATATACGTCATGGAGCGTGCAGTGTTTCGCAGACATGTGAAGAAAATTAGCGAAATAACGAGTAACGAGTGGTCCCTCTCTTAGCTCGAAACAGCATAGAGAATTTCAACCGGCAAGTACTGATAAATATGTCAAATGCACAGAGTTGTCAAGAAAAAAATTCAAAATCCGGCTTAAAAATGAACAACAAAATCTGTAAAAATAAAGAACATTCGGTGGTGGTCGAATGTTGTCGTAGAACGTTTCATGTGTTGCAAAAAGGTAAGTTATATATTTATGTGTGATATGGATTAGATGTCAAAGATAAAAGTTGCTCAAAGTAGCTCGTAGTCTATCCACGTACTTTGGCGTATATTTTCAGCTCTCTGAGAGAGTTTTGCTCAATTTTTTGAGTTTGACAGATTTGTAGTGTTTGGCTCGGGAAATTACGCGAATTATATAAAATTTAAATCAAACTCAACCAATATAAATCGATCGCAATCGCACAAAGGCTATACACGTTCTCACCAAATAGGACAGAAAAAGAGAAAATTAGCAAAGTAACGAGTAACGAGCAGTTCCACTCTTGGCTCAAAATAGCTCAGAGAAATAAATTCAAAATTCGTCTTAAAAATCGATTGCGCACAAAAATTAAATCTGTAAAATGTAAAAATAAAGTTGTTCTTGTATAATATTTATTTGTGATATGGCCTAGATGTCAAAGATGTAATCGGCTCGCAGTCCACGTACTTTGCAGTATATTTTCAGCTCTCTGAGAAATTTTCGCTCAATCTTTCGAGTTTAATAGACTTTCAATGCTTCGCTGGGGAAAGTACCCGAATAAAACTTACGATATTCATATTTGAGCGAAATTTTATTAACTCTGGTTTATTTACATACACAACGGGTATGGGCTTATTTATTGCTAGTTCTTCCTTGCGAAATAGTATGCAGGAGCAGGATTCGTTTTGATTTCCAACTAGCTAGTGACTAAAAATACACAAAAAATATTTCATGGCTGTGTTTTCTCTGCAAGAAATAATCTAAAAAGTGGATGCCGTTCGCACACATTATGTTAAAATACAAAATCATTTTTGACAAAAATCTCAAAAAAGATTGTCAAATAAAAACTTCCCATTTTTGCTCCGAATTTACGAAAAAGGTGAAAAATCAACTGGAAATCCAAGTGCCTTCTTCTGAATTGGAAACACATGGCTTCAATAAATTTAAGGTTAAGTTGGAAAATGCTAGTGTTTAATTTATTTTGTGGCACACTGTCCATAAACGGAAAACTGCACCAGTGAATAGAATGACAAATGATTAATACACCGTAATAGGAGAAATTCTAGAGTGCAGTTACATGGAATTTCCAACTACCTCCGGAGCGGATTACCTAAATAGAGTTCACAAGACACAAACACCACACTGGAGAGATCAACATCATCGTCATTATTGCACAACAAACATCCATCACGAATGAGTTGCCCTCAGGTGGCAAATTGGTTGCCATAACCAATTGCACACTCCCATCCGCCATTGATTGGAGTTTTCTTTTTCCAATTGGCGCAGTAGTTGGTTATCTGAGTGCTACCACAACTGCATCAGAAGGTATAGGATCGAAATCCACAAAACCTATGCCCCGATATACGAGTAAGGGATTTATTCTGTGGGTGTTTGGGATTTGCTCCATATGTCCTGTTTCTGGAGCATACTGCATGCCACCGTATATGGCCATTTAATATGATAAGACCGTATAAAGTTGGCTGAGCGCCAAGTAAGTTGCATCATGTGCGCTTCAGTCCGATAATACCATTTCTCAGGATTACAACTAATTTATGCCTTTTAATTAAGTTGAATATGCAAAGCATGTGTAATGGCTGTGGGGGTGGCTTATCCCGGCCTTGTTACGACAAATGGACCGATTATGCACATGCTTGGGTTAGATTTTCTATATTCGCAATAGAGGACGAGTAAATGGCTGCATGCGGGAGGAATAATTCGGCAGCCATTCCAAACTGATATTTGCAATTAAATCAACAGGGACAGAAAGGCTTTAACATCATTGATTTGTTAAGCTTCCTGTGTGCATAGCTGTAGCTATATCAAAGAAACGAGTTATGTTACTCTGAATGTATCTGGTACAATGTTCCTTAACTGGACTATGACATGGATGGACAGAGATTATGTGGGTGGACGTAGCTCTTCTTCCACTGCATCGCAATGGAAGGGAAAGATAAATTAATTAATACAATCATTGTTTAATCTGATACGTGACTGGTTGAGTGCATAGTGGATTTCACTTGACCGGTTTCATTGTTTCACATTCGGTTTGCAAGACTTATCAGTGTGTGCTTGCCATGTTAAGCGATTCCCAGATATAACCGGAATATGTTTCTGCACTTTGGCCATTGTATTTCTATTCATATTCACCTGACTTGGCAGCACACAGTTGTGAGTGACGGCTTAATATGATCTGAAAATTAATTTCGTATGGCAACAGCCTTCTCTCGCATAGCTGTGTTTAATCCTCAAAGTATTGTGCTAGACGAATGTGTGGCACAGTATGGGCGGCAACTGACAGGTATTCAATTATTTGGTCTTAGAAAACACAAACAGGTTCAAATGTCGATTGGAACTTTGTGCCAAACATACAAGAGCAAGAGGTTTGTTAAAATATACCGAACCGATGCCAAGCGTCTTCTAACTGCTCCCAACTAGTCGGGTTATTACCCCCTACAATCACTGCATCTGTTCAACATTCGACATATCTACAGAAATGCACTCAAGTCGAACAGACAACATTTTCACAAAAACGAAATTGGATTTCCGCAAAGCTGTCATAACACAAAATCAAATGCGTTTGCAAAATACAGAAAGAATGTCAAAATTTGCGCCCGTACAATAGACGCCCGAATGTCAATATACGCATCGTCCCCGAGGTTATTTGGGAAACATGAAATTTCAATTACAACCGATCATCGGGACCAAGAGCTGTTCAGTCGGATTATCCTCACACTAGGTGTGGATGAACACATTTCTGGTGTGCTGCTGCTGCCGTCGATGACGATGATGATGGCACTGTGTCGACGATGTCCTACGGCTGGCTGGATTGACGTAGAGTGGCTTGATTTCGTACTCTGAATGTAAAGCCAATAAACGAGTCCATCGGGTATTACTGGGGCCGGGCCATCCTCGTACTGAATGCCTGGAATAGTTGGCTTTTAAATGTTCCTTTGTTTTTTTTTTTGCCTCATCATACATTCTTCGCCCGATACGATACATGGATATTGGGTTTTTTATTCAATGCCTCCCTGGACAAGAATGCAGAGAGATAGAACAAGGGGTAATATAATTTCAGTGAGATAGCAGATAGGAAAGCGAAGCAAATGGGATATTAATGTGAGAATTTCATGTGAAAATTGTTCTGACAGCCGTTGTACGGGAGGTAGCGGGACGTTTCACATTTTTGTCGGGCAGCTATCGGACGCAATCAGCGATGGGTTGAGCGAATCGATTATTGGAACTAAGCCGGTACAAACAATCAGGTGAATGGGACACGTTAAGACAGTAAAATGAAAGTGCCTACTCGTTCTGATTAGCAATGAGGTGTCCCAAATGATTATGGGTTGTACGAGTGTCATAAAAATGCTAGTTACATATGGGACTCTCATTGATTATGGAACGTGTTGATATCTATACATTTTGCCAAGGCGCCTGAGGGAAATTTATGTAAGGTATGGTTCGAAAAAATGGCGCCCAATTTAGGGCCGGGTAGAAAACATCTCATGGAAGACGGGCTGAAAGTGATAATGAATGAAAGTGGTCCTCAAAAATATACTAAAGAGGACTGCATTCGACTTATCCACTTACTTAGAGACGCCCCACTTTTAAGGAGTCTACTGTGACCGTTCATCCTCATGGACTAAGTGGCACTTTCACAAAATGTCTGACACAATGATGTCATTAAGAAAAACTGAATCGCAAAAGCGATGGCAGTTCCACAAACCAGATCCAACCTTCAAATATCACCGGCACAATGGAATGCCCACTTTACGCCCAGCCATGGACACAACAAACAAAGGTGAATCCTGAAATTAAATGTCACCTTACTGATTGCATTCGAGGCTCAAGTTGGAATACCACTTCTGGACGTATGTGTAACAAACGATGAGCGTCTATTTCAGATTCCAAATGAAGTGCAGATGCTAATGGAATTTTTAGTTGAACAATTGCACTGCATTGGAAGTGACATCGAACAACTGTGGATTGTCGCCTCCATAGACAGGGATGTGCTGCATTTAGACGGGGTGAAAGTGAAATGGGCGCCACTACATATATGTGTGTGTTTGTGTGTATGACACTAAGTGATATTTACGTTCGAGGAAAATTGGATTTTCTGTTCGTATAGAGGAGGATGTGGAAATTTGGTTATCTAAAATGAAGGTTTTCTATGCCGAAGCAGGATGTTGAAATGAAACACGGTATCGACTGTTTCCGACATGGAAATGAGGGAAATGCAGCTGGATACAGAGTGGGGGAAGTGAGGGACGAAGCCTGTGGCATTTTGATGTATGATTTTCATTTCTTGTGCAGAAATTTCACACAATCGGTGGCGATTAATCATTGTCATGGGGAAAGTAGGTTATATTATTAATATTTATTAATTTGGACCGTGAAACAGTTTTTAAATTACATACAGTGCGACAGTTTGAGGCTTTTATTGTACGTACTGAAAAATTGATTGACTGGATCAAGTGCCAAGCCAACCACCTGATTCTTTTCTGTACCTCAGAATTTGGTAGCGTAAACAGCCTTGTTCGCGATCATCTGCATGCTCTACCTCCACGTGATGTACACCGTAGATGGCAGAAGACCTGCATTTTATTAGAGCGGCTGTTCGTCGGCACACTGAGCTAAAGATCCCAAGAATACACCGTACTACCGTGGTATAACACCTTTAACAGAGAACGTTATGCTAACCAATTGGTTAAGCTGTCCAACGATGGAAGTGGCAGTTCAGTAAACCGGCAGTTCCAGACCAAACCTTTTACTTTACTTTTGGTGGCGGGGTGGACCACGGCCTCAACAAACAAGCCGCTCCAGCCGGCTCGGTCAATCACTAGCTGCCTCCAGTTACGCATACTAAGTTGGTTGAGGTCGTTTTCCAATTGTGCGCGCCACCTAAGGTAGGGTCTTCCTCTGGGGTCTCGGGCTGGTGCGTTGTTTTCCATACGCTCCACGTGTCCCAACCATCTCAGCCGTTGTATTTTTACCTTCTTGACCAGGCCAGCGTCGCTGTATAGCCCGTATAGTTCGTAGTTGAATCTTCTTCTCCACGCTCCATCGTCACAAACTGGACCGAATATCACTCGAAGAATCTTTCTCCCAGAAGGTTTTCATCCACTTTTGAAAAGGTCCATGCTTCAACACCATATGATTAAGGTCTTATGTAATATCTCCTTGGTTCTATGAGTGAGGGATTTACTTCTTAGATGCCTTCTTAGCCCGTAGAAACAGCGATTGGCAAGAGTGATTCTTCGCTTGATCTCTGCGCTGATGTCATTTTGCTAGTGGAGCCCAAATAGACAAAGTCTTTAACTACTTCGAAGTTGTATCTGTCCATCGTGACGTTTTGTCCGAGTCGCCGATGTTGAGAGTCCTTTCTCGTTGACAGCATATACTTCGTTTTGTCCTCATTAACAGCCAGACCCATCTTCGCCGCCTCCGTTTCGATGCTTGCAAATGCGCCACTGACAGCCATACCTAACCACACAAAACAAAAAACAAAATTTGGCATACTCGTAGTATATTTATGAAGCTTACTACTAGTAGAGATCACTTCTATTACCAACTGTAGCACTGCTTGATTTATTAAGCGGATCGACTTTTTTCCATTTTTTGTTACGTATACGCCTCCGTGTATGTAGAGAGTAGACACTCGATACAATGAACATTGGTAGAGACAGTATAATGAACATACAAAAGGTTATATCTGACAAATAACCCAGTATAAAATTGTCTTGAGAAAATTCCTCCTTTCGGCCGTTCGGACTAGACATACTTCCTTCCATTCGTCCCAAAAGAAGAATTTCACGCAATCGAATGAATATTTATGTTGCGCCATCTATTGCGAATTTTATATAATATGTTCACTGGAGTTTTGGTGTATTTTATTAAGGCATTTTGCGCTTGTCAGGGTTTGTTACACTGATTTAATTTTATTGCCAGCTATATCATTCTATTTTCAGGTGACCCAACTTGGTGGCAAATGTTAACCAACAGTGGTCTCAACTTCACGTCCCTACTGTAATGAGTGATGAAATCCCAGCCACTCATGCTTGAACTACGTACTATTTAGAATAGGTCCTGCACTTGCAGCTCGACTGGGTGAAGTTGGGGGATAGAATAGATAATATATTCATTCCATATCGATGGTTATGGGCGCTCGGTCAAATTCGCAATAAGTGTGCGGGTAATAAAATGTTAAGTTGTCGGTTTTTAATTTGGTGTTTGTTCCAACTCTCACCTATCGTTATGAGACTTGAATATTGATCAAAGTTATACGTTCGTCACAAGCTACCTTTGTTGCATTTATTGTCGGGGTGAGTTGCATAGATAGAGACCGTCAGTATATCGAGTGGCTACTTAGATTAAACCACACATCTCTCGGTTACACCCTTACCCGTATGGGGATCGCCGCAGACCAAAATTACATGTTGACTTATTCACCTCGATTACCGTTGTCGTTTCCGACTCAAAAATACACGACTCTTCCAAATCTGTATTACGCTTGTCGTTTTTACACGACAAAGGTCGGATAAAAATGTCAAATGCCTTTTTTGTAGTAGTTTTGTAGTCGTCACACGACAGTCAGCTAAAAAACGACCTTTTTTACCGTTAGCAATTTGGCTTCCGTCAGGTAGTCGGTTGGTTCGAAAAGGTTGTGTTTCTGCGTCTGTATTTGTTTTTGTTTAAACAGAATTCATTTCTTTTTAACGGAAGAAGGCACACATAAATGCAGGCGTTCGTTATTGATGGAAAATTTGCCGCTTTCCTTCTTTTCATTTTCAAAACCTTCAGTTCGTTTGCGTATGTCGGTAGGATAAGTTATGAGAACAACATAAAAAACAAATATCGAAAGAAAATTAAAAATAACAAATAAAAAACAATCAGAAGTCTTACTTCATTAATGGAGAAGAATGTTCATCTGGCGAAAGGATTCAGCAAGGGGGATTTTGAACGTTCTTGGAGTGCTATTGCTGCAACTATAAATAGCTATGGCCCTCCGACAAGAGATGGAAAGGGCTGGCAAAAGGCACTACTTTTAAGAGTGAATTGTGTATTTTATATAATCTGTTTGTTTTGGCAGATTTAAAATGTAAAGTAAAACAAAAACTAGTTCACAACAAAAAGGAGTCTCGAGCAACCGGAGGAGGTAACTTTAAACAGGCGATACTTTCGCCTTAAGATGAGCTGTTGCGAGTTTGTTCTCGTTTGAAAAAAATTTGAGTCCGAAAGGTGTGGCCGTAGACCTTTAATAGTTCGGGTACAATCGCCTGACTGTAACATTAGTTATCTTTCGACATCGCAAGCTGTTTCCACACCAATCCCATCATAATGGGATGATTTCCCTGAAACGTCAGCCATCGATCTCCTCACAAACTCGCCAACAACATCCATTTCCATGCCATTTCACTGCTTTCTTCTTCCTCACTATCTGAACTGTAAAAATGTCAATGCTATTCATCTTATTAATATTTTGAAAAGTGAAATCTTTCCAAAAAAATGTATTTTCAAAATAAAAAAAACAACAGACTTTGACAGTTTCATAAACAAGTGCTACCAATCCTTCGAAAAGATTTTACTACATTCTAGTCGTCTACAAATCTGCTACAAATTTGGCGGGTCGTCTGTGTTATGTAATGAGGATTGAAAACCGACACGACTCAGGATACGACAAAAGTCGTTTTCGACAAACGACAACGGTAAGCGCGGTGATTCTTCGCTGACTAGCACATCCTCATCAGCATTTTCCTATCGATTACAAAGTACCCTCATCAACTTTAGTCTTTGTGATCTCAAAACAGATTCAACTAACTTTCCCAAAAATAATAACATTTCGACCAATTCTGGTCGATGGATTATCCTCGATTGAGACTAATTAGGTGCTGCCAGAGTCTATTGTATCAAGTTACGTGGCTCCACCCCTGTATTGCTCCTTCCATCGCTCGAAATGAATGCAAAGCAGGCCGATCGCAAACGGACACATATTGGTCGCCAGGAGAACCAACTGCAAGTGTATTTCATTTCCAAGCACTACATGATTTCACAAACTAAGGCAAAAACAACACATCACTCTTATCATATATTAATTCAATTTATTTGCAATATTTATCTGTTCTGTTCAGAATATAATAGATATCCTTCTTACATAAATATACATACAGTATTTTGTATAATAGTTTTCATTTTGGTTTTCTTTATGTATACATATATATAGATATTTGTATAGACCGTCTACTATATTTTTTGTTTTATATTTTTATAAGTGTATTCTGTTGTTGTTGTTGTTGTTGTTTCCATTTTACATTTTACTTCATAATAAATTAATTTAAGGATAATTTAACGGAAATCATTGTTGTTCCTTTGTTTCGCTTAATGGAACATGATTTACAACTCAACGCATGTATAAGATAACACATTGTGTACTTTATTTCGAGCAATGAATAATTTTTATCATACGAACATGAAGACGATTTAATTTAAAACAAATTCTCATGTATGTGGTGTATACGCGATTGGGAGACCCATTATATTTTGTAATTTTGTTTGTAAATATTATTTATCGAAGCTTGTAACTTTAAGTATAAAATATTTTTATTATTAATTATAACATAGGGCATAGTTAGAAGTTTGTTTAGATTTTTTATTTTTCAATTAGAGAGACCGATCAGTCAGAGTAATATATATATTTTTCTTTTATTTTTTAGATCTTCTTTGTTAATACACATTTAATAGTGGACAATTATATTTTGTTTAACTTATTCACCATTACATGCACATATATATGATTCATTTTTGTTGTAGAATGTTACTTAAATGTTTATTTGGTTTGTATGGTTTTGTTTTTATGAAAATTCATAGTTTTACATCAATGACGATGGAGCACATAGAATGTTAATGCTTACCTATTAAATTATTGCATATATTCAATATACATGTACAACTAAAAAGTATTTTTTAAAGTTTCTCTTGTTTATAAGGAACCAATTTATTTTCTTTTTCTTATAAAATATAGATAAAACAAAAGAAAAATAGTTTTTCAAAGTACATTTCGTTCGTGAGTAATAAACACTCTAAAAATGCTTTTCTACCGGAAGACATTAACACAGTTTTGGTTTGTGAAAAATAGAAACATAAGAAAAGTGTTTTAGGAATCCAATTGAATTTTGTATGCAGGTTTGTGAAATGATATTCAGTTCCCTTATTATGAATTTTATGATGTATGGCGTGTAATGCTTTCATATACATGTTTTAGAATGCTTATCTCAGTTTTTTTTTAGAAATTGTATAGCGCGCTTTGTGCCGCGTTCTAAGTCTACTAACATAAATCCGATTTTTTCTTGTCAAGTTTGGAGTGCAGCTAAACAAAATAATAGTTTTCTTCACATAAAATTTATTTCATAGCGATAGTTTGATTTGTTTATTAATAAAATTATTTAAAAAAATTATATTAGGCACGCGGCTGCTTCATTTGTAATTTAGTTTGCTTTTTGTTTTATTTGTGTTTAGACTTGGCAAATTAATGTCAGAATCGAGCAGCCGGCCATGATTTTATACAGAATGAGGTTGCGTAGTATCTTGTCTCTTGGGCTAGGCATAAGCGGCCGATAAAAGAGAAGAAGCGGTCTTTTGTTTTAGTTGTATTTGCAGCCTTTTTCATAAAACTACTGCGCGATTTAAAAGTTTCTTGTTGATTCACAAGTAATAATTAGTTTAGCAGTTTTATGTGAAATGCCACTTGTACCAACTACAAACGTCATTTGCTGGGAGCCATCAGTTAACACTACTTCGGCTGCCGTCTATTGCAAACAACAAATGTGGAAATGTCAATGTGGCTACCATATTTTAAGACTTTTTAAACTTTTACCAACGATACCATTTCTATTTCTTGCATGGTCTGCAATGTATTAAAAAAGTTTATTTGTTCAAGCGGTTGTACTCTGATAGTTATATTTTTGGAGAAGAATGGCCATCCGATATTGAAGATCTAAAGAATAACGTATCCCAAGTGGTTATATATGAAAGTAGTTGAATAAACTACTCTTTCCTCGCAAAGAATTCTAGTAAGCTTATTGGAATAATTAAGTATCGGTATATTTATAGAAACATGGGCAGACTGAAGTGCCACTTAATGCTAAAGCAATGTACTACGTATGGTTTTTGTTAAAAAGATACAACACGCATAAAAAAAATTAAAGAGCCGGAGTAATTTTATGGCCCTTTATCTGCAAGCAACTAGTTCACTTTCATCGAGTCACTTTATAATCTACCAGTATCTGGTTACTCTCGGGCGTGTACCAATAGAGTGAATTCTCCTTTCCTTTCAAAACCACGTTTGGATCACCACTTCTGCACAAAAAAAACAGAAACAAAGCCTGTTTCCATGCGGACATGATACTAAAAAGTTAGACGTAATCCCAGAGTTTCAATAGCGACAAACTTTCACCTAAGAAACTACATGCATTGCCGCATCTGTACTCTTACTCATTCAAATTAAAAAATAAGAATTATCTTATTAAATTTTTTTAATTTTTAAGTAAAATTGTTAACTATATTCTTAAATAACCATGTTAAACATGTTAGCGGTTTTTTTTATTTTCCTGTTAGTTTCTCGTGTATAACAAACAAAGAAAGAGAAATCAAATTTTTACTGGAAAAGATAATTTATTAATAAAAACAGTTTTGCCAATCATTTGTTTCCAAAGAGCAAGAAAAAGAAATTAATTTAAATTACAAATAAGAATAAAAACTATCACAGATCAATATATTTTTCATATATATATATGTTTGTTTATTTATATACCTTATTTTTTGTTTAATATATTTTGTAAATATTTTTTATGTGTAAGATAAATTTGAGATGAATAACAATGTAAATTAAATAAAAGTCGTTAGTGCGTCTTAAACAAAAAAGCAAGTTCGAACAAAAATCAAAACTTATAACTCCTTGTTGTGTATTAAGACAGACAAACGTTTGGGTTTGGTTGGTTCGAGCGTTTTTGTTTTTCTGAACCTGAAACCATTTGATGTTTTCGGATCTCGACTATTAAACAAAACAAAAAATACTGATAACAACGAAACTTATATTAATTCACTCTCGAAATATGCTCTGTCTCTGAACATTGAGGTGTGTCCCTTTACAAAATATTTACGGCTCCTCAGATGTTGCGCAAAAATTCGGGGAGATTTCACTTATCCCCGTGCCGCCTGCTCAACGCGGTTTCTTGTCGATTGGTGCAGGTACAAAATAATAATATAACAATAATTCTATTACAATAGTGTTATAAACAATATTCGAACAGAGGGTGCTCCTCTGCCGACTTCCAAACTTTGAACTTTCAAGTCATTTCATTTGTCGCGACTATATAACTGAAAAAGAAAATAACTCCACCTTAGCGGAGCACAGCTCCATCTCAACGTGAGATATGCTTTTTGATGAGTGCCTGCAGAAGGCGGGCTTTTGCCTTTGCCTCTTTATACTGGGCATACGTGTCTTCGATGGACTTTCTGTCGTTCTTCAACATTTTTCGACCATTTTGTTCCTCGAATACGGTTTCGTATTCACGAATGGTGCGCTTGAGGAGCTTTTTCTCGTCACGAGCTTTATCCAAGTGTTCCCACAATTTGTCAATGGATAGTGTATGAATATTCTCGCCGAGCAGAGATTCATGTTGCTGTTGACGTTTTCGTGTTGGTAGTTGTTCACCGGCTTCGGGGGTGGAATCTGTTGAAGCTGCTGAACTGTTACTATCCACGATGGTATGTAGAGACGATTCACTGGGACTTGTGGTACTGTCTGTACTGTTGGAGGAGTGTTGTTGAGGGGTGGATTCAAATACCATTGCCTCGTGTTCGAGTATGGTTGGAAGTTCTGGTGCTCCTGGATTGCTTCCTGATATGGTTACACTGCGTGATACCATTCGCTTGAGGACACGATAACGATCGTAGAGTGGGCGTGCTGCGTCACGCTCGTCCTTTGTCGATGGACGACCATAGAGAGACTCGAAAAAGAGAAGTCCATGCTGGACTGCGGTTTTCTCTTGGACAAGTTGGTCGGGGGTTAATTCTTCGAGGGTTTCGGAACGGTTGCCGTCTTCTCGCTTGTCCGATAGGTTCTGGAATGAGAAACAAAAGAAAAACTGGTTAGTAACGATTGGACAGGTGCAATCAACAAACCAATTTGAGACACACTACATTTTGTTGTTAAGTATAGTAATGGCGCATTAGTTTACTTGCAAGTACGTTCTCCAATGATATATTTTCATTGCAAGCCCAAAACTCCTACCCTGGCCTAAATATTTTGATAACAGAGTACATTGTTATGGTCCTTCCAATAACTTGACGGGCTATAAGACGTATTGGATATACAGTATCTGCCTACCCACGACCGAACAACTCACAACAATCGAGAAACAAGCATTATCCTCTCCTATCGCTATCCAATTAAGTAACAATAATTCGTCACGTCTTCTGCTACTGCTACTTACCTACTCGAAAACGTGTCGCAAAATTATCATAACTCACGTCATCATGATGTCCCATAGTCTCGTTGTTGTAGAAATTTATACATAAATGATCAGAAGGTAGCTAAAAATTTAAACAAACAAGTTTAATCCAGTACGGCAACGCGCGACAAACATGAAGTAGTGACACTACTTACAGCACATTAGTAGTACTTTGAAAGCATAACCCTAACGCCACTATTGAAAGTAGAGAGCATTTTTTTATATTGTTTCCTATTTTAAATTTAATCCAGTGATTCAAACGAACAATAACATGAGCAGCAAAACTTGACTGTGAGTGGTTGTGCACTTAAAAGCTTCGAGTACTTGGGCTAGAACTTACATCAATTTTTTTGCAGAGTGTATGTTTTCTTCAACCGTTTGTGTTGCGTGCCTTAATTTTGTTGAACCAGAATGGAGTTTGACACAATTTGTCTAATATTGGGGGATGTGTTAACGTACCGCACCAGATTTATCGACTCTAAATTGATGGAGCGGATCATCTTAAACCTTATTTTAATTCGTTTACTTGAGTTGACAATCCTGTCACTTTTTATAACTCCAATTTAAGGATTACAGTGAATGGGGAATGGAGAATTAACTGTGTGAGCCACTTAAAAAATGAGAAATAGTTTTTTGGGAATTTGAGAAAACCCCCAAAAAGTGGGCGTGTTTCATTAAATTAAAGATATATCTGTACATCTCTTGAAAATTGAATCAGAAAAATGTCTTCCACGTTCTTTAAAAAAAATCTTTAAAAAATCGCTACAATACAACGTGGGTACTATTGCTTAGAATCCCCTCAATCTAGATCAAAGGAACAAAATGTCTTGGCAAAAATCACCAGCCGTCCTTACTCATTGTTCATAGAAACCCACGCCTTCTCGATGAACTTTTACGTTTGTCTATACGATTTGAAAACATCCATCCCAACCGCGTTTTGCGTTCAAAACAAGAGCATTTGTAATAAATGTAAAAATGATTATATCACTTCGCATACGGAAAAGGAAAATTTCTAAAAGAAAGCCACAGCATTTTCTTGAGCATTTTTCTGTCACGTGCGCTTGTTCTCAACCGATCTGCCCACTCAGCAAAGAAAGTATTTCTAAACATCCAACCCCCTTTGGCACAAGTAATAAATTCTCGTTATGACTGAACTAAAAATACGATTCCATTATTGAATTTTTTTTCTTTCAAAATTACTTGCTTAAGTTACCACCATATAAATAAAATAAAAAGCCAATTTCATGACTAATATTTGGACGTATGAAGGCCACGAATCCGAATACTGCGCACTGTCTGTGGACGATTTTATATGAACAACAACCCAAACAGAAATATAAATGTAAGACTATTTTTGGATTTGTTTACAGCAACATTGACCAATTCGCTAAATAATAATCATGTTGGTTGAAAGATTCATCGGAGGATCGCACAATAACGGCGAAATTGGTCGCCGATTTTTGGCACGTATACCTCTTTCGAAGAAGAGGAAAAATTACTTACGGAAGTCATCGATTGAGAATTACATGTCTACACCTGGGAGTGGCGTGGTGTATATTTTGCAATTGTTTTGTGTATATATTTAGTTATTTTTGAAAATCTTTTTAAAAATCTATTGGCGTGTGAGCTTTTTGTTTTGCAGTTCTCTCCGAAACGAAGAGAGGAAATTTTCCGATAGACCACACGATATCTGATAATACAACCGAGTGTTTTATTTAAAACAAATATGTCTACACAGTAACACAAACAGAAAGTAATCCCGAAAAATACCTATTATAAAATAAATAGTGCTCATTTCTTCTTTCAATAAGAGCGGGTTTTCTTTTTCAAATTCAATTAGAACAAGTCTAAAAATGTAGACTTTTATGCTACCACAATGTGACAGACAGGCAGACAGTGCTTTCCACATATTATGTTTATTGCTCCATGGTTTATTTGCGAATCTTGAAGATGATTATATTTTTTATAGGCAAACGATAAAAAGTGCCACGTCACGTTATCGAATATTTCATCATGAAGCGAAATTGCTGCACAGATTGGAATGCATTTACATTATACGCAGTTGAGAAAGGTTTTAGGGATCGATATCCCTGGTGGTTTCACAAATGTAATTAATAAACTTAGTGGAGTGCTGAGCGACGAGTTCTCTGGTTTAACCCAAACTGCACACTTCTAAAAATCTGACAACTACACCAAATCGAATATAAAAACATTTCCTCCTCTCTTACCTGTTCGATTTCATTCAGCGTCGATTGCATCTTTTCAATCTTCTTCTCGGAATCCATGCCGCCGCTCACTTTTAGCCCCAACGCAGCCATTGGATCTGACTTGAGCTCGTGCTTCTCCTTCTTTAGCTTGCTGATCTCGGCCAAGATGTTCTTAATGTGTTTGTCGTTTAACTTTTCGGCCTGTGACGGCCTGTAGCCGTTCTTCTTCTCGAATGCCTCCTCTAGCTGTGTAGCCTTCTTCTTCAGCGACACCAATCTCTTGTTGACTTGCTTCAAACGCTCCTCGGGCGTTTGGAATGACATGATCGACGGTATCACCTGCTGCATCACTTCCCGTGTCTTAATGTTCTCCAAATGTGTGAATACCCGATAGGGATGTATTGGTTCCATGGCATCGTCTGCCATAATGGAGTTTGGTGGTTTATGAAACTGTTGCGGGTAAGGCATGATCTTCGACAGCTTGGCAGCGATGTCTATTGTATCGGGATGACGAACAGCCGCAAAACGACGACTCAGTACAGGTGTCTGATCCTCTGGTATGGAACAGTCCCATGGCAGTGCTTCAGCTTCAGGTTTTGCTGTTGCGATGATTGATTCTGGATGTTGTTGCGAAGAAGATGGGGTCGTTGTTGTGTTGTTTTGCTGTGAATTCGCATACTCACTACGAATGATGTGGAAATCGATTAGATTATTGTCGTTGTAATCATTGCGCTGTCCATCGGCTGCCTCCTCCTTGCGCTGGAAGCGTTCCTCCACCTTAATTTTGCTGGCAAAGCCCCTGCGTTCGTATTTCATTGCGGACAGATCATATTTATAGGTGTTTTCATCGCCACGCATTTTGGTGGGCAGAAACTTTCCAGACTTCTTCATGACTCCCGACTTGCGGCCGGGAGGTGCCCGCGTCTTACTGAAGCGCTCGCTGGAACGCCTGCGCTCGTGCTCCAATTCACTGTCGTCGTTATACTTGTTGCGTGACTCACGATTGGGCGACAACCGATGCGAACGTGCCGGACTGCAATCCAAACGAGCCCGACGTGCTATATCCTTAGCACCGGGCGAGATATACAACTCATTGTGTTGCCTATTGGCCAACAACGAATCGTTTTCATCGCTGACAAATGCCTTCACTGAGCTTTCGTCCTCTCGCGGAGACTTCTTAAAGTCCTCCGACGCGACTCGTCGTATGGTATCGAGTGCAACGACATCGACACCATCGACCTGTTTCAAGTTGTTTGTGTCATCACCGGCTGGTGCTGGCGGTGACGGCGGCGCTAAAATGTCTTCGCTATTCGAACGGACCAACTTACGGTCTTGCGTTATAGATGAAGTGCTATCTAGCCTTTCCTTACGCTTTCTGGATTTTTGCCATTCTAGTGGATCAATAAATTCAGGGAGATACGATGAGTTGAAGATGACTGAGGGTGTGCTGTTCTTGATGTTATTAACATGTTCGCTTGACGTCTCTAGGGATGTTGTTCCCTCGGTGTTGCGCGATGCTAACGGCGAAGATGTCTTCGATAGAGTTGATTCTATTATTGTTCCGGCTGCAGCAGCACTACCTGTTGCTGCTCCATTAATAGAAGTTGTTGGTGAACAGAATTTGGTTGTGTTTGTTGTTTTATTGCCATGATTCGATGGCTGATCATGTGAAGGGGTTGTTGATGCAGATGATGATGATGACGATGAACTCGATGAACCGTTGGTAAGACGACTTAGGTCGTCTTCACTCAGGCCAGTGGTAGGATGGCGCATGCCGCACTGAAAGGAAACAAGAAGAACAATTGAAATGTCTGAAATCGAAAATGAAATGTTTCCTTTTTTAAATATTGCTACAAACAGAGATTGGAGCTCGTCTTTGAATGTCACATTCCCGTTGATATGTACGAGGTGACACTTTCTTTAAAATGAATAAGTGGTTGTAATGCAAAAAAGTAAATTGACAGATTACTGGTGAGCAACAACGTTGCTTCTGTATAAAAGCAAATGCAGACTATATTCTTGTTCAATAGCGATTGTTACATAAGCGAACAATTTAAACTTCGACCTAATGATTCAATAAACTGGGAATGCAATCTTGTGCTCGCATGTTTTATTTTCTGCGAATCGTTGTTCGATGGAAAAATTCGCAGAGACAACATATTGTCTGTGACGCAGCATTACACAGCAGAATAACTCTCCCAGATAGACTTTGGACACTACGACAATTGATTGCAGAAATACAGCATCAGAGCATGTCTTTTGTATTTCCAGTAAAAGTTATTTAAAAATGCGTTGGACGTTTAAATGATGATGAAGTTCCCCAATCGCGGCGAATATTTTGTCTGTGCATCAATAGTTTCAGGGAAATAGGGGTAGATTTCCTTTCCCTCTCTTTTGAACAGAGTATACTCTGTTATGAGTTATGGGAAAACTCAATTACTCGTCCAGTTAAACCCTACTTGAGACGAAGACAAGAGCAGTCGCCTGTCTTGTAGTTATTTAATTTTTATTGGCATACCTATTCGAATGAATTGTCGGTCGTTCATTTGACTTCTTTTTTTCTCGAGAACTGATAAGAGAACAATTATTGAACAGTCATTGTTCATTCATTGTTGTTATCAAACATATTCGAGAAACTAGTTTCACGTGAAAACTCTTATAGTGAACTGTTCAACATGTGAAATAGAATAGCAGTAGCTTTAAATGTCACCTCCTTGTGTGAATCTTAGGTTATAAACATACAAAATACAACAGAAAAAGAATTCCTTCTGTTCGGGACATGTTTACGCTGTTTGACGACGCATAGTCATATTTAATGCGCACGAAGCTGATCTAAAGGCGATCCCGAACTGACGTGGTAGCACCTTTACAAAGCCCTTCCGAAATAATGTCAAAGAGACCAGGCATGGCCATGACAATGCAAGTTCAATGCCGTACGAGTATCGCTGCTGGATGATTGCGACATACTTTGACACTTAGGTCATCTTCAATGGAATGCTTCGTAAACAAACGGTTCAACGCCCACCAACTGGCATGAGAATTTCATGCTTTTAGCCTCCCACTAACCGCGTCACGTACAAGATCAGTGCCAGTCAAGTTCCGATCCGCGCCATTTTGTTTTTCTTGTATACAAAATGTGATCTCAGTGTTCAGAATAGAATAACTTTTTGGCAAGCACACCTAAATCACTTGCACCCTCAATCACTATTTAGATTTACCACATAATAACCTAAAACTAATAAATGTATTATATTTTTTAGCTGTCGTAAGATTCGACAAGTATTTTGCTTTTAAAATACATTTTCAGCGCCATAAACTGACACTTTCGTCTGTTGTCTGAATTGTTGTTTATTTGAGAAAATATTTCGCTTATGGAACTTATTTTGAAAAAGACCCAGATGTGATTGATTGATTTGAAAAATGCTAAATAAGAAAATTGAGTGAAAATTTACCGAGGTTCAAAACTTACACAACCGAATGGTTACGAGAAGCGAGAGGTTCTTGTTTATTATTTAAAAAGGGAGACTTTAGTCTGACCAAACAAATTGTGCATTGGCCGGTTTTTTATGTTCCTCAAACAATAAATTAAAAAATTGTGTAGAAATGGACTAAGAAAGGACATAGGGATATTGTGTAGAACTTTAAGACCGACCGTCTTTCAAGACTAAGACTGTTTTCATGACTGACGTACTCCCTGATGAAAGAAGGTTAAATCTTTCGCGCAATCACTTTTGTAAAAGCTACAGGAATGATGTGGAGGATGACTCTCTAATAAAATCTCTGTAACTATTCTTTCTTCTTTCAAAGAGGGCAATCTTTTCTTGATCATTGGCTATGCTTTATAAATAACCATCGGACTCAATTAATAGGTTACAAAAAGTTGGCTAGGATCTGAAAGGCCACGCATAATTCAAATTGAAAAACCGCTGCCGAGTTTTAAACAAAATACATATTGTATGCAGAAAATGAGATAGGCATCATTTTTTTTATATATTTTTCGTTAACGCAAACTAACAATTTTTACTGGACAGACTTCAAAGAGCTTAACCTCAATAAATGTTCTCATGAGAATGCAAAAAAACACAAGAAAATTACATGTTTTGGTTTAAACAACGAAAAGGACTGCTCAACTAAGGTGCAAAGGAATCTGTTTATGTCAATCAGTCTGATGCGTTCAAAAGCAGTCCCATTATAGTTGTACAACTAATATATTAAAACCATTCTGATGCCCCTAAAAGAAACAGTCGTCCCATTATACTCGTACACCCAACATTCAACCCAAATTTTGGGCAAAAGTCACCCAATTGACTCGTTTGCAATTTGCAATCCTAACCTATCCAAATTTCCTTTTGTTTTTAAATGAAAGCATTTTAAATATCTTATTTTCTTTGGCAGCGACCTGTAATTTATTTCACGCTATTTATCCAATTCCCAAATCAGGTCCTCTGCAGAAATCGCCCTTTACTAGTCATGGCGTAATCGGCACATTTTATTTGTAATTTATAGCACATTGCGCAAAAAAAATCTGTGTTTAAATGGAATTAAGCAAGTCAGCAAAATGTTAATAGAGATAAATTGAATATCCACCCCATGGGACGGTGAGTTCAAATTAACACAAACACTCTCTCCACGTACACATGCACACGTAGTTGGCGAACTTTTTACATCATCCAGTTGTGATTCACCCCCAAATGAGAATATGCCCGCCATACCACAAATGTGCCATAGAAAAAAAATATATATCGATACTGACGACTTTTAATATTACGATGAAGTCCCGGAAGATATATAAAAACGAATAATCAATTAATCGACTTTTAAGAGAACAATTTTCTGATTTATCAACGTTTGCAAATATTCCAACTCGAGTTGATTAGCAACAGTGATACAGTAATAGCCACCAATATTATCTGGGTTATAAACAAAAGAAAAACTTGCTAACATGCAAAATTAGGAAGCGAAATCATACCAAACAAAATGTTAAAATCCTTGGAGTCATTTTTTTGTTTGTGCTATAATCAAACCACACAACAGCAAATTAATATTAAATATGCAAAACAGTTATCACAGGATGAGTTCTATTTTATTTGTTTATAATTTTCCGTTTTTGTTTGTTTAATTTCCACACTCGACCGACGCGACATAACCATGGGAGAATTTATTTAAGTAGCACAACTAGAATAAACTGGACGCCAATCAAAGACCAATTAGCCTATTATTAATAAGGTAACCAACCCTCAAGCAATGCAATTATTTAAACAAATTAAACTGAGTAGAGTACGTTTATTTTCAATTAAATTTTTTCGATAAAATATATTTTACCATCAATTTACTACAAATCTCCATGCAGGCGGTTTTTATTTTCCGAAATATTTCAAAGGCCACTTTTGTTCTTCCAAAATTGGGATTTTTCTATTTTTTGTTTTTTTTTTAACTTCACTGTTTTTATTATTTTTAAAATCAATTTCAAAGTTACAGTTTTTTTTTTGTATCTAGAGTACACACAAAATAATATTCAAGGTGGCTGCTCCGTCAAAACACGTTTAGCTTTTGAGCTCATTTCCAATACGGGGTGGAAAATATATATAAGAAAATATCTCGATCGGTGAACTGCTGTGCGCTGCCGGCAAGAGTGTAGAACGTAAGCGGCAAATAATTTGTGTAACGAAATTTGCAAAATTGTGGAGACATAGAGAGAACGCAAGAGAGAGCCAGCCAGATAGGTAAAATATCTCAAAAGCGGACTTTCGCTCTGTGCTTATGGTTATTCATGCCAAGTCATATGAAGAACGGCTGATCGCTGAGTAAACACCTGTTTACGAGTATGGTGGAGGGGGGCTGCCCTGAGCGATCACAAGACCGTCTGTCTGCATTCGGAGAACTGTGAGAATGAGTAGGCAGAAAGAGCCCAGCAGAGCGGAATCGAACTTGTCTTATCGTCCGATTGGAGACAAAAATAGAGACCCGAAACAGACGGACGGATTTTGAGTGTGGAAAGTTGAATCTTTATCTTGACGTGACGTGATCCAGAGGCAGTAAAATGTGTATTACTTTTGAACTTCGTTGCCGCTCTCTTTGAACTGAGCAGACCTATAATTTCCCTGTTCGTAATGCGGTTCTACGCGTGAAGCTACTATAATGAGGTGGGACGCGCGCCACCGTTGATCAGGAGCAAATTGGTGACGTTAATTGACAGGCATGACAAATAAAGTAGTTTTTAGCGTTGTTTTATTGTTTTCTCGACTTAATTGGATATATTGACGTGCCTAGAGGTAGACAAGTTGGAAATCAATGTCAATTGGAAATTATTGAAGATCTCTTGATGGTTATGGGAATTTTTATATTGAAACGATTTTGTGAAGACAATTTTGGTTTAATTCCAAACTAAAGTGGAACAAATAATATTGTTATGGTCGGTTTAAAGTCTGATAGCTGTCAAAATGTTGTGACGAAAGCGATGGCATGGAGTGTGTTGCTATCGATTTGGATCACATGTTCTTTTCAGCAGGCATCTCGAGTTCAATGTTCAACTTTGGCTGGTATGTTGGTTGGTATGTTGTATGTGTGACAGATAAAGTATTAAGTCATGCAAGTCAATGAGCACGTTAAAAAATCTGGATATCTTCAGTCAACTAGATTGATCTGGATAAAATGTAACCTGATCTAGATTGGTCGGTAACGTCAGTTTTCCTACGTCAGCCGCATATCCGAACTGTCAACTGAGTACTCGATCGCAACTACCCCTCCATTAACGTCAACCAAAAAAAAGCTGTTCATGAGACCGATCTAGACCAATCAAAACTGAGTGACAGCAAGTCAGGCAGCAGTCATACTTACTGAACTAGATATTTGAACGTTCCCAATTCAAGTTGGAGTTAGATTCAAGTAGCTGATAGTTGTCATCAGGCGCAACCTTCAAAAACTACTTAATCTTTGAAATATAGACGAAATCGCACCACAAATTATTGTCAACCATGTAAGTAGTAATTTTCAATGAAAGAATTTAATTTTCAGTCACACAAATAATCGAAATTAGCCGGAAATCATGGTGCAGTATTCTGGAAGTTTAATACTGAACTCTGGGGTCGAATAATTTGTTTATAAACATTTTCCAAACGAATTTTTCTTTGAGAAGAAAGATTGTGAGAAGGTCAAAAGAAAGAACTACATTGTAGGTGTTCACACTGGCAACAAACTTTTTTAGATTGCGCCCTAATGTCACTTGCATTTGTCTGCATGTCTTTATGATTAAAGGAGAGTTACTTACGATAACGTATTGTTGAGGTTAGGGACAAATTTTATTCGATGTGTGAAATGGATTGTGCGTTTTTAAACCCCTAACCAACTTTGAAATTGACCTGTTCTTCGCAAAACCTCGTTTCGACTCGTTTATAAGGAATTTTGTAAAATAAATAATTCTATATTCAAGAGGCAGGTTGATAGAGAAACATTTTTACAGTGGCCACAAGCTTACATTTATGTATTTTCTGTCAAACTCTATACCAACTTTTTTTACGTGCCTCAATTAACCTCCCATTTGTCCTAAGGAACCAACAATATCTGACAAACATCCTAAGGACTAATATATCGATAGAGATTCCTAACAAAATTCACCTTCGCCCTTTTAATTCGACACGAAGTCATGCGACCACAGCACTCGCGCACTCTGTAGATCATGCCACCGACAGAAGTCACAAGATGTCAGTTTAAACCAGAAATCGTGTCTTACTTTTAAGAGGACACTAATGCAAAAATTTATGAACGCATCGTAAATTTGTTTATGCATTTGTTTTTATTAACAAGTAGGTGCAAAGTAATTTAAATCAAATTAAATATTCTACTTTTAGAAACCATTCATAGTACATCGGCATTATTGTGTTTTTGCTTAATATTTTAATTAAATAGCCATGACCGTGTGCAAAAGTGATGCCAAATTGGTATTAAATTGAAAATTTTGTTTACGTCTCCTTTGGACACGATTGATGGGGAATTGTAAATAAATATTGTCTGACTGCCCCATAAAAATATTATTACCTTTTCGAGCGATAACAAATAAATAAAAACGATCGTGACGGTCGCATTTTCTAAGACGATGCAATGGAAAATTAAGTAAGGGTGAATTGCCGACAGAGGTCTAATTACCTTAGAGAAGAAATATATCGTAACAATTTATAAAAGAAGAAGTTTGGAAGTGGAAACATTCGTCGAAAGATTCTTTTAAAATTCCTGCAGCTAAACCAACATATTGATGTTTACGTAGCACATTCCGGACACTGAAAAGGAACAACCTACGTCATATCATCTTTACGTCCTCTATTTGTCTTAACTAATTCTGCTAGATTATCACATGTCATATAACATGCCTACTTCATAAATATTTAATTCCAAACGTTTCCAATATATTATTAGCTTTACCTGTCAGACAGCAAGCCAAAGATTTATTTCCATGATTTATGACCTTTTTCAATTCAAAATACAATATATCATCCCTTAAATATTTTTTTGCAGCCGAAACTTTCCATTTTGCGAGAAAGATAATAAAAAGAAATACACACAAGCCATAAAAACCGTTTATTTACACACAAATTGTCACATGAATTCCATTTAACTTGGTTCGACATTTATTTCTTTACGACAGTGTGAACTGGGGAAAGCAAGCAAATAATTACAGATCACCGTCAATATTGCAACTTAACCGCCAAAGTGTGGCTTTTCAAAGACGCAGCGATTAATTAATCCTAGACAGAGAGCCAATTACGCATTCGAATCACTTGCACGAGTTTCATTCGGGGAATGAGTAAGAGCTCCGCACTGGTCAAATGTTTCGATGGGCAAAGATCAAAGAAAGCGGAACTGAATGTGCAAGGGACTTCACCTTTAAATCAAAGGCTTAACTGACCACTCGGCCCACATCGATCAAAGTTTAAGGAAATTAGCAGCGCGTTTTGATGTCTGAATAAGTGATTGATAAAAGTGAGCAAAATGAATTACTCATATTAATCGTGACCTTTTAATGGATGAGTATTTGTTTTTCATCTAGTTATGACTAGATCGAGTTATGTCGCGGGCGGCTTTTTGCAATGGGGCTTATTAGCTTATTGCAAAATAATTTAAGTCTTGCAAATGAATTCAGTTTGATGGCGCTCCAACTATTTCTGGCATGCGATTCGGTCGTATTAAAGAGCGAATTTTAAAAATGTAAAAACAACAAACAAATTGTTTCGATTAAGATTGCTTTGTAGAAAGTTTCCGCTTCTACGCCATTGGACTCGAATAATTTTAGATAGGATTTATATAGCTTATAATTTTTTGTTTATCATTTTGTAGGCGATAAAAGACATCAATTATGTTGATGACGATGGTGGATCGTGTTAATTATTTGTTGACAAATAAAATTAATATTTTTCTTTCGTTATTTGGATTTTCTTCGTTTAATCTGGAATCTACTAGGACAGACGTCTCCATGAACAGACAAGACACAAGACAGTAAAGATTGTTTTTAGCGAGAAAAAGGAGATGAAAAGTTGGAGTCTGATGATTGAAATGTTCCCAGAACTTGTGGCACTCTTTCACTTTTTCAATAATAATCTCTTGTGGAGAAAAAAACTCTCAGCTTGTTGCTGTTGGTAGCATGTAGAGAACAAGGAAAGCACAAGCTAATTTATATAGAGAGGAAATGTCTCGCTGGGAAGGAGAGTTATAAGTTTACTTTCACTTTTTCTGACAATAACTTCGTTCCTTGTAAGAAACATGAGTAAAACTACTAGCTTGACAGAAACCAGAAGATTTAATGGGCGACGTAAAATATTTCAAGTGTCGGCTATACCATTCATTTTTGGTATATATATTTTTTTTTTTAAATTAAATGTCAGGTGGCTAGCAAAATCTTGGACAACTATCAGAGAGTTCGAAAGTGAAGAGCTCGAATACCAGATTTATTTTTGTGTTCGTGTTTTATTGAATATACTCATCAACGGCGTAGAAATGTATAGTTAAATCTTCCGATTCAATTAGCCAACAATTAAAAATAGATTGTACACAGGCTGTCATAATTATTTCAGTTACCTTTAATTAACTCTAAGGGCAGGGCAAATGATTGTAAATGATTCAAAAAAAAAAAATACGCGTGAATAAAAAGTGTCAATCACAACAAATATTTGGAAAGACTGCAACTGATTGAAGGATATACAAACAAAGTTGATTGCAAATGAAAAAAAAAATGATTGCAGAAAAATGGAAATGACTGAAATTGAATGCAAACGATCTTTGTTATCGATAGCAAACGATTGAAAATGATTTTACTCGAGTGACTGAAACCGGTTTAAAAAATATTGAAAACGATTGCAAATGATTAAAAATTATTGAAAACGACTGAGAACGATTGAAAACAATAAAAAAAAATTGAAAATGAGTAAAACTTATTGAAAACGACTGAAAATGATTGAAAACGATAAAAAAAATATTTAAAACGATTGAAAATGATTAAAAATTATTGAAAACGACTGAAAACGATAAAAAAAATTGTAGATGAGTAAAACTTATTGAAAACGACTGAAAATGATTGAAAACGATAAAAAAATATTGAAAACGATTGAAAATGATTAAAAATTATTGAAACCGATTGAAAATGATTGAAAACGTTAAAAAAAATATTGAAAACGATTAAAAATGATAAAAAATTATTGAAACCGATTGAAAATAATTAAACACGACGCGAACGAATGTTGGGGATTGAAAATTGTTGGGTCCTTATGGCTGATTGAAAATGTTTGTACTCTAACTCGAGTTAAAAAAGATTGGCGACTGCAATACTTCAAGGGGAACCTGAAAGTGAAGTCTAACAAATCATCGAATTTGAATTCAAAGAATGCATTCCCACATAAAAGTTCGTCAAAAACCTGGTTAGTAGTTTTTCACTTCATTTCCATTGAAGGGCGTCTTAAGTGGATTATCTGCCACCTAGGGCTATGAAATGACACTCACTTACCATATTCTCCGGGATAGTAGACTTAAACTTAGCGCACATAGTAGTACCAATTGCAAACTAGCCTAGCCTCTATTGGCTACAAGCCTTATTGAGATTCTTCGTAGACTAAGCTAGTGTTAGATTGGCAGTTTTATAATCATGCCAGCCCAGAAACCTTGTTTCTAAACACGCAAAATTGCAAGACCTTCCTGTGGTTTACATAAAACGTTTGTGAATAAAAATCATCCCAAGTGCAAATGCGGAATAATTGAAGTTCAAACCATTGATTGGTTCTGCAATGCCCACAGTACCGAAAGAACACTGTCCTCAAAAGCTATAGTCACATGCATATATTAATTGACAATGAAAAACTGATTTCAATGAGTACGAGCGCGTGTAGCAAGCACTTTTCATCTCCTTGGTTTTTTTTTGTGCGCCTCAATTGCGCTGTCGCGTACAAAGTGAGTTCAAAAGTTGTATATCCTTAACTCGGTGGAAGTCATCAATTGTCATAAATTCTCTGCATGTGATCACATATGGAGCAAATTTTAGTCGTATGGACTCGAACAAACTCAATTGCCATTAGGCTTCGGTATGTGGTCTTTGAAATAATTTAAATTTCTTTTTCAAGTGGGCGGGGTGAGGTTATTCTGATCACATCAAGCAGACGATCTTTCTTCTTTTTTTTCTTCTAACATTCCTCGAGTGTGTTTGTTATGATAAAAAAAATGGCATAGGCGTATATGACGTATATATGTTATGAAGTCATAGAAAAAATCGTAAACATTCCAAGTGGAATCAAATATTTTTATTTTTTTTAATTAGCGCTGGTACTCCCAGTTGAAAATAAAAACATCGCATGTGAGTTTTGCAAGTGCGTGGAAGCATTTAATTCACTGTGCTGGCGGCTGTTGTGTACAAGAGAAAAGTACACGCTAGAATTTTGTTATATTGCTTGGCAGGATGTGAGGTAATAGCTGTAGAGTTGTAAACATTTATTGTTTATGTTTTTAGGGGCAATAAGGGAGTGCGTCACTTTTATAACGATCAAAGAAATTTATCACAATGGAGTAGGTTTTCTTTAAGAATTTTTTTTTTAAATGAAACCTACAATTTTTAAAATGTCGCCAAGGTATTTAAAAAATAATGCCACTCACACCAAACTAGTCTAGCATCCATCAAGCTGGTTAAAAACATTTCCCGAATACCTTGATCACTCACAAAATGAACATCTGTAGTTCTATATAACACTGATTCATCTATTCTTTTAATTAAATTTACCCAGTGAAAGGAAGGAACTTCTGACGTACACTTTCAACCGTTTAAAATTTCAAACTTTGACAAACTGTTGATGAAACAACTACCCTGCTTTTAAGCCCTTGAACTTGAAATACTTTGCAACCTTGCCCCCATCTCACCCCCACTTGACAATGATTGCTGACAGCCTTCAGATGTGTAATAGTCAGAGCGTGTTCATGAACCAGACACTCCTTAAAATTCGCATTCAAAACGAGTGCCATGCAAATCATTCTGACACCAAGAACACGCAATTGCACTCTGGCGTATGTGGAACATTTTCCAATTTATCCCATTCCCGTCACGTTTAAGCAAATACAGCTGCCTCATTCCAATAAATTTGTGAAGAACTTGTGTCAGACATCAGGTTCAGCTAAACAATTTTATGCATGTCGCTCAATCTAAAAAGATCTAAAGGTATCAGAACTTGAAAATAGTGAATTATTAAGGCAAACTTGACCATGGAATTTATTTACTCAGTACACATCCAAATGTACGAAAGAAAACGTGTCCCACACGACTATAGACTTTCGATGTTTACTAAAAAAAACACCAACTCTCTATAATCACGTAAGTGCTAGCTTCTGTTCCGCACCAAAGTGTTGTACTACAGAAAAGCAAACCCTCCCCGTACAATGTTCTCTGTTATGTGAGCAAACAAAAACAACCCCACTCAGCTCTATGCAATAAAAAAAGGTATTAACTCCCCTACTCTTACGCAATGAGACATACGTTCGGTAATAAAAAAAAATTATGATAATCCGCTTAAGCGGCCATGCAACACAAGAAGCGAATGGCAAAACAAAAACACCAAAACGAGCGCGAAATTGAATTAATCCGCGAGTATCTAGAATTGTAAATAATTTCAGCTAGAGCCATCCACCAAGCCGCTCGAAAGTGGACTTGTATTTCTGAATTTCTCTTGTTGTTATTTGCAGAACAAGCTGATTACTCATGTGGGAGTTTGAACCAAAACAAACCGGCTAGAACCACCTGGTGCCGGCATCTAGACTGCATTCAAAAAACAGAAAATAGTAGTAGACATTCTGCGGTGGGCCAGACTATGATAAGACACAATATTAGCACAGCTAATTCTTTTGCAAATCGGGTGTGGTAATTTGAATTGTGAAGTTATTGACTAAACGCGGTATAACCTCGATTAAGATTACAAAATGCAACAGACGGTTTGTCACTAAGTATATAGTTGTAGCTGGGAAAAATATAAGTACTTTATTTATTGGTATTCTTAGGGGGAATTTGTGAAGTGACTTATTTTCTGTTCAATGACATGGCGTTATCGAATTCAAGGCTATTGCCATGGGGTACATTTCAGGGTCGCGTGGTCTGACTTTTAGATTGTCAACATGTACAAAATCTTATTTCATAAACGACAGATCGTTAGGATGGCGATTGTTGGTTGCTTGTTAGAAAATACTACCCAATGTGATGTGGTTACTGATATTGAACAGAAACGCAAAGACTTTGTCTATTGCAAAAAGTGTTCGATTCCAGTTGAAGTTTGTAGCATTTTTAGCATTGTAAGACATTCCGATAAAAAATATAACCAACTACAAAACATAGCAAAAATATATGGGCCTGCAGTTCTTTAAAATAAAACGTTGCATATTTCAGGGGGCCAAAAAGGTTATGCAAATGGTGCAAACAATAATTTACAAATTCTAATTGACACCAACAACTGACAGAACGAGTCACTACTGTCATTTGTTTGTATTTATGTTAACGTTCATTATTATAACTTATAGAGCAAGTTTGACAAACTGATTCGCAAAATTCATAGAACTAAAATAGCATCATCCGCTGTCGAATGTTCAAATGTTGGGGAGTAATATAAATAACTTCTTACCAAAAGGGTTTTTCAATAGAGGTTACGTTTGTTTTAATAGAGATTTTCCTGTGTCTGAAAGGCATTCCCCTTCCTGTAGTAGGTTGGGTTTATTTTGATTGGGATTTTTCTTTTTCTGAAAGATGTTCGCCTCCCTATCATAAATTTTGAACTAGTTATCCAAACACATTTAACAAGCTTACCGTGGTGCACGACAGTGGATGTAGAATTAATTTAAAAAGCCTCAAACCAACGACATATGAAGACAGAGAAACGCTGACTATTTTAAACCACCCTGTAAAACCAATGACAACACACAACATAAGGCAATTGTATACAAAAAAAAAACTTTGCAACGATTTCCCCAACAGCACAAACATTGAAGTTTACAGACAGTCTCCCACAATGCGGTTCAAGTAGACTCTGAATACTATGTCGCCAAAACAGAAATTCAAGAGCATTCAGCACGACAAGGGTTGGGCGGCGCGTACCAAATATTGTGACGCATAGTTATTAAACTGACTACTTAATGTATTCCGAAGGAGTTGTGCGGGGTTATAGACGATATTCTTAGGAATAGTGTTGGCGCCACTACCCAATGGAAGACAATAGACATGCGTTTGCTGGCACCGCAGTTTAATATTTCCCAATGTGGGATGGAAGGTGGTAGAAGCCTTTTTTGTTCTTATGTCAACAGGGGGAAAAACGTAGTGTATTAGGCATTTTTTGAAGTTCGCTTGTGATAAAATGTTTGACAGTTTCAAATCGGATCTCACAAATTGAATATTAAGTCATTGAGGTGAATATAAATTATTAAAGCTTTATAAACAAACAAACTGAAGGGGAGCAAAAAATAAACCTTAGTTCTTTTGGTTAAACGACGTCTAAAATGGAAAAACAGTGCAGAAGCCTCCAAACCGTTTTTATAAATCTATATGTTCCGGCAACAGATGTCATAGCTGTATAATTGAACAAACCAGTTTTTTTAAATGCTCTTTGTTGCCTAACTTGGCAGCACTGATTATTAAAATTGCGCAAAGTTTTATTTATGTCCTCCATTGAATACAGTTAGTTGCTTGCCAAATGTCAATGTGAAGAGCCTTATTTATAACTCAACTCAGAATTAATAATAGATTCGAATTTGGAAGTAGACATTAAATAGAATTGGAAATAAATCCCATTGATTCGATTTTCGAAATTAAATATATGGAAGTGATTTCCGAAATTAAATTGAACGCAGGTACAACTTCGATTTCACTGACAAAAAAAAATATTTTGACATTTCTGTCGACGTTGTCATAAGCTGTCTGTCACTTTTTTCAAAGTTCGAGATGAACACCTCCGAAAGTCTGTTCCTTTAAGCCCAAGTTCAGGTTTCGTGAATATGATTTCCGAATTCGATATTTTATTTAAACTTCGATGAAGGACAAACTCAAACAGGAGGTTTTGACAACTCTGTCACTCAAGCCATGTGTGTGTATACCCCCGACTTCAACTTCGTCGGTTTGAAAGATTAATGATAGAAGCGATATTTTATTTTTTTATTTTAGACTCGAAAATTTAGCTGCTCTCTGAGTAAATAATAATTTTTTTCGAATTTGTTAAAAACTGATATAGATGAAAACCTTAAAGTTGAAGTGACGTTTGCAATTAAATGTTGTACTCTACTCGATTTGCAAGTTACAATGCCTAACAGTTGGCGAATAAGTTCGACAGCGAATAATTATATTTTTTCGCTGGTTATGGAATCATTTCGGTCCACAAATCGTGGGAATAAGATGATTTTAGCAATTTGTTCAAGTTTGCTTAGATTTTGGCGTTGAAAAGCTCACAGAAGTTGTGTTTGACTTCGTCACCACAGCAATTTGTTTTGTATAATAAACCGTGTGATGTTTCAATCTGAAAGCCGGAAACAAGCAATTTCCTCTTCAAATACCTCGATGTCATGCTCCCCAATTAATGAACGTAACAACATTTGTGTATTTAAATTTAGTCCCTAAGAAACAAGCTAACCTACTGATGCTCACCCTCTTGAAACGACAAAATAAATTTGAACAAAGCCTTGACACAAAACCTAGACAACAAGAAATAACTCGATATAGAATAATATTCAGGTGTGAGGTGTGCGCCTGTTCAATTAATCAAGTTAATTAGTAGCTCAGAGAATTTTTTTTCGGGGAAACCAGGTCAACAATAATATTGTTGTAACTAAAGTCAATTATTTCTAGGAAATTGTTCTTCGAAAAGATAGCTTGAGCTGACCACCTCCAACAAATACTTACAGATTTGCTGACCAATAACAACCGCATGTGATTGAGATGATATTTTATGTTTTTTGATTAACACACGCGCTAGGTATTAAAAGCACAACCAGCTAGACTTAAATTCACTTATGCACCATGTCGACAAGTAGGCCAGGGACAATCGCGCTTATTGTATGTATATATCTATATTTTTCTGCAATCGAACAACAACACAAAGAAAGGTCCAAATCGAAAGAGACAAAAGCACACGTGACGGGCCACTAGCCGTTGGCTTTACAATTAAAAAAAAATGTGCTCTGTGGGATATGAGTCAGATGATTTTAATCTTAAGAATCGTAGCACAACGCCATTTATAAGAGACACAAGACGCGCCTTCGAGTCTGCCCACTGAACCGAATTTACTTAATTGAATACAAAAAAAAAGTTTCACTTGTTGACGCAATTAATTAGGGAATATCCGCGTTCAATTAAATATATATTTGATAAACTAATTACAGTCGATCTTTTCGTAATCCAACCCGCCTCAATGCCGGGTGACCGAATGCCTGTTTACAACTGGTACGGCGGATTGTTTTGTCGGTTCGTTCGACCAATTAGTGAATCACACACCGAAATAATTGATTTTTTTTTCCTTTCTAATTCGCGTTCGCTACAACAAAGCACAAACACCAAGAGACTAGAAGTAACAACAACATAAAGCCCACCGAAAAACCGGCTAATATAAGTTAACCCAATGACATTGATAAATCCGACGCGTCTGACGGTTGCTTACTTGAAGCTCTGGCTTCTTGCAAAGTTTTTACTTTCGATGAAAGCAAGCGAGATCTGACACATGTTCCAATAGGGGGGTAAGTATTGATTTTGGGGCATGTAGCAGTGCGAGGCTCTTCCCGCCGACATTTGTGGGGATTCTTTTAGTGGTTTCTTTCCGTCGCCATTGTTTTTTTTTTTTTTGGAAGCCGTGAAATATAAAGACAACATGTGCCAACAAGAAAATTAGGACAAAACCACCCTTTCGTGGGAGAGAATAGAAAGGGAACAAGAGGTTATAGAACTTAGTTTTGTGTACCGTACAATTGTATTCAACTGGTCGGCGGTGCTGTCCCATGAACAAAGAAAATAAAGATTCATGTTGTTTCATAAATTGAAGGCGTAGGATAATTGCGTGACCCACTGATATAATGGTATAATGCTCGTGGATTTTGGAAAGGTATTGAAGTATGGCATGCGATGGTGGAAAATTGGACATTCCTAAGCACAGTCCTTCTTCGCAAAGTTAACGATTCCGGGCTTACATTAAAGGAACTTTGGGAAGACAAAATTTAAACGTGGACGTGTACTGTAAATATATAAGCGACTTACTCGCTACAATCCATTTAGAATGAATAGTGTGATTCGTTGGCTCTGTTCCATTAATTCGGAATTAATGAGACTTTAGGACAGGTCAAAGTATCTTCAAAGACACTTACTAGGCAAGTGCCAAGTTTGCTCGTGTGACTGCAGCACTCGATTTGGTGAGGCTGGACTTAAGTTCGCAAAAGGAGCTGTCAAAAATAAATTGTTTTCAAAATACTGACATGAGTGATTGTGAGTCTTAAGTCGGCTTCCAATTATGTTTAAAAATCTGCTGCCAAAATCGTTGAGACGAAGGTATGGCCACCTCATATGAAAACAATGCAGTTGCAAGTTAGCTTAAGCTGGATTACTCACATGGAATTCTTTAAAAGTTCTCAATGAAGAGATTTTTGCACATTGCACTCGTTGTGACCAAGGTATGGTCACCTCATATGAAAACAATGCAGTTGCAAGTTAGCTTAAGCTGGATTACTCACATGGAATTCTTTAAAAGTTCTCAATGAAGAGATTTTTGCGCACGTTTTTGCAAATGGTATGCTCGCCTAATGCATACTGCTTCGACAAATTGGTTGTTGTGTTAGATGACAGATAAAAATATTGAAACACAGAAAAACTCCTTTTAATCATGGTAGTAGATAATCCTGTCAGAGACAATTCAGCATTTTTCTTACCAGGAAGTAAACCCAATTGTCAATTGCCAAGTGGCTAGCCAGAGTAGAGAATTTACTGCAAATATAATAGATCTAATTTATTAAATTATTTTTATGCATCTGATATGGAGCAACTTATTTGGCGCTACAGTCCTGTGTGGACCTCGGCTTATTTCTACTATTCTACTTTTTTCTACTTCGTTTAAACTATTTTTATCTTATGTTCGAAATTTCATTTACATTCCATTTTTGCAAATCGAAAAAGTTACTTGATCTGAACGCACTCATTGGAAAAAATCTACTACATTCATTTTAATGAGAAAACAACTTACAGTACTTCACATTTTGCAAATCTACTTATTACTTTTTTGGCAATTTGTTTAACTTTCAGGGTTTATTGTTCGCAGCCTACCACTTACGTCAATTCAATGAGTCTGCCAAATATTAAATAGGATGACAGAACCTCAATTATTTTTTTTTTTTTGTTTACAAAATTCCTGTCTTGACGTAGGCATGTAGTATTTTCTTAAAATATAATTCAATTGAGTACAAATGAAGCTGTTTTTGTTTGGGCTCTAAAAGTACCAAAAGTAAATACCAATGATCTCTTCGCATTTCACGGTCATTAAAACAGTTCAAAAGATGCGTCCAAACAGATGTGGTTTGGAATTAAGAAAATATTTTCACTTGCGTGTGCGCGGGTAAACGACGAATGCACTCATAAACGAATTGAACGAATTCTTTTGAAAAAAAATGTTTCCAATTCCAAATATAAACAAAAATATTTGCCTCTCCAAGTGTGGTTCAAAATAATTCGATTTCTCGCCTTTCGGTTCGAAGCATTTAAACCAGAGTCTCTTTTCTAGATGAACAGATTCACGTCAGTAATTCAATTTGATTCCACTTAGCGCACATTCCAATTAGCACCACATCAACATCTGGCTATGTGGATGAGTCTGAAAATAGTACCGTGGAACGAACTGTCGCAGTTGGGACTCGAAAATAGGCAGCCTAATTTTAAAAATAAATAAACTACCTACTTTGTGACGTCTGTGGATGACTTGTCTTAATTTAATTCAATTGTCTGTGTCCACTGATGAGATTGCATGTTCGATGGATGACGCACGCACGCATAAACTAAATATAGAAACGTGTTTGTTATTAGGTTAGATATTTCAATTAAGTTTGCACTACTCTTTGGATACATTTTTCCGCAAGGGTACTCGTATACAGAACAGATGTTTGTATGGAAATTTCCCCATCAAGTTGTGGGATTTCTTCTCGAAAATTGTCCCAGAGTTGCAAGTGGTCTCCCCATTCAGAGAGCACACACACTGCGAGTATCTATGAATGCAAACATCGTCTAAGAATCAAATCAATATTCAATACAGCGACGATGGGGTGGTGCAAGTGCCCGTAAATACAATTTCGTGTATTTTTAAATCGCCTGGAGATGGATATTATTCTGTAGGAACCAGGAGTGCAATTGGACTGCAGTTGTGTTTACATATTTTTAAGTGAGAAACTTGTGTGCATTTTTTTTAACAATTGCTTGCGGATTTTGACACAATTACGCGATTATTTTATATGAATTGCTAACCTACTAACTTAATGAGCACACTCGTGGAGTGAAACGCATCGTTTATTGGGTGCGGAATGTGAGCTCACTTACATGTCAGTTAATTCCGCGTTTTTTTTTTTTTTTTTTTTTGATTTTCTGACGTTAGAAAGGAGCGTGAGTTTTAGAGGTACCAATAAGTGACAAAATATAACAAAATACAACCTTTCAGTTTAAATGTAAAGCGCGGTACTGATAATACTTTTAGTACTCCGAACTCACAATGGTGGAATTTCCCATTTCCAACACACAACATGACCTATTTTGACTTACAACTTATTCAGGATTGAGGGTTAAAAATTACTTTTAGTGAGCAACAACTTTCTTTACTTTCTGCTGCGTGTGCCGGTGTATATGGTTTCTAGAGGGCCTGAAAAAACTGAAAGGGATATCCCACATCATAGCGCGTGACCACCATTTGTTTGCGGACTCTCCCCACAACTTTAACAAAACGTGTCTAGTGTCTACCCTCTTTTAGCTCACGAACAAAAGCCCTCTCCAACGAAATCCTACCTTTACCCAAAACTCGGAATATCACACACACATTATGTTTATGTGCTTTGTAAAAACAACAGTCATTCCACTCGTCAGGAACAGATATCACTTGTAACACCCACTGCGTTTCGGCGGTAAATTTCCAAAGCCAGCAATAACCTACCTACCTCCCCAAATCATACAACAACTGACTATAATTTCGGTTATTTTATACCACCAAATAGACATTAAGATGATTTAGAGATAAAACAAATACAACTCTGTTTTGCATCCGTTACCGTTTTATTTAGCCAATAAAAAGTCGAAACAAGAAAAATATGCCAGCTTTTGCGAATAGGCGAATTTTACGGATACGTTTCCTGTCACCGACATTTACTATTTAACAGGCAAATATGTTTCGCAAACAAATTGTCTCCCCAAGACCAAACCATCAGCGATGAGAATAGGCTATTGACGTGCCCGCTGTCACGTATACAGAAAACACAAAAAAGGAAAATAATTCCATTTAGAAAGGTAGCATTTTCCAAATGAGTAGACACACACGCTAGAAATGGCATCGTTCATGACCTTTTCAAGGCATATTTCAAATTGACATCAATTTTGTATATTTTGTCGGTTTATTCCACAATGTGGGATATAAATATCCCACGCCACTGCAGTGATAAGTACAATTTGATTGATACACAAAAATGTTTATGACAATTTTCGTATTGGAAGAGTGGGTAATTCGTTCGTCAATTACCCCCTGTGATCTAGATAATACAGACAGGCGGATAGGACATGTGGAATTTACTGGAGCTGGTTAAACGTGCGGGAGAAAGCTATTATGAAGAGGCAACACAGAAATGTAATTGGTTTTGTATGCTTCGCAGAACTCCAGGTGTAGCAGAGGACCATGAAAGTACCATTCAGTAAAATAATTAATTAATTTCACTTAAATATAGTAGACCAAAGAATGTAAGGAATTGTGTAGTTCTTTTTTCAAGAGAGAGCGTGTATTAAATGAGTTGCTTAAGTCCCGATGCAAAAAGTTCCAAATCGATTTATTTTATGTAAACGCTCAGCCAAAGTTATGAAAGAGTTTACGCAGACATTTTTTTTTTCATATTTGGGCATGTTATCTGGCGTTTGATACTTAACTAAATTTTCAATTTGTTTGAAAACGTTCTTTGAAAAAATTGAGTTAAATACATGTTAAATAATCATGTTTGTCCTCGACTTATTTAACTTTTATGCAAATACTGGCAGTTGTGCCCTACTGCGCTCGATTGTTTTGTTAATAAAAACTAAAGTTTGATGTTTGACATTCTCCTTCGTTCAACTGCAACAGAAACGACACGCAGTATTTGTGCGTATACTGTACGAGCATAAATGCTTTTGATGGTCACACAATGATTTATAAAATTGCTCTCGCCAAAGAACAAGATAAGACCACTGGTGAAGTGATGCCGGAAAATGTGGAAATATATTGATAAGTTAAATGAATGCATTAGAAACAAAGAAATAATTGTCAGTCCCTTACATTCCTTAAAAGGGGTATTTTCAAAGTTAAAACTCCTTCTTATCGAGCATACAATGAACCCCCCTGCTCATGTTTCTGAATATTTTTTTCACTCAGAGTCCGATTTGAATAGTGGTAGATACCACTCTGACAAGTTTAAAGTTTTTAAGAGGATCTGATTATGCAAGGAAACCAACGAGAGACCGCCTGCAGAAGCAGTCTTAACTGTGAAAGTGAGAGCCTTTTATCTTTTGAATGGCATTTGAAGTATGATCTAAGTTTACTCGATTTGTAATGTTGCAAATTTGCGGAGATCATCAAACAACTTTTGGAACAGAAATGCTAAGTAGACTGAAGCAACGTTTAAACTCTGCACTTTAAGACATTTTTAAATCTGAAACTAAAACTTAAGGAAACTCTGCAACGTCGCAAAAGAGTGTTTCAATCAGTTCAAGACCTTTTAGACAACGAAAGCAAAAATGGCCAGCTATGTAATGGAAATGAAGAAGGCAGACTTAAATCTAAGCCCAAACAAGACTGCTCGGCTTACCAGTTTATCAGCCGAGCTGTAAGGCAGAGGGAGATGACTCATTACAGAGCATGAACAGCTCATGCACCAACTCAATTTTAAAATCTGGTTAAATTTTGTAAATCGAATTTCTCTATTCGTTTATTCTTTTCACATCACCTTTGATTTATTTTTTATTAAAATTAAGTAATCCCTACCTTGTTTAATTGTAAAATAGCTGTATACATTATAACTAAGGACAATAAAAGAGTTATATCTTAATGTACAATAATTTTTTAGAATAATAATAAATTGAAATTGAATTGAAATTGTTTAACGTCATCCACAAGAAACTCGGCCCTCTCGGTCTCCTCCAAATCGCGTACGAGTCGTTGGCTTAAATCGTTCATACTTCGTCAGATCCTAGAATAAAACTTAAGTTCCATTAACTTCAAAGCCGCCTACAACAGCATCTATAAAAGCAAGCCATATCTAGGTTCCTGCAAAACGCCCTGAGTTGGATTAGAACCAAAAAGTACTGTTAGAGTTATCTGAGGTTCGTTTCAATTTTTATGAAACACAGCTGACATATTTTTCTTTTAAAGCTCACTGGGGACGTTCAAATATCTAGTTTAGTTAGTCTGACATCTGACTGACTTCATGTGTGTCAGTTTTTATTGGCCTAGATCGGCTATATGAACAGTTTTTTTCACTTGACGTTTATGGAGGGGTAGCCGACGAATCTAGTCAAGAAATTCGTGACAGAGTACAAAATTGACAATTCGCATGGCTGACGTGGGAAAAGCGACGTTACCGGTCAATCTAGTTTTTGCGTTCAAGGTAGATCTAGTCCAGACCAATCTAGTCGACTTGAGATAAGTACGTTTTTGAATGTGCCCGCTATAAGCTTGAGAAAAATACAAATGTAAAAAATATTGTAGTAGATCCTAAGGCATTTGTGAGGGCAAAAGACAACTTTTTGGAAGCTGAGACCGCTTACATTTTGGAATTAAATGGCGTATTGAAATCTGATACATAATCTGCAACGTTAGCTACATTCTTGTCATTTTTATAATTATTCAAGTACAAAATTTGACAATGATATGACGTATTGAAACCAATTTATTAAAATTTATCGCCATCTAATATTAATCTTATCCAATTCACACCTCAAGTGAATGTGAAAAGAACCAACATTTAAGTTATTTTTTGAATGTCAGCAGATTTCATGTGAAGAACTGTGATTTTTAATCAGTTTGTTTTTTTACTGAAAAATAACAAATATTTGTTAATTATATATATATTTATCGTTTTCTTTTTTTGATTAAGTTTGTTTCTGTCAAGTGTTGATTAGGAAACAATTAATTTTTTCGTAAAATTACTTGCAGAACGAAAATGAATTCAGCAATTCAGCAAAGTAACAGCCTTTGGGACATTAACCTCATTTCCAAAGGATTTATATTCGGAAAGCCTAGAGAAGTAATATGTTCGAGGTACATTCTCTGGCTAAGCATCCTCCGTACAGGAAACTCTACTTTTATGCTTTCTTACGAGAAAGTTGAATGGATGACCGCTTACACAATCATTAATAAGGTTTGCCAACTCCAATTACAAAAAAAAATTAATTATGTACTAAAATCGGCATTTTTAGTTTTAACTTGAATAACTTACTAGTTTCATAGAAATTTTATATTTTATAAAATAGTACTGCTAGTGAATAAAACTCGTATGGCGGAACTCGCCTTAGCAACTAAAGACCTTTCCAGACCTTTTAAAGAATCACTATTTATTTATGAACACTCTGTATACCTCTACCTATAGTAAACTCGTGTTTCCACAGTCGTTGAAAGCGACCACCTCCACTTAAACAGTATAAACAACAACGGCACACTTCAATTCTTTGATAAACAAATATGTACTTCCACGCAAAGCTGATAAAGGCTCTAAAAATAGCATGCCTGCCCCGGGACGACTCATAACTAAAGCCGGTTTATACATCCTCCACTTATAGGCAAATATTTTGATTACAGAACATTACAATCTCGGATGACGTATATACTTGTGGACTTTGTGACAATGTGGAATTGCCAGATACTTTTTGTTTTTAAAGATTTAATCAAGATAATCGAACGAACAAACGATCCGCATAATAACCGCGTCAGTCATGAAACATGAAATTTAATCGGTTTTTAATGTGCGGCGGTTACCGTTTACCAATTTAATGAATTTCATGTGATAAGGCAACGTGGGAGAGTTTATTTTTCATTAAATATATGACTAAGCGCATTTTAGCGTGTTTGTACATTTTTGGCGATGGAATATTGAATGTGATTATATGCTCAAGTTATCTTGATTTTTACTTGAAAGAAATTGAATTTAATTAATTTTTTTAATAATATTTATGGAGAAGGTGTTGTGACAGAAAGCACGTAGTCTTTGGGCGTCTTCTAAGGAAAGAGTTGCAACGAATAATCCGTATAGGATGGGTATTCGCTACATAGGGCCAAATAAAATGGTTAGAATTTTTTGAGTAAACAGCAGTTTATTTTAGGGTTTATTTTTTTCTACAGATCTTTTTTAATATTAGAAGTATTTCAAGCCCATAAACGGGTAATGTTTGTAGATAGAACATAAATGGGTCAATTTGGAATAATGAAAATAGAATCAAGGAAGCCGCAATCAACCTTTTTGATATTGAAAAAAAGCCCTTGATTCCTTTAGGACAAATATCGCAACATATGATATGACATATGAGATATATCCCGACAAGGACCCTCTACATTTAACAAGATATCTACCAAAACAGACTCAAGCAAGCCGTTAACTCCATGCACATCGGCAACATTAGCAGTTGAAATGTTCGCATAAGAAACACCCGCAGAGCAGCTGTCCCACTGATTGGGTTGTTACTTCAATTCTGTTGTAGGTGAACCCCGTCAAAAGTCATTCCCTCTGGAAAAATTTGCGTAAACCATTGAAAATAAAAACTAATTCTAAAGAAACACGGACTTAAAAATTGAACTTATCGATTAATAATACTTACAACGCAAGCCTTAACGGACTTCCAAATATTCCTTGCGAAGACTTCAATTTTGATGAATTTATTATTTTACACACTTTACGTTGAAATGTTTGCACTCTCCGGCTCGGGTAAAAAATGTGTATTTACCCGGTTGGAAAAAAAAACAAAATTACAAACAAAACGAAAAATCAACAAAAACAATTTTTTTTAACAACTTTGAGTTTTAAGATGATCAGACCCTCGTATTATTTCGTTTTATTTCAGACACCACCGGCTACCTCTCTGTAGGACCTCTGTATTATCTGAACTCTGTGTGGTCCTCAATCCTTTGCAAGATTTCTTTTTTGGCACCAAAGTTAACGAGTTGTGTTGCGGAAATTCCTCATCCGTGGGTGCTTATTGTTGGTCGTCGTATTAGTTTTTCTTTTTTTTTATTTTTGTTAGAAGATGTATTTGGATTGCTCTCTTTCTCGTTCACTCTGTGTGTCTCTCTGTTCACAAACTCGTAAATGACCGTCCACGTTCCACTTAATTAGCTCGTCGTCGTCGTACACACACTCTCTCGCTCTTCGTTCGTTCGTTGTCCTTCAATCCACCAATCCTGAAAAGTTCCTATTTAAGTTTGATTTTTTTCTTAACCTTGTACTGTCGATTGCGTTGATCTATGGCAAATTCATATCGCGATCTCTGCACATTTTCGCTGCTTAAATTTTGATAATCTACGCCGAACAATCGGAAAACTCTTAACGAATACGTTGTGACAGAATTTCTGAAATCGGAATGGAAATTTAATTCACACTCTCAGTGCTGTGGTGGAAGTGGGGTGCTCCTTTACTTCAATCCACAGTTGGACTACTATTTTGCTTATGCAATTTTAATGGCGTTGAATGGTGGTGAATAATTTCGATTTTACTGATTGTGTGTAGTTTAAATTGCGTGGTTTTGCATGAAGACGAGGTCTAGATATATACTGGCTCGAGGGGATGGTCCCTTTCGATTGATAGCGATTTATTTCGATTTTCGATTAATATCTTAATAATTGTTAACACTTAATACGAATACACATTCACTCGCGCTATATGGTTGGTTGATTGATTTATGGCTGCTTTAAGAAATGCGTTGACACCAAACGATAGTTTAGCATGTGAATTTGGTGCTGATGGGGTTTTAGTTGGGCGTTTTTGCCTCCTTCACTTTAACACAACAGAATGTTACACTTATTCGAATGAGGATACTTGTATTGGGAGATGCTTTGCTTGCCGAGCTTTGCAGATACTTTTCTTTTATTTTTGGTCAACTACTTGACGCACTACAGACCAAACCACCGACTCACAAAAGGCGCATTTCCATTCTGACGAGAGCAAAAGTTGAAATTATTCGATTAAATGATTTTACGATATGCTGCTGCTGCTGGTGCTCTCCGGGATACAGACACACGAGGGTACCTATATATTTATGCTGGTGCCGGCGCACGAGGCTCTGTTGTTTACAAGACGATTTCTGTATATGTTGCCTGTAACAAACGCTGAATAGCTTTTTCGCACAGTGGCACAGTGTGTCGATTTCTCACTTTCTCTCACTTGTCAGCAGAGAAAAGCTTTGGCGTCGCAATTTGTTTTTTTCTTTATGAACTCAACAGCTATTACAATATCTTGGAGCACAATATTTCATAATATATTCACTTTGACGTGAGCTAATGTGAGTCAGAAAAACTGCAATTGGCTATAAACAAGGGGTGTGTTTGGTGTTTAATGCTTGCCTTTTTCAATAATAACTCGAGTGTGTATTAAGTTTATGGTACCTTTAGGTACAAGCTTTCTGTTCTCTTCTCTTGGATAATATCGATGCGATTTTGTCGAGAGTTCTTGTATTTATTTTCGTAGATTTTACTTATCGAAATGTATACTTGTTTGTGGGTAGCCACAGACGTGTATTGAATTTTTTGTTCGAACACGTCTGTTTGCTATTTTTACTTTCGCTGTTGTTTGATTATTATTTATAAGCAACGATGCTCGTTAAATTAGCTTTCATTTGATTAATGTCGAATCTGAAAGAGAACAAAAAGATTTTCAAATTAAAATGGTTATTTATGTATTTAAAAATTAAAAAAAAAAGAAATAAAAGAGGTGAAGTCCTTCACATATGTTCCACTGATAGAACAGTGGTGAGAGTTTGTGTACGCAAACCCTTTTCGTCGGTTAGCTGTACACAAAAGTTCGCTTTTAATTGCACCCGTCAGAAGTAACATATCCCCAGATATATAAAAAAGCGCACCTAAAACCATTAACTGGATGTTAACATTTAATCACTCAAGTATGTAATGGGTTATTGCGACCTTTGGGAAAAACTAAAGCCAGTTTAAGATGCATGACCTTTATAAAAAATGCTGCAAAGTTGGGTTAACCGAATTGACAAACAAGCCGCTTTGTTAATATTTCCCATAAATAATCGGAAAGTAAACCCTCTTCCACAAAGCTAGGAACTCCGAAAATAATAAATCAACAACAGATGGTTCACACAGAAGTAAAACAACATTGCGCTTCTAATAAGCCCTCCCATTTCTTTGTCCGTCTTGCAATGATATGTCTTGTAATGTCTCCTCTTTAAATTTGAGTGTCATTATTATATAGTTTATTTTAGCAATTGGCGAAACACTTTTACCCAAGTCAGTTCGATAGAATTATTCCCTACAAATACTGGGTTAGCGTCGAATGGACCAGACACTCAGTCTGACAGCAGTTGCCACTCTTCCGATTGCTCTTAATTGATTATTTTGTCAAAAAGCAGAAAAAAAGACGGTCTCTGACAAACTGCGTCTAAATCACGCACTAAAATTACGGCGTAGATGACGTTTGGCTAAAATTCTTGTACTTATCGAATGCTTCACTTCTCGAAAATCCTTACTAGAAATTATAACGAATAAAGATTCGCTTGCGCAATAAAGATTCACTTGCGCAGTTCCTTTTGCACTTTGTAACGTCAATTCTGATTTTTGAAATAGAAATCCACATTTTGAAAGGGTTGTTGCTAAGTCTATTTGTTTATTATTTACCAAAATATTCAGAACAGAGAACCCAACATGTCATCTTAAACCTTAACTAGATTCACAGAGGACAGTTTACCCCGTCAAATTGATTTCGTGTGTAGATGGCGTTGTTCGAGTGATTGGGCTAAAACAAAAACAAAACTCAACTCAACTTAACTGACAGGTGGTTTCTTAATTTTAAACAACAATTGTTCTTGCATTACCAGAAACGCATCTAAGTATTTCAAAATTCATTATCTGTAGAAGGAGAAGGAAATAGCACGGAACTAACTTGATTTTTTCATTTTTTAGAATCGTCATATCTCAGAGCAACCGCATTTAAAAATTTAATCTTTTACAGATGTACTATGAACGCAAAAACTAGATTGGTCGGTAACGTCACTTTGCCGTCAGTCACATATCTGTGGCCACAAACCATAACCGCTAAAGCCGACTTTAGACGAAATTGAGGTTTTGATGCCATTAGATTCAGCGGACTCAAAACTGTTTTGTAAATTTTTTTTCAGCTTTATATCTTTAAAAAAGTGGCCACAATTTCAAAAAAAAAACAGCTAGAGTCACTAGAGTCAATGGAGTAAAAAAAACTTTAAACTGCTGTCCTGAACCATGAGTAAAACAGACTTTAGCGGTTTTGCCTTGTGACCAAAGATATACGAACTTTCAACTGAGTACTCGGTTGCGAAATTTTTGCTTATATTCATCGGCTTCCCGATCAACTAAAAAAAATCTGTTCATTTTGTCAGTTACCTGTCAGATTATTAATTTTAAATCTTGAACGCCGCCAGTGTTTCTCACTTAAATGTCAGTAAAATTTAGTCGCAAACAAATTTTATAGGTCTATTTCTATAGCTTCTATAGTCTCTTCAGTGCAACAGAAGATAAAAACTACACAAAACTAGAATAGGAACTGATCAAGTGAGCACTTAAATTGCTGGTATCGTTTTGTCTTTTGTTATGATGTGTAACTCGCCCAAGTGTGTCTTTTGAGAGTGAAAAGGTGGAGTTCAGTCAGTTAAAATGAGTATCTTTCATTTTCAACTATAAACAATGTACGAACGTGCCTATCTATTTAAACTAGCTAGTTCCGTCATGCTATTAGTTGCCACACTTGGAAAACCTTGACAGTTTGTTGGCTTCTATTGCCGGTAGCGGTACTGTGTTGTACAGTATTTAAACATAAACAACAATGAGCCGAATATAATTGAGTGGGTACACAATATACATTCATGCTGTTTCCGCTTTTAAAACATTTTTTGATGACAGCCAAGAAGACTGGCGGTCTATTATTCAAGTCGGCGCTTGACGTAAACAAATGTCAAGTCCTCTTAAAATACATATTGGGATTGATTTTATAACAAAATAAAACAAGTGCGTCGCAGATACTCGTCAAACAAAGTATGAGGCCTTCATAGGGATTTGTTTTTGTTTTATTTTTTTTGGTTAGGCGATAAGTCTATTATGTGAAGCTGGAAAATATCGACACACGTTTCTGCTGTTTTGTTGACAAACTGAGCTTACTTTGTCGTCTGCTCGTTTAGTACATTGCGGACTTGGTTGTGTCATTGGATCAATACATTCACAGATAATTATTCATATTCCGTCACTCACCCAAAATTGTGTCCACTTTTATTAACACATTTAGGGCGGAATTTTTTGCATTATTCACCCCACTTTGGCGGTGGCGCGATAATAGCCCTGCATTAGTATGCAGATTTTTTTTCCCCTTTGGTATTGTTCTTTCAACTAGAAAATTCATTGCCGTCCGCACTTTTATTGTTCTTTCCCGCTGGCAATTTGAATGTAATGAATATGAAATGAATAGCCAGCCACCACCATCCACATTGCTTATTACATAATGGACATTGTTGTACTGCAGATTGCAGGCCATAAATTGGAGTCAATTGATGTGTAAATTTACATGCTTCTCTGCAACCAGTGTAATGTAATCAATGCGCCAAAACGTGTGGAATAGAAAATCTTTAAATTTGAACAATCAGTTTATAGGTATCTGAGATTTCTTGTGATTTAAAAAAAAAAAATGATATCGGGCAAAATTTAACACAAATTATTTGAAACAATACAATTGACGTGCGTTCGCTTCAATTTTGGCAAACATGCGAGTTTGTCGAATGGAAACTTACAGTCTGACGCAAGCAAGTTGAATTTTATTGCCCCAGGTCACGTATAAAACATTTCATACATCCCATGAGCTGTTTTCTACTATTGTTGACAATGCGACTGACTGTTGGCAATGACATTTTTCCGACTGGTTTGCAAAGTGTATTACTACGAAATACAAAATTATACTTATAAACGTAAAAATATCAGGGCACTTATTCTGTAATATTTCAGGCGATTATCGTCAAAACGATAGACCTCCAAAAGTAGCAACTAAGTGCCAAAATTACAAGTTTGAGACCTTAATCCAATTCATTTTCAACAAATGTAATGAAATCTGACGATAGTGAAACAAATTCGAGCAGAATACAACTTCTTATGGTCATCAAAGTGTTAAAAACTATATAGTACCGACGATTATTGTCGGGACTATATCGTTCTAATTTGCGCACTTAAAAAAAGTCTTCGAAACCGTATTGAGCTTCAAGTTGACATAGGAATTCACCACTATTTAATGACTGACGATTTAATTTTAATAGTTATACATTTAAAAATGATTTCGGCCAGATGTTTACAACGGCTAGACCGGCCATACCTCTTCCTGAAATCGCTTACCAATAACTTGTTTGTATTGGCTTCCAAGGACTGTTACGCACTCCCGGAGAAAGTAGCATTCAGATTCTGTAAGGCGAAAACGTTTTCGTGCACACGAATGACTTGCTCTACAGTGTTGAAAGAAATCGTCTGTGCACACGAAAACGATTGAACGTTTCGCCTTACAGAATGCCGACCCAGGCCTGAGGACTTAAATGTCAGTTGATCAGTCCTTGTCACATTCATTACATTTACATACCAATTAGGGCACCGAGTCATGGGATGAGGGTGTAATGGGCTAGCAAGTGCATGCTCGGCAGAACTTAGAGTATTTCCCCTGAAATGTCCGATTCCGATTAGTTCAATTCTAACCTATCAACCAGTCATATTTACCTCATTTGCTTTGAACTGGTTAGCTCTATAAATAAATATATAAATAGTTAAAGCAACAGGTTGTGGTTATAAGACCCTAGTCAGCTTTTCACAACCGTTCGCGTGTAAGATTTTTTCTATTTTTAGGACGAATGGAAGTGAAATACAATTTAAGGACAAATCTCACAACGCCTGAAGTATATTTCACACCTCCGTGAAAATTGGTGCTGTGAAACAAAGTTTTGGACTTAATATTTATTCATCAGTGTATTAAACCTGAGACCCAGTAGGCTACCACATTAACAACCCACACTGATGGCCCTACATAAGCTTCCTCCGCTAGCCTTCAGCATGCTTATAGCCACGTCCGCTTTTGAGTCTGTACCTTTTTAAAAAGCTATGAACGTCTAACTAAAGACATGTTCATCTTCATTACCCGACAAATTAAAATATTCAACTACCACTACGAAGTTCTTGTGATACAGACTTAGTGCGTGCATATATCCCAATATCCCAAATCAAGCCAGATAGTACTTTCCTATGTATATGGATGCATTCGAAACGAAATATAACACAGTAGATTTATTGATTCAGACTGTGAAGCCAATAAATCAAGCCCACAGGGCATACCAACGAAGTAATAACATATTCTGCATCGAGGGCGTATACGTAACATTTTACAAACAACTATTTTCTGTGGCTGCGTAACATATAGACAAAGGCATAGACAATTTCAAGTAATGATTCCGACACTACAACGTCATAACGCCATAGTATTGGTAGTTTTGCTTAGATCGACAAATAAAACATCGACAAGATTACAACCAACTACGACGTCAGAGCAAACATTTACCCACACGTACAACTCTTTCGCAACCAACCCCTACTTTTAGATCCATGCCCATTGAAACTTTAGTTTCAAAAAAAACAGCAAATTACATTCTAGTCTCTGGAAACTAAAAAAAAATATCTCAAAAGGAAATTTTCAACTTAATGAGTGACACAAACGGGTGAAAAAATTCAAATAAAATGCAACGCACTCTGGCATGTCCTACGCGAAGAGTCTGCGGAGAAGAGAAAAGTGGTCATCCACAAATTGTGATGGTGTGAAGATATTAAGGGAGGCAAGTGCAAATACCAATCTAAAACTAAGAGCCGGTGAATAAAAAGAAACTACCCGATCATCACTTTCATTTTTCAGGCACCAAACAACAAAAAAGGGAAAACTACTGGATAATTTTATTCGTATAGCTGAATTAATAAATTAATTCAAGAATTGTTAAAAAATCAATAAAGTTATCAACAAAATTCATTTTAGCAGTAAAAACAAATCAAACTCACTCATTCACTTTCGACAAGATAATATTTAAATTGAATAAATAAACCACCCCCGGCGCTGGAATTCCGTGCGAATTGCCACCCCGCGCTCTCCTTGAAATATTTTCAAGACTATTCTACACATTTACATGAAACACTTCATTTTTGATTTTGTTTTTTTTTTTTTATTTTCCTTTAGAAAATAATTCAAGTGGGAAACCAAAAGAACTTTATGCACTTTCAGGGAAACTCCAAGTGAAACTGAAACGTAGGAAAGGACAACAGTTTCATAAAATTATTTGAAATTGTGAGGGAGTATTTCTCTGTACTCTTTCGTGCATTATTCTCTTTCTCCGATGAGAGCAGGAATATAAATATAAACCGTTTTATAAGCTAGAACAAAACAGAAGAGAGACCATGCAAGTTCTCTCATTCAGACCGCTTTCTGCGACGCAATGAATTAAATCTAAACGTCCTTGAAGGTAGGGGTAGGGAACAATAAGTACCTTTTTACTTTAATGATTACAGGTCGTAAGGGTGCGTTGTTTATTTGACAATTTGATTATGTCTGCAATGGATTCCTCTCGAGGATTACGATTGAATATAACTTCTTACTACAATCGCGGGGTGGGACATTAATAAGGCAGGGATTATGTGCTATATATCCACCTGTAGACTATGGATGGCATATATACTAATCAACATACTGCGCATCTGAGTTTTGGCATCAGTTTTGAAATACATCCTCTCTTTATGTGTGTATGCGGCTTTTTTCTTCAGTTTCAATTTCGTTCTAATCTGATATGCGAAACGAATCACAGCGTCTAATTTTAGTTTATGCCAATATTATTCATGTTCCCGCAGACCAAACACAAGAATGTATAAGCGAGTAAGATAAATATGAATGTAGGGGTGGGCCTCCGGAAAGTAGAATAATATTTGCATACGAAAATGTTTATGTTGCAAATACATTATTAATCGATTTTAACAGGCATTGAATTGTTGGGGTGGTGTTTTATGTGCCTTTACCTAGTTTTCTATGAAATGGATTATTATTTTTGCGTCAAATGAAATCATTTTATGGGTTGTTAAGCAGGGGCAAATAAAACCAAATCATGGATCGATTTATCTGAGCTATCAAAGTAGAAGGTTAAAAGTGCTCGCTTTATTTCAAACCGAATCGATCGTTTCTAAAACATCGAATGTTAAAATTTAAGCCACCTACGTGGATCTGCTCGACCAAATATTATTTTCTCACACGATGTCATTTAGAGACTTTAAAAAACCAAGGTCGGAAAAGCTCAACTTAATTCCAATAAGATCATAGATAGCACCATCGAATCCGCCGGGCTGCCTAAAACCCTTACACCAAATTTCATTCGCCTATGTCAATTCCATTGGGCGCTATCCTGTTTTCAACAGACAGAAGAACACACAGAAAGACAGACGGACATGGCTAAATCGATTCAGAATATGATCCTGAATCAGAATATATATACTTTATGACGTCTCCGGTGACTCCTTCTTGGCGTTAAAAATTTAATGACAAAGTGAATATACCTTCCTGTGGAGGGTATAAAAAACCCCAAGAGCCCCTTTAAAATCTCTGAGGGCCGTTTGCTGATACGACTCATAGCGAATTAGGTAGGTAGGAGTGGCGGTTTTATAAGAAAAACCCAAGTAGCACTATGTGCCGTTTTGTTACCACAACTCATTTGACATGGTTGTTTAAGATTGTCGAAAATTAGCGAATTAAGTGCGACTTAAACTCTTATGTTTCAGTTTATGCCCTAAAAAAAGAAGCCTATAAGTATTTAAGTAGAACTTAAATCGTTAAGAGTCGTATGAGCAAACGGCCCTGAATCTCTCACTTCTCCGGCTTCACCCCCAACACTCGTATCTAGTCTTGACTTTAGTAATAGAACCTATAATTAAGTCTCTGCCGCTCCAAATATGAAGGGGCAGCCAACAATTTTGAGCCCTACACTTCGCCAGGGCCCGATAACACTTTTTCGACAACTTGAGAAGGCATTTGATATTTCTCATTGGGAACAAACCTTGTCATCTGTGAAAATGATCAAAGCTGTTTTTATTCCTAAAACTGGAATGAACTCACAAACCGATAGAAGACCAGTTCAGCATTTGAGAGTAAAACGCCGATGGTGAGCGTTGTCTGAGAGCTTAAGAGACATTCCCCAATCCGACTTTACAACAATCGTCCAAGCTTCGAAAGCAAGCCAAACTTCTAACCTTTGAATGCAATAAATATGGTGAGTGCACCCAAGGCCACCAGCACAAAATTCAATGCCAAGCACTGATTGCATTTCACCATGTACCCAAATATTTACAGTCTGTTTGTGTGACAAATACAAAAATATTGACACAATTCTAAATTATTTACATGCATTTTTCTTATGCTATTTTTGCAAAATCAAATAATCGAAGGCAATTTAAAACTCACATGCGACGCGACGCCATGACAACTCGCTTGATTTGTTTTGATGAACAATAATTTACCCACATAAATTTATTGATGTAATATTTCTATTACTGTACAAGTGCCTCTGGCCGCAAACCAATCCCTCTTCCCTTGCAGATGAGGGGAACCAAATTGTATCAAAGTTGCATGCTGAAAAGAGTAACCATTGGTTGGGCGCAAATTGGCGAAATGCAATGAGTGTGCACAATGATGTCGCAAACAATCTCAAAAGAGGTATTGGTTGAGTGTCAACAAATCAGACGGTGCGAGGGAAATTGTATTCCACATAAATTGTTGGAACGCTTCAATTGGATTGTGAAAACTTCATAAAAATTACATAAGGGCAGATACGAGGATAGCGCAACGTCAGCTAAAAGTAAAGGAGTCAGAGTAGTCTTGAGAGTCACGAGTCTAGTCTTATACACCGGCCGAAACTTGGACTTTGAGTGAGCAATGTGGTGGTCTTCGTTGGGGAATTGATTGGAGTGGATGGTGCGAACGGTGTTTGTACTGATAAGGGCAGTGACAGAAAACGTATGCAAGTGGTTGCTCAAGGTGGTGCGCCGTAGATATGCCTTATAACAAGTGGCTTCGCGAACAGCGGAGAAAATTCAACACGTTCCAGAAATTTGGCATTCCAAAAGAGAAATAAAATTGTGCCGCGCCCAATAGCAAGGCTACCAAGAACCGATCTTCTACTGGTAGAAAAACATTCAAAATGCTTCAAAGAATCAAAAGCGACTTCCAGAATTGTACCAGTTGAATCGATACCGGCAGGTGGTACTACAGAAATGAGGTTAACAAATGCTGGCAATTGCAATGGAAGCAACATAACGAGTTCACTGAGTTTGAATTGAAGCCGTGAAAGCTATATTTTTCCATGATGGAAACGGGGATCCGGCTGCAAAATATGAAGACGAACTCCAACACTTTTTTGCGTCTGAGCAGCCTATCCCGTGCCAGCATGTGATTTCAACAAGACAGCGTATACCATGAGAGCCCTTCGAAAAAATGTTCCCAAGGCGAAAATCTAAAAAAAGAGGCATTATATCTATTTTCGTTTAACAAAAGATGTATTCAAGTTAAAAATCCACTTATAATTTTTGGCCTCACCCTGTAATTCGTTCGTTCAACTGATGCTCTAGTGTTGAGATAAATAAAATAAATGGAATACAAACAACCTGCTAAACTGCACAGATGTGTACCAAACAAATCAGAATGGGGTTTCTATAAATAAATAAAAAAACGAAACGAAAGCCACTTTTGCATTACAACTAACGAAGGAAACCGTAAACTGAATTAATTTTTTCTATAAAAATAATCAAATAATATGAAAAACGTCAGAACGTCCTTTTGCACGAAACGAAAATCTCTTTCGTTTTTGAAGTTACATGAGGCAAAACGCCAAAGGATTTCGTTTTCATTCTTTCACACAAACTAAAATTACTTTCGTTTTCGCAGACATAAAACGTTCAAGTAAAAACGATTGAGCCGTTTTTATCCCACAGAATTCCACTCAACCTTCCCAATTAAACGCGTCCATTAAAGACCAGGGTACTCATTCCGTTACTTTTCAGACGATTATTGTCGATAGACCTCCAAAACTAGTAACTAAATGCTAAAATTACAAGTTTGAGACCTTAATCCAGTTAAGTTAAAATATTATGAAAGCTGACGTTTTTCAACAAAATTCGAACAGAATATAACTTATTTTGATGATCAAAGTTTTAAAAACGATATCGTTAACACGATCGTTGATATACGGAATCTGCCCCCAGGCCACCTTAATCGACGATAACTCTCCAAATACTCATCAGAGCGGCATCCTATATGTTCGCATTATTTTCGTAATACAGCAATAGGAAAGTTACCGCCAGTTTTGAGTCACGGCCAATGGGTAAAAAAACACAAACACTATCGCTAACACAACATGTAGTTCCTTCGCATAACAATCACCTCAGCCAACCAGGCAGACTATATAAATTCCTAAAAATCGTAAAAAGAAATGACTAATAAAATGTATACGACAAAATAAAACCAAACACCAGCCGAGTAATAAAATTGTTTGTCAACAAAGCGTTCCACTTCTAATCATCAACAAACCTATTCGCACGATAGGTCCTACTCTGTTACATCTGATAATAGGTATAATTTGGAAAAATAAACTCAATTAACATTCTTCGCGATAATTTTTTTAACAAAAATTACACTACCAATACAAATCAGACAACAGCAAAGATCAGGCCAAAAATATTAGTCAGTTCGGCGTGTTGCCGTAATTATAGCGTTCTCAGACTCTTGCGTGTCTTATCGTATTTAATAGTATTTAATCGAAAATTTACTGCGCAAAATACAAATTTGTATAAAAATCAAAAAGTAACGAGCAAATTATTTTTAGAAGCCCCACAGTCATATCAATGCCATCCCAAGATTGATGTTGTTGTTTTTCCGCCCCAATCTGAACTTGTCTGGCGAAAAAATTACGCCTTATATTTTTCCCCATATATACACAATTATACCTATACATAAACATGTACAGATTTGGCGTTCACCCAAAATTTCGCTGAAAATTCCAAAATGTTCGCTTAGTTCATTGTTATAGGGGGGGAATCTAAATATTAGTATTTTCTTTAAACGAGGGAGTACTTAATTTCATGATCAAATTCTCTGAACTCTATAGGAACTAAGCGAACATTTTGCATAAACAAAACTTCTTAATTGCGGATGCCATCCGGCAATAGATATTTACTTGTCTACCAACCGCAGCTGAAAATGATTTCTTAAATTCAATGGACGAAGGGAAATGATAATCATTGTGAAATTCATCACATATGGGTGATTTGCAAAGAAGCTGATGTCAGATCACATTACGTACATGTCCATTGCCCGTATTTGTGCAGTTGCCTTTTCTTTTTTTGTTTGCAACGATGAAACTGAAACCGGCATTCGGTCCGAATGATTCAATTCCAAATATGTCGTTATTTTGTTTTGTTGACAGATGATTTTCTGTTTGCGATTGATCGCCAGTTGGTTGAGTGCTGTGATCTCAATTGTAGGTTGTTAACATAACATTTGCGGTGAATTTTTTGGTTAGTATGCCGTAATTCTGATTGTAGGCAATTTTTAAAAGTTTATTGACGCAATCGTATAAATCTGTTCCAATGAAAATTGGAGGCTCGTCGTTACATGAGCAGAAGAGGGGTTTAGGTGCGAGCAACTTTTATGTACTTATATCAGAAATTCAGAACTGAGTTATATTAGGTCTGTTCCTTTACTTTTGTAGTAAGAATGAAAAGTACTGTCAAAATGGCAGTGGTGGATATAATTTCTCTCACAGCGAGAGACACTAACGAAAAAGTTTGGGGACGCTTTTGTAATAAAGTATGAAAATGACAGATGCTTAATTCAAAAATTCAAAAAAGTGTTACAAACAGTCTTTAATATTGTATAAACTCGAAGCATTTTCTAATTTACGAACAAAATTATTTGATTCATCTTCCTAGCGATGAATGTGATTCGGAATTAATCGAACTTCTTCTTCATAAATCCGAGTATGTATATGGAAGCGTTTGTATTAAAAATTACGTGGAGGCGATTGTCCTTTCCAACTCCTTACAGCAAGGAAGAAGACATTCGAAAAGAATCTAAGGAGAGCATTAAATTTTATTTGTCCGCCTGTTGCTACCATTTAAATACGCAGAAAATCAAAACAAATGCACTCATGTCAAATAGGACAACCAATTTCAAATCAGCTGTTAATTGTACGTTGATTGACAGCTTTTTCAATTCTTCTTAATTTTGTTGAGTAAAAATTCGTAAGATGCTCAGTGGAGGGGTAATATCTTGCTCTCTCGATGACGCTCTCTTTTACGAATTTTTTGAGTTAAGGAACGGCATGGAGTAAAAAGTCGTAAATATTCGTAAGAATTAGTAAAAATTCGTAAGATTTAAAAGTTAAGGAACAGACCTATTGTGGTGAGAGAAACTGTAGCACGATTGTGTCTTAAGGACTATTCTTATGAGAGCGGATTGCGAAAAAGCGAATATTAGTCAATTTTGACTTTTCACTTACATGAAAACTTTTGTTTTGTCGTGGATAACCCCGAATCAGTGACAATTAGTAGGGTTAAGTTCGAACCAATTTTTTCATTCGTAGATTTATCAATCGCGACAACTATATTACGTGGGTTGTGAATAAAGTGTTACGGTTAGCGGCAAGAAGTTTTGAATTGCTGCAAAATTGCCTTTTAAAACTCAGATTTTTTGTTTTTTGTGAGATTGGCGTTATATTATTCAAAAAGAATGCTTTTGTGGTAGAAAAAATAGCAAATTTTCGATTCATTATTTACTTTAATTCATTTCTTCGCAATTCGCTTTCATGTGAGTAGTCCTTGAAGTCGCAATTGTCGAGTTTAATGACAACAGGAAAGAATTGGAATTAAATACAAGATCGGAGTTGCTAGATCTGGAAGTCTGTCGTCTGCACAGCTAACTGATTTTGTTCATAAAATTATTCATCCAATTGGGGCTCACGATTCTTCGTCGAAAAGGGCAGATATTAAAAACAAGTTCTTCTGGTAATAAAACCATTCCATTTCACAAGTCTTATGCGTTCGATACGTGCGTTCAGGCCATACGATTTTTTTTTTTTTTTGACAGGTCATTTGCTTTCTTCTTTCAGACTTTTCTTGCTTTGTAATTCAAATTTTAGACATTATTCCCAGCGATTATCTCTATTTCGAAGGACGTCTCTTCAAATAAAACAAATAGATATTTTCTACAAATATTTAAAAAGAAAAAAACATTTTTACCCGCATTTTGCTGTGATCGACAGTAGATACGACTGCTTATCTGAACTCAACTGTCAATAAAATTTCATTAAAACCAATCAGAAATCTATAACGTTGACGCACTCCACATATGCCATTGCTAATGAGTAATTACTTTTCTGAATATTCCGCCACCAACTCCGCTATCATTAATACACTCGTTATAATCCAACGAATCAATCTAAAAACAGAATATGTCTGCTATTTGGAGTCCATTACCTCAGACTTTCACTGGACACGTCTTTTCATTTAGAAATTTTGCGTAATAGTCTAGGTACTTTTTATCTAAAAAAAAAAAAAAAACAATAATCGATATGATTAGACAAATTACGTGCGTTATCTAATCTGAATTGCGGAAATTGAAATGAAATCTCTTTGATTTTCATGGAAGAATATCCGTTCAATCGAAAATTTTGTTTGTAAAACCCAGCTTTACGTCATAAACGTCTTACACTTTGTAGTTCAGAGGCATGTCTGCGCTTACTTATTACTGGTTATGCAAATTCTCTGTGAATTTCGCTTCCAAAGTAGGCTAGCGTTGTAAAGACATGTACATGGTAGTGCACGTTCAGGGGTTACTAACCGACCTGGAAAAGTGCATACTAGAGATCTCGTTTGAATTTGTAATTATCTCGGGCGCATGACTTAACTGCTAATTGGTGGTGGTATCAGTTTGATATACAAATTACAATCCCGTGTTTGTATTTTACAGTATAATAAGATTCGAAGCAAATTTTATTTGTTAAATTTGCATGTTTGAACTTAATAAAGATATAATCGTACAGAGAGGACTTCACTGGCACGACTCTCCATAAGACCAAACTAAGTGCCCCCAAACATATAAATTTTTCGGCTATCGGCCAAGAGTGCAATGACCCCTCGGAACTTCTCTTGAGATCGTCCGTGCTTCACGTTTAACTTTTATAAATGGTATTCTTCAGTTATAGATTCTGTTGTTGGAATTACCAAGACGATTGACGTTAAATCCTTCCAAGGAACTTCATTAATGTTGCTTAGGACCACTGATCGCAGGAGCACTGTTTCCGCGATCGAAATAAGCTAAAGTAGGCTCAAAAATATTATTTTAAGCTTTTAAAGGCTAAGTCACGTTTAATGCAAATAAGAGGCATTACATTATTATAGTTTTTCTATAAATTGATTTACAGAACCTCATTTTATAACTCTTACAGAAAGTGAATACAATTCCAGCAACCAGTTACGGGAACAATAAAGCATTGTTGACCTCGAAACGAGAAGACGTATAAAAATTGTTTCCTCTAAACAATTCATGTTAAAAATAAGTAAAATTACCCACGCCGACAATCGCTCTAAATAAAAACTACCCACAACCTGCTAGACACAAATAGGTAACCAAAGCAATGAGTATGACGAAATCCCAACGATAAAGTGGAAAAGGGTTGAAGTAGCACCAAGCCAACCCGGATTTTAGAACTCACAATTATAACACATTCATGTACATCCGTACACTTGTCCTTTCGCTTTCAATGTGTAGTGTATCGTACGTCTACGAGTACGGTGCCGAGTAAATGCACTTGTATGTCGAGCAATTTCCCAAGGAATCGTAAAAGTTCCACAAGCAAATTATTCATCGAAAAGGGAAAACCTAAGAGACCTCTTGTAAAGGGTGATTTTTTAAGAGGTTTAGAACTTTTTTTAAAAAAAAAACACAAAAAATTCGAAAAAATGAATGAAATATTTATTTGAATCGATAGTTTGAACCTTGCAATTTAATGTTTAAAGATAATTTCATGCAAATGTTGACCGCGGCTGCGTCTCAGGTAGCCCATCCGCTGAGTCCAATTTTGGCATACTCTTTCACACATATCGGCCGGTATTTCACGAATGAATGCATGGATGTTGGCTTCCAGTGCGTCAATCGAAGCGGGCTTGTCCCTATACACATTAGCCTTGGCATACCCCCACAAAAAATAATCTAATGGTGTCAAATCGCACGATCTAGGCGGTCAATTGACCGGCCCGAAACGTGAAATTAACTCGCCAAACTCGCCTCGCAATTGCGCCATTGTTTCGCGTGCTGTGTGGCATGTGGCACCGTCTTGTTGAAACCACATATCATGCAAGTCAAGAACTTCCATTTCGGGCAAAAAAAAGTTTGTTATCATCGCTCGGTAGCGTTCACCATTGACAGTAACGCTGCGATTCGCATCATCTTTGAAGAAATATGGCCCAATAATGCCGCCGGCCCATAAACCGCACCAAACAGTGGCTTTTTCGGGATGCATTGGTAGCTGTTGCAATTCTTCTGGCTGATCTTCACTCCAAATGCGGCAATTTTGCTTATTTACGTACCCATTCAACCAAAAATGAGCCTCATCGCTGAACACAATTTTTCGATAAAAAAGCGGATCCTCGGCCAGCTTTCCAAGAGCCCATTCACCAAAAATTCGGCGTTGTGGTAGGTCGGCTGGCTTTAGTTCTTGCACCAGCTGTATCTTAAAAGGCTTTACGCCCAAATCCTTCCGCAAAATTTTCCACGTAGTGCTGTAACAAAGGCCTAACTGCTGGGAACGGCGCCGAATCGACATTTCGCGGTCTTCTGTCACACTACCTGATATGGCCGCAATATTTTCTTCACTACGCACAGTACGTAAACGTGTTGGTGGTTTAATGTCCAACAAAGTAAATTTGGTGCGAAATTTGGTCACAATCTTCCGAATAGACTGCTCAGAAGGTCGAGAATGCCGATCATAAAATGGAAGCAGCGCGCGATGAACATTTCGAACCGAGCACGAATTTTGATAGTAAAATTCAATAATTTGCAAGCGTTGTTCATTTGTAAGACGATCCATGGTTAAATTGCAAACCAAACTGAAGCTGTTTGACAGTGACACAAGGTACTAAACACACGTCAGCTGTCAAAACCGATGTTGCCAAAACCAAACCAGCTAAAAAATCACCCTTTATATTCTCCTTTCTAGCAAGGGTGGTGGGGGCAAACAAAAAAATTGAATTTATATTTAATCTAACCACAAAGTGTAAGTGGGTTTACATAATTTACAAAGCCACACCGAGTCTATTCTTAGCAAATCTTCAACAAAAGGGATGAGTACAATGTTGACCTTCACTTCTTAATTCGGTTCCATACCATACCCTTAGTCACGTACACACCCTTTTTTGCATGGACGCCTTCTGAGTGAGCAAAAAATGTAGAGCTTCACACCAACTGTGTTCCTTAAACAATTCCTCAAATACGTAGTAAGTGGATTATTGCGCGTTAAAATGATTCGTGACCCATCACTATGTTCTTATGGTATGTATTGCCAGCATCATATGTGATAAAAGATATACATATGTCCTTGCCGTCGCCATTTGTGACTTGTTTTTAGCACATCCATTGACAACAAAAATTCACACAGCACACATGTATCCGTAACTCTTGGAGCAGGATGCTACATCGCACCATGTTTCCTCTTAGCTATCGCTTCGGCACATCGAAAGTTTTGGTGAATGGCGCGCTTTGTATCTACACATGCGCTGGGATATCGATTTTACAACGGGTGTTTGATTTTTTTTTTTGCTGCCTATGTTTGGGGTAGTGAAGGGTAGGCATGTAGCACTTTGACTGTTGGTTTGGTGGCTTTGCCATAAAGTCCACATCACTACTTTTTTGAACACCATTTCGGCACAACAAAGGAAAAACGTTTTTAATTCAATCTGAGCTATACACTGCTAAAGGACAGCCAATGTAAGCTTTTTTTTTTTTTTAAAAAAAAACCTTGACATGAAAAGAGGGCATTCATACTCGGTCATGTGAGATTTTATTTTCTGACCGTCCTTCGATGCAATTGTTTTTGTTATCATGGTAAAAGGGAAGGAGCATGATTAGACTTTTAAGAGCTTTTTTCTAGGCCTCAAGGCTCATTGCAGAACAAATGGAGTGCGGTAAAGGTTTATTGTGCCAAAAATACATACGATGGTACATAATTCATTACCTTGCCACATACTTTTTGGCTGGAGCTATGACACTTTATTTTTGGGTGGACGGCGTCGTAATAAGGGGAAGGGTTTTTCTTTGAGCTCTTGACATTAAGTAAAGTTGATCGCAAACCCTTCAATTGTAAGTCGACAGTCCATCAACTAACACAACTGCCTACAGTTTAACAGTTGTATAACTGCAATGGCCTTCGGAAGTTACCAAGCTTGACAATTAATTAGATTTTTCCTAGCTTCACGATTTTAACGTCCTAAGATGAATGAACTTGGGAGACGGTGTTTGTGGCCATGTTTAAATTGATTGAGCACTACGTCTTTCACCAATGGTGCACCTATTTGCAAAGGACAAATAATACTCTTACAGAAGGCATCAGCAATAAGTATGAGTAGTAACTGAAAACTGCAAGCCAAAATTGTCTGCCAATAAAACACACGATCGTTGTGGCAACAAAAAAATTAAATTCTACCCAGACAAAACAAAATATATGGAAGACTAGAGGCTTGGGAGTATCTGGATGATAAAATGCGGCTAAATACACACGACGCATATTTAAGGAGTATTTTATATATTTTAAATCTATGCAATCTTCTACCAAAAATTAAAACAAATCAAACAAAAACGTAAGAAGAAATGTAGTAAAATGTAGTAAACAGAAGACACCAAACATTTATTACCACTTAAACAAAACAGGTATTAGTAAGACAAAAACAATTAAACAATGTAAAACAAAATGGTTTATTAAAGCTAAATAAAAACATAAATATCATTCATTCATTAATCAAAGATATCAGCTAGTACCCGTAGAAGAGATTGACTCAACTGTTTCTCTAACCCAAACATTAAGCTAGTAAACAGCTTATCTTATCTGGGTGCGAAGTAGTATTTATCTGGTCCATTCAGCATACTTAGGTTAGCCAACGCCAGATGTGTACCTGCATGTGTCGGCATTTAATAAAAGCTGGCAAGTTAGCAAGAAGATCAGGTTCAACAAATAGCAAAAAATAAAAGCAATAAAGCAATTAGAAAGCGTTTGCCGTTAGAAAATAAAGATTACCGCGGATTGTACAGGGAGTTCAAGTATAAAAGCTGCAACCTCTGGGTCTTTCAAAGGATTGTATATGGTAAACACATGGATTAATATCCTCTTGTGCATAGAAAATATTGTATGATGTCAAATTAGTAAAGATCAAGTTAGATATCTCTTCACGTGCACGAATCTTGTAACGAATAAATCCATTACGTCAAAAAATCATAGTAAATCATTTGAAGATATAAATCAACATCTGCGTAACGTTTGTCTAACTTTGCTTCGGCCTTCGCTTTTTAAAAACTTCATCAACATCCGGAATTGGTTTCTGTTTCGAGAAGATTGCTTCCAAACAAAAACTGATTTAGCTTATCGAAAGTGCTGCAAGATCTTGCCATGTTAAAGGTCATTTGTTAAAGTGAATCACGCTTTGTTTTTAGTTCTGCTTAGACTTTTAAAGCATATCTCCGCAACTGCGAAATAATACGAGTTTCAACTAAAACAAAAGCAGTTTGATGTTAATAAGCAGATTTGTATTTGACCTCGAGAATAAAGCCTGCAACAACCTTGTCTGCACTTAAATAATAGTAGGCTTCACAATCTAACACACATCTACAGCATGTCTACTCAGTACATCAACACTTGATAAATCAATTCCTTAGTCGGGTAATCTTACAACTATAATTTCAACATACGTATATATCATTTATGTTCTATCGGCTGATGCTTACCTGAAAAACGAAATAAAAAAAATTGTTTTAACTTCGGGCAATAGAACATTGATGGTGCTAGATACATAATTGGAGATTTGCCAAACAGAACACACAAACCTTATTAGACCAACAAAGTCGTTTATATGCCTACATATAAAAGATTCATTGGAATGCATGCCAAACTTTCCGAAATAACTGTATTTAGGTCTTTAAAAGTCTATACCAAGAATTTTAAAGATGTAACCACCCAGACCTTATGTAATATTAACCACGGGTGGGCATACAAATGTTGCGCACCAAATTTTCTGACAAGATAAAATAAAAATGCATTGTGAACGCGACCACATATCTACTTTGAGACTTCATAGCTGCTGCCTCGGCAGTGGAAAATTCCCAAAATTGACCGACCAACCAACGCGGTTCGCAATTATGCATGCATAGCATACATTTAGGTATCTGTGGTGCTATTAGGTCATATTTTAAAAGCATTCGTTTTGCGCACCACTGCATGAATTTATTTAGGGATAAAAATGATTATTGAGTAAACATAGTTTATTCTTTTTCGTTTACGAATTTTATTCAAAAGAATGGGTGTGTATCTACATGTTTACCAAATAATTTTACATTTTGCTATGCCATCGATCGTGAAGAGTGAGGAAAATAATTAGCGCATCATATCAACCCACCCAAATGAAACTTTGCACACCGGGGGATGGAATCCGGGAGTTGAATGCAGAAAAGAAAGTGGGATTCGATCCCAATAAAGAAAACTAGAGAACATTCTTTTGGCAAGGGAAAGACGATAAATATCCAACTTACTTGTTCATATTTCGGAAATTAACCGTACACGTATCGCTGCGCGTTCACTTGTTTAAATTTCGTATGTTTTAATTGATGTAATAATTTTTCAAGGCGAAAAATTATCGCAAAAACCTAGGACACAAGAATCACCTTTCGCGGGGTTGGAAATTCAAAATCCACTGAACTGCACTGCAATCGCAATTTTCTTTCGTTCGATGAAAAGGAAAACACACTGAAAGAGACGGACACATAATTGAATTGAATAATTGTTGTTGTAATATTTGTGTTTACGCAAAATGCTAGAGATAGAGTGGTAAAGTTGTATAGTAACTTGTAAGGGAAGATGAAAACGTGTAAAGCACATTGAAGGTGGGAAAGAGATGTAAGTTGTTCGAAATCGTTCGATTTCTTTCTTTCGTGTTGTTGTTGATATCCGATTCGGAATCAGAAAGTCCGAAGTGGATTTGTTTTATATCGACGATAAAAGATTTTACTCAACGACAGCGAGTGATGCCAAGTCCAGAACTAAATTTGTAAAATTATAAATGATTTTTTTAAGAAACCGTAAAAGGTTGACATGCTAAAATATAACCAACTGCTTCAACGGAATGGTTATGGTACTTCCAATAATATGTACGTGCGTTTGTCTACCAATGAGTACATGTGAATTCAGCTTATGTCAATTCGTGCGGGCTGCATTCGAAAAGTTTTTTTTGGGAAAAAAATTCAATTTTGTTGTAATTTTATTACAGTTTTAAACAAAGTACATTATAGATTTGAAATAGATACTTTTATGTATTTATTTGCTGATTCTTTACTTAATACCTATTGCTAATAATACAAAACACGTAAATGCAAATTTGATTGCGTAGCAGCCAAGAAGAATACATATCAAGAAGATAAGACGGCAACATTTCTACTTCAAGTAGCTTTTGTTTTGTACGTAATCAGAATAACATATCTGCAACTCGTGCCAATTGGTCGAAGCACCTGTCAAAACTCAAAGGTAACTGGTCTACACCATTCAAAATCAAAATCGCTTGCACATGCCATCGGCCAGATGTCGCTACTGAAAAATGAAACCACAAATACCTTTGCAGAAGTACAAATCATTCATTCAAAGAACATAACAAAATACCTGTGCTGTTGTCACCCGAGAAAATTGCATCTATTTTTTATACAAAGCATTTAGTTTGAGGCATTCCGTGGTCAATTCATTTCCCCCAGGGACAACTAGCCAGCGAAAATGTCACACATCTAAGAAAACCATCTGCAATACCGTGTTAACTTAGAAGAGGTCGCAGGCAAAAATGGCATTCCTATGTCCCGTCAGAATACGTCGTGGAAAAAAGAAAAAATGTAAGTAAACCTGCATGCATGTTATGCATGGTGTAAAATCTTTTTACAGAATTTCCCTTGAATCTACGAAAAATTCCATAATGTGAAATTTTTGATGCACAGTTTCGACGAGACAACCAAACGAAAGAGTTGAATCGAAAACTTGTTTTTGTTTCCTCACATTTCCCCCCGTGATTCTGGTGCAATCAAGTGCATCACCTGTTGGCATTTCATATTCTCATTTAGTGCGACTTGTATTTTCAGCTTCGAACAGCGATGTCGACAAAGAGCTGTCGCGACCAGGCTCCGGACTAGGACTAAACCACGGAATGGGACGTATCACGGGTTCGGCCAGTATCGAGACACTTGTTCGGGTGGGTATCGAGAAAGAGCACGGCCTTAGTCCAGACTCGAAAATGGTAGTACTGCATGACTTCACGCCGTGCGTCGACGATGAGCTGGAAGTGAAACGAGGACAAATAGTGAATATACTTTACAGAGAGAATGACTGGGTGTATGTTATAGGCCAGGACACTCGCCAGGAAGGGTTTATACCACACTCGTACTGTGCTCCCTATAACACCCAATTAGCCGACTTAGCCATTAAAAAGAAACTGCCAAGAGAACAAAGTCTTCCAAATGATTTGACCGACGGAATCCACAGCGATGCCAGTAAGCTGGAGCTGTTGGACGATACAGTGCCACAGGTGGGCGTGGGTGGTATTGGCAGTGGCGGCATGAGTAACGGTATGCAATCTCCGCTTAAAAATTCACAGGCCAGCCTTAGTTCGGAACCGGATTTCTTGCCGTTTGCCAAAGATCCCAGTGGTCGATATATTGTCCTTTATACATTCATTGCTCGCGATGAGAACGATGTATCGGTGGAGCGTGGCGAATTCGTGACTGTATTGAATCGAGAAGACCCCGATTGGTATTGGATCGTAAGAAGTGACGGCCAGGAGGGTTTCATACCATCGGGATTCGTTTATCCAGCTGATAGTGTTCTACAAACAAAACCACTGGGCGGGCATAGTCCGGCCAAACCGCTGAGCCCAGATCTATGTGGTAATAGCGGTGGAATGGTGATCAACAATAATAATCCGCTTCAGAGTGGAGGAATCGGTCCTCCAAACAACGGGAATGCTGTTGTCGGCCAATTAACACAGCAGATGAACGGCAATTGCGGAACGCTGCAAACGCAAGGCAATGGAACCCAGCAACAGCTCGGCGTTGGAGCGGACGACTTGCGATACCATGGAACCGAGTTGGTTATGTTGTACGACTACAAGGTGAGTTCCCTCATCCAAGTAGCTTCTTCTTTAGTTTGCATTTTTGTTCATTTTTCCAGGCACAAGCTCCCGATGATCTATCGGTTCGTCGTGGCGATTGGATCTATGCAGATCTAAACAATCAAACTGTCGATGGTTGGCTATGGGCCTACGCACCAAAAACCCGCAAATATGGTTTCATACCGAAAGCCTATGCTCGTCCACCGGCCATGACAAGTCTCTAGACATCAAATTCACACATAGACTAAAATATCTGTCTATTTCTTAAGTTATTTAACAAAAGCAAAACAATCGAATAGCATTTGTATATTTAATTCAAGAACTGTCTTACTCTTCTGTTATTGTTTTAACACACAATGATTTAGTTATGATTGAAATGTTTCTTATATCTTAACAAGTTAACAATTGAGAAAGATGCTTCGAAAAGTGTATTTCATAAGTTTTATATATAGCGAAATGCTAAGAAAAAATATATTAAAATAAAATTACTAGTAGAATGATAGTTTTATTAAAACTCTCTTTGTTGCGCTAATGGACTTGCGGTGTTACTCCCATGGAATGTAACAGCAGATAATCGTTTTGCGAAAATTGGGAAAATGAGGAGTTAAATGGTCCGTTAATTAACCTCCATCGGTTGTATTGCATCGCGCTGGCCATTTCTTAAGGTGTCGAATCACGTCCTTCTTAAACTAGCAATTAGAGACGGAATTTTGTTTCGCTTCGTATACGGTAATACATCGAGTGCGCGTTAAGACGGAATTTTGTTTCGCTTCGTATACGGTTATACATTGAGTGCGCGTTAAAGTTTAGTCTGTCGGATCTAAAACAAAAACTAAGGCATGAGCAAAAATCGGTGTCCTTAAGTCTCCCAAAACGTTTATCCAGTAATATATACTCTCTACTTCTGAGTGAATAGCAACTGAAAAGAATTGCTTGGTGAATGTGCCTTTTGTGAAGTAAGTAGTATTGTCACGCGTTTCCGATGAAAACGTTCCAAAATAATACAAAAAAAAAACTAAAAAACCATTCCGAATTGTAAAAAAATACTTTTAATACTACTATTGATGTTAACGGTAAATTAATTGCTTTCTACTTAAAATCTACTGATACATTTCAAAGAGTCAAATTGTTTAGCGAGTTGTGTAGTAGTACAGTGTTATTTTGCAAAACAAATTAAATAATTACAATCATAGTCTTATACGTGCACTCGTTACTGATATGTTATCTTAACCATAATTAAATAATTTGAGAAATATACGTTTTTTCACTCTTTGTTTGTAACAAAGTCTTGTCTTTTTTTTTAACAAAAAATACGAATGCTCATTCTTAAGGTAACTTAAACTTGTTAATAACTTATTGTATATTGCTTTCAACTTCGGTTTACAATTGAACGAAGGCTTCCTTGGGGGACTTCTTTTTCTTCAAATAAACAATTTTGCATTTGCTATAAGAAAACTAGCAACTGCTGCTCATAGCGTCTGTTTTTCTTTTGATCATTTATTGTGATCTTGTCACATTGTTATTGTAATGCCTTTGGCAGTTTAGTTGATGAAGCACCATTTGGTGTACATTTGGGACATCTAGTTGAGACTTTTCTGCAAAAAAAAAAACGCATAAACTTAAGTTATACATCGAGATCGATCGACTGAATCCAATTATAAGCACCACCCATTGTGTTTGCGAAATCGTGAGCCACCAAACATAATGACAGCGCCATTCTAATCTAGTCTATAAATTTTGTTAGTAATACTACCAGCGACACCGACAAATAATTCCCAGATTAAAGCACTTATCAATAGAAAAATGCAAACAAAATATTATAACATGACTCACTTTAAGGCCTCCCTGAGTTGTTCTTTTTCGGCCAGCTCGGTCCTTACTTTCTGCTGCAGACTGAGGATTAGATCATTCTTGCTGTTTATTTGCATCTTTAGATGTGCTATAGTTTCCTCCTGTGCCTCAAATATTGCCTGCAAAAAACACAAAATCAAAATGAGTAATTCGTGTAAAACTACAAGTCAACAGCATTACCCTGCACTCTTCCATGCTCTCTGAATATGTTGGTGGTTCGTCCAGACAGAAAAACTCTCGCACCAACTTGAACTTCCGTAGCTCCTCCTTGGACATAATCGAGTTGACGAACATCTGAAGTCCTTGCACACGATTGTCCAGAAATACCGAATTGAAGTTGTCGCCGAAAATTTTCTTTCGTGGCAGGTGGAGGGTTATCAAAGGAAATGCCTGCTTCAGCTTGTTATTTAGTCGCACGAAGTCCGTATAGCGACGCAGCACCAGCCAGCAGTCGTTAGTGAACGGATTCTCGACACGAAGTTTGTAGACAGTGAATCGAGCTCGTTCCTCCATGACTTCATATCCGATGATAGGGATGCGGACGGCACTTGTATCATTGAAACCAGTTCTTTCACCAAACTCAGATGAAGGCACACTGCGATTGGACCGATTTGAAATACTACACTCACTCATCCGTCGCCTTGTCTCACTGAGGGATCCGCTATGTCCTCCATAGGCATTTGTGCTGCTACTCTCAGCATACATCGACCGTGAAAGATCACGATCGCTTTGCGCACCTTGTAGGGGCATATTCTTACTTCTTGCGGCACCACTGTGCACCGTGTTGTGAACGGAAATTGTTTTTAGACAAACTTCGGACTTGGCACCAATTAGATTAGAGTTCCTGCTGAATGTTGCAGCCAACTTTTGCACATCGTTTTCTGATTTGGATGTTACTTTCGATGCATAGAGTGGCGTTGAATCGGCCTTTGAGATGTCAGGATAGGATCTCGAGAGTTTTCTCAGTTGTGGCTGCGCTTCGGGAGACGAGAATTTCCTAGGTCGGCTAGCTGGTAAGTATTTTCTATAAGGCTTGGTGCTGTCGCGTTTCTTAATTGCACGCAGGGACATTTCAGCTGTTGTTGTTGGAGCGTCTAATTGTTTGTGATTCGTGACGATAAATACTGTTGCTTTCGTTGTGAATTTGCATTCCACTGAAGAATGAATGGATTTAGTTAAGAAATTGAGTTTAGAAAATTGATATGAGATTTGGAAGAATTTAGTGTGCAATAGGAAACGCGAAATAAAAACAGAAAATAACAAGCAACAAGCTAAGCAAAAATTTCTTTTCCTCCTCTTAAGCCAATTTCTGTCAAAATTGATGGCAGTGGCAGATGACTGAGCAAGCAGGTTTTCTCTCTTTTTGTTGTATGCTCTGACATTTGCTGTTGTATGATGTCATTTACCGAAATACAGGGTGAAAAGGCGAGAATACACGTTAGCGTAGTGAATGGGTCCATTGGTAGTTGCTATAATTATGCAACATGTCCGATAGAGGCAATTGAATTACGGAATCCGTTGAAGAAGTTATGATCCGTTTAGAATGTAATTTGATAACAAGTTCTTTAAAGGCCTAACATAAGATTTTTTAAAGAAAGTCCTTTCCTAGCTAAATCGTGCTTTTTAGGTATGTGGTATGTTAGACTACGGACTAGTGTTCCTACTGAATCGAAGATGTCTGTTTGCGAAAGTATAACTGCCAAGTGGAAGCTTCTGAAATCTGTAAAATTGCGCACTCTGACGGTTACAAGAAGCTTTGCCTACATGTACCTACCGTTTTTTATCCATATAGTTATCTGCAAACTTAAAAGCGATCTAGCCAAATTTAGACAGAAACTAATTAGAATTATCTGCTTGTTTTATTTCAGAGTCAAACAAACAAAATTTAGCTTTTGATTTCATCACTAAGTTGCTCGCGTGCTTTCCTCAGCTGATCCAATTGCTTCTTAACGGCATTGATTTCCTCCTGGCTTACGGTGACTGCAACTTGGCATTCCTTCTGTTCCTTTCGGATAAACTCCAGGTTTTCCACTTTCTGTTCCAAAAATAAAATCTGCTGCTTCTGCAGACTGTTGCGGTACTCTTCCAATCGTTGTTGTTTGATGTTTTCGCAATGAATATCCGTTAATTTGCGTAGCGAATCCTTTCGGGTGATCCAATGAAATTCATTTGGGGGAGGTTTGTATTCCAAATCCAATTTTTCCAAAATCCATTCGAAACGTTTATAGTCCCAGCGACGAAGGTATTTCAAGAATTTCTTGCGCTTATCGATCTTTTCCTTCAGTTCCACTTTGATCAATTTGTCTCGAGGAAATTTTTCCATGTGCTCCTGAAAGCGACGAATTGTTGCAGTCATCTCGGCCACTAAAAAAGCCAAATCTTTATAAAATATTTGTTTTACAAATTGAATCTGAGTCATTCACACATTTTGCTTCCATTGAGCCATAGTCCAGTGGATGCCTTTGAACATCTTTTACCAGCATTTCACGGTAATGGTTTGAGGTGTAAATATTTCGGTTGTTTTCAAGTCGAAACATGGATTTGACTACATCATCGGCTCTGTAAGATGGTTTAAATATATCGAATGTGATTTGTTGTATTTATAAATTATGAACTTACTCTTTCAATTCTTTGGAATCACGAAATTCTGGGAGAAATTCTTTAGGATTTATTGGAGGCAGCTTTGAAAGGTCACCACTCTTCTCCGGTCGAATGCAGGGAATTTTTTCAGGACGCACCCACTTGATCTTTAAATCTGACTTGAAAGCATAGTCCCGAATCGCTTGTCGATTTATGGAATTGGCCACTTTAAGGCAATTCACAAAATTATTCATTTTATTTTGTATTTTTTCGGAAGCTAATGTGAAAAAATATGGAACTCGTCCAGTAAATTTCCGAGGTTATGTCATCTGTCAAATATTCGTAGAAGGCGCGTTCACAGGGGTAAATCAAAATACTAAGGCAGAGATGAAAGAATAAAAGAGATGGATATCTTTCGTACGTCTATCCCCCCAAAACCCATTTGTTTACATTGTTGTTTTTGTAATTTCAACCCCCGTCTGTGAATACGTGCGAGCTACAAAAAAGCATGTTGCTAATGGCCGGCCAACATTCCTTTTACTTTTATGGGCATTGCGCTGTTTAATTGTTTTGCGTTTGGTATTGAACTTGTTTGGTTTTTATCAAGGATTCGATTAAAATAAAAAAAATAATGAAATACGCATTTCGGATAAGCGAATTATTGCATTAAAGTTCATTTCATGAACTCACATATGCTAGAAAAGAAATGAGCATATGTGCGCGACTTCATGAATTTTACGGGAAAACAGTTTGTAGGCAGCCGCCTTTCCACTGGAAAGATATATATCTCTGTATTCCATTATCTTTGGCCGGCCATTAGCAACATGCTTTTTTGTGCTCACACGTATTCACAGACGGGGGTTGAAATTACAAAAACAACAACGTAAACAAATGGGTTTTGCCGAGGTAGACGTACGAAAGATATCCATCTCTTTTATTCATTCATCTCTGGTACAAAGTATCAGAGTGATTTAAATTTAAGCCCTTTAAATTAAATATACTATTCTGCCAACAGGATTAACCCAAAAAATGGTTTTCCTCAATTTTGTACACAAAAACAATGAAAAAATGCTGCTAATTGCTTATGTCCTCAAATTATCGTCTACCTGATTTATATTGAGGTACAACCTTTTCTGGGAATGCATTTGCATTATTACATACCTATATAAAGAGAAGCATTTGAACCTTTAGCTTCAGTTGAATTTGAGAGCTATTTACGTGCAGTATTTAAAATCAGTGCTGGTAATCTAAGCCTGCTATCTTGAACATTTTAATTTCTAAATTGTAAGTTGATAGGTTTCTCCATAAAAAATATGAAATAAACTCAAGGAAAAATCATTCGAATCCACGTCCTACTCTGTTCTGTTTTATTCAGGGCAAATATATAAATAAAGTGTAAACCGACAGAACTTGGCACTACTAACCGCTGAAGACAAGGCAAAACATCAAAATAATTACGCCATTTTGACAAATTGGACGTTCTTTGTTTTCCAAACGAATTATTAAACATTTTTCTAACTAAATGTTAATAATAAATTAATAAAATCTTCCAAAGTGAACCACAAGGCAGATATAATGTCCTCACGAAGCCGAGAAGATCACCCACAATCGTCGAAGCTGACCCTGGCCGAAAAACAGAAGTACATCGAAGATTATGATTTTCTCTATTGCGATGAGTCCGGGAAATACGAAAAAGTGGCAAAAATTGGACAAGGGACCTTTGGGTATGATATAAAGACAAATCTAGCTAAACGACTGTTTACTTAACAAGCTGTTTTTCATTCATAGAGAGGTATTTAAAGCTCGAGAAAAGAAGAGCAACAAAAAGTTTGTCGCCATGAAGAAGGTTCTCATGGACAACGAAAAAGAGGGTGTACGTATTTTCAATCAATGATCGCATGTTCAGTTATGTACATTGATATCAATTTGTCTTCTTAAATAGTTTCCCATCACTGCATTACGTGAGATCCGCATATTGCAATTGCTCAAACACGAGAATGTTGTGAACCTGATAGAAATCTGTCGAACAAAGGCTACGTCGCACAATGGATACAGATCTACATTCTACTTGGTGTTTGATTTCTGTGAACACGATCTGGCTGGCTTGCTATCAAACATTAATGTGAAGTTCAGTTTGGGAGAGATAAAGAAGGTCATGCAGCAGCTGCTCAATGGATTGTACTACATACACAGTAATAAGGTGAGTCCGCTTTGAAAACATACCGATTGTTATTTCACGAAAATGTTCTTTACTTGCTAGATCCTGCATCGTGACATGAAAGCGGCCAACGTGTTGATCACAAAGCATGGTATCCTGAAATTGGCTGATTTCGGTCTAGCACGTGCGTTTAGCATACCGAAGAACGAACAGAAGAATCGCTACACAAATCGCGTGGTCACACTTTGGTATCGTCCACCAGAGCTACTGCTGGGGGATCGAAACTATGGTCCGCCCGTCGATATGTGGGGTGCTGGTTGTATTATGGCTGAGATGTGGACTCGATCACCTATAATGCAGGGGAACACCGAACAGCAGCAACTCATTTATATATCCCAGTTGTGTGGATCGTTTACGCCAGACGTATGGCCAGGAGTTGAAGAACTGGAATTGTACAAAACCGTCGAACTACCAAAGGGACACAAACGAAAGGTGAAGGACCGACTGCGACCGTATGTTAAGGATCTTCACGGATGCGACCTATTGGACAAGCTTCTCACGTTGGATCCCAAGAAGCGGATAGATGCAGACACAGCGCTAAATCACGACTTCTTTTGGACTGATCCCATGCCCAGCGATTTAAGTAAAATGTTGTCGCAACATTTACAAAGTATGTTTGAGTATCTAGCACAGCCACGACGCTCAGGACAAGTGCGGCAATATCAGCAGCAAATGGTTACCATGATGCAGAAACCCCAGGACAACAGCTTGATTGACCGCGTTTGGTAGCGGCGTAGGGCATGTAGTTCTGTTTAAATGCTGCTTACATATTTATAAGTTACGCTCTTCGATAAAACGAGGAAATAAAATTAATGAGGGAGCGCAATTTGGCCTTTTAATTGTTGTTCCGGTGACTACATGAATCTGTCTCTCTCTGTTTCTCGCAACAAGGGGTCCTATTTGCTGCAAAAACAATCTACTGCGAGACGGAAAAAACAATCAGAACCAAATAACACGACAGTACCAATTTCTATCCCAACTCTACGTGCTGCACGCCACAGTGCAACCATTCTACAGAACGCATTTTGGGATATACCATACCTAAGACGACGTCGAGAATAGAAGCTCCATTTCAAAATGGGCCTTAATAACTGTCACCTTTCAAGACCTTTCTGAAACGTCGTCGGATTTTGTACAGATTTCTCGTTTATTTACTTCTAAAAAGGAAGTACATACCATGGGTTCTAAAAATTACTTTTGTTCATTGCTAAACATACAAACATACGCAGGTTATTTTAAGTAACAATAATAAATAATAATAAAAGTCAAATAAGTGAAAACAATTCGTCTACCGTGCACATAATTAAGGGTGAAACTGATTACAATTCAAATCCGTTCTCTTGCTTAATATAATTTAGAAAACCGGCACTTATGGCATTAAGCTATATATCTAACGCCTTCGCTTGTTGGTCGAAGAGCTTCTGGAACGAGATCTCTTCTTATGGCGCGACGATGACGTCGTCGAGTGTGGCGAACGACTCGACTCGCTTTGCTTGTATTTCGAATGAGAGGAATTTGAATAATTCCTCGAGTGGGATCGGGAGCGGGATCGTTGACGGTGTCTGTTTTTGGAACGATTTCTGGAAGATGTGGACCGAGAACGAGATTTTGAGCTGTGACGAGATCGTGTCTTCGAACGATTACGGGAACGTGACTTTGATTTGGATTTCGCTGACGACGTCGACGAGCTTCCCGACGTTGAAGGCGAACTGGACGACGACGATGACGAGGACGAGGAAGATGACTTTGAAGACGACGTAGAGCTATGCGTGCGTCCATGTGATGGCGATCTAGACCGTGATTTGGATTTTTTACTGCTGCCTTGCTTGGCGTCGTCATTGTCAGAGCCCAAGAGGTCGTATTTCGATAAATCGCCATCTCCATCATCTTCCTCGTCGTCGTCGTCATCTTCTTCTTCGGTCTTATGCGAAGCAGCCTCCACTTTCGCGCCATTTTTCTCTTTTTCCCTTTCCCTCTGTGGCTTCTTTTCGGGCTTTGCACGTTCCTCGCTTCTACGTTTCTTCCTTCGTCCAAATTCATCGTACTCACTATCGGATTCCGCCCGTTCCTTGTACTCGACCACTCCTCGGTCATTGTAGCCACCGCCGTAGCCTAGAATAAGATAACGCATTTATGTAAGAGCTCCAGAGCATATAAATACAAGAAGCGCACAAAAACTTGGTTCCGACATTTTACGACTCACCCGTCCGTTCTTCGACATCGCAGAATTTTGGCGCGTTGCACATGTTACACGTCTGCCTGCGAGCCCAATTTACGTTTGCACATTTGCTGCACTGCCAGTCCTCGGCACTGAATAGACCTCGAGACTTCTCCGCTGCCGCCTTGCCAATTTCGGTGCCCAGCTTCTTTTTCACCAAACCACCGCCATTGCCGCCGCCGCCGCCGCTAGGTCCGCTACCACTACTACTAACGGCTTCGGGACGTTCCAGCTCGCACTTGTGGCAGTGTGTTCGCCGCCCAAAGTTCACATTTTTGCAACTTTAATTGCATTTTCAAAGAGTTCATGCGTTTGTTTTTTTTTTGTTTTGCACATTTTTGGTTTCGGTATTGAGAAGCATAATAGCAAGGGAGAGAGATGCCAAATGCAAATGGAAACAAGTGAATGAACATTTGGATAGATGAGGGAGAAATTAGTTGTTTTTTTTTCATTATTTGTTTATATTGTATGTTTTATTTTTATTTTAAACACGGGAGTGATTTTTTTACAATTTTTCTTACTCAACATCACCGCAAATCCAATCATTTCCGCCGCCGCTACCAGTACTGCTATCGGAAAGTTTTCCACTATCGATGACCGACATGTGGCGAATTGGTTAATTGATAGCGCTTTCCAATAAGTAAATTGTTATTTTAGGTGGCCAGCTTAACAATATGAAATGGGGGAAAAAAAATTATAAAAAAAAATCGTTTCTTCACAAAATTGACAAGAGCCCAAATTGACCGAATTTTTTACTGCATTGCGCTGTTTGCTTCGAGAGTTTTTTTTTCGTTGGCGGCGAAAAGCGCTAGAATTTATTTGGGTAATGTCGGTAATGTGGTGGAGAGTTTGTGTAGTAGATGTTTATTATACAGTGAGTAAAAATATATTTTAAACTTGTCTCATTTGTGTGCTAAATAAAGCACTTAATTTTAGTTCTGTAATTTTTTTTTGTTTTGTATTCCGCACTTTATTGTGAACATTTCAATAATCTTTAAACAAGGGAAATCTGATTTCTTTTCCTTAACACATTTTTTAGCTATCATTTAGTATTAATTCTACCATTTGACTGGCGTTTTCGCCAAATCCTTTATTAGTAGACGTCATGTATCTGTATTTTTGCACTTTAAACATAGATTTTGTAGAATTCTTCTATTGATCGAGACTGTTTTGTTTTACCTTCATATAAATGTTCACATTTAGAAGGCGCCTACATCTTGCATGTAATGAATATCCTAAAAATTGCAGTAACCCCGGAATGAGACGTTTTTAACATTATTTCCGTAAAAATTACCAATTACTACTCCGTAAGCAAAGATGGATGCTAACATCGTTGTTTTTGCACAACAAAGCGTATTTTGAAGTTTTCCTCTTGGATTGAAGCTTTTAATAAATTGAATTCGTAAATATTTTCACTTATTTATGAATTATATCGTTATTAATTAAAAGTAAAATATTCTCCTTGTAGTCGCTTTCCACTCACATTTTTTAGCCAAATAGAGATGATTAAATGTGTAAGTAGATGGCGTTGCAAATGGGTTAGGTACACGGTGCTCTAGTGTACACAAACGGTTGATCTTCAATAAAAATATTGTCAATTGCACTTTTTACAATAATTTTTATTTATCATACATAAAGTCATTTAAATCTAGTAAAAAATAAAAATTATAATAAGATGTTCTAACACGTTACAGTTATAACTAAACAAAATGTATAATTAATATATTTGTAAAATTATAACTCTCAAGATTCTAAAATAAACATTTATGTATTTATGATAAAATTTTATTGTAAATTTAAAAAAAAGCTACCCCGCTGTATATTTCTTCTCTTCTAAATAATAATTCCTACAGTTAAGAATATACATACAATCAATGTATTTTTTTTTAATATTCAAACATTCTTCCTATACACGATTTTGCTTTTATAATTCTCTTTATAAAACTTGTTTTACTGTATATAAAATTATTATTTGTTTAAACAAATATTTCTTATGGGTCACACGTCATTGTAGCCACCGCCGTAGCCTAGAATAAGATAACGCATTTATGTAAGAGCTCCAGAGCATATAAATACAAGAAGCGCACAAAAACTTGGTTCCGACATTTTACGACTCACCCGTCCGTTCTTCGACATCGCACAATTTTGGCGCGTTGCACATGTTACACGCCTGCCTGCGAGCCCAATTTACGTTTGCACATTTGCTGCACAGCCAGTCCTCGGCACTGAATAGAACTCGAGACTTCTCCGCTGCCGCCTTGCCAATTTCGGTGCCCTGCTTCTTTTTCACCAAACCACCGCCATTGCCGCCGCCGCCGCCGCTAGGTCCGCTACCACTACTACTAACGGCTTCGGGACGTTCCAGCTCGCACTTGTGGCAGTGTGTTCGCCGTCCAAAGTTCACATTTTTGCAACTTTAATTGCATTTTCAAAGAGTTCATGCGTTTGTTTTTTTTTTGTTTTGCACATTTTTGGTTTCGGTATTGAGAAGCATAATAGCAAGGGAGAGAGATGCCAAATGCAAATGGAAACAAGTGAATGAACATTTGGATAGATGAGGGAGAAATTAGTTGTTTTTTTTTCATTATTTGTTTATATTGTATGTTTTATTTTTATTTTAAACACGGGAGTGATTTTTTTACAATTTTTCTTACTCAACATCACCGCAAATCCAATCATTTCCGCCGCCGCTACCAGTACTGCTATCGGAAAGTTTTCCACTATCGATGACCGACATGTGGCGAATTGGTTAATTGATAGCGCTTTCCAATAAGTAAATTGTTATTTTAGGTGGCCAGCTTAACAATATGAAATGGGGGAAAAAAAATTATAAAAAAAAATCGTTTCTTCACAAAATTGACAAGAGCCCAAATTGACCGAATTTTTTACTGCATTGCGCTGTTTGCTTCGAGAGTTTTTTTTTCGTTGGCGGCGAAAAGTGCTAGAATTTATTTGGGTAATGTCGGTAATGTGGTGGAGAGTTTGTGTAGTAGATGTTTATTATACAGTGAGTAAAAATATATTTTAAACTTGTCTCATTTGTGTGCTAAATAAAGCACTTAATTTTAGTTCTGTAATTTTTTTTTGTTTTGTATTCCGCACTTTATTGTGAACATTTCAATAATCTTTAAACAAGGGAAATCTGATTTCTTTTCCTTAACACATTTTTTAGCTATCATTTAGTATTAATTCTACCATTTGACTGGCGTTTTCGCCAAATCCTTTATTAGTAGACGTCATGTATCTGTATTTTTGCACTTTAAACATAGATTTTGTAGAATTCTTCTATTGATCGAGACTGTTTTGTTTTACCTTCATATAAATGTTCACATTTAGAAGGCGCCTACATCTTGCATGTAATGAATATCCTAAAAATTGCAGTAACCCCGGAATGAGACGTTTTTAACATTATTTCCGTAAAAATTACCAATTACTACTCCGTAAGCAAAGATGGATGCTAACATCGTTGTTTTTGCACAACAAAGCGTATTTTGAAGTTTTCCTCTTGGATTGAAGCTTTTAATAAATTGAATTCGTAAATATTTTCACTTATTTATGAATTATATCGTTATTAATTAAAAGTAAAATATTCTCCTTGTAGTCGCTTTCCACTCACATTTTTTAGCCAAATAGAGATGATTAAATGTGTAAGTAGATGGCGTTGCAAATGGGTTAGGTACACGGTGCTCTAGTGTACACAAACGGTTGATCTTCAATAAAAATATTGTCAATTGCACTTTTTACAATAATTTTTATTTATCATACATAAAGTCATTTAAATCTAGTAAAAAATAAAAATTATAATAAGATGTTCTAACACGTTACAGTTATAACTAAACAAAATGTATAATTAATATATTTGTAAAATTATAACTCTCAAGATTCTAAAATAAACATTTATGTATTTATGATAAAATTTTATTGTAAATTTAAAAAAAAGCTACCCCGCTGTATATTTCTTCTCTTCTAAATAATAATTCCTACAGTTAACAATATACATACAATCAATGTATTTTTTTTTAATATTCAAACATTCTTCCTATACACGATTTTGCTTTTATAATTCTCTTTATAAAACTTGTTTTACTGTATATAAAATTATTATTTGTTTAAACAAATATTTCTTATGGGTCACACTATAATGTTTTTGTGATTCAAGTTCTTGCTATTTCTAGTACAATAATAATATAATAAAAAAAAAGCTCTAAGACAAAAAAAAAGGAAAATAGATGTATATTATGGCGTCCGTGTTGTTTTGTTCATTTGATGTGTTATTTTGTGAGTTAATATTTTATGACTAAAATGAGATGCGTGTTTTTGAATATAGTTTTTTTTAGTCTACTGTGTTGTTAATAGTTATGTTTAGTATATAAATTTACTGATTTTGTTAGAGGGGTATTTCAAATGCGTTTTTTTGTTTTGTTTATTTTTATGTTAAGTGTGTGTTAGAATTTTCCTGGAGGGATGCAACTACTGTTTCTATATTTTGTTAAACATTTTTTTAATTCAATCTTTTTTAATCAGGTAATTTGGTTTCTTTTCGTCTAATTTGTGACTTCAAATATTAGTTGCGATTTTCAATTTCAGCGCACATTGCTGGGGTGAAGTTGTAGAATGCGGTTACGCTATACGCAAGGGACTTCAAGAGTAATGGTCTTTTTTTTTAGAAAGAAATAATTGTAAAACATCAAAAATGTCGAGAACGATGTCTGAATCTTTTGGTTCAACAACACATAGGTATTTATTTAACTTTTGGCTTATAGTCCGGGGTGGACCACGATCTAACCAACAATCATGGAGACGGTTCATTTTTGCAGTTGTCCTGTCGAATACGTGTAATTTCATAACTGAAACTATTGAAAATAACTTTAAATGTTCCAACTTCGGAGGTTAGACTTATTTATTGAGCATGAAAAAAATCGACACATATCAAGCCCCAGTCTGGCACATATCGGCTCTATGTGTAAAATTAATTGCGAAGTAAAGGATACTATATTATTGTCTGTAGCGAAGCATGGTAAGTACACATTATAGCTTACAACAAAAGACTTACCCTCAACATCAGTAAACAGTGACTTACGCCAATTCTGAATACAAATAAAAACACGATGAGCCAGAGCTTCCTCTAAAAAATATTTGCCATTTAATAAAACACTTTGTTTTTCTATTCCCGGTCTATTTGGTAGACTAAACATACTTTTTGCAACGCATAAATATAGCATCAGTTAAAACAAGCACACTGTGTGCGTTTTCTAGAACTTGAAATGTCTTCATCCCGTTGTGTTACGAAAGCTTTTCGCTTCCATTCAAACATCATACAAGATACAACCCCACTGCCTACAATGTGCTTTCAATTGAAAATTAAAAAAAAAAAAAATAGATATATATATCCGAACCACTTTGTATTATATACATCTATCCATTTGTTTCTACTTCGGTTTTGCATCTCGCGAGCGATGTTTGTTACCCATAGCTTGGCGTTAATATACTCTCATTACATCTGCAAAAATAAAAATATTGATGGAAGCGTTGTTTTGTTTTGTGACAAAGTTCACTTCTTTGTCTCTCACATTACTCTCTACTATACGATATCTAAAACGTTTCAAATTATTAACTACTTTCACACACACATGCACTGTGAGTATGTAAATCTTTATAGCAAACAAACATAGAACGCTCACTTTTGTGACAAAAAATTCATATACTTTGTAGTATTTCTAGCATTTCTCACCAACTCACTGTTGTTGTCCTTGTTGTCCCAACTGTCCTCTTCCGGCTGGCCGTGAACACTGTGCGTGTCCTCCCACTCATTGTGATGCATATGCTGTGGCTGTCGGTTGCTGTAGTTGCGACGATGATGGCGACGATCCCACGTACTGGATGACTCGCTGGCCAGACTGCTTTGACTGCTGTAACGGTTGCTGCGACTAAAGTTGCGCGAATTTTGTGGCCGATTATTCTGCCGGTAAGAGTTTGGACTTTGGCTGCGATTGCCAGCGCCGCCATTGTGTGAGTCAAACTTACCCTTTGGCGGACGGGGCAGGGTGCGTGCTCGCGATGAACTCCTGCTGCCTGCATCACCAACATTGCTGCTGTTGTCTTCGTCGTGATGACCATGACCGCCACCACCACCATTGTTGCGCCACTGGTCACGTTCCATTGAGTTACGCATCTTGTCTGTCTTTTGGAAGCGAGGTGGACGATCGTAGTTGTTGCGATTGTTGAAATTACGGTTGCCACCATTAAAATTGCCGCGTCCGCGTAAATTACCATTGAAATTGTGGTAGCCACCGTTGTTGCGGTCCCAACCACCTTCGCCGTTGTTTGATTTTGTTTGAGAATGTCGCAGTCTGTCGTTGATGCTGTAGAGCCTTATGCTGCCATTGTCGCTGCGGCCACTTTGGCGATCTTCGTCAAAGCTGCCACTGAAACGGCGATTGTTGCGACCGTTATTGTTAGCCGAATGCTCATCGTCGGCTCGATTGAAACGTTGTGTACGCCAGCGTGGCAGTGGTTTCTCCTCGCCATGCTCCTGTTGTTCCTCCTCCTCATGCGGCGGTGGTGGCCTCTCGTTTGGATGTGCATTGTTGGCATGGTGATTATGTTTTGGCTGCTGTCGTGGATGTTGGTGTTTCTGTGGGTGACCGCGCTGCGGTGGGGAGGTGTTTGGCTGTTCTCGATGCGCTACACTCTCACCGCTAACGTTCAAATTTTCAACCTGAATGGGGCCATCGTTCTCGTAGAAACTGTCCTCGCTCACTTGCTCAGACCACTTTTTCGGCTGACCGTTCTCATACTCATCGTCCTCCGCCACATTTCCATTCACATAGTTGTTCGAGTCAGCTTCGCTCTCCTCGACTAGATACTTTGTGTACATTTCCTCTAGCATATGACCCAAATTGGCAAAGTTACTGTAATACAGATCAAGAGTCATCAGCAACAACGCCTTTGTAGATGGCAGTAAAGAGTTTTGTTCTATCAAGTTGCGTCGCACGTGAAACAGTAGCTGCGTGAGATCATCCTTGTGCTGTGCCCGCATTATGTCCCCGTTGAGAGTTATCTGAAAGTAAAGTTATTCAATAGAATGCAGACAATCTCACGACGGTGTATACTTACTTGAGACAGCACAAGCTTAGCTAGTTTAACGTCAATAATATCATTGCCAGCAATTTCTCTGATAAGTAGACCCAGCAACGATTGGCCCAGGATTGTGATGGGCAAGTTGTTCGCCAAACGGACACGGTGGTAATATTCGCCCAGAAGTGTAATCGAGTTGTACAGTCTGTTCTTATCCTCCACTCTGTTTACCTCCGCATTGAGGAAGTTGTGCTCGAGAATATTCAACATCTTGTAGCGAACTTTAGTGTCATTCATGGCAAGCGAGTCGAAATTGCGCGACGAAAAGAGCAGCGCAAATTTCAATGAAGTATCCCCATCGTACAGGACTTTGTCGTTAATGTACTCCATGGATTCACTGGAAAGAGAGAAGGACGTCGTGTTGTTTGTTATTGGGTTCACGATGAGAGGGTTTTTTTGTTTTGTTTTCATTTTGCAAAAAGGAACATTTCATACCGTCGAGCGGTATTTTTTTTAAATACATCCTTACATATGCTGTTTGTTTATGTACAATTGCTGCTCTAGGATATCACTTATGGTATGTGTCTATTTCAATTTATCTAAAGACGGTCTGTTACTTTATTTTAATGAATCCAATCGCCAAAGCAATCACCTGTATGCATTTAAAGACTCAACACTATCAGTTCTTCGTACAGGAATCTTAAATGATCACAAAGTTTAAAAATGTTAAGTGATTGTGAGACAAAACTTTCACTGCGAACCGAAGTGAGATCGTATTGGCAGAATTTCATTAATAAGATAAGATAGTTTTGAAGGGTCAGTCATAATTCGATTAGGTTAGGTTGAGCATGAGCTAGCTACTCAAATGTTGTTGTCGCATTAGCTCACTGCTGAACTACTACTAAGCGATGGGGTTAACAAAAAACAGCCTCAGCCAATGCCAACTAGTTTTATAATCATCAGAAAAATTTAAAAAAAATTCAGTGTCCACAATTTACGTCTTTTGGTACATGTACATGTACTCAATGACCCACACTCAACCTGTTAACAATGTAAGCGACCACTTTATTGTATACCAGCTGAAAAGGAACACTCCTCAACAGACAGTTAAATCATGTTTCACTTCGAACTCATTCTAAATGGAGCGTCATCAAATTTGACTTGGCCCCACCGTTAACTTAACAGCGCTTGTCACATTTATCCACAAAACGAATTGAAGCCAATTAAATGTGATACTATCGCTTGTAGCTGGCATACAAATTAATAAAGCCGTCTGAAACAGCCCGTTCAAGCACTCATCCCACCCCACCTCCGAGGAATATTGTTTTTTTTTTCCAGTTTGTTTGCCGAATAGTATTCTACTTTAGCGTGGTCGGTGGTGCAAAGACAGAGACTTGCAAAATGCTATTGTTTACGAAGAACGATACCTATTCAGTGGTCGTTCTATGTGCACTGCGAGAGTACGATCAAAATAAAAATTTATACATATTTATTGTCGCTTCCAAGTAGAGAATACAATTTTTTCATTGCGTAAAGAAGCCGCTTCGCTTACCCCCAGTTCCTTGACTTTTTGTCGCCATTATTTGTTTACGTTTGTATGCACTTGTATGTACTTGGGTACATATTTTATTGATGAAGACGGTGTGCGCGAGTTCTAGCATTTCCAACTATGTAACTTGTTTTTTTTTTGTTCATCTTTTGTTATAGAATGACCCCACCGTGGGTATGTTCATACACAGTTTTATGCGTACTCAGTCGAAACTGTTTTTGCATCATTAACATTGTCAAGGTTGGTTGGGTTGGACACTACACGAGAGTACTCATGGGACCGACAGTGGCGTGCACGCGATTGACGAAAACGGATTGCGCAAGGTGGAGTTTAATACTGATTTTTGTGAATGGAATAGGTAGCTCACTTTGGGCTTGGTGGCGCTTAGTAGACAATGGAAAACGGATAACATTTGAGTCACTCGCAAAATAAATTGATTTACACAATGGATTTGAAGGCTAAGTACCGCATTTCAACTTAAATGACACATTCCGTCCGAATTGTTTAAAGTCTTTTGCGCTACAATTTGTAGCCTTTTAGAGCCAACAACAACAAATAAAACTGGTTAAAACTTTCTAGATGTAACATTAGAAAGCGATGCATATACGCCGATCTATAGTTAGGGAAACAGTAAATAACAAATTCTTAAACGAAAGGTAGCTCGAGAAGTGCGCAGTATGTACCTACCTACGTGACTTGAAACTATTTTTGTTGTCAAACCTCTCCACACTGGAGTTTGTGTAAATAGATCTGTTTTGAATATTTTTAACAGTAGGTAAAGAATAAAAACCAGAAACTGAGTTTCTGAAAGGAATCGGAATTGCGTTGTTCGGTCGATACATCGAAATCGATCGCAAATATGTGTATGAGTCACAATATTCTTATCACTTTACAACAGCAACCAGTTTACTGCACACAAGACTGCGATCAAAGCATGCGAGAGAACGTGACTCATTTTTATGGAAGCGTCTACATTTAGCTGTTTAGCATTTTTGTTGGTGCAAGTGTAAAATGTTTTACACTATAGGCAGCGAATAAATCGATCGCATGCCGTGATGTATTCAACGGAAGACAACTGAACTTGTAGCTATAGTAAGTTCCTAAAACAATATAACAACCAGACAACAAATGCTAACACATAAATGTATGCATGCATAGGAAACAATATTTTAAGCAATCGCTTCTTATCCGTTTTTATCATCACATACTCGTATACCATTTTACGGAAGCATGTCTTATAATGTGCACGTTCAGTACAGTTGAGTCAGGCGGATACTCCCTCTACCTACCATTTTTAGGAGTCGATATGGACTTTATCGTTTTTTTAAAGAACGCTGCCGGTTTAATTCAGTATAGGTAGGTAGGTCGGCGTCAAAGTGACTATTGACAGTCCGAGGTGGAGACCTGTTTAATTCCTGATTCCTAGTTTTTATTCATATACCTATGTACTACAGTTTAACTTACAATAAGATATAGCTATCTTAACTCAGATGATGCAATTCCTGGAGAACAGCTCGATTTGCATTTTGTGTTAGCGTGCACGTCGATGCATGTTCAAATCATATTTTCTTTGAAATTCTCTCAATGTCTTATGAATTATTTTACATAAGAAACTTGGGAGATCATCAACACTGTCTTATCAAGGTAGCAAACACAAAGCAGGGTTACGGTTTCTATTGTTTTTTTGTTGTTTAAAATAATCTGTAGCCTCAAAAAGTTTTCCGGTTAACCATTAAGTTGACCTTGAAACCGTTTAATTTGCTAAAAACACACGCAAATGTTAGGCGGCGGTTTTATATGAACTACCGTGACCTAACTTTTTACTTCATAAAACTGAGACTTTCAGTCCTTTTGTCTTAACCTGATTGCCAGAGGACCTTGCATATTTCGATACTATATTAGTACATTTTGTTGGCCTTGCTGCTCGTATATCCTAGGCGAAAAGCCGTTGATGGTCTTCATGACCAACCAAATTTAATTACCCTTAACCTCTAGTGACCGGGTACTCACTATGGGCCTTCACGGCTTCCGGGTGAAATTTGCATCGGCTGCAAAACTGCCCTCCCAACCTAACCTAACCTAACCTCTAGTAGGTACCTTCTGTCTTTTAATTCTTTTCGTTTGACTACCTTTCAAGGTCTCTTTTCATTGTACCCATTTGCGATTAGATCAATCTCATCTAGAGGCATCTTCCTATAAAAAAAGAAGAATCGAAATGATTGTAGTTGTCTTTCTCACTTGCACAAATTACGACGTTTCGCAAGCTTAATTTATCTTGATTTTCGAGGATGCAATACAACTTCCATTCGCAGCGGAAGGTCAACTTGATCGAAACAACAACCCCACACAGTACACAATCTCAAGATTCGGGCACATCTCCCGAAGAACGATGAATCACAAGTGTGTTAGGTATACCTGCCTTGGGGCGCAGTATTTTCATCAATTATGTGTATGTACTCCGAAAAACTTGATGGGGCGCAGACAGAAATAGCCAGCGCAATGATTGTATCGCAAAACTTTGACAGTTTCCAAAACAAAATAAAACAAAATCTCTCTGCGTCTACGCTCCGAAATAGCCGTCGCACTGCATAATGATTTTCTACCCGAACACTGATTGCAAAGCAAGCGTTCGTGTCGAAGTAGCTATAGTAGAAAAAAGAAACCTCAAGACAAATCAGCAAAATAACAACACACGGAGGCAGTGTGGGAGAGGCCACTATCTGCGTGTCGCCGTTAAGAATTTTGTAGCCACTGATTGATATCGCACTGAAAATTGGGCCTATTTCACAATATGTATTTTATCCTAAAGACTCTTCATGTTAATTAATACTCACTTAAGCATATTTTCGTCCCGTACAATACTGCAGAAATCGCGTTCGATTGATTTGATTTTGTGATTCATAACAATTCCATCGTCTTGGAGATCCAATCCCTGGATCATATCAATGATTTTGTCATAGGGACTGACGTTGTTGCTGCTACTGCTGCTGCTGGTGTTAGCCATTTTATTTTCAGCTTCGCAATTTACTTTATTTGTCGCGCGACGAACAGATTGGGGACAACGGGCAAAATGAGTTTTTTTTCTTTTCTATTCCGCAAAACTCCACAAAGAAACAATAAAAAAATAAACCCAAATGGGAAGAACAGAAAATAAGAGAAACTAATTTAAAAAATCATTTGTTGCATTTAGTTGTGCAACATTGCATGCACTTTAGTCCTATTTGATTTTTACTGTAATTTTTCTGTATATTCTTCTAATTTACTTCTTGCAAACTCTTTTTTTGTCAGACGACGCAAGGCAAAACGCGAGACAAGAAAAAAAAAAAAAAAAAAGAAGAAAAAAAGAGAGACTTGTCGCAACGACACAGCCACACGTTGGACGTTTATTTGCAAAGGGAATTTACGCGTTTGTTCTGTTGTGAAATTGTCTCTTTCTAGTTAATAAATGCACAATTGATTTGAGATATGATTTAAAACATTTGTAAAGTGTAAAATAGTAGTTTTTTTGATTTACTTTTGAACGATTTTAAACTCGTAGGTAACAAAAGTCTAGTTTTCTCCCGCTTTTTGAAAACGACGAATGAAAAGGGAATTTTTGTTGACAGTTGCTTTTGGTGAGTGACGTTTCTGAGACTCGATGTATACTCGAACGAGTGTTGTTTGGATATATTTCCGAACTGTATTGCCGATACTGAGGTGGAGATTACATTTCGAATCGATTTTTTTAACTTTGCCTATGTATTTAAGGTATACTCTCTGATATAGGACTGAAAGATATTATGTCAGCTAATCGAATACAAGGTAAAATGCAAATCTACTAAAAATCCAGGTTTTCTCAAATGTACGGTCCTTTAATGCGTGTTGATGGTAATCGATTTAACATGTCATTTGTTGGCTTTCGATTTAGCTTAACCATGTTTGAATAGCTGCGTTTTTCAGTTTTACAATTGCGCATCTTAAAACATCAACTGCAAAAGAAATCCCAACAAATTTCATTTGATCTTTAAGCTTCTCATCTAAATAAATCAGCCATATTCACAAAGAATTTGTGTAAAAAGAATCAGAATAATAGGATTTGTGACAGAAGAATTGATCGCATATTTTTCCTAAAAAGGTACTATTTTCCATTAATCCATTAAAGATTTAACAATATTCTACTTAACCAGGAGGTATTTGTGCGATTATGTGCTTACGCTGCTGAAATTAATTTTTCAGGTTAGTGAAGCATAAACGCAGAAAACCTTACAAGACTTTGTAACTTGCAATCGAATAAAATCGAGGGCTATATGTATTATGATCACATTCTCACAACCTCATGATAAATAGACTGCCAACTGAGAGCAAGAGAGGCATTGCCTACCAGTTGCAGCCTGCAGTTGCGGAGTTGTTAATTTCAGAGCACTTTTGCGAATTTGGATTTTTTCACAGATTTGCTTCCCAACTTTTTTAAAAGGTGGTAGATTTCGAGTTCAGGTTGGTAGAAATTCCAAAAGTGTAAAAAAGTGGTAGAAATACCATTTAAGTGGTAGAAGTCGCATCACTGTTACCAATGCAAGAACGTTTGAGATGAGATTGAAATTTTTTAAATGCAAAGAAATTATTGCAACGGGTAAATCTATTTTTGTTAATTATTTATGTACAAATTTTTAGAAATCAATCTGGGCGCAAATTTAGTACGTTTTAATATAAAGTTTAATCAGTGAATAGAAAACGCTTAGAAAAGTGTCAAAGGCTACACATAAGCCTTGTTTTTTTGAGCTTCGTTTTCAGCAAAGCAAAGTAAAGTAGGATTTTCCGCACGCAATTTCAACAACTACGCTCTACTTGACACTTCGAGACTAGCAGTAGTTATTTGTAAATTAAGTCTGTTTTTTTTCTCAGCAAAGCAAAGTAAAGTAGGATTTTCAGCACGTAATTACAACAACAACTACGCTCTACTTGAGACTTCGAGACTCGCAGTAGTTGTGTGCTGAAAATCCTACTTTACTTTGATTTGCTGAGAACGAAGCAAAAAAAAACAGGCCTATATTCGAACCGCACGAATATGAATACAAAAAAGAGCAAGTGACGTTTTTATGTTCGAATCTGAAGAAGCCCAATCGAAAACCGTATTAGTGTCAAAATATTTGTGCCTAGTTCAAGTATATATAAGGCGTGTTTTTTTTAGCTTCATTCTCAGCAATGCAAAGCAAAGTAAGATTTTTAGCTAACAATTCCAATAACTACTGCGAGTCTCGAAGTGTCAAGTAGAGCGTAGTTGTTGTAAGCCGTGTTTTTTTTAGCTTCGTTCTCAGCAAAGCAAAGCAAAGTAAAGTAAGATTTTCAGCACACAATTTACAATAACTACTGCGAGTCTCGAAGTGTCAAGTATAGCGTAGTTGTTGTAGTTGCGTGCTGAAAATCCTACTCTACTTTGCTGAGAACGAAGCTCAGAAAACACGCCTATTGTAATACAGAGAGTATTTTATTTCAAAGTAGGCGGGTAAAATTGATGTATTCACGTTATCGCATGACCAAAATTGGGTTAGCCCTAGATTTCCTATAAGTTGTGACAAGCCCATTTTAAGTCGAAGCTCATCGTTTTAAACCAAAAATGCTGCTTCTGAAGATTTACTATGAAATACGAAAGGGCGCCTACGAGTTTAACATGCGACGCAATAAACAAGTAGGAGATGTTGGAAGGAACCAGCTCTGCAGGTTACGGAAAATATTAGCGTGTGGAAAATATGTGGCATATTTCTGCCTCAAAAATGTCCTTCTAATGTTTGCATACGTGCATTTTCCAAAACGCTGGCGATTCTATTATTCCACACTAGACATGTGTAACCTCTAATTACTAAATAAAAAACACGGTATCGCTTCGAATCTCGAAAAAATCCTTATTCCAACTTAAGGTTAGTTTGTTAAAATTATAGATCCCTTCCATTCGTCCCAAAAATAAACGAAACTCACAAAAATCGAATGGTTGTGACTTGTGAGAAGCAATATACCTATAGGGTCCCTACGGAACTGTTGAGCCAACTATTTATCACACGAACTTCCGTAGAATTCGAGGACCGGCAACAGCAAAACAATGTAAAATATAATTAAAATACTCATGTAGTAATAAAATTTTATTTTTAATCGTTACGTTAACTTCTTAATCACTTAAATACGGGTAATTTTGATCAAGTGAAGCTGTTTGTATAATTTATGTATTGTATATTGTATAAATATTACTTTATTATTTTTTTTACATAACTACAAGATTTATTTGTTTCTTTTAATTCTTTCATTTGCTTGTAAATGCATTTAAAGGTAACAAATGTTCTCCCTATAATAAAGCGTTTCTTTTATCATAGTTTTATTTTTTACGTGCAAAAAATGGCAAGAAATTGAATGGACATTTGATTTTCATCAGTTATTTTGTTACTATTTTAATTCTCCCTATATATTGCAAGGCTTTACTTTATTTTTGCTTTTATTTTCAAGCAGCCAGATTGTTTATTATAAATAATTTAAAAAAGAAGATAAAAACAAGTCACTAAAATTTAAAGTAATATTTTGATGTTTCCTTATACTTGGATAACAAAACGTACGATTTATTTTTGTTGTAACAATTATTATTCTTATTTAAAATACAATTTTGTTTTTCGTTTTATTAAAAATAGATATATGCGTACATAACTAAAATTGTTTAACACCTACGATAACAAATATAAGTCCTTCATTTGATGATGACACATTTTGTAAATGACAATTAAGAGGTCAGCAGGAACATTTACTTTTAATAGCCTGCGTCGTAGTTTGGCCACCGTTCGAGTTCGCTAAATTGAATTTCTCACTATCGGCGATATCGGCGGCACTGATAAGTTTGTCGTTCAAAAGTATCTGCAAGTGAAAGGGAAATTTAATGAAATTGATGTTTATTTGTGTCCATAGATTGCGTTGTCTTTTGAGTTAGGAATTCACCTTATTCACTAACGCCCGAGCAGCTTCATCAATATTTATATTTTCCTTTGCTGATGTTTCGTACCAACCAGCGAAACCATTCTCCTTGACATATTCGTCCATCTTTTCTGGAGTCGTAATGATGCCTTGTTTATCTTGGTCACACTAAAAACAATAAAAATGTAATTTTGTACTTGTTCATATTCTGCATCGTTCCCTTTTGCTCGGACTCACCTTATTGGCTAACAAAATGCACGGAATCGGGCTACCATCCGGCAGTTGGACTTTCGAATCCAGATCTTCCTTCCATTTGCTCACGCAATCGAATGTCCCACTGCGGGTAACATCAAACACAATAAAGGCACCAACGGCTTCCTTGTAGTACACCCTGGTCATGTTGCCGAACCGTTCTTGTCCAGCAATGTCCCACAGTTGTAACCGAACAACGGTATTTGAATCCCAGTGTAAGACTTTAAGGGCGAAGTCCACACCAATTGTCGCTCGATAGTTTTGACTAAAGAACTGATGGACATATCGCTTGATGAAGGACGTCTTCCCTGTGCCCAGCTCACCGATGACTAGAATTTTATAAAGATGCTCACGTTTCTCTGCTGAGGATGTTATAATTGGCTAAAAGATAAAACGAAAGATACACAAATTAATAAACTAGATTGCAAACAAAGAGAAGGCGATAAAGGTTATTAGGTAGGTTGTAAGGTAATTCTATTCGAGTCCCACATATAGTCTTCTCATTATATACGAATAGGAAATCCCTTTGATGTGTCAGTAGTGGTTTCCTAGACATCTCTTATACATTTCTTGGAGTTTGAATAGCATCTTAAATTTCCACTTTCTGCATAAGTAGAATGCAAGGCACAAGCTAATGCTCTAAGCATAAGAAAATTTGAACTGAAGAAAAAAGAACTTTGGTGGCAACTTGTGCGGCTTCGATGGGGGATTTGTGTCGTCGGCCAGTTAAGTATAGGTACCTAACCTCCTCTAAATACACAGTGTCTTTGTATGGTTAACACAAGTGCAGAATGTTGTTTTAGGAGAACAGGTGGATTTAGGGCGCGCATTATGCGCGTTCAATTTATCGATTTATTTGCTATATCGAAAAAGGTGCTTTCGGTAGCTTTTCATTTTTTAACATGCACATGTGTGCAAAACAATCTTCAGAAGTGTTTATTCTGCTAGGTACACTGGTACATGACACAGAGGCTGACATTTGGACAGCTCTTGCATGTGTGCCTTTTTGAGGATATACAAATGGTCCATTAATCCCTTTTGTTGCATCCATTTTATTGAAAAACAAATACACAAACAAAATACAATGGCCTTTACGTATAAAAGATTTGACAAATATAAAAAAAAAACTTCTTTATAGCCCTGTTTTTTTGAGCTTCGTTCTCAGCAAAGCAAAGTAAAGTAGGATTTTTATCACGCAATTACAACAACTACGCTCACTTGAGACTTCGAGAGTCGAGACTCGCAGTAGTTGTGTGCTGAAAAGTTTACTTTACTTTGCTTTGCTGAGAACGAAGCTAAAAAAACACGCCTTATGCCAAACTGGAATTAATACAAAGATCACACTCTGTTTATGTCTACTGTCAAATAAAATTTACCAAAGTTCTCTAGGAGAATGCGTTCACGTGTTGTAACATTTCAACATAAGCCCTGTTTTTTTGAGCTTCGCTCTCAGCAAAGCAAAGTAAAGTAAGATTTTCAGCACACAAATTACAATAACTACTGCGAGTCTCGAAGTGTCAAGTAGAGCGTAGTTGTTGTAATTGTGTGCTGAAAATCCTACTTTACTTTGCTTTGCTGAGAACGAAGCTCAAAAAAACACGCCTATAAACATTCACTATTTTCAGCCCTGGACGTCAAAAGTGAAATTAAAAAAGTGCCAAATTTGACGGTATCCAACAGACCTAAATATATTTATAGATCCAGTCGCAAAGAATACTTTATTTTGCTAGAAAGGACGATATTTCGTATCCTTAACACATGTTGCTAATTTTGTTTGGCTTACCGGATCCTCCTGGTCCATGGTCAAGTCACCAAAGGCTGGCATCGGCGGTGTATCGCCCGAAAACTCCGAATCAAACGAGTACTCACTTATACCGGACAGATAGCTCAGAGCTTCGCGTTTGCCCTCCAGGATATCACGTTCCTCGTCCGTGTAAATAGATGGCTGATCGATGTATTTTATCTTACGCCTGTGTATGGAATTTTCACTGTTCGGACTCTGATCCGATTCGGAACTCTTATTCGAGCCGATCGAACTGAATTCCTTACTGTCGAATGTCACTTGAGCCAACGGCACTGATGTCCTTTGCGGACGCACTGGTGTACCTACAGCGAACCGTATCGACTGTTGTTCGCGAATGGTGGGCGGATCGTCGATCGAAGTATCGTCGTTATCCTCCGGCGATTGGTTGTTGATTGAACCACTGAGATTGGGATTCTGTATGTTATTACCGCTGAACTGTGTCGATGGATCGCCGCTCGAGTTGATTGGCTTGGTGGTGGTAGTTGTTTTGATTGCGGTCGGAGATTTCTCTATTTCGATTGTGGATACAATTGTCGATGTCGTTGTAAGAGTTGGCAGCGATATAGGCTCACGTTGGGTGTCTTGTGGTTCTTTGGCGGTTTCTTCGATGAATGGCGGAAGGGATTTCGCCTCGGCTCCAGCCGTGCTTGGTCTTGTTTGTGGTGGTGGTGATAGGGCCTCCGGAGTACCCAATGGTGATGGCAGTGACTGAGATTGGGCGATAATTAATGGTGACAGCAGCGGGCTGTCTATCGATGATGGTCTGGGAAATCGTCGACCTCGTTCGATGGTTCCCTCGCGCAGCATGAAATTCAATTCGGAGTCAGTAGAATCAGCAACGTGTAAACGTTGACGTCTCAATTTCGGAATATGATGTGAAAGCGACTTACGAATGGCGCCCGTGGCTGTCGGTGGGGTGTTGCCGGTAGATGTTGGTGGCGGTCCCGGGGCTCGACTAGGTTTCGCAGGCGCTCGCTCACGTGGCGGTGTATCACAGATACTCTGTGTGACTATGAATTTCTCCTCCGTGGTTGTTGTCGTTGAAATGGTTGAGGTAATCGACTTGTTGCTGGACCCAGGGGGGGACGTGTGGGGGCTGTTTGATTTAGACTTGGATTTCAGTTTCTTTTTTGAGCTTTTCTTGAAGGGGCTGGTGGTGGTGGTTGGCTTTTGCTGATGCCGCACTTCCTCTGCAGCGGTTAGGTAATCCCCTTCGTCGATAATAGTTGGCGCCGTCGTCGTCGTCGTTGGTGGGAGCCCACTGGTAATCTCTGTCGTTGTAGTGGGTAGGTTCTTTCGCCCCTGTAGACCGTTGTTATTGTTGTTAGTGTGTTCGATTTTCTTACCCTGAATGGTTATTTGAATCTTTCGGACTTTATCGAACTTCGTGGGCGAAGATTCCGGTGTCTGTGGGTGGGATGTTGGTGGGGTGGTTGTCGAAGTCACTGTGACTTTCCTTTTCTGGTCATTCTCCGCAGCGAAAAGCGACCTTCGGTCGAGGCTTTGAGTGGTTTGGGTAGAGCTCTCCACGAGCAGGAGGTTGTTGTTCGGCGCAACTTCTTCCTTCTTTGGGTTCACTTTGTTCCTCTTGATTGCGGTTAGGGAGAATTTCTTTGTAAGTTTATTCTTTTTCTTTTTCAAGTCAGTCGGTTCGACAGGAGGTCCGTCCTGATCCTCACCACCGCTGGATAGGACAATGTCAGCGGGCGGAAGGCCAGGCTTCTTCTTTGAAGACTTTGATCCACGAAATGAACGAAAAGCCGAACTGAACCTCGAACGGGTCTTTATCTTCGGAGGCTCTTCAACTGCCTGAGTGGGTTCAGCGACTCTGTCTACCTCCTCTTCGTCGTCGTCGTTTTGTTCTAGTCTGCCAAAGTTATGTGATAAAGCCTTTCGTAGCAGCGGCTGCTCTGATCGCCTCAATTCAATCTCACTGCACGCTGTGTTCAAATTTGTGTCCAACGATTTGGGTAGACCAACGTTTTGCATTATTTTTCCACCGAACCGTGGTTTGGGGTGGGTGGAGGACGGATTTGCATTCGACGACGCGGCCGGATACACCTGAACGCAAACACAAAGGAATTCCGGAACTTTGAAGAATGATCTATCCTTGGCACGACATTTGGGTCGTTCCACTTTCAGGCGTTATAATTAGCACTAACAAAACCGAATTGACACAACCGACGAAAATACCAGATGTCCGTCGACTATTCGTTCGAAAATTAACAAAAAAGATACTCTATCTCGAATATCAAACAGGGAGACTAATCTGCTGCTGCTTATCTGATTATTTCTTTGTATCTGGCTTTGTATTTATTTTTTGTTTTAGTTTCAGATAAACACTTTTTGTTTTATCCTGAAAAAGGTATTCCACTTGCACTCGCGATGCGATTGAAGCCGTAACTATTCTGGGTGCTCCTTTCGTTAATTTAATTTACAACCGCACAAGTGGAGCAAACGTTGTCACAACACTGCGCACTGTGTTCGCCGCGGCCAAAGATGCAGTCTACAGAATGAACCCAACGAGGCACCTTGCGATATTTAAATGAAACTTTAGCCGCCGCTGCTTCGGCTTTTATAAAATCCAAAACCACCCAACAACGACGACGACAACGGGGGTAGCAGTTGCACTAACAGCAATAGGGCATTTTGTGACAAGTGCATTGTGGTATGGTGTGGAGAAAATGGACAATGCAATGTCTATGACACCCGCTACTGTTATTTTATCTGTCTCTCTCTCTGCTGGCTTGTTTCAAAGTCTTTTAGTCCAATTCCAGTGCGAGATAAACTACATGTGAGCACACGATTCATATTGAATATCATTCGCCCAAGGTACTACATGGAGTCTATTACACTTCTGATGAGAATACGACGCCACCTCTGGCTACTCTCTGAATTCAATCAGGCGATAACGGCAGGTAGAAGCATCTTAAGTTTGACAAACAGATTCTTGACCGCCTTCAGCTCCTCCTCAAGGCCCCGACCGACCCCCTATGCATATTCCATATGCAGGCGCACATTCAATCTGGCATCAGTGTGCAATCACCATATCTCTCACTTCTATTGATTTGTGAAGAATTGCTGAATCGATTTCTATGGCTTCCCGGCATCATTCGCAGATAGAAATGCGAGCGGGCCATTCGATATTTATATAGTGGTTGCGTTGATGTGGTCTAGGGAGTTTTATTTATCAGATAAATAATGGCGAAATCATCGATAGCGCCTATCGAGTGATACCTATTTTGTCATGCTTCCTGGTGAGTTAAATTCGATCGCTGCCAGTTATGAGGAAAGCATGGAGATTCGTTGTGGTTGAGTTGCATGAAAGCGGTTGGTAGATTTAAGCCGTGTTCCAAAACTGTACCGATAATGTGAAAGAGAGTATAGCACCTATGTATCTGTGCGTTATGGTGGATAATGTGCTGAAACCGGACACATCACGTTACTCAATGCTGAGTGAGTTTGCTCTGTCAAACGTCTACTTTGGAATATTAAAAATAATTCAACGAGTTATTAGCAGTTCGCTTTTTCCACTGAAGTTTGCAAAAATATTCTGGCAGAATCGTCTTTCCAAATTAATCACTCCTAATTTTAGATTCGTTCATTATTATATTCACTGAAGGCAGTCGTAATTTATACCCTCGTCTTGTTGAACGCTAGATGACAAGCGAGCTGTCAAAATCCATACAAAAAATTTAGCATGACAATTTGGGTTAGAGCACAAGACATCAGGATGTTTGAAATAACCCCAATCAATTTAAGAACATGTCAAAGAATGATGTTGTTGACGTTTCTCTTGTTTCGTGTTCAGATGTGCTCCTTTATCTCGTGTTGGCTCAAGCTATGTCTGTTACCGCTTGTCGTGAAAACAACTACTCAGATTGCGATGAATCTTTTTTATGGTATATCCTAAGACCTCGAGAAAGCTATAGACTAAGCTGTTTATTGCCACGCCTACTTTGTGGGAACGTTTTGGTCAGAAAATGTACATTTTGATTCGACATCATTTTCTTTTGCTTGACATTACCTAAAAAATTATCAATTAATAAAAGAATATCTACGAGAGCCAACACTTCCGTAAATGAATAAAGCTAACAAGAATCAACCAACCAACTGCTTTATACAGACTAATATGCGAGTATCGAGCAAAATCAAATTAAATTTATTCGCAAAACATGAGCAACGATTGCTCTCGATCGTGGCTCGTAGTTCGTGGAAGCACATCGAAGCAAATAATGTCGTTAACGAAAACCTTTTACTCACTCACCTTCATAAAACGGTCTTTTCATAGGAGTCTTCAGCTTTAATACTTCACGATATTTAAAGACTTAAAATGTTACTTTGGTTGATTTTGAAAGAAACATTCTGTAGACAGAAATTTGCCTTAATTTCAAATTTCAATGGGAAAATTGGGGTTATTTAAACAAATAAGTCAAGAACGCAGTTAACAACGCACATCTAATACATCGCTAGACAGAAACGAAACCAGACAACTCGAGTTTTAAGATAAAATCATTTACATTCCTCTGCTAGGCATTTGAACTAACCAATGGATTTATTGCTGCCCTAAAACAAGCAGTCTTTTCATATCTAAAAAAGCATTATGCATCCCATAAATAAGGCAGATTATGAAATTAAGATAACAACGTTAATGTAACACCATGTCACCACATCAATGCGATCTTATTCCAGTTCCGGATGAGTTTAAGATGTTATCTCGAAAAAACCACACAATTGTAATAATTGTTAGCAGTTGACGTGCGCATTGTTTATCTACTGCCAATGTGATAGATTGCCTTTATTGCTCACGGACCGAAATTATACGCTTGTTCTTTACAGCAGCAGTGCATACACACCGCCCCAAGATTAACAAACAAACGCACTAATGTTTAATTTTGACTTAAGAGCTATATTTATAAATGATAAGGAAACTTCGCACTAAACGTAAAAGTGTATATTTACTTAAGGCGAGTTCAAATTCATTGCCTTTTTACGAGCACGAGTCTCGATCTGTTATCTGAAATTTGCATACAAATGATAGTAATCTCATTATATTTTGGCGGGGAGACAATTTACTTTGTATGTTCACACGTCGCTTTACAAATGTGGAATCCGTTACTGTCACCAAAATTTTTTTAATGTTTACCATTCCAATCCGAACGTAGTTTATTTATGCGATAAAATGAGCATTTACAGTTGGCTTGGTGTTGCCTTGACTTTGGAAGTGGCCGATAATCATTGTTTCTGCTTTGCTCCGAAAGATGTTGAGTGATAAACATTTAGTACATACAACTTTTTATTGTTGCTATTGAAGCACGTATTTCTATTGCATTTTAGTTGAGGAAAAAATGTCAACAATTGTTTCCGGTGGAACAATGAAATTCGCATCATATTTTCTTACAATATTTAACCATAATTTAAGTGTATTTTAGGTTATGTAGATAATTCTTCGTTGTGAGTTCGTAGAATTGAACCTGTGAGCTAAGAATTACAAGACTGTACACTACGACCTAATGACACGATTATTCAACTGAGTTGGGATTCAGTTTTAATATTAAATGTGATGTTTATCTGCTACACTATTATTACAGACATTTTCCACAAAAACAGGTGGGATAAAGAAGTTCTTCTATCAAAAAATACTGGTACATCGGGAACGTTGTTCCATTTATTTGTAAAATAGAAAGAGGCAGGAGGTTTTCCGGTTCGAATATGTGTACACACTTTTTTACACGTTTTTCATTCACTGCTTAAATATTATTTTAAAACATTCGAAGCAAAGATAATGGAATACAGAGATATATATCTTTCCAGTGGAAAGGCGGCTGCCTACAAGCTGTTTTCCCGTAAAATTCATGAAGTCACGCACATATGCTCATTTCTTTTCTAGTATATTTGAGTTCATGAATTGAACTTTAATGCAATAATTCGCTCATCCGAAATGCGTATTTCATTATTTTTTTTTTATTTTAATCGAATCCTTAACAAAAACCAAACACAAAACAATTGAACAGCGCGTTGCCCATGAAAGCAAAAGGAATGCCCGGCCGGCCATTAGCAACATGCTTTTTTGTAGCTCACACGTATTCACAGACGGGGGTTGAAATTACAAAAAACAACAATGTAAACAAAAGGGTTTGGGGGGATAGACGTACGAAAGATACCCATCTCTTTTATTCTTTCATCTCTAATTCGAAGTTTGCGCCCAAATTGATTTTTAACCATTTGTACATAAATAATTAACAAAAGTAGATCCACCCGATGCAATTCGTTTCTTTGCAGTTGAAAAATTTCACGAAAACGTAAACAAACTCCACTAGTTGTCAGACTCAAACATACTTTATTGGTAAATCCAGTTGTGGAAGATGATGATTTCGTCACAAAGGATTTTGTGGTTGAATTGGTGCCAAATACTGATATAACAGTCGCGTCGGTGTGTCTTTCGATTTTGACTTTAAAGACGGGAGTATTAATAAGTTTTTACAATATTTTTTAATGTTAATGTACAATTTTAATGAAAAAGTTCCCTATTTCTAAAGTATTACCATGATCCCAACATAACAAAAAAAATCCACAAATGATTGAAATTTAAAAAAAATTATGAGGTGTACATGTGCCCCACATCCACCCTATGAGGGTTATTTTGAATAGGCGTGCTCAGACAACTGAGCGAGGGTTTTTTTCGGTTCAGGTTCGATCTCCGGAAAAACTCCAATTACACCTTAAGAGATTTTCCATTGCGCCACTTCTCGCAAATGTCTGATATACATCCGAGAGTATTACTGTCATAAAGAAGCTTCCCAATTCGGCCGTTCGGACATAAAATTGTAGGTTCATTGCATTCGTCCCAAAAATACAAAACTCACAAAACAAACCGTTGTGAGGGTACACGAATCAACTATTTTCTTTTTTAAATAGTCATTCCTTAGACAATTTTTGTTTACTTACTCCGATGTAGTGAAAATGTTTACAGAAAGCAAATAAATCCTTGACCAACGTTACGGCTATGTTTCGCTCAGTCCACCTTCGTAGGTTTAGTAAGTAGTTCAAAAGTTTGCCCATTTTTTCCTAAAAACAATCCCATACATGAACTTCCCAGTCCGCTACAACGCGTCAACCATTTCACGAGAAATATTCATCGCCTGCGATTCTCAGGTGAACGCCCTGGCGAACTGAACTAATAACTGGTAAGTTTCCTAATCATATTTGTATCGTCTTATATTGTTCCATTATTTTGGCAATTGGAAATGCTTTCTTCAGTGCATCATCAGCTATTTTGCTCTTTGCAATTTTTTGTCCCCAATACGCAACATACGAGTAACTTTAAAATAAACCCTAATGCATGCAAAGTTAACACTATTTTCTAGACATGTAGACGACTTAATTCCCTTCCTCTATGGGAAGACATAAACCTATTCGCTGTCACTGTCCCCTGTCATCGAGTAAAAAAAAGCACTAACGTGTTGCTATATATGTAGGTATATCTGGAGACATAATTCGTTCGTGGTAGCTGCTTAGGGAGGGTGTGCAAGTGCAATTACGAAGTTTGAGAAACTGTCTGAGTGCAAGTTAAACACGAAATCAAGACTACCTGTTCATTACGTTGTTCTATGGATGCATATATGATACTAAACAGCTCAGTGATACACATTTCATTTTTTTTTTTATCCGTGAATAGGTATGAGCTTTGCAGGTAATAAATAACGTTTGTAGGACTTCATTCATTTTAACTTTTACATTGAACTCGCGTAGATTTAGTCTAAATGAATGAGGTTTCGTCGGTAATTGGTGGGGATTACTTTACCAAAACTTATACTGCTTCCAACTCTGCTATAGCTATCCTTTTCTTTTTCAATATAACGCTTTGTTTTATTTTCGAATTTACCCTTTAAAAAAAAACGAGATGAAAATCTCATTTCCGCAAATAAATTAAAAGCCGTAGGTGTGCATTGCACACATAGTGCCGGAAATGAGACGCAAATGGATGGTACATCCTCCTTCTATCTGGCACTTTTCAGATTCCGGCGAAATTCGTTACGCTCGATTTGGCAATTTGCGTAGCGAATGGTGTGCAAGGACCTTCCGTCAATAAAAAGGAAGCCGAGCAAAAATCAAGTGGACTCCACGCCATGAGGCATTTACATGATGGCCCAGTTCGAAGTCGTCTCCATTCGTGATTTGCTGTAAGGCAAGGGATGACGAACATTTCCAATTGCACACGTACATTGTACATCCTTAGCCAAGTTGGGTACACTTAGGTGAACGGGTCACGGAGATAGTAATCTAAGGCTGGGATAAGTGTAAGCACTTTCAGCCGGGAGCAGGCGGCTACGACTACAACTGCTATTCCGACTTGCTTAGAAAATTGCGAAAATATGCTGCCGGGGGTTTTAATGAAATAGCAACATTTTCCCTTCCTGTATTTATTGCGCTTTTATGGAAATGTGGGGTGTTCCCGTTTCGTTCAACGACAGAGGAGGGCAAACAATTTTATATTGTTTTTTAAATTTAGAAGTTAATTACGAAAGATTCGAAAGTAGATTTGCTTTAATGGATTCGAAATTGATAATGTCCATGAATGTGGTAAAATGGTAAAAGGATCTCTGCATATGGATAGTTATTTTTAGCAAACCTATGACCTAGTTGCAGGCAGGCGAATTTCAAATTTGAATGCATTAAAAATGTCATAAACAAATATTGCCGTCACGCTTTTTGCCACGAATAATGAAATTCTACTAAAAAAAAGGCGGATTCGTGAAAGATAGAGCGAATAATGAAAAGGAAAATGAACAAGTTTGCTAAAAGGAGAGCAGAAATAGAAATGTCAAGAGATTAAACCCAAGGTCTTGCTGCTGAAAATAGCATATGCGGAGACGGAAATGTTAGAAGGCAGTACTATTATAAATACAGGAAATTGATGATTAGTATGACTGCCTTGTCTAGTCTGTATGCATTTGCAGATATCACTTTCTGACAAAACTAGCTTTAAATGGATTCACAGTTTATGTTTATTATGTATTTGAATTTTTGATTTTGTGAAGTCTTTATTAGTATACAACTAGAAAGTAATAGGACGCATATACTAGATTTTTTGCGAAGGTCTACTGAAATCGTGACGAGGTTGACGATAAGGATATTCCTTTATTTAAATTTAAAATGAGCAAAAAGTTTCTTATGAACATTTAGGTTCAAGCTGCCCCCCCAAGAGGTTGAAAATGTAGTAAACATGAATTCATAACTAAACAATTAAGAAAAAAATTAAAATCGGAATAAATTTAATATGTGATAATAATCCGTCTCTTTTGGCACTGTTCTAAAATATCTTTTCATCGTTGCATAAATTGATTGTGCTCGTCCACTCACTCGCTATAAATGTCCAAAATAATGCAGACGCAGAGCAAATGCAAATGACAATGACAAATAACTTGAGCTTAGTACTATACTAGTAGACAAACGTGGAAGTAAAACTGGAAAACTGGAAATGCTAATTGAGTTAAGTCTGCTGCGTTTACATATACATGTCAGTTTGTAGTAACAACAAGCGTTGGGAAAAATATATTTTAATAATTTCTTTATTATTATTTTTGAAGTGTGAGAAATAGTAGTCCAAAGTACACTTTTTTGACCAGCAAAATGTAGTACAAACGCTACAATTGTAGCAAGGGGGCAGCGCTGAATCTGTCATAGGAAACTGAATGATACCTACTCAAACTCTTGTTAGACACATTTGAACGTCAACTGAGAACCTGGTCATGTGACAAGTTTTTAAATCTCTTTATGCCCAAAACACATGTGCAGAATTCACTGCGCAGCAGTTTTACTTGCAGCACTGCATTTTGTGCTGCGTCCAGAATTTCTGCACATGTGATTTGGGTATTAGTCAGCTGTCTTAAGGGTCAACTATCACAAATGAAGAAAATCTAAACGGAGTAATGTCAAAACCACATTAAGGCTTACAAAACAAAATTAAATTACAGATTTTTGATAATCGAGATATGGAGGCTTAAGCAACTGTCAAATATGGGCACACATCCATTTAAGTTCTATCGAACACTTGATAACGGATTAAGTTTGCTATTTTGGCCATATTAAGGCGAAATATTTTCTTTGTTGCAGTACTTTAGTACTTTGACTTAAGCTATATTATTAATATCCTATACTGCTAAATAAAGCCGAATTTACGAACGTAACCATTAAATTTTTTAAAACAATATAATTCTTGCTGGGAACCTATCGCCGATCACTTCATAATTGGTTTAGATATGAAAGAAGAGCTATCTAGATGACTCTAGACTTATTGTCTTCTTAAAGTTAAATAAAGCCATAATTTCTAATACCAAACTAAATTCAAATCTTACTCAAAGCTTAGCAAATAGCTACTTTGTCTTTGCGAACAAATGTCGAACAATTACAAACGATCATTTTGACAAAACAAAAACACTTAATGCCGCATTTACACCATCACGCACGCGCATATTTGCACGAGAGGGGACGGAGCGATCCGTTTGTCGGCAGTCAATGCTAATAAAGGCGTAAGAATGAGATCACAAATCAGACGCCTAAAGTGTCATGAGTGGTAATTAGTTTCAGAAAATTAGTCCAACAATTCATTAATCAGTTATACGAAATAAATAAATAATTCTCCGTTCAATACTTCCGGAAGTCATTTTGTTTTATAGGAAAGCGCGATTTCGTAAGACATCGCTATAAAAATATCAAACATGCATAATTTCTATCACGTAAACAAGATGGCCGACCAAAAAACGAGTTACGTTTTTTTGCGTGTTAGGTAGTGTCGCCCGGCTATTTAGTATTTAGCATCCCTTTAATCTTCCGTGTTAGGAATGTGTGATGGTGTAAATGCACTTTAAATCAACTTCGATTCTTCGTTTGTAGACTTTGTAAACAAAATAAATAATATAAATAAATAGTAGCAGTGACCCTAGGCCTTGCTTCCCACAACCATTCGTCTTGTGTGAGTTTTTATTGAGAAGCTCTTTCATGACAGTTATGTCGTTTTCCATTGGTTTCACTCGGGGATCCGCTCATTCTGTGATCCAATGGAACAACAAAACTGCTTCTGATTGAACCCACAAAAGTATTGGTGAAATGCCAAAAAATAATCTACGGCGGCTTGTACAAAATACATAAATTACATTTGTGTGAGTGCTTCTTGAGTGGATTCTGACTTTAAATCGAGAACCGAAATTCTCTTCTGAGAATCACCAGAAGAGTATTTTTTGTGCCAATGGAAAACGACATTATACGAGTAATCTCAGATGTTTGTCAGACGTTCGAGAGAAGTGGCGCAGTGAAAAAATCCTTAAGTTGCGATTTGGGATTTTCGGGATACGAGCCTGGGACCCCTTTTTTAGTAGTCCAACACACTAACCACTAAGCCACTGCGCTCAAACTATCCTCGGATATTCACTTGATTCCTTGATTTTTTTCTAAGATTTGATCGCCTTTCGATACAGAAATATTATGTAGTCTTATATTGTGATGTAAGAGTAAATGAATTGATACAATAGATCTTTCAGGTCGCAGTGTCAGCCATCAGGGCATGGGATATTAAAAAAAAAAAGAAGAGCACTTGTGGCGGAATTTTTAATGCGAAGCAACGTTATGCATAAACCCTTGTTATTTCAATTTTCCCGCCCAAGAAAACTTCACGTTTGTGAATGAGCGTTCCTGTACTTTTTGGTTATTTTAGTTCGCAGTGACGATAAAGACTTATAATGATTTAGGAGACCAAAAAACCAATCACCGACATCCGTAAGCGAAACTGCATTTACGCGTCAGTTTCACTTGATCTACATTCAATGCAAAATGAATGAATGAATGAACACCAAGCCTGCTATCTGCCATGAAATAGCGTATTCATATTAACATTTCAATACAATTACAAAAAAATCAAGTCAATAAACCCAAAGTTGTTCGAGTATGTATCGCAGCCACTGCGCAATCAGCATCGAAACATTCCCTCCTCCGTTATCGTATAGGCAAAAATCAAATAAAACGTTAAATGCATAAATGACATTCTATCCTTCATCGACATGAATTGAGCTCACCGCCGTCGGTCAAATTACTACGCAATCATTTAATACAGTCGACATCATTTTCGCTAATCTAATCTCCGAGTGTGTGTAAATGAAATCATGCGCAATTTTAAATCCATAAAGTTAAAGAAAAGTATCTGGCGAGACAATTCCAACCAAATAAAGTATATATTAGTGTCTGTATCAAAGACTGGTTGATAACTGCAAGTACAAATACATGCGATTGTTTGTGGTCATCAGTCTCATGGGTTTTAAGGTATTAGAAAATCACTTCAAATGTTAAATACTGTCTAAAATGTCAACAACTTCCTGTTGACCGATTGCACAACCTACCCCTTAAACTCTTTGCACTCGCTTATTTATTCCTCACGGTGCCCTCGAACGCCAAAGTGGAATGCAGCCATTCATCCGCAAGGACTTACCAATTTTGTATTACTTGTCGTCGTGTTTCTATTCACTCATAGTGTGCCATGTGACCCAACTTTGTAGCACGCTTTTCACTGGAGCGACTAATGAACATGAACACGAGCATCGTGGTTGCTTTAGTAAACTAGAAAGCCACCCAAAATACCCACATGAATTGAATAATTAATGTTCCAGAAAATATATCCTTATCAGATGAGAACATTCAAGAAAATTGTCACATTCTATAGTCTTGGGATGTGGGTGAACATAAATCGTCGTAGCCCTTGAGTCGTGAATGCCTCGCTTAAGATTTAACCGACCGATTGCAAGTAATTTAATGTTCTTGTCAGGCTTGTTCATTGCTATTCCCAAAGTCCTTAAGCAGTTTGATTGCTATTGATTTCACATAAACATATCCTTTTCACTGATTGAATTCGTTCGTATCTAGTCCCATGGGAGTATATTACGTTACTTCCATTCCACGAGATAAGAACAAGCTGAAAATTGAAGAAAGCACTTGCCTTTCTATTGTTATCAGGCTAAATCATTTTGTCCTGCAAGCATTGGTGGTGGGTTATTTTATAGGCTGATGTCGTTTGTCTTTATTTCTTAACTGCAAAAAGGCAAAGAGTCTTGACCTACACAGCGATCGAAGAGTTGTGCAATTTCTTTAGTGAATTATAATAACCGTCAATTAACCTATTTTCTTCAAAGACAAATAACTGACCTCTGTCTTGTGTGCAGACGAAAAAAATCTATGAACAAATCTGTCTTTTGTCGGAGACAAATAGCAAATTTAACAATTTAACCGGAAAAATACGTTAAGCGTACAGAAGTCTGGCTTCTGTAAATTCGCACGTACATTAGGTTATGCGATGTCGGTGACGATTGTTCACATCAGTAAAGCTATAGAGAAAAGAAAAAAAGGTTATTCCGCATGGTAATCGGTTTCTTCCATTATTTGCTGGAGCAGAAACAGAGAGTGTGCTAAATAAAGACACATGACAATTCTATCTCTGACTAAAGATCTGTTTTCGATGCCAAAAATTTACTTGTAAATCCAAATCTAAAATCGATATTTCATATTTTGATATGATGTGGCTGACAGAGTTCTGGGCCGTTACATGATTGCGTACTTGGTTTGATCTGAAGTGGCTAATAATGATGGCTTTAAAAAAATGTCAATTCTTCGAAAATTTACGGCTTTAATAAATGAGATAATTTTCAAAAATTGTTTTTTTTTATCCAAAAATGGCTGCAACGATAGGGCTGTTTTTTTAGCTTCGATCTTAGCAAAGCAAAGTAAAGTAGGATTTCAGCACGCAATTACAACAACTACGCTCTACTTGGCACTTCGAGACTCGTAATAGTTGTAATCGAGTGTTGAAAAAAGATTACTTAATGACAATTTGATTAAAGTTTTAGCTCTGATTCGAATGTTTTATTTTTTTTTATGTATTTTGTAAAACTTTGTGATGCCATTTATTAAAATCTATGTTAGGATATTAAATACTGTTTCAGACATGCGTCAAGTTTTTATTTACTTTTTAAAATTGTTTAGTATAAAGTCAAACCATCTGATAAGCAGTTTGGTACATACTTATTTGACAGCTAAATCTTTTTTGACATTTCGCCAAATTAATTGGTTGTCAGAAAGCCACATGTCCGAGATTTGTGTCAAAATGTTTTTGTCAAAGATTTGAGCCACTGTCAAACAATCTGCTCAGACCTTAAGACATTTGTTGTAGGTGACAGATTTAAAAGCTATATCCACAAATAAAAAACTACCAAACTGATTAGCTTTCATTAAAATGTCCCTTTATTGCTATAATATTAATTCAATTTTATTAAGAGAAACTTACTGAACTCCATTATTTGACAAATTTCATAATTAGCATGCGCTCAATAAACAAACATAAACATTCCAACATGCATTGTGTAGTAATACCAGGCGTTAATTGCATCAGGTTAATTATAAAATAAACAAAATCACTTCAAAACCGTTACCTTTGTGTGCAAAAGTTTATCTACTTGCATGCAGTAACAAATAATACACACAATAGCACACAATCAATTGAATCGAAATTTGATTATGTAATTCTTTTTCGTTTTCGGCGCGTTTCACTGTGTTTGTTAGCAGATATTGAGTAACTGCAAAGAAAAAACCCAGCTGAGAAAATGTTTACCTGAACTTGAGTCACAAGTAGGTAAGTTTTCAAAATAAATGATTTTCATCCAGCGACAGCTAGGGCTCATATCTAATCAATGGCCGATAAGATTGAGCCGATGGAAATATGATTTGTGAATCAATTTGTCCTAGGCGGTTGTAAAACAGGTGAACTTTGATAAGCATTGCTCTGTCATGACATAGATGGATGACTGTGCGATATATTTTGCGCTCAATTATATCCACGATAGAATTAATAAATAAAACAGTAGGCTGAATGGAAGGAAATTTACCCATATTGCATTGCAAATAAACCTTCATAAGATGACGTTGATATGATAATCTATCTGGGTTGAACTACTGTTCCATATCAATGTTGTTAAACATCAAGCCACTTGAGTTATGGCGGAGTGTAATCAAAACAGATCATCAACAAGGTGGTTCGTATATTCAATATCAATTATGAATCGTTCATTTGTATTCCGTATGGATCATAGAATGAGTCTCAAGTTCATGAATTGTGTAAGGGTTACGTGATGGTGTACTTACTGATTAACTTGCCTACAAAATTCAGATCCCAATAATTTTGGAATTGATAAGATAAAAACCAAAGCAATTTTAGGGTGACGTATGAGTTGGCAATTTTGAATGACATTTCAAGGCATTCAAAAAACTAACTACTTTAGCTAGAACATTGTTGGTGGGGTAATGCGAATAGGCTGAATTTGCATTGTGGAATTTCGGACAGCCCACATTGATTTCGAACAGTTTGCTTTGCGAAACGTCAAACCTGTGACATCTACCAGTAATTAATATTTGTCAGTCAACTGATCATTGATTTGGTTCAAAGGTGTTTGAAATACTAATCACATAGCAATTTTTAAGATAATACTGTATACACTATTCGTCACTCATCATCGGCTCGGTAACTTTTATCAATATAAACAAATTATGAGTAGTTGGCAAATGAACATAAACCACAAACACTATTCACTCAAAAACTCGCAAAAATACAAGTACATATTCAATCAATTCAAATTGTCAGCTGCAAATTAAAAGTTCGTCCATAATAATAATTGTATTACTCATCGAGTCGAATGACAATACTGACAATTATAGTGCATATATGTTCATTAATCAGCTCAATGAACGACCTTCAATGGAAAAACTTAAATCGTTGTTATTGTCTTTACTTCATCCATATTTTTAATTCGATCGCCAACAAGGTCGATTACATATTTTATATCTTGAAAAGAAGGGGGATGAATTCACTACTTCTCTGGGGTTAATAGCAGGGCCTGTACTGTGCTTTGTTCAAAACAACAATGGAAACACATACACAAGGTAATAGGTATTCATGTGGGAACAAGTATGACTATGGGGGGTGGTTAGTTTTAGTTCGTGTGTTATCCTTAAAGGGGATGGAAATTTTCTTTTTCGCAGACAGTCGTTTAATTAAATGGTTAAATGTTTGCGTGATGCGAATATACGTCATACAATGATTTCCACATGCAACAAAAAAAATGTTTTATAACGAAGGAAAGCCTTTGGGAAATTCTCAACTAAATTTAAGTTAATACGTAAACTGTGTTTTTTGTTTCCGATCAAGCGTATCGATTGTTCCAGTTTTAAATTGTATGGTACAGGTTATTGATTTAAATGTTTACTTTTGGGTCAGACAAACTTACGACGCGGAACGTAACAATTATCGAGTTTTAAATATGAATACTAATCGACGGTAGGTGTAGTTCGGTAGAAATGGGAAAGTTTATTGACATGCAAATTAATTTACTTCCTACCAAAGCCATAAATAATGTCTTTTTCGAATAGAGCTGTCATTTTCACTTTCGACGGAAAGCATAAGCACATAAAGTAAACGAGTCCATATGATTATTGTGACATGCATAATCATGAGATATCGATGGCATAACGTTATTGCTTATGAGCTCATGCACTTCTGACCCTGGTGTGGAACGATTTGAGGTCGGTGACATATTTGGCAAGTGAACGAGGGAAACTACTTCTTTGACGCGTTATTGCACATTGCATCATTGTAATGCACTTCATTTAAATTATGAACGCTCAAGCGTCTTAATGGAAGAGCGCCTACATTTTTTGTCACAAAGCCAACTTCGTTTCATGGGCGGTCAATGATCATTGTTAAGTTGGCAGCTGCAAAAACGATTGGAATGACAGTTCACTGTTTTTGCAATATATTACGAATTGATTGCTGATTGCACGTTTTAAACTGCTCTCAAATACGTCTGTTCGATATAAAAATCATTCGGCACTTAGAAGGTAAGATTACTGACAGATCATAGTATAGAGCCCGAGTCGTAATAGTGCGAACTGTCAAAAGCTGAACTGGAATAGAGTAGTGCGCACACAATAAATCGCTGCGAAAGTGGCAACGAGAGCCATAAATGTTGGATACATTTAAGCTTTTGTGTGCGAAAGTTTGACAGCTGACAGGTACGAATAACAATTTTTGTGTAGTAAAGTAACACGACGCTGTTAGTATATGCCATAAACTAAGTATTAAATAGACTGACAACTTCAGCCAAAAAAGAGGGATTGCCTACAAGCTGAATTTGACCTTGAGTGTAGTCCAGTTTGAATTTATGTATTTGTGCTCATGTTAATCAAAGGTGGTTCACGCATACTTGGAAAAACATCCTACAGATCAGGTAGCCTGTATTCTCATTTCAATATCGAGTTTGGGGCTGTGTTGCAAATAATAGTTTTTATTAGTTCCAGGTTGAAATTGTTCGCTACACTTTTATAAAAATCTATATTGTAGTTGTTCGACTCTCATATTTCTTTGTATCAAGTGAAAATTATCATATAGCTAGACACCATGCAGTAAAATTAAGTTAAAAAAAAAAAACAATATCTAATTAAGTTAAAAAAAAAACTGAAGTCATTTAAACTAGCATTATTTATATTCTCGGCTGACGCAATTATTTTGGTTAATAATGTCAAATTTTCTAAGAAATTTTATTCGGTTTTTCTGTTGTTTTCCGTTGTTAAATGGAAACTTCATGAAAAGATTATAACTAAAACAATCATATGTCAAATCTTAATATTTTGTTGTAGACATTCCCGGCGAAATGATTTTTCGCCAAAAACAACAAACGAAAACAGAGACTATAATTGTGGGAACGAAAATATCTTATTTTATTTCCAGGAATGATTTGTTCGCAGTTTATTCGTTTATTTATTACATATTAGGCTTGTTTTTTTTAGCCTCGTTCTCAGCAAAGCAAAGTAAAGTATGATTTTCAGCACGGAATTACAACAACTACGCTCTACTTCACTCTTCGAGACTCGCAGTAGTTATTGTAATTTGTGTGCTGAAAAACTTACGTTGCTTTGCTGAGAACGAAGCTAAAAAAAAACACGCCTATTGATATTATTAGCCAACCATTTTGTTGAATACATGTTTCCGTGGTGAAATAAAACAAAAAATTTTAACTCTTAAGCTTAGTATCCTGCTCGCGCTAAATTTTAGCGTCCATAGTCTCCACTTCGATTCTCCACACCAAAGATAAATGCTCGCTAAATAATTATTTTGTATTTTAGTTTTGCGTTTTTTTTTTTTACCACAAAGGTTCTCTGCGGTTTCCTCCGAAAAATCTATAATAATCACACAACACACACTTTTCCCTCCTTTTTCTTCTGTCAACATTTATCTTCGATTTAATGTACTGGACATTTATTTCGCGAGCTAAATGAGTGGAGACTTGTCATCGGTCCATCTGTATGAGGTTAAGAATTTAGCGAGCGAACAGAATACTGCTTTGCTAAACTGCCTCGCTAAATTTTATCTTTGTAGAGATAAAATTTAGCGTGAGCAGGATACTTAGCTTTAGAACACATCCATCGGCTGATAGAAACTCAGCAAATACACTAACACTCTTTATTTTTCTCACAAAGCGTGCTCATTTTTCCATTTTTGCTAAAAGGCAATTTAATTGATTAATTTTTTCTGTACATAGTGAAATGTAGTTTGAATGTTTTCTTGTCTGATTGTTAATATTCCCACAATTTTTATGTTTTTTTCGTTAACGCATAGAAAGTTTTTCGAAAATCGTTATTCCCACAAAAAGTTAGTTAGTCGAGTGTCGTAACTGTAAGCTGTGTTGTCATACACATTGGTATTAGTAAAAGTATGTGTAAATCCTGGAAAAAATAGAGATTTCTCAAAAGTGCCTCAGATAAAAAAAAAAAGATTTATTTTTTCTCAAAAAAATGAACTAAGTGCCAAATAGAAAACGATATTAATTTATGGCATAAGCATATACATATTATCGCTGTCATTACCAACAGAATTTCAATTCCAGTCATATATCGCCTACTGCCACAGAAAAAAATCCAAATTATAGTAGTTCAAATGCAGGTAAGGGACACATTTCTATTCTTCAACTTCAACTGCTGCAACCAAAACAACTCGCTCAAATATAGCCTTCACTATAATGTTCACAGTATTGTGTTCGTATAACTACCTTTGATAGGTAGGTACAATAGAATATTGTATTATCGACTGAACTGAGTAGGGTTAAGACTGTGGCACCTGTCAAAAACAGTTAAACTTCAAATATGAAGAAAAGCAATCAGTAATACACGACAGTTGTAATATAAGAAGTGCACTGCTTACGTATTTTAACCGGGGAGCAAGAGTTTTTCAAGAAATGTCACCCCCCTCCTCAGATTTAGTTCGAACTAATTTAGGCTCTTTCTCCTAATCAAAAAACGCGAGTACGGGTCAATGATGAATTTACCCCCAATTTGCTCATATGATAAATATCGCTATCACCGCCTACGTAAAACCCCAGCACCTGATGAGCGCGATGACACATAAGTCTCTAGTCGCAAGCACGTTTAATCACAGTAAAAGTAATGACAGTAAAATGTGGCGCCAACAAAGTTTTCATCTTCTCAGTTGTAGAACGAATTTTCAAATATGCACAATAAGGGTCCTATCAAATGGGCAAATTGCCAGACAAGCATCCTCCGAATACGCCATAAAAACAATACGTCACCTCTGTTCGTACTCGTATACGATAAATCTAAAATACAAAATAAAAACTCACCCCATTCCGAGAGAATCCATTCTTTTTGATGTCTGTCATTTTGATAGCACTTATCGGCGACGATACTGCCTCAATAGCAAGTTCGACTTCTGCTCGCTCTTCTTTGTCGGATACACCGGACGAGTCTTTATTTGGAAAATGCTTGTGCAGACACTTTTTAAAGTTGCTTTTCAAGCGAGTTGCTTGCGAGTCTAGGGAACAGCTTGATTTAGGATCCCCCACCAATGGATGAGTGTTCCTAGTTGCACGACACGAACCACAGCACACACACGTTGCACTACTCAAATTTCTTGAATTCTGTTGAACCTCTGCTGGAACGACAGATCGACTAATGCCCCTTGAATGACGACAGCAGTGTTGATGATGACGAGCTATTTGACTATACTGTTCGGCACTGCTCTGTCGACGAGAATTCGCTACGGCTACTCGGATAACAGTCGTGGCCATAAAATTCAAAGGAGTCTGGCTCGAATTCTATTCCCAAAAATGAATGTTCTCTCACACAATTTCCGCTTATCAGCAGACTTGTTTGGAATTTTTATCGGATTTCAACTTCAAGGCTAACCTATTGGCACTCGGGACCAAAGCACATTGTTCTCTTTAATTACCTATTATTTTCTTTTTTCTTTAGTACCTATCTTGCTCACTCATGTGCATACTATCTGTAAACGTCAGGGTAGGTGCGCTATATTCCACATGGGTATTCACACACTTGGCCTACAGTACAACACACAATGTACGGTATACGAGTACAGTGGGTGACTGCATCCAATTAGCCTTTGCACTTAACAATTTGATGTGGACCAGGCACGAAAGACACAAATAAATTCATTAACTGATAGAGATTTCACGGTCATTTGGGGTGGTTGAACGGCTTTTTTTTTGTATTTTTCGGAAGTTCGACAATAACAAAAAATAAAAAAAATAAAACACACACGGTTGCAATTGAAATCAACTTTTATTTTTGACGTCAAGTTCCACTTTAAAGGTCAGACCGTGTACCTGTACAGTGTACGACAGGCTTTAAGCGATTCAGTGAAAGGTTCGTTAGCCACGGTTTATTGGTTGCACAAACAAACGCGGTGACAAGTGTTTTTTTTTTTTTTTTTTTGGTTTTGGGGCTGGTAGAGGGACAATAACACCACAGTTAGGTACACGCGGAACGGAAGACTACTACGATACAACGATGAATACGATGCTGTCACAGCAGTAACACTGGGAATACTGCCAAAAAAAAATACTGCTGTACAGTTCAACGCAAACGTCTTTGGTGGCGGCTTCGCTGGTGATTCCTTTTCATTGGGCTGCCGTTGTGTTTAGTTGTTGTTGTACTTATCAAGTACGCTCCATTAAGCTCATTGACTCATGGCTGCTCTTGTGGGTGCTCTCTGTTGTTGCTAGTCGTTATGAAAGAGAGACATAATCAGAGCTTTACAAAGTTCAGACTTATATTTCCATTCCCTTAGCATTTCCTTTCATTCACTGCAATGGCATTTGCTTTTCAAACTACGGAAAAGAAACTTTTTGTTTTCGCTTTCATTTTGTGCTTTTGTGGGGGTATTCTGTTTAACTACTTCCAATGGCAACAATTTGAATTGTTGTGCTTATTTTCCAAAATTCGATTGTTTAGTGCATAGAAGTAGCGTTTAGGCGTCGAAATGCTAAAGAAGATTTACTAAGGACTAGAAAAACAATGTAATTCAGATAACATCGGTTTATATGAACTTTAACACGACTTCTGACTGTTCCTACAGTTGCTTAAAAATCAAGAGAAGCGTTTAAGATAACGGTTAGAACGGCTTTTTGGTTGATAATATTTTATTGAGGTAGTGATGCCACTTAAAATTTTAAAGTACTAACTATACTTTTTTTTTTTTTTTAACTATACTTAGAAGCATGTTAAGTATTCCGATGCGTTGAACTGTCAAAGCTACATTAAGATTGTTAAATTCAAAAAAAAACGGTTTAAAAATACTTCTTTTGTTCAAAAATTAGATAGGAAGTGGAAGTGTGGCAACTTAAAAAATGTGCGGCGATGAACAATGTCCCAATGGCATATCAAAACTTGAGACCACAACTAGCAATCCTTTTACAGATTCCCTTAATTTTTTTATGTCACGGAGAGTCCGTGAAAGCCAGCCATTTTGTTTTATCTTATTATCATTAGATTCGAATTCTATATTCCATGTATGAATGCCTTATCAATTTGGGAGATCAACTATTAGCCGGTCGCCCTATTTGTATAGAGCTTTTTATTTAACTTTGTATGCGAGTTTCATCCGCACCAAACATCTATTATCTCTTTCCGAATAGGTAATTTGAAATTATTTACAAAACGTATACAAGAACGCTCGCTGTTTTCACAATAGATCGACAATACCACTGCGGTTGCGCTTTCAATCGATAAAGAAGGTCCAGTCGTAATGGTTAAGAAATTAAACACAACTCTGTACATATTGGTGGTAAGGACGGTTACCTTTAACAACAACATTTGGAAAACTGATTAACATTTTGCGTCTTGTGCTTAGTTTAAAGCTTTTGTCCTCTCCATTGCAAAAGCAAATTAACAAGCAATAAAATGATGAAATGTAAAAACACCCAAAGATAGTACGTATACGACATGGTGCCCCTGAAATTGCTTGCACATGAAATATCATATTTTTATTTCTTATGGAAAAAATGGAAAGTAATTGCTGCACGATTTCCATCATGACTGCCTCCAAATAATGGCGCACACGTCTTAAAAAGTAAAAACAAACTACCTACAACAGCAAGTTCAACTTGCACGATTTTTAAAACCTCATTGCTTCATATTTCGTTAATGGAAAACAGGTGTCGGACGGCTCCATTACCAGAGACATTTCCTAAGCAACAACAACAACAAAAAAAAACTGAAATTATAATAAAATAAGACAACAGCAATCACAAATGTGGCACACCCAGCAATTAAGATGCTGGACGCATATCGCAGTTACTCTCGAAACCCAATATGGAATCCATACTATAATGTGATAGCCATTTGCATGCAGAGCACTTGCACAGAAAGTACAACGTGAACGATTTAGCAGTATAAATGCCAAAGTGTACAGATACACAGAAAAATGTCGATCCATACGGACGTTGGTTGAGTTCCGCTCGTTTAAATTGCAGCCCATTACATGTTGACCACATGCATTTTATAGTCGAATACAAAAAGGTTTACTCACCTACCTTACCCATAAAGCTTTTTGGGTAAGAAAAACCTGCATGTTTACCTGCAAAATAATAAATATGGTGAAAGAAAAAGTGCAAGTCCAAGTCGTTAGGTTTTTTTTTTGTCATAAAGAAAGAGGTATATTTCCGCTGTGTGGTATTGTAGGGGAGACCATGTAAAATCGAGAGTAAACGAGTAATTGGATATGGGTATAATATAACTTACAGTATGTTAACCTACCTACTATAACGTCTAGAGAAGAGGAAAGAGAATATCGAATTGAACACGGTACATTTCGATTCAATTCAAATGTTCCAAATTAAATTCAAAGTATATTTTTAGGTGCAACATTTGCGCGTAAAAGGTTGAAATAGGAAACTAAATTAAGCATACTTATTGGCGCGGCATCTAACGACATAAATATTGTTGGAAATAAAAGATATATATAAAAGATATATATATTTGTTGTTTGCTGTTTTGGCAGATAGTGGTTATGAATAAGCAATGGCCGTATTCAAGAATCTAGTTATCTTAAGTCGACTAGATTGGTCTGGATGAGATGTAAGCTGAACGCAAAAACTAGATTGGTCGGGAACGTCACTTTTCCTACGTCATCCACATACGCAAACTGTCAACTTAGTACCCAGTCACGAATTTCTTGACCCCAATGTCATTTGTATTCAAATATTTGTAGGGTGATATTCGATTGATCTGAGTATTACGATGTGTACTAAAAAATGCGAAACAAAAGACACACGCATAATGGCCGTGTTTCATTGACCGATTACATATGTATATCATTTTGGCTATTTATGTCGAAACAACATTTATGCCCCGCCCGTTGTTTCAAAATATTAGGTGTTTTTTGATTGAGGGAATGGGGGAATTTAAATGTCAGCCAAATAAATACCAAATATTTTTTTCTTTGTCGAAATGCGAACTGTGTTCTTAATGAGGCCGATCCGATTTCTGGTTTAGTAAGTCTGACTGCATTTTTCATTTTATGTCTGATTATTAATTGACATTAGTAAGAACAATGTACCGTCAGACAACGTTGGCCGTCAGACGTCAGTTAGCATACAAACATTTGACGTAGGTAACTGCTGTGTATTCAGTTGTTAACTTTTACGCAGCCTTTATTGTTCTTCCAGATAATAGGCCTGTTTTTTTTAGCTTCGTTCTCAGCAAAGCAACTACTACGCTCTACTTGACACTTCGAGACTCGCAGTAGTTATTGTAATTGTGCTGAAAATCTTACTTTACTTTGCTTTGCTGAGAACGAAGCTCAAAAAAAGACGCCTAATATTAAACAACCTTCAACGATACCCTAGTTGACATATTAGGCGTTTTTTTTTTTAGCTTCGTTCTCAGCAAAGCAAAGTAAAGTAAGATTTTCAGCACACAACTACTGCGAGTCTCTAAATGTCAAGTGAGCGTAGTTGTTGTAATTGCGTGCTGAAAATCCTACTTTACTTTGCTTTGCTGAGAACGGAGCTCAAAAAAACAGGCCTTCTCAGCAAAGCAAAGTAAAGTAGGATTTTCCACACGCAATTACAACAACTACTCTGAGTTCTCGAAGTGTCAAGTAGAGCGCAGTTGTTGTAATTGCGTGCTGAAAATCCTACTTTACTTTGCTTTGCTGAGTACTAAGCTCAAAAAAACACGACTAATATATACATACGGTGACCATAAGTCCCGGGACAGTCCCGTTTTTCAATAGCCCGGTTGTTTTTTATATAAATACGGGACATTTCAATCCGAAATTTATTGTTAGTTTTGGCCATTTGTGTGTTGTTTCGTATTTATATAAAAACGTCAACTGAATAACTAGTCCGCTAGTATTTTAAACTCAAACACTTACACTCGTACCAAAAATGTTGCTCGATTCTGCAAGTGTTCAAGAAAAAAATGTTCACACAATTAACGACTTTCAAGTTTTAAAAACATTCTTTGTAACGAAGAGAGTAAGATTTTTTTAGTTGTTGTGTAACGTAAAGCATGCACATGCACAGTTTATGCTGATACAATGCTGATTGAATATGACGTTTGAGTTTTAGAACGCACTTTTTACATCAAACAAAATAAAAATTCTTTAAAAAGCATATGTTTCTATGGATACAAATGTTTATTTACTTACTTTTCTTTCTCTTCCGACATTTTTCTTCCTTTTTTGCCGGCGAATCAACAGCGCTTCAGGTATTTCTGCGATGTTTTTTTTCGTTATATTTGCGCATCAGTTTGATCAACATTGCAATAATGAACACTTGACGTTGAAAGTGATGCCAATATTTGCATTAATGAACATGTTGCAAGGCATTATGACCATCATGATGCGAGTGATGCGTTACTGAATTTACACGTTGTAACAGTGACAACTATGCGGGATTTAAAAAGGAACGATCATTTCTGAAAGGATTTAATTCAGTAATCATGCATTTTATTATGTAATGCACTTGATAAAGCTGGCAACAAATTACCAATTTATATTTTAAGACATTATACGACAACTTGAATGTAATTGCTCTTGAAAAAAAAACTAAAAATACTTTCTATTTTATTTTAAAGTGCAGAGGCTTGCCATTATTTATTAACGCTTACAACCCGACTCTTTGGCCGTAGGTATACACATAAATATCTATAATTGTTTGCTTTTAAGAAAAAGCAAAAATCTATCGAGCTGTACTTAAAATCTAAACACGCAACGTGCTGAATGTGACTGTGTAGCAACTATATCTTCTGCAATTATAGTTGTTTCTCCTCTTCTAATGCTCGTAATTTGCTCTGGTCCAAGAGGTATCTCGAAACTTTTTCGTACGTCAAGAACGTTATCATTGTGGCGGGTACAACACGTACCAAACTTGCTCGTAACCCTTTGTAAAATCCACGCCATCCCTCGTAACTGCAAGAGAAGAGTTCATTCTGTGATATCCACCATTTAACCAGATTTTGGCTTACCTTTATTAGCAAAGAGATTCTGCATGTTTTTGTTTTTTATTCTGCATCAAAATAGGCTTTGAATAATTCACAGCCCACACATCTGCACGAAACCAAAAATCATATGGAAAAGAAAACTCAAAGGCATTTAGGGGTTGCGCCAAGTATTGATATTTTAATATGTAGTTCTTTTTTTTGTTGTAATTGTTTTATAGAGTTACAAAGTTTCAAAGTTTATTACAGTATGTTTGGAAGAAAAACAATGAAGAATCTTTTTGCCATATAGGTATTCTTAAAAGTTAAGGGAAATTTATTATAACGGTAGATAATATTACTGTAATTGAGTAAATACGAAATATGAATATGCATGGAGTCATACAGTTATATATTTATTTTACTGAATTCAATTTATTGCTTTTCGAGAACGACAGATGAGGTGGAGAGTCGTAAATTGTTGGCAGGTGGAATGTCCTCTAGTGCAGTATAATTAGTACTCTGTGCTTGAAGAAAGGCACCTGTAGTTGGGCGTCTCTCTACCAATTCGCTGATGTCGAAAATATGAACATTAGGAAATAAATTGTGATTTTATTGTGAAACTAATTTGTTTCGTAAATATGAAATTTGTCTGCGGAGCAAGAAATGAAATCAAAGCGAAAGTGAAGACTTTTCAACTTAGTGCGCGTCGCTATGGGCAGTGTAATGGCCCAATATGCATAAAACAAACTTGTCGAACGAAGAGTTTTATATATCATTCTTTGTATCCTAGTTATAGAAAAATAACTTGTAACCACAGGTATGCCATGGTATGTAAAGCATTCCATTTAGACAGCCATCATCATCGAAGCGATCTGCACTTATTGGACGCATAATATTTTATGAAAGTCTTTTTTCAATAAAATAAGAAGCCGAGACAACGTCGTTACATACCAAATCAGTTTACGCCGACTAATAAACTAGGAGCTTCAATCTGTCACGTTTCCATAAAATCATTGTCACCATCATCCGATATAGTCGGATCATATAAAAACCTTTAGATGGTATGGCATCTCAAACTTCAGTAAGAAGTTATATTATGTACAGAAAAGAACAATTGTAGTTCCCGAATTTTTTGACAGTTGTGGGAAAGTAAACGAATACACTACTTGCCGTACCAACTCAATTCCCAACCACATCCAATTTACGTCCTCTCCAACCATCAACTCATCGATAAAATTGTAATTTAACAAATCGTTTTTGCAGCAGCAACTCAAATAAAAAAGTTAAATAATATAAAAAATAAAAACAAATTTCATTTAGCTTCAGTGTGTGTTTTCTTTTTCTATTTTTTTTTTTCAAACTGAATAACACATAATTAATACAAAATACTTTTGTTTTTCTTTTAATGTTTCAACAATTGAAATATGTATCGTTATTATTTAAATAAATTAATAATATTTCCGAACCTAAGACTAATGGATTTTCGTTTGCTATATGGAAAATGGGTATCATGACCGTGTGAGAAAATAACGAGACTTAACAACTAATATTCAAGAACTGTTATAAAAAAAGAAACAAGTAGGAAAGCGGATGGAATAGAAAAATGTTATAATAACAATAATACAAAAACGTTCTTAGCTTAGTAAATTCAATGATTGTTTTGGAAATTTACTTATTCTTGTGTTTTATCGTTTTGTTTTCTCCTCTTCATTTTTTCTTTTCGAAATGTTCTTCGCTATATAGTTGATCGCCGTTTAGTTTAATGCTTATACGTTCTTAGTGTTTAAAAAATAATATACGCGTACATGCTAACATCTAAAGTATTTTTAAGTTATGAATTTTTGTCATTTTTTGTGCTGCTTATTCAAGTAGGTTTTGTTTAATGTTATAAATAGGATAGTGCGAATGGAGTTTAATTATTTCTATTTGTCGTGGGGGCTTTGGACTACTTTCAGTTGGTCAGCTTCTCCCAGATCAGCATGACCAAACAAATGTTTGGCGTGACATGTACTAAGTAGGGGAACAGACCCTTATAAAAACCTGGCATACGTTCGTACCTCCATGTTTGTTTGACGCAATCCCATGTGCCGCTGTAGTTGTGGTGGTGATCCTGCAGACGTGCGCGAATAACTTGATATGGATATGTAGTAGCAGCGGCAATAAGTTTCGATACAGCAGCGAATGCCAAATACTCAGAGGTGGCCTGAAAGGAAAAAAAATGGAAACAATTAAAAAATGGTTGCCGAGTCTTCTTTGTTTGATTAATAAAAAATTGATTTCACCAATCAACACTATCGCACGTTGAACTTGTTTTTGGAAGCACTTATCTGCTATTCGTTTGAAAGGTTGACAAGCCCCCAAACACATTTATAATTCATGACGTAAAGACCGAGCAAGATAACTTGAAAGTCGACCATAAACAACATGTTTACCCCCAAGAAACCTTGTTATTCGCATTTGAATCTGTTTGGTTACCATAAGTGGATTTCACAGTGCAAATGTAATAAATACCACACCCCTTCTTTATGCTGTGACGCGGTCAATACAAAGTCAGATATGTTTTGGGATCAACAAGCGAAATGCGAACTACAGAAAAACAAGTCATTATACAGAAAATCACCTGATCGGCCATAATTGTTGTTTGCTTTGGAGATAGAGCCAATAATGCGAAGCTAGCCGAATGAATAACATATTTTCGTCTTTTGCGAAAAGAGGTCGCTTCTCGATTACTGTTGCAAATGAATTTCGCTTGCGTATGACAGAAAGGCGTACTTGCGTCACGTGCTGCTAATTTGGGACTCTACTCGTTTTGCGGATAAAAGCGAAAAGTCGTGTGTCAGTTTTTCACATCTAATCATCGTCGGAGGAGTATTTGCAAATGTCATTTCACACGTCTAGTCATAAGACTTCTATTGGGAAATATGATGACGGATGATTTTTGAGAATTAAAACCGTCTGCTCACGCACAGTGCACCTGATTTCAATCAAATCAAAGGGGCAATCGAGATGGCTGAGTTTAAAAATAAATCATTTTTCAACTCTGTAGCTGACAGTTGTTTTGTAGAAAAATTCAACGTTTCACCGTAGTGGAAAAGACACTAGATGAGCCAACACAGATGAGATCAAATGCCACACCATAGAGTAGTGCTACGAATGATTGGACTATTCTAAATCATCAAGGGCAACCCCATGGGGATTTGATCTAACCATCTCATCCTACGCAATTTGAACCACTGACAGCACAATAATAATCCTTTTGAAGATTACGCATAAGTGAATGCACTTTCTACAGACAAAACGTCTGCGCTACCAGGAGCGTTCACCCCAACTTAACCCCATATAAGGTTGATATCATTCAATCCTACTATTGAACACGGAAATTATGACATCGAATTCCCCCCTTGCATCACGCAGAATATTTTATTCTCCGTCAACCACTTGTATTCTCGTGACTTTATTTTGTTGAAGGTCGTACTCGGATATAAGGTCAGGATAAGACAAAAAAAAAAAAAAAAAAACATCTTATGACTGATCCACAAGCCAGAAGCATTTACAAAGAGAAAATAAAACACCCAACGAAAACGAAAACTTTTCTTAAGAATCCAAAGTTAACGTAAACATGTATATCACTCCATTTTGGCAAGCAGCCACTTTCCGAGACTTTTAAATATGTATATGCCGTACGGCAATTACAAGAAAAATATTATCGTTCCGTCTAAATTTATACGGATGCGCTGCCTAACAACAGAATTATCACTCGACTTGCTTGGCAACGCAAATCCAATTCCAGTTGGTCTATTCTGCTGTTATCTTGGTAGTCGTCAGGGCGCAGTAAGTTGCTAATCGGACGGTAAGCGAAAAAACATGTTCACAAATAAACCGCCAATAAACAGCCAATTCCGCAAATGCTCCATAATTATTTGCTAAAGAAGAGTCGGGGAATTTTCACGTATAAATAGTGAATCAATAATTTATTTGTTTAGCAAAAACATGGTTATCATTCGATTAGGCGATGTTTATGAGTTTTTCTAGAGGCTTCGTTTGTTGGCGTGGACTTGTTTTCAGCGAAAGACTTTTTTGTGGCAAAACAGGCGACAAGATAAGAGCTAGGTTTGAATTTGAAAAGTGGAGAGGTACGAAAATTGGTGGATCGTGATTCATTTGGATTTTTGTTACCAACTGTAGTTTAATTTCTTAACATTTGGGGTGTTGTTGTTTGTTAGACTGTCTATTTTTGGGAAACAAAGTTGTGCTATCTGTCGGTGGAATTTCAATGCGCGAGAATTTGTAAGTCGGTTAGTTGGTCGTCTTTTAGCATGATTTGTAGGTCATTGTGATCGGAGATCAATAAGCACAATGTAATGGATGCCATAGAAGGGGCATCCTTCAGAAAAACAAGCTGCTTGTGTTTGGCCAATAAATAAAATCAAATCAGCTAAGTCTTTATGGCGTCAGATGAGCTTTATCAGTCTAGTGCTTGTACTTGTATTGGTTTACTGACATAATTTGTGCACTTTAAAAGCCCACATTGACTAACGTTATGGCTCAGGCAAAATGAATGATCGAAATTGAGTGGAGAATAGGTGAAGAGAATGTCTGCTGACCATCCAGCAATTTATTTATCTTTAGAGTAAAATAGGCTCGAAATGTTTAGTGGATTTATTGTGATATCCTCATGGTTATAAATCGTCAGTGATAAACGAATGTTCAACTAAACGGTGTAGGTCTTTGAGCTGCGCTGAAGAACGTGTCTTTAGTAAACTAAAAATTGCATGTAACTAACACTGCAGTCTTCGTTGCATGCTCGTCCCTTTTAACGGAATTGATCTCTCAAAAGATTGAAAAACAATTAGCTGCCCTGCTATTCTATATCGAGATAATGTGACTATTTGCATTACTTACCAGTTTAGTATCGATTGGCAGCTTCCTGTACTCGTTATAGCAATTCTTCATTTCTTCATAGGTCATGAACTGCAACGCGCCATGGGAAACACCCAACATGCTTGGAAGGAAGCCCTAAATTCGGAAGAAAGAATTTAATTCCATTGCAGTTAGAAAGGTAACTGCCGGCCAAACTTACCCTATACAATCCACGAACGCCCTCTTGTCTGTAGATTTGTCCTAATGCTTGAACCATACCGCGATACTGATCAGCTTTCGGCGTGTTAGCCACATTCTCATACTGCAAACAGAGACGAGTCTTTACAACCCAAATTGGATTTGTCAAGAGCAGCGTTAAGACTCCTGCTTCTGCTGCCGCCAACATATGCAAACCGGGTCCAAGCGGCGTACTTGTGTCGCCCGCTTGAATGAATGTTTTTATGCTATTGTAGCTGAAATAAAATTTTTCTCATTACGTTCATCGTTCCAATAAAGAATTGGCATTGATTTTCAACTTACAACATGAAATAGAATCCCCAGGCACTGCCCGAACCCCAAACATTGGGAGTGACACCTTTGTACAGACCACGGAAGCCTTCCTGTCGAAAGATTGTGGTGAACGCGCTACCCAAGCCTCGGTATTGTGGAATTGCTGCTGTACGCCCATCATTAACTAGAGGGACAAACAAGATAACGTATTAGTTAATATATACTTCCGCATAGGTGAAAAGTACATAAACAAATAAATTATAAAACATTTCTATTAAATGCAAAACAAAACTGTGAAAACAAACTATCGGACTCTTGATCTTTAGCCAAACGAAGAAAACCTGATAAGCAACAAGTGCGTCATTGTTATTCCCAGTACTTTGCGGACTTGCACGTTCGCATATTTGCTTGCGTAACTTTTCTGCAAAAATTTCGTCAGATTAACGTTAATGTATGCGCTACAGCAGAGAAAATGTATTCCCCTTTCGTCGACATCTGCTATAAAAGGGGGCTCGTCATTTTGTTTGCCTGTATAAATTAGTATATAAATCAGTTGTCTGCATGGGTGACATGCGAATGAATGGAAAACTTTGCTACATCCACAGCGGTTGCGTGGAAAGAAAAGCATCGCAGACCCGGTCAGATGACCGACAAACCGGGGGGGGGGAGGTTGCCTATTTTTATTTGAACGCAATACGCGTGGTCCTTTTTTCTTTTTAATCGAACGATGTTAAAAGGGTGATGCTTTTAAACTAGAATGGCGAGGGAGTTATTTGAGGCACAAACTGATTTAAACTTAATCAATGTGTCTGCGCAGGATTAGTGGTAGAGAAGACAAATAAGACGTCTGAGTTCAGTCAGAGAAAAATATTGCTACATAGTCAGAAAGAAATGGTAAACTCGCAGCCATAGATAAATCATACTGATCTTGATGAATCTTGGATAAGTCTACGTCACCATTTCGACTTGGAACTTACGCTTATCCATAACACCCCCTTAAGGCACGATCTTACACAGTTTGGTTTAAACGTGAGAAAACGGGCGTTCCCAATCAAATGAGTGAAGCACCACTTAACTGAACAGTGTGCATTGCTTAAACCATTGCAATTATAATTGTACGAAAGCTATGACGCCTATGATAATTTGTTGTCATTTCAAACAACCATATGCACTGCCTTGCTTTTGTAATGAGAGACAATCGCATCCGCACATATTTCGAATGGAATTTGTTTGCTCTGTTTTAAAACAGTGTTGTGGAGATTGTCAGACGTTTGCAAAAAGTCTTAAAAATCACCCACTAATGTACAATTATACAAAATACCCACAAACATAAATGATTTGTGGCACTCATCTTATATCAGCGGCAATGAAAACAAGTGGGTAACCTTGTCGGACTTCACATGGGACCACCCCAATAATCCGTTCTAAACAGACCACAACAAGCACCGTGGACTCTCATATAAAAGTTCAACAACAGCACAAAATCGCGTACACAACAGTATTTATGAACTTTAAGCCCAATTGTTAAAAATATGTCTGATGCGCAAATGAGTATTGATAAAGAAAACAATTATGCCGTACCCAACGAGCATGTTTCATTTTGATACCATCAGCAGTTCAAACCTAATCAACCTTGAGTTGGGGTCTTGAATGAGTGCGCTCCACGATACGGGCCACAAGCTGATAGTTACATAAGGGCATGCACAAGTTTGAATCAATAATTTGTCCATTTGCCGGTTTCTTCCAGCAAATTTGTTTGTTCTTCGTTTAAACAAGTTGAAGAACTATTTGATGCGTTATCTGCTAAGCATCTCTGTTTGCCTACATCAAACAACAACAACAACAAATATTATTTTTTCATCTACCAAACGTTTACGTGTAAACAAACCAGCAAACAAATCGACTTAGGTCATAAATACTTATGCCCAATTCACTTTGTGGCTTGTTGTTGCGAATTTTAGCTACACAATGACGATATCGCCAATTCCACGAAAGCAAATGAATCGGCGTTTAAATGTTTATCCGGAAATTTAATAGACATGGCAAACAACAAAGTTTGTAATTGCAAATTAGCTACGTCCCGGCCAGATTATGCATTCACCACTTCACATTGCCGATTTGGCGAAAATTCGACATGCGCGTGCTGGAAGATTCTACAAATTTCTATTCTATGTCAAACCTTCCAGTGCACCTATTATACAATTCGTTTGATTAAATCTCCACGTGAAACACTCTTGTGTAATGCATTCGCTAATAGTATTACATCACAAAAGTGAATTGAATGTAATTCCAGGTCATTCGAATTGTTCACACAGCTAGGTCTGTGAAGGGCGCAGTGATCTTGCCCTGATATACACCACGCGTAGTAGTAGCGCCCATTGGGGATTTTCCTAAATATCACCACTTGAGTGTATTTTTTTGTTTTGTTTTGTTGGCGCTTTGCACGAGCAACGTTGTCATGTCGTCGTAATGTTTGTAAAGTTACTTGTGCCCATCACTTTGAGTCGATTGCGCGTGTCTGTAATGTGAAGGAGCGAGATAGCACATCTTAGAAAAGAACGAGGTTGTCTACATGTCTGGTGGAAATAATCAAGAAGGATAAGAGATCACAATTTGGTGTCAATGATGACAGTGGTATGCCCTTCGTCGGTTATAAAAATTGATTATGAAATTAATTTTACGACACGTTGGTTGATATCTTCAATGATTACTTGTGCATAATTTCAAGGGTTCAATGGCATAATGCAAATGCATCGTAATATGAGATGTGAGTTGTTCGCAATATTCAGATTTCACCGCCAACTCAAAATTTGTGCTCTGACTGCTTCTATTTAATTTGTCACAATAGACGGGAAAAGAAAGGGCTCGATAGAAACGCTTACAGAGGTGAAATCTCCGCGTCTTGAAGATTATTGTTTAGAAAATACTGCACCTACAGAAAGAGAGTTCGCCCCAAGGTTGAGAATCGTTTCGAACACCTTAACATGTTTCAATAAAGCTACGACTTTTGCCATTTCCGGCAATCGTCAAGTAGGTCAATGTCATTTCATTACAATGCGACTGCTGGTCTATGGTAATCTATGATGAACTGGTATGCGGAGGCAGAAACCAGGTCCATTCAAGGCCGAAATAACAACAAATGGTGGCGAAATTCAAGGACGTTGTGTGAATTAATTCCGAAAAGATGCCTAAATAAATATTTGAAATTTTTGCCTCAGTTGTTTCTTGTTTGGCATGAACGATTGATTGGAAAAGAAACAGGGAGCCTTACCACTAAACAATTTTTGTTTAGGAATTCAAAATATATATGTTTTCGATACAAATTTTGCAATTCTGAGCTTCCGAAGTCGCAACTAAAATTTCTTATTAGTACGGCGCAGAGAAATTGTGGTATTTTTTGGGATGGTCACTTGGTCAGTGAAAACAAATCGATTTTATTAGTCTGGTTGGTAGACAGGTATTCCCTTTTGTCATCGAGTCTGCATAGTTTTTCCTCCACCGAAGCTGGGATCTCTTTGAATTGCCTCTTGACCTATAGTCCTTATGCTATCTTTATTTCATTGATTGCGGAATGTCTTAGTAAATTTTCCAGCCTTACAACCGATTGTTTTCGACATTCTAAAAGACATTAAGATTAAAATTCACCCCAGGCACGCAAAATCCGAGGGCACTACACCATTTCATGTTCAAGTACCAAGCAGTCCAGCGCTTCAAAGACACAATCTTTGTGACAAAGCTGAGAACATTCTAAAAATTATATTCTTTTCTCGACTTTTCGTACAAAATGTACACCCAGTCACCAGGCGAGAATATTGAATATCACATGTATGCGCATATTTATATAGATATTTATATCTACAGCCAGTGCATAAACAAAATCATAAAAAGCCGTCCGTCATGCATAGTAAACAACCCAGTATAACGTACAGTTTTGCCGATGGTTCTTTTGTTCGTTTCGTGGAATGAGAGTGCTCAGCTGTTTTGCCACTCACGTGAGAATGAGAAGCGTTGCCCGACTAGTACCAGTTTAATGACTCACATCCAGATGATGGATTGTATTTGAAGTACTGTACGCAATTTTACAGGGGGCAATTCAAATGCCACAAAAGCACAACGATGATAATATTATATGCGATTGATTTTTCCCGAATTATCTGTCAAAGTGTATCTCGCTTTAGATGTTTGTGGTAACATCTCGTCTGAATTGCATCAGATTTTGCTATTGTTTGCCTATTTCGAGTTTGAGAAATCAGCAATTCAAGAGAAACTGTGGAAACGAAAACAAGTTTTGCAAGCCTTTGGACAAAAATTCACGCGCAGAGTAAATGATGCGGTGGCTGACTGTGTAACAGCAAAAACAGATGCTTGTTCAGTAGATATACTACTCCTTTGTGTGTGAGGAGAGCTATGACGGTGGATTTACCAAGGTCTTTTATTGATTTGTATTTCAGTGTTCAGTGGATTTAGTACAAAAAGTTATGGATTTCAATAGTTGAGCAAAGTACACTGCACAGATTTGAGTTAGTCTATGCGGCCTTGGTCAACGATTTCTTTATTGCCTCGTAGTCGGAAGTGCAATTGTAAAGGTAAACCTTCACTTCCAGTTGTGTAAATGACAAAGCAAACTTGTACATAATATACATAGAATATTATAGGGGTATGAAAGCGCAGTGTGTACAATTGTAGCTATATACTCGCAATAATTAAAACTTACCAGCAAAACGTATCTTGATTAAATCCAAGGGATGCAGCAACAAGGTAGACGTTACGCCGCCGGAAACACCCGCTACCAGATGCTCGTATTTCACGTGCGAGAACAAATTGAATTTGCCAACATTTTTCTGATTTATAACAGCCATTGTGTGTTTGGGTGTGTGTTTACTAAGTTAATATAAAATTCAAGTTGAAATAATTCTCAGACTATCGATTGTGCTTTGTAAAAGTTTCGGCGAAAAACTCTTGTAATTTCTGTGCAAATATAATTTCGAAGAGAAAACACGAAAACGACGAAGAAATTCCTTGTATTACTGTTATTATAGTTTTCCTATTAATTATTGCTATTTGCAAGCATATTATTGTGAATTTTGTTTCAGAATTCAGAGAAATCTCTTTGGCTATCGTTAAGAATAGTTATTATTGTATTAACTGGATTATTGTGAATTAAATTTATATAATTTGATATTTTTATTCATGTACAAATTAATCAAAGAAATTCGTTGTTTTCAGCAAAAATTGAATTTGACGATTTTTTACTGTTCGCGTTGTTGCACAAAAAGTCAGTTTCACTAGAAAAGTTAATTGTTACACACATCTTCTTGAGTTAAATACGAGTCCAGCTATTTAATGTTATTTTCCGTAACTTATCGTTTAATAGTTGAGTCGATGAAAAGAATAAATTGTTAACCGTAGACCTTCCCGTAAATGATGTTGGTGTCCTTATGTAATGTATGTTGAATCGACTTCCGAAAAGACAAGATTTATTTAGAATTTAGACCGAAAGCACTGCGTGTATTTTATGCTACAACTGTTTATTTCGTTCTGATAATTTTTAGTGGAAAGGCGAAACTTAAATAGATTTTGTTTGTTGCTTCGGAATATATAGAAGTGATTCTATAGGATTCGGTCGGTGAAGGTGATGACGGCGGCAATAGATCTTTCCTCAACTGTCAAACGTGGAATGAATAGAGACGGCAGATATAAACGAAATAACGCCGTGATTTGATTGGTAGAGTATTTCGTTAAGTTTAAAATGACGCATAGTGATACCAAATCACTTTTGTTTTTGAAATACAAAGTGGATTGTGTATATGCTAAGGAAAACTTGCAAATAAAATGCCGATTCGCCAGGATTTTAACGATTTTCGTGGTGAATTTCGCAAAAGTTACGTTTTTTTGTTTTTATTTTGGATTTTATTTTTGATTTTAGTTTTATTTTTCCTCTTTGGTCCATTCAAAAATTAAGACACCAATTTTTTTCTATGCCGACGGAGTTAGGAATTATTAAAAAATTGGTCCATTTTCGATTGATTTTCTTGTGCGGCACAAATCAAACGTCATATATCAGCCAAATAAAACAATCAATCTCAACTCCCTTAAGTCAGTCTGATTGATATTTTATTTATTATAACGTCAGTATTGAAAATCTCGTAATATTCGTGAATTTTTGCCCTTAGGACCCGATTCTGAAGTGATAATCCGCGTTTTACGGCGTGTATCAAGAGCGGGTGTGTTTTCCTCTCTCTCTGCGCGTTTTCGCAAGTAGGTATTATATATACCTAATTTTTAATATAAACTTTTACAATTTCCAGGTATCTATAAAATAAAATGCATGTTATCATAATTGGAGCAATTAAATTCATTTCGAAAACTATATTTTTGCGTGGTTAGTCATGTAGTCATGGACTTTGTCAGGCGCTCGTCAAAATGTATGAACTAGTGTTAACTAATTGTTATAATCATAATCAATTAATTACACTTCTGTCATTCCTAGTTAAAATTGCACAACTACATTAAGTGTTGCGAGTGTCAGTTTAAATTAAATTAAAATACTCATTTATATATTTAAAAATATGCGCCTCCACTTCAGAGTTTTGTGAGGGATTCCAAATCATATTTGCTGGTAATTTTTGTAATTGTGTGCTGCAGATTATACATTACTTTGTTTTGCCGAGATAGCCTTTACTATAAATTCTTAAATCTGATTGTTGAATATTTTAGGAATGTGTATAAAACAAGAGGAGATATAAAACACTTGAATCTTGTCTCTTTTTTTTTTGTATTTAGAAAACACTTTGAAAGAATTAATTCAATTAGGAATATACAATTTGAGGGGCAAGTAGGTCACTGGGGAATCTCGCCAAGGTTTAGTTATTGTCCTCCTGAATGGGCCGGTGCTGATACCACTTCCTCCTCCACCATGACGGGGACCACGTGCAAAGCCAAAGGACTGCCCACAGCAAACTGCAATGAACACAGCCAAACAACGAAATATTCGTAGTCCCTTGGATATGTTCATTTTTGTGTAAAATGCACAACTGAATAGCTCCCTTTTATACTAAAACTTATCATCTCCATTAAAGATCATCGATGCGATAAGAAATCTTAATGTTTCCTCCAAAGGGGATTTGTATGACGCTCTCTTTAGGGGATTATTCGAAGTTCTCTACATTTTGTAAATCACAAGTTGAGTCACCAATAAATAAAACAATCATTTGGAAGAGTCTTACGAAATATTTTTATTTAATGAGCATATTAACTATTTTACAACAAAATGCTGTCAAACTTAGAGCTACAATACAGTGTAGAGAGGGAAGTCATTCAAAGCGTCCCGATACATATTTACAAGTCCATTGTTCACTCCCTGCTGATGAACTTCCCGTCCGTTATGAAACCTTTGAAACTATTTATTTATTTTTACAATAATTCATATTTTCTAAACTTCTTAAATAATACTAAAAAAAATATTTACTATGGCGGAGGACTGAGTTTTTCAAATCGATTCTACAAGCTACGTTCGCATCCAATCTTGGCGGCAAAACCACAAGCCGAATACAACCGAAGTTCCTAGAGTGATCGACAACGATCGCCTAGCCTGCGTTATGCTTAAACCAGTATCGGTTGAATTGCAACAGTTGATTGCGTGATAGACGACCCTAGGATAATAGTCGTTCCAAAACTTTATCGCCTGGAAATTCATGTCATCAGTCATGTTGAAGGCGCGATCGATAACCAAAATCTTTTGTTCGTCCGGCGTAAACCAATCCCATTTGATATAAACCCCTGCTGCAATGGGATTAGAAGTCTTGGCAAAATTAGCCCACATCGTCATAATGATATCCGATATCCGCTTGTCTGTGCTGTCCCACTGATTAATCATATCGCTATTCGTCCAATACGGCATGCCCCAAACAAAAATGAGATCGAAATTTTGAGGCACTCCCACCCACTCTGAGATGTCCTTGTTGGCCATGGTGGTTTGCGGCTTCAAGTCGAATCTATAGACATACGTCTGGTTGTTGTCACTCAGCATATTGGCCAGCAGCATTGTTGGTGCTATGTACTTTCGATCCGTGTGAAAGTTTACGAAAAGCTTCCTTAACTTACCGCCATTTTTCATTGGCGGATAGGGCTTGTACACATACTTGACAGCATCTAAAACAATCTGTACATTGCCACACCAGGTGTCGTTATCATCAAACTGACTCAAATCTGTCAGAATGATGTCATTCAGCATTGTTTCATAAACTTCATTAGTTATGGACGTGTCCATCATTTCGCCCACTACCAAGTCCAGAACTTCCTCCATGTCCGTGTAGCCCGTTAATAATGGAACCTTTCTCACCTCGCCCTTTTCTATCAATGTCTTCGGAAAATCCGGCACAAATGGCAAAGATGTGTTACTCAATCCTTCATCGATTACAGGTCCCCATTCAAAAAAGGGAAGTTTGTCTGATAAAATTTTGGCATCAATTCGGCGAAGGCACTCCATCAACTTGGAAGTAGGTCGTCGATAGCAACCAAATGCAATTGCTATCGTATCTAATGCTATTGTATAATCCGAAGGCATTCGCACAGCCGAATCAGCCAAAGGACTGCCAGACATCATAATTGCTTTGTTGAACATATTCTGGGTCCATTTGCCTGAGGTTAGATGCAGACCCACACTGACTGACCCCGCAGCGTGGCCCATTAATGTTATTTCATTATCATTTCCACCGAAGAGTTTGATATTTTGTCGTACCCAATAGAGCGCTGCGGCTTGATCCATCAGACCGAAATTTCCGGGTGCCTCTCCATCTTGCGTGGTAAGGAATCCGAAAATATTTAATCGATACGCTATTGTGACAACAATAACTTTTTGCTTGAATACCAGCTGGAAGGGATCAAGGTCGGTGGCACTGCCGTAGGAGAAATCACCCGAATGGAGCCAAGCGATGACAGCGTATCCTTGCATGGGTGGGGGACCTGAAAGATACAAAGGCAAAAATTATTATTTTTACTGTCGTGTGCTATAGCTGCTTGTGTTTTTGGAAGGTTATGATTCGCATAAATGGTTAATCAAGACCGAGAGTTCTAAAAGACCGCGTGCTGAAGAAGGATGCATTTATGCTGACAGTTTTTCGACTGGTTACTGTATAAAAATACCAGTATTGGTACCAACTACTCAAGAAGATCTAGAAAAAAATCGCGATATTGGAGTTGGTGTGTCTAACATTTGAAGATCTCAGTTCTCAACAGCAGTAACTTTAATGGCGTAATTAATTTGGAACACCAACAAGCACGTAGTCCAATGTCCAACATCAATCCGATTTAACCATAAACTAAGTATATTAAATAGAACATCCGCTCCCGCGCACCTACCCTATTCCCTCGCAAAAAAAAAACTTAATTGTTGCTAGCCAGCCAATTCACCTATATCCCTCATATAAATGCCTCGAATTCAAACTCAAATTGTCACCGCCAAAATGGAATAACCCGGTACTTTATATTACTTTAGTTTGTGGGTTTGCCCAAAGGCTGTTCGCATTCGCAGGCACCTTTTCGGGGTTATGTATGCATTCATGTAAATTCTATTTTTGTTTTTGTTTTTCTGTATTTCACTGGAAATTGTTATGATTTAAGAATTCTGTATCGATTTTTGTTTCACTATGGCTCAGACTGCAATTTGCAAGATTATACCACGTTCACAGGCTGAACTTTTATTACTTAACCATTCGAAGGTCACCATCACCATACATCGGTCTGGGATTAACTCGAAGTCATATAGCGCAGCAGGTAGGTATACACTATAGATTTCTTTGTATTTGTTGTTTTACTGCCTTGCCAAAATGTTAAATTTGAATTTAAGTTTCTTCTATAGGTAGGTAGCTGGGTTTGATTGGCATAGTCCTTCGTAAGAATTTGTATATGACATGACTGACTGCCTGTTTGCAAGAGCAATCAAAACTTTTGCCAACTGATGTGGAATGGGTAATTATTTGCTAATTTCAAGGACCTTTGTAACAAGGGGTGTGTTTTTTAAGTTTTTGCAGAGTTTGTACAACACAAGATAACCTATAAATGTATTATGTTCTCGCAAATAATACAAAATAAGAGAATTAACAGGAACAGGCAGGCTGGATGTGTTTTGAGCCTCATATACATTTTGCTTCATTGGAATGAAAAATGTTTATAAGTATAAATAACTTTATATCCCAATCTGGCATCGGGAATGACAGTTTTTCGACTGGTTACTGTATAAAAATACCAGTATTGGTACCAACTACTCAAGAAGATCTAGAAAAAAATCGCGATATTGGAGTTGGTGTGTCTAACCTTTGAAGATCTCAGTTCTCAACAGCAGTAACTTTAATGGCGTAATTAATTTGGAACACCAACAAGCACGTAGTCCAATGTCCAACATCAATCCGATTTAACCATAAACTAAGTATATTAAATAGAACATCCGCTCCCGCGCACCTACCCTATTCCCTCGCAAAAAAAAAACTTAATTGTTGTGTAATAAAAGAAAAAAACTGAACGAACTGTCAGGTTACTATGTGCAAGTGTATGCGTGCAGCTAATTTACTTTAACATGGCACACATACTTTCCCATATAGTAACACGGAAAACATCTTGTAGGCAAAATCTCTTAAGTTGGCTGAGCTGGCGGTTTATTTAATACTTAGTTCATGATTTAATACTTAGTTTATGGATTTAACCTCACAAATACTTTGGTTGAAATTTTATCTCACATACTGACATTTATGTCGTTTTTCATTGGGTTCACTCGGAGATCCACTCATTCTGAATTCCAATGGAACAAGAAAACTGATTTTGGTTGAATCCACAAATGCATTGGTGAAATGTCACAACACATACAAAGATTTGTATTAAATACATAAATTGCATTGTAAGTGCTTCTAAAGTGAATTCTGACTTCAAATCGAAAAGCGAAATTCTCTACTCAGAATCAATAGAAGAGTATTTGTTTGTGACAATGGAACGGTTTCAGAAGTATTATTTTCTTTTCCGAACTCTTCCGGACGCTTCTTTTTGTCAAATGGAAAACATTGTTATTTATAGAGTTTTTTCTTATGGATTATGAATAATTTCAGTTTATTTAACTCAATGTCAACCTTTTTATAAGAAAATTGACATTTGGGCTTTGCTCTATTTGTGCTAGATATCAAATTTAGAGGTATGCGAATTTTTGGCGCGGAAAGGTGGCATGCACCCTGGACAGCCATTTTTGTTTTTATTGGTATCGCTATTTCACTTTCGTTTTGGTTTTGTTTCAAAATCACAAGAATTTATAAAATTAATATAAATGCACTACAATTTCACAAATGACCATAATTATTGTAATTAATTAATAATTATTACTTGTCGTTGTGTTATTGTGGTGAACGAAGAGGGCGATTCCGCATTGAGTCATTACCCACTTGCCGCATATTTAGAATCGAAATGAAGTTGCTTGCGTTTTTTTGACACGCAATTCGCACAAACTTCAGTAAAACACTACTAAAGTTGCTTTGTATGTTTCTTTTCAGGAAATGTGTTATTTAGATTTATGATAAACTTCTAGTTCTTTTAGTGATGTATTAACGGAGGTAATACTGAAGGGTGGTTCAAAACAAAGAAATATTCAAACATATATGTACCTTTAAAGGGATTCCAACTTTTCTAAGCTCGAGTTGTGAAAAGAAAAGATACATTTTGTTGCGAATTATACGGGTCTGTCAAATAGAATTATAGAGCGTTTGTCAAATCTGTGAGTTATATTTCACATTTTTTGACTTCTTGCGATCAACGCTCATTCTGGTCAGACCTTTGTGCTAAAGTCAAGTCAAATGCCTGAATTAGTAAATTAATTGGACAATGACCACATCAGAGCATTTGATCGCCTTTTTCGAATGTGTTACATTCACAGACGTCACAAAGGAGTCCAGCATTTTTTTGCAAAGAAATTTATGTCAAACTCCATACAAAAAATTGACATACCACATCACTATTTACGCTAGGTCTCTAGCACAAATTGTGCCTATAGAACGGCACCGATCGACGATGTCTACCTAAGTATTCGAGTCAATAGACGTCAAAAAGAAGCAGCGCAATAGGGTCAATGGATACTAGATGCATAAGTTTTTCTATACATTTCCTGAGCGTTGTAATGTGTTTAGTAAAACCAACAAAATCACTTCGTCGCTTTATTGCCACCTTTCACGAAAGTCTGGACGAGAGTAATGCATTTGGAAATTGCTTATCAGAAATCAGGATAAAGCTTGGAATTAATAATTAAAAATAATATAATCTTATCTGTAAGAGCATATAGATGAGCTACTCCAGCGAAGCATACTTTTATCTCTTTTGTAATCTACCTACTGATTTGATTTTCTGTACTAAGTTAGCAGTCAGGTACAGCTCGACGCCTAATCCAAAGGAATCTCTGAAGAATAAGCATAATCACTCCATCAAGGTAGAAAAATAATGCGCTTGGCAGATTCCTGTAAACAATTTTGTGAAATCTCACCCCCGACAACAACATTTCGTGTACCATTAGACACATTTATAGCTACGTTCTAGTTCCACTGACCGAATTATCAAAAATATATATATATATGCTACAGTCGAACAAAACACGCTCCTTTTGAATTTAGGATAATAAACCTTATTTTTATTGCATGTATATTGTGTACATGTACAAACATATTTCTTGGCCAAAAATCCTGCGTCGCTTCAACTCGCTGCTCACTCGCTCAGTAAAGGTATTTAGGTAATTATATTCTTCACCGGCGAAACAAAGGCACCCAGCCCTCTATACCTATACCAATTTTAGGGGGTAGGTAACTTACACTTTCCACAAACAAAATGCAAAAATGTAAATGACTCCCGTGCCGCATCAGTTCGTACACGGTAAACTCCAGCCATCCATTTGTTTCCGTCAAGCACATTCTGTTGATTTGCTAGCCAGCCAATTCACCTATATCCCTCATATAAATGCCTCGAATTCAAACTCAAATTTTCACCGCCAAAATGTAATAACCCGGTACTTTATATTACTTTAGTTTGTGGGTTTGCCCAAAGGCTGTTCGCATTCGCAGGCACCTTTTCGGGGTTATGTATGCATTCATGTAAATTCTATTTTTGTTTTTGTTTTTCTGTATTTCACTGGAAATTGTTATGATTTAAGAATTCTGTATCGATTTTTGTTTCACTATGGCTCAGACTGCAATTTGCAAGATTATACCACGTTCACAGGCTGAACTTTTATTACTTAACCATTCGAAGGTCACCATCACCATACATCGGTCTGGGATTAACTCGAAGTCATATAGCGCAACAGGTAGGTATACACTATAGATTTCTTTGTATTTGTTGTTTTACTGCCTTGCCAAAATGTTAAATTTGAATTTAAGTTTCTTCTATAGGTAGGTAGCTGGGTTTGATTGGCATAGTCCTTCGTAAGAATTTGTATATGACATGACTGACTGCCTTTTGCCAACTGATGTGGAATGGGTAATTATTTGATAATTTCAAGGACCTTTGTAACAAGGGGTGTGTTTTCTAAGTTTTTGCAGAGTTTGTACAACACAAGATAACCTATAAATGTATTATGTTCTCGCAAATAATACAAAATAAGAGAATTAACAGGAACAGGCAGGCTGGATGTGTTTTGAGCCTCATATACATTTTGCTTCATTGGAATGAAAAATGTTTATAAGTATAAATAACTTTATATCCCAATCTCGCATCGGGAATATTAGTTTTGACTCCGCTCCGAACTTTGAAATTTTATCCAATGCTTTTGGGAGAACAGGACTGATTCCATCTGAATTTAGGACTCAGCTCTCAGCTGACTTTCACTTCATCTAACCAAGAGAATCTACTAATTTCCAGCAACAGATATAACCTTTATTAATAGTCCAAATGTGCGATTGCGATTGCCTAAATAATCTTGTTACAAACTATCGGCTATCTAAAATCGCTGCGCACACTTTAATTTATCACAACTTCCAGGCTAATATCTCGATCAACCACTCAAGTTAACGCCCTCATTCTACACATCGTAATTGAATTAAACAACCGCCCTCGTGTCTATTTCCTGCCTGCACCCTGATAAATGTGAACGCAAGCAAATGCACTTCCACACATGGATGCCTAACCCTGCATACGCCGATTACATCGGACAGTAAATGGAACGCAGTATACGAAATGCTTTTAACTTCTTCCCACTAACGTGTTAATGCACAAAAGCTAATTGCTTCCCCCTTAGAGGTAATAAAACCACGCTATTTATATGCCATTTTGAAGTTCCACCAACAGAACGTTATGTGCACCCATTTGGCTCGCCCTTAGCACCCACAAAACATTAATTAAAGTCCAAGTTTGTCAAGTCAAGTGTTTCTTTACCGCACTCACTTAAATGTCAAATTGAGAAATTTGCTTGAGTTAAAAAATCAGTCCGAATGATTGCTGGTATCGATTGACGTTGCTAGAGACGTTTCAATTTGTAAACAAGTTCAGACTTTTGACGGTCGGTGCTGTTCTAACCTCAATAATGTTACAGGAAGGAAAGAGGAAGCACATTATTGGTTGGAAGAATTTGTGTGCGGGGTTTCCTTTTCGGTCACGTTATGATTTCATCAGGAACACCTTGACGCATTCAATTTCCCGGTAGGAAGTTCTGATTCTGCTTGCTCAGTGGAATCGATCAAAAAGTGTATTCTCTTGTTTGACTTGAGGTAAGAGAATAACTAATTGTCATTCCAATTTTAACAAAGTCAGTTCAGACTTAAACATGAGCTATAAATTCTATTCTTATCATTGATGACGGTTAGTTTTGTTTTAAAACAGTTTGAAGTGCAGTGTTTGCACGAAGAGGCAAACGCACGAAAAGTTAACGCCAGCATATGTCCCTCTGGTCATTAAATGTTATTTCTTTGTGCACGACACCCTGATATAATAATGCATAAGTTTCAGGCTGGATAAAGGAGAAATATATCATTGATGTGGGATGGCAGCAATTTATTAAAACGGCCGATTATATCCGATAAGAGTTCTGCCTGGGGGAGTGTGTGAACTGGACAAATTGTCAGATTCGTTTGCTTAGTGACCTCAGATTTGTCATTAATTGCACAAGGACATGATATATGGTATGACCTAGCCATTCATGCTAACAGGTGGAAAAATATATTACCCGCCAAACTTGGGAACTGGCGTTCGTTAGTCAAAGCAAAGGCTATGATGGATATTTTCTTTTAAACGTAATACAAAACGGGCCATAGTGCATAGGGCGATATTTTTTAAACTTTTCCCAGTTTTTCTGACCACATTCTGTGGTACCTATTTGGATAAATTAATTTATTTAGTCTACTAGACTGATGTTCTGAACTAGATGGACCCTGAATGCAAAAACTAAATTGGTCAGTGGTAAAGTCACTTTTCTTACATCAGCCACATATGGGAACTGTCAACTTATGTCGTTTTCCATTCAATATTTTTTTTGATCTAAATCACTTTTCGTGTTCCATTGAGAAAAAAAACAATTTTTTTTTTTTGATTCGGATCACTTTTTGCAGATCTCGATATTTTTTCAGATGTACACATACTACTACAAAAAGTTTGTTTTAAAACAAATGTGCAAAGTTTCGTGAAACCCAAAATAAAGAAATACTTAAACAGCAATGGACATAGTTTTGGAGGAATTATTATCTTGATTGTCTTCCTCATCATCTGGAAACTACGAATAACCAAAACTACTCCATTTGTATCTACAACAGAGGAAACATTTTTCAAGCCGATTTCCATGGTTGATTTTACCAAAAACAAATGCAATTTGAACAGCTGATATTGTTGTCAAATAACACACTAATCCATTTACAAAAGCAGATCAATTTCATTGCATGTTCCATGAGCCGCATACAATCTGAGATCTGAAAAAGATTTTTGGTGGTCCCAATGGAAAACGACATTAGTAATCAGTCACGAATTTTTTGACTTCATTGGCTACCCATCCACAAACGTCAACAGAAAAAGCTATTTATGTGATAGATCTAGACCAATCTAAGCTGTCAGATTTGCTAAAGTGCTGATAGTGTGATTAATATCAGAGAGTGACAATCTATGGGGACGTTCTAATTTTTAGTTTAGTGACAGCTGACTGACTTGATGTAGGTATTTCATTATTGGACCAAATTGCTAACGTGAATATTTTTTTCAGTTGTAGTTTCTAGAGGGGTAGTAGACCAATCTAGTCAGAAAAATCCTGCCGCCTACATGCTCAGTCAGGTGACATTTGAAATATCAAAATTAAAAATAAGCCGTGAGAATACAAAAGCAATTCAATTTGAGTAGTCAACGCGTTTGTATTCTTTGTCCAGACAAATCTATAGTTGAACTAGGTATCCAAACGTTCCTAATAAAGTAAGCTCTGATAAACTTTAATTTTTGACACGAAATCGAAGATATTTATGTGGGAGTAATTTGGTTTCCGCAAGACTGGTTCGAAATATGAAGGTTTCACTCCCAAACGGCCAATATTTATATGAATATTGCTACAGACCATAAATAGAAATTGATTCAGTTTTTCGCCTTTAATTTAAACTTGAAATGACCTTATATACTTCAATATTGTTAAGTGCTGTGTCAAAGTTTAGTTTAAAAAATCCAAAAAACATAAGCGTATCACTAGCAAACGTATCTCTCCTCGAAATAGTTTGAAAATAATATTCACTGTTCCAAAAGCAAAACTCCGCCAATATACGAAATAATTTCTCCTCTATAAATCACTCTGGAAACGACCAAATACCGAATGCCAAAAAAAAAACTTTCGGCAAGTGCCTCACGAAAAACCAAATTCGAATATTTTACAGCGAAATTCTCCCTCGAAATTCTTTCAATTTAACGAACATTCTTTGAGTATTTCACAACTGCAGCCTAAAACAAATATTCAACAGAATTCCTACGGGTAAAACCCAGGAAAATCCAGAAAACTTTCACCACTTAATTGCACGAAAATAATTTCATTCTTTCAATGACCATACACCACCCACTCGTTTGAAGAAAAAAAATTCCCTCTGCGACTGTTCCGTTTCCGGAAGCCGTAAAAATTGAAAAGGAGTAAAAACTGTAGATACTCACCGTCCGGTATATAAATATTCACAAACAAACACTCTTCGTCGTATCGTTTGGTCTCGTCGACGGGATGTGATGTTTTGATGAGGTTTTGAAAGATCTCACTGTGTCGCTTAATAGGACGCTTCGGATTTTGCCAGCAGTCTGGTGGAAAGGTCGATGCATTCTTTAGGCCCTTCCATTCGAGTCCATCGACCACAGGGGCTGCGAATCGCGGCGCGAACGCATACTGTATCCCCAAATAGGCTTTGATATTCTGAGTCCGGTACATTTTCATGTAGGTGCCCATCACCATCCCTTGACCGGGTATATGAATCGGAGGCGCATCTCGGCCAGACACTACCGTTAGAATCTCCACCAAATGAAAAGTTAAACAAATAAACAACAATTTCAACACAACTGATATTTTTATCTCCATGGTAGTGAAGAATATTTGCGCTACCCTCCTCTCACAACACTGACACACCATTCGCCCGAAGAAGACAATTAAAACCGAAGTAGTACGCCTCAATATACCGCTAAAGTTTTTCGACTCTTCATAGTGGCGCGCGAATTTCAACTGAGCGACAGTATTTTCGTGAAAAGTGTGGAAACTATTTGGAGAAATTTGCACCCCACGTCACTTGGAATTGGAGCCGCCGGCATACTATGGAAGAGGAAGAACTGTATGCCTTTGCGCGGGGGTTGTTTGAGAGTTTTGTAGCCATAGTAAAACTATTACAAGCCATCGCTTTGAGAGGACTACGAGGGGGCCATTGAACGACTTATTCCTTTTTCTTGGCGGCGGCAGGTGAAACTGGGGTGGTACGTTGATTGTCATCTAGCACGCAACCTCCCGCTCTCACAAGAATGTTGATCGTATGGCAATGTACAATCGCGTCTAGGATGGAAATATGCTTGTGCCTTGTGGGCTTTTGAATAGTTCTTCTCATTTCTCAAAGATGGGCCAAGTAAGTCTACAAATTTCTTGAAGGAATGCCTGGAATGTTTGTATTTTGACATGGAGGGTAATTCCTGAGGAAGTAGACTGGAAGTTGTGCGATAACCCAGTTACTTTTACTCTCAGTCGATACTTTGGTATGGGGGCGTGTTGGCCTGAGAAGCAAGGAATATTTCGTGTCGTTTAATCAGTCCCGCGTGTAGCTTAAAATTTGCTGATAGTATTTGTCTGTTAGTGAACATTGTCTTTCTTTCGATTCTTCAGTTTTGTTTGCTTGGTCCTTGGAGAAGTGTTTTCAGCAAAGGCAGCAGTACCTACCTACCGAATTTATACAATAAACCTTTATTTGAGTCTGAGTAATCCTGCTCCTGGATTCCCCAATCTTACACGAGCTGCTCTTATCGCGCTCGCATTTAGTCGCACGTCATCAGTATTCAGAAAACAGGGTCGGCATTCATTAAGCACGAATGATTTGCTTTGTGTTACAGAAGCAAACCGTTCGTGGAGACGAAAACGTTTTCGCCTTAAACAATGACGATCCAAGATTGTACACACGATCTTGAAGGTTTTTTGTTTGATCCCATATTAGGAAATAAGTGTGCTTATAGCTTATAAACTTGAACTAATATTATAAAACAAACAAAAATTTGCATATAAGTGAAGATGTTAAATTTATTTCCGCATTGAGTATAACATTTTGTTAAACAGTTTTATGCAAACCTGGTGTTTGACGGTCTATGGCTTGCATCAATATCTGGTCGCCTTTGGGGTGGCGGAGGAGGATAACGGCTTTTTACTGGAGCGGAATCTCGTGATGCTTCTGATGGAACAGCAATTGCAGCCAGGACCAAGGCGATCAGAGCAAAAATTGCGAAGATTTTCATTTTAATTGAAGTGTTTGATATAACTTAAAGACAGCTCAAAGATTACTGATGCTACTTTGAGTATTGCTTAAGTATTTATACACACATTTTCGATCTTTTTGAAAATCCCCTAGTGCCCCTTTTGTTTGTTTGTGAATCGGGTATGGGAATCCCCAGTTCGTTGGGATGTACCTATATTTTTATGACAAGTTTACTTTGTTCAATTAACCTTATCATAAATGCAAAACGAATTTCGAAATTCCTACTGCGTCGTACCAGAGTGAAGAGTGAAAAAAAGTTTGAGTTACACAGTTTGGGGTTTTTCTTAATCTATTTTCTATAATACATATACTTGCTTTTTTATGAATAATATTTGTATGCGATTGGATATTTTATAATGAAATGCTTAATCTGTTGTCATACTTTGTACATAATGCTGCATAGATTAATTGCGTTGTCTCCACAGACCGCCATTGAAATTTATTCGGTGCATCTTTCATATTCTGTCGATGAGATACATAGTCAAGATACTAGGCATCAGAGCTTGTTTAAGGAGATACGTATCATTAAAAAAAATATAAAAACAGACCAACATTTCTCAATTTCAAGGTGAAACACTTGCGGAGCCAATTGTGAATTATGGGTGATTCACAATGGACTAAGGCCATAAAGATGACAACTTGAGAAAAAGTTGGTAATTATTTGGATATTAAACCAATCACAGTAATGTTCGAATAGTTGTGCATTTGGAAGGCATTTGTTAGTGCCTGTCGTGTCGCACTGGCAATCATCTTTCTCCGTCTGCCTTTTTATTCTTAGCTAATTTTTGGAGATAATAAAATAGGATGAACATACAACGAATATCGGTTTAAATTCATTTTATTGTCTAAATCTAAATACCACGGAAGTTATTTACATATCGGTTGTTGCCCGTATTCCCATCCGTCGCTACAAGAACAGGTACACTCAGAAACTTATATTTAAATTACTATTCTACCGCGATAGCCTGTCCACGATTTGTCTCAACAAGGCTGTTTGTATTTTTGACTCCTTTAACAGATTCCGATGCATCTTCCTTATTTCAATAATAGCCTCATCTGGAAAGTATTCAATTCCTGATGCATTCAAATGATCTGCTTGGGGATTGGGGGTGAATTGCATTTCATGACTTGGAGATTCACTTGATAGATGCAAAGACTCGGTTTCGGGAACTGTGTCCACGTCACATTTAGGTGTGTCCTCCGTTTTAATAGATCCATTTATAAATTCCTGAAAAATCATCATTTTCAGCTGATTGTATAGCGAATTTAACTTGAATACCTACTTGATCACTGGTAATTAACTCGGACTGTAAATCAACAATTTCAAAACCTATTGGGACAACATCATCGGTATGCTCGGCCTTTATATAAGTTTGTGTCTGGAAAAATGCAAAAGAAAATAGGTCAAACTGGTCTAACCAATGATCTGTTATGTTTATTCCTAAAACAATTAATGGAAGGAAGAATTTAAAACACAATGCATTGTCACTTAATGGTCAATGCTGTTGTTGTATTAAAGATATGAATTTTGTAAGGGTAGGCCAAAAAGTACACCAAAAATCTGAAAGCTGTCAAAAACTGTTTTTGAAACTTACATCCTCAACAACTTCAACCACACTGCTGCCGTCAGTTTCCGAGCCGTTAAATTCATCTTCGTCACTGAATTTGATCCCGCATGCCTTTATAACATGCCTTTCATAGTCCGAGAAACCACATCTCTTATCCTTTAACTGTTTTCTCTGTTCATATTTCTTTCGTATGGACAATCGCAAATCTGACCAACACTAAAACAATATGCAAGTAAATTACACAAAGATAAAAAACTATTAAGAAAAAATACCTTTTTCCACTGTGAAATGTCCTTCGCTGGGCCATATATATTTAGCTTTGTGGCAAGTTTCTCCCATAAATCGTTCCTCTTATCGCGCCCTTCAAAAGTTCGTCCCTCTAGTACTACTCTATCCCGTGACATTGCATCAAACATAATGCTCTTTTGCTTAAGGTTAACTTTGACGCTCTGTAAAGATATTTATTTAAGGATTTATTTATATTAATAAAAATATGTCGCTCAAGGCACATTATCCAGTAAATTAACCAGCAAAAGACAGTGGAACATTTAGATTTCGTTAAATTAAAAAACAAACTTTTACGCAGTGGTGAACACTAATTTGTTCCCAAATGGCGGAAAGAGGCGCTAACTTCAACAAAAACGTTAAGGAATATTGAGGACGTTCAAAATAGTGAGTTTAGTAAGTCTGACAGCTGATGTCTCCGATTTGATTGGCCTAGATTGATGACATGAACAGTTTTTACATAAGTCCTGTTTTTTCTTAGCTTCGTTCTCAGCAAAGCAAAGAAAAGTAGAATTTTCAGCACGCAATTACAACAACTACGCTCTACTTGACACTTCGAGACTCGCAGTATTGTAATTTGTGTGCTGAAAATCTAACTTTACTTTGCTCTACTGAGAACGTAGCTCAAAAAAACACGCCTATAGTATGGAATCTAGCCGAAAAATCTAGTCAAGAATTTTGGTGATCTACAACTAAGTTGTCTGTGTGGCTGACGTTTTCTAGTTTTTGCTTTCAAAAAGATACATCTAGTCCAGACAAATCTAGTCGACTTAAGATCATAAATGTGCTCATTATTTGTAGTCTTTAATCGATTTTCATTAAAGTCATTTCGACAAACAGTCGTTCGACTTATCACTTGTAAAAATTACAGCCTATCGCTAAAGCATAACAATATTATTGACAGGAACTAAATATATGGCCCATAAGTATCCATTATCTAAAATACTGACAATATCAGAGTAAATCAAGCGAAAGAAGCTGTGCTGATAAAAAAAAATGTACATGCGCAAAGTACACCATGGTCTTTTATCTGCTGAAAACAAATCTGTCAAAACTCAGGAGATTTAAATAAGTATTTGTTTGCTTAATTTTATTGATCCATTATTTTTAACAATTTATATTAAGGGTATTCACTTAAACGCGTAAAAGCCTCACAAACTGCGTAAACTGCAGAATTTACGGAAACCACAAATGTCAAACTTGTTCACTCTTGTTTGTTTGTTTGCAGAGTTTTTTTTTAGGAAGATCTCAATATGGTAGGAATTCAAGTAAAAAAACAATTTTGAGTACTTAGAAATGAAAATGCTTATGATTTGCCTCAAAACGAAATAAATAAATCTGGAAATAATTTGAACAGCGTTTGACAACCGACTTACGATTACGATTTACGCAATGATATTTCCGAGGAGTATTCACTTAAAGCACCGCAGAAATTTATGAATTTTCGAGCTGCATAAAATTATGAGATTAAGTGAATTCCCTTATGTATGCAGCCCTAGTACTTGATGGTATTCTATTACTAACATCAATGGGGACGTCCAAGTGTAGTAAGTCTGACAGCTGACTGGCTAGAAGTATCTCAGTTTTGATTGGCTGAAATCGGTCATATGAGCAGCTGTTTCAGTTGACGATTTTGGAGGGGTAGCCGACTCAATCAAGTCAAGAAATTCGTGACTGAGTACTAAGTTGACGGATATAGAGTCAGCATATGTGGCTGACTTTAACTTATCAACCACAAAACGGAAAAACAGCATAAGTAAAGTATGCGAAATTTTAAAATTTTGTTTAACACGCTATCTTTAAAATCAGAGGGTTAATGGCTTTTGTTGGAAGACAAAAATAAACTATACTTGCAAGTGCTTTTTGCTGATACCTTATATACGAATTTATATTATATTTTACTGAATGCTTATCCCCAACCAGAAAAATTCGTTAATAACCTGATATTATGATTGAATTATATAGATGCTTAACTTACATAGTGAACATGGGGTTCAGATTCATCTACAACAGACTCGAGCACTTTGGGACGATATGACTTAACGGGAGGAGTTTTCTTGGGAGGTCTTCTTGGAACTTCCGAGTTCGGTTGTGGTATTAGAAAATGTAGCATACTTCTTACTTCGCTTTCTTCCACTCCATTATCAAATGAACTTCTTTGTTTATCGACCTTCAGTTGATATCGGAGAGCATCTTTAAGGCTTTTCCACATTACCCTGCATTCTTCAGCTGAAAGTTACAAAATGTTTTAGATAGACAAATGTCATGTAGTATTTTATCCTGATATAAACAAAATAACGTACTGCCATTGCCAATTTATTTTCTTCAATAAAAGCCGTAAATTTCACATTTGTCTTAGCGCGGGAGAGTTCTGTCTTCGCAATACAAAGAAACAAAAAGATTTTATCCACCCACGAACAAATTTGGAAAATAGGTACTAAGTTTCATTTAGCTGAGAAAATTCAAACAGCAGTGCAGATCATGGCGTTTAAGGCCTAATGTTTGCGCCTGAATGACATAAAATAGAAGTGAAATGTAATATACCCGCCATTGTATTGAATGTTCATTATCCGCCATCGAAATCTGCAAGTGTGTTTAGAAAATAAACGAACAACCACATAATAAACAAACATACCGAAAATGCAGACAAAAAAAACAATAATGGCTTATTTTTTCATTTGATTTATTACGTGTAAATATTTGGTCAACCCCTAGTCAAACTTTCGCCATTCTATATACAGTAAACAAGAAATCCGCCACATATTCTGTCGGTCTCACTAAGTAGAAAAGCGCTTACCTACCAATATACCTCAGCTTCATATAGGTAATGTATTAATTAATAAAATGCGGAAAGGTGCATAAAATAATTCACAGTTGTGTTTGGGTTTGGTCTCCATTCATAATTTATTAAACCTCAGTAGCATTACCTACGTATGAATATTCCTCCCATAAATGTTAAGGCGCATAGTCGATTAAATTTACCTACATACAAAAAACATCATCCACGATCAGTCGCACACGAATATAAATAAAACCGAATTTTTGTTAATTGTTCTCTGTTCGTTTTACCTGTGGTTGGAGATGGCATCCCTGCTGCAATACGTTTCCACGCAGTACTCATAGCTTTCGGATTCCAATGCATATTGTTTTGCTTGTTCCAAACTAATTCCTCTTTCTTTATCAGTTCAACTAGCCATTTCTTTTTTTTCATGTTCTGTTTTTTCTGTTTAGTCTTTTGTTTGAAGCTATTACTTGTGAGTGTGTCTTTACTGCTAATAACGTCATCATTTTCCTCACTAAACTTTGATTCACTTTTTATATCCTCCTGAGTTTCTTCAGTAAATGTTTCAGCAGAATCATCTTCAAATAAATTAATAACGAAACTCATTTTGTATCGATTCACGAGTCAGCAGCACAGCACAACACAATTTATTATTGACAACGATAATAATTATGCCAACAAAAAGAGGTAGGTACCTATTTACGTATAGTAAAAAAAGTTCACACAACGTGTAAATTTGTTTCGCTGCTTGCTTTTGCTTTGTTATTTATTTCACACGATGACTCGGCACGAGTGGAAAGCGAACAAAAATAATTAAGAAGGCAAAAGTTTCGCCTTTCACATATTATTATTTTACAGTTCCAGTTTCATGGGAATAGAAAATTAATGTGTGGAACTCATTTTTCATGCTAGTGAAAAAACGTGTTTTGGCATTTGGGGTGGGCAAGGTAGAGTATATTCCAGTCCACATTGGAATTGTCAATAGTTTTCAGTGTTCTCACTTCTTTTTTTTTTTTTAAAAGAGCGTGTGGATATAATAAAATTATGATGGTATAAGTCCACGTAATCTTTTCAGAAAGAAAATAAATGAGTACATTGTTACTTGTCTAGTTATGTGCAACGTTCATGTAGGAAGTAGTAGTTAGGGGATTTTTTTCTTTTTTTTTTTCAATTTCTTAAAATGCTAGTAAATACAATCAATTATAAATTTATTAATTCAGAGTAATAAAGTATAGAATTCAATTGGGTACAAATTACTTTATTAACATTTTTTAAGAAATAGAATAGTAATCATTCTGTAGCACAAAGTGACTAGAGGCGAATGATCCTTCAATTCAATGTATTTTTTTATATTTCATGTGGGGTAAATTCAAGAATAAATTAAATAATAACGAAAAAACAGGGAACATAACGTTACAAACATTTTAGATATACTACATAATTAGCAAATTAAATGGCTGTATTTACAAATGTTTTGAGTGTAGAACTATCCATACTAAACAGCAATTTTTTTACTTCTCTGAGAAATAAAGTAGGCTCTACTATCAGTCTGACTTCGATTGGTAACTTATTAAATTTTTTTACTCTCAGTCTGTATATATTCGAGCTTCCTAATGTAGCACTATAGCCGCTTCGCATGAAGAAAACTTTGAGAACCTTAAAGATGTAAAGATGTTTTATCGGAAGTACACGTAGGCTAGAGAACAGTGGCCAAGTATGGGCTAGTCGATTTTCCTTACAGATAATCCTAATTACGTGTTTTTGGACAACATTTAGTATGTCGATAGTACTGTTTTAAGTTCCACCCCAACTTGCAATACCGTATTGAAGCTTAGAGTGTACAAGTCCATAATAAAACATGAGTAGAATTTTTTTTGAACAATGTGCTCTTAGGAGATACATTTTACGAGTCGCAGAGAGCATATACTTTTTTAGTTCTTCTAAGTGTGACTTCCAGGACAAGTTGTTATCTATTAGAACACCCAGATACTTATAACAAGAGCTAGAGCTAGAATCTAGAATACCGAATACCTACGAAAATATTAAAAGAAGTTCTTATAATATTCAGGTCATTGCATTTTATTTTTGCGACGGTATTGTGCTATGATTTTTATAAAATGTTGTTTTCACTGAAGAAATCTATAGGGAATAATATCATACTTACTATTTGTTAATTTTTGTGATTTCCGTTTGCAAATTTGAAATGCAAGATGATTTTAAAAACAAATTCAATGTAATGTTTCATTTTTAAAGACAATTACAGTTACTCTTTAAGCAATATGTAAACAAAGCTGCATTATTTCTCATTAATATACTAAAGATAAGCTCTTATTACAAAATAAATTTTGAACTGTAAACAAAACTCGCAATCTATAAAAAAAAATGTGAAAGATAAGTGACGATAGACAAGCAATGGGTTCATATAAAAACTGACACTTACCAATCTACTGCTAGGCAATCAGTTTCGATTTTGTTTTTGTCTTGACAATATCTATACAGTCTTAACATACACAAAGTGATACAATGCGAATTTCTATAATTGTATTAACAACTCTCTTGTTAGTGGGATGTGTTTTATCTACGACTACGAGTGAAAATCAAAATTCCCGGATTAAATCCAATCAACCTCAAAATACAGCGAAAAAATCAAAATATGGCGTGCAAATTGAAGATCTAAGCGGTGTTCCACCCCTCAAACATCCACAAACGGGTGGTCTCCATATTATGCAAATACCAAATATTGGAATATAAAATTTTATGTATATATTTGTAGTTTTTGATTTGATTGTGACAAAAATAAAAGTATAATGTATTGAATATTTCCTGTTAACCAATTTGTGTAGAAAGCCTTTATTTATTTTAATTGTGAGGCAAAATAAGGGCGTGTAAAAATTTCCTCTTTAATCGGTGTATGAGTGTAGTTTTGGATTAAAAAGTTCACTATAATCCAATTTAGAAACATAGCTTTCAATAAATAATTTCATTATTTTAATAATTAAAAGTTAAAACGCCGAAATTGGGTTACTTGTCACTAAGCATTTATGAACGAAAATGTACCTACTCGTAAGCTTTTAAAATGTTGTAATGTGCGTAATAACTTAACATTCTTTGAATTTTTTTGAAAAGGAAATATCTTTCTAAAGTTCATATTTCATTATTGGCATTCCATTAGTTGATGTTAGTATTTCCAGATAACTAACATACACACCCCAATGACAAATAGTTTTGTATAAAAGCAAACAACCGCATCTAGGCAGCTAATTGTCTGCTCCGTGAATTTGAGTTACAAAACCGATCGCAAAGTGAAACTTCACCATGAAGCTGCACATACTTTTGGTATTACTTTTAGTAGTTGGTTTTATAAATTGTACAAACACGATGGAAAGTAAAGCGCTGAAATTTCCAATAACGAGGATGAACATAACAGACATCATAAACGAAATTATACGAGATATTGTGGACGCCAATGATCTGGACGAGATACCACTTGTAAAATATCCCTCAACTGTACGATAACACACTGTTTGACCATGAGTTTTCAGATTCGAATTTGAGCATATTCATATTGGGACACAAAATTGTTGATAAGAATGATTTTTTATAAAACTGACACTTTTTTGATAACAAATAATATCCATAAATCTATGCCGGCTTAATAAGAAGTTTTATCAGAACAACTCTAGGATGTTTGTTATGTAGTTATCAATTGGGCAATCTCAGAGCACTTGTTTTACGCTAAGTCACATTTTATGTTCGATTGTCAAGAATTTTCCGATTTCAGAGCATTTTTGCGAATCGGGATTTTTTCTCAGAGTTGCTTCAGATTTACTAATGTGGAATCGAATACCACATAATCGGGCGCTCTCAGAGCAATTTTTATGTTCGTTTGGTACAAAAAAAAAACAATCTTTTTTAGATTTCAGAGCACTTTTGCGAATCTGGATTTTTCGCAGATTTGCTTCAGATTTACCAATACAAGTACGTTTGAGTTTGACAACTAGTGGAGTTTGTTTATGTTTTCGTGAACTTGTTCAACTGCAACGACTGTATTGAGTATAGATCTATTTTTATTAATTATTATTGTAGAAATGTTTAGAAATCAATCGTGGTGCACAGTTGGAGGAATGAAGCGAAAGATTTAAAAATTATGATTACAACCGGTCTACATGGACGCCATAAAGAAAGAAGCAGCAGGCAATGTACGCTTAAGCCGAATTAATATCGTGCAATTATATGATTCCTATTTCAGAGTTGAATTTGTTTAGGCAGAGCCAAATTGAATTAAGGACACGACTGCGACATTCGCAGTTTTATCTTCATAATTTTATCCCCCATCTATAAAAATAAAGTTATGACTTATGTTGCAAGAAGTGGGTACACGTCACACGAAATCAGTGCATGCATAAAGTTGGTTATGAGGACTCGCAATGAATAATTCATGTGTACCTACCTTTACCTATGTTGATAATGTTCAATCTTTGGTATTAATTAAACCCAATTAGTCTGCCGTAGTAGGACAAGACTATTGTAAAGTTCCAGTGGTTGTATAGTAAAAATGTGTCACCTTGCGCGACAAGTGATTAAAGTTGTGTGGCAGGAAACTCATTCCCCCCGGCTGGTTTATTACATTGGTCACGAATGGAATTATAATGAACAATATAGTGCAAGTGGCACTCCAATATTCGAGTTGGAAATACATTTTTTTTTACATAATATTAGCTGCTTATTTGAATAATAAAATGTTTATACGCAGTATGTACCAGTATTTACAAATGTTTAACTTTAGCCTTGAAAGAATTGCGTCTCCTTGAACTTGATCACGCAGGGAAGAAAATAAAATCAAAAACCCCATTTGAAAGAAATTGTTTGCATTATTCTCTGTACAGGTCGAATGACGGACACTTCAGAAACCGATTGTGATATGGATTACGGCGTTGCTTGAGTTGCACGCTGTGTCCAAATTACTAGACTAGTACATTATAAACAATTTCAAATGAAGCCAAAAGCAACCCCATATGAGCTTCGACGTGTGGTAGGATTATCCCAGACCACAGGTGATTTATGGCTTCGGTTTAGCAGAGGATATGAACCGTTTGCACTCACTAATACGAGGACTTTGTGTGTGTATCAAACACGCACCAGGGGGCTCATTAAAATTCATAAATGTTCACGACTCTGATGTTTCCCTTCATTTTTATCGAGGCTCCGCATCTTTTCTTTTGGACTCATTTACAATTTACTTTGGAGAAACTGTGTTTATGTTGATGGTCAGTTTCTGGTAATTAACTTTTTCGAAACTTAACAGCATGTTGTGCATGTCTCGGTCTTTTAATGAAAACCTCTTGACTTGTTGTGTACAGTGGTGAAAATAAGCCCTCTTTACGTCCAAGGAGGGTGGTGGCTTTGAGTTCGACCTAATTAGAATAGGGACGCGTTTACTGGTCATAGTATAGACCTTTTTAGTATGAAATTCATTGTCGAAGTCGAAGTTAAACAACGACGACTTCCGTTACCGAAATATTTTGACATAACTTTCGTTTTGTCGTACTTACTAGTACAAAATATAAGTCTAATTGTAATGAGAATGTAGTGGCCTAATTAGCGCTGCTTGAAAGTTTTTCGATTACGTAAGCCATTGTGACCATTTTTTGCAGGACTTAAGTGTGTTGCGTTTAGACTTTTGGGCTCACAATAAATCTAACAACTTTATGTGTCACGTTACGGTAGTGAATATTGCTTTATTTGAAGCATGTAGTGATATACGCGCCGGCAAACTGGCTATCCTGCACAATCTAGTACCCTATTTTCTGTACCTACTTTTGACGTTTAGCAGACTTTTACAATTGTTAATAGATGTGAAATTCAATTGTAGTTTTGCAACGAAAACTGATGGTGCTTATTGACGTAATTGATATATTGTCCACTCTTGCGAAATTCTGTACAAATGTACAAGTTTAAAAAGAAAAATTCTTCTTGCGCCAATTTAAAAAATAAAAATTCTTTGTTTCTTTGTGTACAAAATCTCAAATATAATTTATTTTCTTAAAAAAAGCACAAGGCTTCAATCAATATAGTTCAGTGTTCGGCTGATCGAAGCACGAGGACAAAATCTGAATGGCATTCCTCTGGTCTGATGTGAGTTGGTTGTTGTTAAGTTTCTCCTGAAGCCGAAGTGAACACGATAGGAGGGGCGCTGCGTTCTCTGGCAGAATTCTATTTACCACACGAATCCATATTTGCTTGATTGTTTCTATCTTAGGAATCAGTTGACTTTTCAACATGTTGAGATCATCATCGGACGATAGGCTTAAAATATGACTTATGGCAATGCAAAGCTAAATAGAAAATAAACCTCTTCGATCATTAAGTTAATGTAGCGATTTTCGAAATACCTGTTCTTGTAAATTATCTCTGTGCTTGTACTCATTGAAGTCTGTCAAATTGCCCGATTGCTCCATTGCATCAAGTAGTGATGTCCACACCAATTGAAAATGTGTACCGTAGTTTGAACGTTCCTGAATAGTTACAAGCGCAGCTGTGCCATTAATTCGAACCTTGAAGTTTGAATGATTCACTATAAGGTTACAGAGGGAGTTAAAAACTAGGTTGGGCCAGTTCAAGTCACTGTGATGAGAATTGAACAATTCGGAATTTTTCATGAAATTTCCAATAGCGTAACAGGAATTCCATTTGACTTTGGTATTTCCTCCTAAATTCAAACACTTGACCAGCCTTTCGACGGCTTTTTGAACTAAAGACCTCCAAGCGGGTATATTCAAATTATCGGCGGTTATCAGGCGAAGAAGATTTCCCAATGTCCGCACTGCATTGCTGCGGACCTATTGCACCCCAATGGAGATGGATTAGTTTAAACTCTTTGTACCCACGCATTATTCTTTACCTTGTCGTTATCGCTTGCACATTTGATGGCAGTCTCCAACAGCCGTCGCAAAAGGTCTTCAGATATTCTTTCCACTCGCGAATTAAAACTAGAATAAATATATTTAGCACGGCATTTGGTTTTAAAGAACAGTTAAGAATTTACAAATTCGTTATTAGGGCATCGCTTACGTTCCCCATTGACCATGATGCTCTGACTCTGACAAATAGGTTTGTATCTCTGATAAGATTTATTATAGACTCTGCAGTGTTCTCCACAAATACCAAGTTCTCACGTAGCGACGGGAAGAGAACATATAGAGCTAGAGCTCGCACGGCAGCTGCACGTACAATATTCTCCTCGCTGCAGCCAGCTCCAGATAGAAGTCCAATCAGTTGAATATGATAGCCGTGCTGCAAATGGCCAAAATGTTATATTAGATCAGGTGTGAAGCTGCAAACAAGGCTCTTATTAGTTCGTTGTATGTGCCTTGTTGTTTTACGTTGGGCGCCACTTTAAAAAGACGCTGCAATGTGTAGGTATCGTAGAAAAGAAAAGTAACCGCGATGAATAAAAAATGGAAAAATCTCCTAAACGTAGCTTATAGGATTTTTTGGGTTAATTGTGTTCACGCGTAAAACCTGATGGGTTGAATCAATGTGGTTTTAGACTAGAAAAGTCAATCATCGAACGAATTTTTACACTCATGCAAAAGTTAGAAAAAACGCACGAATCTCCCGGTTTTGAAAGAAACATTTTTTGGGTGATATTCGGTAGCATTTTCATCAAAGCAGTGCGAAGACGCCCTTCCTACCTTCACGACTAGGTTACTCCTACTGAAGAGACAATACAGCGGAGAAAGACACCACCTTATATGAAAGGTGGCGCCTAAAAACGCAGATCAATCAGTAAGTGTGCATAACTGAAGGCAGCAAGCTGGCTAAATAGGCATTGAGATCGTAATTACAATCGACTTGCATATTTCCTTGCTATTCCTACGGTCCTATTAATAAAAAAAACAGCATAATATATAACGTATTGCTCTCAGATTATACTTATATAAGGAAACATAACACGCGCACACATCGTGGCGCCGTGGCTTAGTTGGTTAAAGCGCCTGTCTAGTAAACAGGAGATCGTGAGTTCGAATCTCGCCGGGGCCTATCAAAGTAATTTAGTATTTTTTTTTCTTACCGAAAGCCTCTCAAAGACATGTACTCCAATGTTTGACATGAAATCGCACAGAACGGATTTAAGGGCAGCACTTTCTTCCGAGTCTTGTATCTTCTCAATGACAGATGGTAAAATGGACGTCCAAAAGTTTTGGCAGGATAGGAGCTCGTCATTTGATGGTGAACCTGTGCAATGAAATATTTCAAAATTGTTTTGTTTGCAACCTTTTCCTCACGACTTTTTTCTAGCAAATAAGTGTTCATTGAATGTCCCAAGTTATCCAGACACTTTGCAGTATAAAGGCGAACATCAGCCTGGCCGTCATTTAGTGTAGTCTTCAAAGCAGCCGCTATGAATTGCAGGTGATCTTTGAGCAGCGAGAAGTGTGGCGCCATTGATGAGATTACCTGCAGACATTCTGTGCGAACTGGAGTTGTGGCAACTGGCAGCTTTTCCTATATGAATGACAATTTAAGAAATTTATTCCAATCAATGTCTGCCTCTAAACAAACCTTAGACTCGATAACGATGACGCCCAAGTTTTCAAGAACTCGTTGCAGCAACCATGACATTTTGAAGGCAATTTGTTGGCCATCATTGGAATTGGCATCTGCAAGTTTGCTCACAGCTGCAAGCGAGCAAGTTAGGTCCTCAGTATCGGAATCAATAGTTTCTTCAGCTAGGTCTGATGCAATGCTAAACAAAAAGTTAGTTTCCGATAAGGTGATGAGCTGCATCACTTACACTTCCTCGACTCCGGAATCGTTGAGTCTGTTCTGATTCCGGATCACAGTGCCGACCAATGTTTTCGGAATACCGACAATTTCCGAGATTTCTTTTGTGATGTCTGGCGTGGATATTAAAAATTCCATGACCATTAGCGCTGCCACCTGAATTGTTGGATCTGTAAGAAAGGACATACGGTTATGGACATTTGAAATTAACAAAACCTTATCATGTTACCCTTGTGATAGACCAATTTACGAATTGACTTGACGAACTCTGTCACGAGTCCGTATTTTAGACGATTAAAAGGGGTTGCCTGAAAAAATGAATTAAACTCGTTTCAGATTTTTTTGTGGTAGACTACTATAGCTGTCGCTAACGATAGCGAAATAGGTAAGCGTTCGTTGTAAACAAAATCCTATACAAAGGTGGCCGCCACATATTTCATTACTGGAAATAGAAAAAAACACATCACATGGTTGCCTTTCTTACCTGTATTACGACTGTCAAGCATTTCAGAATCTGCGTCAAAACAGGTAATGAACTTTCGCTAGCCAATGCCTGTGTAAGTGCCCCGTATATCGCAATAATCATGTTTGCCAAGGAGATGGAAAATGGCATAAAAGTCGTCGGGGGGTTCTCGCTGAAAGTATGAAATTAGCAAAGGAAACGTGAAAAAAAGTATTGGTTACCTCCACTCAGCTTGTAGAAGAAAAGATCTGGAGCTGAACAGAATTACAGAAGCTGCCTGAAGAGCTGCGATTCTACAACGAGGATTGGGATCACGCACAGCACATGTTAGTAGACCGGCGCTAGAATCGGTTGGAAACAATGAATGCCAATAGCCATAGAAAATCTTCCTCTCCGCATTCTTTGCAATGAGACCAATCAGCGATAGAGCCGAAAGTCTCAGTTTTGCTTGCTTGTGTCGCTCATTACGAGTTCTGCTCGCCTCTGATTCAGAAAAGTCCGAGTCGCTTGTTTTATTTAAGATTGGACTTTTAACTGTAAAGTATAAGAATTCAAGAAAAAATTAATTCAGTTAAGACATTTATGTAGAGTATCTTACAATCCACTTTTATACTGCTTCCGGATGGCAACTGAAGCACATCTATTTCATTCATCGCTGGCTGCTTCGCCTTGCCATCTGTTTTTCGGTTTTTATTTGCAGTACGTGGCTTTCGGGTTTTAGCGACTTTTCCCCCGCGATTGTTTGATTCAATTGTTCCCTGATCGATAATAGACTGCTGAGAGATATGAACCTTTTGAGGTTGTGCTTGTGGCAATCCGGGAATACCATAGTGTATATAAGCTTTGGCTAATCCTAACAGCTCTCCAACATTCATTTCACACCACTCTCTGTCCTCAGAGGCAATTACATAAAGAACATTTAGTGAGGTGGTCATAAAGTTTATATGATGCACTGATTGGTTGAACCTAATGCGATCCGAGTAGAGGATATTCAGTATCTTCCCACCAATGAACGGCAGAATATCATCTATTTGGTGGTCCGATTCTATGTTCTCAAGCGGTCGTAGTAGCGCATCAATGCAGTGAACAATTGAAATTATAGTCTCTTCAGTGGAATTGAAGTCATATTGTTGACTAGTTGATGGCTGAGGCTCGGAGAGGTATTTCAGAAGCAAACCATCGGGCGACAGAAGCACATCCCAATACTAAAAGAATAAATTATGCAGTTGTATCTAAACAAACAAATGGTCGACTTTCTCAACCTCTTTTCCATAAATTTGATGATTTCTAAACAAAGCATGCATTGACATGAGAATATCACAGGCAGTGCCGGAAAAGTTAAAATCCAAGCATTTCAACTGCCATCCCATTAGTTTCTTGAATTGCTCCTTGGTTAGCTGAATTTTTTGCTTGTTCATCAGTGTGGAAATCAGACAACATGACTTAACAATAAGAGTTTCTTCTTGCGTATCGATATTGGCAAACGATTCGATTAGTCTGGCCGCTGTCTGCGTTGAAAAAATGATATATTAAGGAACAGATGTGGCCAAATCTATGAATCGAACTTACTTTCTTATCAACGAAATTCCCTTGCAGATAGTCCAGACTGTTTAAGTCGTTCAGAAGTGTATTAAGTTCGAAAATATTGCTCTTGTTCTGCTCATCGTTGTAACCAAGGAAAAGAAATTTCGTTGTTAACTGTTTGAAGTCTTCAGCTAAATCCATTCCCAAAAGTTTAGGAAGGAGGATGGTGTAAAATATTTGTTTTATTTGGCCAGAAAGCTATGTGATGACACATACTTTTGACATTTGACAAGTGGCGGTTGCGGTGTTCAGGGGGTCAATTCCCGTTCCGTGATACTGTAAAATGAAAACAGTTTTCACAAGTTCACGCTGAATTCGATTCTCGATCTATGAAAACATGAAAACAAATGTCAGAATTTTTTCATATGATACGTTTTTTATCACAGCAATTTCATTTGTGAAGAAGTGTGAAAACGTGATGGATACAAAAAAATAAACGGGGACAAAGGGCTTCCGAAACCCAAAAAAAAATATTAAATAGTTTTTCTTGAGAACAGGCCCGATTTAGCCAAGTACAAGTAAGTAACATTTAATAAACATAAATATTATATTCTGCGTTTAAAATTTTAAAACTTAAAAAAATGATATTAACAGATTTACATCAGCTGAAGATGCTCATACCCATGATAATGAGTATAAATGAGAACACAATATTTTTGTTGAAAACAAAACAACAAATTGATAAATCACCTTTGTTAAATACGACGCCTATTGTTAATCGACATTAGGTCTGTTTTTTTGAGCTTCGTTCTCAGCAAAGCAAAGTGAAGTAGAATTTTCCGCACGCAATTACAACAACTACGCTCTACTTGACACTTCGAGACTCGCAGTAGTTATTAGCCTTGTTTTTTTGAGCTTCGTTCTCAGCAAAGCAAAGTAAAGTAGGATTTTCCTCATCATCTGGAAACTACGAATCATCAAAACTACTCCATTTGTAGCTACAACAGAGGAAATATCTTTCAAGCCGATTTCCATGGTTGATTTTACTAAAAACAAATGCAATTTTAACAGCTGATATAGTTACCAAATAACGCACTAATCCATTTACAAAAGCAGATCAATTTCATTGCATGTTCCATGAGCCGCATAAAATCTGAGATCTGAAAAAGATTTTTGGTGGTCCCAGTGGAAAACGACAAGAATGAAAACCAAAGATAATGGAATACAGAGATATATATCTTTCCAGTGGAAAAGCGGCTGCCTACAAGCTGTTTTCCCGAAAAATTCATGAAGTCACGCACATATGCTCATATCTTTTCTAGTATATGTGAGTTCATGAATTGGACTTTAATGCAAGAATTCGCTATTCCGAAATGTATATTTCACTATTTTTCTTATTTTAATCGAAGCGTTAACAAAAACCAAACAAGTTTAATACCAAACACAAAACAATTGAACAGCGCGATGCCCATAAAACCAAAAGGAATGTTGGCCGGCCATTAGCAACATGCTTTTTTGTACCTCACACGTATTCACAGACGGGGGTTGAAATTACAAAAACAACAATGTAAACAAATGGGTTTTGGAGGGATAGACGTACGAAAGATATCCATCTCTTTTATTCATTCATCTCTGATGAAAACAACAAGCGCACAAATGACGGATAGGTGACAGCATTTATCATTTAGTACATTTTAGTACACATTTAGACAACTGGTTATCATGATGAGTTCGAGAATCGCATTAGGTGTGATCTTGAAGAGATAAAATGAAAAGCTGCTGTGAAAACTGAAATGATAAATTATTTATCATTTCACAGTGTCACGGAACGGGAATTGAAATTGACCCCCTGGTGAAGTGATGTAGTGGGATACGTATTTGAAACAGAACCCGATAGAAAACGGGGACAAACGAGAATAAAATTTGAAATAAAGTGAATTTTTAGGTTTCAGTTTTTGAACTGTAAGAAACGTTGACAAATCCAACTGTCATACCTGTTCCTTTTATTTTTCCTCCAATTTACTACTTGCCTATGTATTGTTTATTTTATACACTATAATTTATGTAGATCATTAAATTTAATGGTTAACAACAACAATACGAAGACCAAATATAAAACACGGAAATTAATAGTCACAGTCAAATCGCAGTCCGAGGACTCAGAGTAGTTGTTGTGATTGCGTGTTGAAAATCCTACTTAACTTTGCTTTGCTGAGATCGAAGCTAAAAAAAAAACAGGCCTGATGTATTGATCATATGGATAAAATATAAGTATGTAATAAAAAGTTTCCAGGGATATTTATTTGTCTATTTTTTTGAGTCATTTATGATTTTATCGATTTGGCACCACTGTCGCTCATGTTTGGCAATTGGCATTTATAAACAACGCCCCACACCTCTCAGAGCAACAAGTGTCAGCTAAAAAGCGTCTACCAGCCGCCTAATCACCTTTGTTGTGGTTGTTCTTTTATCGAATTTGACTCATCCACTAAGCTTTATTCGTACATTCAATAATATCCTCCGCCACCACCCCCAAACAAAACAATAAATTGTCTTTGCAAAACCATCACGTTCCGCTCAGAGCTCACTCTCGTCTCATCACAGTCGGTTCTCTAATTTCATTCTGTTTCGAATTACGTCTACAGTCCGTGTGCAGAAGCAATAGTCTTCAGCGCACAGCATCTATTAAATGTTTATCCACATCTAGTGCATTAAATGTAAAGTTACCTTTGAAAGATAATTGTCTTAATTTTTTATTTTTTTTTGTATGTGTTTAACCAGAAAATAATTAATTCATTCAATCAGTGTTGTGTTGTTTTGTGTTGGCCCTTGCTGTGTGTTTCGCGTTGTCGTTAGAGACGCGATCAGTGGTTCTCTGAAGCGATGACTGTTTCTTACCGTGACAGGTGCCACCGCCCATATTTATGGAACTTAATTGAATTTCTAGTGATTTTTGCCCACCTGCCATATACCTACGCCCAGGATTCACCTGATGTAGAGCCTTACCACTACCTGGGATGTTACAGTGCGCGCACGGACTTGCTAAAGGATGCAATATTTGCTCGAAATGCTCAAACATGTACGGACTATTGCGAAAAACTCAATATCCGGTAAGTCAAGGTGCATAATGTAAATGCTTTCCTGCGCGAGCACGAGCACTCATGGATATATTATGCTCCAAGTGTAATTATCAATTATTTACCATGGCTGCTGCCTGCAACAGTGAATCAGCTTACAATTTCCTACTAGTCTGTGTGTGAAACGACGGCGAGGGTCGCTTTTGATCATCACCAATATGTTGGCAGTGTATAAGGCATAATTTGTTTTATATTCTATTATCTATTTACTTGCTGCTACAGTAGAGCTCTCCCCTTGGGTTTATGAATGAGTGATTTATGATTTATTTGAGCGCCACATTTTTTTTGTTTTTTGCAAAGTAGAGCAAGTTCGTTACATAGCTACAGACTTGATAAAAACGATTTTGTCGTGTGGTAAACAAAAGCGATAAAACGCCACAAAGGCAAAGGAATCAGCAAAAACATTGGAAATATGGATGGATTTCTTGTTATTGACATACCAAACAAGCCTCTTCATCTCCAGCTACCCCGGGCTTTATCAAATCTTCGCTATTTAATACTAATCGTCGCAAGCAGAATGAGAAAGTAAAGTTAATTGCGGAAGCTGTTACCTATCTACGATTGATTACGTTATTCTTCATCATGAAATATGTTTATTTTTTCAATAAAGTTTGTAAAAACAATGTCTCCTTTAATTTGGAATCGCCTTCAATAATTAAGATCCTTAGGACAGCAATTCGTTTGCTTCACAACACGAACGGAATGAAATACGAGTTAAATAATGTCATCATATCAAAATATGGATACCTTACGAATAGCATAGCTGATGAATAAACGCTCTGAAGTAAACCCAATCTGTCCATTTGCCTGGAGAAGGATACCTCATTAAACAGTTTTGCGCTTCTACACGTCTTTGTGTTACTTTATAGCACACTAGCGAGTGAAACAAATAGATAACGACACAATTAATAATCCACCCTCGTTTATTTAACTCGTAACGTCAAGAACTAACGGCAACTCTCCTTACAGATATGCTGTACTCTCTGACGAGAAGTGTTTCTGTGACAATGTGGCAATCGACACTGACAAATTGGACCCGAAGTTCTGTAACATGAGATGCAGTGGCAACAAGTCACAATACTGTGGAGGCATAGAATCGCACAGCTATTACTCCACACAAAGTAAGTTTCCACGACAATCATTAATTCAACTTGTACCAAAATTCTCGCATTTACAGACAATGGTCCCCCGAAGAATATACGAGTATCCAACAGTTCTGAAAACAGCATCCTGATCACATGGGACCCACCGAAAAAAGAAGATAAAGTCTCCATGTTTGTGATCAAATCCATTGTTTTAAACTCCTATGCAACCTATCCCCTATTTCAACACAAATACATTGTACAGAGTACTGAGGATCGCTTTGAAATGACCGATCTTCATCCGGGCACTAACTACAACATCTCTGTGTTGGCCATGTGTGGGGATCATGTCTGTGGCATTCACTATTTGCTTGGTATAACGGAAATAGGAATTCCTAATCCGGCACCCGCGGAACCGACTATAGTTAACCGGACGGATACGACGATCATGATTCGAATTCCGACGTACGTGAATAATAACGGTCCAGTTACTAAATGTAGAGTAATTGTCCAGCGATTGGACAATTCGCTGACGCAGCCATTCGACGAGCAGCTGTTGGGTGGCTATGAACGTGCACAAGAAGATGGAACATTTTACTACATTGCCAGTGAAATGGAATACCTTGTAGTAGTTACTGTTTTTCTGTCTTTGAATTTATAAATTATTTGGAATATTTCACAGAATACCTCACAAACTTTCGTGGTCGGGGACAATAAGACATATGGTGGCTATTGGAATCCCCCCCTTGAAAAGGGCAGTCACATTCACATTTCCTTGGGTATGGTTAGTACGCAGAACGAGATAACGAAGGTACGCTATGCAATAGCATCTCACGGACAGGATGAACCGACCGACTTTCAGTATGCAGATTTTGAACGTAAGTGTGTCATCGAAACGTGTCAAACTTTGGCATAAAATATGATTTACTCTTGCAGCCGGAGAGGAGTCAGTTTTGGCATTGACAGTGGTTTGCGTAATTTTTGCCATATTGTTTGTTCTGTCAGTGGTTATTTACCTGTACTTGAAGCGAGAGACAAGACGACTGCAACGACTACCAAGCGATACACACGAACTGACCCTACAGGGACCGATGGTTGAAATGGTATTTAGAGTGAAACTTTCTAAGAGCTCATTAAAATTAGTGTGACACCTTTTTAGGAGAACAATGGCTATGTTGCCGACGAAGCCCGCAAAGGGCCCTTCAAGGAACAGCTGAATGCATTAATCGAAAACGTGGATAGCTCACACAGGTTGCCCCGCAACGCGATACGGATGAATGTTGATGAAGTCATTGCTGATGGAAGGTTTGGCGAAGTTATCACGGGCAAATTGTATGCGAGCGCTGAAGCATATGATTGTCAGGTTCATATATTATCAGGTGAGTGATGAAAAGTCATGTTTTAGACTCCATATGCATTTAAAAGTAAAGTGCGAACATGGCTAGTCATGGGAATGAAAGTAGTGTCGTGTAAGATTTCTAGGTTAGTTTAGAAAAGGAGAGCAGTTTGCACATAGCTTTTGCCGTGAACAAGCTTATTGATTATTTGTGTTGTCTTCGTCGAAGAATACAATAAAGTCACGGCCCTGCAACTAGTAGCATCATCAACTTTGTAAGAACATTTGAAAGATTTGCAAGCTATAATTCTGTATGTGAAATCCACAACAATTCAATTTGTACTACTATAAATGCATCTGCCTCTTAAACTAAAGCGTTTCAGTGCATCAAACTAAATTTTTTAAACTGCAAAGAGAACAACATCCAAATATAGAATTAAACGCGTTTTTGCCACCACTACTTAAGGCCTTTACCTAGGACTCCAAAGGAATAACGAACCGACGAACGACGAATGACGCTGCTACAACAACAACGACCTTTACAATTATATTGCCACTTACTTACATTCCATGTAACCATTACGTGAATTTGTAAATATTTAGCAAAAAGCTCTATAGCTCCGTGCTATAAATTTCCTATTGTTATAAAAACTATTTTGCTAAATAATGAAGTGATAAAATAATAACTTAAATAAGCAATTACTTGGCATCTCCTATATTATCCGCATTTGTCTATTTCAATCTCGTCTCTATCGTTAATCAGTCGCATTTGAGTACAATTGTAGTCGTGAATGTACACTATTGAAGGCAGCAAAGATAGTGATTACTGTAGCAACGATGCCAGTCTTTTGAACGTAGATCGGCAGTCTTTCTATTATGTTGACACTTTTTGTTCCGGCACTTTATGGTTACAGCGTTGTAAATCTGTCTATGCATCTTGATATAATTTCGTGTTTTTATTTTTTTTTCAGACGACATGAATCACGAAACGCAAACACAATTTCTAAAAGACTTTGAGAACATCATCCGTCTTATGCCTAATGACAAATTCCTCCATTTCTATGGAATAACTGCGTCAGTCGATTGGTTCTATCTTATTTTTGAAAATAATAAAACAACTCTGAAGAGAAGACTTATTGAAAGTCGTATACCACCTAATACTCCGAGCTCGACATTCTCTACAGTTTCCGAGGAATGCATACTATTGTGGATCTATGAAGTCGCCATGGCCATGGAGTACCTGGAAGTGAATAAGGTGAGTTGCACATTGTTTTCGATTCTTATGTTATGTAGTTAGGAGTCCGTGAGTTATTACTTCATAGACTGAATGTTGCTGTGTAAACGTATTTATAAAACCAAATAATTGAAAAAAAAATTGTGTTCCATCACTTAAAGGCCCCGGCGAGATTCGAACTCACGATCTCCTGTTTACTAGACAGGCGCTTTAACCAACTAAGCCACGGCGCCTATTGAAAATTTAGAAGCAAAATAACAAGCCGAAGCAGTATCCACAATACCATATATATCTCAAATGGATAGTTCCCCTAGAGAATCTTTGCAACGGATTCAACGTTTTTCGTGTGCCAAATTCGCTTTTATCCATTTACTTAAGTTTTTTTTAAAGCCTGTTTTTTCTGAGCAAAGTAAAATAAAATCTTCAGCAGCATTTAAAAACCCCACAATCTATTCTACCAAAGTCGAAACATACAAAATATATACCACTCAATCGCAAATGCTTCCATCCCTTGAATTTTCTACCTTACTTTGCTTTGCTGGAAAAGATCTTCATGGAACGAAATCTAAAATAACAGCACGATCCTCGTAAACTTCGCTGATACATACGACCTCACAAGTCAGAAAAGGTGAAGTGAACTTGAATTTGTGAGGTTTTCATATTCTGGCAGGGGCAGCACACTCACAACTTGTGAGTTCACCTTGAGCAAGGGATAATATTTGTATTAAATTACCCGTTTTCCTTTTTATACACTCTGAGTGATCCGCACATCCCCTTTTATGCATTAATATTACTGTCTGTCTGTATAATGAAGATTGGAAGTATGATTTGTGACAGATGTCGCTAAGATTTGATTGCTTCGTTAACTTACTGCAGTATTTTTATTTACTTTTTTATTGTACAAAGGTGAACTTAATTTTAAAGGCATTATATATATTTTTATACGGTTTTGTTAACAAATAAAACCTTTTCTATTGCAAAAGGGTATTTTGTTGCTAAAATATAAACAACAGGACGAGAAAATTGACATTAATATGTACCTCGCTACATTAAAAGGATCGGATCTTTTTTCATTAACATAATGTGTTCTCGGCTTTATTGTTGGGTACTCATAAGTCATAACTTATAAGCTCCTTCTAATGTGGTATTCGATTGGGCGCTATCAGAGCACTTTTTTTGCTCTCAGATCACTTTTTATGTTCGTTTGGTACAAAAAGAAACAATCTTTTTCAGATTTCAGAGCGAATCTGGATTTTTTCTCAGATTTGTTCAGATTTACGAATACAAGTACCTATGTTTGAGTTTGACAACTAGTGAAGTTTGTTTACGTTTTCGTGAAATTTTTCAACTGCAAAGAAATGCATTGCACCGGGTGGATCTATTTTTGTTAATTGTATATGTACAAATGTTTAGAAATCAATCTGGGTGCAAATTTAGAATGTTTTAAAATAAATTTTAAGCAGTGAATGCAAATTGCTTAGAAAAGTGTCGCAGGCTACACATAATCGAACCGCAATAATTTCAACACAAAAACGAGCAATTGCAATTGAAATCTGAGAGCGAATCTGAAGGAGCCCAATCGAAAACCACATAAATATCAAGTGTACCAGTTGCCTAAGCGTTTTTCGTTGGCGCCGTGGCTTAGTTGGTTAAAGCGCCTGTCTAGTAAACAGGAGATCGTGAGTTCGAATCTCGCCGGGGCCTTCGCAGTGGACAAATTTATTTTTTTTATATTCGTTTTTAATAAAATATTTCTTTTTCTATTTTAAGGTTGTTCACAAACACCTCTGCTGCTATAGCGTTTACGTAACAAATGCAAATAAAGTAAAAGTTTCACTTTTTGGGCCGATTCAGTACGCCGAGGATGGTAAAAAAGTGGACATATCACGATGGTTGGCTCCGGAGGTGCTTCGCTTCCAGAATAATTCACACAAATCCGATATTTGGTCTTTTGCATGCCTAGCTTGGGAATGCTGTACCCTGGGTGCTACACCATACGCGAACATCACTAGCCAAGATCTACTGCCCCGTATTAAAAATGGTCTACGTCCCGAACAACCAGCTTTTGTGTTCAGCGATTTGTATCAGTTATTCCTCAACTGTTGGCAGTTGGAACCGAGTGATCGGCCCGATTTCGAAGATGTTGCCTTTAATGTTAGACAGATATTGACATCACCACCGCATGCATTGTCATTTAGTCGGAATGAGCAATCAGTATTACCGTATTATTTGCCTTTACTGGAAATGCACAATTGAAATACGTACGAATCTAGTGAATAACGCGTAAAATAGTACAAGTTTCTAGGAATACCTCTCCTTGACGATTCAAATATGTAAAGACGGCAGCTTGCACTGTATAATACAAACAAATACATTCCAATTTATTAAGAAAATAATAAAGTGTTATATAAATATCGTTTAAAAATATGTTCCCCTAGCAATAAGTATACACTGTAGCAAAATAATACCAAATTCTCTTTCTCGTTGACCAAATCAAAAGTGCCTAATCTTATAGAAGCAACTATTTCAATGTAATTTTTGCCTTATTTTTCTAACTATACACAAATTAGCTTTTAAGAAAACGACATCTACTTATGAATAAAGTGAAACCTGAAACAGTCGGATGTGTGTTTTAATTCGGCTTTCAGTGGACGCATAGAGGACATGAAGCAATATCGTAGTAGATCTGAAAAACACTTTTCTGGCCATTAGAAATAAGCATGTAGATTTTTGTTAGATACAGACTCTACTCGTCACTTCGAAATAAAAATATTTACACATCAACTTCCTGTCAAATGATTTAATTTATATATTTATTTTCTACTGCAAATTCTTTTTTTTACGAAACAAGATCATTTTAGCACATTTTGATGAGGCAATACTTAATATGGTAAGTAAAGCATTCTCGCCAAATCGGACGCCGACAAAAATTTCAATTTCCAGGTTGATTTGCCTACAACTTTGTGGCAGCGAATATATTGATTACAGTGACTATCATCCAGAAGACATTCCAGTTCAAAATACAAACAATATTCGGTATGATAATCCAGCGCCCGAATATAAGTCGGTTATGGCGAATCTATGCGACAATTGGAAGTCGCCTATTTCGTATCTGAAAAAGCGAGGATACATGCCTGAAGATAAACCAGTTGCCCGCCTGAAGAAGCAGGACGATGATACGTATAGAAAGGAAATGTTACTCAAGGGCAAAAACTACTTCTTCTTCCCCGAAAACGAGCAGCAGAGTTTTAAAGATAATTCCATAGCATTGGATGAAGATGAGGAGTACAATTCGGCAGGGACAAATACAATACCTCCGGTAACAGTACCTTTCGATGAGCCAAAAAATGACACTGACACCACAGGTATTATTGACAAAGTTAAGGAGAGGATTTTCAGTATATTCTCCCCTAAGGGACACGATAAAGAAAGTGTCTCTAAAAGCGAGACGGTAGACTCGAACTACGATACCGATGATTCTGAATTGTTTGACAATACGAATGACTACGAGTTATCGGATCGAAGGCTTTTCGTGCGGAATGCACCTGAAAAACAAGCAAATTTATCCAGGTCAGAAGGAGAGGACTTTTTGAGTGACCTGAGCGAAACTGACGTGCAGTATGTGAAGAGTTTTATTAATTGTTTCAAAAAGAGCAAACAGGACTTCCAAATCCAGCCAAAGTCAAGTATGAGTAGCCCTTCTGCTAAAACTGGCTCAGATTCGAAACCCAAAGGAACAAAGCCAAACGACACCAAGCCTGGAGCTGCAAAACCTATTGAAAATAAGTCAAATACTGTTGAAGGCAAAACTACTCCTAAATCTGTTATGAACACAACACCTGAATGTATGAACGTTGATGTTTTGGAAGCTGCCACTACGCCAAGGCCATCTAAACAACAAGGTGGCTCTAAAGGCGCAATGGATGACTTGACCGTTGATCTGGACATTCATCAAACGAACGGAACAGGAGAAGGTTAGTATGATGAAGGGATTTCACATTGGTTGTGGGAGATGAGCTAGATTCGAAATTTAAACGAAGTGGCTATTCGCACGACGTTAGGGACACGGCTTAGGTCGACGGCTGTGTATTTGACGTAACGTAATAATTAAAAATAGTATTTTAAGAAATAAGTTGGGCCTTAAAACTTACAGGCTCGTGTCCGAAAATTAAATACTGGAGTTTAGATCCCTTTAAGCGAGCGAAGCGAGCCACATTACCCCTATTTGCCGCGTTTAACCGTAGCCGTCGACCTAAGCCGTGTCCCTAACGTCGTGCGAATAGCATCAGCCAAATTTAAAAGGCCTAATGAGCAACTGCGACTTAAAATCCGTTGGTCTACACTTTGCTCAGTAAAATTCGTAAAATATCATGATTGGATGTGAAAATGTTTTCTAAGGCCATACCAGAATGAAGTTGCATTCACCGTCGAGTCTTGTCGGCAAAATAGAATGCAAACAAAACCATGCTGGACCAGACAGAAAGCGCGTGTAAACGCAAAAGCTTTCCGAGCAAGAGACATCGATCAGACAAGTTATCACAAATCCTTTAAGGAACCTTTTCCCCGTATGACGAATGGATTTTATTCACTCTTTTAAAAGTAGTACTGTCAGGACTACCTTTATGTTATTATACTGTCCAAAAGGCTTAGACTGACCACAAATCCTGATCGACCACTTTTTCTGTCCGGTCGCCCATATTTTAAACGAAAATGGGAGTGTCTTTTTAGAAAATTTTCCTTACGAGGGCTTATATCTGTCGAAAAGCAATTTCCATAGGTAAAACTTCAAACAGAATGTAGGGAAATACGAAGAGGAATGCCCCGAACTCTCAACTATCCACCAACTTAACCTTTCTTCGATATTACCTTCACTTAAACGCAATTCTCTTGCAGAAAGTCATCGACCCGTAGAATGCCAATGCATTCCAATTGTTTCGACAACATCTCCGATGCCTTCAGACTCGGAAAAAAATAAATACTTTATTAAGTCAAAGTTCTTGGCTCATCTCCATCACATGGTGGATGAAGTGGGCAAACCCCCATACAAACCTCTTGATTTAAGAAAGATTCAGGCTGTCATTGATCAATCTAAAAATATACCAACAGTTACAATGGGCGGTGGCAAGACCACGGAGTGTGCACCTCTACGACTAAACGATATGTCTTTCGACTTGGAGTGGAACAGAATAGGAAAATCTCCAGAAAAAGACAGAGAGAAGTTTAATTTTTTGGATTATCCTCAAGTAAACCACCCACAAGGCCAAGGTCTAGCAGTGAAGTTTTTACAAGGTGTGTTGGCTATTTTCTAAAAGAAATGATTCTATATTATTTATTTTTGTTTCCTTGTGCAAAGATGTGAACTCGTACCCCGCTAATAGTGATGAACCTTTGAAGACTCCCTATAGCGACAACTTTTTGGACTCGCAGCGGTCTCTGCCCGATGATCTGGAGATACCTCTCAAAATCAGTTCTAAACGTGAGGCATTTGCACCGAGCTCGGCCGGTCACAGTCACAAGTTATCGCAACTGCTATCGGACATTGCTTCATTGCCAGATCCTGGGGATGACGATAGTGCCGACTACTCAGACGACAACTCCAAGCGACGCGTAAAGGGAAGATTAAAAAGTCGTGGAAGGAAAAAACCGAAAGCCAAGTCCAGAGGTGGTTCTTCCAGTAAAACTACCGCCGATGTTGACATTACACCACTCGAATTTGATGACTTCGATCAGAGTAAGGGAAACGATTTCAATTCCTTTGAAGAACTGAAAGATATCCAATTCCGCGTAAATGATGATGACGAAGAAGCTATTTCAAAGTTCATAGCCAACCTCAATTCACCGCCAGAGATTTTCAGTTTCGACGTAGACAAGTACCTGCGTTCGGCAAAACAGGATATGGAACCCCAAGCACCAGAGTTTGAATACCAATCGCCTGAACCACGGACCTATTACGAATTTATGGATGCACCAGCTGTTGAACGAGAGAGAATACCTCTAGGCGACTCGCCGCCGCCAGCTGATCTCGCCCAAGAAGAAGCAATACTGAGGAAACGCGCTAGACCATCTGGAGGCAAGCGCGACCTCTTGAGGCAATATATTAAGGGTGTTTCCAGTGCGCTGAACCACGATTTTCCTGAGCTCAGTGTCGAGTACAACAGGGCTAACGAACAGAAATCCCAAAGGAGTCCGAATTTAAATACTGACTTGTCGTTCCGCACCAATAGTTTGGTAGACGGGTTCTCTACAAGTTTGGATGCAATGAACTACATCAAATCCAACGATAATGGTGAACTTTTGGACAGCTACTTTCTTCTCAACGATGGCAGCCCTAACATTGACGTTTTGGCGAAGCAAGAAGTTATTCCGGATGGAAGGTACTCCCCGCAGAGTCTAGAACTAGATCTGGATTTGAACAAAAAGTTTCGAGATCTGGATATTGGTGCCTTGAGTGGTGGTGATAGAATGCAACATAACTCTTCGCCTATCGATGCGAGAAGCGTTAACGACCCAGACGAAGTCAATAGCAGGATTGAAAGGCGAGACTTCGCAACAACAAATGAGCAAACATAGTTGATTTGTTTATTTAAACATATTTATGTAAGTTTATTTTATTCATTTATTTTATTTTCTGTAAACAGAATAAAGATTTAAATAGAGAACCCTTTTCCTAGAGTTTACACAGCAGTTACCTAATAGGTTTAAGCTTTTCAATGAAATTGAGCTTTCAGTCAAAGTTGACATGACAGTTATTTGGAAAATTGTAGAGTAGAGCACAACGCAAAGAAATGCAATGCAATTCTCTGCAATAGGTGTTATTGTAGAAAATAGGTCTTTCCGAACTTGAATTCAACGCTCACTTCAATAGAGGAATAGGCTTGAATATTCACTTTTGACAAATCGGCAAAATAGTTATTATGCACTTACGAATGTTATATCATCTTCACTTATTTGCAGGTAAGGGTGAACCATATTAGAAATGATCGGGAAAAATTATTGCGATGGTATTTATGTGCCATTACAATAAAATCGAATGGCACTCTTTGAACTACTGCGGATTATACACATCAGTCTGTAATAATTGCAAACCAACTTCAGTCTGTAGTAATTAAAACCTAACCTTAGTCTCAAACTCAAGCATTCTTACTCTTTCATACATTAAACACGGATTCTGATATGATTTGCCTTTGTAAATTGTGTAGCCAATAGTAGGACCAAACCTGAGGAGTTTCCAGAGTCTGGTTTCATATGGTAGTTTTGCATCTATCCAACAACCTCCTTCACATGGGCAATAAATGCTGTACCGCAACCTCCACATCGCCAAACAAATAAAAACACGCATTTTATCACAGAATATATAATTTATTTAATTTCACTTCATTTATTCACCTTAATTTAAGTTTATATATTAAATGATTTGTTGAACTCATTGTTTGTTTTTATTTTATGTGCAAATTGAATTACAGTTTGGTAGAAAAAAGACTAAATTCCTTATACTGTTGCGTATTAAGAGTTTATTTTTATTATTTTGAATTTTTAACAAAAACTGTACCAACGTTTTAAGATCTATGCAAATTCGTTCTATTACCTAAAAATAAACTTATTAATGTGGTCTAAATAAAATAAGTCTAGTCCTTAAAATTCAAATGGATTCTCCAGTTTTTTTTTTTTTTTTGTTTATATTTTTATTTTAGTGTGTTAAAATATATTTTTTACTTCATTCATTTTAACTGGGCTTCAGCTAGTTATCTTATGTTTGAGACATACAAATGCGCAGAGTAAAATTGTTCGCTTCCTTTCTTTGTTTAATCAACAATAAATACGTACGCTTTTCTTTGGTTGTTACCTATATTTCGTTTTAAACTAAAATGCTATAGCCTAGTTTAAACATTTAAAAGATATTGCGAATAAAACAGAAAAGTTGGAAAGAGAAAGCAAGTGAGTTTATATTTGTAGTAAATCATTTTACATTGGGTGGAAAACATTTATATTTGTTAGGGGGGATTTAACGAAGTTAGAAGCGAGTCGGTGTTAGAGTGATATTATTCAGTATGTTAAGGGAAAGTGGGGAAATTATGTGAGGGTTTCAATAAAACGTATACTAAAATGAAGAAGGTCTTACATAGTGACAATGTAGGGATTTAAAACAGAAGACATTACACATATTATAGCTACACTGTCTTATGAGATTATTATTTCTGCATGCATCTAGAGGCTGTGTTGAAGCGAAGAAATTCACCGTTCCCGAAAGCAGTATTATAAAACTAAAATGTGTGTTGAATACAAAATGAATAAATAATTTTCATTTTCATTTTGCTATCCATTAGTAAATTTTGTCACAAACATTACTTACAAAATTCTGCTGCTGAATTTAGGGCGTAAACAAAGCACATTCAACACATACTCTTACTGATTTTAGAAATAAGCTCGATGGATAGCAAGTCATTTTTTAATCAATACATTCGAAATGCACTGCTCGGACAATAAAAATATTCTTTTATTGCTGCCGGTGTAGAGGTGTCTCCATCTATAGCTTGTTGTCTGACATTGAAGAAAGTGCTGCTATGATCGGCAACTTATAATTGAATCTTATGTTTCACACTATAATTGGCAAGATGCTAGCTAAATCTATGTTTACATGACAAGAAACGGTTTGGATTTAATATTTGTATTATCTGCCTCCTTGTGGATCACAATCATTGGTCAAGATTAGATTTATCAGAATGTCAGCGTGTGTATATGCCATGGCAAAGTTGTTTGCTTCATATAGAAAAGGCAAATATAGTTGACAATAAACAATTTGTTTGCCCTGAGCTGGTGGGTACAGGTTAAATCTTCTTAGATAAAACAGACGGCACTTTATTGATGAGTTGTCTAATGGAAGAAAAACACTTGCATATTCTTAATTGGAGTAAGCCTTTGAGAAAACACCAGAACTTATGTGGTGAGTCATAGATTCAAGTCGTTTAAAATAGCACGTATTGAATGACCAGACCAGTGTTACCGATGGGCTTATTATGGGGTATAGAGCTCTTTGAGAGCCCCCCATACTCGATTGAAAGTAATTTAGAAAGAAAGTTTGTTCGGTGGTTTGTTAGAAGAACATTCGCTAGATAAATGCCCTTTCCCACCTACTCGCCATAAAGTCCCAAACAATAGGACAGATGCAAAGCTTTGAAACTAAGAATACATCTTTAAAATTAAATGTTTGCTGTAGCTATCGTTTTCGATTCACTTCACATGCAGTATCAAAGAACGATACGTGGTTTTTAAAATTAAGTATGATATTTGGAGTATACGAAGAGTGTTGCCACAATACAATTTGGACCAGTGGATTTGTGAATCTAAAGATCTTAATGCGAGTACGAACGTAAATTTGTCACATGGGAAAGTTCATGGTTCAATAAGCCTGAAAGTTTGCAAGTTTTGTGAGGATATATACTGGCATATTTGGTGTTTGTCTATTCCGAATTGGAATTGGGATTTAAACCTATTGTGCGTCTTAAAAGTGTCAACTGTCAAGCAGAGAGAAGTTGTTGTTCTTCAGTACTGACGATTTGGCATCACTTTGCCTTACTTAGAAAAATGTCAATTGAAACAAACTATATTTGACATGTTAGAACATTTCCCTGTCTCATAATGCTGGATATTATATTGATTCAGGTTTTCAGGATTCCAATGAATTATACACAATAACGACTATTTTCGTACAAATATAAAACATGCCCACATCAAAAATTACACGTAATATCAATACTATGAATACATCTACTAAAAATAGACATAAATGCACCCTTTATATATATGTTACGTTCGTTACATCTATCGCAACTAAATGCTTGCCATTGATTTTATAAAATCAAACGCCATACGAAACCATGCTCTACACAGTGTTAGACAAACAGAAAAAAACACGCATTGATGCATGCATATAGACCCAATTATGTGCTAATACATTTTTCGTTTACAACCATTTACTTTATACAAAAAGAATTCTAATATTCATAACCTATAGTTTCTATTAATAAATTACACCTTCGCTTTCATTTAAAACAATAAAATTCCACTTATTTACATTTTCACAACATCCCGCCTTGAAGAATTGTTATTATTTTGTTGCTTGCCTTTTTGCAATAAGACTTTCAAGTTTCATTAAATCGATATGTGAATAGATTTTGTTGGTTATTTTCAATAGAGAGAAAATTAAAAACCAATTTAAGTGTACATGGAAAATGGAAAATATTATGTTAGATTTATCATTACAATTAGTCAAGTTGTTGAATTGTTTGTTAAGTTCTGATCATCGTCGTCGTCGTTGGTGTAAACAATCTGAACCAACTTTTTTTAAAGTATGTAATTGGGACTAGAGAAAATAAAAATCTGTTTCCTACCTTTCAGTTACACGACTTTGACGATGCGCGTAATGTTTCTAGTTGGAGGAAACATCCAGTCTTCTTTTTTGGTGATATTTATTTTTGTCTTGTTGGAAATAGCTTTATTTACGTGAAGTTTGTTTTTCTTTGTGCACTTTTTCTTTCCCTGATGGCAGGAACGATTTAATTTTTTAGAAGAAAAATATGTCTTTCACTTTCGATCATTAAGGAGATCTTCGTCAATATTTCAATCTGTAAGAGGAAAAGCATAGTTTTATGAATGTTTAAAGTACAGTTTAGGCTTAGATGTATCTTTTAAAATTAATTAAAATTCAAATCAGGAGTAAACACTTTTTCCAACAAAATTCCCTACCAGAGAAAAAGAAACCCACGCTACTTTCACGCAAAGCTACTTTCAAAATCGGAGCTTCGATAGCTTCCAATAGGTCACCTCTACCTTCTTACATGTACGCTGTATAAGATTGGTAGGTAAATATATCTCGTTTTTCCTAATAGCACAGCGGCCGCTTAACAATGATAATTGCCGACAACAGAGCTACACCAAATATATATAATAAAGATAAAGAAACAGTTTGGCTTGCACTCGTCAGTTGATAAGATTCCATTCGATTAATAATCCACATAGATACGATAACAAGAGCATATGAGGAAAAATAGGAATTTTTCACTTTACTTACACTTTTTAATTTACATCAATGGCGGATCATCCAGTTCCTGTGTCATCATTACATCTTCATAGAGCGGGCGATTGCGGCGACGACTAATGACATACTCCCTTAATCGACGAACGGGATGAAATTTTTTAAGGCCATATGCCATGCCAAGGACAAACACCACCAATGCCATTGGTACTAATATTCCAATCACAACATGGTGCGATTCTGGTGGAGGTTGTATATGCACAACAGTCTTCTCCTTTGTGTTGCCGCTACTCACTGCAGACGCATCACCTATGCTATTTTCATCCACAATACAATAGTCTGATGGACTAGTACTATGCGGGTTGAATTCAAAGTGCTGGGGGCACTTGCACTCGCCATCGTCATTATAATCGGTTTGTGAGCAAACCGAATTCGGGGGACATTCCAATTTGTGAATATTACATGCTAGATCTGATAATGAAAAGAGAACCCCAGAGTCAAGGGGTGAACAGTTTTCAGTTAAAAAAAAGAGGTGATATCAAATACGAATGAAATTGTGGTGACTCGTTTAGCACTTACGTCTCGACGCAATTGTAAAATGCACGATGATGAGTAACAAAGCCACTTGATAGAGTTTAAACATTGTGGTTGATATTGTTTCCTCTTTATGTATAGGTACACCGATGAATTCGATTTACAAAGAACAATCGCAAATAGTCTTGGTCACAGAGGAAAAGTATAGAAAAAATTGAGTTGTTAAGATGGGAACTCACACGCGCGAGTTCATACTGAGCTTGGTTTTATTTTGTCATTTAATTAACGAAATTGCATTAGCACTGCATTGTAGAAGAACTAATTCGAACGGAAGTTAGATTTACGATGACTTTGGAAAATTTTTCACAAAATGTTTGATGTTTTCCTTTGAGTATTTTTTTCGTTCTTCCTTTTTGTTTTGAGGTTTTCGGTTTTTCTATTTTTTCGTGGATATTTTCGACATTCGCCTCGTATTATCGGCTTCGCCGTAAAATTTCAGGCCAATTTGAATATTGTTAAAGGGTGGCACAGAAACAACAAGTTAAAAATAACTTTCGGAGTTCTTATATTTATATTATCTTTATATTAAGTTGAGAATGCATTTAAAATATTTATTTATTTGTCTAACAGCTATGTTGAGGGATTGAACTACAATTTTGTTTGCACCATTTACTTAAATGCACTTACAGTTGTGTGGTCATCTCTTTTGATGTAAAAGATACATCTGATACTTCTTCTTATGTTTGCGCTTATTCTGCGCGCTTCATAAATATTTCTCAAGTGTATTTTTTTTTGTATTGTCTGATGTTTTTTATATACAAAAGCATGTTGTTGATGGCCGGCCACCAATTCTGTTGCTTTTATGGTCATTGTGCTGCTCAATTGTTGTGTTCTTCATTTCGAATTTGTTTGGTATGTGTTGAGACATTGATTTAATAGAAATAAGAAAGTAAAATATACATTCTGGAATACCGCATTCTTAAATTTGCATTAAAGTTTCTGACATTGAAATAGTTCTGTTCGTACAATAAATAGTTAATTTCTGTTTAACATAATCAAATTACCTTAAGGGTTTTTTTCTAAGTTAATTCACTTATTGATTCTACTTTAATACTCTTAACATCTTATTTACGCACAAACTTTATACTAGAAAATAAATGAGTTTGGTTGCGTGACTTCATGAATTTAGCCGTAAAACAACCGAAACCTGGAAATTTTAAAAAACATTATTAATTCGTTTATCTTTGGCTCGCATTTTGGCAAACATTTTTGAACACAACCCTTGACAGGGCATTTTTTTTTTTTTTGAATTCGCCGGGAAATTAATTTGACATTTGGCATCAGTGACAGATGCGAATATCTCGGCCGGCGCTGCTCGAAAACGTTTGTTACCTATTGCATTTTGTAAATTAGATTTTCCTCAAGAAAACCGCCAGCAAAACCATGGCTGCTGGTCCAATTGCTGAAAGAAATCAAGGTGAAATTTAATATTATAAGATCCATTGCTTCACAATTACTGGCTTAGCCTAAAACACTGGCCCATTTCAGATGCGACAATTTATGTTGGCGGCTTGGACGACAAGGTGACCGAAACTCTACTTTGGGAGCTTTTTGTGCAGGCAGGCCCAGTTGGTAAATAAATACAATCCCACATTGAATCTCTTGCCTTATTACTAACAAACTCGTTTCCTTTAGTAAATGTTCACATGCCCAAAGATCGGGTAACACAGATGCATCAGGGTTATGGTTTTGTAGAATTTCTTAGCGAAGACGATGCTGATTATGCGATAAAGATAATGAACATGATCAAACTGTATGGTAAGCCGATTCGCGTAAATAAAGCTTCCGCCCATCAGAAGAACCTCGATGTTGGTGCTAACATCTTCATAGGCAATCTCGACCCGGAAGTTGACGAAAAATTACTCTATGACACGTTCTCGGCTTTTGGTGTTATCCTGCAGACTCCGAAAATCATGAGAGATCCAGAAACGGGAAACTCCAAGGGTTTTGCATTCATCAACTTTGCCAGCTTTGAGGCTTCGGATACAGCTATGGATGCCATGAATGGGCAATACCTTTGCAATAGACCTATCTCCGTGTCGTATGCTTTCAAGAAAGATTCCAAGGGAGAACGGCATGGTTCAGCGGCTGAACGTCTGTTAGCCGCACAAAATCCACTTTCGCATGCAGATCGTCCGCATCAGCTGTTCGCCGATGCACCTGTACCTCAAATGATGCCTGTAATGCCGGGACAAATGATGCCGCCGCCAATGATAGCACCACCACCGCCTCCATCACAAGGCGGAATGATGCCACCACCACCACCGGTTCCACCACCACAATCGGCCTCATTCCCCTCTTCGGTGCCACCGCCACCACTTCCTCCGATGCCTGCAAATCAACCGCCACTGCCTCCACCGGTGGGTATACCTCCACCACCGCGGATGATTCCTCCTCCACCATGGCAATCGGCTGTGGGGCAGGCACCGGCGCCGCCCCCTCCGAATTTCCCCAATGGGCTGCCGGGAGCGCCAGCATCTGGTGCGCCTAGACCCCCACCACCCAACTGGAGACCGCCTCCGCCCACAGGCTTCCAAAGACCGCCTTTCCCACCACGACCTATGGCGCCACCACCCTTCAATGGAGAAGCGACAGCATTTCAATATTAATTAAGCGATTTTATAACAACTAAGGCGGACGTTTCAAATAAATTTGTTTACAAAAAAAAACCAACAAACTCCTGCTATCGATTGTGTTTTTCAGACGCTGCTCTTGAGTTGTTTATCTCAATTGGTTTGCATTTCATGCACTTTTCAGGAACTTATAATCAATATTGTCAAATTGCAATACTGCCCTATCAATGGGGTGACTCAGACCAAAGACACAAAACACTCAAGCTGGATATCTGAAGACTTTCAAAAGCATTCAAAGGTGTAATGCGTAATGGCGCGCGGTACAAAGCACATTTATCTTTGCTTTGCATAGATGTGCTTTTGTAAGAGACCGCAATTTTAAAAATTTTCTTGGGTCTGGTATAAGAATTGGTTATGTAGTATACACGAAATAATTGTGAAACCGCAAAAAATAGTTCGAAGACCCGATTCCAGATGAACATTATGGATTTAAAGATTATGTTAAATGACGTCACGCGTGCCGAAATCTTTCACAGTAAAAAACAATTTGCGTGGCTGCGTGCTCCATCTGTCATTAAAAAAGCAGTCACCTAATCTTTGAATGTTAGATCTCTAAATATTTATTTATTTATTTTCAGAGGATGCAATATAAATGAATTTATACCGTCCGGATTTTAAGCCGGGGAACTATGCCCATATGGCTGGATCTCTAAATATTTTCTACCTATTTGTCCAATCGCATTGAATTTAACGAAGCTTATATTCAACGTTTCCCCCAAGTCCGCAGCTAACCATTTCACGAAAAAAACAACAACTATTCATTCAAGTATACTTGATAAGATAACGTACGAATTGCAATTAACCAATGGCACAAATCAGCTACTTGACAGTTTTGAATAAAAGCGTGTACCCTCTCTTTAGACTCAACCAAAATCGTAAAGCGTGAGCTTAAAAGTAATTGCAAGGTTTAAATAGGTAGTTAAAAGTTAAACGATTTTAACCAAGATGAAATACCTCGGAGTATTAGCCTTTGTCGTCTTTGCTGCGACCATTCTGGCCATCTCAGATGCCAGAAACAGTACTTGGGGATCAGCGGGCCCACGGGATATACTTCTGCACCGTGAAGTCGTGTCATTGGATTGGAAACTCTTTCGGGTAGTTACCCGTGATGTTGAGTTCTATCCCAGGGTGAGTGGTGGAGTAATTTTCAAATGTTACGTTTCGGATAACCATATTTTTTGCTTGTGTTGCTTATAGAATTCCAACCGCACCATAACAGCCATTAACGCAATTGACCTCAGCGGCAGCAAAAATGGAGGTTACGCTCTTTTAAGGCGTGGCGGTCCCGGTTCCCGTAATGCTACAATCCACCTGAAGTCTGACCGTGGCCACAGTTTGAACTTTGCCGTTGAAATCCTCGGCCACTAACAAAGATCACTTAACCAGTTCTTTATAATATGTACTAATTTCAGACATGAAATTATACGAAAAATAAATAGACAAGTAACTAATGCATTTGAAACGATATTTTAGGCAATAACAAAGACGAGGTCCTTTTTATTTGTTTTAGTATTTATATTCTATTGCTACACAGGTCGTGAAGAAATGAAGTATCGTAATCTGGTATTCCAGATATTCCACCACTTTTCCAATGTGCTATAATGTTCGCTCCTAGTATGCAGTTGAAAACATCATAATGTAAATCACTCAGCGTAAGTATCAGATAAGATAACATAAGAATTGCAATTAACTGAATCAATTGCAAAAATCACTTGATTGAAAACTTATAATAAAAGCATGCTCCATCTTTTCAGATTCATTTGAACCCATAATGCGAGAACGCTTACGTTCGCTATAACATAGTTGAAAACAAAATCACTAGCTAGATCAAAATGAAATATCTTGGAGTATTGGCCTTTGTTGCGTTTGCTGCAACTTTCTTGGCAATCACAGAAGCCAGAAACTCTACTTGGGGATACGTTGGGCCTCGAGACATACTTCTTCACCGTGAAATTGTGACACTTGAATGGAAACTCCTTCGAGTTGTTAGCCGCGATGTTGAATTCTACCCCAAGGTTAGTATGAATTTTCATAAAATATTTACAAAAATCAAAACGTCTACTGTGTTTATAGGACTCTAATCGCACCATTACGGCTATTAAGGCCATTGACTTTAGCCGTGGCAAAAATGGAGGCTACGCCTCTTTAAAGCGTGGCGGCCCCGGCTTCCGTAATGCTACCATCCATCTTAAGTCTGACCGTAGTCACAGTTTGAATTTTGCCGTTGAAATTATTGGTCATTAAAAAATATTATACTAAATTTTTTTAACAGAGAATTATGTGAAAAATAAATTTCAAACAAGATTTTGTATTTTTCTGCAATAAATGTTTAATTTTTGGATAATTGATATAGTATAAATAAGCTGCGTTACCTCCATCGCAGGGTAAGCAGAGTTACCTTTTTTTTTTGTTGAAACGGTTTGCAAATTGCTATACGAAAAGAACTTTGGTATCCCTAATCATCACAAAAAATAAATTGCAAAGCCAAACTTCGAATTCGCTTCGTGCGGCCATCGGCCACCCATCAAAAATCAAACTCTGTATAGAATAATTTATTTCCTTAATAGGCTTTGGCAGAGACAAATCATACTTGTCTCTGGTCTTTGGTCCGAGTTTAAGCAAAGTTAGGTATAGAATATATAAATTTTTGTCTGTGCCGTACATTCAGTGTTGTCTATTGTGAAATAAAATAAGCTGGTTCTGCTGAACTGGATTAATATTCTCATAATTAGTTATAAAGCCTGTGTCCGTAGGTACATTTATCTTATTTAATTAACTACATACACCATAATCCCTTGTTCGTTTTCCTTTCAGCAATGGTATTTGTTCGATTGCTTTTTGTGGCCGTCGCCATTGTGCTTCTCTATCATTCATCAAATGCCTTAGAGAAAAAACGTTACCGTAAATCTTTTGTTAATCCATATCCCCGTTTCAAGGCTTATCTTGATAGCGGTGACCCCGGAGAACCACTTTTTCTAACCCCGTTGATAGAAGCGAAGAAAATAAGTGAGGCTCGACAGAAAGCCAAAGTAGTTGGAACTCAATTTCATTTAGTGGAGAGTTATGCCGGCTATCTAACCGTCGACAAACACTATAACTCAAACTTGTTTTTCTGGTACTTCCCCGCTGAAGAAAATCCAAAGAACGCCCCAGTTGTTCTCTGGCTTCAGGGTGGTCCAGGTGCGTCGTCTTTATTTGGATTATTCACTGAGAATGGACCTTTTAAATTCGATGGCGAAAAGCTAGGACAGAGGAAATACCGGTGGAGTCTCAAGCATAATCTCATTTATATAGACAATCCAGTAGGAACAGGTTTCAGTTTCACAGACGATGATGCTGGTTACGCTCGTAATGAGAAGCAAGTTGGTCAGAATCTGTATGAAGCCGTGAGACAACTTTTTTTGCTGTTTGATTTTTCAGCTACTAAAGGCTTTTGGATAACCGGCGAATCATATGCCGGAAAGTATGTTCCTGCATTAGCTTTTCACACTCACAATGCGCAGAAGTCGGCTAAAAAGAATGTGGTTATTCCGCTGAAGGGTCTTGCAATTGGAAATGGCATGTCTGATCCAGTACATCAAATGAACTACGGCGATTATTTGTACCAGTTGGGTCTGATTGACTTGAATGGGCACCAGCAGTTCCAGGAAGAAGAACAGAAGGGTATCGACTGTATAAAAAAACATGACATGAATTGTGCTTTCGAAATTTTCGATGGTTTAGTCAACATGGATGGTTCTTCGAATGGATCCTTATTCCACAATCTCACCGGCTACGATACTTACTTCAATTATCTGAAAACTAAGCCTAATACCGGTGGTCAGGTGATGGGTGAGTTTTTGCAATCATCGTTAACTCGACGTGCGATCCATGTCGGCAACAAAACATTCCATGACTTGGAAGGTGAGAACAAGGTGGAGAAATATCTGAAGTTGGACGTTATGGACAGTGTCGCCGTGTGGGTTGCAGATTTGTTGAACTACTACAAAGTTTGCATATATAATGGACAGTTGGACATTATTGTAGCGTATCCAATGACTGTAAACTACTTGCAGAAGTTGAAGTTCAGAAGTGCTGATGAGTATGCTCATGCTGCGCGCAAGATTTGGAAGGTTGATGATGAAATTGCAGGCTACAAAAAAGTTGCGGGAAATTTGACAGAGGTTTTGGTTCGTAACGCCGGACATATGGTACCAATGGATCAACCCAAGTGGATGTTCGATTTGATAACTGATTTAACAGGCACCAAAAGTAAAGCGTAAAGTGTGCAAGTGATATTGTAATAAAGAATATTTAAAAAAAAAATTTTCATTTTATCTGTTTTAGTTGATTGTTGGTTTCACGCAAATGGGATGGGTACCATCTTATTTTTGGGCTGAGTCGTAGAAGTGTAATAAAAACAAAATTGTCGGGCGTGATGTGACAACAACCGGGCTAAAGAACATAGATTGCCGGTCACTCTTCGAACTTGAAATTCAAGCTCGCCTATTTACGGAGAGTATTTTGACTTACATTAACAGTCAGCAAAATATTGTGCAGCAAGCACGATGTTTAGGTTAATATATATATATCAGAGATGAATTAATAAAAGAGATGGATATCTTTCGTACGTCTATCCCCCCAAAACCCATTTGTTAACATTGTTGTTTTTGTAATTTCAAACCCAGTGAATACGTGTGAGCTACAAAAAAGCATGTTGCTACTGGCCGGCCAAAATTCCTTTTGCTTAGGCTTCGATTAAAATAAAAAATATAGTGAAATACACATTTCGGAATAGCGAATTCTTGCATTAAAGTCCAATTCATGAACTCACACATACTTCAAAAGAAATGAGCATGGGTGTGTGACTTCATTTTTATTCATTCATCTCTGATATATATACTGATATCTCAAAGAGGTAAGGACCCGTTTCTTCAACTATTGGGTTTAAAAATAAAAATGCAAAGGAACGACAGCTTTCGCGTACGTTGTTCGACTGGTGTTTCGTCGTTCCCAATGCTTCCTCCATGCCTACCATTCTTCGTTTTCCCATTGTACGCTTCGGGGTCAGCAAAGGTAATTCTATCCGTGTTACGTATTCCTGCACTCGTTTGTTTGTACAAATGGTCGCAAGAATACGAATTTGGTATTGAATTCCTTGTGCCCTTTTCGTTATCGGGACCACAGTATCAACATATCGTCGGCTTAATAAGAAAACCTCGTAACTCCAAAATTTTGAATTTTACAGGAGGAACGAAAGTTTGTTACCAAGCTCAACTTTGTAGTTAACGATGTTATTCTGATTTTCATGATTTTTAAGTGATTTTAACTTATAAAGGAGCTACGAGGTTTTCCATAGCAATGCGCCTACTGAGTTTCTATAAGATAGCATCAAAAAGTAATTTTTGCCAAAAATGGAGTTACGAGGTTTTCTTATTAAGCCGACGATATGTGATTGCACATGTGCTATTTCTGGGTTATTGGGCACTTGAGTGGGTCAGTGTTGTGTGGTTCCCATGTGTTCAAATTTGGATGACACAATATGTTTGGACACAACACAACGAATAAAACGAACCCGTCGTGTTTTAAATTAACAAAATTTGAAACCTTCGCCAGTTGACTAACTATTTAGCCCATTGTGTATTTTTATGCATTCATATTCAATATACCTTTCATTATCATTAATTCTGTTCCATTAAGTTAAAGTAGCTTATGTCGACATAAGCCTAAATCAAGTTTTATACATGAAAATGCCCTCCTTTTGGTCCAGGTCCTATTACTCTACACCCATTAAAAACCATTAAATTTGTTGAAAACAGAATAGCTAGCTTAAGTTTATTTTGTCTATTCAATACCTACGATAGATTTAAAAACCATAACATAAATTTGTTTTGTTCATACTGAAAAATGACAAAAATTGACATACCTAAGCTACTTTAACTTATTACCACAGAACTGATGGGTCGCGCATCGTTTACTCAGAAGTCTCTATTTCTCTTAAGCGTTCTGACATCTGACACTAAATTGTACATTAATTTTTAAAGGTGCCTAGGTCGCAACCCAAAGCCATCCGGACAGTAAAGATTTCGGACCAGTTCCAGTATCAGCATGACACCGCAAGCAAACCCAGATATGATGAACCTCAGTTGAAAATAAAATCGGTAACCCTACGAATGCCTAAGAGCAGTTAGAAATAGAATACACAGTCACAAAATAAACGAAAAGGAGCAAAGCAAGCTCAAAAATATTTTTTTGCTTTTTGCATAATATTTCCACAGTGCTGTCGTGTACATTCATTGGTATTTAGGTATTTATCACCTTTCACAAGAGTGTCATGAATTTGAATGATAAAAAATATAAGAATATGACTGCCAAAATCTGAAGAAAATAATGAGAAAGTGTTGACAAGAATTCGACTTTAGCTGTCAAGGTTTTACGAAAAATGTTGAGAAGATCATCTTTAATAAAAGATGGCAGGATAGAAAATTGAAATGACTTTCAGTTAACGAATAACTGTGAAATACATATTCCCATAACCTTATTTTGACAAATAAAGTGAAAAATTCAGTGCCTGGGTGGTAACTTTAAATTGAAGTATTATGGACCATATATAGAAATGAATGTGTAAAATATTATAACGTGATAAATTTTGTGTAGGAATATTTTATAGTACGTGTTTATAGTGTGAACGCTATAATAATAAAATTACTCTATAAAGACACTCGACAGCACTGCTCCCACATGCAACTGAACATCCCAGTTCCCAGATTACACTTTGATTTGTGAACAAATCGGTAGTTCAGAATTGGTTGGATTGTTGGATACGTTCGAATTTTAACATCACCATTCACCAAGCTAAAACTGAACAACACTCATGTGAACAATATTTGCAAATATAACAGTGAAGTACATAGGTATTTCTTTTTTCTCCGGTGATTTAGCATTTCATTTAATTTTGTCAAACAAATATTTAATTTATTCCTATCACAAAAGACTCAAATTGGTAAGCTCACATTTCTAATGATTATTATTATTGTAGTTATTCAATTGCGCATCTTTTTTTTTATTAGTAATAATGAATATTCGCATTCAGTGGTATTTTATTGCTGTACTATGCATATTCAACCAGCTCTCATCAGTTACAGCCCAAGAAAAATCGCAACGCAAATCTTTTATCAATCCTTATCCCCGTTTTAAGTCTTATCAAGACAACGGCGACCCTGGAGAGCCACTTTTTCTGACCCCGTTGATAGAAGCGAACAACATCACTCTAGCTCGTCAGAAAGCAAAAGTTATTGGAACTCAATTTCATTCGGTGGAGAGCTATGCTGGCTATCTGACAGTCAATAAAAACTACAATTCGAACCTGTTCTTTTGGTACTTCCCCTCTGAAGAAGATCCCATATATGCGCCTGTTGTACTCTGGCTTCAGGGCGGTCCAGGAGCATCATCGTTATTTGGTCTGTTTATGGAGAACGGACCTTTTCACTTTCACGGAACAAGTCTACTTACCAGAGAATACCGATGGAATCGTAAACACAATCTTATTTACATCGATAACCCTGTAGGAACGGGTTTCAGTTTCACAGACAATGAAGCTGGTTACGCTAAAAATGAGAAGCAAGTTGCTTCCAATCTGCATGAGGCTGTTAGGCAACTATTTTTGCTCTTTGACTTCTCGGCTACTAGCGGCTTTTGGATAACCGGCGAATCATATGCTGGAAAATATGTGCCGGCATTAGCCTACTACATTCACCATAAACAGAATTCGGTCCATAACGATGTGGATATTCCACTGAAGGGTGTTGCAATTGGAAACGGCTTCTCTGATCCAATCCATCAAACAAATTATGGTGATTATCTGTATCAGTTGGGTTTGATTGACTTAAATGGTCGCCAGAAGTTCCAGGAAGAAGAACAGAAGGGTGTCGACTGCATAAAAAATCATGACATGAATTGTGCGTTCGAAGTATTTGATGGTTTAATCAACATGGATAATTCACCTTATGGATCCTTATTCCGCAATCTAACCGGCTTTGATACTTACTTCAATTATCTGAATACTACGCCCAACGATAGTGACCAGACAATGGGCGATTTCTTGCAATCATCGTCGATTAGACATGCGATCCATGTCGGTAACAAAACTTTCCATGACCTAGATGGTGAGAACAAGGTGGAGGAGTTTTTGAAGCTGGACGTCATGGACAGTGTAGCCTTGTGGGTAGCAGATTTGCTGAATTACTACACAGTTTGCATATATAGTGGACAGCTGGATATTATTGTGGCTTATCCACTGACTTTGAACTACTTGCAGAAGTTGAAGTTCAAGGATGCCGGTGAGTATTCTGTTGTCTCGCGCGAAATCTGGAAGGTTGACGACGAGATTGCAGGCTACAAGAAAACTGCAGGCAACTTGATAGAGGTTTTGGTTCGTACCGCCGGACACATGGCTCCAATGGATCAACCGAAGTGGATGTTCGATTTGATCACCGACTTAACAGGAACAAAGAAATAATTGTACATTTAAAATAAAAAAAGCTTTCCTTAAACTTTTCTTTGTAATATGAGTGTCTCAGTAATGATTAACCACGGCTGTAAATCTTCATTCTAATATGTCTAGACTGCAACTGAAATCTAAAGATTGTTTCCAAAAAAGGATCTGGGCTGTATTATTGGCTTTGAATAAAGAAATGTAAAGCGTTAGACTGCACAGGAAAAGTACCGCATATGAAATTTCAAAAAGAATTCTCGCTTGGGCGTAATTGTTCTATTCTGCATCTTTGTATTGAAGAAGAGAGCGTTTTTGAAAGTTTTTAACAAAAAAAAAAACTTGTGGAATGACGAATCCTTATTTTATATGGCGCGCAACGCCTATTACTCAAACTTTCTTAAAGCTAGAAATACAAATGGGTTTGATGAGCATAACATTTTAATTATGCAATGTTTGTTTGTGAGTCATTGTGAGTTCGACAAATTTAGCCTGGACACTAATAATGATTATTAGTATCGCGGTATGTTATTGGTGTATAAAATTAAAAGTAATATGCTCCCTGGCTATTTTTATGATAACGCACAAACCACCGGTGATGATTCATATCAACTCAGGAGTACCAGTACAGGCAATCTACAAATCCAGAGGATGCGAACGATTAGAGGAGAGCGAAACATTTCTTATTTGGGTTTTCCTTTTCAAGGATATATTATTATTATTATTATTATAAATTATTAACATGTAATTAAAATGCAGTGACTTTTGGCTCTATTCTATTATTTGTTTGATTAAATGATAATATTAGTTTTCGTACCTCTGTCGGATTGACTGTCTGCTCGAGTCTCAGAAGTCTAACATGAGCCCCTCAGAAAGAGGACGTACGGCGGATGAATTTACATAGCTGAATCAACGGTGGCGTCAACAGTCAACATGGCAGATACCTCAATGGGCTACTCTGACGTATTTGGAGCTGAGGTCATTGAGGATTTTCAACACTAGTCAGGGTGTTGAAATAGAGATGGAGGCGGAAGAGCCCTTAATGGGTCAACGGCAGCTCTCACATCCCCGCAGCGGGTTACTGACTCCGGAATATTCCGGCTCCTTTTGTCCAAGGGGTCGCAAAAAGGGCCTGGTCCTCCAGGTTGGGGGTTGTACGCCGGGGTAACTGCCCGACTACGTAAAAATGACATAGTTGCGAAGCATCAACAAGCCTCGGATACGGATGATCTTACTGTTGACGAACCTGGCAAACGATTAAAGGACAACGAATTTCGGATCTGTACGTGGAATGTTAGGTCCCTTAACAGACCGCGTGCAGCCGAACAATTAGCGGAAGCCCTGAACCACTATAAAGCAGATCTAACCGCCATCCAAGAAGTGCGATGGGATGGCCCGGGCAAAAAGAGGATGAAAAACTGCGATATTTATTACGGCGACTGCTATCGGCAACAAAAACAGCGCTTATTCGGATGTGGATTCGTCGTTGGCGCCAGACTTAGGCAAGAAGTCTTAAGTTTCAACTATGTAAACGAGCGCATCACGACAATCCGCATCAAGGCTAAATTCGGCAACATTAGCTTAATATGCGCGCACGCCCCCACGGAGGAGAAAGACGACGACACCAAAGAAAGGTTCTACGAGCTCTTGGACCACACTTACGAGCAATGCCCTAGCTATGACATTAAAATTGTCTTAGGCGATTTTAACGCCAAGCTAGGAAGAGAGGGCATCTTTGGTAGTACTGTCGGAAAGTACAGCCTACACGACACCACCTCCGACAACGGATTTAGGCTGATCGATTTCGCGGCGGGGCGAAATGTTGTCATAGCTAGCACACGGTTCCCGCATCTCGATATTCACAAAGGCACATGGAGATCTCCTGATCAATCAACCGTCAACCAGATTGACCACGTTGCGGTCGACGCAAGGCACTCCTCCAGTATTATGGATGTCCGAACGTTCCGAGCGGCCAACATTGACTCGGACCACTACCTTGTTGTAGCCAAGGTACGACTCCGGATATCCCGAACGCCGCCAAGACAAGTAAATACTGTGAGGAAGTTTGACGTCGGACGGCTACAATCGCAAGAGATCACCAGATCCTTTCCGATCGAGTCTCTCTCAATCTCTCAAGAGGTCGTATGCAGCCAGCATCAAGTATTGAAGACCAGTGGCAACATTGCCAAAAAGCCATCAGAGACGCCGCCTCTGATGTGCTGGGTTTCACCCGACCACCACAACGAAACCCCTGGTTCGACGACGAGTGCCGGCAAGCACATGCAGCGAAGCAAGAGGCATACAAAGCGGCGCTGCAAAGGAGGACAAGAGCTGCTCGTGAGCTCTACGTGCAGAAGAGAAGAGACGAACACCGGCTTCTAAGGAGAAAAAAGAAAGAGCATGAGAAGCGCGCGATCGAGGAAATAGAGAGATGTTACAACAGGAATGAGGTTCGGAAGTTCTACCAGAGGGTAAAAAGAACCTCACAAGGCTACAGAACCCGAACCGAAGCCTGCAAGGACGAACAAGGGAAAATCGTAGTAGAATCGCAGTCGATGCTGAGGATATGGAAGAACTACTTCTGCAGACTGTTTAACGGCGATGACGACTTACATTCCGCTGTCAGGCAGAATGAACCGTTCAACCTGGACGATGAGGATCAACAATACCGTCCAACCGACTTGGACGAGGTTAAGATAGCTATATCTAAACTGAAGTCCAACAAAGCCGCTGGAGCAGATGGCCTAGCCGCCGAGCTGTTCAAAGCGGCAGGCGATGACTTGGTTAGGAGCATGCACCAACTCATCTGTAAAATATGGTCGGAGGAAAGTATGCCCGATGAATGGAACCTCAGCATTGTTTGCCCGATCCTCAAGAAAGGAGACCCTCTGAACTGCGCCAATTACAGAGGTATCAGTCTTCTAAACATTGCCTACAAGATCTTATCTGCCGTTTTGTGTGAACGCCTGAAGCCTTTCGTAAACAACCTGATTGGTCCAGTGTGGCTTCAGGCCAGGAAAGTCCACCATAGACCAAATATTCACACTGCGGCAGATCTTGGAGAAAACCCAGGAACTTCAAATCGATACCCACCACCTTTTCATCGACTTCTTCAACATCGTTCTTGAAAGAATAGTGCAAAACTCAAACGCCAACACCAGAGGCACTATCTTTCAAAAGTCCGTCCAATTACTCGCATACGCCGATGACATTGACATAATTGGCAGAACGCAGCGTGATGTTAATGGCGCGTTTGTGAGTATTGAGACTGAGGCGGCGAAGATGGGTTTGGCGGTTAATGAAGGCAAGACGAAGTATATGCTGTCAACTAAAAAGGACACCCAACACCGACGGCTCGGACAGAACGTCGCAATAGACAGATATAACTTTGAGGTGGTTAAGGACTTTGTCTACCTAGGCTCCGCTATGAACTCAGACAACGACACCAGCGCTGAGGTTAAACGTAGAATTACTCTTGCCAATCGCTGTTTCTTTGGGCTAAGAAGGCAATTGAGTAGCAAAGCCCTCTCCCGAACAACTAGAGTGACCCTTTATAAGACCCTTATCATCCCAGTTCTGCTATATGGCGCAGAGGCATGGACGCTATCAAAAGCGGATGAGGTAACTCTCGGTTGTTTCGAGAGAAAAATTCTTCGTGTTATTTTTAGTCCCGTCTGCATTGACGGTGAATGGAGAAGGAGATTTAACGACGAACTGTACGGGCTGTACAGCGACATCGACCTAGTCAGAAGAGTGAAGGTCCAAAGACTGAGGTGGCTGGGTCATGTAGAGCGAATGGACACGAATGCTCCGGCCCGGAAGATCTTCGAATCCATACCCGAGGGAAGGCGCAGTAGAGGAAGACCGCGACTCAGGTGGCGCACGCAAGTGGAAGGGGACCTTAACCAACTTAGCGTGCGAAACTGGAGACAGCTAGCTAAAGATCGCGCTGGGTGGAGACGCTTGTTGGTTGAGGCCCAGGTCCACCCCGGACTGTAGCGCCACCTTAAGTAAGTAAGTAAGTTTTCGTACCTAAGAAGGTTAGAAATTTTTTCAATATTTGTAGGACTGGGGTTACTAAGTATTTCATATATAGATTTATTTTTAAAAAGATTATTGATGATAGGTTTAAAAACGGAGCAATTTTCTAGAATATGTGTTATGTTCAGGGTGGTTTTGTAGGTTTCGCAAGTTGGAGGGCTGTTGTTGGTAAGAAGGTATTGGTGAGAGGCTGAGGTGTGACCAAGTCGTAGTCGTATGAAGTTCATTATTTTTTGTTTAGAAATGGTTGTGGGGTAGACGGGATTGAGTTTCTCCGGGTTTACTTTCTTGTAGTGATGGTGGTACAGGCTCCAATCGGTTTTGATACGGGTTTTTGAGGGCGTTTGAATAAGTTTTATCAAGTCTAGTTTAGTGTAGACGTTGAAACTATATACCGGAGCATTTTTGACCGAGATAGCAGCAGCATCAGCGTTTTCGTTACCTTGGATCCCGACATGCCCAGGAGTCCACATCAGCTTGACATTCCTTGGTGATTTTATAAGTTGATATCTGATTTTTGATATAAGTTCTGTGTTGTTGTTTGGATTTTTTATGGCGTTAAGGACAGATATGCTATCGGAACATATGATGTGTTTACCTCGGAGATTCATTGCTGTCTTAGTTGCTCGAAGGATGGCGAAGGCTTCTGCTGTAAATATTGAGGCGACGTCAGGTAGATTGCCTATGCAGACAGCAGATCCATTTTCGAGAGTAACGGCAAATGATGTGTTGTTTGTAGTTTTCGAGCCATCAGTGAAGATTAAATTCCATCCATCTGATTTTAATTTTGATGCAATGCTGGCGAAAAGTTGACGGAAGGTCGCATTGCTGGTATTATATTTTTATAATTGGCTAGAGTAAGTACAATGGATATAATAACCTGCCGAACAGTATAAAGAACATACATAACTTTAATGAATTTAAGAGAAATTCAATTAATACGCTAGATATAATTATCAATAAGAAAAGTACAATTTTATTTGTAACATTATAGAGTTATGTAAGTATAAAAACTAAATGACTATGTAATAAAAAAATAAGCTAAATAAATAAACTACAAACAAACTTACGGTGTCCGGAACTACTCTAAAAAAAGGATAAGCTGCGTATATCACAGTAGGGTAATTCTATTGTTGACACTCGGCATAGCACCTCTAATACTGAGATATGGTACGTTTGATTGGAACTGCACAAGTAAAACGATCGAAAATGGACCATTTTTTAAGAATTTCTACCTCCGTCGGTCTATGAGTTGGAGTCTAAGTCATTTCATGGACCAAAAAGGAAAACCGCCAAAAAATAAAAAAAAAACAGGATTTAAAGTAACCTTGCCGAAATTAATTTAATATTTATACAAATTTTTGATTTGGAGAATCAGGCTTTATTTTCGAAAATATCCTGTACACAAACTTGCAAAAGTGTAAACCGCTGCAGATAACACAGCTTACTCGTGGCGCCATCTTTTTACTCATACCTAAAAGAAACTCAATTTCCAATTTGCCATACATCTCACGCACACACCATCACAAACTTTATAGGTGTAAACAGTTGCGGCAAATTCCAAAGCGAGACCAATATATACCCGCGCTTTCGCACTCAGAAAAATCCCACCCGACAGACTGACAACTTTTCAAAATGACGGCTTCCCGTTAAGAGATTTTTCATTTCTCCATCCATCCGATCCGACAAGAATAAAATCGAAAAAGTGCGTCACAAAGCTTCAAATAAGAAAATTTATTAAAAAAAACTCCTTGCGACTCGAAACGAAATTGGATTATCCGAAACGCGATCGATTTACCAAGGAAATAACCTAAATAAGTGCGAGAAAATATCCAATGCAAGTGTTCAAGTGTGAATCTGCGAAAAGAAAATTGCCATCTCCCCAGTGTCGTGTATGAAAAAGGTGTGTGTCCTCTCAGATCGAAGTGAAAAATATTAGAAAATTCCATTTACTAGCATTCCCTGCACTCCACAGTGAATAATGCATAAAATTATCTAAATTCTTGAAGAAAAGTTTCATAAGAATATCCAAGAAAATTGAGTGAAAAAAAATCTGAAAAAAGAAATACCTATGCGATAAAAAAAAATTATATCATTCCGTTCGTAAATTGTCAACACGTCGTCGTTGTTAGTCTCGGTCTCGGTTCCCTGTAGCGGCGCGGTGGCTTGCAGTGGTGCGACAAGGACAAAGTGATTCTTCCCTTATTTGGTTCTTCTTTTTTCCTTTTTGTTGTATTTATTTATTTTTGGATTAAATTTGCTTGCGAGAAAGTTGCGCGATATACATAGAGTAGTTTCAAAGTAACAAAAAAAAAAAAAAAACGAAAATAAGGATAACGAAGGATACATTTTGTTTTATATATTTTATCTATTTCAGTTTTGTTAAAGGAATTGTTCAATATAGAAGGGTGAGTTCATATTTAAGTTAAAATAAATGTTTTGGAAGTGTAAAAGAATTCTAAGAGTATGTTGAAAGGAAAATTCCTTTAGTAAACAGATGAGTCACTTTTTTTGGCTTCCACCTCAAAATTTGCATTGATCTTTCAAATGTCCCCCGCTTATGTTTAATCCCCCAAAAACCAATTCTTATACCAATGCAGCTGTTTGATGGGGATATTGAATTTTGAAAGGTATAGAACCTTTCCATTTAATAAATTCCGGTTCCTAACCTCGCCCTTGGCTGCACCGTGCACTGAACTTCTGTCACTGTATATTTACATCGAGTCCAGCTGCAATGCCGATTGGAGTACAAGTTTAGCACCTTTTTTCAAATGCTGTTTCGTCAAAAAAGTACATTTTACATTATTGGCCACTGAACAAGCAACTTTACAACAGATGACGCAACAATCTCGGGCGGGACCATGGCTTCAGTATGACTCAACTCCGAAAATCTTCGTAATTAGTGGAATCCTTGGCGAATTGCTTTGAAGTTAGCAATGTTTCTTTTTATCATTGAGTGTTGCATGCAAATAAATCTGTTGAAACTATTGTGAAAGATGTGTTTAAGCATCATCAATAACGCATTCACGCAATTAGTACATTTTGGGGTAGCTACGTATGTATTTCAATTGTTTGCTTTACTTTTAATCTTCGTCGAAAGACCTGGGCACAGCGTGTCCGAGTTGCTGTTAGAAACTCGTAATTTGCAGATCTTTTAAATACAAGATGCAAGTATCTATTATTCGCTACAAAATCTGTCCTAAGAATCGGCTCAGACAACGATATTAATGAATACACGTCTAGGAATTACTCGAATAGTTCTGCAAAGACTGCTAAACCTGTACAACTTTCTGCAGACACTTTTCGAAAGGAGACAAGATCGGATTCATAATGGCTAGGTTAAAGATCGGAAATGAAAAAAATTGCAGAAGAATCGAAGCAGGGATGATGACGTCCTAGATACAGCGGTCAAGCAATATCACCCATCTCATAGTGACAATTGTAGACAAGAACACCGTCCAGCTGGCGCAAATAAGGTGAGGATACCCATCCCGTACTTAAATCCAACAAAGCAGCGAAAGTTGACGCTTGCCGCTGAGCTTCTTAGAGAAACTGAAAGAGGTGTCCTTATTGGGAGTGTGCACTAACGCATCACTAAAATTTAGTCACTGGAAGGAATCTCTGGTTTAGTTGCTCGTTTCTTAGAAAACAAAAATAAAAACATTTCTGATCTAAAGCCAGTTGTCACTACCGAACAGATTTTGTCGTTTTAGACCGGAAGAGTTCCCAACAGATATTGAAAAAAAAATAACAAATAACATGATTTTCTGTGGCTTCATTTCGAATTCTACTCACTAGGAACAAATTTGTTATTTTTGCACTAGGAACAACTTTGTTATTTTTCTTCAGTTCAGTATTTATTTGAAAGTCTTAGTATGGAAAAAAATTAAAAAAAAATGTTGTCTTTTACGAACTTTCGCAACAGCTTGTTAAACTTCAAAGCATTTATTTATTTATGTAGTTAGCGCCATATTCCTTCGATGACGTTGCTCTGTGCGTTTATGAAATCACATTGGATGTGATTGGTCTAGTTCCTAATTGCCTCACTGACTCCATCCATTTTGAAGTTGGGAATACCCGTAGATCCTACGTTGGAACGTTTTTAAGTGGCAGTTTTACATCCTTAGAAAGCCACAAAAGCAGAAAAAATATAAATGTCTAGCTGGATTTAGAAATTTATTTATAATTTTTTAATAGTTTGGCGATACCTACCAACTGTCGGCTTTGGAAAACAATTTTAAGAGTACCTACATGCTGTCTTCTCTTTGCCGCACATGCAGATACTTGTTACAAGTCGTTTGTACAGGTATCGTACAACTTTCTATCACGTATCTCAATATAGATCAAACTTCTTTACGTGGTTCCAAACTAACCTTACTTTTACAATGCATTCGATCTCATTAACGAAGTCTACTCTCATAACAACGTCAATAAATACACAAATAGTAAAACGAATTACCTTTCCCTAAAGTAAAGTAAAAGCTGATGGAACCACGTACATCATTAAGTTGGAATAGGCAAGAATTCTCAGAGATCTCTTAATCTCGGAAATTATTTTAGCAAAACTGCGCAATTAGAGTGTTTTTGGTCTAAAAAATTGTTTTCCGCGAACTAAAACAATCGCATTGACAAAACAGGTGAAAAGAGAGAAAACAAAAAAAGCAAAGAAAGAACCGCATATCTTGCAAGCCAAGCGAATAAAATTATCGACCAAGCTATTACTCACCGGTAATATACTCTTCCTTCACCATCTACCACTATACACCTAGATATGACTGACGACTCCACCTCCACCCTAAACCTACCTCGTTCTGGGTAGCACCAACGTCAACGCGTTGGCAAAAACAAATTTGCCTCTACCCGGTGACATTTATACGCTGAAAGTCGTTCACTTGAATTTGGTTTTAGCCTTGTTTTTCCTTCTTTGTGTAGATTTACTTAGATACTGGAATATAAAAAAAAATATATTACAAAATATTTGTTGTATAAGAGAAACTAATTCTTAACTAACAAGTAGTGTTCCATGAACATGAGAAATGCGACCCATTAGCAGCATTTTCTTACTCAATTGGACACTATGCCAAGAAAGGTCATAAAGATGTAACAACTATATGTCATGTGTTCAAATGTTCTTGCCAACGGCAAAATGTATTATTATACTCATACCTACGTGCTGCATTGGATTTAGACGCAGTTATATTTTACGTAGATAGAGAAAAATCGCTTCCAAAACAATCTTTTTTGTGTCTGTTTGCTGAAACTTTGTGCGTCAACTTCGAATAAAACTTATTCTCACATTAAAAGGAGGCCAACACGTCGGTTCAATGGAAACTAATGCTGACATTAAGAAACTGTGTTTTCACAGCAAAATGACTAAAATAAAATGGATATGAACCATCAGTTAAGAAATGGATTAAAATACATTTAAAATGTTAAATAATAATTCAATTTAAACATACTTTTGACATTTGAATACCAATTGGTCGACCATTTGCAAAGTTCTAGGGAAAAATTTTCATTTATTTCATTTATTCAATCTACGATTCATAATCGACCGGCTTCCTTCTCTAAAGAGACCAACAACGTTGACATTAAACAGTGACTTCCGAATTGACATGTAAGATATTTGACAGTTTTCTTTGCTTACAAATAGTTTCGAATTCATTTTAATTTTTATCTAATGACATTCCCTAACCCGAAGAGAGCAAGTTGTTACCTCTCCATTGAGTGGCTTATTATATTCAACTGTCAAATACCTGACAGTTGACAGTTAAATAATAAAAGCATTGCCATTTTTTACGCTTAATATTGGGGACGTTCAAGTATCTAGTTTAGTAAGTCTGACAGCTCACTCACTAGATGTATCTCGGTTTTGATTGGGGGAAATCGGTCAAATGAGCAGCTGTTTCAGTTGACGTTTATCGAGGGGTAGCCGACGAATCTAGTCAAGGAATTCGTGACTGAGTTCTAAGTTGACAGTTCGCGTATGTGGATAGCGTAGGAAAAGTGACGTTCCCGACCAACTTATGTCGTTTTGCATTGCGCAAAAAGAAGCGTCCGTGAGAGTCCGGAATAGAAAAATTCACTTCTGAAACCGTTCCATTGGTACAAAAAATACTCTTCTGGTGATTCTGAGAAGAGAATTTCGCTTCTCGATTTGAAGTCAGAATCCACTCAAGAAGCACTTACACAAATGTAATTTATTTATTTTATACAAGTCAGCCGCCGTAGATTATTTTTTGGCATCTCACCAATACTTTTGTGGGTTCAATCAGAAGCAGTTTTGTTGTTCCATTGCATCGCAGAATGAGTGGATCCCCGAGTGAAACCAATGGAAAACGACATTAGTTTTTGCGTTCAGGTTACATCTGAACAATGCCAAAGCATTTCCAGACGAAAAGCAGAAAAGAAAACAGCTGTCAGATTCATGTCAGACATCCATGCCAAGAAATTATCCCAGAGAGCGATCGCTGACATCCAATCATGAGATGAAATAGAGTGACTCAACATAATATTTTGAGAGAAATTATCTCCTGTGGAGTCGGGGTGCAACAAAAAGGCAAATAGTACCAATTGTTTTCATGCTTCATGCTGAACCGCCACGACAACCTACCTTAGACGTTTATACTGCCAAATTCTATGTCTCCCGGTTTGACTCTCTGTCGCTTATTAATCGGTGGGCCTCTAACTATTTGATTACTTTGACATTTATCACCTTTTCGCAACAAGTAAAACGTTTTTTTTTACAGAGTATGGGTGCTGACAGTTTTTAAGTACTCGAATTCAATTGGGTGAGTTTGGCGAAATTGTGTATTCGTCGTCAATGACTTCACCTTCAGATTGCGGTTTCTGTTGTGCGGAATAAGGAATCATAAATTCTTGCGCCTCGGTTAAGCCTATAATGTGAGGCTTCTTTTCTTGAGGAGTTTGTGCCTTTTTGTTACTGTCTTATTATTAATCTGTTTTTAGGTTGCTACTGTTAGCCTCCATGTTTTATCTGTGTACTTGATGTTGTTTATCGTCTTGCATGTTGAGCCCCCCTGAGACAGTCACCCTAGGGTATACGAATAGGGACTAGTCAACCTCTGGGATTCCTTATCATAGGAGGATGCGTTACGAATTTTTTATTCCATCAGTGCTGTTTAGGGTCCATTTACCAAACTATGAAATGGAGTCAGGACTACGATATTTTACTGGACGACAATTGAATGAGCTTGTGCAAGTCGATCATGCTATGAAACGTGCGTTTTTGGAGAGTCATGATTTGTTTATGGAACCAACATGGGTTCTTCGGCTGTCATTTAGCCTTATGTTCCGCCTTGCCAGCACTCAGTCGCTACTGTTCTGAACAAAAAAGAAAAACACATATTCTAAGCTCTATGATTAGGCAAATTGATTTTGACAACTCAACCACCACCATTTTTGCAACATTAACAGAGAATCTGCGATAATTGGTAGGGCGATAGCAACTTTAGGCCTTTTTTATTATGCTCACATTATCTATATATATATCATTGGTTTCCATGGTTTACAACAAAAGTTGGATCTCGTACTATTGTTGTAAATCGTGGAAATCAATCATCTAGGTATATAGATCACATGAGCATAATAAAAAAGGCCTGTTGTAGCAAGAGATGAACATAACATTTTATTGTGCAAAATCGAGTTTTCAACAACACATGGTCTCATTGTCATGAGTAATTTTCGTGCTTAATATAAAAGAATCAAACTTTTGCAATTCTCTGTGTGCAACTATGTATACTTTCAAAATATATCTGACAGCAATAATCTGATTTGCTTTCTTTGCATATCAGTACTGACTTCTAAACGCTTTCCATTCATGAAGTCTCTGCACGATTTGCGAATCAGAAGAATATAACAACAAAAAAACAACGACAACAACAACGAATTCCACCTTTGATAGACAATTTCTCCCTCGTATCGCCGCAGATACAAAGCACAAATCCAATGTACCCGAGTGCATGCATAAGTGTTCCACTCACGTTTTTCCTCCAGTTGCCATTGCCAGACTCGAATGGCCTCCTTGATTCGTAATAAGACTGCGGAATAATCTAGACCCACAGTATGTAACTTTTCTCTTTGCTTGCTAAACCTATGTACCTATGTATGTAGACGTACATATTAATTGACTTTTTTTCTTCTTTTTTTGTTGTTGCACAGTCTGTTTTGGTTTTGTTTTCGTCTCTTATTTACATATCGGCTAGGAGTGTGACTCCCTTTTTGCTTTTTTGCACAAAATGCAACTGCCATGCCAGCCAGTGCTACCTATCATGTGTGTGATGTGAGAGACAGCAAACATTTGGCAGGCGAAACGAATAGACTGAGGAGCCAGCAACAAATTGTAAATAGTACCAGTTACCAGAACAAAAATCTACAAATACAACAATGGAGGTTGCAAATTTCTATAACCTCTGCACAATGAAAATGCCGATAGGCCCGAAGGGGAATTACTCACTGGAGAGCCTTAAATGAACTTTTATATTGTAACAGTGCGGATAGTTATGCAAAACAAGGCACGGGGGAATTCTCCAAAGGTTGACACAGAAAATTGCAATCAAGTGCGGGAGGGGAGGGATTTTTAAAACACACACACACACAGATTGACCTGTTAAGTTCGTGAACTGGTTTTATTAAATATTTTGCTCAGTGCACTGTAGATGCTCAACTCTTTCGAGCATCTTTTGTGCAAAGAAACGCTTTTTTGTTAGCTGTAAATGCGGTGGAAGTGGGAGTAGGGTTCTAGGGTTATTGTCCGACGAACAAGTGTAAACGTTTTAACTTTGACAACATAATTGAAAACACTTAGAGACATTTTGTTGCAACTACATAGTTTGAAACTTGTGGGGAGTAAACTTTCTACAGAGTGTGGTGAAAACAAATAAACATAGTTTGCAATTCAGAAAATGGCATCATTCTTTTTTAAACAGACATTGACATTACATATCGAATTATAGGGACATTTATGCTTATTCTGGGATTCGATTTCTTTCGAAAGTGTGCCGAATTCGAAGAATCTGTTTTTTGACATTCGAACAGATAAGAAGTTCATTCTATCAATCGAAAGTTAATTTTTCATTCGAATTGTTGTGTATTTTGACTTTCTAGTCGTTTGATAGTAGTCATTTTTTATTCGTTTGTATTTTCCTAACGCCAAACAGCGAAATTTGTTGTTATTCCGCATTTTCCTAGCGGATTTTTTTTTCTTCTCTTCCTGTATGGAATTGCCTCTTCGTAATCCATAAACAAAACAATCGCCATGTCTGTTGTTATTGGTCATCGATTGTATAAAATTAAGAAATATGGGTTCGCAATTTAATAACAAAATTTGAAAACCTATTTTAGATAAGCTCATTAAAATTTCAGACTTTAGCTGTCAAAATAGGTTAATAATAACAATTTTTAATATTCTCACTAAAAGATTACATAACATAATATAAGATAACAACAGATAGACTCCTACCTAACATTTTTGTAGTTTTGACCACAAAGTAAAACTATGGTCACTCTATATAAAATAAAAATGTCAAACAGCTGATTTCGAAAGTTTAATTCATTTGAATTCATTTTATGACTTTCTCGATAATGAATATTATTCTTTCGAATTTCAAAATACACAAAGTTCATTCGAACGAATAGAGGAATTCGTTGGAATAGACTATTCGTTCGAATCTCAAAATAAGTATGATTAGTTTTCTAACGTTTGTAGTTTGGTTATAAGTTTCTTACAATTCGTTCAAAAATGATATTTAAGAAACCACATGGGCGTTACCCTGTCTAAGGACTTTCCTGACGTCAGCCGGGACTGCCACAACATTTGCTGAGTTTAACAGTTGGTTTTTCGATAACTATATTCTTAAACTTAAGTAGGTAAAATGGGGTATCAGATAGTGAGGTATCGTTAAACTAGACGAGCAATAAAAAATGCCTCTTGTAACTCGATTTTGTCGAAGTGCGCCATTTTTAGTGGCTATTTTATTTTCGAATTCGCAACAGAGTAGCATCTAAATAGGTAACTATTTTGTTTTACCGAATTTTCATCTGCCATTGTTATTGTTTTAGTGCGAAAGAAATTTTAACATTTAGTGACAATTTTCAGTATATATATTTCCATGTGGAAAAACCTAATAACTTTAATGTGGTTTTCGATTAGACTTCTCCAGATTTGCTCTCAGATTTCGTGTGTCTAATCGAACATAAAAACGTAACTTGCTCTTTTTTGTGTTGATATTCGTGCGATTAGAATATGTGTAGCCTTCGACACCTTTCCAAGCGGTTTCAATTCACTGGTTAAATTTTATATTAAAACATTCGAATTTGCGCCCAAATTGATTTCTAAACATTTGTACATAAATAATTCTATTTTGTAAATTTTGTTCAGCTTTATATCTTCAAAAAAGTGGCCACAATTTAAAAAAAAAAAAACAGATTAAGTCACTAGAGTCAATAGAATAAAAAAACGTTAAACTGCTCTCCTGAACAATGAGTAAAACAGACTTAAGCGGTTTTGCCTTGTGGCCACTGAATTAACAAAAATAAATGAACCCGATGGAATGCATTTCTTTCCATTTGAAAAATTACATGAAAACGTAAACAAACTACACTAGTTGTCAAACTCAAATGTATTTGTGTTGGTAAATCTGAACAAATCCATATTCGCAAAAGTTCTCTGACATCTGAAAAAGATTGTTTTTCTTGTACCAAACGAACATAAAAATTGCTCCGAGGCAAAAAAAGTGCTCCGAGAGCGCCTAATCGAATACCTACCACATAGGTAAGACAGCAATTGGTATTAGGAAATTTGTATTAACTTTTTTGGATTCACACCAAAAACCATAAGTCATCACAATTGAGATGAATTCTTCGCCGAGAGGTCTTCTTTCAGTTTATTCTTCTCGTCGAAACTTTCTAAATACCTATCACACATCACGATTATCTACAAATGTTAATTATTCAAAACAAACATTTCTAATTTGTAACTCTCCATCTTTTTCAGGTTAATTCCGATCTCAACGCGTTGGCAGTGCCCTCCGGTTACGTCGCTAACACTACATCACCATCATGTGGATTTTCATCAAACACTTCAGTTAGTTTCCGTTCCAAAACGACAACCGGAAGGGGAAACATAATTAGCTCAAAAGCCGAAGACTACTCTCCTCGGGAAAATGTGATTTTCCAAAAAAAAAAAAAAACATTTGAAGATGTGAGGTGGTTATTCCAAAATTAGCCAATTATCTACAAAAAAAAAAAACAGAAACTAAAAACGAAACAAGTTTATAAAATCCAATCAAACAATCAAAAAACAGGACAAAAACTAATAAATCTAATACCCCTGTACGAACCAGTGAAAGTGCTTTAACATTCTTCAAAATGGCTTATCGCAAGCCATCCGATTTGGATGGTTTCATAAACCTCATGCCAAAGGCTGATATGCGTGTTAAGGCTATACTAGCTGAGGATCTTGTTACATTCTTAAGCGATGAGAACAATTCCATTGTGTGCATGGATTTGGGCCTGCTCGTTGATGGATTGATGCCATGGCTGACTGGAAGTCATTTTAAGGTATGTTACCTACGTCATAATATTGTGTATGTAAAAGAAAACAAAATTGTGTTCAGCGTTGTAGATTAAATTTTAATATTTTGACTCGTCGAAAAGAGATAAAGAGAGAGTTGAATTTCGGCAATTCCTGCCGATGCCGAGGTTTGTAACCAAAGGTCAAGTGTATGAATTTGAGAATAGGTACGAGGTGACTAATCACAACCATTTATTGCCATCGAAGCTCGGGTGTGCCGATGAGATTTGCTATTTTCGATTGCTATTCACAATCGAATGACATAATAGCTTATGAACGGCGTTATCTTTTGTTGATAGTTAGAGTGGGGGCATTCAAATGCGACCAGATTACATAAAAGTTATTTTAATTCGAAGCAAACACGGATGATGTTGTTATTCAAATGCTTATTTATCCGTCCTCAATAATGCGGTTCGTTCAATTGGAGGTTGGCGTAGCCGAGTAATGGTACAAGAAAGAGTTGAATGGAGGCGATATGATTCATGAATTAAAGTGACTTCCTTAATAGGCAACACGCATTCTCAATCGAAGATAATAACAATTGGTACAGTGACAAATACAGTGACGAGAACAAGGCCAAAATGTTAAGAGTACACCTCGGCTCGGTGTAATTGATTTTTCTACAGAGACAAGCATAACGTTTGTGGAGTGTGAAAACGACTCAAAATGGTTCCGTTTTCTGGAAGTTGATTGGCCAGTGCTTGTGTCAAAAAATGCATTGCTGTGCATGGTCTGTCATAGCAAACTGCACGCAACGCAAACGCATTATTCAAAAGCTAGAAAGTTATTGTCCTACTCTGTATGTAGACGTCATTTCCTCAAATGTCATCTCATCTGAGTCACCTGCATTTGATCCGACAGCAGAAAATATTTAAACGTGAAATACCATTTGATTGCGGGGGTTACTATACAACCATATTCAGATTTTCACAGCTCCTTGTTAACTCTGAACAAAAAAAATGGGAAAAATAAAACAGATTTACTCCCTCTAACAGCGCGCCTTAAAATCGCTCTCAGTCTTTAGTGCTTTTTATAGAAATAAGGCAAGACATGTCTAATCGACGGAACACCAAGCGAAATGGCGCTGTAAAGTTGTATTATAATTTTTGTTTCACATTCCAGTCTCCACAGACTCCATATTAGGATAGTTGCCCCCGTGTCCATATACGAGTATACACATGCAAGACATTACATTTTGCATACTAAGTGTGATTGAGATCAGATTGTTTTTACGGGTTTTTTCCCTCACTTTTGATGAAAAACGGAAACTCCAAATCCAAACAGAATTCGCTGGTAGTTCGGATTTCAATTCCAATCTCAGTTTTCGATCAGCTTTCTACGAGATCACAGATTCGGGGTTGAATAATTTCGCTTATTGTTCGGTTTTCACGGTTCAGTGCGGGTGGTGCTTAGCTTATTTGTTACTTGTTGAATGTGGGGCGCACAATTAAAAAAATAAACAACTTCCAGTAACCATTACTTATTCAAAGAGAGACGTCATTCGAAGGACAATTGGTTTGCAAAGTTCAATCGCCTGAACACACAATTCAAGTGAATACAATATTTAATATTCAAAAACATTCGTGTAAGTAAAAAACAGACTTGTTGCAAAAACCTTGGCGTTGTCGGTGATGATGATGATGTCGGTGATGTCATTGATTCCTATTACGCCTCCCAATGTTTTTTTTTTATATCTATATATAATTCAATGTGTGCACAATAATTATTGTCTTTTGCATATATTTGTTTGCTTAATTCTTTGTATGTCATAAAGCAATTTGTTAACGAAAGTCAGCGGCGAACATCCGCAAAATATAAATGAGATGTGCGTGTCGCATTTTTATCTACCCCTGCTGCCGATTTTTTAGTTTGATGCAACCGAAATAGAATGGGTTGGTCTTTATTTTTAACTCATAATGTTCAATTCAAGTGTAAGGCAAACACAAGGATAATATGAAATATGTGTTTGTGTGTTTTTTTTTTTGTCTGACAAGTTCGATGCACTGATGTGGATGTGACAAGAAAATATTATTCTGTCAACATTTAATTAAACGCGATTGTTGTTACTAGTGTCGAGCGTCGCAAGTGTACCTCAAAACGGTTTCACTCGAGATCAGTAGGCGGACAATATATTTGACATGATCAGCTCAAATATGAGTATGTCGTACACAAAATATTTGGGTCAGAAAATTTCACGTTGACAACTACAATAGTAGGCTAAAATTATGGTATTACACTCGGCTAATCCCATTTTATAGATTCAATCTACATTGTTGTCGAAGTAAAAGAGACAGTTGACAACTAGCAACTCACCGCCTTCTACCATTGTCGTGAGGCATAAACATATTGTATAAAATTGTTGTGAATTTTATTTGCCACCGCTCAATTTAAACTTTCTAGCAGTAAGAAAACCGTCTTGGATCTACATGTTGTTATGACAGAATCATTACCAATGTTGCGGTAGAAGTCAAGTTCTATATAACAATTATCTCAAGTTGGTCACACGAAAAATGCCTTAGAAAATTTATGAGAACACACGAATCTTTCATTTACAATGAAACTAGAATTAACCGGTTAAATTAAGTGGCAATGGGCACGATCATTATGCGGTTTATGTTTGTCTTCACCAATTAATAAAAAAAAAAAACCATCGAAATGCTAAAAATGTTTGTGTAAATGAAGGTACTTTAATTACCTACTTAGGTGGCGCTAGTGTCCGGGGTAGACCTTGACCTGACCAATATGCCTCTCTAGTTTTCTAGTTAGCGCGGTATATTTTATACTGGCCTCGAGTGGCGTACTCCAAGAATCTTGCGTTCAAAGCGACCAAGCGATTGGTGAGCGTAATTTTTCGCTTAACTTGTAATGTGATGATATGTTCAGAGTTTATAAGGCAGAATCGAACTGTCTATTAAGACGTTTTTTCTGATTCGTTGATGTTAAGTGTCGCTTCTTGTTGGAAGCTCGCGTAGTTCTGCCAATGATGTCATTATCATCCGCATGTGCACAAACTTCAATATTTCAAAAGTTTGTTCATACGCGTTTGACAATGACTCCGCGATTTTTATTAAGAAACAAGAAGAGAACAAACGAATCAATAGAAATACTCAAAATTTCATTTATTGAACAATCTCATGGAAAATAAAACAACCATTTTAATATTGGAACATTCCTAAACGTCAAATGTGCAAATACCTTTATAAATTATTGTGACGTGGAAGGTCCAATTTTGTTTGCATATTGAATTCGAAGAGCTGGTCATTTATGTCGTTTTCCATTGGTTTCACTCGGGGATCCACTCATTCTGAAATCCAATGGAACAACAAAACAGCTGTTAAAAAACTCCACAATAGTATTGGTGAAATGCAAAAAAAATAATCTACGGCGGCTGTCAGCTGACAGCCGGACTCTCCCGGACGCTTCTTTTTGTCCAATGGAAAACGACATAAGCGTCAATTAAACGTTTGACAACCTGGCTGTCAGTTTGACATTTCTTTTTAATTGAATATATAAAAATATCGATCCCATTAAACGTTTTACAACCTGGCTGTCAGTTTGACATTTCTTTTTAATTTAAATATATATGCAAGTATCGATCTTACTTTATTTGTGTAATATATCACACTTCTTATTTTACAAGTCGATTGTGGTCTATTTACAGAAGTGATTGGTCGGTAGCTTCATACTCAAGCTGACCTTGTGCTCTTGTGATTTGAAAAATGTGCATATTATCATTTGCTCGGAAGTTTATCCGTCAGCGCAATATTAAAAAAGTAATCAACCACAATGTGTCAAACTACATGAGTTTCCTTATTTTTTTTTGCGCTTTCTACAAAATAAAATCGATGATTATCGCAAGGAAGCAGGAGCCTTGTAAACTGCCTCCACTATCTCAGAGTGTACACTTGGAACTGTTTTCCCATTTAATAGATACATTTGTTGGAGCGCCGCGTTTATACAGACGCCGTCTGTCGCTGTTTTCGCGATCAATTTCTCGTGACATTACCAGATGCCCAGTGTCAGAGCGCACAATTCAATTCAGTATTGATTGCTAAATTGATTCTCTACACACGCAGATGTCGTTGCTACAGACGTAGCTCTGGCTGCCTTGCCTAACCCACCGCCGTCGTCAATACGGCTTCTTCGACTTTGCTTATGATGCCATCGTGTCATTATGCCCACTGTTCTTTCGCTGTTGCTTTCGGCCTACTGTTTGCCAGTTTTGCTGTGCGACTCTTGTTCCAGACTCGCGAAAACTATGCTCTAATGCCATAATAAGTAGATTTGACTTTTCCACGTCATTAAACGCTCGTATATGGGGGACTCCGCCGGCCGTTCCGGTGGAATTTTCTCCCAGAGTGTGCAGAGAATACTTGTGGTTGCAAAGTACAATCGCGTCTCGCCACACCTAGAAAGTTAAATTGAGGAAGATTTAATAAAAATGCAAATCGAAAACAAAAACACAAACCATTTATGGTCGTGCGGGTTGCGGGGGAAAAAGAGAAAATACCGAATCGAGTTCATGTTGCTGCCTACTGTTGAATATCTCTCTCTCTCGTGTCAACTGTGAGATCATTCAATTTACTTGTAGTCAATGGCAATAATCGAATCAGAATGGCGTATGTGCGTAGGTAATTTCAATCATGATGGTGTGATGGCCATTGGCCAAATGTTATTTTTGGCTTTGGCTTAGTTTGACATACCGCCCGTGCTAATTCACTTAGAGTTTACTATCATTAGAACGTGACACTTTGACGATGTTTATGCCATTTTCCTCTTAGTGAAGCAAAACGAACAACAAACAACGACGACTACAATAGGCATCCTTGACCTGAAAAAAAACCTCTCGAGCGGTTTTGTGTTTTGTTGCAAAAGAATAAGAAAACCGCAAACAGAGGAAGTAAATGTGTGTTACAAACAAGCATACGTGTTGCTTGCAGTGTGAAACTCTTGTGTTTTTGTTTTGTTTTTTCAGCAAGCTTGCTAGAATTATATCACCACGACTAAACGCATGTGGTTAAACTGGGGATCATTTCCCCTCAGTAATATCGCACACACAACATTCTGTTACCATGACGTAACCAATTATGACAATAAATGTACTCGTATTTAATAAGAGTAGGTGTGTAAAACGGGTATTTTATGCGTCACGTTTTAAGTAGAAGTTAGGTACATTTAACCAAATATGGTTGTTCATCTCAATAAATTGGCCAACACGCAGCTGGGTCCTAATCAAATAATTTTTCAGGCGGTTGTCGAAATGACAGATTTCCAGAGCATCCGAAAATATATTGAATAACCGAAACGTCGTCAAATCAAATTATGAACTTCAGACTTTTTGAACTCATGCCTTGTGTAGAAAAGGATGTTTTTGTTTATTTTCTAGCAAAAACCAATTTGACAGCTGACATCTGCCTCATATTACTGATGATCATGAGTATAGACTTACAATACACGGTCCGAGGGATAGATTTAGTCGCTCCAACTGAGTAGAAAAGGGTAAGCGGAAGTCAGTACGCGAATGTCTTTGCGGTCTAATCCGACCACGAAGTTTGACGTCTTTTTGATAACCACAGGTCAGAGAGGTTTTTCGTATTCCTAAATGTTCAACATAGCTTGACGGCGGTAAGACCGGTATTTTGCAAATTTTATCTACGAGAGTCGAAGTTCCTTAAAAGTGCGGAAATGGTTTGTAAGAAAACTGTAGGAAATACGTACTCCCTTTTTAATGCGCCAACACGGAAACATTAGCTCCCGTATTAATAAACACAACGTAAAAGTTATCAACTCGTTACTCAGCAGTTATGTCAAATGTTTGTATATGCTATCTGACGTTAGCTTACTTATTTGTGCACATTTGTAGGTTAATTGATTCATTTGACGATAGCGAAAACCGTGTACCAGAATTTCCTTGGTTGAAATTTCCTAACATCTCTTATACGTATTGCAAAGAATTTATCCTGCAAATCGAGCACCCATTCTTCAGCGCCATTAAAAAACATCTGAAATCCTCTCTTACTTCTTCCTGCATCTGCCATCAAATACGTCATTAATGCAGTCTGCATCATTCCGCTCTTCGATCAATAACGAACGAAACCATCATTCCGTCTTGGTGCATTAAAATCTGTTTCACAAATCGTTCAAGAGTGTTTGATTTGAAGCAGGAAATGGGGATATCCCGTTCAAGGTTTCCACTCCATCGTTATCGTCTTCGTTCACTTTCACTTAAAATCACGTATAAACGTTTGTAAAAGCCATCTTGAGTAATTCAATAAGTCAAAGAGATGAATAAAATTAGATTTTCATTTTGAATTATACTTAACTCCACCCTCCATCGAGAAGGCAGATACAAGTGTGCGTTCACATGCAGTCAACGTCCACATAAAGCACTGCAAACTCTGATTGCCGCAATGTGATATGTAACCAACGAGTAACGAGTAGATATAATGTTTTCACTTGACTATCGGACGATGACATCATTCCCCTTGAACTTATTGTTTTTTTTTTTCTTACATTTCTACTTGGCGCTGGCTATTGCCGGTGTTTTTCTTTCTCTTTTTGTATATACGTACAGAAAGTTTACAAAAATTCCCCACATACATGTATATTATAGTTAGAACAGTGTGATTTTTTCTCGGTACTATCGACGGGAATTGTGGTTTCTCGCTGCCGTTTGACTAAAGATTAAAACCTAAAATGTGACTAACAACTGTGGTATGGTAGTCATGAGTTCCAACACTATTTCCATTGATAAAAAAAACGAAACAGGTTGAAATACAAATACACTTCTCGTTTGTTAAGTGCCAATGAAAATAAACCGACTAATCTCCACTGCATTCGACTGAGAAGAGAATCTCAACAACAATGTATCAACGTCCATAACTAGGGCGACCCGATTGGGCCGTGTCATCTTCACGTTTTTTCATTTCTCATTTCGTGTCTATTGTATATCTGATGACGACTTGGCGCAGAGACTTCATTTTCTCTAATTAAAAGATACGGCGAAGTTGAAGTTCAACATTTTATGATGGGGCCTCACGACGACAAAACGACATGCCCGATAGAAAAGCACGACAAAGATGACAAAAAGGGACAAGAGATTAATTAATTAATCTATTGTTTAAATGACACACTTGCCAGACGATATTAATTGTAGGAAACTAATGAATTGTCCTGGTTTTTACTTTTCATGGTTACTTACAGAGGAAGCACTCCTGACATATAAAAAACTGATGTCTGTGTGTGAGTAAAAATGTGCACTGGAAACTGATCATTTCTCCCTGCGATGTACTCCAAGGAATTGGTTTTCATTTTTGTACATTTTGCTGGTAAAGAAATTGAAATGGATGTGCAAGATTTTATTTTTCGAGATGGTTTGGAAAGGCTCTGAATCGCACGTGGCCTTTTTCGTTTTTCATCGCTCAAGACGGAAGCGGTGGGTAATCTGTGGAAATGAAATTGAATCGATTTTGCTCTCAGGGATAAATAAATTAAACCTTCGGTAAAAAGCAGTAAAATTGAACAAGCTATTTCGATTCGAACGTCTTATAGCTCTAGTTAAGTGTTTCTCGATGAGAAATAATTTTAGGCCGATATGAATCTCGTGTGAGTTGCATCTGTAAAGTGAACGAAATGAGGGTCTAAACACAATTCCAATTAAACGGCGCTAGATTTGCCGGTATTAAGCTTGAATTTCTGTATGAATACATAATTTAACAATAAATTTAAAGAAACAAATAAGGAACAGCTTAGAAATAATTCAGAAAGCACAGCGTCACGTTAAAGTGACAGTCTGATAGTTTTCGCTGGGGCTACATCTATGCTTTTAGAGGGACAATGTAACACCACTTACCTATATGTATTTCCGGTACACGCCAGACGAACGATGTCTTCTTGATTAGAAAAAATGGAGCATCTGATAAAATATTTCTTTCAACGGAAGACAGCCTATTAAAAATTTACAATTCTGCAAAGGTATTCGATTTTTGAGATCTGCCTGGTGCATCTGGAACACGGTGTAATATCGTAGGTCAGCGGCGAATGCAACCGATCCGTCTCCGCACTACGTAAAGTAACCATTTAAGTCGGTCTTTGTTACTTCGATGTAGGGCATTGAGCTTTGCATTCTGTTCAAGTCGAGAAATCAATTGATCTGTAGTGGTAGCGGCAAACTTTGTTTACGCACATTAAATACTTTGTTTTGTAACGAACTATGAAGCGATACAGATTTCTATTAGCTTTCTAGTTATTTCCCTAAAAAACAATTAGTGTATCATTTAACAGTCCGTTGGTAATTATCAGTTTCTGTAAATGGTATCCCCTTTCATTACCGCCATCCTGGGATAAGGATAATTGCGATATTCAGCTTTGTATCTGCTTCGGTACGTGTCAGTGATTGTGAATCCGCTCAAAAAGTCCAGTCGACTGATTTTCAAAAAATATTTTAGATTGTGGTTCACCCCCTTGCTTCATTTCTGATTGATTTTTTAAGTTCTATTGTCGGAGCTAGGGCAAATCACCTCCGAGCCAATTCCATTCACATTCATTTCAAGAAAACGCACTGCCCGCGCAATGATCATGGTACACTACCGTTTGGGTGTAGTGTAGGAAAGCGGTTTATTAATCAATCGGTTTGCTGGCCTTGCCCCGAAAGTAGAGCTCGTTATCGCAGTTGTTAAGAATTTTAAACCATGCTTCATTTTATATCAAAAAAAATAACTTTTGAATTTTCTTTCCACTTGCAGATAGCACAAAAATCCCTGGAAGCCTTTACGGAACTAATAAAACGATTGGGGCCAGACTTCAATGCATATACCGCGACCGTCCTTCCACATGTTATAGATCGCTTGGGCGACAGCAAAGATACAGTCCGCGAGAAGGCACAACTGCTGTTGCACAATTTAATGGAATTCAAAGTTCTCAGTCCGCAACAGTTAATCGATAAGCTAACGCCGTGCTTCAAACACAAAAACTCAAAAGTTCGCGAAGAGTTTCTACAAACAATCGTTAACACATTAAATGAGTAAGCAAACCCGATTTGTGCACAAATGTTTTATCAAAATCAATTGTCAATTGCTTTTAGATATGGAACATCCCAACTATCATTGAAATCGTACATTCAGCCAATTGTGACTTTACTTGGGGATCCAACATCGACTGTGAGAGACGCAGCTAATCAAACTCTGGTTGAGATCTACAAGCATGTTGGTAAGTTGAAGGAACCGCCAAACGAAACAATGAAAATAAATAACAACCCATGTGTCTCTTTAGGTGATAGATTAAGAGCTGACCTGCGACGTAAAGAAGTTCCATCTACGAAAATGGCTATTTTAGAACAAAAATTTGACGAAGTAAAAGAAGAAGGTCTTTTACTGAAATCAGCTCTAAATCACAACGGAAACGATGAAATGGATAATGCGGCACCAGTGCGACCGACGAAATTGGTCAAACGCACCGTGTCGGCAACCGCGAAAAAGCCAACATGTCTCGATGTTGCATCATCTAGTATGGCAATTGTTGGATTAAATATGAAATATGAGTTGTAATAATTTTGTGGTTTTAGGTGATGCTGGCGCGGTCACATGGGACATATTTGAGGCGTCCTTTGAATTGGTGCCACAACTTACGATCTTCACTCAACGGGATATGGACGAACATTTCAAGACTATTAACGGGGTGATTGGTGATAAAAATATGGACTGGGAGAAACGAGTCGATGCAGTAAGTTGTTTTTTCCCCTTTTAACTTTTACTATTTGTATTTAAGTAAATAATCGAATCGCATGCAGCGTTACCGCCTTCTCGAACTGATATTCATATCTCTCTTCCTTTCTTTGTTTCAGCTGAAAAAGATTCGCTCTCTTCTGATGTTAAACTTTCAAAGTCAACCTACATTTCCAGCTTACTTAAAAGATATGTCGATATCATTCCTAGACATTCTAAAAGAGCTCCGCTCTCAGGTAATGCATTAGAGACGCCACATGCATCATGTGAAATTCAATAACATTTCAAACGTCCTTTCCAGGTGATTCGTGAAGCATGCATAACCATTGCGTACATGAGTAAAACTCTGCGAAACAAATTGGATCAATTTTGCATTTACATTTTACAAGAGCTCATAAATCTGATCCAAAACTCGGCCAAAGTGATTGCATCCGCTGGCACAATCGCTCTCAGATATGTGATCAAATACACGCATGCACCGAAACTCATCACCATCATCACAACAACTCTGACGCAATCCAAATCAAAGGACATTCGTTCGAACTTGTGCGAGATTTTGGTAATGCTGTTCGAAGAATGGCAAACCAAGTCGATGGAGAGGCATGCCGCCACACTGAGGGACACACTAAAGAAATCTCTGGCCGATGCCGATAATGATGCACGAAAGCATAGTAGGAGGTGGGTGTGGATGCATTTCCAAAATACAACTCTACATGTTGTGTTACCTTTGTTTCAGAGCTTTCTGGTTGTTTCGTCGACATTTTCCCGATTTGGCCGATCAAATCTACGGCAATTTGGATAATGCCACTCAGAGGGCACTGGAAAGAGAACGTGATCTGTCGGCAGGTACAAACGGTACTGGTTCAATGAACACAAGTCTCCGTGGTAGTAATTCAAGTTTGAACTCCATGCCGGGAGTAGTTATAAGTATGTGTACTTTCTTGTCTTTGTCTTAATAATATGTATGTCTCCATAAATGTGAAACTTTTTGTCTGTCTTTTTGTCCGCTGTCCTTTCTATCATGTCCGCTATTCTATGTATTTCCTTAATGTGCTCATCATTCATTTCAATGTCAAACTATTTCAGAGCGACGGACATCAACCGGACTAAGATCACCTGCAACAGCGCCTTCAGGTAATGTGTTTGTTATTTGCTGAATTTTTTAATAAAAAAAAACTAACCGCAATTTTGTACATTGCAATGCTTTTTATCTTCTCCTACTCTTGTGCTTACACAATGAACGCGTGGATATCGTGGTAATTTTTGTTTGCCCTACCAAATGTGTTTGATGCAATTTTATGGCTGCTATATCTGAACGAATTATTTCCGAAATTCATGTTGCTGGCAAAATTTACTTTCTTTTTCTCATCAAATAATCATTATTTGTTTAATTTTTTTGTTGTTTTAAGTTGATACAAGCATTAGCACGGAGAATCTCGCTCAGCCTCGATTGAATCGGGTGCCTTCGTTGCCGAGATCATATCGCAATCGTAGTGGGATTCCGATTGCTCAGACTTATATTCCTCCTAGAGGTGGTTTTTCAGTATATTTTTCGGTTTGCCCTTTTTAGTTTTTAATTTTGATTTTATTTTTATTGAATAAACACACTCACATTTACCAAATAGAACAGAGGTGTTTGTTGCAGTCGTTGCACGATGTTGGTACAAAAAATGTTGATGATTTTTTTTTTTTTTCGTAAAACTAGTTTTGCTCGTGCCGAAGTCAATCGCATTAGAATTGTTTTTAATTCCCTACAATCAGATTCAGTTTCGTTGTATCTTCGCCTTACGAAAGAATAATTTGTGCTGCCAAATCGAATTAGACGGATCTTTGTCACTCTTGAAGTTAGTCTTTACCTCAAAGTTGCTGCTATCAATAGTGACTTCTGACCTAGGCTCTCGACAGATATTTGTTTGTGTGCTGATATTGTCTTCGTTTACTTCAAAACAAACCTATTCCACATTTCCTAAGTTTTGTACGGATTCCGAAGTGGACATTGTTTGCATTTTATGGAGCGCGGCATGTTACGGCTTCAGTAACGAAACTTGGTCGCCCTTGTTAAACTGAAATCGTGTGTCCTATGAATAATAACTGCCTTTCTTTCATAGAATTGTAACCTCTCAATGCTCATCTATCTAGCATGTACCACAAATGCATCCATTTCTATATAAACAAATATAGCTTTTTTGTAAAACTTTCTATTGCACATTATAACAATCATCACGCATTCAACGATATATTGTATACAGCTTTTAAAAGAATTAGCCGGACATGTGCTGTGTAGAGAATCTCCGACTGTTTCGTCTTCAATTGTCCTTCTTAACTCGATATAGAGGTAGCGAGACATTATTTAAAAACAAAAACAAAAGCCATCACTATTGCAAACAATTGCGTATATTTTCTGTTTTGACTTTAATCAGATTTCGTTGTTCAATCATATTATTTCTCATTAATTATACATTTTTGTTTTTTGTATTATTTTTTGTTTGTGTTTTATTTTGTTCATTAATTTTTCAATCATTCGACATTCGAACATATTCTTGCAGCTGGTTTTAGAAGCGTGTCGGCCGTTGATACTGCTGCTGCGCAAAGAGCTAGAGCACGTGCGCAATACTCAAATTTAGCTAGATTAAAAGTAACATCTGGAACAGCCTCGCTGCGTAAGTTTGTCCCTTCCATCATGTTGTTGTGTCCATTTTTAACTAGATTAGCTATTGGTTAAGAACTATTAAACATTTTATTCATTGAAACATCACTAACACAATATTTTATACTTACACTTGAAGTAAAAGCAAACTAAAATCAATTATAAAATGCATGCGCTTGTTTAATGGATTTATGCTAATGGATGGCTTCTTTTGAAACATAATTATAAGCAGATTTAAAGAAACATTAATACAGAGATACAATTAACAATAATTTAGCAAGAAAAACTAATTGCCTTGAAACGTTTGATGCAAGAAAATAATATTATCTAAACACATGTTTGCATTTTCTTTCTTTTTTTCTGATTTTGTTTGTTGTAACACGCAGAAGGGCATGTAGCCCAACAAGGTAATTAATACGCATTTATACATATATATTCAAACATTAAACTAAGAGAACCTAAAATACAATTACAAAGAAAACAAAATATTATAAAATTCATTGTGATGTCTTGTTTCGTATAAACAATTTTTTTTGTCCCTTTATAAATGAGGTTACAAATATACTGACGGCATTTTATTCAATTTTATAGCACGTGCAAAAAAAGTGGCCAGTTCGTCAACAACGTCTCAACATGCTTCGCCCGAACACAGACCTGTGGCGCGCTCAAGAGCTGGAGTTTCACAATCGCAGCGTAAGTTTGATATAGAATAATATGTGTGCATTTATATATATTTCTGTTTGTCTTACATATCAATTGTATTTTATATATTTTTTTAAAAGAATTTTATTAAATTTTCGCCATGTAAACTTTGGTTCACGATGGTGAATGATAAACTTCCAAGTTTATTATAACTTTGATTTTGAGTTTTTTATTTCATGGAGATTCACTGAACGAGAACACTGGTATTGGTGTGAAAACCAGAAACCTAAGCCGCATTCTACGATCGCAAAAGCTGCTTTACACTCTGATTGAGACATTTTTTAAGTTTTATCTAATGAAACTCAACATGTGTGTTGAAAATATCACAATTGCCACTGCATAAAATTGAAGGTGGACACGAATGATTACGAGCAAAGCGCATTGTATTAAAATTAATATTGAGTTTTGATTCTGTGTTCTGCTTTGGGAATCGAAGACTACGTTTTTTTTTATTGTTTTGCACGTAAAATCCGCATAATTAAGGGACGCTTTGCTCGATCACGGATGTGGTAATTCGACCCCTGCTTATTGACTTTTTGACCGATTAAGCTGCTGATCTCTCTCGGCTAGTATACTAGATTTTCATTTGCAATATCTAACCTTTGATATGCCGGCGTCGCTGGTCTATCTGTTGAAGTCTTGCAGTTTTTGAATTCTTTATATTCTGTAAAACCTGCCTTTTTTTGATTTGTGGAACATTATTTTCCATTTACTCGACTTGGCCAATTTTAGTTTGGTTTTTTGCACTACAGCCACATATTTGAAGAGCTCATTGTGCTCGCAGTTGTATTTGCATCTTTAATCGGTATCCGAAAATCCGCCGAAATTTCCAGCCCAGTCTTCCCTACTTTTCGCTCCCTGCAAGCGACATCAAAAGTAAAACTAATTACGCGGCAACAGAGTCAAGCAAATAATCGAATATTAGATGCGTTCACGGTCATGGTTTTGCAAATATAATAACCTGAAAACCCCTGAAAACTTGCAATTATTTACTCCTCGTCTATTCAATTTCATACCGTGAAGTTTAACTTGCCTTGGATTGTTATCAATACGTCTCAAGGCAAATTAAACCTTCAAAGTAGTTGACATTGACATAGAAGAGGTTGATTTTTGTCATGGTCCGTCGCATGTCGCGTGCCCTAGTGGCCAGTCATTTGCAGAAAACTCATTTCGAACAATGAGTTGTCGACCGACACATATCGTTTACTTTTTTCGTCGTGTGTGTTGTACTTTAGTGCCTTTAGTAGAGAGCAGATGAGAATACCCGAAGATCATCCTGAAATTTATAACATTCGACAATTGTAAGAAATAGAATTTGCCTTCTATTTGCAGCTGCCTCTCGAAGTACATCGCCATCATCGAAGCTGCGTGAAATGTACGGCTCGTATTCGTCATACAAACCAACTGGCACTATACCCAAAAAGGCATCGGGAATTCCACGTTCATTGGCCAACTCGAGAGAGACCAGTCCCACAAGAGTGCCAATGAAAAGAAGCGTCTACTCTACCAATAGTCCAAGACGACCGGACAGGCCGCCCATTAATCCAGCTCGACCAGTATTAGCACAGAAAATGCTTCAACAAAGTAGAGAAGCAGAGAACGCCCTCGCTGATGCATTAGTAAGAACCGAAAGCACAATTAATTCGCATCGCAACTGATTTGGTTTTTGTTTTACAGTCCCCCGATGATGCGGATTTATCATCCGACTACTCTCGGTTGTCATTGGGTCGTAAAGTGTCACGCGACGAATCCGATGAAAGCGAGGCATCCTCGGTATGTTCGGAGCGGAGCTTCGATTCATTTAGAAGGGGAAATGATGTTAGTTTGCTTTTGTCACTCTTGTTTTGCTTTTTGTGTTTTTTGTTTGTTCTCCTTGAGAAGGAAATGCGCTTCGCTGAAGCTCCAATTCACCCATGTGGTCAATGTTTTGTATTTTCAGAGTTATTCCTGGAATGGATCTCGAAATCGGTTGGACAGTTTCCGTGCTCCAATCGAAGATATCGAAACAATCATACAGTACTGTGCATCGACGCATTGGTCAGAACGTAAGGACGGCCTTATCAGCTTAACACAGTACCTATCGGATGGGAAAATTCTCACACCGCAACAGCTGCAATGCGCTCTCGATATGTTTCGGAAAATGTTTATGGACAATCACACAAAGGTGTACGCCCTCTTCCTGGACACAGTCAACGAACTGATTCTGGCGCACTCCAACGATTTGCACGATTGGCTGTTCATTCTCCTCACGCGTCTGTTCAATAAACTTGGTACAGAACTCTTGGGCTCGATGCATGGTAAAATCTGGAAAACTCTCCAACTGGTGCACGAGTACTTTCCCACAGACATCCAGATGAAGGATGTCTTTAGAATTTTATCCGACTCGGCGCAAACCCCGCCAACAAAGACGAAAATCGCAATTTTGAAGTTCTTAACGAATCTAGCGACGTCATATTGCACAGTTGGTGATTTTCCAAGTCAGGGCCCAGTCGAGAAGGCCATTTTGAAGATAGTGCAGTTGGCTGGCGACCAGAAGAGCGTTGAACTGAGAGGCCAGGCGAGGTTGTGTCTAATTGCATTGTACAATTGCAACACACCAAATGTAAGTGGGAGGCAACAACCGGGGGAATCGTTGAATCATTTTCTAATAAATCTGCTATTATTTGTTATTTTCAGATGACGAAGATCTTGTCAAGCTTACCGAAAACCTGTCAGGACTCGGCCCGTACTATCATTCAATCGCATTTGAAACGCAGCACATCTGGTAAGCAAAAGTTGCATATATGTATCCCCATCTTACGCTTAAGTACACATTTACACATTGAGGTAGTGTCTGAGCTTTAGTGTTTTTCTTTTTTGTTACAATACATAGTCTCTTTATATTTTTTAAGTTTTGTGCAGTTTGCTGTCAATTGGAGAAGAGTTTTTTTTTTGCCATCAGGGGACAGTTTCAGATTTTTGAGAATCTTTTTTGAAACGACGTTATGGATTTTGTGATGTGTACATTCGTACGAGAATTTTGTGCATTTAGAAAGAAATCTGTAAGAATATTGTCTAACAATGTGAGCTGTTGCTGGTAGTACCACTTGTTCCTAATTTTTTGTTGTAGCCATCACGTACCAGCAGCCTATTTGACATCGAAAAATACCTTGCTATTACCTGCTTTCTTATTCGTTGGCTGTGTAGCATCCTATGTAGTTCTTAATCCTCGTACTATAAAACAACTAACAGAACGATTTTATATGTGCATTCGGAATTGGCCATTCGTATCCTGTCATCCCAATGTAAATCGTTTCATCGTTCGTTCCACTCAACCACTGATGTCTTAATTTGGCCTCACTTGCTTTCACGCTGCTTTACCTTGAGCTGTGGTTCAGAAAAGCACCCATTCCTTCTCCACCAATCAACAGCAATCTGCACACCCGTAGACAAAACAGACAGATAGGCTTTCCATGTTTTACAACTAGATCACAACTATCTTCTTAATTATATACAAAAATCTTTTTTTCTGTTTTTTTCTCCTCTCTCTTTCTTTCATTTCATTTACCATTTTTGTGTAATTATACCAACTACTTACCGCACCCACACACAAAAAAAAACACAACAAGGCTGTGAATAAAAATGTGCATTGCATTCAGATAAAATTTTCCAATAATCGTCTTTTCCGTTTTCATTTTTCTGTTGGTTTTTCTTTTATTTCTTTTCATCTATTTAACGAATACAAACCAAAATGAAGATTTCTTTAAGAGGATTATTCTTCTTCGAAGAGTTGGTACTTATCTTTTTATTCAACAAATTATCCTTTGCTCTCTCCTTTTGTATATTTTACTTCAGCGTCATTATTTACGGCCTGTTTTTCTCTTAAATTGTATATTTAAATATAAATGTAAATTTTTTATAGGTAGTTGTTATCGATCCCAACTCTCATCATCCCCATACAATTGTTTAGACACTAAGCGCACAGTTGTTTACGTTCTCGTTTAAATGAACTCCTAGAAAACACACTCCTTTTCTTTTTTAAAATTGTTCAAACGCTAAATTGTATTTTTTTCTCGGTACTTTGGTGGATAAAACAAAAGTTGTTAATTTGGTTGGTATTTCTTTTTGCTTGTAAAATTCTTTCCCCATAGGAACAAATAGCCCATCATCGCCATTATCATGTTCGAGTCCAAAACCTTTGCTTAGTCCATCGCAAGGTCCATTTAGTTTACAAAATAATAATTCTAGTAAGTAAATTGTTTTGATTTTTCTGTGTTTTTATTCTTCTTTTGTAATAATACTTTTGGGTTTTTCAAAATTGTAACTACTTGTAATAAATAAATAGAATTTAAACCGAAATGCGACTAATTTAAGTGTGGTGTGGGTGGAAGGGAGAGTTTAAATTGAAAAATATTTGCTTATAGGTCCCCGGTCTAGGCAGTCATCTGTCGAGAATGCTGATCCCCTCAACAGCGAGGAGGTGTACAAGAGTCTGCGAAAGACCACAGCCGAAATACAAAATTACAGTTTCGAATCGAAACTCGATCGCGACACGAATAGCAAAGATTCAGGCATCAGTCAGATGGGTGATCATGGAAACGCTGTTCATGCAGCGCACAGTGACCAATACAATGTGATTTCGTCGAACGGTCTGAATGGTCATTTACTGTAGGAGTCGCCGACATGAATGAGAGTCTTGGCAATTAATGAGTTTTCTTCTTGTAGATTATTGGACAAAGAGGACTCTTGCAATGGGTCGAAGACACAATCGGCAACCACAACAGAATCGAATACACCAGAGAGCACAGTGCGACTGGACGGAATGGATATGCAAAATCACAAAGTCTCCTCAGTGCAGAGGCATCATCAGAACTTCCAAATGGGAGAGAATGGTGAAATTATTTTAGAAAGTAAGTTGCGAGCCATCCTGCACACATAAGACCTTAGTTAACTCGGTGTTTCCCTCTCAGATGGTTCCAAAGAAAGTGATATAATTAAGGCTGCCATAGTTTTAACCCTAGACACACATCCCGAAACAATACATCAGACTTTGGCCGATCTATCTGTGTGTATAAAGAGCGGCAATTGTGATTTGCCCAACAAGAATTTCAAGTAAGTGGATTGGGTACAGTTCATGTTGTACTCATAATCATTGACAACCCATTGTAGGGCCATAATGAAAATGCTGCTGAGCCTGCTTGAATCGCCAGCCTCAGAAGTGATGACGTCCGCGCTCCAGGTATTGGGAAAAATTGTACGCAGCGTCGAGATGAAACCGTTCTGGAGTAACTTCCTCGAATTGATTTTACTGAAAATTATCAATTGCTATCAGAATAGCAAAGAGGTGATTTGAGTCAACAAACCCAATGTGCATACTGAATTGACTTTCGTCTTTGTAGGCATCACGTGAAATTGACATTATCATACCTAGAATAGCACCAGTTTTACCTCTGAACATTTCAATTAATATTCTAAATCCGGTGATTGCAACTGGAGTGTATCCATTGAATTTGTGCGCGGTTAAGTTACTTACGGAATTGACCGAGAAGCAGGGCAATGAACTGACCGACATTCACTTAGACAGTGTCATGCCAAACTTAGCAAGGGTAAGTTTCACTGCAGTGAAATTGATTGTTTGTTGTTTGTTGAATATCTTTGTTTTCAGTTGACTGATGATTCCCAATCGATGGTGCGTAAAGCAGCCGTGTTTTGTATTGTTAAATTGTACATTGTTATGGGCGAGGACAAGGTTAAACCGAAATTTTCGCTTCTGAATCCTAGCAAAATAAGGTGAGTCTCTTCAATTTAATGGCCTCTTTAAATGGCAATCCTTAGAGACTTCATTTAATTTGCTTGCTTTGTTTCTTTCAGACTACTTAACGTCTACATTGAAAAAACTCGAGGTACGAAAACTTCATCATGATCGAATGCCAAGTGATTGTGGGCGAAAGGCAGACACTTTGCTAAGCGCTTTCGACGACTCAGTGGTAAAATGAAATTGAAGAACGGAACAATTCCAGAATGAAAAGAATGATACACTTTCATTTCACACTCCTTTTAACAACAAACAGCAAGAAAACTAATCTTCAGCACACAAACTTTTCAGGACTGAGTGAAAGAGACCTAAGAGATTGTATGAAGTTTTTTTTTGTTTTTGTATTCATTTCGTTTTACTTTCTTTTAAATTATTATTTATGAACCCCCCTTTCTGTTTCGGTAAAGTGTGTAAAGATAACGATGGGAAAGAAAATAGAAGAAGAAAACTTAGATCATAAATATGTATACACGTTTTCTCTTTTTTTTTTGTATTAAATTTGCGTAACTTTTACATCGTCATCGAAAACAAACAAAAAATTAAATAATTTGTGGCATAGTTAAACAACAAAAATCAAAAGAAAAGTGGAATGTGTAACCGGGGACAACAACCCAATGTGTGAGTGTTTGTCAGCAAAAATAATAAAAGAACAAAAATTCAAATATCCAAGCCGCAACGGTAAACAAAAGATTTGTTTTCACGTTTGTACATTATGTCTGCGTTTCAACATATTATTATGAAAAATTGTAGTTTTTATTGTGGTATCCGTACCAGTTATTAGAGTTTAAGTATGTTATGTACAACATGTTTTATTTCCTTCATTTCGCAGTCTCACTCCAAATTTATATCCATAGCTCAGTAAGGAAACTATTTTGTGTTTAAGTTGGTATTTTTTCAGTTTAATACATTAATATTCTTTGCTCATTAACATAAACTACTGTCTCAATTTGTCTGTAATATGTTTTTTTTTTAATTCCCTTGTCCTTAAATCTTTAATTTTCTATGTAAAATAGAAACTAATCGTACATATAGAAACGAAAATAAATCTCTTTTAATCAGACTCAAAATATATATATTTTTTATTTGTCATAAATAAAGTAACATTTAATGTCTTTTATTTTTATGTGTAATCTACCTTCAATATGCATATTTTTTTCTACTTAAGGTTAATTAAAGAGCGTTAATATTATTATTTTAATTCATTTAAATAAAAACACTTCCATAAGTTGATTATAAACAATTTATGCTTTCTTTTATTTCGGTTGCGTTTTAGTTCTTTTCAGTTAACTGTTTGAACTTTGTTTGACAACAACACAAAATGAGCTTTTCAGTTTGATCATTTTTTTACTTATTCGATTTGTGTTGCGTTGCGTCCGTATTTTGTATGATTTCGTCAGAGAAGATTTTACTTGGATACTCTTGAATCTTGGAATTGACCAAAATAAATAAAAATATTGAGAAAGTGAAACTCGCGCCTTCTAATCACATTTCTTCTGTGGAAACTTGAATCTAAATTGTCGCCATTTGTAGGTGTTGTCAAGTCATTTAAACTACAACAGTTACAAAATGAATTCCTGCTCCTGCTTACCCGCAGCAATCCATTCGATCCGCATTTCACTCGGTTCGAGTTCGCGAAATAAGTTTCCGTTCGCCGGCGATTTCAAATTTCCTCGAGTGAAAAATAACTTGTTGCAAAGTTTTCGTTAATAGCAATACAAACGTTTAACTACTTGTTGCCATCTTGAAATGAGACAAAGTCGTGAATTTCTCCTTCCAACCGTTCCCGTTTCTTTTAACAGTTCTTTCTTTCATAAATATTTTTAAAAATTACTTATAAAAGAAAGAACCAGTCTCTGGCGAAATTATATTCATTTCGTTTGCTTCTTTCAGACAGATGGTGCATAAGGTATATTCTCTTACATTCTACTGCAAATGACATATTTTTCTCAGTGCGAGAGAATTGTCGCATCGCCAAGCTAAACAACCGAAAATAACCGGGAACGCGATAAAACACAATTGCAAAATGAGCAAATTGAAATATAATAATAAACACAAAGTAAAAGATGATGTTATCAGTTTGTTGCATGCTTCCTTCAATTACAATTATGCGCCTCCTCGATCCAAATACAAGATTTAATGAAATCAAATAGTCGACATTTAGGGAATTCAACAGCCACTTGTCCGCTAGCCACACATTGGACTAAAATTAACAGGTACGTATTTATTGGCCATAATCGGTTCAACAAATTTTAAGTGTTCCGCATAACACTGTACCGCATTTAGTTGCTTTCTCAACTATTCATGTTTCATGTAGTCAGCAATTTTTAATTCGTTATGGAGATTTTTTAACTTTTTCAATCGGTGAGCTTCTTCGGGACACGATATTCTATCGACTTTGACCTGAAATTCCCCTTGATTTTATTATTATTAATTGACGAGAGCAGTATCTGATCAATGTAATTGTTACTTATCCACGTTAATTGCTAGCCAACAATTTTAAATTATGGAAATCTGCACAGAAAAAGATTTTTAATACCTAAGTCTTAAGTGTTTGAATATATATAGATCCCACAGTCATTAGGTAGTTATTAAAGGTAAGGTAAGCGAACATATCTGACTCGAGGCTTCTTTGAACAAACATCTCAATGCAATATTATAATCTTCTGTATCCCTATTACGACTTTGATTAAGACATTCCATTTATTCGTTCAGATAAATTTGAGTACGTCTTCATCTATTTACCATTTCCTTTCGTAAGCATTTTTGTTCGCATTTTTTTAGTACACTTCTTCAACATTGACTTTCTTATATAACTACACATTATTCAATTAATTACATGTGAGATTTGATACAACTTCCAAACAAATCTAAATATAAAACTGAGATGTAGATAGATATTAGTTGGAATGAAAATACTGTAAAATATTTTGATAAAAGCATTGAAAAGTAAAACAGAAAACAAACAAACAAAAGGTTAGTCGTACGTACTAGTATATATTTAAATGTTATAACTAAACTATTTAAATTATATATTAACGAAAATTGCTTAGCATAATTTAACTTTACAACAAAAGAAAATCAAAGTTATTTGATCGTAATTATTATTAATAACAAAAAGATCACACGTATACATCGTCAATCATATACAAAGCATTTGCAGCTTCAATCACATTTCTTGACACAAATACAAAATGAATTTTCCAATTCGAATTTACCTAATTTATATAGTTACGTTTAATATTTTTATTACAATCGTTTAACACTTTTCGTTTTCATGCAGATTGCCTTTTAGCTTTTTATGTATGTATAACATTCTTAAAGTATATATCTTATTGTATTGTTAAAAACTTTTCTCCAACATAACAGAATAAGAAAAGAAAATGTTTGTAAGTAAAAATACTGAGGGAGAACATTCATTTTGATTGTACGATTACATTTATTTCTGCTAATAAATAAATTATTATTAATAAAATGAAGAAAAGAGAACAAAACAAGACAGAAAAATAAAATGAGGTTATTGTGAGCCAACTATTATTCTATTATAAATTAGTATCATTATTATGTACCAAATCAATTTCGCAACTAAAAATAAAATGAACATTTAAATATAAAACTGGAATTTTTTAAATTGTGTTCGCTTCGTGGTTAAATGTTAGATCTAAATAAAGCCACCTTACGAAAGACCATAATTTCTAGAAAGACGGCAACGATCGCAAAGAAAAAGCCCCAAATGAGAGTCAGAATGGCAGGCCTAGTGTCCACCAGACTTGCAGTAATAAAACCACCGCCACCTACGCCAGTGCATTTTGGTTTTTTCGTGTAGAGCTTGGAGTTTTGACGTTCCTGAAGACCATGCTCATGGATTCGCATCATACTGTAAAAAGAGTGATAGAAAGGTAACTAAACTACGTATATAAATGTATATTTTTATTTCCTATCAGTCGTATTAACAAAAAACCCGCAACTACTCTGAAACTCGTATTTTACCTAGCACCTAGCTAAATAAATAACATAATATTAGTTAAATTTTCTTATTAATAAATGAAAATAACTCATATAATAACTAACTGATGTATTCTCTAAAATAGCTGGCATCACCTAACCAAATTGTACTAATAACTATTACATATTGGCTGTCATCACGGCTGGCTAATAAATCTCAATTGTGACAAGTGAAAAAGAAAAAAAAAAAAACAAGAGAAAATAAAGAAACAACAGAAAAGTTTTCATATTTTCTTTTGAAAATGTTTTTTTTTTAATTTTTTGTACACTTTTTTTTCGTTTTGCGACTATGGTTACCGTCGGCGCAGTGGCTTAGTGGTTAATGTGTTGTTAGCGAGGGGTCCCAGGTTCGAATCCCGAAAAAAACCCAAATTCCAACTTAAGGTTTTTTCACTGCGCCACCTCTCGCGAACGTCTGACAAACATCCGAGAGTATAACTGTCATGAAAGAGCTTCTCAATTGGCCGTTTGGACTCGGCATAAAATTGTAGATCCCTTCCATTCGTCCCAAAAATAAAAACTCGCACAAGACGAATGGTTGTGAGAAGCTAGGCTTGGGTCCATTATTTATTTTTTGACTATGGTTACCGAACCCTCCCCCAACATATTCACATTATTTAAAATCACTGAAAAACGGTGAGCCATTTTCTTTCAAAATTTTTCAAAGTTAAAGTTAATTTATTTGTCATTGTGACGGGAACCATGATTTTTAAGAGTTATTGACTCACTAACAGACCTCCTACCGTAAGTTAGTTATGTGGAAGTTACGAAACGTTAGTTATCTTCTAAAAATGTTTATTAATAGCAATTTGGGTTTTACGAATGTGTTTGCCAATAGTTAGGCCTAACATGTAGTTACGCGACAATTATTAATACGGCTGTATATTTATTTACATTTGAAAGGTTTTTATTTATTCCTTAACTTGTAAGCGAGTACCTACTACGTGAATCACTCACGAATCGTCGACTAACATCGGTCTTTGTGAACTAGATGTACCCTGAACGCAAAAACAAGATTGGCTTGGTAAAGTCAGTTTTTCTACGTCAGCTACATAATTATAAGAACTGTCAACTAAGTACTCAGTCACAAATTTCTTGACTTGATTAGTCGGCTGCGCTTCCATAAACTGAAAAATCTGTTCATATGACAGATCTACGCCAATCAAAACTGATGTCGATTTCCATTGGGACAACCAAAAATCTTCTTCAGATCTCAGATTTTATGCGGCTCATGGAACATGCAACGAAATTGATCTGCTTTTGTGAATGGATTAGTACGTAATTTGACAACAATATCAGCTGTTCAAATTGCATTTGTTTTTGGTAAAAGCAACCATGGAAATCGGTTGAAAAATGATTCCTCTGTTATAGCTACAAATGGAGTAGTTTTGGTGATTCGTAGTTTCCAGATGATGGGGAAGACAATGAGGATAATAATTCCTCGAAAACAATGTCCATTGCTGTTTATGTATTGCTTTATTTTGGTCTTCACGAAACTTTGCACATTTGTTTTAAAACAAACTTCTTTAAATGACGTTAAACAGCTGTGCTTTATTTGTGGTAGTATGTGTAAATCTGAAAAAATATCGAGATTTGCAAAAAGTGATCCGAATCAAAAAAAGATTGATTTTTTGTCCCAATGGAAAACGATATGAGACACATCAAGTCACCAAACTGTCAGACTTATGGCGTTTTCGATTGAAGAAAAGAATTGCCCTTTCTATGAAAAGAGCAAATTTAGAAATGCTCTTTCGATGTATTCTATTTTTCATTGAAAAAAAAGTACACTTCCAGGTCAATTCTTAACAGAACAGAAGTGTCCGGAATATTTTTAGAGAATTGCCCTGAACTCACCAACACACACATTGAAATGTTTGTTGTGTTATTAGAAATAAATATTTTGCTTGTGATGCGAAAATATACAATTATGGTTGCAAAATGTAAACTAAAATTGAAATATATTGATTTGGCCTATAAAAAAATTCATATTTACTGTAGAAAAAACGAAAAAGAAGTTGCAACAGAATTTCACATATTCCAAAAGCGACCAAACGAATTTCATTCAAGAGAGCAATTTTGAATTTCGGGGCAATTCTCTCGGATCTTCAATGAAAAACGCCATTAGTAAACCAGTACTTGAACTAGTGGTGGCAAAAAGCATCATACCCAATTTTCAAAAGTTCCTTGTATGAAGAATTCTTCTGAATGGCATACCACGGATCAATCACTTGCAAATACTGAATTTCTTGTAGGGCACATTTCTCCTCCTCGAAAAACGTTTCACTTATCACCTGATATCCAACCCCGATTTCCATGTGAAAGGCGAATAGACCTTCACGCAATTGCTCTACGCCTTTTTCTAAAGGCATAAAGTTTTGCGACCCATCTTTATTTAAAATCTTCCGTTCATAGATTTGCTTTCGAACTGGATCTGATGTGTGCTAAAGTTGTTTTAAAATTATTATACTATTATATTAAATCTTTCACTTGTGTACTCACTGTAAAATAGTATCGATTAAAGACCGTATCATCAGCGCCGAGTCCTAGTCGTGAATTCAGCAAATCATTCAAAGTTCTGATTTTATTCGATGGCGATTGCAGTAAGGCGACTATATTTGCTGAATAGCTGAAATGATTACCTTGGCTGTGAGATGAGAATCAATTTACTGAAACATACCTCGTATATAGAAACATCAACATTAGGAATACAATAAACATGACTATTCTCGATGTTAAGCTGCGCGGTGAAACAGACGATCCCTGTTGGCATGTTGCACCAAAGACCAGAATCAAGGCATCCAAAGCCGAAGGTTGCAGCACCCCTGGGTCTTTGGTACTCTAAGTGAATGGAAATGTAAGATTAGAGATTTGATTCTATGAAATAGTTTTTTTACTTCTTTGTCGTCTCTGAGCTTGAATTCTGTAATAGTAGAAATCATTAAGGCTGCCGAAGTCACCAATATGAACCCGATAACCGATGACCAAACTAACTTTTTAAGGGAAAAAGTTTAAAAGTTGTGTTATTTAAAAAAAATATGTTTTGGTTTGTTAGATTGTGCTTGTTTGAAAAGATTTTATTTTAAACACAAAAATAAACATTTTGATAGTAATTGCAACGTCCGTGTATAATTTCCTCCTAAAATGACAATTCTTTTCACATCAAATGGAATGTGTCTAAGACAAACCGTACTCGCTGTCAAAATATGCGGAGTTATGAAGTTTGCTCCCTAATAACCGCTTGTAGTTGTAAATCGAACAAATAATAATGCAAAACATATATTTTAAAACTACACATTTGCTTTCAAATTAAACAAACCTCATAGCAAGAGCCATTAGGCAATTTTATTTTCCCCGTTCAGAGTAAAGCGGTGGAATAGAGCTCAAGCGCGTATTAAGAGCGATCTGATCTATTTATGAAACTTATTTAAGTAGTATCTGTCTTAATTGTGTCTATAAAACAATGAGCAGCGTTTTTTTAGTCTGCTACTTTCTTGGTCGATCTACTACACTTTTGTTATGTCGTTTTCCATTGGGCAAAAAGAATCGGAAACCAAAGAAAATACTTCTGAATCCGATTCATAGGCAAACAAAATGCCCTTCTGGTGATTCTGAGAAGGGAATTTCGGTTACACTGACACAATTATTGCAATTTTTGTATTTTATACAAGCCAGCTGGCATGACTATTGAGACTAAGTTGTGACATTTCACCAATATATTTATGGATTAAAACAGAAGCAGTTTTTTGTTCCATTGGATTTCAGATTAAGTGTTTTCCCGAGTGAAACGATCGGAAAACGACAGCACAATCTACATTATTTTGTCTATACCAGCATTAGCATTTCTAAAAAAACAATGTCAGCGAATGAAAGGCTGTTGTAAACTACAGAAAGTGTTTTACTAAAATGTGTCGAGTTTCTTCAAAATATTTCTGTCATCTGTCACATCGACATTAAGAGAGAATAGATTACAGTCAAGTGGCTCTCATCAGTTTAAAAATATTACAATCAGTCAGGCCAAGAAAAAATACGACCTAGCTCAATATGTTATTGGAAAGTAAGTGTAGAACCATCAGTACCTAACAAGCATTCTATGAACTCACCCCATCGAATGGAAGCAGGAAAACATTTTCCGTGTATGACAACTTTGGCGATCGAAATACGAACTTAGATCGCGTCGGAGTTGGCATCGCAATATATTCGATAAACATTACCCGATTGGATGTAAAGAACAACGCCGATGCACCAATGTCTGACCGATTGTCGACCAAGTCTCCAATCATTCCGTTCCATCGGGAGTTATTATCCATATAGCCCCACGAATCAACAAATGAGTATTCAATATGTCCGCCAACAAAGTCTCCCAAGTGATTGGTCAAAACGTAGTTTACCTTGCTGATGGCATCGACGTGTTTGTCACTAGAGTTCAGATTAATTTATTACCACCCAATTGCTCTGTAGGGGTACACCTTACCTTCCATCTGTCAAATGGTTAATGGAGTCATTATTTGTTAAAACGAGGCTTGCACGTAGCACTAGGCCCTTTAAATTTTGACGTCTTCTCGAGGTTATACGACTGCTTCTATAATCTGTAATTGTATTATTTTGCCAGAACCCAAACAGCTCGAGTATGACGCTATGTTGTATTGATGTCCTGTAAACTGTAATTCGAATGTTTTTTTTATTAGAACCCTAAACATTAGCCCCCGTATTAATAAACACTGCGTATAAGTTATCACCTCGTTACTCAGCAGTTATTTCATTTTTTTTTGCTATCTGACGTCTACTAACTTGTGCGCATTTGTTTCTAAACACGGGGGTAGGACTATTGCTCGCTCACTCTGCTTTATAAGCACCCCAGTGCGATCATCGACCTTTACCAAACAGTACACCTCACTGTCAGGCAAGACTCTCAGATCCGCGAATGTCTTCAGTATGATTTCATCAGCTTCTGTTTCCAGTTGGCTGTCACAATCCAATGTTATCCATCTGAAACGGTGCGTTAGGCTCATGCCCACCTAATAAGGTCAACGCTGCGTGTTAGTTAATAATTAAACGAGTGTAACGCTCCCGGACCCACCTCAGACAGAAACGCCTGCGTTTCATTGCAATTCAAGTCGACAATAATTAAATATTGATGTTCTTCAAGTACGTTGGGAAAATCCACAATGCTGGCATCTGTTATCGAGACTTGGTAATTACGACTTCCGTTCTGGCCATCGAGTTGGTTGAAACGGCGATAGAATTCCAAACGAAGGTCTATTGTGTGTGTGCATGCAATTCAAACATGATTATTTTTGTAAATGCAATTGAGTTGTTTTATTTTTAGGCAGAGCTATAAAATACTCCCACACAATGGTTTCCGTTTGTTTACATTGGAATATGTTTTTCTTTTTCGCAAATTTCAATTGATTTTTAATGTAGTCGATTGAATTAGATACGACAATGTGATTCAAGTCAAGGCAAAATTTATTTTAATGATGCTGCTCACAAGGTCCAATGAATTTATTACTAAAATATAATCGGGAAAAGAAAATAGGACGAATTTGTTTAATGAAGAAGAGTTCAATGCAGTGCGATATTTAAAAACTGACACTCAGGTGCAAATTGTGTTCAAAAAGTAAAAGGTTTGGTTTCCGTACATTATTAGCCAACATTGCATTTAAATTCGAGAGTGATGCATTTTTTACGCATTTTTATATCCTCCACAGGAAGGTGTAATCACTTTGTCATTACATTTGTAACGCCAAGACGGAGTCACCGGAGAACTCATAAAGTATATACATATTTTGAATCAGGATCACATTCTGAATCGATATAGCCATGTCCGTCTGTCTGTTGAAGGCATGATAGCACCCAATGGAATTGACATAGCCGAATGAAATTTGGTGAAAGTTCTTCTTTTTATCGTCGTCAGGTTGGTATTAAAAAGGGGCTGTGTCGGTCAGGTAGTTCTGGTACCTCCCATACAAAACCAATATTAGAAAACACATGTTGAAAACACGATAGCGTCGAAAAGAATCTACCAAAGCAAGTGCAATTTTGTGAGAGGACTTATTTTTATTGTCGTCAAGTTGGTATTAAAATTGGGCTATGTCGGTCAAGTAGTTCTGGTGTCTACCATACAAAATCAATATTAGGCACATGTGTCCCTATGTCTATTAAAAACAGGATAGCGTCGAAACAAATCAACCAAGGCAAGTGAAATTTTGTGAGAGGACTTACTTTTATCGTCCTCGGGTTGGTATTAAAAATGGGCTATGTCGGTCAGGTAGTTTTGGTACCTTCCATATAAAACCAATTTTGCAGTGGAAAACTTGGATGCAGTGGATGGTGTCAAAGCATTGGCCAGGCCGATGATAGCACATTTACATGTTTTTTTTTTTCTTTATTAAGGAAAAAGATCTAATTTTGACGATTCTAAAGCTGGCCACATAATAGGTTTGCTTGACGTGAGAGCACTACTGCGCACTGAGAAGTGTCAGCTAATTTTCACGCCTGTTAAAAACCCTGCACAACCCTGAAAACTCGGCTTCTATTATCGAACACATAATGTTGCCAGATTTTGACATTGACAAATATTTATCTTTTGGAAACCTTTTTTTTCCGATTATTGTTAAAAATGAGTGAACTCAATTCAGAATTTGAATTTGCCATAATGTAATTAGTTGATAAAAGCGTTCGGAATATAGATGATGAGTTTGAAAATGAATTACATCAAGCGAAATGACAGCAAACTCAGCACTGAATTCTTGCCTCGACAAATTAACTGGGGTCAGTTCAGTGCACAACTGGGCGCCTTAGAAGTCATGCCAAACACAGGTTTTCAGTACCGGGGCAACTTCAGTGCTATCTCGAACGCATAAGGGCCAACCCAGTGTGCACTAGGGCTCACCTCAAACAAACCTAATTATTCCACGTCCTTACGTCAAAAAGATGCAGTACACTGACCAATGAATACAGATCTTATCTTTAATGGATATATGCAATCTATTGATGCCATTTCTTTCATTTTTACTAATTTAATTGTCATCAGTTTTCCTTGCAGTGCAATTACTTTTTAGTTATGTTCTTTTCAAGAATTTACTTTTAGAAAAATTGCTTGATTTAGTTTGCTATTTGTTCCTCGATTTGTTCAGTGTAAATATGAAGGTCCATCATTTTCTGTTGTGACATTTTAGGTCTAACGGTAAAATAATTGAGCGAAATTCTCCTACAGAACGGAGGATGACCCAAAAGTACGTGTATATACTTTATGCTATTCGGAGCTATTTACAACTAACTTACAATTGCATTTGGAAAACTTATCCCTTTGATGTTTCTAGCCATTTTTAGTCAGCGCTTAACAATGTAAAAACTCACAATAGCAACAGCAATGAACTCGAAATCGTCGAAAATCAACATCTCTTACTGCGCAATATTTTACCCATATTTTTCTTACCAAATTCCCAGCAGGTCATTACTTGAATTCTCACGGGAATCTGCAGTAGATTCAGAAGAGACTTAATAGGTGACACGAATTCAACTGCCCTATTTGACAAGGATTCGGCCGGCAACACAGAACACAAAGTTAAATAGATTTTCAAAATCGTAACCACTTTTGAACTCATTTCGAATTGCAACCAACTTCCAAATTGTGGTAATCTCGCCAAAGTGACATCCTTTTATAGAACTATGGCAAACGGTAAATTGAATAAAACTCAAATTACTTTCTATACAAATTTGCCTAGCAAATATAATTAAATACAAAATTACACTGTCGGTGGTGGTGGTGGTGGAGGCATCATGCTCATACCACCACCGGAACTACTTGTTATGCTAATTATACCGCACGCAATCGGCGGGCCAACTGAATTCTCCTCGTTTTGGAATGCCAGTGTCTCCGGCAGAGATTGCAGCGATGAAGAAAATACCTCCGCGTTCAGTGAGATATTTATGTCAATTGGTTTGCTATGAATCACAATGGAACGTCCGATAATTCCGTGAAAGCCAAACAGTGTCAGGTAGGAGCTGAGGAATGCACTTGAAATACTTCCGTCTTCTTTTGTGTCAACATTGCCAATCTGCAAAGGAAATTGCAGGTTTATTCATCCGCACATGAACTATTTAAGGATACTTACAAAATTATTTGGAAAATGATTACCGGTTGCCTTGCAGCCTTGGCTAACGTCACCAAACGTATGAATATGCACAGCGTGCTTTCCCACCGGAAGTCCTGTGACATTTATGGTAAGCTTGATGAAATTGTTCGAGGGCCACTGTTGGAATGTTATCATTCCTGCAATAGGTGTATCTGGATCATCGGGAACTATATTCGCCGAGGCTTGCCACATCGGTTGATGCTGCAAGGAAGAAATATATGACAGAAATTGTATTCACGATGCAGTTGGAATGTAAACTCACGAGATCGTAGTAGAGCGGATGAACTGGGTTGTAACTTAGAATCGGTATCGTTAGCCGATCAAATCGCTTAACTTTTCCGTGAACGACCTTAACAAGATCATCTTGGTGTTTCGGCGGAGCTGACTGTTGGGCTTGCAGTGGTGTCAAAAAGCGATCAAAAAATCCATCACTATTGCACAGCTGAATTGCCATTACAGCTAACGCTACCCGGAGAATCATTCTGATGAATGTACAAACGTCTGCTGCTGTCGATATTCACCTGTCGACTGACGAGTTTGCCTGTTGTTCACTTAACCTGGTTTTAAACAAATGTTCATGCTGATTGATTTGAGTAATTGCTGAGATATGCCAGTTGATAGACGGGTCGCATGCCCCACTATGTGACTGTTCTACAGAATGCGCTTAACAGTGGAGTAATTAATGGAAATGTGGCACTATTTCGGGGAGATTTTGAAGGGGGGTGGCAGTTAATGATGCTTTATACAACTGTTGATGTTAGAGAGTTAGTGCGACATGACATAATAGCAGATCGCGCTCGATATTCATGAAAATGAGATCTGTGTCAAAGAATGGCGCTTTCACATGGCCATGACATTTTTTCCCAATTGGATTGATTCAAAGTGCAAAAGTTCACCTTTCAATTGCGTTTACAGCTCCGATGTCTTACTCTTCGGAAAATATACGTATTCAAACGTCAATTATAATAATTCCTATACAACTATATCCGATATGAAAACATTTCGTTTCGCTTTATTTACTACATCCCATTCCATAGTTGCAGACTCGCTAAGCCCCTCTACAGCGGCCCACTTACAAACAGCACATATTCAAAATGGGTCAACTGTTTAAGTCGTACGCAATTTGCGCCCCAAGTGTCATACATCATACCTTTCGTGGCTCTGTATTTATAGCATTAATTATTAAAAATAGCTGTGAATAAATTTCCACTTGTCGCCCCCCATTAAAGCACAAATGACAAATCCACCCCTACGGTGGTGAGAAATGGGTTTCAAAGATTTAAATCAAATTAAAGTAATGCCACGAGGTGAATGGCAAAATTAAAATAAATTGTACAAGCAGTTTTCCTCCGTTACAAAGACGGATTGTTGTTCATCCCCGTCTTTGACGAATGATCCTTGGCCGGAAAATGTTATACGAATAGTCAAGCAAATTGATATGAATTGTATTTGCTGTGCCATTGTGGAAATAACTTTCCTTGTTCAGTTTCTATTGGATCAGGTATTTATAAGGCAGACATTATTAGATACTTATTTACGAATCCCAAGGGAGTACAGCGGTTAAATTGCTCAAAAGCAAATTCGAAGTATTTACGCAAATGTTACATTGTGCGGTGTGATTATTGCACTCCATCCGTCAGCTATTTATGTAGTACCAAATTGCTGGAGATTATTAAAGAGGATTTACATGCGCATGTTCTACCTGTTGCTCGATTGCTTTCCCAGACAAATCCTTTCAGTGGGTGGCGATGTGCTGCCACCGATGTTATATAAATGGAAGCTTGAAGATCAAAAAAGTTTCAGTTGATTTAAGGTTTGACGGCAAGTGTGTGTTTATCCGGTAAAATGTTGACAGAGTTCTTCGTCGTTCTTTTTTTAAACGTGATTGTGAAATGCTGTTCCGCAACTGACTTTAAAGGTTTCTAATAATTGTTTTGTTTAAATTTTTTGTTAAATATGGAATATTTGTTGATACGCCACAAGTTTGTGTTGGTTGATTTTTATTTTTATAACGATTATTGTACAGTGCGAAAAGTTATTCTTTTTAATTTCTACAGCAAGATAAAGGCCGGGGAACAGGCTGAACCTAATGTAAAATAAAAGGCTGTATGCTTAACTTTTAGCAAATGATTCAGCACTAGAGCCAATGGGCTAACATATTCGCAAAAGAAGGATAAGTTCACATTCTGAGAGGAACGTATGCATCTTCGTATACAATTCTGTTAAAAAAAATTAAAATACGTCAAATTTTGTTCTCAAAAATTGTTCAACCTAAATTTATACGAAGAACATTTTTAAGCCATCTGCACAGCGGTTGCGATTTAGCACTCTAAGCAATCAATTCATGGTGTCCATATTACGCTTCGCTGACGACTAAAAGTGCATTTTTTCATTTGTGTTAGTGGCTTGTCCACTCCGGGAAGCATATGCGTGAGCGCTGAAATCCGGTGGGCCTTGGAATTGGAAAATATAATCCTAAGTTCTGCTGGATACGATTAGAGCTGGGCTTAAACTACTGGCTGATGGGCCTCGACATCCAGAAAATAGAATTTACATTTTATCATATTTCCGCTGCGTTATCTTTCACGAACGCCTGATAAACATGGGATCATGACAGCTGTTTGGATTCAGCAAAAAGTCCTAGTTCCAGTCCCAAAATTAAGCGATTACGAGTATTTAAGTCTAGAGGGACACATTTCTAATTATTCGTTGCGGAAAGCGAGGAGTAATAAAGTTTCTCGATTAAATTGAGCCTGACCAATTTCTATTGAAAAATTTGTCATTTTGTTCATTGTGGTATGGTTCAACAGAACATCAACAAACACTTCGGTTGCAAGCTTTCCAACTACGCCACTAATTCTTCATCATCAGTGATTTTGTTGGAACAGTTTAATTCTGACAGTCAGTACTCAGGACTTTATTCCTCTGGAAAGTACATAATTGTTATAATTGAACAAAAAGTGAACTTGCGTTTCGATGGCAGTCATTGACCACTTGCGATAGAACTAGGATATAAGTTATTGTGAATACAACAGATAGCTAGACAACCAGCCAACGTATTAAGTCTGTTTCTTTGCTTTTAAATTTTACGAATTTTGACTCAACAAATTTTACCTTCCAATTAACAGCTGATTTGAAATTTGTTTTCCTATTTAGCATACGCGTGCATATGCTCTCATTTCCTGCATATTTAAATGGTATCAACTTATTGAATGTTCTCTTCAAATTTTTTATTTCGAAAGTGGCGACGAAATACTTCCTCGCTGTAAGAAGGGACAATCTCTTCCTCGTAATTTTTAATACAGTGTCGCATTTTCCTCATCGCTAATGCTTGTAGTTCAGTTAGTAGTACCTCTTCCACATACTTGGAGTCATCAAAAAGAAGTTCGATTAATTCCAAATCACTTCCATCGCTAGACAAATCCTTTAAAAAACTCTAAAATTAAATTAAAATTAGCCAATAACGACTTTTCGTATCACTTTCTTGAATTTTTGAATTGTTGGTCTGCCTTTTTTGTAAGTTTGTCTCACTGTGACACTGTAAATACAAAAATATATTTGGAACCATTGACTTATTATATATGGAATGCTAGTAGACAACTTCGCGTTAAGCTCTAGCTCTCGTAGTTCGGAGCGGAATAAATTGGAAACTCACATCTGACGTTCCCATTTCGTTGCAGATAGTTTTGCATATGACTGTGTTGTTTCGATTAATTGAATAAAGATTTAAAATTAAAAAAATGAAGTGTTGTATAATTGGTTGCAAATTACAATATTATTGAAGTTTCTCTGATATGATGAATTAAATTCTCATGTACTTGAATGTGATATTCTTGAAAATCATAAGTATTTATTGATCAGAAATGTGATTGAAATATACGCTTAAGTGTTATTACATAATAAATGAAAAACAACATAAAAGACTAATTCGCAATAAATATACGAAAATTGTGCAATTTATGGGACAATGAAAAACGATTTTTTATTCAAATTTTGTTGGTTCCATCTATTATTAATTATTTAAACTAGCACAATTTCGAGACGACATCTATTGTAAGCAATGCCGCAACAATTTGAATTTCAACCGTTTCACTTGGCATATCCACTCACGCCCAATAGGTGGCTCTAGCATTCTATGGATAAATTCAAGATGGTTTTCATTTTGTTTCACTTATTTTTCGCATAGAACCACGAGCGCTAGTTATGTTGGCGTCATTTTCTGGGCAGAGGTTGTGTGGAAGTGACATTTCACTAGCAGTCCATATATAATAAGTCAATGTTTGGAGCCATTCAAGAATCTAGTTTAGTAAATCTGACAGCTGGCTCACAGCTTTTTTAGTTTACGTTTATGGAGGGTTTTGCCGAAGAATCTAGTCATGAATTTCGTGACTGAGTACTAAGTTGACAGTTCGCGTATGTTGTTGATGTACGAAAAGTGAGGTTACAAACCAATCTAGTTTTTTCATTCAGTGTGGTCCAGACAAACCTAGTCGACTTAAGATGACTATCGTTTTTTTAATCAGCCTTATTGTGTTGTCCCAGGAATAAAATCCGCCTATCGCTAATCTCCCTCGAATTCGATTTCACTCGGTAGCCGAAATGTCTCCTCAAAAAAAAAAACAGCTGATTTCGAAAATGTTTAGAATCAAAGATTAATATTTTATTTCGGTGAAACAAATATTTAAAAAATATGTTTAGCATTGCATTAAGAGTTGTGGCTAAGGAATTGGATGAGATGGAATTTAAGAGACAACGTTCAATTAGAAGACGCTTAAGAGATTGTTCAAATCCGTTGGAACTACCACAATCACTGTATGTAAACATGGTATCTCTTAATTTTGTAAGGAAGTAATTACAATTTCTGTGCTTTTAGGTTCCAAAAATACTACAGGGTTAACAAACTTCTTCGCCAGAGCATAAGAAATCCTTTAGAATTTAACTAATAAGTTAAAGAATTTAACTAAATTAAGCGCTTGCCCTTTTTTGTTGAAGGCGGCTTTCAAAAGGAGTTGGAAAAGTTAGAGTTGTGGGCATGGCGCAATCAAGTGCTAGTGAAGTCCTTTGAGAAGTTTAAACCATTTTTGAAACAATTGAAATATTGAATTGCTGTTTATTAGTTGTTTTTGACATTCTATTCACTTAATTTTTTTAATTTTTGAGAAAATAATCAACCAACTTGTCGTGCTTGTCATAAATTCTCTAACCGAATTCTTATTTACGATAGGTATTTTTTTTCCAGATAATTATTTTCCCTCATTCGAACATCATTCATGATAAGAGTATGGGGAATATACGAACAAATCCGAGGGAATTTTTATTCACGATAAGGTTGAATATGTCTTATGTTACGAGTATTATTTTCTTCCTCATAACAGGAGGACCTGCGTTTAATGTCAATGTATACTTGACATAAGTATTTCAATACAAACTAGGAGCACTTACAATAATACATAGTAATTCCCGTCGTCAAAAGGACACTGTGGCGTATACGCACTATTTTATTACCATTACGGAAATCATATACCTGGCCTATTATTGAATGTTGTTTTCAGGCTTCGTCAATTTTAAATTTAAAGTCAAAGTGTATGAGGTAGGAAATATAGACATCTACACCAGATATTTGCCCAGAAGGCTGTGCAAATATTTTCAAAGTTTGTTCACAGATAGTACGTACCAGTATTTTTAATTTAATATTTGGACAAAATTTTTAAAACAATTTTAATACAAGGTCTCCTTATTGAATTAATTAATTTAAATTTTGAACTCATTCGTTGAATGTAGAATAAAAATCAACATCTATTGATACACCTGATGTTGACGTTAACGTGCTGTCATCCCGCACCCTAGCCGTAGTCAATCAAAATCAGAGGTAAAATCGAAAACCGAATTTCAGAGTGAAATATTCAAACAAACATTTAGCTGCACACAACTTAAGTTACGTCTGCTTAATACTCTCCATAACAAAACATTAATAAATAAAATCGAACGCCTGTACATGTATTGAATAAAAGTTGTTTGTGTCTATTAAAATTCAGGTCTTTACCCCGTCTCGGTGGTGTTCTTGACCACATTTTCACAAGCAAAATTATGAAATTAAGAACAACGTTTCCACTTGTACTTATTTATAATCGTTTTTTATTTTGAACTTTAAAATACATATATAAACTCGTCTTATCAGCAGAAATTAACACATAAGGTCATGAGCACAAGCAAATTGGTTTCCGTTAATGTATTCAGCGTCAAACAGTGTACACAAGATTAAACAAAACCAATGAAACTATATTTAACTGGCCGTAAAATATAGCGAGTTTTTATCTATAGCAATAGCAGAAACTCTTCCTTCGGCACATGCCCAGCCAGTGACCTAATTTCTCGCAGTAATCCTGACAGCGAGGATGATGGGGGCGGTAGCGTGATAGTTTGGCACACAGCTCCCGATCGTTTGTGATTACGCGAATTTTTATCGCTGCAATGTGCGTCAATTCATTGCTTTCCTCCGAGTTCACCTGTTGAGGATCGTCCAAAGAATTGACATGTTGACACATGAGGATTAGGCCTATGGCCACAATTATAAAGAAACCCCGGAGACTTAGAAACCGCATTTTTTGATTTTTGAATCGAATACGCGGGAATAAAAAATTCGTACGTACGCGAATGGCAATGTTCGCGCTCTGATTTCGAATGGAGAACTGAAATGTGTTGAGATTTTTTGTTCTGATCGAAAGATTGCGAGTATCGAGCAATGGGGCAGCGATTTTCAAAAATTCTAGCAATCTCGCCGGAGAACTGCGTGTACATACTCTCGGAGAGCATTTGTTGCGGCAGATCAAGATTGTCAGAAATGAGAAAGGAAGGGGAACATGATTTTTGTGACACAAATATTTGACCGAACGTATTGCATTGGGAAATTTCCTGAATGAACATGTTACCATTCAAATGCAAATTTTGTAAATAGAGATGGTCAACGAGAGAACAAAAAAAACTCTCATCGCTGTCATTTGTATAGTTAATACTGTGCGCTGTCAAAAACTGCAACAATCAGACTCTCGAATGTTTGGCAGCAGGCAGGGCCAACATTTCTTAATTCATTTATAAATGTGAACGTTAAACTTTTTAGAGTCGGATGACATCAGTTACAACTCTGTGAACGAATGGCTGCAACAAGTCAACGATCAGTATCTAATTTTCAACCAGCTTGCTGCATCATTTGCCTGGGACTTGATTGTAGATCCCGATTCACATCCTTATGACGAAGCATCCGAATTGGGTAAACGTCGATCAAAGTGGCAAAATCAACGCTGCGCCGAAGCCCACAAGTTGCCAGAGGATAGCATGACAGAATCAAATAAACGCATGGTTTGGGTTCTATGTCGAGGACCTAAATACACCGAATATCAAGGAGGGTAGGTTTAACTCGCCGTATTTCGAAGTTCTATAAAACAATGCACTTGTATAGGGAATTATCAACGATTTTGAATAAAATTCAAAATATCTACACCGAAACAGAGGTGTGTGTTCCGAAATCCTTTGATGTGTGTATAAATGTCAATCGAATTTGGGACTACACTTACATTAGAAATCCTGGGGATAGAATCACTGAGCTGGACATGACGAAAGTCGCACCAGAAACGTGAGTTGTGCTCAACGATTTAGTAAAGTTTGTTCACTGTAGGCCTCAAATATTCCTAGGCGGATTGATCACAATCCTCTCAACTTTTTCGATGGCAATTTGACTGATGACTACTATGTGTTTCGAGGAATCAATGGCTTGTCCGGGTCTTTAAGTGAAATTCAAATCGACGAGGCGATACGATCGTCAGAAAAACTCTGCTTAGATATTGAGAAGGACCTGGAGAAGATTATGATAGGAAACTTTTCTGCTCTTCAACGTGCAGATTGTGCGTTACCTCAGGATGTAATGCTTCGCTGGGCCTGGGAATCGTGGAGAATGGCAGTAGGTCCAGAGATTGCCAATGACTATCCAATTGCGGTGTATTTGATGAATGTTGGGGCGCAGAATAATGGTAATGGTTGTTTTTGTCTTGCACAAACTCCTTTCTAGGCCTCCGTTTCAGGTTACAGTGACATTGGCGAATGCTGGCGTGAGGAATTGGAAATTCCAGACCTTGAGAGCGTAACCACGAAACTGTGGCACAAAGTTAAACCGTACTATCAACTTCTTCATGGTGTACTAAGAAACGTTCTGCGGAGAAAGTACAACGAGCCTTTTGTTCTTAAGAGAACTGGTCCAATACCGGCTCACTTGTTAGGTATCTGTCAAGATCTTACCGTATGAAAGTGACTTAACTGGCTTACTTTCAGGAAATATGTGGTCACAGGATTGGAGTACATATCACAAGCTTTTGTCACCGTTCTCGGAAGTCTTTATGGACGACAACTTTCGTAGGACAAACTGGAGCACTGTCGATATGGTAGTCACATTCCTGTCGTTGTTTTCCATATGTAAATCATTTTTCTAGGTCACCAGAGCGGAGGACTTTTATACATCGATGGGCTTGAGTCCAATGACGAAAAAGTTCTGGGACAACTCCAGATTCGAAAAGTCAACCAACAACACCAAATGTCACGGTAGCGCTGGCAACATGTTCACAGGCGATGACTTTCGCATGATAGTCTGTGCAGAACTTACACTGAACGACTTCTATGTGATTGTTCATGAGATGGGACACATTGAGTATTACATGCATCTGCTGGCTCAACCACCACTCTTTCAAGATGCCACTAATTCAGCACTCGGTGAGGCTATTGGGGACTCGATATTCTTGGCAATAATGACCCCGCAACATTTGAATCGACTTGGATTATTGGATGATAAATTCTTGGCTCCAACAAAGAAGCTAACTACCAGAGAAATGAGAGTTGTCCATGAAACGAAAGAAATGCCCGAGTTTGTTAACGCTCCGAAGGCAAAAGCGGGAACAGAACTTCCGGTAAATGGGATTTTTACTGTGGCCGGACGATCATATCCGGATTTTGATTCGCTGAACGCGAAAATGGATGCATTCATGCACTTTAAAGACGCACACGATAAATCGATAAATTCGTTTGACTTGTCTCACCTTTTGCGGCTGGCTTTGGAGAAGATCCCACATATACCCTTCGAGTATATTTTGGATCAGTGGAGGTGGAAGCTTTTCCGAGGCGACGTATCAATGGAAAATGCTAATGATTACTTTTGGAGACTGGTCATCGAAGAGCAAGGGGTTCATCCACCGGGCTGGATCGATCGTAGTGAAATGTTTGATGCGGCTGCAAAGTACCACTTGGCAGACAATACACCTTATGTTAGGTAAGTGCGATGTGTTATTAGAGGACGTAACTATTTGGGTGGGGGTTTGACTGCCATTATTCATGATTGCTGTGAAGTTGCAGTTTTGTCTTCGAACAACGTAGACTTTTGTAATTTTGTGTACACCCAGAAACCTTTCGTTGTTTGCAGTGCGATAGATGTGGTTGAAGATTTCCTGATCCGGAGACAAACATGTTCTCTTGATGAACACAGTGATTGACATAATGCGAAAATTGGATCGATATGTTAGGTTCCAATGCAATGTAACTCCCAGTCAGTTCGGGGTCAGGGATTTGTGTTCCTTTCATCATCACAACATAAATCCACAGACAAATTGTAGAAAGATGTTCCAAATTACTTTGTGTTCACTTTTCTTTTTGCAGATATTTCCTCTCAAGCTTCCTGCAGGCGCAGATCTTCAAGGGACTCTGTGAGAAAACGATTTTTGGAAAGTTCAACACTGGACAGGAGCTTTCTATGCCATTGCACCGCTGTGATATTTACGGTTCTAAACGGGCCGGCCATCTGTTGAAGTGAACCATCTAAAACACGTCTATGCAATACAAGTTACCAATCGAAATTCTTCTTCTAGGAAAGCTCTCGCCCTTGGATCATCAGTTCACTGGAGCGAAGTGCTCCACATTTTAACTGGAAGTCGTGAAATATCCGCACAGCCTCTAATCGAATACTACCAGCCTTTATTCAATTGGCTTGAGAAGCTGGCAATCGAATATGACATACCCATCGGGTGGTGAAAGGAAACACATCTTCCTTCTAATTAATTTAACACATATATTATTCACTTGTAAATGCTTTAAACACTACCATCGATAAAAATATCGTTAAATACGTCTGTATACACTTGAGGTTATTCATATATAATAAATATGTACGAAATTTAAAAGTAAGTCTAAAAGAAAATTGAAATATAAAATGTACATTTTAACAGGATATTCATCATCCCATCATCCCAGTTCAAGGAGGTCCTTCGATTTGATTGTACCGAAATATTTATTAGTTAAGAAATCAAACTCTGGTCTGGAGTTGAGGGCACTGCGAATATCGTTTGGCTCAAGACTTAGATTTGTTATTGTCGATCTGGAAGAGATGATTAAAACATTATTTCTCGGTGGTGGCACCAGCGATTCTCTTACCGTTCAGTGTTGTTTTTCATTTTGAATGCGATCGATCGACGTACCACGTCCTGCATGAACAGACGAAGTGTTTGAGCCATAATTGTCTGCGCTGTTGGATGTATTACATCTAAAGACGCAAACGCTATCAATGTCCATTTACACAAAAGCTTATAACACAAATCTCTTACCTCGATGTATTTCCTCGGGCTGCAGGCGAATTCCAATCTCCTGACACATTCCGTTCACTAAAGCCGCCTCTTTCTCCAACTTTTCATCAATAGACAGCCACTGTTTACCCTGGTAGTTCTTGAGCGGTGACTCCTTGGAAGCACATTTCGATTGCTGATCATTATCCTGATCGTCTAGACTATCAACGTCGATAGGCGCGTCATTCGCGTCGTGATGAGTGTTAACGCGCTTCCACGATTCCTCGGCCCAATCACAGATTCGATGATTTGGCGTGACTGTTTGATAACGCAGTTGCTCCTTTTCAATTGCACTTTTAACTAAATCCGTAAGACTGGCATCTTTGTCTGTTTTTATGTCACCGCCAGAAGTGACACCCTGTGTTGCTTGCTGATGCTCTTCCATCGAGTTTATCACAGGTGTATACGCATGGTGGCGCGCAAACAGAACAATTTCTTTTTTTGTCCACTGATCGGCAGTCTTGAGTTTTGAGTACTGGCTGATGTTTGTTGAAATGTACTTGGCACGGAGCCACTGGAATTGAGTAAAATAGTTTGATCTTTACAACTGTCACTACACAAAATTTGCCAGCGCTTAACAGTTTAGGAAAAAAAACAAAAAAAAAAAAGTGGGGGTAATGGGTAATGGATTTTATGCTCGGAGACTAACTGGTTTCGTAGGAGGTTTAAAGTGCCTGCACTTGTACAAAATTTTGCGTAGACGTAGTAGATTCCCCGTACTTTACAAGGGAGATCAGGGCTTCATCGCAAAATTAGTTAAAATAATCAACTAAAAATATAAAAAAAAAAAATACTATCTAGAAATGGAAAGTCTATGCAGCGTATATCTATCAGTAGGAATTGCTTTCCTACAGTTTAGAGCTTGTGCTTTGCTCCAACCTTCACTGTGCAATTATAAAATGAAAAACTCACCTCCAAGGCTTTCAGCTTAATGGGTATTGTCCTACGGAACTCTGTCCATGTGGCAACAACAAATGGAAACGCCATCCGATAGTCATTCTCCAGCGCTAAACTATTAACCATTGGTAGTCGACGCAACAGAAACTCCACCGCACTACGAACACTAGAAAAGGATATACTCTGGAATTGTTGCTCCAGCTCCTTGCGATACTCTCTGCGTTGCTTTTTCATCAAAGCTATCACAGGTTTGTGGTTGACTTTGACGGGTATGAAATTTCCCTTCTTCAGTTCGGGCACACGGGACGGTATGAAATTAGCTGGATTTGGTAGATTTCGCACGGTTATCGTATTCGGCCGATAGTAAGCGGAACGAACTTGTGACGAAGGCTTTGTAATAGTGATTGTATTTGCTGGCAAACGATTGGGATTCGCACGTGTCGTATAATCATGATCTGTCGCTATTGATGTGTGATTGAATACGTTGCTGGCGCTGTTGCGTATACAATTGCCGAGGTTATCGTTTTGCACAATCGGTTTGAGCAGACTAATTTGAGGTTTCAGCAGCGAAACTTGTTTCTTTTGTTCCTGCTTCAGTTTCGTTTGTAGAGGATCTATGATGTAGACTTTGCCTTCTTTGTGGATTACTTGATTCTTAGGCGGCCCATTCGTACGAAGAAGTGATGTGGGATGTGTTATCGTTAAGCTGGATGTAGTAGGTGGCGACATATTCTCTCTTTTGATTTCGTGTTCCTGGAGAAAACCATGAACATTGCCATTGGTAGCAATAGTTGGTTTCTTCGGGGGAATTTTCCTTACAATTTGTATCGTTTTGGGACCATTTCCATTTATGGGAACTAACTTTGTTAGTCCATTTTGAAGTTGATTTGTCAAATGTGGCGAAAGGGTTGTGCCCTTTGCTGCAATCAGCATTTGTAAGTACTTAATGTTGCCCTCTTTGTCGATGAATTGCACGAGCTTCTTCTGCAGAGCCTTTGAGTTCATCAACGGATTGCTGCCGTTTGGTTGTTGTGCAACGGTTGTTACGGTTGATGAGTTCGGTACATTCATAGGGGGAATACTTATAGGCGGAACTATCTTTATCGGTTGCTGGATGTGACAGTTCTCCTGATTTACAATTGGATTTATTTTATTTGAGGTACTGTTGTCCGTTATATGGTTATAGGTGACAGGAACAGGAGGAGGCTGTAAAGTCTCCTCGGTTAATCGCATTATGGACTCTGTTATCGTACGGCTAGGGGGAAAACCAAGGGGCCTGCGGTTTGGTATTGGACTATCGACCAGTGGCGAGTCCATAAAGGTTGGTTGAATCTTTTCTATGTCGGCACAAATAGTGGGCGATTCGATTTTGTCGAGGAAATCAAATAGGTTGTCGTCGATCTCTGCTTTGGGATTGATGATTTCCGCAGTTTTGCTCGGAGACAGCAGAATATTCGGCTTTGTGATGGTTTCTGACGTACGAGTTGATCGGGGTGATGGTGCGGGAGGCGATTGCGGGGGAATAATGTTGTCAGTTCGTAGCCAAATTTCAACAAGTGTCTCAGCACCTACAAAGGAAAAGTAAATGTATGTTACTGATGTGAAATCCACAATTAATCCAGCACAGAACCAGATGAACATATTCAAGATATAGCTTCTTGTTTCACCTGTTTACTCACCCATTGTTTGTAATCCACTCATCGTCTTGTCCAAAACGAGATTGTGCACCAACTGAACGGGCTTCTGTTGAATACGGGTGTCAAAAAACAACTGCAGCCTTACAGGAAATTCACCCCAACCACGTCGGGCCAGTTGGAACGGGAACGAACTATAAAGAAAAATAAAAAAATTTAATGCTGTAACTTTCCGCCCATTTTCAAATCTTACTCGACGTCAACCACATCATTTGGCCTATATGACGAATGAAGGAAAAACCTAACTTTTGTCACGAACTTCTCAATCGGAATTGCGCTCTTCGTTTGGACATATATCAGCCATTTATGTGACGAATTATCGGACGGTTTTTCATCTCCGATGTACTTGGACGTGTTTCCGACCACTATTAGATGTTTCGTTTGGTTGTTTAGGCGCGCAGAATTCAGCTTCGGCAGCGGTTTATCTACTTTAATTGGTTCTATGTGTCGCGGTATCTTAATTGGTCCACTTGGATCTCGTACATCCACCACTCCCGAGGTTATCGTACTACTACTGTTTGTGTCATTTGAGTGATCAATGACAATTCCACGCTGCTTAATCATACGCTGAATGCGTTTCTCCTCTTTTTTGGAGCGTGATTTCTCTTTTATTGAAGTTTTTGCTGTTTTAGCCGCCTCTCGCACAGTGGGGCGTACGCGTAAAAGTTCATCATATGTTTTTGGCTTTTTGCCGATGATTTTTTTAATGGCCGGGTGCAGTGGCATCTGTGGCCCCTCAGGTTCGCTGTCAAATAGAGTACGTCCTTGGGCTGCTGCTGCTTCAGCTTCACTATACTGCAAGTGCTGTTTGCTATAGTATTCGGAGACCACATTGTATCGTATTTGATGAAGTAATTCTTTAGCTTTGGCCAACTTTGTGTCGATTTCGTCTAGTTGTTCTTCCCGGAATTGAACTTCACGATTGAATTCCCTGTTGATTATTTCCTTTATTCGGGCGTTCTTCTCCTCGGGGGGTATCGCACTTGGGCGTAATCTCTTGCCGGCATTATTCTGGGGATAATCGGGGTCGTGATATTCTTCTAGTTTGCGTTTTTGAGACATGTTGTCGCACGGGGGTGTGCGATAAGTATTTTGCGGAAGATGTTATTGGTGTAGTCAATTTGTGCAACTTGGCGCGCGAACTTTTCGATACCTTGCAACAATGCAGATATCAACAGTTTTTCCGAAAGAATATTATGCAGGAGTGCTTTCTTAACTGTTTGTGCATGATTTGAGTGTAATTGAGCGCAGTTTTATGCGAGATTTCTATCAATAAATTAACAATAACCATAACAGGAGGAGAAGCTCTCCGCTTGACGATTGAAATTATATTTTTTTGATGACATTCTAGAAATGTCAATTTTTTTCTCTTGCAGTGTGACTAGGATGCGAATATGATGATAGGAATTCGATTTGCAAAAAGAAGATGACTATATTCCTGAGAGACATGTAAGAAGGTTTGTTGTCAAACAAACATCGAGTGAAGCCAAATCAAGGATGGAGAAAAGTCTACACTTATTTTATTGCGGCGGCGTGGGAAACGTGAAAAGTGCTTACAGACTCTTGTTTACATTCCAACTTTAAGCTTAGTATCCTGCTCGCGCTAAATTTTGGCACCCCTAGTCTCCACTTCGATTCTCCACACAGAAGATATATGGTCGCTAAATAATTATTTTGTATATTGGTTTTAGGTTTTTTTGTTTTTATCACGTTAAAGATTCCCTGCGGTTACCTCCGAAAAAAACATATTAATACAACACATACTTTTTCCTCCTTTTTCTTCTGTCAAAATTTATCTCCGATTTAATGTACCGGACATTTATTTCGCGAGCTAAATGAGTGGAGACTTGTCCTCGGCTCATCTTTATGAAGTTAAGAATTTAGCGAGCGAACAGGATACTAAGCTTTAGTAGAGATTATCGTTTTTAAAAGACCAAATATCACCACCGTACTAAAACGTTTCCACGGCGGCCATATTTTGAAGGATGCTCGAAAAAAAGGAACTACAGCATTTGTTTATTTTCTTTAATCCTGCAAGTGATTATTGCTTTCTGGGGTGAAGCAATGTATTCGTTTTCTTCGCCATAGTTTATACGGTTAATATTGAAATTTCATTAAACCAATTGATATCTCGACTCTGCAATTGTCAAATCGGAAGTCAGAGGTCCGTGCAATCTGTGTGGTGAATAGAGACTATAATCTGAGAAGCACTACCGAGTTATACTGGTAAATTTACTCGATTAAAAATGATTGTCTTAATGCAAAAAAAATCATTTGTTTTATTTGCAAAATACTAGGTACCTAACTATATTCGTTTCATTCCTCAAGAATCGTATGACTGACTCCCAAGCCAAAACTATTATACAGCAACAGCTGACGTTGACGTTTTCTTTCTAACAGCAAAATATTCGTTTTCGTACGAATTTATAGCATTCCTGAAATTCAACAAAGCAAAACAATTGCAATATAAAATGCCAGGAATGGAAATCAGTGAGTAAGTCTCACCAAAATAACTTTATGCTCACTTGCTAACTAATTTACTTTTTTAGTGTCAAGATTTTACCGAAATCCATTGTCTGCGAGGACAGCCAACTACGAGGTGACATCACCATATCCAGTGGGTGTGCAATTCACCCAAGTGCATCTATCACCGCTGAATCAGGGCCAATTGTTTTGGGAGAAAACTGTATTGTTGAAGAGTATGCGACAATAATTCATCGCATTCCAAGCGATCACCCACTCTTTGAGGAGGGAAAAACGCCAGTACTGACAATTGGACCTAATAACGTCTTCGAAGTTGGATGCCGAGTTGAAGCTTACAAAATCGGCGAAAAGAACGTTTTCGAGTGCAAGAGTTATGTATCGCCTTACGTATCTGTATCTAGTGGTTGCATCATAGGAGCTGGGTGTAGCGTCCAGGGAAAGCAAGATCTGTGTGAGAACACAGTCATTTATGGTAAAAACTGTTTGCAGAGGGAAGCAATCGAAAAACAAGGGGTATGATAGATTCATTCATTTTAGTTTTAATATTTGATAACCGTTGCCTTGTCTTTTACAGTCGCAAACATTGCAGATTGATTTCCTTAGGAAGGTGCTTCCCAACTATCATCACTTGCGGAAGGCCAATTACGACCCTAAAAAAGCAAGGGCACAAATCTAAAATATATCTTATATTCATATTATTATTCGTAACTAATTAAACATTCAATTTATTAGCATTAAAAGCATTGATCTCCTTTTCGAACGTCTCAATTGTGTGATCACATAGTTTGTCCAAGTCCTCTAAGCCTCTTTTCAGAATGTCAATGGCTCGACTGTGGCGAGATTGAATCCGAAAGTGGAGTTTATTTTCCGTAGGGTGGGGTATTGTATATCCGCAGAAATCAACATCAGGGCTGTAATAATACATTTTGAGTTATTTGGAGAACCTAATCTTCGTAGAAAGTGCACGACTTACTATCTGCTGATAATTGTTTTTAGCGAGTTTCCCAGCGTATGACCCTCATCTTCAAAAACGAATGTACGAGCGCCTTCACCACTATTCTCATCACCAGCAAGCTAAAATGTTCAGTTATGTTTTTTAACTATTTATTTGCTATTTAATAAAAATAAATACCTCTGCTAAAACACCCATATTGATCGACTGTCAGAAACTGTGAGACGCCGACTGTCATAAATGACAGCTGTTTCGATTCCAAACTGGTACAGCACGTGTTCATTTAATATTCATATAAGGCACTGCCAAGGCAACGTTTTCAGATCCTCTTTTGTTCAAAATAAAATGCCGATTCGCCAGGATTTACACGATATTCCTCGTGAATTTTAGAAAAGATACGTTAATCCGGAGTTTTTTTTTTGATATGTTTTGGGTTTTTATTTTTGTCGGACGGGGGTTTTTTCTCTTAGGTCCATGCAAAGATTAAGAGATCCAACTCTCTAGGAGGTAGGAATTCTTAAAAAATGGTCCATTTTCGATTGTTTTCCTTGTGCGGGTCAAATCTCAGTATTTATTATCGCGTCTGTTTAGGAAATCTCGGTTTTGAAATTTTTCGCAATTTTCCTGGATTTTCGTGAATTTTCGCCCTTAGGGCCCTATTCTGTAGTGAAAATCCGCAATTCCTGGCGTTTCGGGACTTAGTTTTTGCGGTCGATGTATCGGCTATAAGCGCCTGAAACACACAAAAAACATGAAATTTTGTTTTTATTTACTTTGAAACTCGCAGGTAGGTTTGTGTACCCGATATTTCTCAAGTTGGGGGTGTTTAAAATTTTCGAATTGGCTTTTCGGATTTTGATCTGAGATTTAAGATTTCTGCTGCCAAATCGAACATAATATCCGAATTTTTTGGTCCTTGAGTTGGCCGCAAAGAATATTTTTTTCACTTACACTGGAAATTAATTTTAATTAATTTTCACACATTTATAATAATTTAAAATAATTTAATATAAAAACTCGTTTCCTTACGCGTAAAATTAATAACTCAGGAAAAATGAACAATTCTTCCAACGATCAACTATTAAACACCAGCTGTGTGTCATACACATTGGTATTAGTGAAAGTACCTATGTGTGAATCTGAGAAAAAATCGAGATTTCTCAAAAGTGCCTCAGTTCAAAAAAAAAAAGATTGCTTTTTTTGACAAATCGATTTTCCCTAAAAAGAATTATCTTTTTTCCAAATAAAGAAAACGACATAAGTCATCTACTCCCCAGCAGGAATCCACAGTTTCAAGAATTTCTTTAAACTTACATCCGGAGTTTTTTGTTTTTGTTGGACGCCCCGGTTTTATCCACTTTGGTCCATCCCAAAATTAAAATTCCCACCGCTAAACCGATAGAACTAACAATTTTCAAAGATTGGTCCATTTTTTTTTTGTTGTACGACTTAAAACATTCTATCTCAGCCAAAGTAAAGTACAACAGTTAATCTCACTTCATCCAAGTCAGTTTGTCCTTTCATATCACAATTCGGGAACGTGTCCTAAAGGCCCGATTCTAGGTCAAATATCCGGGCTTCCTTGTAGATCCTTACTTAGATTTTGTCATAAATCTGTCGAATTTGGATAATGCCAGGGCTGAAAACAGTAATATGGTAACTTGCTTCCACATCCTCTAAACAATATAAATCTACATATACATATTACAGCATCATCTATTTTGGTGGCGGTTTGATTTATGATAAAGAGGTTGAGTAAGGTTAAATGTCTGGTTTTCTAGTGGAAGACCATAATCACTTGGACTTTATATTCAAAAACTATTTTGTATTCATTATTTTACAAAAAATCATTCTTTATTAAACTACAGGAAAATAAATGCACATTGTCTGGTTTCAATTAAGACTGAATCGTCAATAATTATAGACGTTTAATTGAATTTCTCATTCTTCATGAAGTCGTAGACAACAGAAAAGTCCTTATTGCCCAAACCATGAGCCTTCAAGGTACGATAGATTTGGTGAGCCATGGCGCCCATTGGAATTGGTGTATTGGAAGCGGTAGCAACTCCTGAAGCCAATCCCAAGTCCTGAAAATAATATTTTTTGTATTTTCTTTGGCACATAACTCATAAATAAGACCCGTCTTACCTTTGTGATTAAATCGGTCGAAAAACCTCCCTTATAATCGTTGTTAGCTGGTGCAGTTGGGATCACCCCGGGAACTGGATTGTATACCTCTGTTGACCAACAACGGCCAGTCGAGGAGTTGATAATGTCAGAGAAGGTCTTTGGGTTCAATCCCAAGCGGATGGCCAGATTCATAGCCTCAGAAACTCCAATCATAGAGATTCCCAGCATCATATTATTACAGATCTTTGCAGCCTGCCCCATACCATAGTCACCGCAATGTGTGATACGTTTGCCCATACATTCCAGGATTGGCTTGACAGCATTATATTCTGCCTCAGTGCCACCAACCATGAAGGTCAATGTAGCTTGATCTGCTCCGGGAACACCTCCTGAAACGGGCGCATCAATAAAGCGAGCTCCCTTATCGCTGACAATCTTTTGGATGGACTTGACTACGTTTGGGTCAATGGTTGAGGAGTCAATGAAGATGGTGTCCTTGTTGACGCCATCCTTCGTGATTTCGCTGTACGTGTTGTAAACAATATCGTTGTTCGGCAACATAGTTACAACAAAATCAGATTTTTTCGCCAGTTCACCAATGTTACTGTAAACGGTGGCACCATTTGCCTTGGCTGCATCACAGGCTGGTTTCGAGATATCGAAAACGTGCAACTTGTGGCCCTGTAGAAAATTAATTTATATTATTAAGGTATAACTGCAGCAATAAATTGTATGCGTTTCAAGAGACAATGGCTGTTATTAAAATCATAATTTTTAACAATAGCTACGTTGAATTGTAGTAGATCCTTTCCATTTGTCCCAGAAAATACAAACTTACACAAGCAATTGGTTGTGAAAAGAATGTCCTCTTTGCATCGCATTCGAACACTCCAACTATTTTTTTTACCTGATATTAATTTAAAAAAAATAGTTCTTGAAAAAAGTGTTTTAGTTCTTTTCGTAAATTGTTATGTGACAAACTACCATTTTTTTAAAGACTTCTTCATAAACTATTGGAATGAAGTAACCAGCCGGCAACTAGTACCTATTCTACAAATAAATTCACATAATTCTCAAAAAATGCAATAACAACAAAGATTCAACTTAATTTTTTCAGGTGTGTTTGTTTAGAAAACTTCAAGTGCCTAAATATTGTTGAACAAAAGAGTACTGCTAAAGTTAAATAATATTCTTTATGTAACAAATAAATAAATGAAATAAATAAATAACAACAAGAATTTAAGAACTTTTCAAACAAAAGGGCTCATAAATTAGTTTTCTATTCACAGGAATACTCGGATAAGGAGACACATCTTTAAATAGGACCTACCTATACATTTATACACAACCCCATGAAGATAACCAATCAAGACGCAGTACGTTCTTCAAATGAATATGCACTATTAATTGAACGCTTGCTTCACCTTTAATAACTCTTTTAGGTATGTAAAACCATCCAATTTTTCGCCCGGCTTCTGTTATGTAACAAAAAAAAATGTAATTCCACCCTCATAAAATGAAACTCAGATAAGAGTACGTTAGATAAGCTGTAAAGAGTATTTGGAATATTAGACCACATGCGTGTAAGGGTGGATATAAAACTAATTTTTCCTAATACGCAAAACATAATAAACGAAACGAAAAAAATATCCAAAAAAAGAACTGCCGGTGTGGCACACGTTGGCGTTGGCCTTGAACATATTTTTATTTCTGTTGTTAAATGTGTTGGAATGGGAACTCTTCGAAAGTGATCTTAGTTCAAGCTACGCAAAGGGGCATGTTAATAATGCTATGCACATTTCAAACACACCCCTTTTTTAAAAATAAAATACAGTAGACATCGTTATGCAACTTCACAACCAACTTGTTTATCCATCCGCTGCTCATTCTCTCCAAAGCTCTAAAATGAACGCGTATATGAGTACTCCACATACTATGTATAAATTACTTTGGAATTGAGTTATCTGTACACAAAGTTCAACTGCTATGATCTGTTACATAACCTTATACAAAACAAACTATTTAAATCACTTGAACCCTAAACAAATTTATATGCAAATTCTTGTTTCACTTACATTCTTGATCAAATTTCTGGTCATATGTCCACCCATGTTGCCGAGGCCAATGAAACCAATATTCTTAGATGCAGATCCAGTGGACATGCACCGCAGAATGGTCCACTCTAAGGTGTTTGCCAATTTCTTAGCATTGCGGGAAGTCATCACTCGTAGAGACATTTTTGTTAATTATTTTAATATTAAAATTTAATTAAGTTGGACACTGCTTCCGGTAGACAGCGAAAGTATGACCGAAAAGATTGGCGAGCTCACACTGACTATTCTAAGCGTGTTTATAGTTCCCAAAACGAGGGCCTGTCACAGTTCTAGATTCGTTTTATGTGGCAAAAGCTGTACAGCTGGAGTCACATATAGGAAACCTGTCTGAGTGTTGCGTTTAACAAAATCGGCAAAACAAGTGGGAGAGTCTCTTATCGGAGAGAGATACATACAGTTTTTTTTTATTTCATTAAATGTTTTGTTTATTGTTGTGCATGGAGCGACAATCTATCTATATTGTGGGGTGATTTGATAAGACGCACAAGCGCGAAAGCTTTGTGCGTTTGCCTATTAATATAGCAATTTCGAATTTAGCCACACGCGCTATATGATTGAGTAGTGTGGTGTGATTGCCATTTTGAAGAGAGATTGCTTTATCTTTCGTATTTTGGAGATCGCTGCGCAGCTTTCTGGAACTTTCAGTGTTTTAAGAGCTCCCTCTGATGGTTTCTATATAACTGTGTAGAATCTGCCGCAAAGTATGCAATATAATATGACGGATCAGTTTTGTGGCTGTCAAATATATTTGAAGACCTAGTTTTCTTAAGTCGACTAGATTGGGCTACGAATGCATAAACTAGATTGGTCGGTAACGTTACTTTTCCTACGTCCGCTTAGACTACATTCGTCTGCTGCCACTGCATAGACGGCAACGGAAAAAAAACTGTTCATGTGATCGATCTAGAATGAGCTGTCAGACTTAAAAAAAAACCTAATATGTACTTGAACATCCCCATTCTATGGGTGTCTGATTTCTGTTTCAACTGCAAATTGTCTTGTAACTGACAGCTTCTTCGCGCTCAAAAATTGACAGATTTACCTCACACGTCAAACCTACGCGCGGTAAGTTGAAATGAATAAACGAATACCTATTTGGCGCAACAGGTCCGTAGGGACCTAGCTTCTCTTATGGTGTTTTTCATTGAAGATCCGAGAGAATGGCCCCGAAATTCAAAATTTCAATGAAATTCGTTGGAGCGCTTTTAATAATAGGTAATAGTGGTAGTTTCCTGTTGCTACATTTAAGTTTTGCTGCATACAATTTTCTTTTCATTCATACGAATAATGAGTAGTAAACGGTAATTTTTTTATTTTTATTTCCATTGTTTACAACATATATGTAAACATCCCGTACTATATACATTATCCTGGTAAAATGAGAGAAATCCTCTATACCTATGCGTTTTAATAAATTTGGTACTAAATTCACCACACTACCCACCGTTTTCTTAACACGATCCGATAACGGCCAATTATTTGAATTATTTGAATTTTTGCCATTGTTGACACAGGCATCTGTCAGGTTCCTAGGTGCGAGTGTATGCGTGCGTCTAATCTACTTTAACATGGCACACATACTTTGCCACATAGTAACACGGAAAACAGCTTGTAGGCAAATTCTCTTAAGTTGAAAGAGCTGACCGTCTATATAATACTTAGTTTATGGTTCATGTTAGACGCCCTATGTGGTTAAACATTAAACAAAATTTGGAGCTCAACACACTTATTTATAAAGGAGTTATTTTATTTAACACACTTCCAAATAATATTAAAAATTAATGCAATATTAGACTTTTTAAAAGAAAATGTATAGAATTTATAAAAAACAAATAATTAAATTAACTGCGATAAAACTGAAATTAGATAAATGTATTATATTATATATTAATGTAAATTATAAAGTATTTCAATACTAATAACGAAATACTACTACTACTACTACAATATGCAATTTTGTATGGAAAATTTCGCCATTGTGAGTTCGAAAAATTTAGCCTGGATACTAAATATGATTATTAGTAAAGCGGAAAGTCTCTATAGGAAACCTAAGGAAATTTGGTTTTATATTTTCACGATTTAATTTTTAGTAACATTAAATGAAATGCGTATATATTATTTATTTATTATTATTTGGATTCAAACGCGCTCACAACTATGTGTGTTTATGAGAGTTTCTTTATTTTTGGGCAAATGTGTTTCTGTGTTTAGAAGAATTAGAATATACTCAACTTTCTTTCTTTTACATTAAAATCAAGCACACAACACTATAATGAAAAGTCATAATTGACATGCACCTTTGGTGCAAACTCCATTTTTTCATAAGGCCCGCACAAAGAATACGTTGCCGGGCATGTCAACTTAAACTCAAAAAGATAGAGAAGAATTACACTTTCAAGTGCATTGGAGTGTTTTCAGTTTCATAACATACAGTCAAACAATATTTCAAAACTGAAATATAGGGACAAACTTTTCCCAGCAATATTGCAAATCAAGGGTGCATGCCGCATTTAACTGAAGTTAAGTATGTGTTGTTGCTTTTTTTGCACAGAATGAGTAAATATTATATAAACAATAATTTTTGTTTTAAGTTTAATCAGATGACAGTAGGAATTAATAAAGTTACTTAAAAAAAACGAAATTACAAACAATTTAAAGATTCCAATTTATTTTCCATAATTCTAAGCCTAACAGCAATTTTTCTTTTTAATAACTATTACTCATAATGAAGTTACATAAGCTTTATAACAAAAAAACACTTTACTAATACACACTTGAAAGAACTCAAAAGTTTGAATTTATTGAAATGACAAATATTAAAGATAATAAGAAACACCACATAACTGTAACGGTAGTTTAAATAAATTATAACTTAAATCGATTCGGTAAACATAACAAGTCAAAACTATCAGGTTCGTGATTATCGAATATTATACAAAGAGAGCAATTCCATGACAGTGTACCAATTCCAGACTGTCGACGGACAGCTCTCTTTATTTTCGTATTCGCATGTGTTAATTTTAGTTTGCTACTTAAAACACTTTTAAAAACACTCCAATAGCAGAACAAGACCCTTCTCAGCACACGCCCAAGGAAACTAAAACGAAAACCTTCTCCACAAGTGCCAACCTGTTGCGGTGCAACACCCCACCACTAGCGCCGATTTCAACAGGTTCGAGTATATGTGTTCCATTTATCTTCGACTTGTTTGTCCAACGCAAATATGAATGGATATGTGTATCTCGGCTTGAATCTACTGCGCCAGCCAGCCGTCTCGCACCTGAAATAGAAGTCTACCTGCTACTGAATACACCCGAAGAGTGTATTCCGATTTCGTATCTTTGTCAGTGTTCCTCGGTAGTAGATAGCTCCATATATGTAATCTGGGAATGAGAAAATCAAAAAGTTTTTAGTAATTCTGTTGCTTATTTGAACTAACATTACCGGTTGGCCCAAATATTTAAACAGTGACGATAATGTGCTCGGTACATATGAGGTTTTTCAAAATTTCATTAGAAAACTCTACTTCCATCTTTCATACCGTATTTTCTCTCTAAATGTCAGACTGCACGTACCTTACCTGCTCTACTGACGTTTTGTTACAAAACAAATAGCCATGTCGTGCGATATGGGTTGATTTAACCTCAATTACTACACATCTGCTACAGTATATTTTTGAAATTTCGATTTTCAAATAAATATATCATATGGCCTAGAAAGCCAAAGAAAAACGCTTGAAGTTCGAGTTTTGCCAATTAACACTTGACAACTAAATGAACTTTATTTAAAAATAAAGGAAAAAAAATTCGAAAGTATTCCATTTTTTTCTGTTGGCGTGCTCGATCAACTGTTTCATGGTTTGTTTGCGTAAGTAATTTTTTTTTAACTTACGAGTTCATGGAAAACCGGCGATTAGATGGATAGCCAATGTAGCGATTAGTCTTGTTCAGGGCGTTAATTATATATTATAGACTCTATTGTCATTTCTTTGTTTATAGCTAATTAGTTTATTCTCTTTTTAAATGTATTCAGAAAGAATTCGTCACTTTGAGAAAAACCGAGGATAATAATGATATTTAACGTTTATCTGCTTTGATGAATTTCTTATGTAAATAAGGGCAAGATAACATCTTATCTGTACACCACGGCCGTGCGTAAATCTTTGCTATTTGGTTTGTGTTTATTATCAGACTGTTGCAGTCGTTAGAAACAGATAAGAAGAAAGCCAAATATAAATAGAATCGTACTGAAACCCGTTTCGGTTTTCAAAAAAATTCCACTCTTTTCTCATAAATAATAAGGGCAATTAAAACAATTAAATAAAGTAAGTAAAGTACCGCAGAAGATATTCGTCCTTTACTTTTGCAGTTCAGAGCGTTTCCATAATATAGAAACTGGAGGGGTCTTACTTCAAACATGCAAATTTTCCGCAACTTTTCTCACCCTACCTAGGTAGGGTTAAATAATTAAAAATAGGTATGAAGCGCAACGGAATGAAATATTTGGTTAACTTTAAATATACATTGTGGGCCTTACTAATGTAATCAATTTTGAATCTTCAACCTAAATATTTTGTAGGTCACAATGAGTAATTTTATATAGACAATTTCGCAATTATTGTGAGTTCGGAAATTTTAACAAGGACACTAAATGCGATTATTATAGTATCACGCACTATCATTATGATATTCTTCTTCTGTTTCGTATATTAATAATTTGTGTATAATGATCGCTTGGTGGAAAGTGAAGATCTATACAGCTTTGTAAATTCTCAATTATTTACTCTATTTAAGTAGCTACACTTTTTAAGCAATCATTTGATTTGAATTTAATCTTCAAAATGTTAAGGTTTTGCCTTCATTTGATTAACAATAATTTAAACCATATTTCAACTTGATCACTTTATTGATCAATAAATAATATATTGCAGTTTGCTATCGCACTTTACAAATAACTGTAGCGTTTTCTGAGCTCACAATGGGTGGCTTTTCACATTGTGAACTACAAATATAGTAAACCATCTGTGTTTATAGTTTCGTTCAATAAAACTTGTAAAATCAAATTAAAAAGAATGGGCAAACATTTTCTGAAAACGGTTTCAAAACACATTTTATGATATTTTCGCTTTCACGATGGAAATTCTTAAACGTGTGGAATCTGCTTTGGCAGATTCTTGTGTAAACGTTTGCAAAAATGTTTTGTCTATTTATTCGTAGGTAATTAAAATAATTTTTTCGCCTTTAATCGATTTACAAGCAGTGCGCCATATAAATATTTTTTACTCGTTCTCGAACAATTTTCGTTTACAATTATCCATTGTGACCTTTAAAATACGTATACGAAATATTAATGGAGGTTACAAAATAGTAGTAACGCTCTATGAGAAAAGCAAGTGTGCTCTTAACGAAATAGATAATACAATCTTTTTGGATAGCCGCTCTTTAAAAAGAAGAAACAAATTATTGCATTTGCAATTTACATAAACCAAATTTCATGTCTTTCTGCCAATCCTCGAACACCGCCTATATTGATGACAGATGATTTCTTCATTTACATGTGCATTATTCGTGTGCAGTCTAATCTCACCCTTAGCCATTTAAAAATGATGGCGCCTGTCGACCACTCATGTCTGAAGAGTTTATTTCCGTTTCCAATGTAAGGGCGAATAAATAAAATAAATACCTATAATGTTCTCAGTTGTTATCAGGGGCTATATCTTTTTTGCGCAAAAAGTACAGTTTTGGGAAATAGAAAAACCACATATTTTTACATAATAAATGCGACCCTGTTTCGTGCAATTTGCACCGCCTCACGGAATCTTAATTCATAAAAACGTCCTTGCAAGTAAAGACAACTGAAATTTGAATCAGTATGTTATCTCACTCACTGAACGAAATAAAATAATCCATAACTTATATCACATGATGAATATAGTGTATAAATCACTGGGTTGTTAGATAACATTGGTGTTTTTTGTCGCAATTTATAAAAATATATATAATTATCCTTTACAGACATGTCTTTTCAGTAAATTTCTCAAAACACAGTTTTAATTGTGAAACACGATTGGAAAATTCTTTGCACCACTTTTCACACACTTTTACACATTTTTTCTCAGACGATAAATATGAAATCTCCGGACAGATAAAAACATCCGCTTAATCATTTTATAAAATGAAGTCAGAAAGGCCGGTGTATTTCTTTATATACTCCATGAGTTTGATATGAAGATAAACGACAAACGTTTTTCCAATGCGATATCAGCGTTGAGATAGTCGTGCTGCTATCACGAAAGGTGAGAAAGTGGGAACCTGTTGCGTGTGTGTTGGATTTTTCTTTCATACTCCACACCCAGCACATATCTATATAGTCGCACAGTGATAATATTTTCGACAAATAATTTAAAGAATTTTTTTCAAGTTCTGTGCAGCCATATTTTGGATCGACAAGCATGAAGATGTCATAATTTGAACGCCGGCAATTCATAAAATTTTATTTGCTTATAATATTTCAATGCACCGTAAAGTTTATATTTATATCATGAATTGTAACTTTAAGTTTGAGATAACTATAATCAGAAATAAAATGATGCAATGAAAATATTGTTGGACGATGGAATGGATTGTTTATTTTCAAATTAATATAGAGAGGGTAAGGTATAGGTTTTTTTTATAGTGAATGGTTTCCATTAAGGCAATCTCGCTTAACTTAAGAAAATTAATTGTTTCCATTTTGTTATTGGGCGCCAGTTTTCAAGACAAACTGGCAAATTTATTTTTGACCTTACGGCAAAGGATTTACATAAATAATGTGTCCTTTTTGTTGCCTAATACAAAGTCTAATTTAAGCAGGGTCCTTATATCCTGATCCCTCCCTGCAGTACGATCGTACTAAAAATAAGTTTTATATTTGGATGAGAGGTTAAAAATGAGTTAATAAATAAATAGATCATGTGGAAGCCAAACAATTCACGAGGTACATCAGATTAGAATTCGTGTGATCAGAAGACCTGCATTTGTGTATAAGGTATAAACCGACTGACTTATAACTCATATTTTCGTAGCTTAAAAGCTTTCCCATACGAATTTGTGTGTGTGCCATAATTTGTTTACATTATATGGGTGTCAGGTTGATTACACACTTAAATGTTATTTCTGGGCTGTCTTTACATTCGTGCTCTATTTATCGTTAGATATGGTTGTAGGTATTTTATTAACTTTTAGTAAAAGTAAAATGAAAAAAAAAATTGTCCGCTTTTTAAATTTTGACGTACGTCCATGTTAATGCATTTTTCATTATGCTTGAATTTGTAGTACGTTTTGCAATCAACCATACCATTTGTGTGGTATATTCTCATAAAATCAATTAATGTATTCCCAGCTTACACGTAGATAATGCAAGGGACAATGAAAACCTGATATAACGACATTCCGACATAACCGGTGGAGTAATAGCTTTTTTTTTCTTCTAAATTGAAAAAAAGTCAGTTATTTTGTACGTTTTTTTTCTATTTTTTGACTTTAATTTGTGCAAATTAAATTAAATTCGTCGTACTATCCACACCTTTGATGTTGAGCAACATCCTTAACACGAGGTACTTGCTGTCATTGAGCACCCAGCATTGGCGATTTTGACAAAAGGTCACAGACATAATTTTCAAGTATTTAAATACTTTTGCGGTACCAATAATCATTTTTAGTATATCCAGTTCAAACACTGACATCGAAAAGAAGCATATTTCGCATGTTATTATTCTCCTGTGAGCTGTGATTGCAGATGTTTGCATCAGGGACAAATCATATTGCCGCTGGCCCTTCCATTTTTTTTTTCCAAATACGGCATTTTGCTTTCCTGTTATTGTTATGTCAATGTGTAGCCTCGACACTTTTCTAAGCTTTTTGCATTCACTGGTTAAATTTTATATTAAAACATTCAAAGTTTGCGCCCAAATTGATTTCTAAATATTTGTACATAAATAATTAACAAAAATAGATCCTCCCGATGCAATGCATTTCTGTGCAGTTGAAAATTTTCACGAAAATGTAAACAAACTCCAATAGCTGTCAAACTCATACGTACTTGCATTGGTAAATCTGAAGCAAAATTGAGAAAAAAACGTTTTTTTTTGTACCAAACGAACATAAAAATTGCTCTGAGAGCAAAAAAGTGCTCTGAGAGCGCCCAATCGAATACCACATTAATGTCGTTTTCCATTGGTTTCACTCGGAGATCCACTCATTCTGTAATGCAATGGAATAAGAAAACCACTTCCGATTGAATCCACAAAAGTATTGTGAAATGCCAAAAAATAATATACAGCTGACTTGTATAAAATAAATAAATTACATTTGTGTGAGTGCTTCTTGACTGGATTCTGACTTCAAATCGAGAAGCGAAATTCTCTTCTCAGAATCACCAGAAGAGTTTTTTTTGTGCCAATGGAACGGTTTCAGAAGTGATTTTTGCGATTCCGGACTCTCCCGGACGCTTCTTTTTGCCCAATGGAAAACGACATCAGAATCACCAGGGCCCCAATTCTCAAAAATGCTTGCATTCGTTTCCAATGCGATGCGAAAGAATGAAATTTGCAATTCTCGAAATCCATATACGAGAATTTCTCTTCGAATTGTACTCGTCTGCCTTTTCCATGAGGATTTGCGTCTCGCATACGGAATTGTGAGTTTGACACTCAAAAGAATTTTTTTTTTCTGATTTGTGTATAAGAAAATAAGAGTTAATTTAAAGTAAATCAAACAATTTAAATGGAAGCACTTGCTGAATGATATCCTTCCCATTGACTTAAATATGTTTGGAAATAGTGTCATTCGTTAAAAGCAGTCTTGGAACTCTCGGATAGTCCGGTATATTTCGATGTAGCCTAACTGATTCATTGCCAATCGCAAAATGCGGACCTCACATCGCCCAAAGTAACCATTGCGAAAAAACATACATTTTTATTAAACATACATACATTACAACTTCATTTTTTTTTCAATCGAAATCAACAATTGCCAACCAAATTAAGTTCGAATATTTTTAATTTCAACCTGTTAAAATGGTTTACTTGACGTGCTCTAAAATTCTACCTCATTCGAGAGGTGAATACAATTCTATATGTGGACAAAAAACCCGTACTGCTTTGAGAATACCAATTTTTCTAATATGCGAAAATTTCAGTTGGATTCGCTCGTAGTATACGAATTATGCTATGCGGAATTTGAGAATTAGGGTTCAGAAGAGTATTTTTAGTGCCAATAGAACGGTTTCAGAAGGGATTTTTTCGATTCCGGACTCTCCCGGACGCTTCTTTTTGTCCAATGGAAAACGACATAAGAATCCGGGTGACATGCAAAAACATACAAAAAATATAAAAAAATGCCGCCAGCCGTGGGGAAATGTGATAGAGTTAGGGAATACCGCATTTTAACTTTACTGAATGCTATTGGTTAGTTATTATAAATTGTATAATAAAGGCGAATAATTTGATTTGTTTGGTTAATAAAACCATTTACAGGAGATGTTCTACATACACGACAAACATGGTTTTGTATTTTCCGCTTTTAAATATCATCAACATCGATTTCATGTGTAAATTTTTCTTAAATAACTGAAGAAAATTTGTTCAGAATGTTTTTATTTTCACTCAACCAATGGTCATTTTTCATAAATATATTATTTATATATTTTATTCCTTAAAAAGAATACTATTCGCATATAACGAATAATTTCATATTTAACGGATAACAATACCAGCGCACAAAATCGTGAACATTCCGTAAAAAATATAGCTTTTAAGGGAAATCGGCCATAGTTGGTGGTCTCAGTATGATTTGTCTCTGGTTTACATTTCTTCCACATTGGTTTTATCCGATCGCAGCCTATTTTATCACGATACCAACCTGCAATTCTATGCCGAATCCGAACGGTTAAATTGAGAAGCTTTCCGATGTGTGTTGCCAAGTAATTTTTATGCGGAAGCTGTATAGTATGAATATTTTTCTGGTTAATTTAATTTATAGTGGTAAAGAAATTCTCTTGCGTGAGGAGAATTATGGAATTCGGCAAATATTGGTCCCAACAGCATACGGGAACATACCCATTTATTCAGGTTTAGCTTTTACATATATATCTCATGATATATTTTCAAGCTGTATGAAACTCCAAAGTAATATAAACTTAAACGGGAAGGCAGATACAAAATACGGGTATGACAAAATTATAAAAACTTGAAGGTGGCTTTTATTCGGATGTCACTCGTCCGTTCATTTAAAACGAAATGAGATTATGAAAAATGAAATCACAATTATTATCCCATGACTAAAAATGCATTAGTAAAGTAAATCGCATCACATATAAGCAAAGAACAACATTTCATCGCAAACAAATTTAATTTGGCCGTACTGCAGACATTTTTCTTCGCACTCTTATCTCTGATTCTTTTCTTATCTTTATTAAATCTTTAGTTGCCCAAACAAAATCATCCCGTTTTGTTGTCTGCATTTGAGCTTTTCACGCGGATGATAAAAATGAAAAAGAAACAACTGACGACAAAGGGGCACCAAAACCAGCAGTAAAATTATGAACAGCCTCAATCTTTCAACTCATTATTGCACAACGCGGTAAATAACGCTTTATTGTATACCATATTTTATAGTTGAAACTAAACAGTTATCGCTGTTGCATCAACAAAGAGTCATCGCTGACAATACAGAACAAAAATGTAATCTGCAAAAAACTCTAGCAATAGTTGGAGATAGCAAATCTAATAATTTTTACGACTTTAAGCCCAGAATACAATGATTCGTCAAAACTGCTATCAAGCATCCTTAGCTTGTTGACAAGTTGGGTAAATACGCTTTTCAAACATACGCGATGGTGTGTGGTGACGGCTCGTTGTGTATCCAAATGATATAAAACGTTTCAGATATTTCTTATTTTCTTGAGATAACTTGTTACTGTGTTTTATTTAAGATTAAGGGGAATGTACGATATCACTGCCACGTAAAGTACATCAACCAAATGAAAGGAGGTTTTAAAAAGAAAAATCATATGATTCTGTTGTTATAAAATTTAAGGCAAAGCGGGGAGGAGCTATTTGCCATTAACTCGGTCACATACAGGTACTCGCTGAACATCAGTAAGCAGACGGGATATTAAGATGTATGGTGATGATATTTGATCGGTATTCGTATATACAAGATACTCCGGAACTGGTTTTCATCCGTTTTATCTTCTGTCGTGCTCCCCATTAAGCCTACTATCCTCCTCGTGCTAAAATTTAGCGTCCCTAGTCTCCACACCAAAGATAAAAGGTCTCTTAATTGTTTGACATGATATAGGCGGGACAAAAACTAAATGATCCAGTCGGAGTTGACTGCCTCAATATTGCAGTGGGAATTGCTCTGCAAGTTCCCATTGCTAGTCGCTCCTCCACAGCCCCACAACCTATTTTTTTCCATCGCATGAAAAGGGTTTTTTGGCCTTTCTTTTTTTTTTTTGTCAAAACAATTTTCTGTGCGGTTTTCAACACAACATAAACTTAGTCCTCCTTTTTTATGTCAAAATGTTGCTTCTATTTAATGTAGCGGACATTTATGTAGCGATCTAAATGAGTGGAGACTTGTCATCAGCCCATCTATGAGAAGTTAAGAATTTAGCGAGCGAACACTATACCGCTTTGCTAAACTGGCTCGCTAAATCTTATCTTTGTAGACATTTTTGTATGGGAGATAAAATTTAGCGCTAGGAGGATACTAAGCTTAGTGCCAAAATTACCAGATTGAGAGCTTAATCCAATTGATTTTCCACAAATGAAATGAAAGCTGACGATAGTGAAAAAAATTCGGGCAGAATATAACTTCTTAGGGTCATCAAAGTTTCAAAAACGATATCGCGCGACGATTATTGTTATACGGAATCTGCCCCCAGTCTTGTGGGCTATATATTTTTTGGTATTTAAAGTAATACGTAATACAATGACCAAAATAGCGCCCAACATGAGGCAAACCGAACTCTTGAGATCTTGTTGGTATACAGTTATACAAAACATTTTATTTGACAATGCGTGTTTATTTGATATACATATATGACAGCATTTGACTGTTTTTTTTTTAATTTAAAAGCAACATGCTCTAGAGCATTGGCACTGGTTGTGGGTTTCCAATTTGCACCATTTTTGGTCATTACTCAAATTTAAGTTGCAAATTGTGTATAGAAACTACTGTTTAAGTGTGCAGCCTCATTTTTTATTGTGGTACTAAGAAAATTCCTCTCCGATCTCAGTTTGTGCTTACTACGATATCGGTAATAATTCCTCCAGCGACATCAGCTTCGTTCTTCTTCAGATGGGAGTTGACATGATCTGCATATAAAAATTAAACTATTTTAAGCAATTCGAATGGATGACTGTCTCGACTTGCCTTTCAGAAGGGATAACGTGATGAAGCTCCTATTACATATGGTGCAAGTAAATGGTTTCGTCTCTCTGTGCTTGATCATATGACTCTTGAGACCCTTGGCAACGGCAAAAGCGGCATTGCACACAGTACATTTGAAGTCTCTCTTGTCTGGTGAGGTATACAAAATATTTAAGGGAATATTCAGCCTTCGTGCAACCTAAACCTACCCTCATGCTTCGTGGCAATATGTTCTCTAAGATGATTAGTCTGCGTAAATGTCTTTTCGCACACCGGACACTTGTGTGGCTTCTTATTCAAGTGGGTGAAATTGACATGTAAGTTCAAATGAACCTTGCGTTTGAATGTTTTATGACATCGATCACAGTTGAAGGGTCTGATTTCGTCATGTATTTTCAGATGCTTTAAAAGCTGTTGGTGTAACACAAACGATTCCGGGCACTTTGCGCATTTGTATGGTTTGATGTATACTTTTTTCTTTGCAGTTTTTTCCAACATTTTTTTGACTGACGGCGTAGCTGGCTCACCATGTTTTGTATGGTTGTGCAAGCGCAAGCTATGCATCGTGCTGTAGGTCCTGTCGCATATCTCGCAGTGAGTTGCATTTCCTCCATTACGGTTATGCATTATCATGTGAAGCTTGTAGCCACTGAGACTAAAGAACGCTATGATAGATGTGGATCAGTTTGCACATATCGGAAGCATTGCATTAGGATACTTACTTTGGTCGCATTGAGTACAGGATATATTGCCCTTTCCGTGTTTTTTCATGTGTGTGTACATTAGATTGGAGTGTTTAAATCCTACGAATACATCAAAACATATAATATATATAATATTTAATCAATTCAATACTCACCCTTTCCACACTCACTGCACAGAAATGGATGCTCCCCTGTGTGTGTCCTTTCGTGGATCACCAAGTGGTTGATCTGGATGAACTTTTTGTCGCAGTACTTGCACTTCTGAAGCTTCGCGTCATCATGCCAACCCAAATGGTAATTGAATCTTTTAAGCGAAATGTTTTTGAACTTTTTGCCGCAGGTTGTGCATTCGCGATCCTTCTCGATATGATGCAACTCAGTGTGTGTAGCCATCATCCTTTTACCGCCACGAATTTTTTTACCGCAAACTGTGCACTCGACTACGTTCCGAAAATGAACCCTGGCGTGGCTATACTGTTTTCTTTTGGTGTCAAAACACTTTTCACATTTGGGACACCCGTACGGGAGATCAGTGGAGTGCTTAAGATTGTAATGTTCGTTTAAGAGCTCTGGATCATCGAACCCCACAAAGTCCATACAGAATTCGCATTGGTGTTTTTTGAGATCGAGAGTCACAGTATCTTCTTTTTGCATGTTGTTTTCGGGATCTCTTTCTGTTTGACAGATTTCGTCCAAATCCACACTGTCCAAATCTTCGTCACGTGGAGTCTCTTTCTGAAGTGGATCTGATAACTTTGACAGACCATCGCCGGGAAACCGATAGTGCTCTTGAACGGTGATTGTCTGCTCGCCCTCGAAATCTTCCAGATGATCAATATAACCATCCTCATTCTCGGACTCGAGCTTTATTATTATGTCCAAGCCAGTGCAAAGTTCGCCGAAATTCATCTGCGCCTCTTGGCATATTAAGCGAAAATTGTGGATCTGACAGAAGCTATCGAAACATGTATGGCAAATTTTCTGAGGCAGGCCATCGCTTTGGGCAATCTGCAACCGATTATTCGATTAATATTACAACAAACATTATCTACCAAGTCTTACATTTAGCTTCCATATCTCAAACTCTTCCTGAATCATTTTCAACTCTTTGTGGTACTCTTTCGAAGTGTACATTGGATGGAGATCGGAACAATTTTCCTGCTCAGATGGTTTTCCACATGTTCTGCAAGTGTTCTCAACGACACTCATCTTTGTGTCCTTAACGCAATAGCTGCAAATACAATCTGTAATAGTTTCCTAATAGTACACTGCAAAACAAAACCAATTAACAATAGTTGGATTGTTTACTCTACAGAACCGATCAGTTATCGTTGATAAGACACATTCTTAAATTACTGGGTATTATATTTGGCACCCAAATTCGACCAAAAGGTTATAAGGGTTTGATTATTTAATTCAATAATTAGTGCACTACCTACACGCAAATTAAATACATAAAATTAAGTAATTGTTGATGAAATACCAATAGTGCTGCGAAAAGTGTTTGTCAAAAATGTTTATCAAATGTCAATCGTCAAAAGCCTCGTTCAGGCGTTGAGAATCTACTAACATTTTAACTAGATATTTTTTAATTTATAACGAATACTTCCAACCAGAGACAAATGATACTGAGACCCCCAACTCACAATCCTCTTGTATTTGTAATTTCAACCCCCGCTGTGAATAAGTGTGAGCTATAAAAAAGCATGTTGCTAATGGCCAGCCAAAATTTCTTTTGCTTTTCTAGGCATCGCGCTGTTCAATTGTTTTGTGTTTGGTGTTGAACTTGTTTAGTTTTTGTTAATGCTTCGATTGAAATAAAAAATATAGTGAAATACACATTTCGGAATAGCGAATTCTTGCATTAGAGTTCAATTCATGAACTCACATATACTAGAAAAGAAATGAGCGTATGTGCGTGACTTCATGAATTTTTCGGGAAAACAGCTTGTAGGCAGCCGCCTTTCCACTGGAAAGTTATCCATCTCTGTATTCCATTATCTTTGGTTTTCGTATGTTGATGACGTAGGGAAAGTGACGTTCCCGACCAATCTAGTTTTTGCGTTCAGGTTACATCTCATCCAGACCAATCTAGTCAACTTAAGGCAGAGATGAATGAATTATTCCATTATCTTTGACTTAAGGTAACTAGATTCTTGAATGCGGCCAGATTTGACGAGTGAGGTTCAATTTTCTCTCCCCAAACTTTATTAAGTAATGTTCTTCTGAAATGAACACAATGTTTACAACCACAATGCCTTTCAGTATTGACCACTGATTGTTGAGTTAAAAATAAGAATTCTCGCCCACAACAATATCTGTAATATCTCCTGCAGCAACATTGGCTTCATTCTTCTTTAGATGATTGTTGACATGACCTGCATAGACAAATTTAATTAATTTCGCAGAAATCCCAATGCAGAATTTATCTTATCTTACTTTTAAGACAAGTCAGCATGCGGAAGCTTTTGTTGCATATGGTGCAGGTAAACGGCTTCTCATCCGTATGCTTGATCATATGAGTCTTGAGCACCTTGGCAATGGCAAACTCCTTTCCACAAACCTCACATTTGAAGTCCCTCCTGCCTGTGGAGAAGAAAATAAAATAGTTTAAGAAATGTTTAGCCTCTGGATTGGCGCAATTTACTCTCATGTTTCGCGGCAATGTGCTGTTTGAGATTGTTCCTCAATATGAATGCCCATCCGCATATTGTGCACTTGTGCGGCTTCTTGTTCAAATGTATCGAATTGACGTGTAACTTTAAATGAGCCTCGCGCTTGAACGATTTTTGGCAATATTCACATGTATACGGCCTGTACTCGTCATGCGTTTTCAGATGCTTCACCAGCTGTGTATGTAGCACAAACGATTGGGGACACTTGCCACATTTGTATGGTTTGATTAGTACTGGTTTTATCTTTCGCTTATTCAAAACATTTGTAACAGACGCCGTCGCTGGTGCTCCATGTTTACTGTAGTTGTGCAGCTCCAGATTCAAACACGTGCCGAACGCTTTGTCGCAAATATTGCAGCGAAGTCCTTGTTTCGGTATTTTTTGATCGTGCATTAGCATGTGAAGCCTTAAGCCGTGAGGATGGAAGAATTCTACAAGGAATACGGATTAGTTCGGTGTTTGTGTATGCGGGGTCTACTTACTCTTCTTGCACACATTGCAGGTTAGTTCTCCCTTTCCGTGCGTTTTCAAGTGCGAATACAGGAGACCAGAATTTTTGAATACTATAAAAGACATATGGAAAAAATCTCTAAACATTTACACAGAAACTGAAACTTACCACTGCCACACTCGCTGCAGACAAACGGACTCTCGCCCGTGTGCGTCCTTTGATGGACCACCAAATGTGTTAGCTGGATAAACTTCTTGTCGCAGAATTTGCACTTGTGCAGTTTGGTTTCATCATGCCAGCTCATGTGATACCTAAATCTCTTCAAAGTTGTTTTAATGAATTTTTTGCCGCAAGTTTTACATTCGCGATCCTTTTCGATGTGATAGAATTCATGGTGTTGGGCCATCATCCGCTTTCCACCACGCACTTTCTTTTTGCAAATCGGGCAGTCCAGTACGATCCGGTAATGAACTCTTGCATGGCTATTTCGTTTACTTTTGTTGTCAAAGCACTTTTCACATTTAGGACACCCATAGGGGAGATCCGTAGAGTGGTGCAGGTTGTAGTGCTGGTTTAATAGCTCTGGATCATCGAAACCTACAACATCCATGCAGAATTTGCATTGAAATTGTTTGAACTCGGGAATTACAGCGTTCTGTTCTTCAATCTCTTCGTTGCGGTCTTGTTCAATACGATACTCTTCGTCCGAATTGATAGTCTCCAAAAGTTTTTCACACGTTTTTTCTTCCTGGAGATTAAGTAACTTTAACTGAACATCACCGGGAAACTGATAGCGCTCTTGAACAGTGATCGTCTGCTCGCCATCGAAATCGTCTGGATAGTCTGCATCGACATCTCCATTCTCGGGTTCCAAATTGATTATGATGTCCAGGCCAGTGCATAGTTCGCCAAAGTTCACCTGCGCCTCTTGACATATCAAGCGAAAGTTGTGAATCTGACAGAAACTATCGAAACAAGTAAGGCAAATTTTCTGAGGTAGGCCATCGCTTTGAGCAATCTGAAAACAGTTATTGGGTTAGTATTCGGCTTATAAATTAGCAAGCAAGTCTTACATTAAGATTCCATATTTCGAATTCCTCTTGAACCATTTTCAACTCGTTATGGTATTCAACTGAAGTGTACATTGGGTGGAGATCAGAGCCATCTTCTTGATCAGATGGCTTTCCACATGTTCTGCAAGTATTGTCCACAACACTCATTTGATAAATCTTTTACAGTAAGCCCTACAAATGAAAACAGATTTAACAAATCAAGAGGTGCACACTGAAAACAGTGTTTAAGCTACGATGAAAGAATTCTTCTTTCTAAAGGTAAACTTTCTATTTGTTTACAAAGTACTTTTTATTATCACTTGCGTGTCAAAGAGATTATGCAAATAATTTAGTTTACTGAAATCACTTCGTTAATCGCTAAATTTGAAATCACCAAAATGTAATACAAATTTAACCAAAGTTTGTTGTTTTTTTGAAAGATGTCAAATGACTTTTCTATGGGTAATGTTCCATTTGGGAACCTGAAGCAGCAGTGAGTATTGTTTGGATTTACAAAGTGTCAGTAATGGAGCGATTGTGAATAGGTATTTTTTTTTCGTATCATAAATAATTAAGTCGACGCAGTGGCTTAGTGGTTAGTGCGTTGGACTACAAACAAAATTCCTACTTAAGGTTTTTTTTCAGTGCGCCACCTCTCGCGAACGTCTGACAAACATCCGAGAGTGTAAATGTCATGAAAGAGCTTCTCAATTGGCCGTTTGTATTCGGCATAAAATTGTAGATCCCTTCCATTCGTCCCACAAATAAAAACTCACACAAGACTAATGGTCGTGAGACGCTTGGACTAGGGTTTTTTTTTTTTTTTTTTTAAACTAGTTAACATTTGCTGTTTTTTTTTAACAAACAGGATAAGCTTTTCATCTTTTGCAATCATTGAAAAATGACTAAAATTCAGGAAAAAATGCCTAATGTCGTTTTTTGAGAGAAAATCAATGTTTTTTGATTGAGATTGCTTTCATGTTCGATTTGCCAAAAAATTCAATATTGAAACGACAATACCAACAGAGGGAGAAAAACATACAGACGATGCGGGCAGCGGCATCGTCCTGCGGCATTAACGAAAGCACAGTCGAAGAACTAGGTCGCAATTCCTGACGTTAATTAAATGTAATAAAATATACCCACAGAAAGATTTTTAAACTTTTCTTTATCTAAAATATTTTTTTTGATCTGACTCTCTTTTGAGAAATGTCGATTTTTTTTTTCAGATTTCACACATACTTTCACTAACACCAATGTGTATGAATCACAGCTGGCGTTTACGAATTGTTTATTATTGGAAAGATTGCTTTTTTAAATGAATTATTAATTTTTCGAGTATGGAAACGAGTTTTTTTTATTAAATTATTTCGAAATGGGATATTATAAATGTGTAAAAATCAATTGAAATGGATTTCCAGTGAAAAAAAAAATTTTGCGGCCAACTCAATACACACAAGACCAATAAAATTCGGATTTTATGTTCGATTTGGCAGCAGAAATCTGAAATCTCAGATAAAAATCTGAAAAATCAATTCGAAAACGTCATCCATTTCTTAAAAAGTGCAACGTCGGCTTTAATACCTGTACAGTACGTTTAAAATGCTGAAACTATGCCAACTTCACTCGCCGAATGCTTTTGACATATCTCAAATTTATAGATGCTCCTTTTCGCAAATAAAAGTCGACGCCGCATTTCACATAGAGAAAAAACAACAATATATAATATACACTAAAAAAGATTAACTTTATATTACCAACAATGAGTGCTGGCAACATGCTATACGGTGGTGATGAAATCGGTGCTTTGGTATTCGATCCAGGCCATCATTCGCTACGTGTCGGCTACGCTCAGGAAGACACGCCAAAAGCTGAGATCCCTTCAATTGTTGGCGTAGGTCCAGAGGATCCGGAAACCTCAACAGATCTGGAGACAAAAAGTGATAATAACATTACCCAGAACAGTAAGTAACGGAAACAAGTATGTTCATTTGATAAACAGAAAATCCATTCACAGACAACGACGCTCGCAAATATTATGTGGACACCACTTATGTTAACGTTCCTCGCGCCAATATGGAAATCCAGACTTACATGAAAGATGGCATGATCGACAACTGGGACCTGTTTGAGAAAGTCATCGACTATACTTATTCAAAGGTCATTCAGTCTGAACCGGAATACCATCCGGTATTGTTTTCCGAGGCATCGTGGAACGTTCGCAACAATCGCGAGAAACTTACCGAATTGATGTTCGAAAAGTACAACGTTCCGGCATTCTTCTTGGTAAAGAATGCAGTTTTGGCTGCATTTGCTAGTGGACGTGCATCAGCTTTAGTCGTGGACAGTGGAGCAACACACACATCAGCCGTTCCAGTGCATGAAGGATTTGTGCTGTCTCAAGCAGTTGTCAAGAGTCCACTCGGCGGCGACTATTTGTCCCTGCAATGCCGCCAATATTTAGAAGCTCAGGGTATTGATTTGACTCCGGTGTACAAAATAGCAGCCAAAGATGTGGTCAAGGAACGGGATAATGCGCGCTGTACTCTGCGCAAGTTACCCGACAGCCTCACTCAGTCGTGGCAGAACTACATGCTCAAGAGCTTGCTTCAAGATTTTCAAATGAACATCCTGCAGGTGTTGGAGAATCCCTACGATGAGAGGGTGGCGGCGCAGATTCCCTCGGTGCACTACGAATTCCCGAACGGATACCATCAAGAGTTCAGCTCGGAGAGATTCAAGTTGGCCGAGAGTTTGTTCGATCACACAATGCTGGGCGCTGGCCAACTGGCCTCGACAAGCGTCGGTATGTGCGATGCTGATGTGAGGCTTTCGCTCTTTGGCTCGGTCGTAGTTACCGGTGGAAATACACTCCTACAGGGCTTCCCTGAGCGTCTGAACAGAGATCTTCAGCATCGTGCGCCGTCCAATACTCGTCTAAAAATGATTTCGGCAAATGGCAGCGTAGAGCGGAGGTTCGGCGCATGGATTGGCGGATCAATTCTAGCTAGCATAGGAACATTCCAGCAAATGTGGATCTCATCGCAGGAATATGAGGAATCTGGCAAAAGCCAAGTGGAACGAAAGTGCCCTTAAACTGCTCCACTGGTATTTTAAATTATTGACTCCCATATAGCGCTTTATTTCTTAAAACTAAATACAAACATATTTGTGTACACATAGTTTTTAATGCAAATTACTGGGTCAGAATGCTCATTACATCTTTCAGTGTCCGCCCATTATGTTTTCGGCGACTTGTTTCTGCGAAAGATGCGAATTTGTAGTCAGTAGTGCATATGATTATGATGGTAACCTACCTGTGCCTTAAGAATGTCATCAGTCCAGTCCTGTTTCGCGATATTTCCAACGGCGTGGATGAGGATGCTCTTAACTTTAACAACATTCTCGCCGAATGTCTTTAGGACATCGGCAACGTTTACACTCTCGCAGCTTTCACGCCAACAATCGTAGTCGGTAGCTATCGCTACAGCTCCGTACAGCAGGCCGGCCTCCTTGGCCAAAACAACCTCAGGACAGGTGGTCATATTGATGAGTTCTCCTCCCCACTGACGGAACATGTTACTTTCTGCTCGCGAGGAGAACCTGGGACCCTCAATTGTGACAATCGTTGCCTTTTCATGCACAGAATACCCAAGCTCCTTGGCAGTGTTTATAAGAATTTCCCGAGTTTTCTCTGAAAACGCGGGATACATTGGCAAATGGCACACACCTGCAGGGCATTTCTCGCCGCCGTCGTGGAATGTCTGACTACGTTTTGTGGTTCGGTCAATAAAATCATTTGGAATGACCAGGTCACCGGGCTTAAATTTCTCCTGCAGCGAACCTATAATGGAGGATTGAAAATGTCCTCATAACAAAGTCCTATTCTGTGGACTCTTACCAGTCGCTGTGGAAACAATCAAGTGCGTACATCCAATGGACTTTAAAGACCACACATTGGCGCGATAGTTTACACTGGACGGCATAATCGAGTGGTTTCTTCCATGCCGGGCCAATATAGCACATGGCACTCCCTTGATTTCTCCTTCGATTATTACATCGGATGGATGACCGTAGGGTGTTTCCACAGGGGTTTCCTTACGGTGTTCAAGAATATCAGGATCGTCAAGTCCCGAGCCGCCTATGATGCCGATCTATAAAGAAGCTTTCAGCCAAAAAACAAGATCTATTCAAATATTAAACTTGCCTTGAGTACAATAGACATTTGAAAATTGAAAATAACCTAAGTTTCAAGATATATGCTATGGCCCCTCTACAGATTACGGAAAAGTCGGACTTTTAAATGTAGCTAAGGTACCTATGTTTCTTATCTGGATTCGAGACGTCATTTCATTTGGCAATTGGAATCGGTTTTCTCCACGGAAAAGTTTGGTATGGAAGAGGTTTGTTTGTTTCCAAAATTCGGCGTATATCAAGTTTACACAATGGAATACGCTGTCAAAAGCAGAGATGAATGAATAAAAGAGATGGATATCTTTCGTCTATCCCCCCAAAACCCATTTGTTTACATTAGGCCTGTTTTTTTGAGCTTCGTTCTCAGCAAAGCAAAGTAAAGTAGGATTTTCAGCACACAAATTACAATAACTACTGCCAGTCTCGAAGTGTCAAGTAGAGCGTAGTTGTTGTAATTGCGTGCTGAAAATCCTACTTTACTTTGCTTTACTGAGAACGAAGCTCAAAAAAACACGACTATTGTTGTTTTTGTAATTTCAACCTCCGTCTGTGAATACGTGTGAGCTACAAAAAAGCATGTTGCTAATGGCCGGCCAACATTCCTTTTGCTTTTATAGGCATCGCGCTGTTCAATTGTTTTGTGTTTGGTATTGAACTTTTTTAGTTTTTGTTAAGGCTTCGATTAAAATAAAATAAATAGTGAAATACACATTTCCAAATAGCGAATTCATGCATTAAAGTCCAATTCATGAACTCACATATACTAGAAAAGAAATGAGCATATGTGCGTGACTTCATGAATTTTTCGGGATAACAGCTTGTAGGCAGCCGCCTTTCCACTGCTGAGGGAGAGGTCTCTAGGTTCCAAGTATTTTCTAATGCATCGCTTTTATTCTATATTTTTGCACTCCATAACTTTTATGTTTTTCTTTCACTATGAAATTGTAATAAAATTCATTAATCCCCAATTTTTTTTAAGGTACTCAATTAACTACTTCTGAATCAATTGTGCATATAAATGCAACAAAAAAACGAAACTATCAACAAATAAGGAATATGTACCTAGTGAAGAAATAAAGTGAAATTCATAAAAAAAACACCCTCTTTGTAATCAAAGTAAACATACCTTCTGAAAAACCAATACAATCCACAGCACTCACCAATCAACATTTTTTGACATCAACATGTCAAAAATCCGCAATCAAAATCAAAATTCGGTATTTGCCTACTGTACTGGGACATTCAACTTTCGATTGTTACGAAAATACACAAACCTGTGATAAATTCTCATGATTCTTGCATTTTAAGAAAAATAAATAACTAAGCAATACAATGACCGATCCCAATCTTATTGAAATCAACGAAATCACTGGATACTGGTCGTTTCTATTGAGTGTAAGTAGCCCACACATAACACCTAAGCCAAAAACCTGAATTGTTTACTTATTGAATTTGCCAATTATACCTAGATTGATTGGAAGGACCCATGGCTTATTGGTTTAGTGTTATTACACGTTTTAACCACAACTACCGCCCTTATGACACGGAACAATACGAATTTTCAAATGTTCTTATTTTTAATCTTACGTGAGTATGATCTCCAACGTCTCTCAAGAAAAGTTCCATATTTGTTTATCTTTTCATTGAAGTTTCTATGGCATATTTCTCTGAAAGCATAAACGAATATGCTGCTTTAAATTGGCAATCGTTTTCCAAACAACAATATTTTGATAGCAATGGCCTTTTCATATCAACCGTTTTCTCAATACCGATTCTGCTCAATTGCATGCTTCTGATTGTAAGTACATAGACAGTTGTGGAATCCTTCGATTAAGATGAACTAACTTTCATTTTTTTTTATGTTGTACAGGGCGCCTGGCTTTACAATTCCACACAGTTGATGGCAAAACTAAAGACTAGACAACTGAAAGAACGTGCGCGACAGGAGAAGAGACAAAATTTAATAAAAACCGATTGAATTCGGTGCCCAGAAGATAACATACAGGTCCCACAAAATGCATTAGCCAGGCTTAGATTTTTGTGTGCCTACACGGTTTTGTATATTTTGTTATGATCATTATTATGTACATATGTGTTTTGTTTATAAGTTTGCCATAAAAGTCGTAAAATCTTTGACAGACAAATTGTTTCCAGTTTGGCTCGTGCTATTTTTATATAAGTTATCAATTTTGAACGCGGTACAACTACCGAACAAAGAAGTAATTTTGCATTGCACAAGCAAGTAAAATAACTACTAACAATCAATAGGTTGTGCAGGTCTTATGCCGCGTCTGAACAAATATATAAAAATGCTGTTTCCGTGCAATTATACTTTCGGATGTTTGTCAGATGTTCGCGAGAGTTGGTTCAGCGTAAAATCATAAAAGAATTAGGTGTAGTATTAAAAGCTACTGAAGTCGGTCAGTTTTCTAAAGGAATTTCAAGTCCCTAGGAATTGCGGTTTAGGGCACAGATCACATTATGCTGCCAATCTTCAACCACGTGAAAGGAAAATCTTTCTAATACTTGGATTTGAATTTTTAACAAAACAACAACAATCCAGTTTAACTTTAGTTATGTAGAGTGGATTGGCTTTGTTTATACTGACCCACTACATCGCTGGAATTTTATACTACGGATCATAAGCGTTGGGAAGATATGTATCAAGCTACTGGCTAAACTCAAGTTTTGTATATTATATAGTTTCATAAATTTTATAATACACCGTTCAGCTAAAAAAATGTACTAGATTTTTTTTTTCACACTTCATTTCTGCTCATCTGCATGACTTGTAAAAAAAACACCAACACAGCTGATTCTGTCATGTTGCTCTTGGATTTGTTTCAATTTGTGTATCGTTTATTTTCAGCTGGGCCCAAAATATATGTTTTATTTTATTAAGAACTCTGTAAAATCACAGAAATGCAAAATCAAATCTATTTGTTTGCATTCTACATTCTTTTATATTTTCCGCAAATCAACTGTGATATGATGCCAATAATTCGTGTTGAAATGAACAAAGCCGGTTTCCATAGGTTAGTCAGGCTGTGTTATTTGTTTTGATACTTGAATAATTTGTTTAAACTTTTAGGGATCTACAATATACAGTCGAGTTTGACTATCCTTTAGCAGGTAAGGATTGTGAATATTACTTAGAACAGAAACTGCCAGCCGCAGTGTATATCAGTGTGGATCAACTGGATGATTTGAAGAGACTCAAGAAAGTAAGTTCGAGGTCCATAATGTACTTATTCTAAAACAACATTAAAAAAAAAAACAAAATCTGCATTTAGTTGAATGCAATTTATCCTAAATTTGTCGATGTGGAGGTGCCAACAGAGAAAGCAAATGAATTTACAGTTCTACTTCATGGTGTTCCAAAAATTACGGACAGCATAAAATTGCCCATACATTTTCGATATCATGCACCCGGTGATAAGAGGTTATAAAATGAGCTTAGTTAAATAAAATCATTACATATAAAAAAATGCTTATTTCAGCTTCGTGAGCGTAGAAATAAGCGCCCCTGAAATGTATATGCGTTGCCCCGATGATGATCTCTCAAATTACGATGAACTCCTCGAAGATCCCAATAATAACTTTTGTCTCGACGACAATAAATTTACCCTACCACAGTATTCGGCTCCAGATGATTGTGACTGGAAGCTTCTAAAGAAGACAACCCGTTTAAAGGCCCCACTCTTAGCCAAGATACCAATTGGCGATGCCAAATCATTTCCCCCAATCCTGTACGCGACAATCGTAATCAGCTGGATAGCTTCCATTTGGTTCGTTTTCGGATCACAAGCAACGCCAAGGAAATTAAATTATAAACTAGAACAGCAAAGGATGTTGGACAAGAAATACAAATAAAAAATGGAACTCTGTTCTTTTTTTTCTTCATTTCGTTTGTTTATTTGTAAAAAAATATATATAAACATAACTTTCGTGTGTTAAAAGTGAATGTTTAGGAGATCACAGTGTTTTAAGGAGGTAACTTACAAATCCTTGGGTTCGAACGACTTTCGCGGTTGTGCTATTGTTGCATTTGATGATCCATTTGTGGTCAGTGTGTCTTGACTATTCCACTCGATGTGTGGTTCATTCCATGGTTGTACTTTTCCAGAGCCAAAGATTACAAACAGGAAGTTACACCCTAGATAAATGCCAGCAGTTATGTAGAAGACAATTCGCCATTCCTCTGGATTACTCTATAAATACAGAAGACATGTGAGTTGTTTGCTAGACAACGTAAAGCAGACAGCGATAAAAATTAAGCAAACTCTTAGAAAAAACTTCCCACACTGGTATGATTTGTTGCGATAAGACCGCGGTTAAAATAATATAAGACGTATTTTTATTGCAGAAATAAAGATTCGCCAAGAAATTAGTTATCTAACGGTATGTTGTCAATAACACTACCGATGCGGACTGAGGCTAGCGATTCTATATAAGTAGTACATTCTTGAATGGATGGTCTTAACAGGGAATATCACTATGAAGACTGTTTTATAACTAAACATGCATACACTTTCCGTAATACTTTTGATTAGCAGTTTTTAAGATGGTAGTAAGACTTAAATAAGGCTCAAAATAAAAGTGGTGAACAAAACGTAAGCAGTATGCATCGCGATAGACTGTGAGAATTATTTTCGGGCGATTGAGAAGGGTTAAGTTGTTTTGTTTACGCTTTGCCTCTTGCTAGTCTCAGTTATATAGAAAACGAAACACTGTAATTAGTAAAGCAAAATGAGTACAATACTTTGAAGTTTATACCCTATCCATTTTTGGTTTCAATGCGCGACCTGATTTTTAAACAGAGTAGGGTACTTATTTGAGGTCCATGTAGAAGAGAATGACGACGAAGCGAAGCCCGAACTAAGATGTGATGATTGTTCTTTGTGATTTTAACGCCAAAATCGAAGAAGAAAAGTTATACAGTGGAAATAGGAAAAATAAATGTTGTCACCATTAAAACTAAGGCGTGATCGCACAAAAAATTCGTAGTGAACAGAGCAATAAGGTGCGGCATGCGAACTTTGTCGAAGATCACCCAAAATAATCACTCAAACGTGCTAGAGACGTTGTTATCAGCAGATAAAATTCCTACTATTGTGGTAATAACCGTCAATTTATAGTGCGAACAATCAGACACACACACCATTAAACTTTATACGCAAAACCAAATAAAAGTCATATATAGCCATGCCAGACCATAAAACAATAAACCATCTGCCCGATTAATAACCCGATAGCAATTTCTACAAAACAAACGTTGTGTTTGAAGGCAATCAAATTTAAAAAAACAAAATCAGACTCACCTCATCGTCTACAACGGCGCCGACTACCAGTGGAGCGAATACTGACATCAAATTTGAAAATCCATTTGTTATCCCCATCATTGTGCCGGCGAAATTTGGCGACAAATCCATATGGTTCACCAAATATCCCACAAAGGAAGCTGAATTAAAACCAACACCAATGGTCAGCAGGGTTATCGCCATAACCTTGTCTTCACTTGTCATGTAGCCCAAAGCCATTAGGCATGCCATCGGTACCCATTGGCCAATGGTATTGAAGATCTTCCTTGAAGCGGTCACACCCAGATATCCACGATTGATCAGCATGTCTGAGATCGGGCTCACAATCAGACACAGAATCCACATGGCGAAGTATGGCAGGGCGGAGAGTAGAGCGTTTGATTTCACATCCAGCAGGAGAACGTTGGCTAAGTAGGTTGGCATCTCGGTGAGCAGAGTGTAGAAGCCCCACGTGAATCCGCAGTGAGCGGCTGTTAAAGCGTAGAATGGAATTGACATAAAGATCGCCTTCCAGGGGATGGACATTTCCTGGGGAAAAATAAAAGAATATCATATTTAAGTTTTTGGAATGTGCTGATAGAGATGACATCATGGGGGTGCTGCGAGTGCTCTTATCAACGCTTTACATTATCGACAATTATTTGAATTGTTTTGCAATAAATCTTTACGGCAAATGCCCGTATGAATTAGCAAACACTCGACATATCCATTGTGTTAACAAGTGGTAAACAAAGCATGAGTGTAAAAAATACGACAGAATCTATAAGTGAAGGCTTTAATGCCATTAGATTATATGTCAGAATAATAACACTCTTGTCTATTGCGGCACCCAATCAAAGGGGAGGGACCTAACGCGAGAAGTGTGTGCGCAACTTATATTTAGATCGTGGGCTTGTTATAGAAAAAGAGGAGATTAAATAATAAATCGATTAAACAAACTTCACGCAATACGTCAATTATGATGAGCAATTTGTGCAAGGAAAACTTTGTACATAGTCCACAATTTCCTGCAATTCAAATTGACGTGGGATACGACGAAGACTTTCTCCGCGTCGCTTTGAACCCTCGTTCAGATGAAATCACCTTTACAGCTCGTCTTTTAAAAGGGGTTGATCGCTTTGCAATAGAAATTTTTCAGACGAGCCCGGAAGGGTTCGGAAAGGCACGTAACACGCAATCACTTTCCGTATCATAGTAAGATGTCCCGGCGAACTTTGTGCCGCTTAATTAAATTAAATTAAAATGTTTAAACAAGCTGCTCACCTGAGTATCAGTTCGACTGCCAGTCAACGCCTTGATGTACTCCCTCTCCTCCTTCGAGATATGACTTGAGTCGTCTGGTGAGTCCGCTCCAAAGATGTAGAAAGCCACTGACCAAGCCAAAGCAATTCCACCGGAAATATAGAAAATACCAGGCCAACCCATCTGTGAGTCAAACATTACGCCACTTGTGGCCAGAATGATGACTGTTCCAAGTTGCGCTCCAGAATAAACCGTTGTGGTTAGCATTCCTCGTTCAGTAGATGGCGCCCACTTTGCAAGTAGGGTATGCACACATGGATACACTACACCTTGTGCGAGTCCAGTCACTACTCTCAGACAGCAAAGTAATTCCCAACCTCCAATTTTCGCTGCTAACGGCACCAATAGCGTCAATATAGAGCAAACCACCGTCGCACTAGCAAGAACAATCTTAGCCCCATACCGCTTGGCCAGTATGCCCGATGGAAGCTGGGCTATCACATAGCCCCAAAAGAAACTGCTCAAGATCAACGATCGTGCTCCATTGTCCCAGTCGTAGTGCGGGATGTTTTGATTTGTGGATGGCTTTGTCATTGGTACAATTGCCGCTGAGATGTTGACACGTAGGAAGTAGCCAAATACCAGACCGCCAAACATAAGGAATGCCTGGACATGGCGGGTTCCCAATGTTTTCGCTGCAATGAAAAATTGGATCAATTTGAATTTGGTGTTGCACAAATTTTAGAATAACTTGCTTGGGCTGCGTCCATCAAATCTGATTCTGTTAAAGAGTAGGGGCGTTGTCTCTAGCAAGCCGTACACCATAGTGGAGAAACTGTTTTATAGTTTTCGAAATCAGCATCCTTTTATTGGAGAACTACACAGATGTTATCTCCATGAGATTCAAACTCGAAAGACGGATGTGAATCATAACAATATCACATTTCCCACACATTCCTAACGTGTGCTTGCTTATCACAAGTAAACTGATTAGAAAGTACCTAAGTATATACTTTGCATCGTTCGATTACCTTATTGCATGCATACGGATAGTGCTGTTAAAGTATACAAGTGTAGCGGGTGTACTAGTGTAGCCTTGTCTACGTGAACTTAAGCTCTGATGAGTTCTGATAATCTAATTGCTGTTTCCATCGACTTTAAATGCAAATCCCAGATCAATTGTGAATGAAATGATATTATCTATCAATGTATTTTCATTCAAATTAAGTGGGTTCTTATCTTCGTGGTAGCTTTAGTACGTGCCCCTTGTGCATTTATACAGTACAGTAACAAAGTTGATAACAATTGAGCAAGTGGACATTTGAAAATGTTGTCTTTTTCTAAAACTTATAGCCACAATTATGCGATTAAGTTAAGTGGGACTTAAACGGACCCAGATGTAGAGACTGAAGGCTTTCATCGGCAGAAAAATTTCACAAGTCTGGGGTGGAAGCACGCAACTTGGTACAATCGAGTTCAGTCGATACAATCGAGTTCTTGCAGCACTTAATTTGTCTCAATCGATTATCCGCTATTGGTTATTCTCGATTGAGACAAATTAGGTGCTGCCAGAGCTCGATTGTATCGACTGAACTCTATTGTATTAAGTTGCGTGCTTCCACCCCTGCTTGCGTAACAACTGCGGCCTACGCGTACCTTCTACCAGAATATAAAAAAATGAAAAAAAAATCTCAAAAATTTGCATCGGCAGTTCAAGTTGAACTGAGATTTCATAGTAGACCCGTACCGGTAGTTCCTGGCGGGATCGTATTTCTTTTAAAAAATTAACAGTTGGCGCAACAGGTTCGTGTCAGAACCATTGTTTTTTTTTTAATTTGTATGCCCAAAGGGTTAATTGAGCAGCTCTTTCATGTGGATTATACTCTCGGATGTTTGTCAGAACTTCGCAAAACTTGGGGCAAGGGAAAAATGCATATTTTTCAGGGCATTGAACCTGAGACCCCTTGCTAAGTAGTCCAGCACACTAACCACTTCGTTCAACTATCGTATTTCCTTCACCGCAAATAAAAATCTTTAACCCAGATGAAGATATTTATAAAAAAATCAACTTATTAGAAATTGATTACAGAAGTTACACCTGTCTGTAAACGTATCAGGTAGCTGTTGAATCCTATCCACCATTCCGATGAGAAAAACAGTGACACAGATTTCGCTTCCAGTCTTTTGTGTGATATGTACAAGTTATCAAAAACCACGCATGATTAGTATTATTCATTTGTTATAATGAGGCAAAACAAATTCATCCAACTAGCTAGCTCACATTATTTTTTGGTGCACACCAGCCGTCATACTTCCGGGAGATAACTTATAAGTTATTTTTCTTCCGTTGAGATTACCCCACAATGCACTAGAATGAGTGACGTGGAACACTTAAACAAACATTTTGAAACACCTTGTTAATCATTTTTCTATTAACGCTATCGTGTAATGATTTAAAGCAATAAAGTTCTTTTAATCTTGAAAAACTTCCCTAAAAACGGTGCGGGTCAGCTTGCATTTGGACATTCTAAGATAGGTACATGTTTCATAATTTCTAATAGATTGTTATGCAAATAAGCAGGATGAATTTTCATCCTCATCTGTGCTTTCACTTATGAGACACACTGCCACTGTTCATTTTGAGTCCATATGCGTTTGCTGGCTAGGACCATTTTCCAATTATGATTTTATTTCCAATATTGCTGGTGGTTCTATTTTCCTTTTCACTTGGGTTTTTTTCTTTTTTAAATATTTGAGGTCCGACAAAGACTCGATTGAACGAAAATTGCCAGCTTGACTTAAAAAAATACAATGATTTTAATTTGAATAGCAAACCAGTTTTAATAAGGTAAAAAGCCTTGCACGGTCACGAAAATAAATTCATGAAAATAATCACTTTCTTCGCAGTTGGAAGCTCTCACATCTCGCACATAATATATAAATTAGTTATTTCGAAGTAGATCTCGAAGTTCCGATTTCGCTCAGTTAATTACGACGCTCCAAAAGTTATTTCTGTGAAAACGAGTTTAATTTTTTTTTGAATAACAAACACTTACGTTTTTTATATTGATCGTCACTCGTATTTTGGGTTTCTGTTTCTGAAACTTGTTTCGTCATTCTAAATCCCTTGAATACAACAAACGTATATTGATATTTTGTATGTTGTCTGTAGCAGGAAATTTTTTCACTTGCACTCGGTACTGTTGGAACTCTACAACGAAACTGACATCGACAACGCCACCGTACCTGATCCCCGTGCAAAAATATACACCGGCCACAATGTGAACCGCAACTCGTCTTATATTCAATTGGATACAAAATATTATCAGATTGCTAATTTGGTCTTATCAACATAAACATATAAAAAAATTCACAAATAAAAACTTAAGATTTTAAAGATTTGTAGTCCAGTGCTTAAAGTGGTTTAACACTTAAGCGTTGCTTACGACAGTAATCGAAATCAATTACGGTGTATAGGACTACCTTTACCTTGATTTCGAAACGGAAGCAAACTCTGAACTTTGAAGAACAAGATAGCAAACACATATAAACTAAGAGCAAATAATGCCAGATAAATGTTGTGTGGAAGCGGTGTAACTCGGGTATCTAATCTACATTATTAGTCAGACTATCAGTTGTTAATCTCACAGATGAGCTTAGTCACAATATTACAATACAAGAGAACAGTCATGTGTAAAAGCGAACAAATGCCTAATCGCTTGGCTATAAAACAATTACCAGCATAAAGCTTTACAGACGTCTTTTAGTTTTTCGGTTTTAGCATTGTTTAAGAATGGTTCATACAGCAATCACCTGGTTTACCCATTGCCTATCTCATTTATACTCTAAAACACACATTCCTATAGGATATGGCTGAATGTCGATTATGTGCACACTTAAGATTTTTATGTCAAATATCTTTGAGGGAGCATAAAAATAGGTTGATCTGTTTTAGTAGGTAATTGTAAATGAACTATGATTATGGACGACGTACGTAAGGCATGTGCCTTATAAATTGAGATCTGCAAAAATGATTCGAGTTCGAGATCAAACAACAAAGAAACGTTACGGCTTACGATCAGTTTTGATTTTCTGAAATCTTTGAGATTCTTACCTACCTGTACTCTAGTGTGAGAATGTGACGCTGCGAATAATATGAGACTACAGAATGATTAGCTCACAAATTAATGAACTCGTGTTGTCAACATTGCATGCACAGAGATAATTTGTTCGTTACCTGTCATAATTAAATGAACAAATTTCTAGGTGTCAGTTAAAAAAGTAAATAGTTGGGGCAACAGATCCGTAGGGTCCCTAGGCCTAACTTCCCAAAACCATTCGTTTTGTGTGAGTTGTTGGGACGAATGGAAGGGTTTTACAATTTTATGCCGTGTCAAAAAGCTCTTTCATGACAGTTATACTCTCGGATGTATGTTAAACGTGCGCGAGAGGTGGCGCTGTGGAAAAAACCTTAAATTGGAATTTCAACATAAAAGTGTCAGTTGGTTTTATTAAGAAAATGTCCGTTCTACGTTCAGTGATCTTTGTATGTTAAAAACACAAATTTACCTATTTTATGTAGGTAAACCAATCTATTTCATTTGAAAATATATTGCAAAGGTAATGATTGCGTATGTTTAGAATTACATACACTGTTCTTTTTTGTCGTTTGACTGAATTTAGTGTCCAAAATTATATTCTTAGAAGAATATATAAAAGAAGTTGGGAGAATCGGCTTTTATGGAAGTTTGCTAAAGCTCTAGCCCAAATAGCTGCTGCATTCGATTGATCGTTAAACGTTATTCAATGCGAATTCAAATTCCCTTTTTGCTTTTGCCCTTGTCGATAAGCTGCCAAAGTCAGCAGGCGGTCAGTGAAACGCGGCCAATAAAACTGGACATTTTTGTTTCAAGAGTTTGAAATCCTACTAGGCATCTAACGGTCACACTGATCTTTGCAAACACACCCTTTTCAATTTCCATGTTTGAGCGAAGCATAAAACAGTATTTCACACGCTGATTTTGTCAAATTAAATATGAGATCCTAACAAGGAAGTTTAGTTCATTTTGTTTACCTATAACTTAGCGGAAACATTCACCCCTATCGAGGTATCCGTTCGGAACGGAATTTTCTCCGATTTGTACGAAATCCGTTCCGATACAACTTTCGGAAAAATTCTCCGATGACATGTAGCGCACATTGTCGCATTGCGTGGAACCGCGTTATACCACTTACTTTTGACAGCTACGTTGCATATTTTTCCCGAAGCTCTTCGACAACTTATTTGCTGCGGAAGATTTTGATGTGAAATGAACGCGTTTATATGATTCATTTATTTTGTTCCGAAACGGATACTTCGAACGCAATTTGACTTTCGTATCGGAATTTTTTCCGAACGGATACCTCGATAGGGGTGATTACCTTCTTTTGGTGTCATAACATCTGTACACCGTCGAATTCTGACAAAAATTTTCCGTCATGAAATTAGTATCTAGTGACTGCTGTGTTGTTGACCAAATCAAACAACTTAAGTGGTTTAGTACTTTATTTACTTCAAAGTTTTATTGTCCAATTAAAGTAACAGACAATAGTGGAAGTAAAATTAATGAAAAGAAAAAGAAATAAAATTAAAAATGATTCGATTTGTTTCTTCTTCGTCAGCCACTCAAAAGTCGTTGAATTCAAAAATATGCCGTTTATTTCCCCGTTTTTCATCTTCAGCGAAAGGCTGTGTTCAGGTCGGAAGCGCTGTCAGCAACAAGGTGTGTATTGACAACATTTTTAGGGCCTCAGTTCAACACATTGGTATCGCGCATTCTTCTTTTGAACAATCTACAAGCAAAAAATTGACAATTTTTAACTTGTTATTTCGACGTCGTTGCTATCAGAGACAAAAAAGAAACAATTCTCAATTGACATAACACCGATAGGAAAACAAAATGGCGAATTTGAAAAAAATATTGAGGGGCCCAGCGGTAAAAGGATTGTGAGTTGGGGGTCTCAGTATGATTTGTCTATGGTTGCTATTCTGCGTTCCTATAAAATGGTTTCTGTAGTCTTTAAAAAGATGTGAAGGAGGTGTTAACTTTCAGAAAACGTCTTCACTCGTAATGGAACCACAATTATATTCATTCACCTTTTACGAGATAAGAAACCAAAAGGACTTCATATAGTAATACAATCCGTTAGACGCTTACTATCTTTGTTATGAATCTCATGCATTTCTGTACTTTTCTTTTGAAAAGTACCCATGTCTGCCAATTCAACAATAGGTATATAAGTCGTTATCACATTTATATACATACTTTCTCACACACCATCAATTTTATTTAAAACAACCGACTGCAATATTTAAGAAATATTTAATTCACATACAAATAAGCACCTTTAGGTATATATAAACAAATTTATATATATAACTTATTACTTTTGAAATGTCTTCATTGGCAATTTAATTATTGTAATCTTGATAAATTAACTTCGTCAAAGTCAACAGTAGAGCTATAAAAAAAAACATAAATAAATTGTCTTGGCATCATCTCTCGCTTTTTTGAGGCATTCTTCAAATCTTCACTTCAAATAATTGACAAGCAGGACGTTAAACAGAAAGAACTCCAGTTTTATTGGTAAATGCGAGATTCATGCAGTCTCGGCATCATTTGTCTCCACAAGGGGATCCCGAGATGATTGCCGAACGCCAACTTGGGGGAAATTCCAAGGCTGCACTTTCGTCTGTCCGAAGAGCACAAACAGAGTGTTTCCAATGAGATAGAAGCCACCAGTGATGAAGAATACAATTCGCCACTGCACAGGATTAGTCTGAAGAGATGATAAGGGTTGAATGTGTTTGAAAGTTTGTTAGTTAACTTACCTCATCGGTGACCACAACACCAACTGTCAGTGGAGCTACGACACTCATAATATTGGCAGCGCAATTAGTGATGCCCATCAACGTACCGGCGAAATTTGGCGACAGATCTATGTGATTCACTTGGAAGCCCAAATAGGTTGCGGAATTTACACCCACAGCTATTGTGAGTAGAGCAATGGCCAAATGCGTGTACTCGGAAGTGACATACCCTAACGCGATGAGCGCCACCATAGGAATCCAATGGCCAATGGTGTTGAAGACCTTCCGAGACACTGACAACGACATGCATTGCCGCTTGTTTAAGGTATCGGCGATAAAAATGAACACAAAGCTCAACACGTACATAGCCAAATAAGGAAGAGCAGAAAGAATGGCACTCTTCTTGATATCCATTCCAAGAATATTTTTCATGTATGTGGGAATCTCCGTCAGCAGCGTCCAAAAACCCCAGTTTTGGCCACAGTGCACGATGAGCAGTGCAATGAATGGCGGCGAAGTGGCAATCTTCAGCCATGGCGTCGGAAGGGCCGATCTTTGGTTCTCTCTCCCTTGGCCCAAAGAAGATTCGATGTACTTTCTTTCGTCTTCAGAAATAGTAGGGTGCTGCAATGGTGTGCTAGCCGCATAGTACAGCCAAAAGAACGCCCATGTCATACCCGCCAAACCTGAAACATAGAAGATGCTGGGCCATCCCATGAAAGACGAAGCGATGATGCCACTCGAAGCCAACATGATCACAGTGCCGAACTGTGTGCCCGAGTAGCAATAGGTTACCAGTCGTCCTCTCTCCTCTGCCGGAGCCCATTTGGAAAGAAAGGTGTGTGTAGACGGAAACACTACTCCTTGACATAATCCCTGTATCACCCTTAGCACAAAGACCAAACGCCAATTACCAATTTCGGCCGCTAATGGAGTTAGCAAAGCGAGACACGAACAGAACAGTATTCCCACAAACATCGTGTACTTTGCCCCGTACTTGTGCGCTAAATATCCGCCAGGGATCTGAGTCACCACATAGCCCCAAAAAAAGCTACTCAGCAACAGAGATTTAGTCTTCTCATCCCAATCGTATTCCTAGTGGGTGAACCACCGTGATAACCTAAATACAAGATTACAAGGTTGTAATGGGTCAAACTTACTGCAAAATCTGGATTAGTTGAGTTGCGATCGGTCATCGCCACCACAGCCACAGACAGATTGACTCGTAAGGCATATGCTACCGATAAGCCACAGAATGCAAGAAAACATTGCAAGTGTCTGACGCCTACACTGCTACCTGTTTTAAAATGTTCTGTTCAATTCTCAGGTCAAACAACGTAATTAGATGCACACTTACTTTGGCCAATGCGTCCAATAGGCTGGTATCCACGACGATTTATTCTGGAAAGGCAGTCACCCCAAAAGGGCATTGTATTTTTTTTTTCTCGGGAATGTAATGAAAAAATACTAAAACAAAGGACGGGTAGTGAACAATGAGGAGTATGTCTTGTTATTATCTACATTACAGTCAAAGCTAAAAAAAAAACAAATATTGTATCTCCGATATAAAACCGCGGAGGAGAGTAAGCAGATAAATTGATGGTTTGGCACTTTGGCTGTTGTTGTGGCTGAGGCGGGCGCAACAGCTGTTATTTATAAACAACAACAAAGCCAATGCTGGTATGAAACTATATTGCCGACAAGGTTAGTTGCAATGGCGTGTATTTAAAAAGTACAGGCAGAACAAAAGTTTTATAGCTTGATATGAAGAAACAAAATTGTGTGGATTGTGTATATTCTAAGGAAAAATTTGGAAAAGTAATATTAATCCGGAGTTTTTTCTTTATTTTTTTTGGGTTTTTATTTTTGTCGGACGCACCGGGTTTACTGGAGTTTCGGGACTTAGGATTTTGCGGTGGATGTATCGGCTATAAGCGCCGCAAAAACATAGTTGGGCGTAAAATACAAGATCGTTAGGTTTGGTTCTCAACGTATCAATTAGATTATTCTCAGTTCATGAATAAATCAAGAAATTAGTAATTTATAGAAATTTAAAATAGGTGTCTACAAACCACTAAAGGAACCAAATTCAAAAAAAAAAAATGTAAAATACTTAATTTGCTGATGAATCGAATTTTCAGGGCTTCGTTAGATTAAATTATATTTTTTCACAATTTTATGATTTCTCTTTGGGAAAATTGTACAATCTGACAACGACAAAGGAAAACTACGATCGATAACGAAGTTTATACGGCAGTATACGTTTTTGTGTTGGTGTTCGTTCAAAAAGTGTGGGGCTGTTCGAAAGTGAATAGGGAATCAAATCGAGAGCTTACTCGAATAGAGGCACAATGTATAATATACCTGTATGATAGTAGTACAGAAAGATCCTCGAGATGTCATCTGTTTTTCAAGATAAAATAAACCAAATTGTTGTGGTTTTCATATGTCTGTTTTAATTTGATTGATATTTTCCTTCCTGAAATTCGGACATAACTGGATAAGCTCTATCCAGTAAGCGTCAAATAAATGGCGTTTAAAAATGCGTTCAATTGATAATTGCGGAAGTCACACTGCAATGATCGATAATGTATTTATTTTATATTGAGATTATTTCTCTAGAGATGGACCGTCATTAATCCCTTTGGCTTTTACTAAGAGGCCACGTTATGGGCTTTAAGTCAGGTCTGAGTTTATTGCTTTTCCCACATTTGAATTTGCATTTGCAAAATGAAACGCTTCTTGCTACTCAACAAATGTAGACACCTGCATTTGCTTATATTTCGTCTGTCTTTATTCGGAGGTGTATTATAAAATAAAATATACAACAAGTTTTAAACTATTCATATACAAGGGCACATTTACAAATAGTTTTAATTTAATTCAATGCACACACTTTCGCGCACTTAGTACTGAAATGTTTAAATATGTATCGTTATTTAGAGTTGCATTCTCAGAAATGCAAGCAACGTTCACTAAAATATTTTACTAATAGTTTTATTTCTCAGACTTTACAATTTGTATACTCTATCGTATTTCTAAAATACTGTATACGCAGAGTTTGTTTTCCCGGCTCACAAGAACACTTTTCATTGTGTCGATTTCGCCACGACTAGGAAAACAAAAAAATATTATTGAGTAGTGGACAAATGGCAAGCAGCCTTCAAATTTATAATCTCCAGGTCCGCTTAAACCTATAATACAACTAAATATTATACAAACTAAATTGCTTAGTTAGCAACAAAATATAACAAGTCTTTTATGATTTTGCAGAAACACTTTTGTTGCATTGGTATGTTATGTTAACCGAACTTGAGCCTTTTCCAGCTCGTCTGCACAGCCGTCCACGTCGAGAATACTTAACCTCTTGGAGTTGCGTCGCTCTACCCTATCCTCGAAGGAGTTCCAACTCTGAACATCTGTCTGGCCCAGAATGACGAACAGCAAATTGCCAATGAAGTAGAAGCCAGCTGCTATGATAAAAACTTCTCGCCACTGGTTTGGATCTTTCTAAAATGGGAAAGAAGAATATTTTGATTTTTAAGTTTTGGTTCACTAAATTTTCTTGCGGAATTTACCTCATCGTGGACGACAAATCCTACGGCAAGGGGAGCTATGGAGCTCATTATATTCGCTGCTCCGTTGGTGATGCCCATCAAGGTGGCGGCAAAGTTTGGCGAGAGATCTATATGATTCACCTGGAATCCCAGATAGGTCGCCGAATTGATACCCACCGTCAGGGTGAGTAAGATCACTGCAAGCGTCGTGTGCTCTTTGGTCACGTATCCGAGCGCTATCAGAGAGATCATTGGTATCCAGTGACCGATTGAGTTGAAAAACTTTCTGTTAAAGGACAGTGAGATGTTTTTGTTCTTCGCTACGAACTTTGAGAGGAATATAAAGAAGAAGCTGAGCAGCCACATTACGGTATACGGCAGGGCGGACAGCAGCGCACTGTTTTTGATATCCATTCCGAGAATATTCTTCATGTACGATGGAATTTGTGTAAGAAGCGTCCAGAAGCCCCACATGTGCGTACAATGGACCACAATCAGCGACAAGAATGGCAACGAAGTGAAAATACTGAGCCAAGGTGTCTTCAGGTGTACATTGTACGTATGCTCCGAGTGACCCAGCGAGTTTTCAATAAACTTTCTCTCCTCCGGAGAAATTGACTTGTGGTCTGCAGGAGAGCTGGCACTGAACAGGAACCAGAAGAATCCCCAAACGAATCCACACGCTCCAGAGATGTAGAAGATCCCAGGCCAGCCAGCTGAAGACTGGGCTATGAAACCACTCGTGGCTAACATGACCACTGTGCCGAACTGTGATCCAGAGTAGCAGTATGTTCCCAAGGCTCCTCGTTCTTCGACTGGAGCCCACTTTGCCAGCATCGCATGCGTGGCAGGGTGTACACTGCCCTGTACCATGCCCTGCACGATACGCAAAGCCAAAACTAGCTTCCAACCACCAACCGCAGCACAATAGGGCGTTAATATAGTCATCAAGGAGCAGGCCAAGATCCCGAAGAGCAGCACAAACTTCGCACCATATCTTTGCGCAATTTGACCACCAGGCACTTGGGTGACTACATACCCCCAGAAAAAGCTACTCAGCAGGAGTGACTTCGTCCGCTCATCCCAATTGTATTCCTTAGAATGAAATTCTAAATCAGATGGACACTTTTGTCAGGAGTTTGTCTGAAACCTTACCACAAAATCAGTATTAGTATTGTTGCTGTCAGTCATTGCTACGATGGCCACCGAGAGATTAACTCGTAGCGCGTACGCTATGGACAGGCAGCAGAAACACAGGAAACATTGTACATGCCTCGTTCCGAATAGGGACTCTGAAAAAACAAACAATATCGTCAATATCATAATCGCTAAAGTTAATCATAATTAATATATTTATTTACTTAATCATTGGCGCCAAGTCATTCTTCTATCTATGAATGGTTATAATTAAAGCAGATAAGTGCAGGAATTTTGCAATTCATCACATCATGGTAAGTAAAAGATTCCATCCTATTGATAGAGAGCAATATTTGCGAAAACTACTGTTGACTTAGACGTATATTTTTAGAACTGATTCGAACGTATTGAGGAATGTTGTAATCTTGCGGCATTGCTCGTAGTTCTTCAGCGATAGCATATTGATGGATGGTTGAGTGGGAAAAATGATCAAAACAATGGCCAAATAAAAGTTTGAAATACAAAATTGTGTACTATGTAAGCGACAGAAATCGGAAGTTAAAATCGGTAAGGTAGTGTGTTTAATACAAGCGGAAATGGATCTATCTCGCTGTGAAAATTACGTTACAAAAGGGTAAATATGAAGTAGCTTTGCACAAGAGTTAAATTATACAAAAAGCCCCAACTTTAATGAGATAGACAGATTTTTCCCTACTATTCTAAATAGCTCTAACTATTCTCGGCTCTTTTATAGGCAGAAATTAAGAAATGTCATATAAGCAGCATAATATTCTCTCTCCCCAACACAATTTAACATTATTATCAACCGAAAAAATGGCTGAATGTGGGTATCATTGGCCGCATTCAAGAATCTAGTTATTTTAAGTCGGCTAGATTGGTCTGGATGAGATGTAATCTGACCGCAAAAATAGATTGGTCGGGAACGTCACTTTTCCTACTTCAGCCACATATGCGAACTGTCAACTTAGTACTCAGTCTGGAATTTCTTGACTAGATTTGTCGGCTATCCCGATAACCGATTTCCCCCGAGATAGATCTGTCAGAGAACTGTCAAACTTACTAAACTAGATACTTGAACGCCCCCATTAAAGCTGCTCCAGCTTGACATTACCTACTTGAGTGGTATCTACGTCTTTGTCAAACTTTCCACTGCATTTTTTTTTTGTTTGCAAGAAGGTAATTATTTTTTGGAAAAACAACTTTATTTTTGTTATTTGCATCTAGACTTTTATTTATTAACTTCGATAAGCACTGTTAAATTGTCTCCAACTACCGAATTTCCAGTCAAATAAGTGAAAATACTTTAAATACGAATTTTTAAACAAAACAAAATTGATTGAGAAAACGCTTTTCAGCTGCTGGAATGCAAAACCCTGGCAATTCCTAAATTGAATGTTTTAAAATTAAAAAAAAATATATATCAATGCTTGATTTTAGTTTGAAATAAACTCAAGTTAACTAAAAAACTAAAACTAATCTGAGAATCGTTACGCAACAACGCAAACAACGGTTTGGAGCGTAATGAATTTTCAATATTGATGTCAAAAGTAAATATTGGAAAAAATTTTAAGCAAATTACAGCTGAACATGCAAATGCACACAATTGAATATCTTGTGAACCTCTAATTTCGTCAATGCAAACGTAGTCTAATCGCAACTACTAAAACGAAATGGAAGTCTCCTTTTTCCTCCCATACTTATGATATAATTGAGTTATAATAAATATAAGAATGATAAGAACAACGAATACATTATATTCTACGAAGGTTAAACACGTATGAATGTAAGCTTCATCTTATCAGCCTGGGGTATTACTACTTACGCTTTCTATTATTTGTTTTTGAATATGTTCAGTAGAAATGCACTTTTATTTATATTGAATGTAACACGCGTCGGCATTTTTTATAAATATTGAATTCTTTGAGTTTCAGGTTTCAGCATATTTAGTAGAGACGCGTATTTTAGGTGTGTTCGATTGTGAAATTGCAGTGCGCCTTTCATTAAAAAAAAAAAAAAAATTTTACGTACCTGTGCAAAGTTACATTTTTTGAATGCAATTGCACATTCTGAATATAGATAGTAAGTATTTGTTTTTTTCCAGATATGTTTGTATTGATAAAAAATATATTTTGTTTCATTCCACTGCGCATATTCCTGGTCAAATAAAATTGTTTATTTTTATAGTCATCGGACTCTGGTAAAGCATAATTTTAAACAATTCCTTGCCTTGCTTTTTAAAGGGCTAACAATTGTTTATAAAACCTACGATAGCACTATCGGTTTAGAAATACATATAACAGGCTTTCAGATAGGTATTAGCTAAGGCTTATCAGTAGTTTAGTCCTTGAGGCACTGCTTCAAAGTGTTTGTGTTTTAAAAAACTAACTCACATGGAGTGGGACAGCAAACGCTTGTTTTTGTTTTTAACTGTCTGAAGGACAGATATAAATAAAAAAATACACGAACCTCTTCGATGAGCATTTGTGCTACTTCCTTATCAACTTGATAGTTCGCCGAATTTCAACGTACGAGTACCGATATTTTACTTAAATAACATCGGCTAACACTCTAATGGTTATGCATGTCTAACTCACCACCTTATTTATCTGTATTATTCAGCTTATCTATCACTTGATAAGATGTTTGCATTTTTTTTTGTTTGCAAAAAGATCTAACGAATTGTGATGCCAATAAATGATTAATTAATTTGCTACCCCACGTAGTATATTTAATTCTAAACATATAAAGTGTCTGTCACGGTTGTTATCTAATTGCTTTCGCTTTTGCAACTTGAAGGGAGAACATGCAACAAAAGTAGGTACGCCCATTTTTAAATTAGGCTGTACTTTTGATTAAAAACGACAGTCTTGTGCGTGCGCACAAAATGTATCAAAACAAACCAGTTGTGGTCATAAACAGGTTGCCTTTACCATGCAAATTAGTATGGATATGAAGTGCTACGCTAATCTCAAGGTAATGCAGGCAATTGTAGGCCCACTTTGAATATACTTGACTATTTTATTTTCGTAGGTTAGTATTTCGGACGGAAAAAGCAGCGGATAAACAAATATTTTTCTACTGAAATTGAACTTGTACTTAAAAAGAAACCACATGTTCTGTCGGTTACTTCGGCACAAGAGTGTTTTATTGCACAAATTTTAATAGTCATGCGGAAAATCATGGATTTATCTGCTGACTACCATCCAGAGACACGTGAACGAAAAGGTATACATTATCACATCACTGATAAGCAACGAAATTAAGTAGTCACAATCGTAATTCATGCGATTGTCACTTGAAAAGTAGGTATAATAAGAATTAGCGGAGTAATAATTGTTTATTTTTAGAACAGAAAAACATTTGCTGGCGTCGAAGAGGTGTGCAGCGTTGTATGTTCATGAAAAGATGAAGTGTGGTTAAAAATGTCAACATTTGCCCAAACGAGTTAAATTTTATTTCACTCGTAAGGAAACTTTCGATCTTACAATAAGTGAAAGAATTCTTTTTGTATCCCTCATTATATACTCAACATCTTTTTGACATTTCACAGGATATATCATTTTTCCAATGCCAAAGAAATTGAAATGAGGTCAAATAGCGTAAAATAGTAACAGTATTAAAAGCAATGACGTCTTTGGAATTGTAACTTAGTGCTCAGTCAGAAAAAAAAAAACACTCCGCCATGCTCATAATCAATTTTAGTGTCCAGGCTAAATTTTTCGAACCACCGTGTTCTTCCGAAATCTCCATAGCCATCATTTCGTGATATATTTCGCATATGTCATTTTATTTGAAAAAAGTTGTTTTTTAAACGAGATGATTGGCTAAAGATAATGGAATACAGCGACATATAGCCTTTCCATTGGAAAGCTGTTTTCCCGAAAAATTCATGAAGTCACGCACATATGATCATTTCCTTTCTAGTATATATGAGTTCATGAATTGGACTTTAATGCATGAATTCGCTATTTCGAAATGTGTATTACACTATTTCTTTTATTTTAATCGAAGCCTTAACAAAAACCAAACAAGTTCAATACCAAACACAAAACAATTGAACAGCGCGAAGCACATAAAAGGAAAAGTAATGTTGGCCGGCCATTAGCAACATGCTCTTTTGTAGCTCACACGTATTCACAGACGGGGGTTGAAATTACAAAAACAACAATGTAAACAAATGGGTTTTGGGGGGATAGACGTACGAAATATATCCATCTCTTTTATTCATTCATCTCTGTGATTGGCCTTCTCTTAGTAGTTCCTGGATACGTTGCATCTATATAATTTTTGAAGTGCATTCATAATTTTAATGATAAGCAAACACTCAGTAGTAAGTGCTTTCCCAATTGTTAAATACTGCCGAGTGCTCATAATTTATTGATATGCACTCCAGCAACCGTAGTTAGCTACTTAAAAAATTGGATAAAAAAAATAAAATGTGACTACTGCAAGCAATTAAATTCATACTTGAAAATATCGTAAAATATTCGCATAATATGTACCTACATTTTTCGATAAAAAGTATCCAATTAGTGAAATATTAAATTAAATTAAGGTCACGCTAACACTGTTTGTGTGCCAACGGAATGACTGCATTCAGAAGGCAACCAGCAATTAAATAATGCGTTCGTCAATGTAAAGTGTTATTGGGAAGTTGTGTTAATATACATTTGAAATAATCATTTCTATTGATTTTCAAATTAGTATCTTGTTTTGTATATTAAATACCTGTATTATGTATATTAACTTAGTACGTGTAGGCCTTCACACAATTTCTAAGAAATGTTTTTGTCTTATAGTTTTCCATTTCAATAAAATGTATTAGCACTCAAACAAAATCTATTCAAAAGTATTCTAGTTTACAACAACTACGCTCTACTTGACGCTTCGAGACTCGCAGTAGTTATTGTAATTTGTGTGCTGAAATTCTACTTTATTTTGCTTTGCTGAGAACGACGCTCAAAAAACACGCCTTATATCTGTGAATAATGTTTCTCCGCAGTTTGGAGGAATACGATTTTATAGTTTAAACTTAGAACCTAATAAGATTTATAGAATGAAATACAAACCTCTCGATTTCTGTACATGTGTGTCATCTTCCAAACATATTTTTTAAATATGTAGCAGATGACATTGCAACAATTATTATACAAAAATGTTCAACCAGTGATTATTGGCAGTGTAGTTGATTTTATTAAGCGCCACTATTGAATCTATCAAATACAATCTATATATACCAAGTAAATCAGAGATAAAATGTGCGTCTTTGAGACGCACGCTCAGATTGAAAGTGTTGTTATTGTTATGCGGTTTTCCATTGGGACAAAATATCTATATTTTTTCTGGTCAAAATTACTTTTCATGTTGCATTGGACAAAATAATCATTTTTTTTTTGATGCGGATCACTTTTTGCAGATCTCGATACTTTGTCAGATTTACGCCTACTGCCATTAATACCAATATACTTTGCACATCTGCATAACGTCATTTTAAGAAGTTTGTTTTAAAACACCAAACCTAATCCAATCGTATCAACATCTTTTTTTGATTTTTACAAAAACGAATGCAAAATAACTACTGCGAGTCTCGAAGTGTCAAGTAGAGCGTAGTTGTTGTAATTGCGTGCTGAAAATCCTACTTTACTTTGCTTTGCTGAGAACGAAGCTCAAAAAAACAGGCCTATTGACTATTGCTGTCAAATAACGGACTAATCCATTTACAAAAGCAGATCAATATCAGGCCTGTTTTTTTGAGCTTCGTTCTCAGCAAAGCAAAGTGAAGTAGGATTTTCAGCATACAATTTACAATAACTACTGCGAGTCTCGAAGTGTCAAGTAGAGCGTAGTTGTTGTAATTGCGTGCGGAAAATCCTACTTTACTTTGCTTTGCTGAGAACGAAGCTCAAAAAAACAAGGCTATCGTTGCATGTTGCACGAGCCGCGTAAAATTGGAGATCTGAAAAAAATATCTGGTGGATGGAAAACGACATTAGTTTGTTCCTACCTATCGTGGTTTACAACGAGTAAATGTCAAACTGAATGCGTCAGTACCTCACATGCCTAAGTAAATGTCACTGGCCGATATTATTCGATGAAAATAAATATAAATTTGCAACAAAAGCAGTTGTTTCAAATTCTGATATTCAAATGGATTGTTAGTCGTGACTAGATTTGTCTGCACTAAAAGTAGACTGCCTACTGATAAAATTGTCATGCAATTGGTTGCAACTATACACCAAAAGCATTACTGCAACTTCAGATGAAAAATAGAGTCCAATTCAAAATTCAGTTTGACACTTCACATCGATTGCTGCCTAAAAATACTAAAGCTGTGCATTGGATTTGGAAATGATGTGGTTACCTCAATCACCTGGCTTTGAAACTTCATTGCGTGCTCTTAATTCTGCAACGAGTTTGCTGCACGCACATGTGTTTTGGGCATGGCTTTCCTCTTCCATTCAATAGCCGCAAATAGCGCAGGTGTCCCATTCACACTGGTGCAGTACTCGCATCATGCATTCACTTTGAGTGCAAGTGTAATATTTACTTTTCATTTTGTCAGCTGTTGCACATGGTGCAGTGAGTTTACAATTCAGGGTAATCTAGTGACAATTCGGAAGAAGAAGAAGAAGACAATTGAGAGGAACGCTGTTAATAAGGAGTCACGGGTTCGTCTTCCCCGAGAGAAGTATTTTAAAAAGAATAGGTATACCCGTATACTTTGTGTGTCGATGGATTTCAATGTTCTATTTGTTCAAGTGTTTGTAGTGTCTGCATGTATCGTTTTCTGAAGTGCAGTACTTTTTGTTTACTTAAGTCTTTGAGGGTACGAGTTGCTACACAAAAATGATGAAGTGATCATTTTGCTAGAATTGGCTGTCAATGTGGAATTCCAATTCCTTTTTAAAACAACTCTCAGTCGAAAGTGGGAAATATAAAAGAATTTTTTTTGGTGTGTGAAAACAGGTTCGGAATACTTCACTTTCGAGTTCAGAGAGTACGATATAATAGGGTAGGGAAATAAATTCCAATCCCAAAGACAATTCTTAAGCAACATATCGCCACAATTGAATGTAAACGAAATAGCCAGCTGACACCATAAACACCCTTAGAACCCATAAAACACGAATGACCTAATTACGGCCAAACCAATAAGAAGGTGACAATAATTTAGTCAAACTTTAACGGTATCTATCTACATCCAATCAAACTGAAACCAACACGACAGAGAATAACCTGTGCGATACCTGTCGGAAATGCATTGGAGAAAGCTCAACTGCTTTGAATCGCACCACGCACGTGTCGATATAAGCGGCCAGTGATTTCCAAAATCTGTCAGGTGTTCGCACAAACGACAAATTGACACTGCATTGCCAATTAATTAACGCTTATTGGATACTTATCTGTGATATTAAATTATAAACACAGAACCGATCGTTCCAACACTGTCAACGTCAATCACATTCAAGAAAGAATTCCGATTAATTACGGGGCCAAGTGACTTAGAAACAGCTTTATTTGCTGAGCAAGAAACAACTCAGTTAAAAAAAAAAATATATTTTCGAGACGAGATTGTTTCCAAAAATAAAGTTCTTTAAATTGTACCGCCAGCAGGCGATTATCTGACATCTCATGGAGCACGTATTAAGGCCGACGATCCCATCACAAAACAACAACAATATCACCACGCACTAATAGAAGAAGACGGCACATTTCACTTTGTCGTTGATATCCTCCTTACCTCCTTCGTATCTTCTATTTTTGACCATGGTCGCTGTTTCTTATTTTGAAAACAAAAATAAAAAAAAAACCACAGAAGTAAGGTCTGATAATTCCAACCAACAATCCCTTATAATCCGCGCAGGTATATACGTCCCGTTATCAACTGCTGCCGTATCTAGCACGGTGCGATGCTTTTAAACCGCCCCCACGCTATCACTCCTAAATTTTCCCGATACACCGAGCGCCTACTAAGGACAAACACAACAAGAACCACACACACACACACACTAAACAATCCCGAAACCGCTGTAATCGGTTCGTGTCGGTTAAAGATAAAGAACGTCAGATACGAAACAACGCATTGTTAACACATTTCCCATATTCGCATTGAAGTAAAGAAACACTACACGCAGAGAGAAATACCGAAGCCAACGACAGATCGTAAACGAATAATTTAATTATCGTAGATACTTTGAGTAGCCTATAGACGCATAGAGAACGCTCTAGCGCTACGCGAGCCAGCCGGCCTTCCCAACAATGAGAGAGAAGAGTGACTTTTCTTCACAAAGGCGAGAGCGTCCTCTGCTGTGGTTTGGCGCTCCGCCGCACCGACTTTCTGTCGTGCCTAAGAATTTGTCCGCTTTTCATCGTTTCCAAGAATCTAAAAACGAAGAGCGTGGTGTATAATCGAAATTCCATAAACTATTGTCGAAATGGCCAATCAACCTTTGAGTGTAGTCACCGACCAGACGGCGACTTTGTGTGTATCTGTGAATGTAGAATCGAGAGTTGTTGTTATCAGGAACTGGTATTGTGACCGATTGAGGAAAACAGACCCGATAACAAGTAATATCTACTGGTGTATGGGTGAAAGAAGATTTACGAACTGACACAAGATACCTAGGTAGAACGGACGGACCAAATATAGACAATGGAAACGATAATCAATGTGCATTCGAAGATCGGGAAGAGACTCACCGAGACACTTTGTGACCAACGCCAGGTGGAATAGTGATAATTGCCAATGAATTTTATTGCTTCTCGAATGAGGATGCGTGCACTTCATCGAATTGAATGCGTGAAAAGTGAAAACGCCGAAGAAATGAATGGCCGCACATTTTTTTTAAATTTTCCGTACACCTTGTGAACTTAACTGATTAGAGTTGTTCTGCGCTGTTTGTGGCAATGTGTGTGGCGTTCCACATCGGATGCAAATATGTACGTAGGTAATTAGGAAATAATTTTATTGCATTGTTGATGGATTTGTTATCAGTTATATGACGGATTGTGTACTGTGTTTGCTGAAACAAAACAAGTCAGAGGTCGTTTGTGTTACTTTTGGACAGGTGTCGCTGATCTTTCAAAATTGTTGCATAGCCGTTCATGCCTTTCATAAGATTGCTTTTAAAATATATTGTTTTTCAAATGTTAATTAAAATAACAGCGCCTGCCCACGATATGCTCGAGCGTTTTGACAGCCTTAAAAATGTGCGGATCGCTCTCAAGTTCAGTGCTACAGCGGCCTGCCAACAGAGTCTGTTGGTCATTTATTTATAACTGCAAACGGATTGATGCTGTCTGCGGTCTCATATTTAATTGACACGTGAGGAGTTGATGCATTGTCGTTGGCTTGCAATTGCTGTTATATTGCTGATGCGGCAGAACATCAAGTGATCTGTTCTCTGTGAAGTATAGTTTAAGGGATTAATTTTTAGTCTCTGACGATATTGGTGGTCAGTTTACTTGTTTAAGCACGTGTATCTGGTAAAACAACCAAAGTCAAGACTTTCGTGCGGGGAGGTTAGCAATAAAAAACATAAGTATAATATAATAATAAATAAATAGTTGGCGCAACAGGCCTGTATAGAGTCCCTAGGCCCAGCTTCTCACAACCATTCCTTTTGTGTGAGTTTTTCATTTTTGGGACGAATGGAAGGGGTCAAAAAATTGTGTGCCGAGTCCAAACAGCCAAATTGAGAAGCTCTTCATGAAATGGTTTGTCGTTTGAATTGACGGCTTTTTGTGCATCTGCATCGTAAGATCGATTTACAAAGAAGACAACCCTTAAAACCGCCCCCAATTGCTTGGTATTTGTTATTTATTTGTGCGTATTCAAGACTGACACTGACATCTGCCATTTGACAACGAACAGAGTGGCCCCTAGAAATGATGCTTTGGGCCCAGTAAGTCGAAAACTGACAGAATCTAATATTCACACTACGACAGAAGATCCAGCAGACTTCCAGACCTATGACCACTCTGCACTATGCATGCGACAACATTTATATCTAGTATTGGCAGACTTACTAAACAACTCGTCAGGTTAGGCAGATAAAAGGTGGACTGCGTTGCTTCTTCATTGACAGTTCTCCCTTCTTACTAAATTGCAAGCTTCAGAGTTTTTTTTTTTGTTATTGCCCAACGAAAGCACCTTTCAAATAGGCTGAAGCTTTTTTAATAATCTAATAGAAACAAAGAAGCGAGACTTGGATGTTAAGAAAGGACTTTCATTGAATTTTCATTTCAAAGGCGCCATGTTTGCAGTTCTGTTTATCGTCAGGCAAAAGTCAGAACTGGTAGGCTAAAGGTTCTGAGCAGTACTTCAACGTCTGCGATTTTGTTTCAACAAACCAAAGGAGAAGCGGTTTCATCTGTGGATTTGATGTTTGACTTCAAGAAAATGAACTTCCACAAAAAACAAAATGAGGCACAATTAGCAGTCATCGGTCATGACTGCGTCCACCCGTACTTAGTTGATTAACTAGTGCACGCGACCTAGTGTGCTTTTTTATTTTTAAGCTTTTTAATAGCTTAACTGAGTCAAGGTCTTCTCTACTATATGCTGGAACTGGTTCTGCATTGGCAGGACGTATAGGTTCTCTCCTTGCAATCCCACACTATATTTTACTCTATTTCAATGATTTTGTCACTGCTGAAAATGCTGCTTTAATGCATATCATCCATAGCGTGTGCTTTGGTGACTAGTTTTTCAGGTTTAAGATTTATCAGCAAGAATAAATCGGTTAAAACGATATTTTTTAATATTTATTATCTCTGAAGCTTGCGGGTGAATCATATGTTTTCCATTCCCTTCCAACTATAGAGGAATTTATTTTGCAACAAGAGCAAAGCCACTATAAATAAATCAACAGTGAAATTAACTGTGGCCTTCGAGTTGATCCGCATTGCTTACAGAAATTCTGTTTACTTTTCCAACATTGCCCTAGTTCATTATTGTCTCTGCACTTTTTACTATAGAATTAAATACGAGCAATCATTTTGTAAAAATGCACGAACACTTAAAACGAAATAAGCTCTTACGCAGTTGGCAGGGCGCTTTAAGATGTAAATTTTAGGGCTTAAAGGCAGGCTGGAAAGTACGAGTAGGTATAGTAGATATTCCCGAGTTGTAACATTTGTTTTTCCGATTTTTAGTTTCTAGCAATTTGCTTCAATATTTTTAATAGGTTAAGCAAAATTTGTAAAAAAACTTTTATTGGAAATGCCATTCAGCTCGCTTTTTTAACTTGACGAATACATCAAAACTTATAAAGTCGAAATCTGTCAACAAAATTTGGCTTGTCTACCTACTGTGTTCCGAAGGTGGTGACAGAAGTGTAGCTTACCCTCGCTCGCATTCACATTTACGGAGCTGTCATCTGTATCCTGATGTCATAAATAAATTCTTGCGCAAAATAACAAAAAAAAAAAAAACTATTAAACGTATTTGTGGCATACTTCCAAAACCGTAGCGTCTGGAACAGGCCCCCCATACGTGTTTACAAATAACGTGACAGTTTAGTTTATTGTGACACATTAACGTGCGCACAAGAGGTTATAATGCGTTGCAGAAAGATATTAGTACCTACTTGCGTTCAAAGGTAGACTCATTTTCTACGGTATTTCAACTGACAGTTGGTTGAAACATAAGCTGGTAAGAGAAAGAATGATACTGTAGACAATACGTCAATACATAATTACAAAGTTGTAAGTTTTAGAATTCTTTTTTTTTTTTGTTATTGTCCGGCGAAATCACTCTTCAAATAGGCTGATTATTTTTTAATAATCCCCTCCACCTATTAATATTCTGTACAATGTCTCATTTGGTGACGTTCCACCTCGCTGCGAGATCCTTGAGCGAGAAACACTTTAATAAATAAACAAAATCGAAATATGTATGCATTGGCATCACACTTCAATGCCGCCACTGTTGTTCCTGTTTGATGTTATAAAACAAATACAATAAAACTAAAATAAAAATCCACTAAAGTCTGAAACTATGTATAGAATAGTCATCGTCACCTCTGCAGTGCAACAACGGGCTGTGATTATTGTTCAAAAACAAAAAATATATAATAAAAATAAAAACGCAATGTTGTGTGTGGAAATACTATTTTCAGCAACAGGAACTTTCCTACCCGTATCTACGAAATTTACAATCAATGCCACCAGCTTTTCCCGCAGCCAGTATCCAACCGAGATGTGTGTCACAGAATAAATATAAACAACGCCGCTGCCGTGAGATTATTTCAGATGAGCAGGGCACATTTATGAGATTCTGATGTAAAGTTACATTTACATTTACAAAACAGATGAAGTGAGTTATTGTTGCTGCTGGCTTTTGGAATGTAAACCATTGTATAACGGATAATATTTTAATCATTATATTGCTGTTTTAATTGTAAATATGTGCTCGGATTATTACTGCGGTGAGGTGGGCTGGTGCTATAATAAAATGATTGTTCACACACGGATAGCTTAAGTTTGATGTCTTATTTGATAACAAATTCGGAGTGTTGCGATTGCGATTACTTGACTTTATTAGAGGAGGAAAGTAAACTCTGACATTGTGCACTGTCTTGTCACTGACTTACCGACGTCTATGCACAAATATCAACTGTGCGCACTGACGGTGCTAGTTTAATCTAGAAATGGTTGCAATGAACCTGTTATCAAGAGATGTTATCGATAAAATCGTATGTGCATAGGTTGGTTAGGCTCTAATAAACGTTAATCGTATATTATAATAAGTAGGAGCGATATAAGGCTAGTATTTTGAAATGGAATCTACCGCGAGCGAATATTTTGTTGATCGCACTTCAAATTATTCCAACTAAAGCTGAACGATAGTACGTATATAGGCAAGGTCCATCTATATTGAGCTTTAGAAGGTTAAAGATATTTTGGTTGACGTGTGTCAAATTCGCGCCGGAATTAAAAACAATTCAATAAACTTCTGGCCATAGGAAACATCTTCACCGCCTTGACAACCGTCTGTACTCACGATTGTATAAATGTACTAGCTGACCTGGCGAACTTCGTACCGCCTAAAATTAATTAAATTATTAACGATGAAGCCCATGATCGTTTTGAGCTTTTGTTTGAAAAATCGTGCGGTATATCATGGCGGTCGTCCGAAGTTTTCCCGGGATGTAAGAATCACCGTTCAGATCATTTTTTTCCCACTTCACATTCGATATAGGTGCTATAAACATTAAATATCAGTAGTTGCGACTTGTGAACACAGTGGCTCAGTGATTAATATGCTGGACTACTTGCGCGAGTGGTCAATTTGTAAAAATGATAGTATACGAATAATGAACACAATATACCTGTCTTTCATTCTACCAAGCTATATGTGCCGCACGGCCTACGCACTCATAGGCCACATGCCACATCACATATTCTTTAATGCTTGCGATTTGCCCCACCACCCCAAAGCAAAGAGGCATCTACAACAGCGCTACCTATCAGGTCCAAAACTATCCTAGCTTCCCATCTGAAACCAAACATTCTCATCCACAAAATTAAAATCAGTTGAGTGGTTTCGGAGACCGACAGCAGCGCCACCTATCGTGCCCAACACTATCCTATCCTTTAAGCTGCAACCAACCATACACATACACAAAATTTAATTTAAATCGGTTGAGGGGTTTCGGAGATTGACAACACAGGAATTTTCACTAAAATGCCTATAACTCGTATAACCAATAAACATACAAATACCGTATATCCATACAAAGCTTGGTGTTGACGTCACCTTTCATTCGAAATTTCCAGAAACAAAATCCGTTAACGCATTAAGATTAAGAGACCATCAATTCAAACACAATGCGACTCATTTTGATACTATATATCTGTAGAAAGAGATAGATGAAAAACGAAATACACCAATAGCGCCACCCCTGTTGAGAATTTTCATTTTAATTTTATCTTAAACCATCCCTGATTCAAGCCAAACAAAAAATCATCCAAATCCGCAGAGCCCTTCTTGAGTTTTTACCCGAATAACGCACAGCAATTGATTTTTATATTTATAATGTGTGGACAAAAACCAAAATGTTTTGAAATTCATGTGTTTTTTCACGCATGCACAACAGACACATACGTTTTCCGATATCAACCAAACTTCACAAAGACCATATATAGACCAATACCAAAACTGTGTGAAAGTTTTATTAAAATCTTTTCATGCGTTAAGGGGTGAATTGGCGACAAACGAACACAATTTTTATATATATAGATAATATGAAGAGATTTTATAAAGAAACGCGTTCGTTTAGTGCGCTGTCGTAAGGTTTCGATTGCATATGCAAGAAACAGGGATTCTTGAGGTGGCAGCAGCTCTAATAAAAGCTGTGAGTTCGCTGTGTGAAAACAGCGACAAACAGTGAGAACTTTATTTAAATGTTCGCTTTCAGTTCTTCCGCGCGGGTTTGGGCCAATCGCCGACGTTTCTTGCTCTTAGAAGTGATAATTTCTTTAGGTGCGTTGGGCATTTTAGGAAAAGTAAAGTCCACATCAATTTTTATGTTTAGCTTTTGCTTTGCCTGATTTATTTTAGAAGTGATAATTTCTTTAGGTGCGTTGGGCATTTTTTCCTACTGATATTCTGAACACAAATATGTACTCATAATAATCGCCCCAAATGTCAACTACTCAGGTAAATGAAAAATAGGGAAACATTTTATCATACAGAAAAATATTGACGTTGAGCGATGTATAGAAAAAGAAAAAATATTGTTACACTAATTTATCTATATCAATAAAAGTGAGCCGGCATTGTATTTTGCATCGTCACATCCTTATAAACCGATCAACGAATTTTCGTAAATTTTTCACATACCTATGTATTTATAGGCGGTTGACAATTTCATTTAAAACTCTGATCTACTATTTGCAAGGTTTGTCTTGTCTACTATCACGGTTAGACCACTCAAAAACATGGTGCAAAATTGTACACAAATATTGGCTAGACTACAACCAAGTTAATAGAAATTGAGTCATCAATTGGCACTTTTTAGAAGACACCCGCCACGTTTATCTAATCAACCTAACGATACTATGTACGAACTTGTCTTATAAAAAACATCCTCAATACTATCTAAATATTTACGTAGAAATTCGATAATGAAAAAAACACAAATAGACAAAAATAAAACAGCCTTCAGTGGCTCCGTTCCGGTTTGTAACTAGTACAACATAATTTCTTGTTGTATTCGCACCTTGTTTCTTTGGGTGTTTTAATAATAAATATTTTTACTTGTATTTTTTAGCAATGGATGCAGAAACTTTTCAGACAGCTTTAAAGCATTTGCAGCAACTTCTAGTCGTATGGAATTTTGAGAAACATTCCTGTATCTTACCTTGTTTGCAACAAGTGACTTGAGGTGGTGTAACAATCATTTTTAGTTCCGATCGGCTTCTTTAAACGGTGCGATTGGTTTAATACACTAAACTGACTTAGACACTATTTCTTTGGCACCGAATTCTTGTGGTTCCATAATTGATTTCACTTTTTTATTTCTGCCGCGCCGCTGGTTTTAGTGAATATAATGCAATTTTGCAACTGCACACATTTCTTGTCTTGCACAAACTGATCTTACCTCGGTACGGCAGCTGCATTTATTATGAAAAACCAGATTTCAGAAGGCATGTAGAAATTTCAAGAAGCATAGAGAAATATATGTCCACATGTTAGAGGAGGTGCAGCAGTTGAAATACTCTTAGTCTCGGTTACCAATGAGAGCGAAAGTGAATAATATGCTATGTACACTATTGTAGGGTAAACTAGAATGTTACAGACATATTCGCCTGTTAAACGCTCGGATGCACTTGACCTTAATGATGTACCGTTGTTGCATGTTATAAGAGTTAGTGGACGCTGCTTGACACCAGGCAAGCGTATATATACATTGAGAATGTGTGTTCTTAGTATTCTAGGGCATCCCATCGCATATATGTTTCAATTGAACAGGATTTATGTTATTCTAATTCAAATGTCAGTATGTTCCCCAGGCGAAAAATTCAAAATTCCCAAAGAATCATGGTAATTCTAACAGGTAAAATTGTTCATTGATTTGCAATATTAATCGAGCAGGATCAGTTCAAAAAACCTAAGCCGTGTATTTAGAAAAGCCAACATTCTAACAATTTTGGAACCTCTTCCAATAAAGCCACTTTAATTTCTTTTTTTGCGGATTGAGAAATCCTTTCTAATGTGCAATTTCAAATATTAAATGGACTGAGTGTTATTGCTACGAAACGAATGATTAAGTATAATCGCTCAGAGTTCACAGAATTAATTGACTTATAGCACACTGCGTGATAAAGTTATCCCGATGATTCCACTGAAATGTGCTATTATTTACTCATTTGTAGCAATAAACTGGGCTTACACAAACGTTTCTTATCACCACGTTGCGATTAACGAATCAGACATAATGTAAATAAAATAAAAAAGAACTACTTATCAAATCTACTTATGAAGTTAACATCAATCAAAATAACGAGCAATTATTTGTTTACTTGAATTTTAAATGTCAAGTCTGACGAAGCGATGAATTTCCCTATTTCTGTGAATTATTTGCATTTACTATAAGTTGCAAAATCTGCGTTCAATTTTATTAAATATAATATACAGAGCATAGGAACATAATGAAGACGTTCAAAAATGTAGTTCTGAAGGTCTGACAGTTGGCTCGGTTTTGATGGTCATATGTAAAGTTTTTTCAGTTGACATTAGCCGACATATCTAGTCAGGAATTTCGCGACTGAGTGCTAGATTGACAGTTCGTATAAGTGGCTGACACCTGAAAAGTGACGTTGCTGACACATCTTGATTTTTCATTCTGGGTGCATTTAGTATAGCCCAATCTTGAATGTGCCTATTACGAAGTATGTAATTCCGAATTATTACAGAAAAAAATAAAAAAATAAAACTACCTCTATTTACGTCGCAACTATATGTTACATCTTAACATACATTAATATGTTTGAAGGAAAATGTCAGTACTTTTTTTACTTGTTGTATTAACACTATTTCGATTTGCTGATGGAAGCAATAAGCGACGTTGTTCGATGTATTTCGAAATCGAAATCGAAGCGCAATTGATTCATGCCTATTACGAAGTATGTAATTCCGAATTATTACAGAAAAAAATAAAAAAATAAAACTACCTCTATTTACGTCGCAACTATATGTTACATCTTAACATACATTAATATGTTTGAAGGAAAATGTCAGTACTTTTTTTACTTGTTGTATTAACACTATTTCGATTTGCTGATGGAAGCAATAAGCGACGTTGTTCGATGTATTTCGAAATCGAAATCGAAGCGCAATTGATTCATGAGTCAACTGGTCTATAAAATGAAATCCAAAGTGCGTTTTATTGAGAATTATTTTGGTCGGCAGTGAAGTTTTAATATTAAAAACACACATATCGGTTTCTGCATAGTAGTTCCGAAAAGCTGTGTTGCCAAAGTTCATCATATATACTCGTACTACTAACGAGAAGCAATGCAATGGCTCCAGATCTCCCCACATAGCCCTCCATTTTTTTGCACACTGCCGTACCAATCGAGCAGGATCGAGGGATCAATCAACAACATCTTTTTCTTTTATTTAAACTTGTAGTTCTTATTATCGGTGTTCGACTGTGTTATGATTATAGTGTAAGCACCTAACTGAGTAATTAGAAATTAATTAGTTGTTGTAATTGCGTGCCGAAAATCCTCCTTCACTTTTCTTTGCTAAAATCGAAGCTCAGAAAAACAGGCCCAGCTGAATTTTCCTTCCTGCTTAAAAGTAAAATTGACTTCCATTGTTTCATTCTTAAAAGAGATGTGAGGACCAATTGTGTTTACTCTCTGAAGATGAAAATGCATTTCCACTCCCTATATTTTCATACTCAATGCATTTAAATTTATTTCCTTGAATTTGATTTTCAATGAAGTAAGTATGTACTTACAAAGTGGCTGTAGGAACAACCATGATTTCTTGGACCCACTCGCTCAAATCGATCAATCAAAAGCAGTCGTCTTGCAAATATCTATCAATCTGAACGGGTGCATTCTTTCTCCTACGCGTGTGGACAGCGATAGATGTCAACGCCTTTTTGAACAGCAACTGATCGTTGTTTTTTTTTTTACCGGTAATCATTTCTACAAATCAACAATTTGATGACGTTATCTTAATGGACTTAGTCGATACTTCAGTAGAAACACGTTCTAATCACGTTCAGCAAATTGCACGTGAATTCCTAGTGAATGTTCAAATAAGGCAGGGCCATATATTTTTTTTTGCGTGTTTTTTTTCTCGTTTTTTTTGCAAATCGAAAGTAATAATAGTGGAATATTAATTGATGATTATCTTTTTGATATAATGCGAGCAGCCAGTATTCGTTGTTCGTGCCTTGTAATTTCTAAATTTGCTTTGTCATTCCGATGGCGATATGACAAGTATAAACAAATATATCCTAAAATATGACTTGTGGAATAAATTGGAAACTATTGGATTGCATGTGAAATGTCATGACAAATGATAATAATTAATTAATTTTATTTGGAAGCGCTTGAAAAGTGTTCTATTATAATTCAATGGGGTGGGGGGAACTTCGCCAGATTTTTTGACCATGACACATGACATGTGTGTTTGCTTTGTTTTAAATACATTGCATACATAATTAAAAAACAGTGAAGACCCGAATGTTTTTTTTTTAATGTAAAAGTTTTGCAGGAATTCTCTAAAGTGTGATAAATTTTCAGGAGAAGTGATACAGTTCGCAAACATCTGTTGAAGGATATCTTAGCTTGTTAAATTAGTTCCTACGTTTGTGTTTATCGAAAAACACTTCCGGTGTTTAAATTACACTTAACATTCGCCTTAAATATTTCAAGTTGCAATTCCAATATTCATATAATGTTTTAAGAACAATTTCGCTAAAAATGATTATAAACACCTTTCATTGAGCATTTAATAAATGAGATCAAAAGTGTACAAGAGTCCAAAAATGTCTTAATTCTTTTTGGTCATGTTTAAAAAGATTAAAAGAAGAAATTTCTCGACCAAAATATCTGGTAATACACTATCGAAGTAAATCTACATCGCGTTTCAAATCCTTAAATTATGCAATGTGAATTGGGTGTGCGACTGTTCACCTAGGTCCCAGTTCGATATCAAATGCGGTTTCCTGGTATTTTATTATCGGATATTATTTTTTTACAAGTCGAAAACTGCGGCAAATTCCATTTTTCAATGTTTGTCAATTAGTAGACTCGTTCAATTGATATTGCAGGTAGACGGACAACGACAAATTTTTCATTTAGGTTTTCTAAATGTTATTGAAATACACAAATGAATATTATCTGCTTTCAGAGTTGTTCGTTACGTCAGTAAACTAAAAGATTCATTAACGAAAGTTGTCCGCTCTCAAATTAAGACCAAAAAACCACATAAGTTAGAATTGTTCTACGGGGCGGCTAGAAAACCTAAAATAGGTTATTTAAAGTTAAACAAAAATCAAACTGGATCAGATATTAAAAATTCAATTAGAGTAGGTATCTAAGAAAGATATATTTAAAAATCTGCAGCAATTTATGGCAAATGTCACTGAATCAGTTTTAAGGCTCTCCCATCTTTATACAGTGACGTCTAATTTTGATATGATTTCGTTGCTGCGAAATTATCTGTCAAATTAAAACTGACTGTAAGTTTGGCAGCAAAAAAGCACAAATTAAATTTGAGGAATGACGACGGCGTTTTGTCTTTCCATCAATTATCCTAAATGATAAGTAATCGAATGTACGCATTTGATTTGATGATGTCTGTCGGTGAGGACTTTTGCATGATGAACTGTCAAATACCATCAACAAAATACTTTCATTTTCTAATCGTATACTTTGAGTGCTATTTTGTTTTTTTGTTCTTTTGATTACTTACTGAGGCATAAAGTGTTTGATTTTCGATTAACTCGTATTGGCTTTGAATCATATTAACAAAATGAAATTTTTTGTCAACTTTGTACCTTATTGGTAAAAGATCAATAAATTTCTTTTTCCTTCTTGTACCAACCGCAAAATAAAAACCGCCATTCTATACTAGTTTACATTAAAAGTTTATTGCAAATAAAATAGTTTTTCTTAGCCTTATACATATTTACACTAACTATCAACTATGTTTGAAAGGATCGTTTTATTTTTTGATTTTAAAATTAATTTTTCGCTATAAGGAATTGTCTCTATTAGTTTGAGCAGAGCTTTTGTAGTTATTAACATGAATTTCGTTTCTGCAACTATTAACACTTAGTCCCTATACAAAACTACACATATATGAAGAAACAATTATAGCAAACGCTTGTACTTATGACTAGATCACGGATTTCATCTAATTTAGTAAAACGGGTATATAGTATATAAATCTAACAGCAGAACGGTTAATTGCAGCCTATTGTGCGTGTATGGCTTGATGGCTTAGTTTTGCGACTCCATGTAGACTTGATTTTGGCCATTGGTCTTGTTCTCCTCTGTTTTCGGTTCGTTCCAGTATTGCGGTTCAGTCTTTCCGAAAATGATGAACAACAGATTGCCGACAAAGAAGAAGCCGGCAGCGATGAAAAAGATGATTCTCCATTGATTCGGGTCTTTCTGAAAAATCACAAGAAGAATGTAAATTTAGTTCTACTGTATATCATTGCATAAAGAAGCTCCAACACTTACCTCGTCGTGTACAATAAATCCAACGGTTAGGGGGGCAATTATGCTCATTATATTCGCCGCACAGTTGGTAATGCCCATCAGGGTGCCAGCAAAGTTCGGTGACAAGTCAATGTGATTCACCTGGAAGCCTAGGTAGCAAGCCGCGTTGATACCCACTGTCAGACAGAGCAGTACAATAGCTAGAGTGACCTGATCACCGTTGATGTATCCCAAGCAGATGAGTCCAATCATCGGTACCCACAGACCAACTGAGTTGAAGAATTTCCGACTGAAGGACAGCGACATGCAACGCTTCTTGTTGAGCATCTCCGAAACAAAGGCGAAGAAGAAGCACAACAAACACATAGTCAGGTATGGCAGGGACGACAGCAAGGCGTTCTTCTTAATGTCCATGCCGAGGATGTTCTTCATGTAGGTCGGAATTTCAGTTAACAGTGTCCAGAAGCCCCAGTTGTTGGCACAATGAGCGCACAACAGCACGTAGAACGGCATCGAAGTCAAAATATCTTTCCACGGTGTTGGTAGGGCGGCTTTCTTCTCGACTGTGCCCAGTGAAGTCTCAATGTATTTCCTTTCTTCCTCCGAGATGAACCGATTCTCGGCTGGACAGCTGGACGCGAAGAAGAACCATAACACCGCCCAGATGATACCAGCTCCACCAGAGAAGTAAAATATACTTGGCCAGCCCATAGTTGACGAAGCCAGTTCTCCACTGACAGCTAACATCAAGGCGGTACCGAATTGAGTGCCAGCGTAGCTGAATGTTCCCAGTTTTCCACGCTCCTCAACTGGAGCCCATTTCGAAAGAAGTGTGTGCGTCGATGGGAATATGCAGCCCTGGCAGAGACCCTGAATTACACGGAAGGTACAGATCAAGGGCCAGTCGCCGATTCTGGCACACCATGGCGTGAGAATATTGGTCACGGCACAGATGGTTATGCCGCACAAAACGACTATTTTGGCGCCATATCGCTGGGCGATCTGACCAGCGGGAATCTGTGTGACCACGTAGCCCCAAAAGAAACTACTGAGAATAATGGATTTCGTTTTCTCCGTCCATGGGTATTCCTGCAATTAATTAGAGAGAGAGAGAGGTTAGGTTTTTAGTTAAGATCGATTCTACCCAAATCTTAAAGCGCATTTTTTAGGCAATCATAGTTGATCTGGATTCAAGGTTAATTATTTATAGATCTTTATCATGCATGTATGAATGCGCCAACGAACAAAAATTCGCAAAAAGGCTGAAATTGAAAATGCTGGACCTGCCATGCAAATGCATGAGTGATTTTAGAGTTTGAGGTCAGTTGTAAGCGCAGTCACTTATTTTTTGTATTCGAAAGCCAAAGCGACGTTTATTTATCTTACTCTTGTTTTAATTTTTGTGTCAATTTCGCTGACCGAACAATATATTTAACACTTTGCAACAGTTTGCACTTAACACTTAAGTACACTGTAGTCTTACAACCTATTGTCACACAATTGTAGTAGTAGTAGTAGTCCCAGAAAATGGGAACGCTCAAAACACAAATCTGACACCAAACAGCAGTCGAATGTCTGCATTTTTATTGGGCTAGATTACATGAACAGTCACAAATCGAGTCACGAATTATTTGACTTAGTTGACATTTCGGTTGTAAAAGGTGACTTTATCGACCAATATAATTTTTACGTTCAGGGAAAATCTAGTCGATGGAAATCGAGTCGATTTAAAGCCGCTAAAATTTTGAACGTCACGAATTATTTGACTTAGTTCACATTTCGGTTGTAAAAGGTGACTTTATCGACCAATATAATTTTTACGTTCAGGGAAAATCTAGTCGATGGAAATCGAGTCGATTTAAAGCCGCTAAAATTTTGAACGTCACGAATTATTTGACTTAGTTCACATTTCGGTTGTAAAAGGTGACTTTATCGACCAATATAATTTTTACGTTCAGGGAAAATCTAGTCGATGGAAATCGAGTCGATTTAAAGCCGCTAAAATTTTGAACGTGCCCTATCTGGCAATCAGTCTGCTTGACTCAATGTTTGCAAACGAAAAGCGTCAAATATGTGACGTTTGGTCACACAATTTAATGACATTTCTTATCATATAGTTCTACTTACATCGAAATTAGAATTTGTTGACTTGTCAGTCATTGCGACAATGGCAACGGACATATTCACACGCATTGCATAGGCCACAGCCAGAGCAAAGAAAATAAGCACACATTGCAGGTGACGTATTCCAAATACTGATTCTGAAAGCAGATAAAATAAAGAAATTTAAGAGTTAATTATGTGACAGAAAAATGCATTCCCTCGAAAGGGTATATACTAGCCTAAACTTGTTTAGGACTCGTATTCGACTCAGTTGCTGATAACTGCCATAAGCAAACAATTTTAATTGTGCGAATAATAAATAAATCACGCTCATACGCTGTTGACTGATAAGAATCTGGGAAATACCTTTGAACTGTTATTAATGTTACGTATACGCTCTAGTGACCCGAATAATTCAGTTTGGTCGTCTATGAATGAAATGGGGTTTCTTATCTGATAGATGCGCCCCGCCACCGAGAAGTATGCAAGGTTTTGTCCGTTGCTAGATATTGTGGAGTTTTTCGGGCTTATAGGTAGTTTTTAGGGGCTCAGTCGTTTAGGCAAATTGCTTTTAAATCAATCAAATAAAATTGCACAAGGAAGTGCAAGTACGAGTAGCGCTTAAACTTTGCATTTCTATTGATAGTTTGAAGTTCAAAATAAATATTTTTGTTTACACAATCGTTTTGCATTCAATTATCGAGCTCGTGCGGTTAACTTGACGGTACAAAAAAAAAATATAACAAACCAATAAAACATTAAATATTTGCTATTTGATTGATACGGCAGTTAGTTTTTGACGCTCTCGCTCTATTTTTAATCTCGGTATTATGCATACCTCTTGAAATTATTGCAACTGTTATGTAAACCTGACATAGCAGAAAGTGTTTGCTGTTATAGTCCCTCTAGACGCTCTTATATCACCCACTTAAGACTGGAAAGATTTATGTTTTCACGGTTTTAGAAAAGAATCATATATTTTATGTTATCATTTTTGCAATATGGTAAATCTTCTACGTTGGTACGCGAAGAACAAGTGGCAACAACGGAGGTTATCTGAGTAAGTACCCCGGTTGCGGGGTGCGGTTATAACGGCTTTGCAGAATTGATAGCATGTGGACGATGCTGGAAATTTCCATGACACGCGCAAACACGGTGATTAAACTTTTCACTTTCGCGGGCTTTTTTTTTGTGAACCCGGAATGAATTTTTTACATCAGAATGAGAGATAGATTCTTTGAAGGACCCTATTTACGGCCACTTGTTGTGTGGATTATTTATTTTTGAGTCTAAGGGAGACAAAATTATGCGGGAGTGGAAAGAGTCTGGCAGCTGGAAATGTCGTTGGTGCTTACTAGTCCACTGCGTCAAAATAGAACTTTTTTTAATTTAATTCTCCTATGGAACATGCAACTTGCCGCTCAGTAGTCAAATATTTTCAGAAATAGTCACTTGGGATATAAAGTCGAGAACAACGTTTAGTTCAACAAAATAAAAGAAATATGTTACATAACTAGCTTAACGCCATAACGCTTGAACATCATTTAATGATGTCCATAGTTTTTTTTTAAGCCAAAATACCATCTAATCCCACATTAAATCAGCAGACGAACCGTAAAGTGTAAATATAACACTAAGTAGCTGGGTTTGGCATTGAATTTCAGGGAAGCGTTACAATTTAACCAGAAATATTTTTCCAACTGCGTCATTGTACCTCTATCATACTTCACACCATGTTAAATCTGTACACCACCCTTCACGATGAATTAAGTTAATTTGGTTCGTTATCGCCAGCCCCTACTGACTCTTTTATCTAGTCATTTCCACTCACATCGGTTCGGTTGGCGCCTAAACAAAATCAGTTCCACCAATCGGATTAAATTTGTCAACTTGATTCACCTATCGAGGATCGATATTTTTTCTCTTATCAAAGCATTGACACACATTTATAATTTGTACCTTTATCTTCAAATCTTCGATTTTTAACCATTTTGCATTAGCCACTATCTTATGTTCGATTTATCCTTGTTAATACTAATAGTGTTCCAATTGTTTTCACTTCTTGTCGCTGCAAGGTGTATCACTGACTGATGATCACTGTCGACTACTGATAGGAAATTAGAAAAAGAAGCCACTAAGACTGGATAGAGTATCTCTATCTAATCAGGAGTGGATGGTTATGAGAGAGATAAATATTTGCTTCTATAGACGAACCGTGAGAATGGGTAAAGGAAATTTAAAGATATCAATCAAAGTGAATGTCAGGAGTTTGGTATTGATAGAATTTACATTGTTACATGGTTGTTTTGAATTCAGTTAAAAATGTAATAAAAAATATGTTTATGTACAAGTACTATATGATTTTTTGACATTTACTTATTGTACAGATTTTTTAATAAATTGATATTCATTTTGTTAAGATTATTGGTTCAAAAATAAAATCGAATAGACTACATTTCACAAAAAAATTAAAACTCTTAGCAAATATCAGTTGTATGCAATGCCAGTTTATTTTTTATTTTTAAAACTTAATGAATGAAAACTGATATCTTACAGTTCCGAATCGTTGACGTTATTAGAAATGGCATTTATTTGACAGGGAAATGGTACAACTGAATACAACGAAAAATCAAAGTTATATGTTGTATAATTACATTATTACGAAAATATGTCAAAAGTGGAACAATTTGAAATTGAAGTTTCATATTTTACGGGTTTCAAAAAATTTTCTGCAATTTGTTGATTTATCCGACCGACATTTGTGTTAGTTCTCAAACGACTGTTCGAGTCCCTAGCTATATGATAAGAACATCTGTCAATAGTGGAATGAATTGAAATTAAACGAAATGCATACCTACTAAAGAAAGTTAAATAGGAACAGGATTTATAGAAATGTACGCACTTACCAAACAATGGGTAAATTAAGCATATCAAATCGAAAAACAATTATAGGTTTGGTCTTTTGGCAGAAAGGGTATTTCTATTCTTCAATTAAAAACGAAACGCTGTAAATATGTACGTTTTGAATATTAACGATCACAATTGCCTTTGATTTTTCTTGTCTAGATAGATTGAGAGTTAACAAATCGGAGCCAACTGTCACAACAAAAGTTTACATTCAAAGTTACTTTCAAAAGAGTAGTCTACATTTGACAGTTGACTGGTGTGTCAGTAGTTTCTGTCGGCATATATAGACCATGTGAGTACAAAATACATATATCTAGTCAGGAATTTGTCGTGTTCAGTTGGAATTTTAATTTGCATGGCTTTGACGAAGTACAACTGACGTTAACGTCAAATATAATTTTTCGATTAAGGTAAATCTATTCCACTTATAAGATGGCTTGCATTCTGAATCCGCTCAACCATGAACGATGTCAACTGCTCGAGTTGAGTTCAACAACCTATTTGTATTCAAGCGGGAGAGTATTGCCAGCTAAGTTTTTTCTTTTTGTATTACTTTTGCACATTAAAATATATTTTATTTGATTTATGTCACTCATTCAAAACTTATCGCTTAACAACACCCCCAGAGATACGCATTAAGTCAATTGCAACCTGACCTGTTGACTATTAATTACGTAGTAATACATATGTAGTAGTCACCAACAAGATGACTTTAATAATAACGGAAAAATATGACTATATTGCGTCTTGGGGGCTGCTCGGTCTCTTATCGGTGGCAGTCTACATCAAAAGGACTGCCAAAAGAAAAAAACCTTATCTGTTAGAAAACCACTTGATTGTTGACAACTTGTTAATGGGAAGGTCAATCTTAAAACGAACAAAAAATACATAAAACAAATTTCAAACTTATCAGCTCGCTGATTGTACGGTGTGAAAAACATTATTTAAAGAAGTTGTCACAGGTTTGCTGTGCTGCTATTTTTGTCATTAATTTATTGTGAGAAATTTTCCATGATCCACTATGCTCTCTACTAATGCGAGTGTGTTCTACGTTGCCTCGATTTGGAGTAAATTTTGTTGTCTGCGTTTAAAATTTGTGACTTGCTTTCGCAATAATGAAAAATTTACTCGAGTAGGTATTCTCAATAAGATGACGTTGTGAGCTATGAACTTGAAAACCCATAACCTTTACGTAATAGAAAACAAATAAGGCGTAAACAACTTGGAGGTGCTTTTTTTTTAATCTGCTATTGGATTTTTATAGATTTTGCAATTTTTCGAAGAATCTTTTTTATTGAAGCCTGCCAGAATGTGACAAAAACAGAAACAGTACCGCAAGCGTATTTTATTTGTATAGTTTTTATTTATATGCTCCAGTTCAAAAGCGCCCTGAATTGCTTCCAGATAGATGTTAGTTCCCGCTGCTGGGGGTTTTCAATTAACTTTTATATTTTGTTATACTTTTTTGTAATTCTTACATTCTGACAGGTAAGATGCGTGTCCAAAATATAATCAATGAGACCTACATGTCCGTGCAATATGAAGCACCTTTTTCACTCTAGTACAATTTTCATGTTCAATTGGGCAGAAAAAGCAAACTTTCGTTTGCCTTACAGCAGAGATGAATGAATTTAAAGAGATGTATCCTTCGTATGTCTATACCCCCAGAACCCATTTGTTTAGATTGTTGTTTTTTTTTTCTTTTCAATCTTTGTCTGTGAATACATGAGAGCTGCATTAAAAGCATGTTGCTAATGGCCGACCACAAATGCTCTTGCTTTTTGGACATATCGCCGTTCAACTGTTTTGTATTGCGTATGGATGATTTGTTTCGTTTTTGTTAAGGCTTTGAGCGTATCAACAGTGGTACGCACAGTAAGAAACAAAATAAAAGTAATTTTTATTGTATATATAAAAACTCGTTTTTATTAGGCCTTTTTTATTATGCTCATAAGGATCATTGATTTCCATGGCTTACAAAAATAGTTGGACTAGTATTATTTTTATAAAATGAATGATCTGTATAGATCAAAGGGGAAAAAACGCCCATTATTGAAATCAATTATATTAAATTTAGGAAATGTTCTTAACGCAAATTTCAGAAGTCAAATTGCGTTTTAATAAAATCCACAAACGATTTTAAAACCATACATGGCAAACAAATTATTTAAAATATCTGTAGTCTATGAACGCATCCACACCATCGAGCTGTCAAAGTTCACCAAGCGACATGTGAAGTCTACTTTGATACCTCAACGATGTGGATGCAACTTTAAACACATACCAAGTGAGAATCTTAGAAATCTCAAGTAAATTGTACATTTGTTGTAATTTTCTGCCGAGGAATCCACTTTGCTTTGCTTATGAACTGAGTCGACTCTGTTATCGTACTCACAAATGTCAGCTTACACAAAATTTACTGTACGAAACTAACTGGCCGCATTTCTGATGCCATAGCAAATGTTCAATGGCGAATAATAATAGTCACCGTAAAATTCATTCATACAATATAAGTCAACAACTTCCACTTATTTAATGCATGCATTGATTTCAAATAAACCCCATTAATCTGACTTAAGCTACCTACGCCAAGTTGACACTTTTCGATTAAAGTATTAAGCAACGCTTAAAAATCACAAAAGCATTGACGGCTTTATAAATTTATTTATGATTACTTGTATAAAAGCAAACCGCAATCATAATTGACTAACGAGCAATTATTTTATAAATGAATGTATTTATCGCGTAAATACCTACCATTTAAATGTCCCATTCGGTTGGATTATTTAATATTTTCCCAATGTTTTGACTATACAAATTCTGATGATAAATCAAAGAATTTATTTGAAATGACAAACGAGACAATTTTACATGACACTACACAACGGAGAATAGTCATGTTGACATAATCTGTAAAAATCGTGTGATCTGTGCGAAAAATTACCAATTGTTGATCTTGTCAGCGTGATCTTTTGCGTGTTTAAAAGTAGTCAAATCGTGTGATTGTCAACGCTTTGCATGTCATGGGAAGGAGAAAATCGCGTTCACATATTTTCATTCGTGTGTCATTCTTTCGATCATCAACATTGATCTTGTATGGAAGAACTTTTCTTAGGCTTCAGAGAATCACTGACGTTGACGGCACAATCATAGCTTCACTGATTCCTTACATCTGTAGGGTGTAGCTACGCACTAACCAGAAAAACGTCGACAACATTATGGAAGCAAGTAAGCCTTAACGCATAATCGCATTTGCAATCCAGCTATAAAAGCGCCGTTGACCAATTGATCACATCAACATCAATTATTTATTTTAGTGAGCACACTTCCAATGATTTTATGCCTGCAATTAGCCGTATATGCAAACATTTCGCCGACTTATAGCAACAACAACAGCCGAGCGCATTCCTTTATTCGTAACCGCTACCGCAGAATGATTCCACGCCGCAGTACTATGTTGTATGAATCAATTTATCAATTATCTGCTATAACCACTTGATGTAATAATTCGGTGGACAAATATGAATATATTATTTGATTGATGTTCAGGCTTCTATCCAAGCGAATTAGGCGGTCAAACAAAAAAGTGCAGACATCGTTTAAACTTATAAACTGATCTGACACCTTTAGTGGACATAAGTTGGTGTATACCTATAGCAAAGTAGCTTATTGGCTGTCTAACAGGCGTCTAATTATCGTAAAACTATAAGATCAATTCTAGGGAGCATGCTAATTTAGAGGAAAAACTATTTGCACTGTGAATTTGCCGGCGGCTTTGTCACTTGAACGAAATGATCGTGCTTGACGTGTGCCGATTATATGCTTCAGTGTGGAATTAAAATAGTTCCATTATACCTGGGATCGTTCGAATTGTTCGGTTGGCATATCACCGGGTATAGGCACGCTCAAAGCCAACCAAGCATACGGAAGCATACGATGATAATAATTGGGACTATACCTAGAGTTTACCGCTGGATCATGTAAATGTACGAACAGATCGGGCAAGATTAATTGCGATCGCAATTTATTCCTGTGCATGCCGTTATCAATCATCAAACGAATTGCAAAGTGGCATGTAAGTCAGAGTCGGCATGGAAGCCAGCGCTGAATCGGAATTGAGATCTCTCCAAATTGTCAGCGAAACAATTTGCAATAAAGTGTGATGTTGTTTTATGGGGTTTACTTTCATTTTGCAAATTAATTGCATCGGCAATAAAATGGTAATTGATTTATCACTTTCGGCAAGCGGATATCATGGGTAAGATCAGCCTGCTGCAAGCTGATCAGAGCGATCAATGACCTAGGGGTAAATGCTTTCAGCTATAAATTAGTGGTGTCACTTGCAGAAGTTGCGGCATGGTCACGTGAGAAAAGTGATTGCTATAATGAAGCGGCTGATAGTGGATTTGACGTTTGGTGCTTGGAAATATAGAAATGGCCAACTTAACGCACGGGTGTTTTTTTGTTTACTCCCGTCGGCGATGGGGGCTTGAGGCTTTGAGATTTCCTTTTAGGACGAATGCTGCCAGACTCTCGTTATAAAACTAAATCTTATGAAATGGTGGTGTTGCGATCCATATAATTATTTTATTAAGACGCTACATTCTTTGCGGACAACAACAAGTTATTTCACAACGTCAACCATCTTGCTCCCAGCTGTCACATTGACTTTATTCGGTATACCCACAGTTATCGATAACAATATAGCTTTTCACTTGACACGTCGCCGATGAATGATCCACTTTCATGCCACCAACTGTAAGACTCAAATGATATGCCTCTCTAAGTTTAAGTGTAAATATTGACCATAAATGTGGGACTTTTTTTTGTGCAAAACTAGAAACTTTACCTGAATACGTTTTGAATTAACTAGCAGGCGAATTTTCACTTTTATGGTCGAGTGGAACGCAAGAGCAAATGTACCTTCCTGTGATAAAAACATCCAAGGTGTTAACTAGAAACCGAATCCCTGTTCTAACCGAACGAAATTAGTCTCTGTTCGTTAATAAAACTGCCATTTATTGAAAAAAATATTTACCGATCGAATGCTCCCCAACTGGTTTGTTTGTACGAATAAATTCCAAAATTAGACAAAGCAATGCAGAGACCTGTTTGTTTTGAACTAAAAATACACCATTTCGCGAGCTGAGTTTAAATTTCAATGCTACGAGACTGAACGCTTGTTTTGAGAGCTCGTTACGTTGATGTTATCGAATGCAATCAACTTATGCAACAAACAGTAGTTCAGCGATATTGGCATTTTTATTTAATTATGGGTACTACAAGCTTATAGATTAATATTATTGTTTGTAATTATATTGTAATGCATTAAATTAAGCTTTACACCGTGCGCAGTTTTTAAGGAGTGCTTTTGTTTAATTGTTTGTTCTCTAATCGTATATTTCGATTGAAAGTATGTAATATACCTACAGCTAATGGTGGATCCTGGATCTTCTGCTCAACATTCTCAAGAGACTGTCACTGTGACCTCAATCGCATGAGCTTATCGCGCCAACAGTGAGCCTTTTGTATTGGTACGCAAACAATGAATGTTGCAGGTTACTTTGAGTCATCCACAGCAAGAGTGTGTTTGCTTAGTTGTCATTTGTCAAATAGAACAAAAGTTCTTTGTCGATGGTAAAACTCGGAGTATTTTCGTTTTCGCCATGACTAAAAGGTGAAGAACATTTTCGATACAACGTTTTGACACTTGCCACTTTGTTGTTCCATCAAGTCTTCTTTCTGGAATGGAAAGGAACCAAGATTTGTTTGAACACGCAATCATCAATTTTATTGACTTAAATATAGATTGCCTGTGCACATATACAACCACTAGTCTCTGGTTTAAGTATGTTTACAATTCGCAAGCAGCCACTTAACTACCTTATCAAGTATATAGACGATAATCCTTGAAGCTTTCGCGCAAAGCAGATTGGCGCTATCAGACAATTGTCCATCAAGTTCATACAACTAAACGCTAAGTGCAGCGTTGTTATTTCATTTGGCGATTTTTTAAGAAGAAGTTATTTGTCATTTTGTCATACACGGCTTTGAAAATTTGTTTCTTAGAAGAAGCCGGAGTAAACCGCAAAAGCGAAGCAGATGTACGGATAGAATGAGCTTTCTTGAATGACGTCAGCTTATATGGGATAAGGCGCCACATCTTGAATTACGTCACAAAGAGTGCGTGAAGGTTTTTAGGAAAAAAAATAAAAATAAAAAAAAAAACTAGGAAATCCAACGACCGCTCAAATTTTTTAAATTTCACTCACTTCAGCAGATGCACACTAGAAAACCACTAACCCAACACCTAGGGTCTGTTTAGAAAAACTAAAATTTGAACATGTTCTTTTTTCAGTACGTGGTGCTGACCAGTCTTGCGGAACAGACTCGTGGAACAAGTTTTTTTGACATGCTATCTGATTTAATTTTATTTGATAGTTCTGACAGTTGACAATTTTAAATGAGCACACAACAGCATAGATTTGTGCGGATTTCAATATGGGATACTAATTCAGAGTGATATTTTTTTTTAAATAAATCGAAGTTTTATGTAGTGCGTAGCTTTTGCAATTATTTATTTGATTTGTTGATTGTGAATGATTTTGATTTTGTGCCATTATAAATGTAAATGTAAATGTCCAATAAAAAAAGCTTTTCCCTTGAAGAAGTTGATAAACCAACTGAACGAAGAGTTGAAAATGATAAGTGGTTTATTCTTCGCATTTGAAAAGGCACATAAAAAAAGGCAAATGATACTAAAACTAACGCACTATATTGCCCTAGTTTAAAACAGATATTCATTGAAGAATTCGATTCACAATAGGGAATTAAACTTTCAAGTGCGCATATTACTTGTTGTTCAAAAATAAACTTTGGCAAAAACATTTCACTGGTAGATAATGTTATCATTGTTATCCTGCAATCTGGTCACATGAACAGTCTGACATGTATCTCGGTTTCGATTGTCTGAAATCGGTCATATGAGCAGCTGTCTCAGTTGACGTTGATGGTGGGGTAGCGGGACTAATCTAGTCTAGAAATTTGTGACTGAGTACTAAGTTGACAGTTTGCATATGTGGCTGACATAGGAAAAGTGACGTTCCCGACCAATCTAGTTTTTGCGTTCAGGTAAAATCTTATACAGACCAATCTAGTCGAATTAAGATAACTAAATTATTGAATGTGCTCAATAACAAATAGACAACATGTGGATTGGTAAAGATTTCAAATATCTTACTTTCCTAACGTAGATCAACAATTTGTTAAAAAAACAGTAATATGTCAACTTTGATCGCATGTGTAGAAATGATTGATATACTTGTAGGTACTTGATGAGTTATGTAATACAATCACTGATTAAACGTTAACAAAAAATAAAAAAATAAAAATACCTAAAACTGTTGGTGGAGTTCTTTTATTAAGAAATCAAGATCAATACAAACAATGGTTGACTGCAAATTGGTTGTCAATTGTAAAATGTAGTACTTTTGAGATATCAATTTTTTGAGAAATAGGTAGTAGGAAATCATGACTTTGCAAAACAATGTTAGAGTGGCAAAATATATATGTACTCGTGGGTAAGTGAGAGGTTTGTAAAAGAAGCAAATAAGCTTTGTACTAATTCGTATATTTGTTACTGCACGGGAATTTGTGTGTCAAGTTGTTTTTGCTTGAATTGTAACTTATGGCACAGGCCAGGGACTTTTTCCACTTAACATCAATTAGAATGTTGGACACGATAACTAACCGCGTTTTAACATTTTTCTTGGACTTTCGAATTTTACTTGTTTATTGCCAAGATGTCATTTGCTGACAAGTTCCGCTTCCCAACATGAACTCGGGTGCATATTGTTAACTACCCAAAAGTTGTTGAGTCAGATCCGAATTGCTGATATTTTGACGATTGTAATTAATTGTTATAATACAAAAGCCATATAGTGATAGATAATGGTCAAGCATACTATACGCAGTATTAATAAATTTTGGTTTCGACTTTAAATTCACGGAAGCGAAATTTGTATGGAAAATATAGCCACTATTAGTAGAAATTAAAAATGTTTATTGAAAAGGCCCAATGACTTGCTACAAGTAACGAGTGTTGACACGTTAGAGAGTTAGAGCAAGCCAGAATAGACTGAGACTCACCTTGTTATTGAAAAACATTGTTAAGTCTAAGTTTTCAAATAAAATTGTATTTTGTACACTTTCTTTTCTATGTCAAGAAAAATAGAGAAAAAAAAACAAAACACTGCTGCATATACGAATCCAAGAAGGTCGACAAGAAATGTGCCAAAAGTGAATAATTTTATGTACCCAGAAATGCCCTACATATATCTGAGAGTTTGTTTGTAATAAAACAGCTTCTCAATGCATCCTCTCAAAATGGTTGTAAAATATTGTGCCTTAATTCGATTCGTCTCAAAAAAAAACATTACCAGCGAATGATTGTGTAAAGCTAGTCATACTGGGCCAGATATATATTGTTTTATTGACATTTTACACCTTGTGCAGCTGCAGCTCCTAATAACGAGTAGACCTTGTGCAGCTTTAATTCTCTATAACGAGCAAACATCGAACAAGGTGACATTTAAATTGCATTCGTTACAAGAAACCAGCTTATTTCGACTGTAAATCAGATTTTCAAATTTGTTTGCAGGTTATGTCAACGAATGTGTTAAACGAATTTGATGTCACTCAATATTATAAAACTGCCATGTTGACTTTTTCTATTAAATAAACCCGTTGAAGTTTGTTTAATCTAGATCGAACGAATTTGGAAAAACAACAACAATACGAATAGTCGTTGCTTCCTGTGGCCAAACTGCCACCAATTGACATTATCCACACAATTCAATATCAACAAAATTACAAAACTGTGTTCGTCCACTTTGGCGTTACGCATTAAAGATCGGAGAAAACTGCTCAGAAATTCAGAATTGTTCTTTTCAAGGAAATTCAATGGAGCTCTTTTGCAAAGGGGTTTTTTCTTTTGTTTTCTACAGAAAATATAAATGTTTTAATAGGCAAAAAGTTTACATTTGCGCGCATGATTTCATGAATTTGTTTCTAAACACACAAAACACATTTCAATCTGACATTTTGAGTGTTTTGGTGGGAAATTCTTTAAAAATAAACTTCTGTCGTGTTAAGCATTTAATGTGAAGTGCAATATTTCTCTATGAAACATAGAAAGAACACTTCTAAATTCGCTCTTTTGATAGAAAAGGCATTTCTTTCCTTCAATTGAAAACGCCATTAATTTCCAGTGTGAATAATATTAGGTATGTTCGCTTGTGAAACCTAAAGATTGGTGTAAAAGGGGCTACTGACAGGAAGATGCTAAAACCCACAGCTTCAAATCAAACCACATATTGGGCACGTTCAAAACTCTAGTTGAGTAAGTCTGACAGTTGGCTGGCTGACTTTGACTTGAGACATTTCGATTTTTGAATGTGCAAAATATTAAGTATTATGTTCATGCATTTTGTTAAAAAATTTGGGTTGGTATTTTTTTTGAGTTCAATAAAGGAAAGCATCTACATTCTAATAATAACTCCCATGTAACCCATGCTTCAGCTAACAAACCATTCGGGTAAAAACAGGACTATTCAAAATGCAACTACACCCAGACAAAGTAATACGCTAATTAATTTTATTTTAAATGACGCAACCTTCAATAACTCTCAAGATTATGGTAGCACTTATTACTGTCATAGTAGATACGGGTAACGAGTCTACAATCTGTTCGACGAGCGGCTTTCCATATTTGAAGCAAACACATAAATTCAACCTTGTGTGAGTGATTTTATTATTTGCGTTACAAGAACACAAAAACCCTACATGCGAACCACGATAAAACACCCAACTTCACACAACATTGCCAAGATATTCAAATATGTTAATAATCTCGTTTTTTGCAACCACTTCAAATGATTTGAATAATTTTCCCGACTACCCTTAGACGTGTCTGGCGCTTCGTAACGGCTATCCCAAGATTAGAGCCAGTTAATAACGTGATAAAATTTCATTTGACAGTTGTCGCGCGTCCATAAATTAAATTAAATTAAAACAAAAACCCCAGCAAACTCGATGTGATAAACAAAAAACGGAAACTCTGTGTACTACCGCACACGTTATTCAGTTATTTAAAATCAAAGTCATTGAGTGTTACCTCCCTTGTAATATTTTTTAAATATTAATCGCAATATAAAAATATGTACTAATAATCAATTTTATGCAATCACATTAACATTTGTATCGTATCACAAATATCGCCAATGTCACAGTCATGATGTCTTGCACAATAATTTTCTTATTTCTAACGAAACTGGTTCAGTTATCGTTCTTAGTCGCACAACACTAGCACTATATATCCACAGTTTAACAGTTTAGCAATTAATTAAGAAGAGAGAGAGAGAGACCGAACACGAATGGAAATAGAATATGAAAATCCCGCGAATTGTTCCCAAACAAAGGACTACGTCTCCTGGTCGAGCTTAATTGACGTCTAACATCAAGCTGCCACCATATTTGGTGGTAAATTATCGATTTTAATTGGAACTGTACGCGAACAAAGATTCTACGAGTCGACGAGTTTAACTTTGAAACGAGTGTAAAGTGAAGTTCACCTACTTGGCTTAAGATCTGCGGCCGAGACACTTCCTGCTTCCCTGGCTTTATCCAACTGCGTATTACCAGTGGCACTGTTAGACGCCACCGCCTCCAAGGCATTTGGCTTCTTCATGGCTGCTCAATGTAAATTTAACACTCGATTTCAATATGTACTTTTGCAAACAGCAGCAGCGACGACGACTTCCTTATGGCAGGCGGACAGCGCAGGCAGACTTGGACAATGCGCGCGTGATCGGAGCACTCTTAAGACACGGGATCAGAACACTTCTGTGAGCGACTTATAAACGCACCGATTCAATTTTGGAAAATTCACTTTTAACAGCTTCCGAGTTCCGATTTCGATGTCAATTTCGATTTCGATATCGATTTCGATGTTGATTCCGATCGTTGCGACGATGGGGTGGCCCTACTTTTATTTTTATACTTCACTTGCACTCAAACACAAACGAACGAGCAATTGTAATTGCACTGCACATTCGGCCAACTTTAGTTCAACAGAGTTAAAAGGCGAATGATCAACTGCGGCTAGTTGTGGCGTCGTGCTAAGCTTCGGGCGAGCATGCAAGCGCTTGGAACTGCTTTGGATCGTCGTCCGAACCGTATTAATACTGTTAATAATTTTTTTTTTCTTATTTATTCGCTTCTGTTTGTATTGCCTTTTGATTTGAGTTTGATCGCGCCTTTGCGTGTGCCGTGTACCTAGATTGATTGTAAGTTTGACAACTCCAATGTAGGGGACAGAACTTGAACTCGTTCCAAATCGAAGTGGGTACGCTCTGGTCGGTTTAGCATGCCCGCCGTTTATTTTATATAATTCACGGTTTGTGTTTGCTTCTTCTTTATGTTGGCTTTTCTCTCTATCTAAGTGACAGATAGCGGTGGTAGGTGATAGCGATGGTGGTGTCGGTGCCGGTGCAGACCTGTGCAGACTGCGACACTGAATCCGAGTCCAAGTTGGCTCGTGTCAAATGTAGATTAGTTTATAGTTCAGAGGAGGTGGTGGGATGTATACACAAACACATCTCTAAGCGTGTATACGTATATTTGAAGGATTTGACAGATATTGACAGCTATGGCCGGCAGTATATTGCTCGTTATCGGTTGAAGAGGTCTTAATGTGTAAATGATTGCAAGCAGGTTTATTTCATTTAATTTCGAGCATGACAATTCGTACGAGTACTTGTGCTTAAAGATAATAATATCAGAGGCCTCGCGATGAATTGTATGACATATGGGCTTTAATGGGTCAAGTGTTAGCAGTATATATCTGTGATTGCGGTCGAAATGTGGTACGATTTTGTTACCAGTGTAAATTATGTTTCGATTCACGGTGGTCGCAGACGGGGACTCACCTGCTGCTAATGTTCCCAATTGCATAAATGGTAATTTTTTGGTAGCACCAGCTGGTTTTCTTCAAGCAAATGTGCAAATGATAAACGGCTAGTGCGTGATTTTATAGCCAATCGAGGACAGCACGTACTGGATAATTTGTAAGCAGAGTTTACGTATTGCGCTTGGGGAAGAACTTAGATCGCCAATACGTAGTTATGGCAATTGTTGGCTGTAGTTTTTGCGTCACAAAATTGCGATAGAAAAGTACCTCGTTGTGACATCAATAAATTTGGAGAGTGTGCTTTTTCTTTACTCAGTACATAAACTTTATAGTTATCCCCGGGTAATTTTGACAGTCTCGACAGAGAAAAAATGTCAATAACACTAAAATAGTTTTAAAACAGTTTTTAGTTTTTAACAGAATTTTTGAAATTTGTTTTGCCTTTGATCAGTTGAAATCGCGAGTTTTATTTTCTCCTTAGCACAATAGCAACTGGGGACTTTTAAGTACCTAGTTAAGTAAGTCTGACAGCTGTCTGACTTGGTGTATTGACTGGCTAAGATCGGTCATATGAACTGCTGCAAAAGTTCAACAGTTGGCGTTTATGGGGGGGTTTAAGCCGATGAATCTAGTCAACAAATTCCTGACTGCGTACTAAGTTGACAGTTGGCATATGTGGTTGACTTAGGAAAAGTGACGTTACCGAACAATATAGTTTTTGCGATACATTTAGTCCAAAACAATATAATCCAGTAAAGATAAGTACATTTTTGAAAGTGTCCATTGTCAAGATAAAGTTCAACAACTGTCATCAAACACCAATTGTGTCAGAAGATTAGATTATTTTTCATTATTTTATTTTACTTTCTGACGATTAGCCTAAACAGAGCACATGACTGGATCGCACGAAACTTTCACGTCCATTATTGGTTCCCTTGAATAGGAAAAGTCGCTCTACTGCATGGAAATCTTAAATATACAAATTAATGCGTTTGTTTGGAGGTGCTGTTGGTGACATTTTGGCTTCTCGTGAGGAATGACCACTTAACCAGGCATTTTGATCGAAGTAACTGGAGGCCTTCATTGTTGAAATTGAAGAAGGCCGCTAACGACAATATGGAGATGTCTCATTTTTAAGGGTTTAACTGACCTCCCAAAATGGATAAGTTGCAGTAAAACGTTTAAAGAAGTTGAAAGCAACGAAATAGTTGTAAATTTATATGTTGGTGTTATGTAGCACCGGCTTGCCCCCGAGCATTAAATTGACGCAGCGCTTATGAAATAGAAAGTTCTGGAAATAATAAGGTTTAAAGTCGAAGTGCATAAAGTGGTTTCTCAACCGTTCATTATGTTTGTTTTTTTTTTTAATTTCAAAAAGTCATTGAAAACTTAAACTGTCAAGAAAGATGATGAGTATGATCGGAGGTCAGAAACAATACAAGAGAATTGTTTTTGAAGTAGCTGTGAGTTCCAAACTTATGTAGGTTGTAAAAATATATCAGAATGCCTTGAAATCAGGGAAATACAATCTACATTGCTCGAAAAAAAACTTTAAATTTCTCAAAAAAAAAAAATAAATGGACGGCGTTGCTAAAAATCCTTGGCGAGTCTAACCAAATATTGCCGGGGACTCTTAAATAACATATAAACAACTTGGCATGAACAAAATGATTGCCAAATACCAAACAAAGTCCTTTTTTTTAAATGATCGACTTCATCGCATACTCAGTTAAAGATTGATCGCCTTTTTGTGCACATTGGCACTAGTACCAGTCCGTAATATTTCGCAAGTTGGTAGACCATATTCAGCTTATACAGCTAAAGATATTAGATATCTTGCTGAAACCTCGAAATCATACATCACTACATCTAACAGCCCCAGACTGCTTCCTTTGCGAATATCTCAAAGAAAGAGTTTTTGCGAAAAAGCACATTAAAACAGATAACATGGTATTCATTTCTTAGATAACCTCTGATCAATACTGTCTATCTCTTCAACTTTAAGAGCAAGACTTCAGAAAACAATTAAAATAAAGTCGTAACCCGTAACAAGATGTAAACATTTTTCGTTGGCCTTTTTTTCTACATTGCACACAATATGACATTTATCGTAACATACTTCCGAATCAGTGACTCACTGTGTGCAAATATATTGTTTACTCACGTTTTGATAAAGACGTATTCAAATATTTGACATTGAAGAGTCAAATTGGATACTGGCTAATTAACTATCCACACAAATAGTTTAACATCGACAATAAGAGCAAAACAAGAACTCACCACATTCATTGTCCTCTGAAGTGGCACAGAAGACAGAAGTTTTTGTTTGTAATTATCATCGCCACTCAATTTGGTTAGGTATGAAGCGCTTAATCTCCTGCGACCAATTCAATATTTGAAATCATGCTAAGTTCAGCAGTATAGCATGTTTTTTTGTATAAAAAAGTGATAAATATTTTTTTTGAAATCAAAACCTGCTAAAATCCAAAAAAATTAACAAAAGGCGGTTTTTTAGAAAAAAAGTAAATATTTCACAAAAATAATATAAATAAAAAAAAGCACTCCGTGACGCTGTTACGTAAAAGATATATTAATTCAATTAAGTTCAGTCTCTGTTCATTGAATAAAAATAAATAGTATTATTATTAGCTGAATTTGTTGAATGGCTGTGTTCAGTGTTCATTGTGAAATGAGAATTGTAATGGCTTGTTTATAAGGTTCGTCTGTTTTGGTTTTAATTTATTATTTTAATTCATAATTTGGCTAAACCAAAATCCAGCTAAGTTATCCTGCTACAGCATGAAATCATGCCAAAAACAATGCTGAGGCTATAAATAAAATAGCAGGAAATATGCTAAATTGGTCACACTGCCTGCGGCGTGTTTTGCAGGTCTTTCGAGGTTTAATCGAGTAAGCTAAACACACACATCTCCGCCTGTAGTTGGATGGAAAGTATTTTCGAAGGCATAGATAGATAAAAGTTGAGTATTTGGGGGCTCGAACCTGCGCCGGCCACACACGCAAGCAATGAATTTATCCACTATATAGTCCGCATTTGCAATTTTAAGTACAAATTTAGAGCATTAAAAACTGAAACATTTTACGGTTAGGCGTCATAGAATTTTTTTTAGTTAAATCCTAAGAAAATCTACCTTCCAAGAAAAATCGACTTTAAAAAACTTTTTACAAATTAAAATAGAATGCAACGTTTGTTTCAATTTGTTAAATGTCAGAATGTTTACTGGTACACGAAATAACTATGCACGATACTAAAAATCATTTTTAGTCTGCACACTTTTGCACACAAATCTTCCAAACAAACCTAAATTAAAACTTATCAATCTTTCAAGCATAAGATCATCTTCAGATTGCTATTATAATTTGTCGTCTTCATTACCATTACCATTCATTTTCACATCTCAAACTCATAGTTGCCAAATGTTTCCCTTTTTATTGAGTAAATTTTGAATGAGATTCCCGATCCAAATCGCAAACCTCGCAAAGATATTATCTCGCATTTTATGAGCTTAATGAATACAGGGTTTAATTTGTTTTCGTAAGCACTTCAAGTACACCATAAAAGTAATTAATAGGTCGAAAAGAGTCGCTGCAATTAAGATTTCAGATTACCCGTGCTGCGCTCGCTGATCTTATTCTAATGCGACTTTAGATCTGCTTGTTTTGGTAACGCCTTGGCTTCTTATTTCTCTAATCGAATTCATTTGACTCGGGGTAGTGGGTTATTCCTGATTTTTGATTGACTTACTAATAGGTATTTTTAATAGGACAAACCGTGATATGGATGATATATTGATTACATTATTTGAGTGACATGTGCGATTTAAAATGTTTTGCTTGAAAGCATATTGACGTACAGTAAAGTCATGGAAGTTTAAATTTATAATCAAGATAGGTCCATTAAGTATTCGATTAAACCACTCTTTTAACAATGTTTATTGATTTTATGGACTGGTTTTATCAACAAACTCACGCGAGATGGACACACTTTTAAAGGAGAGTTCAGTGTGTTTATCCGCGGCACTGATTTAGCAGAAACTCGATATGAGATCGTCATCTAAATTTTAAGTTTCTGTGCAAACGCTACAATACCAACCTTACAAAAACATTTTCCAGTACTGTCAAACTTTGAGATAGTGCAGTAGACTGATTTACCACTTGGTCCCATCTTCACAAAGTCACCGTCGGTCTTTTCAATCTGTTTGGCAACTTTGCTTTTGAAGTTATTCGTACTGTCAAAGTCGCTGCTACTGTGTTAATCTGTTTGTCGCATAATAAAACTGGAGGGACAAATTGAATAGTTTCTGCCAATGATGCCAATTCGAATCGAAGTTTTTATGCCAAAAACACGAAAAATGGCATCACTGGTTGCGTGAACTGTGTCAAACTCTCTCTCAAGTGTCACAAACTCTTTGAAAATTCTTTAGATTGCTGTAAATGTTAAAGACGGGTTTTAAAATACTGATCAGTCGAGTGCAGTGAAAAATACACTTCCTATCCTTGTGACTTGTCATTAATTAGCTTATAAGAGTTTCCAACTGTGCCAAGCAAAAAGTCAATAACCAGATGTACTGTCTGTCGTAGCGTTGGTTTTTTTTTTCTTTTCTCAAATGTCAAATCACTTCCAGAGTGCGCAACATCAATTTTTAAAAATTCTAGTTTTTAATTCAAGGGTCGAATCTGACTTTCTCACTAGATCCCTCTTTATTCCACTAGAAATGATACCCTCTCGCTAAAAAGACGAATCCCCTCAGGCTAACAGGCAGGTTATCCTATCTTAGTGGAGAAATTCAGATGGCCTTTGTGTTTAAGGGTCAAGCTCCACTTAGCAATCTGATCGACGGTTCCCAGAATATTTATTTATTTATTTCATGTGTTTCATTCGTCTACCACCGACGGGCTTACGCAATACTCCAACTAATCGATGGATTGTTACAACATCCAGGTTGAAGTGTTTTGAGCATAAAGTGTACACGCTCGCAACACCTTAAATATTTTAATTTCGCCCGTTAATAGTTGTTGAATAACAAACCATTCCCGGAGATAGGTAAGCAACTTTACGGTTGACTATATTGCCCGCATATATGCATCTATCAGTTTCTATAAACGGAATGCAGTTAGCACAACTTAGCTCATAAAATATGTATAAATCATGGCTTACATCGAACTCGCACTCGCCGGCAATCCATTGCCACCTGTGTGTGCGCAGCTAAATTTGACACCACGGGTCTACACAATTTCCAACGAAAGCAATTACCGCAAATGTCATTCAGAACTTTCTTCTCGCTAAACCGGTTGGCATCCCAACTGTCTGCGGAAAGGCGCCAATATAGCCATTCACCGATGAAGGGCACATTCCTGTCATTGTCAGGTCGTTGGAAATAAAATGTTTACCTACCTCCTAGAATGATTCTACATCAAGCTTGGCAATGGTTCTGCCAACATGGCTCCGAAATTGCCATTCGCAAGGTCGTGCTAAATACGAAAAACAGTTTACGCTCTGCCGCCTCGTGTACCATGTGACTCTGACTATGACCGGCTGCAAATGGCATGCAAATTCGTTTTGTGGTTAGCTTCGGTTGTTGTTACGCATACGCCCGACCGACCCTACTCCGTGCCGTAGATGTCGATCCATAATCAACACAACCGATATGACGTTCAAGTTCATGACTGGTGGCTCGCGTTCGAAATATGTAATTTTGTTCGCCTCATCAACGTGTTCCGGGCGGACATTGTGGCTAATTCCATATTCAATCGGCGATTGAGTTAGTGGTCGCACTCAAGGTGGTGTCCGCTGTTTGAAATGCATCGCATTGCCGAAATCGTACATATAGAGAATCTCGACCCATACTCGTTAAGTGTAATCCAAAAGCTGTACATCGATTTTATGTAACCCCCATTATCTTCCTGATGTGCATGGGAATTGGGAAGTCGCCGCACCGCAAGCGGATCTCAGCGGCGATTTTATTGATGAAATAATGGATCGTCGATATCTTTGTAAAATATATTTTTGTAAACAGTGACATAATGATGATCTACCATTCAATGGCAATTAAATTAAATGAAATGATGCTTGTTATACTTTTTGTTGTTGAGTGCTATCTGTTTGGAATCTCCAATGCACTCCGGTTAGGGAACAAGCAATTTGCGTAAAAACAAATCCCCAAACGATAGAGATTCATTCGGCGTTTTGATGGATCAGTCAGTCAGTTTATAATGTACAACACACACACGCACGTTACGTGAGTTTCGATTGATTGATAGCGATTTTAATAAAAGGAAAGTTGAGTATTTTTATTGCGCGCATTCGATGTGGCAATTTTGATTTGCAGTGCTGCTGCTGCTTGTAACGAGTTGTTTTGGAGTAGATTCTTGTTGTTTGTCGAGGCACGCCAGGAATTTTGCCCGATAAGTCGGCGTGCATAGCTCAAGTGCAAAAACCTTTAGTGACTTACTTTTATTCTTCGTTTAGGAAAGAAAGTTGAGCAGTCAAATAAAAAAGAAGAAGATTTGTTGGAACTTAAAGCTCTGTTTTGCAATTTTCCGGAGCTTATTTTTTCGTTTTATACAGGGAACGGGTGTGGGGAGATTTTAGGCCCTCTGCGGTTTCCCATCGACGACTGTCGTGTGGTGAACTTGGTATGTTTTATGAAAGCTGAAAAAGCTTCAAATGTGAGCCATTGGCATACCCTTAGGCGAGGTGCAAGTGAGTTTTATAGGAAAATTGGTATGCTGCCTGCACTTTGCCGTCGTGGGTATTTCTTCTTTGTATTTTAATTAAAATTTGATTTCACAGTTCTAACAAAGCATCTAAATTAAACAGTTGGAGTTGCAACGAAAAATAGGTAAAATTGCAGACCGGAATCCAAAAATAAAAATGTTTTTGTGAAAGGTGCTCTTGCAAATGTTACCAACAAAGAGAATGGTTGTTGTAGGAATTGAGGCTAACAAAGAAATTCCGCCGCTCGCCTAGAAGATTATGGGACCTTTTTGCTGAGAGGAAAATTTCATATTGTATCCTTATACACTGATACAGTGCAAAATCTAAGTCCCGAAACGCCAGGAATCGCGGATTTTCACTCCAGAATCGGGCCCAAGGGCAAAAATTCACGATAATTGCGAAAAATTGCAAAACAGAGATTTCCCAAACTGTTGCGATAATAAATAAAATATCAATCAGACTGACTTAAGGGAGTTGAGATTAGGCAAGTTTTTTTGAGCGTCGTTCTCAGCAAAGCAAAGTAAAATAGGATTTTCAGGACGCAATTGGGAGTTGACATTGTATTACTTCACTTTGGCATGACGTTTGATTTGAGCGGTACAAGGAAAACAATCGAAAATGTACCATTTTTTTAAGAATTCCGAATCCCGAGAAAACCCAAATTCCAACTTAAGGTTTTTTTCACTGCGCCACTTCTCGCAAACGTCTGACAAACATCCAAAAGTATAATTGTCATAAGCTTCTCAATTGGCGGTTTGGACTCGGCATAAAATTGTAGATCCCTTCCATTCGTTCCAAAAATAAAAACTCACACAAGACGAATGGTTGTGAGAAACTAGGCCTTGGGTCCCTACGGACCTGTTGCACAAATTATTTAAATTTGATTAGCATATGTCACACTGTCGCCGTCTTATTTATTTTTAAAAGGATACCCACTCAAATTATATTCGAGCCGGATCGACTCCGATCTCAATTTACTAAATTGAGCAGATCATTGCAAATCCAAATAGTGTATGGTCCTGAAAATAACTCACGCAAAGTCTTGCGAATATTTTAAATAATTTAAATAATTTAAATACTTGTTCAGTCCTTTATGTGTATACAATTTGTCAAAAACTACAACCCATTCATGATATAAACTTAAATCTAGGCAAAGTGTTCAATTTATCTACGGCAATAGATGGCGCCAGCTGTGGTGGTTTCTCAACGTCACTCCTATTAGCGGCTGATTCGTCTATACTCTCGTTCCAGGGTTGCTTCTCCATTTTACCAAAAATCACATAAACCAAATTACCAATAAATAATATCACAGCGATGACAATGAACACGATTCTCCACTGCGTTCGATCGCCCTGAAATAACGATATAACTGCAATTCCCCCTCACTCTCACTACAGACGAACAACTCACCTCATCCGAAACGACAACACCAACCAATAGTGGTGAGAAGATGCCCACGGCATTGGCCAAGGTATTTGTGATGCCAAAAAGTATCCCCGCATGATTGGGCGCCAGGTCAATATGATTCAGGCTGCTTCCAATGACTTGGGCTGCGCACGCTGACACGGCCACAATGAGCAACGTGACGCTCGCCGCCACATCCTCTACACTGACGTAGCCAAGTGCGATCAGAGCTACCGCTGGGATCCAAGAGCAAATCGAGTTGGTGCTCTTTCTCACTATGGACAGTCGAACGTCATCGCCCTTGGTGAGCATATCGGCCGCGATCAAGAAGACATATGACAGGACGCACATGAAGGCATACGGAACAGCCGAGTAGATGGCGTTCATTTTGATACCGACTTTGAATATTCCGTGTATGTAGGTGGGTACTTGCTGCATGAGGGTGAAAAAACTCGTGGCAATGCTTACCTTTACAACGAGCAAAGCTAAAAACGGTGCTGATGTGAAGATCGCCTTCCAAGGAACGACTTTATTTCCGCCTGGGCTATTCGTCTGCTCCAGTGACATTTGAATCTTTTTCTTCTCCGCCAACGAGATTATCTTGGACTCTTCCGGACTATTGGCTCCGAAATAGATCCACAAAAAGGACCACAGTATCCCGAGTACTCCGGGAATGTAGAACATCCCCGGCCAGCCGAGATCAGAAGCAGCTACCAGACCACTCACGGCGAAACCCAACATTGAACCAATATCCATTCCGGTTTGGGTGATCCCGCCCAGGCGGTTGCGTTCCTCAACTGGGCACCATTTGGCGAGATGGGAGTAGAAGCTGGGAAACATCACGCCCTGAAAGATGCCCTGGAAGACTCGTAGGGCGCAGAATAGTTGCCAGCCTCCATAAACCACAGCAGCCGGTGTTAGCAGACTTAGAAGTGATACGCCCAGGGTGCAGGCAAGCAACAACTGCTTGGCTCCATACTGGCTGGAGAGATAGCCGCCAAGGAACTGAGTGCACAAGGAGCCCCAAAAGAAGCTACTCAGCATGTACGATTTTTCCTTTTCACTCCAAGAGAATTCCTGCAGAAAGAAAGAGTTAGTTGGTTAATTGGGACTAAAAGGGCAGTACTTACCGGGAAGTCGGGGTTTGTTGTGTTGGCGTTTGTCATGGCCACGATGCCGACGGAAACGTTGACTCGCATCTGCATGCCCAGGGTGCAGCACGTGAAGAGAAACAAGGTTTGCACGTGACGAACTCCAAAAAACGGCGCTGAAAAAATTCAAAGAAACAGAAGTCATAACTGAGGTTAAAGGTTGCGGCCGGCTTGGAGTTTGGGTATATTGATTTTTATTAAAAAGCAGCACTCCGCTTAACCCGACATGGTTTCTCAAACTATCTGTAATGTACTTGGTGAAAGCAGAAATGGAACTCAAAAACTTCTTAGCATTGTTCACCCCGTTTGCGAGTAGGTTCTCATTCAAGTTCATAAAAGGCGAAACTGTAGCCAACATCCAGAAGTGTCCTAAATTCAACGCATTCAGTTTCATGGCTTCAGGCTATGAGCTTTCAGCAACAATTCCTTTATGGAAGTCATTCATACGTTTGTTGTTCTTTAAATTAGCTCTGCTAACACAGCCCGCACTTTCGCACAAAACTAAGTAGTACCTGTACCTACTTTGATTCGATCTTCTACAGATAAAGTTGTGTCTCTTGTGCGCACAATTCGCCACAAAATGAAAATGTAAAATTTTTTATGCGTATTTCCTTTGGACAGCTTTCGTAACACAAAGGCATGATTAACAGTAGTTCTCAACGATAGCGAGAGCATGCACCTTAGCCAATACAATTTGGGAAACCGAATATGTATATAAATAAACATGTAATAAGTCTGTTCTGTTCATTGACTTTTGTTATTGGATTATTTCACTTCTTCAATAATAAGATGATGAACAAATAATAACAATGAAAGAAGTGAAACGAAAATTTGTCTCTTGTCGGTCATAACTTGCAAATATTTAAGCTGGCGTTAAATAATTTACTGTTATTGAGTTTCTGATAAAAGAAATATCAATAATAGGTTTAAATTACAAGTGGTAATATTCCAGTAAGACGTGTGCACCCAGCGAACAGAAGCGGGAGAGCAAAAGCCATGTAGATTCTTACAATGATTCGTATGCGTGGGCTTAATTTTTTGGATTGATACAACTAAACTTGACATAGAAATGCCAACTGAAAAATTGATCGCTTAATCAGTCTACGGTCTAGGCTAACCAAAGCAAAGATAAATCGCATTTTGTCATCTGCTAATGCATGGTTACCCCTGATAGAAAGCAGTTGATTAGGACAAACATTAATGTTTTATTTTCGTGAATTTGTTTCAATATCTGATTGTTTTCAGGAGATTCATTTTTTTTCATTTTTCATTAGCTGATTTCAATTTCGAACAAGAAAACTATTCGAACAAGTACCAAATACACAAACCGGGAAACTACTGTATCGACTGCGGTATTTTTCGTTGTTGGTTTGCTGAATTTTCGGAAGAAGGGAGTGGATACAATTTCGACTTCGAATATAATTGTTCATTATTAAAATAAAAACAAAGTCAAAGCCATATTCCAAGAAATGTTTGAAGAAAATGTATGCAGACAATTAAGTGAACTTCATTATCGACATGTGATGCTTTTGAATTCAATCGATTAATACAGATCTAATAATAGAATCAGATAAATTGATTTTCGACAGATTAACTACCTAAAGCTTAGTACACTACTCGTGCTAAATTTTTGCTCCCATACAAAATTCTCTCCAAAATTTAGCTGAGCAAAATCTAAGCGGTACGCAGTTCGAGTCAAATAATAAAACTTTTGTGTCAGCATGTACTTCATGCGGCTGTCAAAATCTAGCATTCCCATTTAATGGGTCGACACAGCTAAATTGTGACAGATCGTTGTGTATTTGCTGTTCTGATTCGAAAAAGTATGTATGCAAGTATGAGTTTTTTTTTAATTATTACATGGACGATAAGTACCTAGAAACAGAAATTGTTGAAATAAGAGAGAATTACAATTTTGAAGGAAGTTTTTTTTTTTTCAAAAAAGAGCTGTTTCCTGTGTCACTTAAGCAAAGCTTTTTTTATGTCAAAATTCAGGTAGGATTTCACCAAATGTTTGGAGAAAAAAGTTGGAATGCAGCAAAAACGTAGTTTAGCCAGAGCAACATACTAAGCTTAAGAAAGAAAACTGGAAATAAAATTAGATTCAGGCTTTCACAAAGGGATGTCGCTAATAGCATCAAAATGTTTAAATCGGTAGGGCAGTACGCAAAATAATTTCAGTGGTCAAAATGCTACACCAGTGTGACTAACAAATGTGAAAATATGATTTCCACTAGATTTTTGCTGAACTTTGCCAACATCATTAAGTATGTTTTAAATGCAGCTAAACCAGTTTTGTTTTATTTTAATTAGCGGATTCAGAATCAGATCACTCTTGCATGAAAGAAAAGGAACTAGAATTAATTTGATAATCAGTGAAACACAAAACTCATATATGATTTACGATTTGGTTATTAAAATGCTCATTTTAAGCTGCCAGCTTTTCAATTCTAAAAAAAAGTTAAAATGCAGTATGTGATGCACGGTTTGATATGACTTTATTTAAATCCGCTGTGGCAACTATTTTTTTTTTTTTACTGAGAAATGTCACAAAGCCAAAACCAAATCGGTATTTTAAAAAAAGCAAAAACCTATTTTCTTTAGTGCAAGAACAACTGCAAAAAATAAGTTAGTGAATTGGGATTCACGTTTCTCACGTTATTAACCAAATTGATTTCGACTAAGTTTTTACAAATTTTCTTAATTCAGCATTCATTGCGGAAGGAAGTTTTTGAATAACAGCTAGATCCGATGACTTATTTATTACAAGAAATCCTTTAAACACATATTTCTTAAAATACAAAAATTGCGTTTGTAAATTTTTCATTTGAAACAATTTTGTTTATTAGAGGAAATGTTATCCCGTCTTTCATAGTTTCTCCCTCAAGCCACTCAAGTCTAAATCTCACACAACTAGAAATAGTCGAATTAAAAGAAAATCAGAACGAGGGACATTTTTCCTTCTACCTCTCGTTACACTCAACGACGAGTGTTTGCCAATAACTAGATCGATCAAGATTTTATGTCACCCGCAGCACTTCTAAGGCAAATAATTTATGTGACAATTATTGATTGAAATGAGGCTACCACGACGACTAATATTCATATTTCCTCTTCCGTGCACTGATCACGCTGTTTCAAAATTCAAATACGGACTGATCCAAATTACTGTGTCAAGCAGAACAATTTAATTAACATTTTCAGTATCCGTCTTCAGCTCGACCCAATATAAGATGGTCATTTGTCAATTAAAAAAAAAAAATACACACGCACAAACACACAAAACGGGTTAGGAAATTTCTCCAAAATGCCACAGCATACGCGGTTGGTTATGCGGATCACATGATCATAATTATAGTAATTCGTTACGAATCAATAGTTCATTAAACTTCACGCAATAGGTAGCACTCTTACAGCACAGTCAAATATTGTAGCAAATTCACTGCAGGCGACACCGTGCAAATGTCTTCACATTAAACTAACAAACAAATATAGGAAGAAAATAACAATTACCCCGTTTGATAAGATTGAACGACTTGATCGTCATTGTTAGGGTCAGGCACTGATATCTGTATAAATAACCACTGACCACGGCTTCGGCTAAGCGTTTAACTTTGGCAAATATACAAAGTACGCGCGCACGACTGAAAATGAAAAGCGCACATAAAAGCAGTTCACTTCTTTTGGCTCGAAAGTATGCACACCACACAAAGTGTCTTAGTAACCGGTCGAAAAGCCCACCAAAATAAAAAGTCCAAATCCAACAATCCGATCAGAGACACTATCGCACAAGAAATGACCACGACAGTTCTTGTCCTCTCTTGACCAACTAATGACTATGTGCACAGCAAATCTTCACAGCCTTCCTCCTCTCATATAGTAAGACTATCCATGCCAAACTCTAGTGTACCCCATCTGTCGCATGAGCTGTCGTAGTCGGCAGTCGGCACGATCTCGTACTGTTAAACTGGGTGGAGTGCAGCTAAAATCAAATTCACGAGATAAAAATAAAGAAATTCAGCACCAAAAAGATAAACGCACTCGACGGCGCGGCGGCCTGCGAGGAGGAGTACTGGCCAGAGTAAACTAGTCAAAAACCCGTATATATGAGGTCTAGAAGAGCCATTTGAAAATTTCATAATTACCATTGCTGCGAACAGGAGGAAAAGATGGACATACAACAACACGGCGACAAGTTGGTCTGTGGTATGGGAAACCTGACATTTCTAGCAGCAACTGGCGGTGGTTTGATCCAAAAATAGAATTCTCTGGAAATAGATTCGCGATTCACTGATGCACTGTGTGCTGCAACGTCCTTCTCTTGTTTTAGCCCATAAATTGTGTTTGTCCATAGAAGAAGGTGGTGTTACAGTTGGCTCTGGTCGCGCAGGAGGAATGCGCCAGCAAGTGATGGCATGCCGGATGAGTGGTAAACCTGAGCACATTTCAAAGTCGACGATCGCTTATTAGATGGGCAAATGTTCGATTTGTGATGGTTACAAATTGTACGAAAATGTGTGGCAACCTCTGAGTACATGTAAAACCAGTTCGCAGTACGACTCTTTTGTTTTGAAAAAAAGTCCTTTTTCACTTTTTGCAGAGTTTTCGCGTTTGTCCGTTCAAAGTATCAATATGCAATATTAACGCTTACTTTCTCTTCGAAATTGTCTGATCACAAAAAAAAAGCAAATACTCTGAAGCTGTCACTTTTAAATGCAAATGGTCTTTCAAGACATCTTTTTAGTATAATAAAGTAAAGAGTGTCCTTAATTTGAAATCTTAAATTTTTTATTGATTCATACTCTATGAATTATAGATTGGAGTTATGTATAGAATAGCACATCGGATAAACGCCACGGTTTTGCTGGCAAGTAAGTACTCTTTTATTGAATTGTTCTATGACCGTTTCGCATAAATGTGGCTGAATTTCATTAATACACCTCCCAATTTACTCTTTCAAGGCGCTGGTGGTCGTGGTCGTGCACAGAGCTTTGACTTCAAAAGACCCCGAAAGAAAAAAGTCCAATGGCGTTAAATCGCTTATGAAAAAAGTACACGAACTAAGAAATAATTGTTGGCCCAAATATGTTGACACGGACATAATTTGTCCAATCTGATTGGTTGTTTCGGATCCGTTTTTGTATGATTTTTGTTGCCGGGTAATTGGTTCCTGAATAAAATTTCACAAAATTTAAGCTTAAGTCAACTCGCTTTTGAAGTTGACCAACTTTCATTATCGCTCATTGGCCTTGTGACGTAGATTTTGCTTATATTAACAAAGTTTAAGTTTGAAATTTGCGCTTTAACTCTGCTATATTTTTTATGGGGAGATTTGATAAATTTTCTTAAGTTTTCAGCACAGTACTACATTTTCAAAAATTCTAAAAATATCAGAAATGAATTCCGATCTCTTCGCAACTGGCCCATTCCACTCAGATACGTTGTCGTTGCCCTTTCCACATACATATCGCATTACAGCACTCTTTTCAGTATTCGCACGACTTCTTTCAAGTGCCTCTGCTGCGCATAACGCCGGCAAATGACCAAGACCCAGAGTCAGTGTCGAGGCCATGGTCAAGTACTCCGCTGAAACCAGTTTGAACCTTTTATACTCTCCGCTGCTAAGGAGATTATATTTTTAGCACACGTTTGAGTAGCCGGTGTATGTATACTTTATATTTAGTCCTACTGTGTAAGTTCGCCTGTGATCAAATGTATCATATTCTCTCGTGACTCCTTTCTGGTGCAATATTCCTAACCTCAGAAGTGGGCGCTTGCGTTGCAGCTTGACTTTCTGCCTACCTTTAGTGTCAACTATACACTTTCTAAGTTATTTATTGGCATCAACCGACAGCCAGTCGCCCAACATTCAACAGATTTCCGTAGATTGCTTCCGTTTATACCTGTTTGCCTCGGTTCGCCCATACGCCAATCAATAAATATGCCAAAAAACTATGTGATTGGGTTAAGTTAGTTCATTCATTCATAATACAGGCTCGGACTGCAAGCGTTTTTTATATTGGACGCGTTACTAGGAATTCGATTTGCATTTTAGTCACGAATGCGATGACTTCTTTCGAACGACTTACAGGTGGTTGACCATTGGTATGTAGATTAATGGAAACTTTAGTCGCGTCGGAATAGCTTCATCGCGCGCAAGTGGCGCTAGAAATATGCCACTCACGACGCCGCCGACGCATGGGTGATCGGTGAATTCCTACAATTTTTTTTTCATTTAATGTCGGCGTCGTCTATAACCAACCCTAGACCTATGGCTTCTCTTGACCATTTGTTTGAGTGAGTTACCTGTTTTGGACGAACGGAAGGGACCTACAACTTTGTACCGATTAATCAGGTTATGTGTAGAGGTAACGGCAAGTATCTTGCATCTTGGCGCGAGATTCTTCTATTCCGGCGTTATTGGTGACAAGTCTAGTGGAGATTTGTGGTGCCGAAGACATTTCGATCGCCAAGTCTTTTAATGGAATTACTGCGATTATTACATTCAGCTCAACAGCAAATTATAACTCCATGGAACGCACCCGCTAACTGTTTTTCTTATAAAAGTCTGTATCGTCTGCACATTTTGACACACCTTCCACTAAACAGAAAGTGCAACTATGCGAGAGTTGTTTTTTTTTTTTTTTTAATTCTTAAAAACAAACAAAATAAATAATCTGACAAAATCACAAGTTGATATTCAGTTGAGGAGTATATCTCTCACTAGACTTTTTGGTATCCATTTCCCCTAAGTTCTTATTCGGTTTGACACATTTCAAGCCGTTTGCACCTTTTTGACACTCAACATCGTGGCTGATCGCAACGAAATTTTCATCGTTCCAGGGTTGCAACTCAGTACTGCCGAGGAAGACGTACTGCAAGTTCCCCAGAAAGAACATCCCAGCTGAGATCATGAACACAATTTGCCATTTCGTACTGTCTGTCTGGAAAAATTGTGAACAAATATTACGACCTTCCTTCTATTTCTATATCAATACCCCACCTCATCGGCAACAATCACTCCGACAAAGAGTGGCGTCACCAAAGATATACAGCTGCAGAGAGTGTTTATGATTCCCATAATTATACCCGCGTGGTTCGGCGACAAATCGATAGCGTTCAGGCCACTGCCGACTGTAACGCCACCGTTGACACCGACTGTAACCACCATCAGGACAATGGCCAACACCATTTGACTTTCATCGAGATATGAAACTCCGACGAGAGTGGCAGCTGGAAGCCACATCGCTATCGAGTTGGCCGTCTTCCTAAGGGCTGCCAGAGACAGCACTGAATTCTTCATCAGGACATCCGCCAAGATGAGGTAGACGTAGGATAATACGAACATCGCTAGATACGGCAGTCCCGAGAACAGAGCATTGCTCTTGATGTTCATATTGAGGATGCCATGCAAATACGACGGTATCTCGGCTTGGATGGTTGAGTAGCCCCACGCTTCAGCCATTCGTACGACCATCAGTGAGAAGAATGGAATCGAAGAGAATATCGCCTTCCATGGTATTGGGATCTTCTTTTCAAACATATTTTCGACTTTCTGCTGCGACGATAGAATGTACTTCTTCTCCTGCGCACCGATAAACCTTGAATCACTTGGAGTATTGTCTGCGAGAGCTACCCACAGCAGGCACCAAGCCATACCCAGACCACCAGAAACATAGTATATTCCCGGCCACCCCATGCTTGATTGCGCGATGATACCAGTCAAAGCCATTGCGAGAATTGTTCCGATCTCTATGCCGGTATGACTCAGCGCTCCCAACCGTGTTCGTTCCTCGATCGGGGACCACTTGGCCAAATGGTCGTGAATGCACGGGTAGGACAGTCCCTGGAACATGCCTTGGAGCACCCTTATGCCGCAATATATCTGCCAACCACCAATTGGAATGCTCGCTGGTGTGATGAAACTTAGCGCCGACGATCCTAGCGTCGAGATGAGCATTGTGTACTTGGCACCAAACCTACGGCACACGAAACCACCGGGAAACTGCGTCAGGATGTAGCCCCAATAGAAGCTGCTGAGAATGTACGACTTTTGTTTTTCGTCCCAGTCGTACTCCTGCGGGAAAAAGAATCGATTAGAAAATTAAATGGGTGTCCCTGAAAACACTTACATCAAAGTTGGGATTGGTAGTCTCCGCGTGGGTCATAGCCACCACCGCCAGCGAGACATTCAGTCGACCCATATAGTTGACTATGAAGCTTAAGATAATTAGCAGCGCTTGGACATGGCGAGCTCCCAAAACAGGCCCTAAGTGGTAGAAAGTGCTCGCAAATTAGAAGGTATTTCGACGTAAATCTGTTTATAATAAAATTATCTGTCTGTCTGTGTGTTGCTTGTTAGCGCATCGTGGCTCACCCTAGACGTGTGGATTTCTGAGACGAAACAAGGGGCTTAATGGTGCAATAAACTTATTCAGAAGATGCAAGAATTTAAAGTCGTAAATAGGTTTTTCTTTTGCGAACCTTCGTGTTCTCCAGTACCAATGTCATAACATTGATATCCATACCAAAGGCTGTCATCATGAAGTATAGATTACAAATACACCTCCCCTACTGTTAAACTCTGAGTTGCGAGTACTCCTTCTTGATATAAGTAACTTCACAAGTGTGAATGTGTTAACAAGAGGGAAGTTGTCGTAATTGCATGCTGAAGATAGTACTTTGCTTTGCTTTGTCTTACTGAAAAAAAAATTCTCATTCAAGCAGATCCACTATTATGTCACTGAAGGCTTGGTTCTATGTGATTTTAACCGGCCACAACCACTAGTTGCTTATATCACAAATTGATTTATACCCAGTAAACCATGATGGGGTTCAACTGTGTTATTATAGCGTGGGAATTCTGACTATTTTATAAATTGTTAGTCTTGTGCGGAAAAGGGAAAACAAACAAACGTACTTAAGCGCACAACACAATGTGTGTCAATTTAAGTAATAATAATGAGGGAACCATAATTTGTTTATTTAATGTAATTATTTCGTTATACACCATCAATTTGTTGTGTAAGCTTCAGAACTTTTCGGCTTTTAATTTTATAAGCTGAAGTTCTGTCGATGCCATGAAGTAATACATTCTGGTGACGTTTATGATTATTGTACAACTTGTGCGATGCGCATATGAAATAAAAAATACAAAATTATTTTTTATTTCAAAGTCCCATGTATGTCATTGGATATGGATCCAATTTTGAATGACTCTGCCTCATAGATCTTGCTGAATTTGGGCGACGGCTGGTTGCATCGGTTGATTGCGACTTATTGGCATAGACCTACGACTTCTGAAAAGTTCACGATCTTGATGGCCTATTCATGTCACATCTGAGAGAGAAACCATACTCTAAAATCGTTCATGAATCATGCAGAATAACTATCGTGGTGTCTGCTCTGTGGCACGTCGTCTAACTCCATATCGTTCAATTTGGGTGAAAATAAAATGGTTACCATAGTTCTGTAGGGCTCGCTCACAAACGTCATTTTCAAAAAAGTACTGACCAATGACGCCGCTGGCCCAAAATCCGCACCAATCAGTAACTTTTTGTGGATTCATTGCCGCCTGGTGAACTAATCGCCCCGAAGCCTAGTCAGCAGTTGTTTTGAACGACGTTTTCTATGGTCATTACGTATGAGCTCATGGGTTAGGGGGGTCTTCTACGGATGTAGGCCGAAGTTCCGACGCGAAATTCGCCAAGTTGAAGGCCTTTTGTGGACGGCGAGGTATTGAATGCCTCTGGTTCTTCTGTACACTTTCTCAGTCGATCTGACGAAAGCGTCGCATTAGCGTACGGGTTTTGACTGATTTTTTACCGAACCGATGGTCTCGAATGTCGACTTTGAGGGGCCACCGCGTCTGCTGTAAAATTGATCGAATGCAATGTTTGCACTACAAACACTCATTCTGTTAAGAAACTTTCATCATTTGGAGCTGTTGCTCAATTGTGTAACTTTTCATGGTGATTTTAGCATTGAATAATAAACACCAGATTAGACTGACGCCATAAAAACAACATGGCCGCAGAAGACTGCTCACCGACCGATCCCAATTAAAAAATTCTTTACATATGGAATTTATTTTTGATTGATAGGAAATTTTAAATTTCAAAAAGAGAGAAACAGAGTTTGACATGTGACATCTAAAAAGGTTGCAGGACAACAATACATATTTAATAAATCTTTTACGACTTAACGTATCAACTGCCAGAAGGTGGCAAACTTATTAAGAGCTCTGTTGGCCCGAGTTACTTTCTGTACTGTTTTCAGTCACTTACCGCCAATCTCCACGACAGGAAAAGTGCTTTGAAAAGTGTTTCGCGTTTCTAATTGATCACTCTGTTATTGCCTTAAGGTGGGTGCCTACAATGGCAGTGAAAAAACGTTCAAGCTCATCTTGAGCGCATGAAAGTGGACACAGTCTTAAGAGCAGCCTTTGGCTAGTTGATTTTTTACTCGTGACATTCGACGTTTTTAAGAGTCACTCGCAAGGGGACACATGTCTTGGCCACTATCGGAAATAAGTTAACACAAAGTTTTACAAAGTTTTAACTCCACGGAATTCATTCAAATGCACACATGAAAAAATTAAACAAATTCATTCACTAACGCCATTCGGATTTAGTGGGTGAAACACCAGTTTCCAACAATTGTTGGAACTTTTTCAAACTATGTTTTAAAAATTCTAACTATACCAGCAATACACAGCTCACCTGTTTCAACAGACATCTATCAATTGCCCAACTGATCAGAGTTTATGTTGAGTTCCTAGCGTAGCGAATAAGGTAGGTAGCACTAATCACAAATCACAACTGTAACACGCTTCACAATGTTCACTCATTTCAAAACTTGGCACGTTCACCACAGTTCAGTTTGTGACCAGCAATATCGGCCAACTTATAGTCTTATGACAGCATCGCACATCATAGAGTTGATCGTATGGGTAAAATCATAGCATCAATTTGAAAATTGATTTATTACAATTTTTATACACTGATATGATAGTGCGCTGGAGTATCTGTCTATCTACTATCTTTCACGGTCAATGTTGAATTGAATCTTATCACTGTGCTGGAGCCTGTGCCGTATTTGAGTTTGAACATTTGCGTCCGAGAATCGTGAGAGACACTTTGCTGACAAATTGTTGCAATATAATAAATAACTACTTATGATGGGAGCGTGTGACAGATTTTTTCGTCTGCCCTAAATTACTCTGTGTGATTGGATAGTAATTGTTTTATTGTCAGCGGAAGTAATTTGCCGGTAGGTGGAGTTCCGAATTAATTTTTTTCTCTTACACCACTTACGACTTTGTGTAAGTTTGATAAGAGGTTATTTTTTACATCGGAGATATTGCTTGCTATCTAAGTGAATCTAGTTAGAGGCATGAGAGCTTCAAAAGTATTGTATCTAACAAGGTTTTCTTATTGGTTGACATTTTTATTGAAAGCAATAAGGCTCCGCTATAAAAAATCTTAATGGAGAACATGAATCTTCAAGTAAATTACTTTTGAAGCATCACCCACAATAGATGTCAATCTTGGCTATGACGAATTGATGTGCCATTTTTCTGAACTGAGTTTGCCAGCTGTAGTAGGCTGTCAATTCTTTACTGGTGATTAATGTGGAACAGCTCCTCGTATATGAACATTGGCTTTTATTGTGTTACACATCTAAACACATTTGCTCATGTACTCGGTGTGTAATAGAAAATTTGGATGATAACGAAATAAGGGGATGCAGCTCCGTGCTGCAAATCAAAATTGTACATGGTGCGCCATATTTTACGTCGGTATGTAAACATTGAATAACTTGGGCATTTATTAACCGAATGACTTGATTAGACGTGTTTTTTTAAATGTCCATTCAATACGATTTTAACCATTGATCGCATCGCATCGAAATTGTGACGCTACATTTAAAAAAGTCGTTCAGTTGGGTTAATTAAACGTGCCAATTGTCGAAAATATCGTGGCCAAGAAGCAGCGTCTCACAACACTATTCGTCAGTTAGTGACGAATTTTGTTGTGCACGGGACATTGCAAGATCATCGACATGCCGTTCATCAATGCCCAAGAGATCCATTGCCACACTGAAAATCGAACAATTTAGTTTCTGCCACGAAAATTACCTGGAAGTGAGCTGTCAAACACGGGCGGCATTGCCTGCCCACCCAGCTCTTCAGATTTGACCCATCCAGCCTTCTTTTTCTTGGGTGTATAGCTATAGTTTGATTTCCTACAGCATTTCCTATGCACTTAAATTTAACAACATTTTATCTATAAAAAATCAATTGCTTTGAATGAAGATGCCTTTAGTGACAGTTGTAATTGATTACAGGCAACAATCTTTGCATAAACGTAGGTACATGCAAAAACAATACACAAATCCGGCTTGGGATCGAATAACTAAGATTTGTTACATGTTATAGCTGAGCGTGACTTCCGTATAAAGTCGACATGTTTTTTTCTAAGATAAGATCCGTTTCTAAAAGTTAAGTGCACAGTTAATGTACTCGTATATTTGTTGAAAATGTTCGCGTGGAGAATTCACGCCGATTGAGTCCGTTTCTTGTACAATAATTGAATGGAGATCATCTTTGATTTAATAACTTGTGTGGCTCTTTTAAATGGCAAATGCATATGGCAGTCGTTCAGTCCCTAAAAAATGAATATGAATTCCAATTTGACGTTTACTTGTGAAAAACTAAAATGCACTTGTAGTATACTTTCGCTCATGATACCGACTGGTCTCGTAAATAGAAAATGAATATCGTTTTCTGCAAGAGTTACCTAACTTTGCCTATCTCACACCGATTGCATAAGCTTGATAAAGTGCTGTGAAAATAGTTATATAAATTCGTTCACTCCTTTTTGTCAGCGGACGTTTCGAATGTAAGTCAATCCTGCTGCCATTCGATATGGTATGTCGGTAATGAATGTCACAATTTATATCACTTATTTGCACGTTTTTATGGAGTTGGTATGTTTTAAATATGCTAATTTGATTAAGCTTTGATACCATGAACTCCATTTGGTCAAATTGTGCTCTATATTCACAACTGACATCGACAGCGAAACACTGCAGTCGATAATGAAATTCGCACAGCAGTTGAGAGGTTTGTGTATTTCTGCCCTTTTATATCCGCTCCGCCATCTATCGGTAAATTTCTAGTGAATTCCGGTTCGTCCCGAACAAACTCGATGGTTATAGATTTAGTTCGCTTAACTCTCCACTTATTTGACAGATTCGAGTTTCCAAGCGGACATATTTTTGGAGATATTTTGCTAAATTTTATTGTGATCAAATTCTTTAGATGGTAATTTTCTTAATGAATGTTCTGTTTTTCTTTTTTATTTATTAGTTATTCGTTCTTTTTTTACTTTTGGTTTGAAAAACCTATAAATTTGTAATTTTCTTAGAGAATGATCTGTTTTTTTTTTCCTTCTATTTGTTATTTAACTATTATAGTATTGATTTATAATTCAAAATATAAAAACTAACTAACTTTTATGAGTTCGATTATTCATAAATCAAAATCTGGAAGCAAATTTATTACATTTTGATGCAAATGAGGGGCAGATCAAAACTTATAAAAACCGTAGAAATTGCTAATATTGTTTATTAAACTTAAAACTTGATTAAACAAATGTGCAAATATGCCAATTTCGTAATAGCATATCTTTTTAAAACATTCGTGTAGTAGTTAATTTTTGAAAGAGTTTTCTTTGATACAAAAAGTAAAATTTGGACTTGCCCCCCTTTTGATGCAAGGTCCTCAATTGTGTTGATTGTGTATATTCTAATGAAAAATTTCAAATAAATGCCGATTCGTCAGGATTTTCACAATTTTCCTGGTGAACTTCGGAAAAGTTACGATCCGGAGTTTTCTTGATTTTTTTTGGGTTGTTGTTTTTGTCGAACGCCCCGGGTTTTTCCTCTTTGGTTCAAAAGTTAAGACTCCCACTCCTAGTCCGACGGAGGTAGGAATTCTTAAGAAATGGTCCATTTTCGATTGTTTTTTTTTGTGCGGCTCAAATCAAACTTCATATCTCAGACAAAATGAAGTAAAACAATCAATCTCAACTCCCTTAAGTCAGTCTGATTAATATTTAATTTATTATCGTGTCAGTTTGGGAAATCTCGGATTTGCAATGTTCGTGAATTTTCGCCCTTAGGGCCCGATTCTGGAGTTAAAATCCGCGATTCCTGGCGTTTCGGGACTTACATTTTATGGTGGATGTATCAGCCATAAACGATCGAAAACACACAAAAAAGCATGAAATTTTGTAGTTCGTTGGTTTTAATTTTCTTTGAAACTCGTAGACAGGTTTGTGTACACGATATTTTCTCAATTGAAAGTTAATGTCGTTTGAAATCGAATGAAATGTTTGGTTGGGGAGTTCTCACGTAATATCAATTGGAGTACATTAGATTATTTTCAGTTCATGAATAAATCAAGAATTTAGTAATTTATTGATTGTGAATATGAATATTAACTTAGTGGTCTAAAGAAACCAAATTCAAAAAAATGTGAAACTTCGTTTTTGACAAATGGGCAAAGGTTTAGGTTTTAGGAAAATAATTCTGCAGTCTCGCAGAAACAGATTAACTCACATTGATGACTGGAGACACCCCGTTTGCCTGCAAATTTCACTTCAAATAAATATAAATCATAAAAAAAGAGCCCCACAAATGCACCCACGGATATATTAGACTCTTCTATTTTTGTAACTTTATCTAGGTTTTAAATGAAATACTTCCCAATCGCTTACAAATTTGAAATAAAATTTACCTCTTATGTAAGTCATAAATGAATCACTCAAAACGTCACTATCAGATCACTAGGAGTACACAATCATGCGTAACACACAACGACAAACTCGTAATATTCACGTAGAAAATATAACAAATCTCATCGATAACATGACAGAACTTTTTTGCTAAAAACTACTGAACATCACTGTTGCCCCAAAAGAAACGATCTTCCAAATGCATGCCACCGACCAAGCGCAATCGTTGTATGTAATTATCGCACGTTTAGATTAACACTGAGCGCCGATAAACAAGCTAGAAGAAGAGGCAGCGTTAAAAAAAATATTAATAACAATTAAGTCGTGCAGCATCACAGGAAATAAAAAAAATATCTCTTCTTTATATATATTCGTACTTAGAAAACTGTTCAAATATTGATCAGTAACTGTTCAATAAACAATCTATAGTGCGTCAGACACTTTGTTGCTTAGTTGAGTTCACAGCTGTCCTTCTAATAGATTCGATTTGATAATAGCTATCACAGTCATTATTATCATTTAGCATAGTTTAAAGATTTAGAAAAGCAAAATACGATCAAGTGGGAACAAAAATTAATGACTTAAGTGGCATGACAAACTCTGCAAAGTGTACGAGGGCAGGCAAAGTAGTTTGATTGTTTAATGCCTCTTGCAGTTGAGCTTATTAAGGTGTTAGTCATGGTATTTAGACGATCGTGCGTAATTTCATAGTTGCTAGATCACAAATGCACTTAGCCACTGTTGTACGATGTCAGAAATAGTAATGGACGACGTTTTAATTGATGTGAATTAGAAAAAATCGTGGGTGCTGATTCAATCGCTTTGAATAGCATATGCTGACGGACAATATAGCAGGAGGCCCTTATTAATAGTTTGATGTTCTCTTGTAGCCGGAGTTATCGTTTTGAAATTACATCTGTGCATTGAGAACGAGAATAAACTTTCTATTTTAAATACAGACACGGACACGGACACAATAGATCCGATGAATAAATCATTGAACCGATTGTTGATAGTGCCCAATCCATTTACGAAAATAAAGATATACGTAGTTTCTCAGTTTTGCCTGAAAACGAGATATGTATATTGTACTTTTCTAGCAATTAACACCTAGGAGTAGGTAGGCAATGAGTTCCGGGTTGTTTTTTCTTGGCAATGGAGGGCGAATTATTTAAATCGCCAATTTTTTTCAATGGATACGGAATACAAGCATATAAATTGGTATATTTTTTTACATTTCACAGTTTATACCCCAATTTGGTACCAAGACTAATTTGACATTTTCACATTTCAATATGAAAACTGCAAAAATGGGTGTGACAGATGACATTTTAATGGCGGCTAAAACGACAACTGATTCAGCAAAGTGTAGCAGATTGAATGATGAAATAGTTGAATTTCAGTAATTTAAATGTGATGACATTAGGTCATAGTATAAAGATAGCAAATTGTACTGTCACATTTAGGAAAAATATGAATAAATTGGCTGAAAATACTTGGCAAATAAAATGAATACCTACCTTTTTTATGTGACTCTGGATCGGCCATCTGTGAGCAAGATAGACTTTTGTGGACTTACGTCATACAAAACAAAACTGTTGCAAACAAATTTTTATAAATTTAATTTGGGCAAATTTACAAATAATACTGTTCATATATCGACTTTTCAAAGTAAATCGTTTTTATGACTTGATTAAGAAGTTTTTAGCTAAAATGATTTGGTACTCTTACTAAGTAGCTAATCCGCCACACGCGAACCTTATTAATGTAGACATATCAAAACAAAATTTATTCAAATAACATTTCCCAGCTGGCAGCTTTTTTTTGTTTCAACATTGTTTGAAAATAAATTCGTTTAAAAATTTGTGGTTGCTTTGCAAACAATAATTGCTAGTGCTACACCCCCTTCGTAATACAACTCTTTTCTCTTTTATACGCAGCTATAAATGTTGAAATGTCAACATGCTTTAATGTGATAACAATTAGGAAAAAATCAGGTGTCATACGGGCATAAGAAAGACGTTGTTTCTTTTGTAAGTCTGTTAAGTTATTGAAGTACCTGCGTTTCATTGACAGCTATATAACGTCAAATTAATGTCAAACTGTCATCTTACGTTCAAGTCAAGTATCTAGTTTAGTAATGTCGTTTTCCATTGGGACAACCAAAAACTTTTTCAGATCTCAGATTTTTTGCGGCACATAGAACATGCAACGAAATTGATCTGCTTTTGTGAATGGATTAGTGCGTTATTTGACAACAATATCAGCTGTTCAAATTGCATTTGTTTTTGGTAAAATCAACCATGGAAATCGGCTTGAAAAATGTTTCCTCTGTTGTAGATACAAATGGAGTAGTTTCGGTGATTCGTAGTTTCCAGATGATGAGGAAAACAATGAAGATAATAATTCCTCCAAAACTGTGTCAATTGCTGTTTATTTATTTCTTTATTTTGGTTTTCACGAAACTTTGCACATTTGTTTTGAAACAAACTTCCTTAAATGAAATAAAACAGCTGTGCTGTATTTGTGGTAGTATGTGTAAATCTGAAAAAATATCGAGATTTGCAAAAAGTGATCCGAATCAAAAAAAAGATTGATTTTGTTTGCCAATGGAACGCGAAAAGTGATTTAGATCAAAAAAAAGATTGATTTCTTGTCGCAATGGAAAACGACATAAGTCTGACAGATCTCTCATTAGATGTATCTCGGTTTTGATTGGGGGAAATCGGTCATATTGGCAGCTGTTTCAGTTGACGTTTATGGAGGAGTAGCCGACGAATCTAGTCAAGAAATTCGTGACTGAGTACTAAGTTGACAGTTCGCATGTGTAGCTGACGTAGGAAAAGTGAAGTTCCCGATCAATTTATAGTTAAATCCTTACTCCCGTTAAAATGAGCCCAGCGTAAAAGTCATCAACTAATTACTCAGCAGTTACGTAAAATGTTTCTATGCTTTTGCCGCTAATTAATTTACTTGTGGACATTTCTTTTATTAATATACGGTGGTTAGGTTAAGCAAACACTATATTCTTTTATTATTTATATTAAATCAATCAATATTGCGGCAAATTTTGCGAATGCAGCAGTCAAACTACAACCAAAGGTTGACGTTCCAAGATTTGTGAATAAAAATTGTTGTTAAGTAAAGAAGTTTTCGTGTTTCTTATTTCGGAGCAGAATCCGAGTGAACAAAATGGCGGCCACAGTATTATTTTGACAGTTGCTAGTCCCAGATGCAAAAACTACTGGAAAACGAAAGACTGCACAACTGTAACATTTTTGAAAGCTTTGCAGAGGTCAAAGTCATTGACCGGCTTCTACACATTTTCAATATATACCTTTCAAATTTTAAAGAAGTTAATTGAATTGAAATTTCCGCAACAACTTTGTGATTTTTTATAGTAAATTTTAGCCCACAAATTCTCATACATCTTTTTATGTTTTTCTAAAGGTAAAATCAGCCCTCTTTCAGGAACCATTTTCATTCCAATATCGTGTGAATGAGGTGGCTGAATGTGATGAAAAGACTCTAATCTTAACGTGATGCGTTAACAAATCCACAAACGAAAAGACAAACAATTTTACTATACGTAGAAAAATATGGCATCTATCAACTGTTAAGCCTCAGCAGATACTCTATTTGTTTCTTGACTGTCAACAACCTATAAAATTTGTCACTATTGTCACTTGTATCAATAAAATAAAGGTATCACATGTATAACTGTATTCATAATTAACAGTCAAATCGCTTAATCTACTATTAAAATTATCTAAACCTATAATCAATTCTCTTCGAGATGCTTCTTTGGATCCGTCACAAAGTACACTGACCCTTGCCTCTCTTTGGTGCTAGCATTCCGCTCGCCATCGTGTTTGGGTAGAAAGTCAGCTCGATCCCACGGCTGGGTAGTGGTTGTGGCGAATAATATGTACTGCAGGTTGCCAACGAAAAACATCACTGCTCCGATTATGAACACGATTTGCCATTGCGATCGTTGCGTCTGAAAAAAAATATGAAAATTGAACTATTTCGTCTAGCTCAACTGCAATGAACTCACTTCATCGTTTACAACTATTCCAGCAACAAGTGGCGTCAAAATGGGCACCAGATTCGCAATCGAGTTCACTATTCCCATCAGAATGCCGGCATGGTGGGGTGACAGGTCGATGGTGTTCAAAGCACTTCCAATAGTCGCGCCGCCATTCAGGCCCACATTCAGAGTCACAAGCGTGATGGCCAAGCCCTTCTGGTTCTCATCAAGGAATCCAATACCGATGAACATTGCCGCTGGGATCCACATGGCAATGGTGCTGATTGTCTTCCTTACCACCGACAAGGTCGTCCATTTTTTCTTCAAAATAATGTCCGCGCCAATGAGGAACGCGAACGAGAAGATCAACATGGCCAGGTAGGGCAGCGCCGAATAAAGCGCGTTGCTCTTGATATTCATCCTAAGCACTCCGTGGAGGTACGCGGGTATTTCGGCCTGCATTGTTGTGAAGCCCCACGATTCGCATATACGCACAATCAGTAGGGACAGAACCGGAACGGACGTGAATATCGCCTTCCACGGAATTGGAATTTTCTCATCCACATTGTCGTTCGCCTTGGCCTGAGACATTAGTATGTAGTTGCGTTCGGTGGGAGTTATGAACCGCGCCGCTATTGGACTGTTCTCCACAAGAATGCAGAAAACCGCACTGAAAGCGATTCCCATTCCACCGAATACATAAGAAATGCCTGGCCATCCCAAGTCGGATTCCGCTATAATTCCAGTCAGGCCCATTGCAAGGATCGTGCCACACTCAATGCCGGTGTGACTGAGTCCACCCATGCGTGTCCGTTCCTCAACAGGGGACCACTGGGCGAGGTGCTCGTGGACACAGGGAAATATCATCCCCTGGAACAGACCCTGACCGACTCGCAACACGCAGTAGGCCTGCCAGCCACCCCAAGGAATACAAAATGGAGTGATTAAATTTAAAAGGGCCGACCCAAGGGTAGCTATCAGCAAGGTGATCTTGACGCCCAGCCTGAGCGCCATGTATCCTCCGAGAAACTGAGTGATGAAGTAGCCCCAATAGAAGCTGCTGATTACGTAGGATCTTTCCTTCTCGTCCCAATCGAATTCCTGGTGAGGAGGAAAATGTCAATTGGGTGTATAGGCGGAGCCTTTTGCTTACCGTAAAGTTTGGATTTGTTGTTGCGGCATTTGTCATGGCCACCAGCGACAAAGACACATTTAGCCTGATGGCATAGTTGATCGTGATTGCCAGAAATAGCAGAAAGGTTTGCAGGTCTCGGGCACCAAGGAACGGCCCTGCAAAAGTGAGTAAAGTGTTTGCAAAGAAGTATTAGTACCAATCCCTTTGGTGTCACCTTTAAGAGTCATTTTGTAAAATAGATGAACGGATGTGTGTGATTCTTGCAATTCTGTTAGAATGAATTCATGTTTATGAAACGCACAAGTGAAGTTGACACTTTTGGTACGAGCGCTCAGACTATCTAATCAAGAACACGGAACACCTTTCAAACGTACAAATGATACACCGAACTAAAACTACTCTTATCAACCAAAATACAATTGTGATACAGGGTTTTCTGATTTCTAATCATGGCTAGTACTCGTATTGAAGGAGATTCTCTGCAGTCGGGGAAAGGTTTGTCAGCAAAGGTTTAGCTACGAGTGGTACTCGCACACTTGTGTTATCACTGCTACTGTTAGCTCTTTGAATCGGGGACCATATTTTTGCAAATGATCGTCTTTCCTTTGTTAATATTGTTGGGTGTCAATTATATTTTCGTTCGTCAGTTTTGTGCTTGGTTAGGGCGGTCGTACACTGAGCAACTTTAGAGAACACAATTTTCTTTTTGAAAAACACTTGGCTAGTGGGCGTCCACTGCCAAAGTCGAAAAATCATCACTTCAGGTCATGGCCCATGTATTTAATATCGTAATTCGTTCCATGTCCTTTAAATCAATTACACTTTAATTAATTATTGTCAACATTGTGACTCACTTTATAGAGCTTTTAAGAGCTTGTTGTCATCACTTGAAATTTATTAAGCTAACTTCGGTTTTAGTTTTGAAATCCTTGCCACAATGCAATGCTTAAAGCGTGCAAAGGACATTTTTTTAAAGAACCATTTGAACCAATTCTGCTGGATTGAGCGAAAAATTTGAATAAAACCAAATCTCTTTTAAAAACATGATCGATTGAACTATTTTCTCCGGTTTTGTAGTATTTTTCCAATTTTTACAACTTCTTTTTTTCTCTTTATTGATATCCATTCTTTATAGGTCTTCTTCACAGGTGCGGTCCACTTTGCTATTCTGATCCACTTACAAACTGACCTTTACTCGCTCCAATCGCAGCCATAATCCAAAAGTGTTTGAGACCGTCCGTTTGTACTTTCGGTAGATCACTTAATAAGGGTCCACGGAATCGGCTCTAAATTTCTAGACAGACATTTTTTAAATAAAAATCCGAGTCCGACTGAAATTTTGCCTACTCGAGTCTGGCTATTTATGTACGTTCCGGTTGAAGGTTCTATTTGAACACAAATAACGGTAGATTAAGGCAATCTGCGAAATAAACTTTATTGAGCTTGTGAATTACTTTACAATAGATACATCACGATATACATTGGCACTCATTCAGCGGGCAATCTTTCGTTCAAATCGCGTAGCACAGTGTATTTAAGATATGGTCTCGCACATGGATCGTTTGGATTTATTTCTTTATAAAGGTACAGTCAAACATTTGCGTTTGGCATTACAGTCTTCGCTCATTTAAAATTGATTCTAATCGTAATCTTAAGGCTTATAGGTACTAACATTATCTACAGACGTTATAAACGATATGGCTCGGATTTTATGGGCTGGCAATATTTTAGTGATGGTAGTAGATATACCTACTAACTCTCTCTCTGCATAACATCTATCCGAGAACCGTGGGTGTGGAAAAATCGCATCTGTGGCCTTGGTGAGTTGAGCGGTTCGCACAATGTTGTTTACGATAAGCTGTCCGAGAGACCTAGGACATGTCTTATTGTATCGAAATCCCTCACGACAGTTACAATCAAACGGTTCTGTTGCCAAGATTTTGTTGCTGCAACTATTACTTACCATGCAAATGGCAATTGGGAAACCTTTGTCATTGCATCGGCTTACTTTCCCTACGACTCTTTAACTCCTCCACCACCAAATGCTGTTGTTGAGCTCGTTTGGGGCAGAAGTAAATGTAACATACGAGGAGATCGTCTTCTGGACTTCATCTTATCGTCCGACATCACCATCAACAATGTAGGTTGTCGACCTACCTTTGCTACAGCCAGGTGACAGCAAGTAATCGATGTTACTCTGTCAAACAGGCATTGCAAGGCTATCACAAATTGGAGGGTTTCGCCAGATAGGACTTTGTCAGTTCACAGATACATCGAATTTCAAATCTACTGTGAAGTTTCACCAACGCTAGAGAGGAGAAATCCGAGAAAAACAATTTGGGTTCGGTTTTAGGAGGAGCTTGGCAATTCTGTTAAAGCGCCACTCAAACTAAGATCAATACAAGCGCTAGAGAGGTCTACTCAGGATCTGAGCATTTTCATTTTCCATTATTTTGAACTAGCGTGTCCAGTTACAAAAAACCCCTCTAGAAAACCGGTACCTTGGTGGAATACCGAACTGCAGTGCTTTCGCAGAGAAACCAGGAAGCTCCTAAATCGGTCTTTAAAAACCAACTTAGAAGAAAACTGGAATCTGTATCGATCGAAACAAAAAGAATTTAAGAGAATAATTCGTAAATCGAAAAACGACTCTTATAGGAAGGAAGGAAACGAGACAAAGGCGGAGACTTTTAGTCTCCTGCTGGAGACTCACTTCCCGGGAAATCAGGTCACTACGTGCTCTTCAGTGGTACCGGCAACGGTGGCCACTTCTGCACAACCAAACACCTAGCGGCGTAGCTGGTATATTGCATCCAGAGTGGTGACGGATGACGCCATCAAATAAGCAATTTCATCTTTTGAGAGCTTCAAGTCACCGGGTCCTGATGGAATTTATCCGGTTATGCTGAAAATAGGTTTTAGTCAGCTGATGCCGACGCTGAAAAGAATTTTCGACGCTAGCTTTGCTTTGGCCTACATACCTTCTTCTTGGCGTATGGTTACAGTCGCAGAGATCCTTGGGCCTAATCGATGATTGGTGCACAAGAAATGGGCCTTCAGTAAAAGGAGAAGGAGAAAGGTCACTGGTCTGACTCAACTTGTGTTAAAAGCCGCCACTATCCCGATCTCCGATGAAGTTAAATATCTGGGAGTAATCCTCGATAGAAAGCTTCTTTGGTCCACGGATGTTGAATCAAAAACCGATAAAACGCTGTCAACTTTCTGGCAGTGCAGAGGCGCTTTTGGCAAGACATGGGACTTATCTCCTAAAAGGGTCCTTTGGATCTATACGGCAATGATAAGACCACTTCCCTCATATGCATCGGTTGTATGGTGGATAAGGCTTTCGCGGAAACGTGTTACTGCTTCTTTTGCCAAACTTCAAAGAACGGTTTGTCTTGGATGCACAGGGGCCTTCCCTAGCACTCCGGCCTCTGCTCTAGATACTGTGATGAACCTCCCCCCTCTTGATATTTTTATCATGGGGTGTACGCTGAAAACCATCTCTCGGTTAAAGAGAGGTGCGACAAAACTACCACGTCAACTTCCCTCAGATAACGGAATGGATCCGGCCAGACTATGAGCCTGGGAAAGAATGCCATCGTGTATTCACCGATGGCTCCAAAACCGGACGGGGGTCTGGTTCTGGAGTCTTTGTGGAAAGCGAGAACATTAGACTACACTACCCCTTAGGTAACCATGCGTCTGTCTTCCAAGCGGAGATTTTCGCTATCCTTGTGGCTATGCGCTATTTTGTGACTAACAGGTGGAGGGATAGAAGCATATGCGTTTGCAGTGATAGCCAAGCTGCATTAAAAGCGTTGCTTAACCCTCTTACCTCGTCCAAGTTAGTGCTCGAACTCAAGCTTGCTCTGAACTTGTTCGGAAGGGTTAACACATTGAATCTTGTTTGGGTCCCAGGTCACACTGGTATCCAGGGAAATGAGATCGCTGATGAGCTTGCCAGACGGGGTTCAGAAGAAGCTTTCTCAGGACCTTAACCTGCGTTGGGTCTGCCTGCGTCTGTGGCTAGGTCATTCATTGATAATTGGGTTTGTCGTGAACACGAGCGTCTATGGCGTGACTGTGGGTGTTGGCAGACCAAACGACTGCGTCCGGACATCTGTGCAAGGTCCGCGTCTTTCCTTCTGTCTGTTAGGAGAATCGACTGCAGACTGCTTGTGGGCGTCCTCTTGGGCCACCAAACTTTTGCCAAACACTTAAAGGTGTTGGGCTTGAGCGACACCACCATCTGTCCTGCTTGCGGAGAGGAAGATGACACAGCGGAACACTTCCTCTGTAGCTGTCTCGCCTTTGCTCATATTAGGTGGCGGATCTTTGGGGCTGATGTGGTAAGTCACATCTAAGCTCTTCTTCGAAAGGCGGGAAAACTAAGTACATTAATGTAAGGTGTCTGTTTGGCAGTACAATGGACCTGTAGTTGTGTTTGAGTGCCCCATCGGAAATTAACAACCTCCGACAAAAAAAAAAAAAAAACTCTAAGTTGGAATGTAAAACTGGATCACGTAAAACACGTGATCCAGTTTAATGTTTCTACAAATGTTTCAATCGACATTAAGAGCAGCAGACAGTAGGATCAGAAACGCGTGCTTCAAGACGAAGTCTTTTTTTTAACTCTTAAAGCAGCTCCAATTTTAGTATATAAGCACACTTATTGTTTTCGCACCCATCTACTTTGATAGTTTTTCCATTGCATTTTCATATGACCACAAGAACACGCTTAGCTCTTCCCTTCAACTCGCAATCCTGTTGCCGCTGTTTTGTTTTGCTCCTACATTCAAAAATCCTCATATATTTCACTTGAAAGTACAACTTACTAATAGTTCTTAGTTTTTTTAAATTAAATTTACAACTGTTTACTCAAAGTAAAATGCGTTTGGTTTACTCGCAAAAACTCTGATTTAATTCACAATCGTTATATTAACTAGAAAATTCAAAAGAGGAAGTCCCCTTTGCAGCGTTCCCGTCGTTGGGCAGAGTTCTCATTGCGTTAGAAAATGGTACTCAAATGGGTCTGAAGGTAAAACGCGATAATGTACCTAAAACGGCTTTATATTATATTTTTCAATTAGAATCGGACATTTTCTAATACAAATCTCTATACATAAAAGAATAGCTTTTCAAAAGATTTTCAGCACGCAATTACAACAACTACTGTCAGTCCTCGAAGTGTTAAGTAGAGCGTAGATATTGTAATTGCGTGCTGAAAATCCTACTTTACTTTGATGAGATCGAAGAAGCTCAAAAAACAGGCCTATTATTAAAAATGTAAAATGAGTCACAATCTAAACATTATTTGTTCAACCATTTTATTTTATTTCGCAATTTTTTTTCTGAGTTTGACATCGAGGACTGCACGCAATAACAAAACCGATACTACGGTTTCTATGTTTGTGTAGAAGCACATTATTTTCTGTTGACAGTGTGCAGCTATAAAACAAGCACAGTATTTTCTGCTAACAGTGTTCAGCTATAAAACATTTGCAGAGCTATTTTTGAGAACAAAATAGCAGTCCGCCATGTTAAAATCTGTTTTATCAAACGAACAAGCATAAATTATTTTAATTAACATTCGTGATAGCTTTTTGACGCTTAACTCCCTCCAGAGGTAGTTTCAGAGAGCGAATAACTAACGACAGCAAAATTTCAAGTCGGTACGATTTTTTATTTACCTAAGACCTAAGAGCAATGCTCCCACTTTTATACAATTTAAACTTCAAATAAATAGTTGGTGGAATAACATTTTTCATTGATAAGAAAAGTTCTCACAGTTCCTTAGTCACCAAATAGTAGGCCGTTCAACCGTTGACCTGTTTGTTTGTCGGGCTCATTTTATGATATCATCATCTCCTTTGTACCTATTCTCTTATGCATCATGCCTTTCACTTTGTAATATGTAACCGTTCACACTGCATAATTTTGACACAAATATATAAAAAAAAAAACATTTTATTCATTTTTAAAAATAATAACTTAGTTTATCTAAGGAAGTACAAAATTCTTACAACTGAACTGGTGCTATAAGTAACAATAATTATCTATTAATTAATATGTTAATAATAAATATAATTCCGTTTTAATCTATCGCTCCGCGGACAACGCAGAAGCTTCAAAATTCTCCCAACAGTTTCAAAACTGGGTCGCCCTTGGAAATTCTTTTACCCCCTTCGACGGATCGTCGTCTTTTGCTTCAGTCACATGGGCTTCCTTGTCGAGAAGTAGAAAATGTTCGTCATTCCAGGGTTGCAATTGAGTCGATCCAAATGTTATGTAGAACAAGTTACCAACGGCGAACGCCACAGCTGATATTATGAAGACAATTTGCCATTCGGTCCGATCGTGCTGAAGATGCAAAAATATCAGCAAACAAATTTGATTTCATATAAAGGAAACTCACCTCATCGACCACGATCCACCCGACCAAAAGCGGCGTAATGAGCGTTATTACATTGGCAGACGTATTCACGATTCCCATCAGAATGCCGGCGTGATTTGGTGACAGGTCGATCGTGTTCAGAGTACTGCCAATCGTTGCACCCGAGTTGACACCAACAACTACAGTCATCAGGACTATGGCGAAGGTTTTATGTTCCTCGTCCAAGAATCCGATGCCTATAAGACCGGCTGCGGGAATCCAAAACGCAATCGAGTTAAATGTCCTCCTCAGCGCTGTCAACGACAGGCAGTTGCGCTTTATCAGAATCTCCGACGTGATCAAGTAGATGTAGGACATTATCCACATGGCTAGGTAGGGCAGGGATGAGAAGAGGGTGTTTTTCTTGATATCCATCCACAAGACCCCGTTCATGTATGAAGGAATCTCCGCCTGCAGCGTCGAGAAACCCCAGGACTCTGCAGAGCGTGCCACTATCAACGCCCAGAAGGGCAGTGATGTCCAAATGGCTTTCCATGGAACTGGCGTTCGTTTTGTTTCCTCCGCCGTCTGCTTCTGGCTCAAGGAAGCCACAATGTACTGCTTTTCTGTGTCCGAAATCCAACCGGACGCAGACGGAGTATTTGCCGAAAATACTACCCAGAGTATACACCAGGCGACTCCAACCGCCCCAGAGATGTACGATATACCAGGCCAGCCCATGCTGGATGAAGCTATGGCCCCACTCACTGCCATAGCGAGTAGGGTACCACATTCGATTCCCGTCTGACTAAGGGCGCCCAACCTGTTTCGCTCCTCAACTGGAGACCAATTTGCCAAATGAGCGTGAATAGCCGGGAATAGAAATCCCTGAAACAGGCCCTGGACCACGCGTATCGCACAGAACAGTTTCCATCCGCCAAGTGGAATGCAGAAGGGTGTGATGATGGCGAAAGCAGCGGAGCCCAACGTCGATATGAACATTGTCAGCTTGGCTCCGAACCGGCGACAGAAGTAGCCTCCGGGAAACTGCGTGATCACATAGCCCCAGTAGAAGCTGCTTAGTATGTAGGAAATCTCCTTGCCGCTCCAGTCGTATTCCTGCAAATTGAGACAAAAATCAGTGACGAGATGGAGGACTGCTACGGCATGCTTACGTCAAAGTTGGGATTGGTGCTGTTGGCGTTGGTCATTGCCACCACGGCAACACCGATATTCAGCTTTGCGATATAATTCACGACAATTGCGAGGAAGATTAGCAACGCCTGAAGATGGCGTACGCCGAGTGTGGGACCTGAGTTAATTTTCAAATAACCCGTGTATATAAATTAATTTGTTATCTTATCAGTTAAATGATTTTATCGTCTGTCTCATTAAAACACTGTAGAGGTATTCGTAGTGCATTAGTCAAGATATATCGGGGCTTTAATCTAAATTACTGTAGGTATATTCATCAAGCTGTTTGAATGACAATACCTCCTCAAGCAAGAGATGTTTGAAAGAGTCATTTTGGCAGCATGGTAGTGACATGTGAGTGGGTTTAGGTCAGTGGATGCAGGTAGCATTCTGCGAATTCTAAGGACAGGTTGTACCAGTGACTGTAATATTCAAACTGCGTCTATATTTTTATTGTGCATTTTTGATAGGAAACTGTCAGTTTAGTATGTGCTGATGACACAATTTGCAGTGAGTTCGAAAACTATTATTCAGACGAATTATATCTTCAAGGCCTTAACACTCTTGGACCCTTCAAAGTTCACTTTACTCATTTGCATAATCGTGATGATCTGTTATTGAAGATTATCAAGCCGAAAGTAACTCTCAAAACGGTGCTAAAACAGAGAACTAAAACGAATCGAATGCGCGACTCTATTAATCTTGTGCTAATGATGTGTTAAGCCATTTCCGCGAGACACAAAAATGAGAATACCAAACGATTCCTACAGAAATTAAAAATTGTTTCCCTATAGTTCGAAGAATGCACTCCGTTGAAAAAAAAAACATTCAACCTCTTTCTCATATTTCTAACTTTCCTTAGTTGTATCCAAACAAAAACAAAGAAACTTGAAGCAACTCAAAGGTGGGCCATCTAGTGGTTTCATTTTAAATCATAGGTTATTTTGACACTGACGGCTGTTTTCCGTTGGAAATCTTGACAGGAAGTCAGTATCATACCTCCGCGGTATGAAATAAGTGGCTTTATGCTTCAATAGTTGGGAAATATTGAAAACGTATTCCCAAAGTGAGTGCTGTGTAGCCCAAACAGTGAGTTTTTTTGAAAATACGTTTTCGTCAAAAAGAAAAACCACCGTACCTGCTGTACGCAAGTTCGTGAGACTGGACAACACCATGAGTGTTCGTCGTACGGTGCACACAGATGAGAATGTGGCTGCTGTAGACGAGAGTGTGAGACTCAATTCACGGACATCTTTCTTCGAAAATGAGGCTAGGAACAACGTTTCGGTCAACGGTGGGCGTTACAGAGCCATGTTAACCTATTTTTTTTATACCCTCCACAGGAAGGTATATTCACTTTGTCATTACATTTGTAACGCCAAGAAGGAGTCACCGGAGACCACATAAAGTGTATATATTCTGAGTCAGGATCACATTCTGAATCGATTTAGCCATGTCCATCTGTCTGTCTGTCTGTTGAAAGCACGATAGCGCCCAAAGGAATTGACATAGGCAAATGAAGTTTGGTGAAAAGACTCCTTTTGATCGTCGTTAGGTTGGTATTAAAAATGGGCTATATCGGTCCAGTAGTTCGTGTACCTCCCATACAAAATCAATATTAGACCCATGTGCCTCTCTGTTGAAAACACGATAGTGTCCAAAAGAATCCACGTAGGCAAGTGAAATTTTGTGAATGGACTTCTTTCTATTGTCGTCAAGTTGTTACTAAAAATGGGCTATGTCGGTCATGTAGTTCGGGTACCTCCCATACAAAATCAATATAAGGCCCATATGTCTCTCTGTCTGTTGAAAACGGGATAGCGTCGATACAAATCGACCTAGGCAAGTGAAATTTTGTGAGAGGACTTACTTTTATCGTCGTCAGGTTGATATTAAAATTGGGCTTTGCCGGTCGGTTTCTGGTACCTCCCCTACAAAACCAGTTTTGCATGACTTGTATGCAGTAGAGGGTATCAATGCATCGGCCAGGCCGGTGATAACACTTTTACTTGTTTTTACTGAAATTGAAGACATGGATTTGGATGACCTCTGGTTCATGTAGGATGGCGCGCCATGCCATACAACAGCCCATTCCACAATCGATCTTTTGAGCACCAAATTCCCAAATCTAGTTATCAGCCGTTTTGGCGATGTTAATTGGCCCCCTCGGAGCTGCGATTTGACTTTTGTTTTGGAACTGTGAAGGACCGATGTTATACCAACATCCAAGCAATCGGTTAGCTACAGCCGGAAACCATCAACAAGCTCTTGGAAAGTGGGAGTAACAGAATGCGCTACTCCGAAGCTAGCCGAGGTAGACACTTGAACGGCGTTGTTCATAATGGGAATTAATTAATGGGAATGTTTGTTCTTACTAATAAAGCCATAATACACGGAAAAAATGTAATGTTGTTCATTTTATTGCACTTTTAAAAAGAAATTTGGATTAGGTCCACCCTGTATATCAATAGAAACAAAAAAGCGGGCCTACATTCAGGCGCTAAATTAAAAAACGACTTGCGACTTGCAATGCATGAGAAGGGTATCAATAAATACTCGAGATTGTTTAAAAGTAAATTAATCAAGTGTGTATACTGTGCAGTGCCCTAGAAGTGGTTCAGCCTTTTCCCATGTTTAGAAGCTGTCAAAACAATATACAAAATAATATTGGTTGCATTTAATAGAATAGCATACTAACTACGATCTAATCAATTTACTTTTTAAATTCTCTACATTTTTTTTTCTTAAATCCGCAGTTGTGTTTGGAAAAAGGCATGCAAATGGCCTTATTCCCGGAATGAGAAAGTCCTAACAAGATTCCAAAATAAATGACGGAATTTATATGAAAATAAGAACTCTTATCATTTCTAAATCTTGAAAAATTACACAATTTGATAAAAAACCAACAATTTTCGCAAATATTAAGACACTAGACCAAGCTTCGCATGTTAAGACGTTCGCGCGGCTTCATTCAACAAAATGATATGTAGTTTAATTGAATAAAATTCAGAAGATTTTTATTGGTTGTTATGCTATTGCTGTCAAACGCGTCGGTCGGCATACCCTTCTAAAGAGTTGCAGCATTTGAACTCATATCTAAAGGATCACAAACTTTATTTCGCCCTCCACTTGGACACTCCGACAACATTCAAAACGGTTGATATCAACTTTCTCGCAATTAAATTCGTCTATTGATGGGAATACCTTAGCAATTCCAAATTTTTATTGGCTCACTAAAATGCAAATAGTTTGAGAAAAGGCTTCCGAACCTTCTGAAATGCTTGTTCACATTGGTTATATAGATGGTTACGAAAACTCCCACTGAAGCCGTTCAGTTCCGATTTTATGTACCTTTATTTATTCCACTAGCACTCATTGCAACTTGAATTCCCTTTCTTATCCAAACGCTGTAACATTTAAATTTATTTTTGCAAAACTATCTTCCCCCGTGAGCTACCGTGAAATCGATTTTGATTTTATCACCAACTTACGCCAAACTAAGCGGTATAAAAGCTGTAAACTTATATTTATATTCTTGTGGCTGAAAGTTCATCAAACAGATAACTTTTTTTATCAGATTTAGTTCATAATCTAAATCTCAGTCAATGCTAATGATTTGAAACACATAGGTAATAAATAATAAATCACGAGTCAAAGTCCGTTGTCGTGTGTATGTAGGCAGGCAGTAAGGTGTACATACATTGAACTAGGCCCTCATAAAAATACTCTTCAAACCTGACACAGAAAGTTACAGGCCGATTCGATTTGAAAGTAGGGTATGCTATGATGCAGTTAAAAATAAAACAAGTAAAAGTGTTATCATCGCCCTGGCCGATGCTTTGATACCCTCTACTGCATACAAGTCATGCAAAACTGGTTTTGTATGGGAGGTACCAGAACTACTTGACCGACAAAGCCCAATTTTAATATCAGCCTGACGACGATAAAAGTAAGTCCTCTCACAAAATTTCACTTGCCTAGGTCGATTTGTATCGATGTTATCCTGTTTTCAACAGACAGAGAGACACATGGGTCTGTTATTGATTTTGTATGGGAGGTACCAGAACTACTTGACCTGCAAAGCCTATTTTCAATACCAACCTGACGACGATAAAAATAAGTCATTTCACCAAACTTCATTCGCATAGGTTGATTACTTTGGGCGCTATCGTGATTTCAACAGACAGGCGGACAGACAGACTGACAGACACACAGACGGACATGGCTAAATTGATTCAGAATGTGATCCTGATTCAGAATATATATACTTTAGGAGGTCTCCGGTGGCTCCTTCCTGGCGTTACAAATGTAATGACAAAGTGAATATACATTCCTGTGGAGGGTATAAAAATAGGAACCCTATTCCGCGAATCGAAGCGATTTTATTCAGTTGAAATTCCACTTTGTTGTTAGCGGACTGGCCTAATAAGCGAGGAGTTTCATGTTCGATACCTGGAAACGAAAAATCCGGTACATCTTAAGATGTCCACTGAGTTACCCAACGAGCATCCGAGAGTATAACAACTGCCTGAGAAAGTTTCAAAACGGACTTGGCATAAGATTGTAGGTGACTTCCAAAGGTAAAAACTCACGCAAACGAATGATTGTGGAAGAGAATTCTTTGGGTATCAACTAATTTTTGTTTTTTTAATAACCTACAATGGGGTTTCATTTTTTATTTAAGCTCTGGTTTGGGTTGTTTTCTCCCTATACATTTTAATGGAAGTTACGTTTATTTGTTATCGAAACATATAAGCTTTAACATTTCCTCGGTGTGCGATGTCACTTTCCTCTCCTTTTCCTTAATAAAAACATATTTTCTCATACATCCTTTTATGCTTGTGTAGAACTGATGAAAGGCTTTGATTAAGCCCCTGCTTCTACCCAACTTTGTAGGGTTCTATTTAGATTTTCTCTTTTTATTCTATTTGGCGTTTACCTATGAGCACTTACTTTCTTATATTTAAAACCCAGCTCAGTTAGGGATTTCTGCAGAAAAAAAAAATGTAGAAACGGTGGAGGGCAACACCCTGTGCTCCAAATAAATTTTAAGAATTAGATTGCCCTATGAAATTAAATCTTGGCATGCGATATTCATTAGCAGCTATTAATTTGTGTGTTCGTGCAAATTGCTTTTAACTTATGGACTAATTTGGTAATTTATTATATGGGGCATTTTATTTATTTAAATTGCGTATGACACTTCAAAGAAGATCAGAGTAATACTCTTACTCAATGCTCAATGAAAGTCTTCATTCAGCTATAGGAGTATGAAGAAATTAACTAATTCTGACTTAAATATGTTAATGGGGGCTTTAAAATGTATTCGGTACAATTAACTGAATTAAACTTATTCCAATTTTGTTGCAAACCAAATTGTGCCAGAGGGAGGTGGATTCTTTAGCGAAAGAGCACACGCTGATAGCCTCCACAGAGCTTTGTACAAGATTCCCATCAAAAAAACAATAATCTTCAAATCATTATCAGCACACAGCAATTTATTATGATTGACGTAAACAAAAGTCACTCAACGAATTTGCTAATCAATGAAAATCGTGCATCAAAAATAAAACTTAAAAATAACATTTATTCATAATTCATTTCTAACGAAAAAACAAGCAAAGGAGCAATCAGCTTTAGGGAAATTATTAACAAATTTTTACCAACTATCCATTTCCATTTCTGTTTAAAAACTATGAATAGATTTAAATAACAACATCTACACCAATTTGTACTTACCACTTGTGAATACCCACAGGAGCAGGGTAGTACAGGCTGGTTGACCCTTTTTTTTAATTTGACCATGAAAGAAGTAAGGCAACTTAATAGTTGTGATTTTGTAGTTCATTTATATTTCCTTAAACCAGACGTCATATGTTTTTTGTTTGAGAAGTAATAACAGTAATTTTTGACAGTTCACAAGTAAAGTTGTCTAAACTGTTGCCAAGTGTTTCAAAATTTCAGAAAAAGAAAAATGGTTACATACATTAATTTGCAAGCTGACTATTTCTATAAACTAAAAAACTATCAGCTTCAAAGGAACTCAACCTTGTTGACCACTTTTGAATGATTGACAGTAATATTGATACGAGGGTGGCAATGGCGCAAGTTTTGAGTTAATACTCGGCAACTCAAACATAAAAGAGACACTTATAATATCAGACTTTTTCCATCACTACATCAAAAAAAAAAAGTGTCGGCGACTAAGGGTCCCAGGTTCGAATCCCGAAAAAAAAACGCAAATTCCAAATTAAGGTCTTTTTCACTGCGCCACCTCTCGCGAAAGTCTGACAAACATCCGAGAGTGCCAACAAATTAAAAATTCACACAAAACGAACGGTTGTGAGAAGCTAGTCCTAGGGTCCCTCCTACGAACCTGTTGCGCCAACTATTTATTTTTATTTTATTTACATCAAAAAAGTACAATGGACCGGATTAGTCTGGGTGCTCCCGAAATTGAAAAACCCTTTAAAAAAAAAAAAAAAACAGTAAAATATATTGACTGTTGTTTTCGTAGATACCCTATGAATAACCTGTCGACTTACACTGTTCAACAATTCACTTCAAATAAAACGCCAACTCAATTGGTGTTGGTGAGTCCTTAATTTTAATATTTTTCTATAACTACAAACTTACAAACTATTTCATTGAATACAACTTCTTACAGCTCAACAAAAAAAAAAAAAAAAGGGCCCTGAGACCATTTCTTTATAAAACTACTAACAATTCATACAATATCGTATAAGGATACAGACATACAGATGTGATCAATAACATAAACAAATATGAAAACACTATTCCATCGGAATCATATTAATTACAAAAAAAAAAAAACCTTGAAACTCATTAACGATGTTCATCTTCCTCTTCCTGCAACCTCAATATATCAGCCTTATTCATAAAATAGTAACTTGGCTGGCGTCCTTTTAAATCCTTAATCGTTCGCTTGGCACCTTTGCGGATCAATATCCGACTAACACCTTCCACAGAATTCGTACCCATCGCATAGTGCAGTGGTGTTCGTTCCAACTGGAAAAATATGGAACAAATTGTTAAGTTGGTAGTTTAATATTTAATATATAAATGAAAAAATTATATATAAACTATTAAATAAATAGACAAATAAATTAATATTCAATATGAGCAATTGAATTTAATGCTGGTATAGAATTTTGACCTATTTTCTACGAATAGTGGAAGGAAGAATGGAACACAATGGAAACTTTCAAATTACAATAGCCAATTTTGGAATTAGAATTAAAAGTTTGTAAAATGTTAGGTAGACTCTATAAACTAAAAAAAATAAAAACCGTGCAAAATAAGCCAAGAACACAAATATATTACAGAGACTTATGATTCAGCCTAAAAATCTTCGAAAATAAAAAAAATATGCTAAATATATTTTTAAATTAAAAAAAAAAAATAAAAAAATCTCACCATCGAACAGGCTATCAAAGTCATACTCACATTATCACCATACTTCAATGCGTCTGGAGATGTGTTGACAAAATATTCAACAATTTCCTCTAGCTCCTTCAGAACAGCAATATGCAATGCAGTGCGCCCTAGAAAAATAAACGGAAATCAATCACTTGACGTATGAGAATCATATAAATATAATCCTCTCTGCACTTAAAACTACAAGCTGCTTCGAACAGATCAAAATCATTATCTTGGGCCATTCACCTAATCAACGTCTGTCCGATTATGAGTTCTAAAAGTGCAATAATCTTTTGAAGAGGAACTAATTTAACTAATAAAACGGGTTTTCCACGGGTTTTTTTCGCAATGAATCAGTGCTTTTAAAAATAAATGCAATCAGTCCTTACAAAGTTTGTAGTGTGCTGAACGCTGAAGTGTTGAGTAGAACGTGCTTTCTTAGGAGGTTTTCGTTTTTTATCGCTTTATTCAGTGTTGTTCGACTGATCGAAAGACTATCATCGTTTATGTTGTAAGTTAGGCAATTGTGCGCTTGAATAGTTGGAAGTCGATCGGCTTTGCTACTGACAAATTTAGTTTAGTCAGGCGGCTCTCTTCAGCAGCGGGCTGAACTTGTTCAAAATGAACAAAATTTGAATTGTCTCCGTCAATGACGAACGGGACAAAGCAATGGTCGATAATTTTTCATTACCAAAAGTGCATAAACATGGTTTCCGGGACATTCAGTTTTGACAAGATAGTGGCAAATGTCATGTCGCTTGAAAAAACACAGAATAATTGCAGAAAGAATTTGATGACAACAACATGTTTAGAAAAGTAATTGAGTGGGTAGATATCTGATGCAGTTTAATCTCTGCGAATAAGCCAGCAACTATTTCATTCTTCGAAGATAGAACCGAGTACAACATTCGCGATATACGGCTTTAAATGACCGAAAAAGTAGTCGAGCTCGTGAGGTGTTAATTTAGTCAATTTGAGCATGTTCTATATCAATTTTAAGCCCTGCAGCTCTACAGAAAACACACTTTATAATAGCGTAAGCATATGGAAAGTTGTTGACGTTTTTTTGTATACATTTTCGAAGGCATGCCAAGATTTAAACCCCTTGCAAAACTATTGTGACTCCCTGATTAATTTTTCATGTGACCACAACTTTTACAGAGCCCAATCGTAGGCTTTTGCAAACCGTCTACACAATCTGGAGTGAGCAGGGATTTTTTTTAGTGTTCAACCACAGCAGTATTTAAAAAAAAAAACTATTAGTTAATGCACACCACTCACCGTAATAATTTTTGGCCTTAATTAGCCATTTCCCTTTGGCAGTCGCTGTAATCTCCTTAACCTTCTCAAAGTCTCCCTCCCTTACCGCTTGATGTAGTTCCTCACGCGTTTCCTAAAAGAAACAGATCTCAAATCAAACCTCGAATGAATCCCTCGCAAACAAACCTCCAAATTCCGCAGGCCACTTAGAAAATCCACCAAACTATCGTGCCCTCTTGATTGAGCCAAGTCAACAATAGCACTCCCCTCGTCGTCGACTACATCAAGAATATGATCATAACCAGCCAGCGCCAAATTCTCGAAAGCTTTCGTGTCACCTAAAACCAGGGGTCCTTAATAAAATTGACGACAAATGACCTTCTTCTACCCACCAACAACGGCCCAAGACAGCACATAACGATCAATCTCCTTGGCATTGCCCGGCTGGTTGGCCTGCAGCGAAACATCCCTCGCTGTTCGATACAGCTCATCTCGATAGGTCACATCGATTTGTGACTCTTCGATCAGATTGAGCAAACCATTGCGACGATGGGATCGTGCACACGCGAAATGCAACAAACTCTGTCCGTGCTCATCGCGATCTTCACTCTTCGATTCCTCGGGAGAAGACATTCGTTCCTCCACCAAAGCGGAATCAATGCCATTCCTCTTTACCGGGGAGTCGATTGCATCAGGCTCCGAATTGGCCAACGCCGTGGAATTGGTATCACTAGTGTTGGTGTCGTTGTCGCGATTGTTCGGACGCGATTGTAGAAAGTTTTGAAGGAACCCAGTCAAATATGCAACCGGATCGGAAGGACGTTTCTCTGCGATTTCCGTGAGACCCTTGATAAGGGGATCGCCCAAGCCTGCAATTGGAAATGTTTTTCTTTCATGTCCTACTACAACTTGGATTTAACTTACTGCTGGCCAAGTATCTACCCTGTTCTGTTTTGAAAATTGCATTCTGGGAGTAGTTTTCAGCTTTGCCTGTGTTGTTTGTAGAAAAAGTTGTACAATGCAATTAAAAATAGCTCTATAGGAATAGGATTTAGTGGAATCAACGTATAAGTTTACAAAAAACAAGATCACATGGTACGAAAATAAGCATTTTGCAAAATCAATCTCTATGATATATCAGGAGAATGTACATAATCGGGTCGGCACAATGAGAGGTGTTCCGGGCAAGTCTTACAATTAAGTTTTAAACTCTAACGTGTGCATGGAAAATCACTCTATGCTGGATGGTTATACTATTCACTGGGGTATAGGAAAAACTGTCTTTTCTTTCATCTACAAATGTAGAAGCAAGTTTTTTACAAAGCAAAACTGGAATTATCTGCAGTTCAGCTAATCATCATTATCGGTGGTCGAAATTGGTTCTTTTTTTTGTGAGGTAAGAGCCACACATGAAATGATTTTGACAGATAGATTCGATCAAATTGATAGTGGCATGATCCTAGTCACACTTTGAGCCAGCATGTTGATCTAGAGTTTTGAATTTATTATTTAGCCCGTCCCCATTTACATTAATGCTTACATTATTGTTCTTGTCAATCACCATCTAACAAGGGACGTGCGCTTAGCTTTAGTTCCCTTTCTTTGAACTGTCTACTTACGTCCGTGACATTCATTGCAGATTGTGGCTGGCACTCTTACACTAGGACTGTTTTTTTTTTTTTTTTGAGCTTTTATCTCAGCAAAGCAAAGCAAAGTAGGATTTTCAGCACGCAATCACAACAACTGCGCTCTACTTGACACTTCGAGGACTCACAGTAGTTGTTCAAATTGAGTGCTGAAAATCGATCGAAGATACAAAAAAACGCCTACTGTCGCTCTGTCGCTTATAATTGGCAGCCTGAGCGAGACGAATTTGTTTTTCTATACTTCTTTACTTGTCTTTATATTCTTTATATTCCGACAGTACATTCTACACAAATGTGACGTGACATTAGGTACATTCGCGTACGCGGTTTAAATCGAACGCAGTCGACATAAATGGATTGAAATTCCACAAAGTCTATACACGTTGTCATCAAAAATGACAGAAAAAGAGAAAATTAGCAAAATAACGAGTAACGAGCAGTTTCTTTCTTGCTCATGGAATTTCAACCGGCAAATACTGATAAATATGTCAAATGCACACAGTTGACAATAAACAAATTCAAAATCCGTCTTAATAATCAATTGCGTAAAGAAAAACCTGTGAAAATAAAGAAAATCCAGCGGTGGTCGAAATTTCTCTCGGAACGTTTCATATGTATGTATGTATGTATAAAGTTTATTTTCACTAGTAATAAAGTTACAAATTAATTCGAACTAATCTTCGTTCATTATACAATAAATATGTTGCAAAAAGCTACTCATAAGTTATGTATTTATTTGCGATATGGATTAGATGTCAAAGAAGTAAGAAGCTCCAAGTCTATCCACATACTTTTGAGTATATTTTCAGTCCACTGAAAGAGTTTCGCTAAATTTGTTGAGTTTGACAGATTTTTAGTGATTGGCTCGGCAACGTATCAGTGAAAGCCCCATCAATTAAAAGCTATCGTATTTTAGAAAATGTTAAAATCGCATATCTTTTAGGTGATTAAGGGACGTTTGCTCATACGACTCTTAACGATTTAAGTCCTACTTAAATACTTATGGGCTACTTTTTTCAGGGCATAAACTGTCACATAAGAGTTTATGTGGCACTTAAATTCGCTATGAGTCGTATCAGCAAACGGCCCCTAATGAATTGGCCGATTTTAATAAAATAGAAACTAAATGTTGCTTCATAGTGAGCCTTTCTTTTTCTGACAAATCCAGACAGTCGGGTGAGTAGTTTCGACAAACAGATACACTTTACAATTTTGTGAAAAATCGCATTGTGAACCCGCTATTTCTTTGCTTAATTTGAGCAGCTATTTCTAGATAATCAAATATCTGGCGCCTGCCGACTACTTCGTTATATGAGAAGAACGCCCCTTTTGTCAAATCCCGCCCATTTTTTGCAAAGTGCTTTGTTCGGACAATGCTCCGAATTTTACTACTTTAACACCCATGAAAAATGTCGAAAAACAATGTTTTTATAAGCTTTTTTTTTGCATTGGAGTAGCCACGCCTAGTTTCATCCCGCCCACATTATGTTAAATGTCTGCAACAGCTAGATGCGTCCCAATTTTACAAATTTGCTGTCATAAATGTCGGGATTTAGTGGGATAAATAAGTTTGTTGTATGATTATGTGCCACGCCCTGTTTTCCAATGCCGCCCATATTTCTCAGAATTTTTCAAGTTCAGTTACCATGAGTGTGAAGAAATAGAGGTTGAATTTGCTTCTTTCTTTTTGTATGGGTCGATTTTCAAAAACACTGGCTTTTTCGAAGACAACGTAGTCCAGTGTCAAAACTTAAAGTCAACTACTTTGCGAGCACAAACATTCGCAGGCTTCGGATTAACACATGTTTTCCAACTGAATAAGATCGATGGTGGGTTTGACGTTAACTGTCAATCACTTGAACTGGAACTCCAAGTCCAGAACTTCAAATCCTGAAGAAATAAAAAGAAAGTCGTCGACAAAAAAGTACCTACTCCGCGACTAGATTCAACGGCGGAAAAACGAGCACAATACTGACGAAAGCCTCAAAACAAAACAACGAATAGTATAACCAATTGTCGAAAACACAAATATAGCTATGCAAAAGAAACAAAAACACAAAACAAGAGTATTCTACAAATTAGAAACGAAAAAGAAACATTTTACTAACCGTAAACAAAGCTGATAATTGCTTTTGCATCTCAGAAGCGGATGGATTTCGTTTCAGAGGAATGATAATAAAAGTATATTTTGTATAAGAAAATCGTTGTATGATACAAAAATCAAAAACACTCAGAAAAGTAGAACAAAAATTGCGGCACAAGTTGACAAACTAAAAAGCACAAATTCTGTGAGAATAATAATTTTTGTGATACGTCTTCTGCATGTGTAAACTAAAATGATTTGTTCTTCAATTGCGATCGACCAAGCTGTTCTTTTTGCGTCGGAATATCTTCACTAGCATCGTGGCGATGTGCTTGGAGTTCGTCAGCGACATGTCCTTTTCGAGAGAAATTATATTCGTCACCGCCGTGCAGTAGTCCTGGAACAGTTGGCGTTCGTTTGCCCCTAGGCTCTGCATGTTCAGCAGATGGACAGAGTTATTTTCGTCTGATTTGATCATGATGAGGCCCCGAACGGAACACAAATGCCGCAGGTTGTCGATCTCTCTCAGTAGGTTTGGCAAATCGATTGTGGTTGTCATCTTCAGGCCAGTTCCGAGGAACGATGGTCGGGCCGCGAGGTAGCCCAGCAGGTAGCTTTCCTTGAAATGCAGTTTACTCTCGAGGTAGGCGACCGCTTTGCCGACTAAGGTGTACACCTTTCCGATGTCAGCGGGGGCCTTTTTGCTGCTGGATGCTATGATTCTCAGGTGTTCTTGGCAGTTCAACCACAGGGCGATGTTTTGACTCGCATTTACGAAGACACCACGCCCGTAGGGCCATAGTGCTCCGTTGACAGCGACTGATTCCGCCTCCGACATTCGATTGCTCATATCGAGGATGGGTATCAACAGTCCATTCTCTTGCAACATCTTAAAAACGGGCGAATTCTGCTCTATAATTTCGTTGATAGTATAGTAGCTTCCAGCTTCCCGGTCATAGATCGCCTTGGCGAAACTCGTTGTGAATATCTTTGCCATCATTGAGCGCTCGGCCTGTTCGATGTGAGCCACATTCAGATTGAGCGGCAACTCAAAACCCTCCAAGTTTCTCGAGCACTCGATGGTGCATCGCGTGATAAGCTTGGACTCGTCGTCGAACACAAAGGACAGTTGTTCCTTCCGTTCGCCGTTGACATAGGGGAAATAGGCTATTCGCGGATGTGGCTTAAAGTCGCTACTGATGTTCAGGCAGTGCATGTCCTTGATGAGCGGCACCAAAAACTCCTGAAACACCACGTAGACATCATAGTCGGGCGCGACAATGCCCGCGTTTGGATCTTCGTCGAACCGACGTTCGCGGGTGATTTTTCGCATTGCAGGCCAAATGACGTCGAATAGATTGTGATCGAGTCGTGTTTGACGTTTCTTGATTTTATCGAAGACGCTCCTGCGGAGGAATTTTCCCAGATAACTTGTGACACTCACTTGCAAGGAGGTCGCACTCGATGGCTTCTGACTGACTACAGCGGTAGCCGAAGCACTACTGAGGCTCTTGCTGGCTTCCTGAATTACAGAGAAACAACGTTCCAGGGTCGATGTGACATCCACATCCATCATGAAACGTCGAGAACTGTGCATGTCGTCCGGTACTAAGGATTATGTGAATTTGTTTGTGGTGTTAAATTTGTCGGAAGATTTGTACAGCTATCTGTGCTGTTGAAGTGGATTTTTTTTAAGGACTTAACACAATAGCACAAAGTGGTGTTGAATGAATGACAAATGCGAGGTGGTGAGGTACACGGAATAAAGTTGATAGTAAGAGAGAGGGGAATTTAATATCCAGACATTCATGGGAACTCATTCATGCAGGTCGTTTAGGTATTCACACTCATCACTGTTAAGGCAATAAAAATCGGAACGCACTATATATTACACAGATTTTGATCTCTAGCTCAGCTTCTAGATGGAGCATTATTTATTTTAGACCGCTGATTGAAAGCTTTAAATAATTGAAAAAGTATTGGCTATATTATATTGTACTGTTTGAATAAGGGAATGTTGAAGCGTGGCAATGAAACCGGTAGTTTAAATTTTTCTTAGAGACTTGAAAAAAATGCCAAATTTCATTTCAAAATGTAACAAATATAAAATTAACAATAGTTTTATTTTATGCAGATATAGGGCGTACTAATAATAATTTTCAGTGCCCTATTACAATTTTTTTGCAAACTCGCGATGGCAACATTTTCCATACAAAATTATCATTCGTGGACTACAAATTAAGGTTAAAAACGATTATTAGTAAGGCTTGTAGGTAGGATAAGCAAATGTAAAGATAAATGAACTTCTTCGATGCTTCCAATCATAATATTTGTTTGCTATGCCGGTGCAGAACTCAGTAGATTTGTGTTTTTAACTTTATTTCGTGTTCGCAACACAAACCTTTTTTTTGTTTTTCTCTGTTTCGTAAATTGTTAAAATTAAAATTCAATTATTTTTCATCGTTTCAATTGAAAATGTTTACTATTTTGCTTATGAGCTCAAATAACCATTGATGAATAGGTTTATGAAGCTCTTAATTTAATATCGGGCTAAGTCAATAAAACCTTTTTCTTGACTAAGCACAAGAGAGGGATAGAAACGTAGATAACGTAGACTGGCAACTCTGTCACAAATTCAATTTGCCTTCCAAGCTATTTTTGCTAGGTTTTGCCTTGCATTTTCGCTTTGACACTTTTTACAGCAAGTCAGACCAAGTTTCTCGTAATTCGTCACTTCTGTTTAATTGCAGATAGTTTATTTTGCGAAAGTTTTTGTTTATTAAATCTTTAGTTGGTTTGCCCATAATTACTTTTCTGTCCAAATGACTTTGCTGTTTGTCTGATTCATTTGTGCAAGATGAAATGACAATTGCAAGGTCCAAAAAACTTTTATTCAGTGAAGACGAACTGGCTAAATCTGATATAATAAAAGCGATTTTAATCTGTACGAAGGAATTGCGGAGTTTCGATCTTGCAAACCAAATATATTAAATTTGTTTAATGTAAGCTCAAAATCTAACTTTTTAGGAAAACTTAACCGATTAAGAAAATAAAACTCTTGCTTACCAGTTATTTAAAAGCTGTAGACATGTTTTTGTACAAAAAACTTACAAAATTTAACGAATTTGTACTAAACCCTGATGCCTTACACAGAGTAGAGACTAGACCTTCAAATTTACGAGGAATATCGTGTTTGAAATGAATTAAATTAAAATATATTTATATCATCACCTGGCACTTCTTGTCCCGTTTGTTGTCATTGCAAACCCGGATTGCAAACGGACAAATAACCCAGGGATGTGCTAAATATGGAAATATGATTTATATACAATTGCTCAGCATATTCTTCTACTAAATTATTAAAACCTAATTATAACGTTTAAGAAAATCAAGTCGTTTTATTCTTGAATTACAACAGTCCGTTTGTTACTCTTTTAAAATGAGATCCTGCGTGCTTAATTCAACTGACGCCAAGATTAAAATCTATTGCCTACAGTTCTTGCGTTTATAATATTAAAACAACACCATTCAAAAAAATATTTCTGACGTTTTTCTTTTTGCAAATCTTTCCTGAAATTGTTCACTGGGTCCCATCAAACCATTAAAAATATGAGCGTAAGAGCAGGTGGTAGGTACGCATTCACATTTAAAACAAAATACATGCGTTATGCAAATGCAACACACACGACGAGACCCATTTAAGCGATTGGACAAACACAACAGTGCCACTTGCAACTTATTATCGAAAAATTTCTCACACAAAATACAACAGGAAAAAATAAAAATCGGACTTCCATTTCGATTGCAATTACTTTTGCCACATCACACCACCGTACATACCAAACACATCGTCAATATTATTGATTAGGTGCTGCAATAGTTCATCATTCGCCTTTATTATATCAGACATTACTGCTCTTTCGGAAAATCAAAAATGATACACTATTCTCTACCACTATTCCATTTCAAAAGCACAGATGCGAGAGTAACAAAAACTCTGCAATTTCATTACAGCAAAAACATTAAAATTGACTAACAAAAACGAGAAAACACATTTATGCTCCACAAAGTCAAACATATATAGAACAAAAAGAGTCGAGGAAGGACGCAGCGGCAGGGAAACAAGTCACACGTTGTGATACTAGCCCGCGAAGGCTTCGACGGCAGTCAACAAAATGACAATGGAATTATAAAAAATATGAATAAAAGCCACCCTCAGCGCACACACACTCTAGCACACACTCAACCAATTCGGTCGCATGTCCATACCTTGATCGCTAAGCATTTCATCCTCGAGCGCTTCGGCCCCAAATCGACGTAGCAATTCCTTGTACGTTAAGATACCCTTGGCCTGTTCTTCGTTTGTATACAACTCAGCTGTGTTCCCAAGCTAGAAGTATAGGTATTTTTTTTTTTTTTTGATTTTCTTATTGACACAACGTGGGCAATTAGAGCGACTCGGACATCGCTCCATTAGTATGAAATTTTAAATATAAATTTTTAATAAATTTTACAAATGAAGGGTCTCTAGGGGATAGCAATAATTGTCACGACACATTGCGTTTGGTTCAATTACAAAAGTATTGATTTAAACCGCAGCTGCATGTGGGCCTATTCACAGAGCTGCCGGCTACAGGTGTAGCAAATGTCTTTTTTTATTGATTTAAAGTTTATTTAACCTACTTTGTCTGTTGCTTTGGGATTCCCACCTAGATGAACGAGTAGATTGAAAAAATGTCCATTATCCTTTATGGTTGCGGCGTAGTGAAGAGCTGTGCGATCGTCGTCATCAACGGCGCTGGTTGTTTCGGGAAACCGTCCGGCGAGGTAGCGAACTATTTCTGTGGGAGGGAAAGGGTTTGTTCAAATTTCGTTTATCTATTTTGAAAGGCGTAATTATATTGAACGGTTATTGGTAATACCCTCATAATAAAATGACAGCTCGTTTTTAAAGGCCATTAGCCACATGAATAGATAGCGTGTGGTTGTACGTTAATCAAATATGACGGAGTTATTGATAGCGTGGAATTTATGAAATGTGCAGATTGGAATCGATTGGAGTCTTACATTAGCTGGTTGATTGCAATGAATTTTAATGGCCACAGATGGCTGTGGAAATGTATTCAAGTGCGGGGATGGTATGGAACAATAATTACTAATGCTTCATTATTTGATGGAGCGTCGCGTCGCCTGTCAGTCTTATGTCAATCAAAAGAGAATGTTATTCTCCAGACTATTAACATTTTTGTAATGATTAGAGCTTCGGAATGATGTATAATTTTCTACGTTTCACGGCGTGCTACATTACATTCCTGGACAAACAAATAGCAGCTTCAGCAGATTTTTTACTTAAAGCGCTAAGGATCAACCTGCTGCTCGTTTTTTTTTTCAGAAACATGGCTTAATAACGAAATTAACGGTAAGGAATGTTTTTAACTGCTTCAAATTTAGAAAAAGCTTAATTATTCCTAAGGTGGATTGCTCACTATAGGCTATGAAACATCAGAGGAATTTTTTTGAGCATTCAGAAAAGTTGATCTTGTGCCTCGGATGAATATGAACTTCGAACGCATGTTTCAAAAAGCTTCTGCAACTTGTGAAAGCTGATCGAGAGCGATTGATTTTATACATAGAACGGCTGTCTTCCAAGCTCTTTGTCTCAAAAGTTTGTTGCCGATAGAAGTCAGTTGCGTTGCGCCCAACACACATTTTGAGACTTAGGGTAGGCAAATGTAAAAGGGACATAAAATAACAAATCTCGCACCGCCCTACAACATTGTTTAATCTTTAACTTTTGAATTTTTTTTGTGAGCATAGTTTTTAACTGTTCCATCTGTGCGCCATATTCAGTACTCCATTCAACAGAGATATAATCATCGCAATGAGGATCTGCATACGAATGGGGGCAACGAAAAAGAGGGTCTCAAACATGTGATTGATGTAAAAGACTTCAGTGATGGCAATGCTAGCAATAAACACCTTCCGCGATACTAATAATCATTTTTAATGCCCAGGGTAAATTTTTCGAATGGCGAAATTGTACGTACAAAATTGCATATTGCGACCTACAAAATATTTAGTGTTGAATTTAAAAATGATTATTAGTCACGCCTTGGCACTATTTAGAAGCACAAGTCATGCCATAAAGTTATTGGACAGGCATTTAGTGTCTAAGGATGTCTACGTTTAGTGAGGCTCTTGATATTTTCTGTAAGTTATCGTGGGATATTTCAAAACTCTCTCAACTCTTACCCCTGTTTTAATAAACAAGTTTGCACAAATAATTTAGCTAACGTCAGTTAGTATACGAGAATTTGGCACAACTACTGCCGAACTAGTTAATAACTTTTAAACAGCTTTTATTAAAAACCAAGTCGTATGTTTTTACACAGAATTTTGGAATACTCTCTTTTTCTATTTTCAGAGAGTTTGAATGGACCTTGTGCTCTTACAATCGGAATGACGACGCCGACTTAGTAATTAACGGTCGCTTTCGTTGCAATTGAGCTTGTTTATTTAGGAAAACCCCAAAACAAGACACATGTCCATCGAAAATGCTTTGTGCAGGACAATAAAGGAGAATTCACGAGAACTGGGGAAAACATTTGTCCTGCACTTTGAGAGAAAAAAGTTGATGCACGCCATTGACCGTATGCAGAAGCTTAAGTACGACTGACGGTATAAGATAGACCGACACCATTTACGAATTGTTTCTATGATTGGTCTGTTTTTAAGCTCCTTCTTGAGTGAGTTTAAAATCATACTGTACGAGTACCATTTATCAAAGCATGAGTGACGTGTTCATTCTTTCAACATGTACGCATTCAGTTTAGCAGTTTTGTGATCAAATGATGCTGCTGTCCCGCTTTATGAACGCTTTCCGCCTCAAGTGACAATTTTTCTAAATTGGAAGTAAATGCGAACGTAAGTGATCGAAAAGGGTAAAAGCGTTTACGTTTTTCTCCACCAAAAATAGTTAAACTTTGAATTCTTTTGTCTTTTAAATTAAATCTAAACAAAGCAAATGGAACAAATCATGCTCAAAAGAGCTGAATTATAAACACAATTAGTTCTTAACCGTCTTTGCAAATAGAGAACCAATCTTATTCCTTACCTGCATGGCCAAACAGTACAGCGACATGCAATGGTGATGCTCCACAGGGCGACATCTCATCCTTGGCAATTGCGAATTTTCTTCGGTCCAACGCAGACTGCAACTGATATAAAGTTCCTTGTCTTGCGGCTTCGTGAACACGAGATATTTTACTCTGCAAAGCAAGAATTCCCATTAGCAAATAATTTGTTTAAAGCAATAATTGCCCTACCATGTAAGCTGGCACATTGTTTAAAAACGCCTGAATTTCTGGCTGATTCGATTTCCTATTTAATATCTTCTTACCATCCCCATTGAGTACGAGTGCTGCCAGCTGCTCCATATCACCCGAATCGATAATCGCCTCAATGTACTTCTCCTATGAATTGTTTAAAACAAAACCAAAAAAGTACCAAATTAATATTGAACCAAAAGCACTACCACTGTAGAGGGTGCCCTTTACTAACTACCAACATATGAAGCAGGATTTTAAGTTGCAACGAAAAGTTGAAAGATTTACAAAAGAAAAGGTTTTCTAATTAAAAGAGATAGATCTAATAGAAATGTATACTTCATCATCTAAGTAAGCAGCACTTTCTGACTGAACTTGATAATCCTCGGAATCGCCTGCAACGAATCCTTCAATTGCCAGTGATGGTGTTGGTGAGTCGGTTGTCATCTTGTCGTCAAATTCGGGAATATTTTCGCCCTCGTATTGTGGCGGATCTTCTGACGCAGTGGTGACTGTAGCCAGCTCTACATCCTCCTAAGTGAATAGTTTTATGGTAATATTTAGGTATTCAAATGTATACATGAGAAGACTTGCAAGTCTATGCATTTACCACATTGATGAAATGAAAAACGTAAACCAGCAGACGAAAACAAATACAAATTTACTACACGTATCCTTGAATTGGGCAACTACTACTTGTAATGCTGTTCTAATTGTGTTCTAAGTACATTTTGCTCGTAGTACAACATGCATATGACTTTATGGAATACAATGCAAGGAGTAGTGAAGAAGTGCAAGTGGCACTCTGTATGGGGTTGTTTAAATGGCGCCGAAGGGAGTTGGGTCTTTCATGTAAATACGTTCAGATTTGTTGTTCCGTATGACATATTCGTAGCACTCTTTACCTCATCCGCCCAATAATAATTTTTCCTAATCGCTGATGGTAAAATAAAAAAAAAAAAATAGTTTGCTCAACAGGTCCGTAGGGAATCTAGGTCTAGCTTCTCATAACTCTTTCATGGCAGCTATACTCTCGGATGTTGGTCAGACGTTCGAGAGAGGTGGCGCAGTGAAGAAGCCTTAAGTTGGAATTTTGTTTTTTTTCGGGATTCGAACCTGGGACCCTTCGCTTTGTATTCCATCACACTAACCCCTAAGCCACTGCTCGCGAAATAAACCTGTACGTGAGTCAGTTTTCCAATTAGAAGTACAAAAATTACTGCCTGTTTAAAGTGTCTACCCACCATTAACAGGAATTTCTAAGTTTACCATGCGATGCTACTCTTACTTGTTTCTATTACGATAAACACTTTATATCAACTTTATAGACGCGTAAGCCTTAGATAACGTTTGTTTTTACACAAATCTCTTGCATTGCTTTCAGAAATGACACATTTTGTGTTCCAATTTCATCGAATTTTATTTAAATTAAATTTTATACAAAATGATCGGAACGGACTTTATCAACAAATAAATAGCACTAAAATTTTGATAAAAAATCAGTCCACTCTGGCGTATATGTAACTTTTTTCTTTCTTTTACATTTTAAGATAAATTTCACGATTTCCAATATTGTCTGCATACATTTTGCAACAGTATACATCTTTGAGCGTATTTTCAAAATTTCCACACACACACCCTACACATATATTTCTTAACCTCCCGCAGTACGTACCTCACTTCAGCGATTCACATCAGCAAACAACTAATAATCGTACATTAATCTTATTGCATGTGAATATGTAATTCTAAGGAAAGATAACGATAAAGTTGACAGTTGTAGTAGCTGCAAATAGTTTTCTGCAATTAGATAGGTGCCAAAGCAACGAATCGACTTTCCGATTTATTAAGCGTCAGCGGAGTTAGCACCTTATGCACGAAACCTACTGGAGTTTTACTTTCTTTTAATCCACAGGAGACTACACTGAGCGAATAAGGACTCAATGTACGTTTTTGGAGAGTGCAACACTTTTCAAGAGCCCATACATAAAGTTTGGGTGTCAGAAATGCCTACCATACTTTCACTTCACCAGGGACTGACATATTTAGGGCAATTTGATTCGATTGAATGAACTGATTGTGATTGCATGCACAGCTTTTAAATTGAATGCCAGAGTGGGTGTATTAAAATGCTCAACTATTTATAAGGTGAATGTTTGACGATTTCTACGAAATTAAAGGTGGATATTTTTGTGATCGAAAGTACCCACTTATATGTGCGGATGTAAATAAAGAACTCCATTGACCTTTATAGTGTTTAATAATTAATTTCAAATCACTGCAATTGATGGACTTCCAGATAAAACGGAACATGTCCTGTCTATTTGCTTGTTAGTCCACAACCGTACACAGCGGAATGGAACAATATTTTGTTGACAGACCAGCAACTTGTTGGAAATGAGCAAACGAATTTATTATAAGAGTCATTTATGTGAGTGATAAACCACTAAGAGTCGGGTAATCAATTTTCTTGAATTCCACCATTTTACGGCAATTTTCTAAGCAGAACTTAAATTAACAAAACATATTTTACGACTTATATCGATAGTAAGTTTCTAACTTTGTAATTTAATAGAAAATCCGATTTTTTGGACTCAACTTTTGATTGAAAATGACCACTTCAGAGCAGATCTACACCGATCCGGGCGATCACGGAAATTATATTACTAATATGCAAATCACAACACAGGTAGACAAAGGAAAAAGCAGTTCTAGAAAAAAAACTATCTTTCCACCTTAAAACGATATCCATCCAAGATTTTGAAAGTCGAAATTTGAGCAAAACTTGTATTAAGTTGCTTCTCGAGCTGTCAGAATAGATCTAGGTCTCAAAATTACGTTTGAAAACATTGCGCCCATTTTTATACTTTTTCCCAAAGCTCCATTTTAAAGAGTTTAGAGTTTCAAATAAAAAACATTTTTAGTTTCGGCTTTAAGTTTAAGTAATTGAAATATATTCCTATATTTTCCACACAAGTCTTGCAATTGTGAGCTTCCGTAAATTCTGTGGTCACAAGGCAAAACCTCTTGAGTCTGTTTTACTAATTGTGCAGAAGAACAGTTTACAGTTTTTTACTCTATTGACTTAAGCTGTTGTTTTTTTTTTTTTAAAATTGTAGCCACTTTTTTTTAAAGATATAAAGCTGAACAAAATTTACAAAACAGATTTGGGTACGCTGAATCTAATGACAACAAAATCTCTCAATTTCGTCTAAAGTCGACTTAAGCGGTTTTGCCTTGTGACCAAAGAATTTATAGTCGAGACTTGAATTTTGTTTGAATACGGTGCAATATACTTTGTGAAAACATTTTAGAAAAAAATTGAACATTCATGTCACATTAAATGTAAAGTTTGAAACTGCTTATAAAGCGAAGCTATGCAAGAAAAAATGCATATCTGCCCCAAAGAAAAATAGTTACATAAAACGTTAAAGAAGGTTGCTCTCTCTGATCCATGCTTTAGTTTTTATGCAATACAATTATCAGATTTTAAAAACACAATCAAGATAATTAATAAGTTTACCGTCGGTATAGGGGAAACCTGGGAGAGACCAGCTGACTAGAAGTTTGCCAAAAATGTTAAAATGTAAATGTGCCAAGCTTCATTTTCGAAAATACGTTCGTTTTTGTACTACATTCTGCTACTGTGTTGTGAATAGTACGAGTACGGTTCTCAATACGACCACTTTGATAAAACCTATAATTACAGCCTCTTTTATTTTTATTGCCGGAGTGCAAAGTGCAGGACTATGCATTTTTCTACTCTACCTACAAGCAAATTATATGAGATTGACAAATAAAAGTTACCTGAAAATGTTTAAGAAGAGGTTACGAATTTGTACTAAAAACTATTCGCGTTCACCTTCTGTGAACTAAAAAGAAAAAATAGTTGGCGCAAGGGGTTCTCCAACCCTAGGTCTAGTTTCTTACAACCATTTGTTTTGTGTAAGTTTTAGTGTTTGGGACGAATGAAAGGGATCTACAATTTTATGCCAAGTCTAATGGAGAATCTCCTTCTTGACAGTTATACCTCGGATGTTTGGCAGACGTTCGCGAGAGGTGGCGCGGTGGAAAAGACGTTTAAATATAATTTCTGAATTTGTTTATTCCCAGGAATGAAATCCGCCTATCGCCAATCTCCCACGAATTCGATTTCCCTCGGAAACCGAAATGTCTCCTCGAAAAGAAAAACAGCTGATTTCGAAAATGTTCTGTCAATTATATTTGATTAGAATCAAAGATTAAAATTTTATTTCGGTTTAGCATTGCATTAAGAAAGAGTTGTGGCTGATGAATTGGATGAGATGGAATTTAAGCGACAACGTTCAATTAGAAGACGCTTAAGAGATTGTTCAAATCCGTTGGAACTTTTACAATCACTGTATGAAAACATGGTATCTCTTAATTTTGTAAGGAATTAATTACAATATCTCTGCTTTTGGGTTACAAAAATATTACAGGGTTAACAAACTTCTTCGCCACAGCATAAGAAATTATTTGGAATTTCACCCATAACTAGTTTAACCGCATGCTTATCTTTTTTTGCTGAAGGCGGCTATCAAAAAGGAGTTGGAAAAGTTAGAGATGTGGGTCTGGCGCAATCGAGCGTTAGCGAAGTCTTTTCAGAGGTTTAAGCCATTTTTGAAACAATTAAAACATTGAATTACTGTTTATTAGTTGTTTTTGACATTTTATTCACTTAATTTTTTAATTTTTGAGAAAATAATCAACCAAAAAATTAAAAATAAATAATAATAATAATTGGCGCCAGGTCCGTAGGGACCCTAGGCCTAGCTTCTCACAACCAGTCGTCTTGTGTGAGTTTTTATTTTTGGGACGAATGGAAGGGATCTACAATTTTGTGCCGAGTCCAAACGGCCAATTGAGAAGCTCTTTCATGACAATTATACTCTCGGATGTTTGTCAGACGTTCGCGAGAGGTGGCGCAGTGAAAAAAACCTTAAGTTGGAATTTGGGTTTTCTCGGAATTCGAACCTGGGACCCCTCGCTTAGTAGTCCAACACACTAACCACTAAGCCACTGCGCTGACAACTTGTCTTGCTTTTCATAAATTCTCCAACTAAACAATGGCGGAAATATTGGAGCCCAAATCCAACAACAATTACAAAAATTGCCCCACATTCTCATTTACGAAAGGAACTTTTTTTTAGGGAATTATTTTCCCTCATTCGAACATCATTCACGATAGGAGTATGGGGAAGTACGAACAGATCCGAGTCAATTTTTATTCACGATAAGGCTGAATAGCTCGGTAGACAAGTTATTCCTGTTAGAAGCCTTGAAAAGAACCACCTATAATATTACCTAAAATTTAAGAAGACGCCACTATTTAAATGTAAATTTTAAAATCTACCAAAATTGGCCCATTGCATTAAAATATCGAGCAAACAATTCGTTAAAAGATCGACCTCCAATTTGAGGGCAAGAGTTTACGACTCTGTAGTTCCAAGTGATTGATCTCTATTGTAAGGTAAAAAAATATGTGCTATCTACGCAAGCGTAAGAAAATTGGGATCATTTTCCTACGAATTTTTAAAACCAAATAAAGAAAAAAAAAACACAACACAACGAAAACGAAACACAAACAAAATCGGTCAGTTAAAAACAGATTTTTCATTTTCATTTCACTCTATTAGTAGATACGTATATTACAGACTTTTTTAATTGTTTAACATTTACAAATGAGAGACAACATAGTTTTTGCCACCAAACAACATTTAGAGTTCACATTTTATTACTCAAAGTTGGTGCAAAAGAGAGAAAATATACTTTAAAAGCGTCTAGGACTTTGCTAGTGTAGTAGTTTTGTGTGGCGGCACAGTGTTTACGTTTTAATGGACAAACAGGACACATCCCAAATACCGTAGATAGGTTTAAAGGCTTCCAAATTGTACCTGATCGTCATCGTCTTCATCGTTTTCTTTATTTTGCCCCTCTGATTTCCCCGTTTTGTTGTCTTCTTGAACATTATTGTTTTCATCGTCGGTTTCTTTTTTATCCGCTGGGGGTGGTTGTGGAGCGTCTTCTGGATTGGCTTTTTCTGTTGGGGGGTCTTCTGGTTCGGCTTTCTCTGGTGGAGGTGAAGACGGCTCTGTTGTATTTTCTTTTTCACTTTTGACAGGACTGTGATCCACTTCCACTGCGTCATCGTTATGTGCTTCATTTTCCTTTTCTTCGTTTTCGTCTTCGAATTTAGGTTCACTTTCTTCCAAATCTTTCTTAACTTCGACTTTTTCCAGATCTCTTTCACCGTTTTCGACGACTGCATCATCTTCTTTGTTATTTTCGACGACATCAACTTCATCTTCACCTTTATCTTCCTCTTTACCACCTTCCTTGTCCACGGTTTCAATCTCTTCCCCATCTTTCTTGTCTTCGGCTATAATCCCTTCATTATCTTCCACCCCATTTTCGATCAGGTTTTCAGTCTCATCTTTAGTATTTTCTGTGCCTTCGGGTTTCTCAGTGGAAACCTCGCCTTCTTCATTCTTCTCATTTACATCAGTTGTTGCATCGTTTTCTTCATCTTTCCGAATTTTTTCTTCACTACCACTCTCCTGTTTATCGTACGTGACACCATCGGAATGTCCGTTCACCTCATTATTATTTTCCTCGGCATTTCCATTCTCATTCCCCTGATCTACATGATCCCCATCCTCAAAGGCTTCGTCATACGTAGTGTCTTCATCTTCATGTATACCGTTTGCTTGGTGGTCGCTATTTTGATCATTCAAAGCATTCGAAACATTCTGTAAAAGTAAACAATTGTCGACTGATTTTTTGCTGTTTCTATGTATTTTTTTTTTATTTAATAAAAAGTAAAACAAAATTAAAAATCGAAAACTCACAGCTCAAAGGTTATCGAAAGCGATCAAATCAACTTTCCCATATATGATGGAAATAAAATGAAAACACGACAAATCGAATCGATATAAGTACATTTTCTCAAAATTAATTTTGACGAATGAAAAAACCACGCCGACAATGGCTTACTTTTGAGGCTCTGCTATAAATTTGAACGCCTTCAACCCATATTTAGACACAATCACGCTCACACCGGGCTATTATAAGAAATTCCCTCTAATGTATTTACAATGGAATTTCCAACTAAAAATTCTGGGAAACAAAAACCATGCAAAGCAATTCAAAATTTTGGTGCTTCAATACTTATCCAATGGTCATGCATTTTTGAAAATAAAAAGAAATTAAATAAAATGTTTTCTATTCTGTTTTTGACTCAAAGCTCAAGCAAGGCAGTGCAAAGTTTCAAAAGTCACCTCGTCTTTCTGTTGCTGTGGCGCTTCAACGATCATTTGTTCCTCGTCTTTGACAGGCTTTTCATCGGGTGTCTTGGGTGGAGTTGGCGGTTCTGAGTTGGGTTCTGATAGAAGACCATTTCCATTCGTCAAATGGCCATTTTCCAGTGGGCGATCTTTGGTATCAGTAGCGTCTGGCTCTTCCGACGGTGGTGGTGATGACTCTGCAGGCTCCTCAGTGCTATTGACGCTTCTTTTTCGATGTCAATTGATAAAGTTAAATACAGTTCGAAGTGTAAGAAGCAAGTTGTACTTTAAAACTACAGAATTTATTTGCATTCTTAAATATAAACTAAGTAAATGTTTTCGAAAACCTCAACTGGAAGAGAAATCTCTGTTTTATAAAGAAAGTAGTGCATTTGGGTCTGATCTGGTTACTGTACCCAATTGCACTCTGGTAAAAACAAAATTTTCCAAACGACCATCATATTATGGATGTTCGAAGCTTTTGAAACTCTCAACAAAATAAAATATAGTTTTGAAATTAAAAAAAAAGTTCAGAGGATAACGCTAATTCTGAATCTAGTCTTAACTTTTAGCAGACCGCGGAGTACGAAAATTCATAACTAATCAAAATATGTGAAACTTATTGTGGTCGACTCAAGGTAGGCCAGCGATGCCTTTATTTCGATTTTTTTAATGATTGTTTCATCGACAAACTAAAGAAAAATATTTTAGACCTTTTAGTAACAACATTTGTTTAATTTTTTTAATTTTCTGGAGTCTACGATTGCTTTTCAAACCTTTAGGGAAGAACATTTCCAAGTTATGCTTCTTATTATTGTCTAAATACATAACCTTACTAATAAACATTTTAGTTATCGTCTTTAAATTTAAGGAGTTCACAAGGAGCTTTATATTTTAATATAATTTTTGTTTAAATGAGAAAGTCTCAAAGTCTTGACTATTCACGAAGCGTAGACCAACTTAGATGCGGAAAAGATCAAACGATTGTAAACTATCAAGCTATCCCATGCAATCTTTTCATACATTATTCATTGCATACTCTAGGGGAATATTTTGATATTTCTACTTTAAATTCCTAAGGCCTGAATGGACAATACTCCGTTCAGTTGATTGCGATTTTAATGGTTTCCGTGTCATGTTTTCAATTCCATTGAGCAAATATTTTGGTTTTATAAAAATGCATTACACTCAATATTTCAATATCGTGGCTAAATTGATTCCTAAATCTCAGCGAATAAACTACAAACTCAAAAAATATTAATCATGTTTTATTTTGGAATACAGTCAGACGAAGTCGCAAATGCTTCATTTTTTGACAGCCCTGTGATAATTAAAAAATGTTGTAAGCAGCAAACTTTTTTGTTTCACCGGTTTTTGTAAAATATTCACAAAAGTGTTTTGAATGTAAAGTGATGATGAGATCTGTGATAATCAAAAAAACAGCTTACGTGGCTACTCTGACTGCGCCTACATCAGTATACTTAGCAAGCACTACTTTCAATATTACGTTCAATGTCGGAAATAGCCTACAGTTTTGTAAACCAAACTCATGCAGGAAAAAAAACTTACTCATGCTGACCTACTTAAGAAGTTCACAAATCTAGACTAGGTCTTACAATTTCCGACTAAAATGTAACCTACCCCTCAAACAAATCAGGCTCTGATATGTTTTCAATACTGTTTGCTTCCGATCGTGACGTCAAGAGGTTCATACCGTTTGGTATGACATCAGCTCTCATTTTGCCATTTGGGATTTTTATCTCGGATTTCTAGGACACAATTCAATATTTTAGAAATTGTTAAATACACAAATGCAGAGCTGTAAAACTACCTTCTCACTTTCATCACAAGACAGAGCCTCCCAGTCTGTGGGAATATCTTGCGACACACGTGGTGCCTCGGGTACAAGTGTCAGAAATGATCGCTCGATTTCATTGTGCTTTTGCTTGTAGTAAGCTGGTGTTTTCATTTTCTGTAACAAAAATGTACATAAAATATTAATGCAGAGATTAAAAATAATTAAACGCCTACGTAGTCCAGAACATCTTCTTCACAGCCAGCCTGTGTGAGCAGAGTGTAGCAGCGCATATTGTTTTTGGCACTAGCCGCCCAATGCAGTGGCGTCTTCCCAGTCATGTCTGTTTCATTGGCGCCATCTGGCCAAATGCCGAGTAGATATTCCAGAATCATGGTATGGCCCAGACCAGCTGCCTTGTGTATCACATTCAGGCCGTTCGCGTCCTTGCAGGTGATCAGCGACGGCGGTACCGGTGGTTCCATATTCGCCTGAAGTGTCTCCAGACTATTGTCTATAACTGACTGATGGACATCTTTAACGGCATTCTGCGAGGAAGTCATAAAGTATATTAACATTAAATTCCCTCTATCTCCCAAATCAATCGCTCTTACCATAGCATAGGGGACTGCAGCTAAAAATCGTTTCACCTTGGGATTCGTGCTCGCCTGCTGTCGCAGTTTGTTGCCCTGGCCCGCCCACAGCACCCTTGTCAATTTGCCGATATCCTTTTCGTGCATCCATATCCGTATAGTGGACAATCGAATGGAAAAATCTAAAACAAAAAATTAGCCATACAGGGGATGAAAGTATCCTTTTAAAATCAAAGTAAACGCAATTTCGTGCAACATTCGTGTTTCCTGCAATCACACGTATTCAATCAAAATCAATTTAAATTCGTGTTTATATTTTATTCATGATTCGAATGCAATTTGTGAAGGACGTCGGTGTTTTCGTTGCCTGTAGGGCGAAGGGTTGAGAGATTTTGCATTCTACCGCATCGAGTGAATTTCTTTTTCGTGTAATGCAATTTCAAATCGATTTACTGCAGCTTGGCGTTTGCTTCTTTAAAGGAAAATGCCGCCAGTCCTTTTTTTAGAACTCAAAGAATGCTCATGTAAGTGGAAAATAATTCGTGCACATTAGTGACTGATACAGGATTTTGTTTCGAAGCATGACGTATACAATGCCTCTGCCCTTCTGACATTGAAATTTCTGTTTTCAACTGGCTTAAGATTTGGGTGACTGACATTTGGTTATAAATAAAAAACAGTTTAGAGTGTTTGTAGTGTCAAATGGGGTCCCTAATGTCGTTTTCCATTGGGACCACCAAAAATCTTTTTCAGATCTCAGATTTGATGAAGCTCATGGGACATGCAATGAAATTGATCTGCTTTTGTAAATGGATTAGTGCGTTATTTGACAACAATATCAGCTGTTCAAATTGCATTTGTTTTTGGTAAAATCAACCATGGAAATCGGCTTGAAAAATGTTTGCTCTGTTGTAGCTACAAATGGAGTAGTTTTGGTTATTCGTAGTTTCCAGACGATGCCGAAGACAATGAAGATAATCATTCCTCCAAAACTATGTCCATTGCTGTTTATGGATTTCTTTATTTTGGTTTTCACGAAACTTAGCACATTTGTTTTAAAACAAACTTCTTTAAATGACGTAAAACAGCTGTGCTGTATTTGTGGTAGTATGTGTAAATCTGTAAAAATATCGAGATCTGCAAAATGTGATCGGAATCAAAAAAAAAATTGATTTTTGTTTCCCAATGGAACGCGATATTGATATTTTTTCGCAATGGAAAACGACATAAGATTAGCGAACTGCTATTTTCAATTGGATTAAATTTACATTCACGTATATGGCTTCATGAATAGGAGGGCTGTTTTGAACTAGTTATCAAGTAGCTCAATTAAAATTAAATTTATTGTTGTCACTAGAAATGTACGTTATCCGTTGTTGCCAGAGAAATGAACATGTGAAGAAGATCTCACTTGCGGTGAAATAATTACGATTAACTTGGGTTTTCTGCAGCAACTCAGAGAGAAAGATCGTGTAACTACCAAAGCCTCTTGTATTGAATATGCCATATAGTGCGCTAAAAACTGCATTTTAACTAACCAATTTGAGGCGTGAATTTGTGAATACAGAGGTAAACTGCGAAAAAGTCAAGTCTAACTTTTTGCATTTACATTTTCCCGCGATTCTAAATATTCCTTCCGCACACTGACAGCCTTCATTAACGATCCACAATATACAGTCGTGATCTACAGATCCACAAACAAAAAATGTATACGATTTTAACCTCAACCTCTGAAGTTCGCAATTTACTATACCTGCGAACAAAAAATGTGTTCATATGAGTAAAGTGGTAATGTGTAGAATTATTTGCACTCAAATAAACTAACGAGGTTGATTTTGACATTTACGAGATCGATTTTTAGTTATATTTTTTTCTTTTCGAGGAGAGTTTTCGCATCCATACTAAAGTATAAATATATACCATCAAGTTGTGCATGGTGTCCATATTTTCAACTATTTTTTTTGTTATTAACAATAGTCAGCAAAGCAAAGTGAAGTAAGATTTACAGCACACAATTTAAAATAACTACTGCGAGTCTCGAATTGTCAAGTAGAGCGTAGTTGTTGTAATTGCGTGCTGAAAATCCTACTTTACTTTGCTTTGCTGAGAACGAAGTTCAAAAAAACATGCCTAATATTGTTTCGGATTATGATACACTCCACGACGATACGAAAGTCTCGTATAAGAACAAATCGGTTACAAGCAACAGACGTAGAAACACCGTGTCACTTTGTTTCTTATATAAGTGTTTAAAGAGCAACTCTTTCATAAGAAACATATTTTTTTTTGATTTAGGTAAGAGGTTCATATACTATCAATCATATGAACGTATCTATGTATTTTTTTTGTATTGTGATTGTAAATGAGTCCGAATCATTAATAAATGTTTAAGCAAACTTACCATCAGCGCTCTTCTTTTTAGTCTCGCCCGACGTTTGCCCGTTCATTGGTAAAACTGAAAATATTACAAAAACAAATAAAAATTAGACATCAATGTAACACAAATATCATCTTTTTACATAAAATATGTATATTCCCTACGAAATCACTTCCGATTCGGTCGCTTGACAGAATTAAACTAAATTCAAAAGGTGACAAAATGATGGTTTTTGGGGGTAACCAAACTAATACCATCAAGCCGAATATATTCGTACCTACATATGACACAATAATGAAATCAACATCCTGAAGAAAGTAACAATGACAATGCGTTTGAACCATAAGCCACTCATCGATTTATTGATATTATCTGATGGGGGGTTGGAATGAAATATTCAACAGTCTGACCTCATGTTCCATTTCCGTCTCACACGGAATAGTACCGTTCGTCGTTACAATTGAGTTAAACTTTGAATGTACCCAAGTTATATGTGTTTGGAATAATCTATTTCAAAATGTTACTATGTGGGATGAAAAGATGTGAATTGTCGATGCCTAATTGTGGGTCATAAAACTAGAACATCATTAGTCCTGATTACCGTTGACCAGAATAAGTCATCGGCATATGTATACATTTGATGTGACGGCGGTTTTTTTTACAACTGCGTCTTTTAGACTTATTTAATGCGTTCTGCGTGTCCGCTTAGATATCTGTGGGTTTGACTTGAATGAAAGGTATTTTATGTAATACGCTTCAATCCGTAAAAAATATATTTTCGAGTGGGAATCCACGCCGAAATGCCTGGCCACGTAATAACCGTAACATTAGCTATCGCACACTAATGAGTTATTGTTCCCTTTCACACATGGGTACGTGTGTCCCACGTGGAGAGTAAATAAATAAATTGAATTTTATATACACTAAAAACGAAATCCCAATACACCTGTTGACAATTCCCAGTCATAGGCACGCCTTACACATATCGAAAAGAGTTGATCGGCTGAGTCAATTTCAAGGATAGGGCTTCTTTCTCCTCACGTTTTATTATTAATCAATCAAGGACAAGAGCCCGAGCAAGTGTGCGTTTTAGAGTTAACTTAATTCGAATCTTGTAATAAATTTCCCAACCAAATTTTCTTTGCGTGACTATTCCAACACTTACGAATATGACTAATAAATTCTAAATTACTCGCATTGTATTTATTTAACTTTCGGGTGGCATTTTGCTGCACAATGGTAAAAGTTTAACGACAACATTCATATTTGTTCGGTTAATGAACAAAATGGATGAGTATTTTTATTGGGCACATAAATCGAAAACGCAAATCAAAGTCGTGTGTCAGGGAGAACAACATAATAGGTGTACGACACAATTCTTTTCTTTGACAGAAAAAATTTGGCACATTGCTGAACAATTTGTATGTCGTAAGCTCGTAACTGCTGTTGTATAACATTAATATACATATAGAAATTAGACAAATCACTTCTCTTTGTACTTATGTCATTATATGACAAAGCGTGATCGCATCGGCTTTCGAACGACAGCGACACATAAATTGACTATTGACATAACGTAAAATGGGAACCAATTTAAAAGGCCACAGTTTTAGTTCGGGCTTCACACAAATATAACCATTAACTGCTTTTAATAAAATACTTTGTTGGTATACAGACTTATAAAGACTCGACTAATTTCAGTGAAAAATTAGATAACAGTTCGTTTTTATTTGTGACAGCGGTGTAGAGAGCGTTAAATCCTATAGATGGCTCTGTTATTTTTTACAGAAATCTATTTGAGACTTAACTATCGGAGTAAGTGGGCACATTTAAAAATCTAGTTATCTTTAGGCGACAAAACTAGATTGGTCGGTAACGTCACTTTTCCTACGTCAGCCACATTTACGAAATGCCACCTAATGCCCAAAACACATGTGCAGAATTCACTGCGCAGCACGATTAGATTACACATGTTTATACGGATATAGGCCCACGTAAAGTCTGCACTAACCGTAGCACTGCAACATGTCTCTATTTCTAAATTCGCTGCAAAATTCAAGCGTACCACAACACAAAAGAAAATAAATTGCAATTTCAAATATTTAGCATCATCGGCTTTGGACATTTGCTAATCGTGTTTGTTTTTGTTTTGGTTGCAAACACATCAGCTGCTTGGTCGGTGAATGACAGTAGCCATATTAGCCGATGCAATGCATGTCAAATAATTTTCTGCACATCTGTTTTACTTGCAGCACTGCATTCTGTGCTTCGTCCAAATTTTCTGCACATTTGTTTTGGGCATAATACTCGGTCACAAAATTATTGACTAGATTTGTCGCTTTATTTCTTCTTCATGTGAGCAACCTAGGCGAATAAAACCTGAAACATACTAAACTGAATTCTTAAACGTCCCCAGTTATTTTTTCCCCCATTTATCGTTTAAGTAAAACAAGCGGCTCCATATGTCAAAATTAGAACCATAAATAAGGCAACGTACTAATTATACAAGTAACAAATTTGTGTGACATTTGAAAACTGGCTTGACCACTGTCTGTGGTCTGTGAAATTCTATACAGCTCATAGCCGAGGCAGGGGTTTTGGGTTTGATCAACGAATAAACGCAAATTACGTTCCAATTTGGTTTTGTATCATGGTGAACGTATAACTGTCCGGAGAAAGCGTCTTAACTTGAAATCATAATAAAATTGTATGCCCCTTCTCAATCGAACCAAAAATAAAAACTTACACAAACATATCGTTGTGAAAAGCTTGGCCTAGGGTCCTATATTTGCACTGGTGGCCCAAACTATTTTTTTATTTTAAGTCCTTAACTGACCAAACTATATCCGTTTTCGATTTGGCTTTTCAGATTTTGATCGGAGATTTCAGATTTCTGCTGCCAAATCGAACATGAAATCCGAATTTGATTGGTTCTTGTTTGCATTGGTTTGGCCACAAACAATTTTTTTTTCACTTGCACTGTCCATTTCAATTGATTTTCACACATTTATAATAACGCTTTTCGAAATAATTTAATAGGTATACAAAATTCTTTCCATACGCATAAAATGAATAATTCAGTTAAAAAAAAAAAAACAATTCTTCCAACGATAAAAAATTCGTAAATCGTAACCGCCAGCATATTGGTATTAGTGAAAATACATATTTATATGTGTAAATCTGAAAAAAAAAATCTAGATTTCTCAAAAGAGCCTCAGATCAAAAAAAAAAGATTGATTTTTTTGGCAAATCGAAGCTCAAAATTCAATTCAATTCAATTTTATTATTGTCTCAAAAAAATTACAGTTGTTTGTACTTTTATATCTGCAAAGCCGTATGGGCTTGTCTGCAGCAATCAAAAATATATAATTTTTTCTCAAGAAATGTATCTTTTTGCCAAATCGAAAACGACATAAAATATTCATGGTAGGGCAGACCTTTTTTACTGACTTAATGCAATGCCTAAGCTGATTCCGAAGTCGCATTCGAAAGATCATTCAAAGTCAGTAAAACTCGAGAATTTTTTTTTTTTTTTCATTTATTAAAAATAGGTAGGGAATTTTTTTTTGAAACTTATTACCTCTTATCTCTGTCAACTTTTTGCATTTAAAAAAATGATCAGTACATGCCGCAAGAAATTCATAAAATTCAATTCAATTCAATTAATTCTTTATTCAAATAAGTACAAGCATGAAAAATTACTAAAATACAAAGCAAAATTTTAAATAAAGCTAGTACAAATAGAATAGTTAGCGACATCTGTATTTAAGAAAATAGAGATGATGTCACATTAAAAACTCGAAGTTGAATCAAATAAATAGGCCGGGCAACAACACGTTACTCGCTATTTATAATTATTTTTAGTTTTTATGTCATTTTTGATGACAACGTGTCATTGGGGCTATAGGATCTATTTATATAATTTGCGTTCGAATTAAATTGTGTATGTGAATGAACATATTTTGTGTACAGTACGCTTTTCTATTTACATGTTTCAGTTTTTGACATAGTTGCGCCTCGGAGCCATTTTGTTGAAATAGTTCACATAAACCAACTTTAAGTCCGATTTAGATAGGATTTCTGTTGTCGTACACGAGAAAACGATAAAACACACAATTGTTGAATCTTCTCTACCGATATACGTTTTGAATGTTTTTGAATCTGTTTGGGACGTTCCTTACCGAACCAGAAACTCACAATAAAATTAATAATCACAGAGCTTCAACACCGTCCTTAGGTATAGCTCAATTTTAAAATGCAATTCCCATAAAGTTGGCAATAAAAACTATACAATACTTTAGCAACTTACCCCTGGGAGGTGAAGAATGATAATATAATCCATGAAATCGTTTTTTCCTTTTCGGTGGCATTTTCACGCTGCACTGACACTGCACAAGTCCACGCTACACTTCGATTTATTCGGAGCTGTAGAAAAATTCAAAAACTCCCTCACAGCCAAGTTGAGTGGCACACAAAGCTGTGCTACCAAATAGTCCTTATAGATTTAATAATTTACTAGTATTTTTTTAACATTCTGCCAGTCATGCATGTGTGTGTGTGAACTTTTATAATTCAAAATAAAAATTCCATCAGATTAGACGGGTTTGCTGTGAAACGAAACTAAACTTCTGTGCACTTTCATTAAATCACCATGTACCACTAATAACAAGGCATAGTGCCACACAAATGATCATCACAATAACTCACGAACGTGCTGCTTACCAAGAGTGGTCGCACTAAACCGCACTAATGAAACACTGAATCCTTTTTGTCTATCGTGCAATCTATCCTAGACAGTTCGACCGAGGCACCAACACACTCGATAGTCGCTGGTAAATAGATACATTTTTAATAATGATTGCATTGCATGTCCCTCCGAAACGGGTCGGACAATTCATATTTTTCTCTCTTGGTGTCGGTTGTTGTGGCCATGTACCTAGTACATAGCAGAAGGACATGCGATCTAAGCACAGGCGACAGTGTCTACATAACGGTCATATGGCCATCACAGTTGGTTAAACTGAATCAATATTTCGAGTTCAATTCACATCTATAATTTAGTGCAAGAAAAACCAATAAACCTGAGGGCTGATGGATAGCATTCAGGAGGACTTCAACCTCGTTTCCTGTTACTGCGATGGGTGTGAGTGTGAGACGCTAGTGTCGCAATTACTCTGTGGAGTGGGTGGGATTTAAAATTGGGGCATTCCCAATGGTATTTTTTTGTTTAGATAATTAAGTGGTGTGGACACAAAGTCCTTCCAAATTATCGGTATAATTCGGGTCAAATTACCATCTGATTCGTTTATTGATAAGCATGAAAGATGCATATATGTGACTAGTTCTGAGAACTACTTCGTTTAAATAGACAGCAATTAAAAATGTAAACAAGAGGTTTCAATTCGGAAGAAACGTTTTACGTCCAAGGATGTGTGGAGGACGTTGCTATGTCTTTACAGGGTTAGTTTTTTTTTTAAATATCAGATATAATTGCAAGCGTATTGCTTATTTAATATTCTCAACTGAATTTTTAAAGAACGGAAGATAACTGTTGTAGTGGAATGTAAATTAAATTGGACATTTCCTGTTCGGCTTTTCAAGTTGGATGCGTGACCTTCTTAAACAGTGAAATTCTTAAAATATTCATATTAATAAGGACTTGATGAAATGCCATAGGTTGAGTAACTTTATTTGTACATGGAGTATTTTTAGTTAAAGGACTTTGAAGCGTGGCTCTTCAGTTGAATCATCATATCATAAGATATTCGTTGTGGTAACTATTTTGGGGTTTCTATTGTCAATCATTCCAATCATCGGCTTGCATGAGAAAAAATGGTCTGGAAATTATACTAGCTCAATCAAGCGTATTAAACGACAAAAAAAGACGCACCAGTTAAGATATCTCTTTGCGAAAACATATTAATTAATAATTGTTTACTTAGTCTTGGCTGAGATCTGAGTTGAGCGAGAGATCCACTATCCACATAAATCTAATATGGAAAAATAGGTGACATGTTACATGATCCGATTTATGGCACGTGTCACAAACATTTGAACGATTACCTTTATAATTTAGGAAGAGTTTTAAATACATTTTTAGACACACCCGTATGTACATCCTGCTCTTAGGCACACAGTCAAACATGATGTGTACATAAATCGTATTTAGAATCAGTGTTTAAGGTGGAACATTGACATTTTACATATGGAGTTCTCTGACAGATTTACGTTCGCAATGATTTCTGAATGCTGGATGGATGAGGAGAAATAGGAACCATTCTTCATCTTCTGTTCACCTGCCGCTCTCGCAAACTTGCGAAAAACAAGCTTAGGAGAATACTTCGTCGATGACATCAGTGACTTGTCGCATATAGACACACGCAAATACATACATTACAAAGAGCAAATGGCTGTGATGATCTGTCATATATTTTCAGCGTTATCAGTTGGTCATATCGCCTACTGCCCACACCACCTGCACCTCTTAGACGGGCTGTTTGTAGATTACAATCGAGGGGTAGACTGCTTCGGTTATCCTTCGTTTATCTGAAACATCCCGTCACTTAGTGAGACTCACCTTTTGACCAAACTGTGACACCTCACAATGTTGCGTAGTAAACAATCGGATTGCTCCAAACACCGCTACTACTATGCTTCGCATTATCTGCCCTATCGGATAAGCTGCCACAGGATACAGGTGGGGGATCAACCGATACGGTTACCACCCGCCAATCCGAAGGCACACTGTCGACCGGTCAACTCCTCCTTGATCAACTTTATTAAACGTCAAATAAAGTTACGCAACAAAAGGTCCGATCTACTAATCACCGATTCAAACGCAACCGTTCGTTAATGTAAAACTGTCAACCAAATTCAATACACCTATGCCACATTTAGTAAGGCCTATTCTGCTGTAAGCATCTGTGAATGCCGATGCAGTGCCATCGACTTTAACATGAAAAGCAAAAGCAATATCCACTATACAAAAACATGACTGTGATTAATGGTTTATATACTCAAATGACGTCGCAAATTAAATTTAGTAGAATCGGCGTTACAGTCCGGGCGGACCCGATGGCCACGTGCACGTTCATCTAACGATTATTTATGACAACCTAAATGCTTGAACCGTTTGCTGTGATCAGAAACTATATATTAAAATGCTCTGACAGTCGGTATTAGAACCAATTATCTACATCAATTGCACCAATAACAGGAAAAATGTCCTTGACGGGTAATTATCAGAGCTTTAACACTTTTCTAACATGAATTAATAATGCATGCGCGCTTACAATTTGGAATCCTAACATTAGAAACACGCTTAAGGTAAGGCCCTTCCAATGAACACACTGGCTAAACGTAAAAATTGATTTTTATTTCAGACAACAATGTACACAACACGTACTGGTAGAAGCCGGTCTGTCTTTCGCAAACGCTTCTACTCCCATGGGCAATTTCTAAGTGCTCTTCTTTCGAGGATGAAATTTGCATGACTGGCGATTGTTATGCAAATTAGGATCAATAGCCTACGGAGGCAAAGTTTGTTGCACTCTTGCACTGAACTACGAGTGTACACCGTCACACAATCACGTCAAATTTTCATTCACTAAAACTCAGTTTATGCACCGCTAAACAGTGCACTTGACAATCATTTGCATTATCCTTACAACATTTGCATTCAAAAATCAAAGTAGCAGTTTTAGATATCCTTATTGGTATTAGAAACACACTGCAATATTATTTCATATGTTTTTACTTCACTTCTTTGGGAGGGTACGTCTGACAAGTTGAAGAAACTATCGATGACTGTGGAGTATCCACAGTTAGAAGGTGTTTATCTATCCGCAGCTCGGACGAAATTTTCCTACAACACTAACCCCTGCTTTGAAGTACTTGAAACTATTCGTATGTGTGCTATGTGGAGGCAACTTAGAACGAAAGAAGTGGAAAGGTAAGTATACCTACGCAAGGCAGGTTGAAAATAACTGAAACAGTTTTTGTTGCGAATTGGGTCAAAGGAACTCGATTTTAAAGTGCGACTTGTACCTATACAAAGAAGGTTTTTTTACATATTTCCAGTAATTTGTTGTAGGAAACAGAATGGAGGCGAGTTGAAAGTTTGTAATTGCTAATACAAGAGTGATTAGCTTGGCGGTATGACCGATTTAACGTGGTCAATTTGTTTACGGACTTTGTTGATTTAATCTCTATTACTTTCAGGTAGCACATGGACTGCTTTTCGAAAATGTTTGTTTATTGATAAAATATTTAACGTCAGCATTTTAGTTGCATATGTTTACTTGTAAAAGTGAAAGTTAAACTTTGTAGAAGAAAAGTACATTCATCTGGTGGGCGTGGCACAAGATATTGTATGTTCGAATTGTAATAACCTACTTCCTGTTCTTCATTTCAGGTCGGGGCACAAATGGTTTACTGCTTCCACTGTCCATGGACTTTTGTTTAAGCAAACAAACATTTCCAAAAAAAAACTAACAATATTAAAGGACTTTCCAAATGAGAGTAGCAATACATAAAACAATGACAACTTAAATCACCTAAATATTCGGCACTCAATTTTGTTAAGTTATTTTTCCGTGTGAACTTTTTTAAATATAACAGTCTATTCGTAAAAATGGCGGCTATCCTCCTACAGATCGCAGCGCACCTGTGAAGCAAAGAGTGATTCATAGCAAAGTTGTTGACAACTGACATTTCTCTCTTTTGTTTACTTTTTTCCGTCTCGCATGGACATACCTGTGATATGGATTCCTCTGAAGCTCCCCAAGATAATTTAATTGCAGAAACATTCACCAAGCATGAGAAGTGTCTCACCGACGAAGAGAAGCAACAACTCATAACGCAAAACAGCCGGCTAGTGACAGATTTCAAGGCAAATCAACTGGAAGTGAACGCACAAAGAAATTGGGATCTCTTCTACAAACGCAATGAGACGCGTTTCTTCAAAGATCGTCGCTGGACAACGAGGGAATTCGAAGAGCTCCTCTCTGAGCCAGGCAACAGTCAAAAAAATCTATTCGAAGTTGGCTGTGGAGTTGGAAATCTAATATTTCCTTTGATAGAAGAAAATCACAACAATTACTTCTACTACGCGTGTGATTTCTCAACCAGAGCTGTGGAGTTTGTTAAGTCCAATCCACTCTGTGATCCCTTGAAGGTGAAAGCATTTCAGTGTGATATTACGACTGATGTTGTTTTTGACAACATCCCCGAGTCAACTCTGGACATTGTAACAATGATATTTGTTTTGTCTGCTATTCATCCGGACAATTTCCCAAAAGTGGTGCGGAATATGTGGCGTCTCTTGAAGCCAGGCGGTGTGATTCTCTTTCGGGACTATGGTCTTTACGATATGGCGCAGTTGAGGTTCAAACCGGGTAATAAAATAGGTGAGAATCTATACATGCGACAGGATGGCACGCGTAGCTACTATTTTGGAGAACGCGAGCTATCAGACTTGTTTACAAACAATGGCTTTCAAACAGTGACTAATTCGTATGTGCACAGGAGGACAATCAATCCAAAGGAGAACATTGACGTTCCTCGAATATTCATTCAGGGTAAATTTAAGAAAACATCTGCAACGTAGTAAAATAATAAATTAATGTATACTTACTTAATAAATGTTGTTTAAACTACACCTATGTTAGTGTTGGCTTATCTGTTCCTCAATTCAGCGATTGTCCGATTGTCCCAGATACCTATTTGACTCAAATCGGACAGTAAGCACTCGATTGACGAGATATCATCCCAAATTGAGATTATATAAAAGCAAAAGCGAAGGTAACTAACTAATTTAGTTTTCCGTTGGGACGAAAAATCAATCTTTTTTCGATTCGGATCATTTTTTGGATCTCGAAATTTTTTCAGATTTACACATAGGTACTGCCAAAAATACCAATATACTTTGCACAGCTGTTTTACGTCATTTTAAGAAGTTTGCTTAAAAAAAAAACGCTTACTTTCGTGAAAACCATTAAGAAATATATAATTTTTGAGGAATTATTTATCATCGTCCAAAGAAAACCAAGCATTTTTTCTCCCATTGATTGTTTTACTTCATTTTGGTATCTCAGTTTGATTTGAGCTGGACAAAAAAAAACAATGGAAAATAGACCATTTTTTAAGAATTCCTACCTCCGTCGGTCCAAAAAAAAAATCAAAAAAAACTCCGGATTAACGTAACTTTTCCAAAATACACCAGGAAAATCTTGATTTGATTTGATTTATTTTTTTGCAAGTAAACGCCTTATTATCCTGGACCTTACACTTATGTCCAGCAATCTTTTTTGTGATTTGACTCTCTTTTGAGAAATCTCGAATGTTTTCTGATTTCACACATAGTTGCGAACACGATATTAGATTCAAATTTTAATTGTGAATGGTTACGGTGGCTTTCCGAATACCAAAACAAACAGAGCCCCTGTGACCTATTAAATGTCAACATTTTTGACAATTCGTCTTGATGAAAATTGAAAACGAAGGCAGTAACCAGGCAGTAACAACAACATTCTTTGAATTCGTTTGCTACGTGGACAAGTGCATACATTTATAAATAAAGGAAGAGTTTTGTAAATTTCAGGATGAATGTAAGTCGTTCAGCAACACTAATTGAAAAAATATTATATGCAACAATTGTAGGAAGCTGATATACCCATCGACATCCATACCCTCAAGCTTCAGGACTGGTTGATCAGTCGAAGGATTGTGCCCAAGAATATTCAACCCTACATTAAAGATATCCGCAACAAGATCAGCAATGCCATTCAGGATATGCCCTCCAATGAGCAGCTCATTAAACTACTTTCTGGTGCACGTAAGACTTGCCAAATTCCAATTATACAGAATGTGAAAATCTGTACCCTTTTCAGATATCAACTACTATCACTGCAAGGAAATTGTCGAGATTCTCAAGCAAACAGAAAAAGATACAAAAAGCCTGTTCGGAAGCTATGGCAGTCAGAGGATGAAGGACTGGCAGGAGGTTATTCGCTTGTACGAGAAGGAAAACATTTATCTCGCCGAAACAGCTCAGCTGTACGTGCGTAACATCAATTATGAAATTCCAGGTGTTAAAAAGCAAATAGTTAAGCTCGACCAACAAAGTGAAGAGGCTCTTAAACGGATTCAAGATCTTTCAAAGCCAGAGAACCAGCTTTTAAATGAACATGCCGCACTCCTGCAACAACTCGGGCTAAAGGGAAACAACTTGCGAGACGAATTCACTGAGGCATTGCGAAAACTTCCCGAAATCTACACGCGATCCATTCGCAATATTGGAGCCCTAAAGGATGCTGTGGATTTGTATGCCGACTTCTCTGATAATGCCACGTGTCTTCCAATTGTCAGGCATCTCATTCAGTTCGGCAACACCACTGTCTATCAGTACATGCACAAGGAGGCTCCACTAGCCGTCGAAGAGAATCCAATTAATTTAAATTTGACCGATGATGAAGCTTCTGCCGCAGCTGGGGATAATGAAATCGACTTTGGGTTCGACGACAACGGAGATTCATCCACTATTTCTGCCGAGATTATCGACTTCAGTGATTTCACTGTTGATACACCGGCGGAGTCAAGTGCGGATATCGACTGGGGTATTGAGAGCACCCCAACCGACGCCAAAGAGATTGACTTCGATGTCGCATTAGAGGAATATGGAATTGTTGTTGAAGGTTAGTATCGATGTGTCATCATTTAAAGGACGGTCTACAGTTAAATTTGCGTTTCAGGTGTCGGTGTGGATGGTGGCACAGCCAAAGGTGACCAAGCATACACTCTGCTTGATTCGCCAAACTATCGCGACAAATTTATCGATGAAATGTACGAGTTGGAATCCTTTCTCAAGATGCGTGTGTTCGAACTGAATCAAGTCGACAACGCCAGTAATATTGTCCTCTCGTTGATGGACAGCATCTCCACACACGACTCGGATAGTATAAAGAAAATGGTGGAGAACGTCAACTCAGTTTTAGATGAGGTACTAAGTGAGAACACTCGCCATTTCTTCCAATTGAAACACTCGCATAAGTATGCCGAAATATTGGCGTCCAAACTGAGACAGATGATGAAGGCAGTAGATAAGATTCGTGCCACAAAGGAAGTGTTAAAAGAGCGTTCCGCCGAGCTTAAGAAACAGAGTGCTGAATTGAATCCTGTTCTAGAGGAGCTAATCAAACAGACTAAGATTCTGCAGGGTTATATAGAGAAGGACATCTCCAAGAGATACAAAAACAGAGTGGTGAACTTGATGAGCGGGTTCCATGCGTTTTAGGAAGTGTTTTTTTTTTGTTTTTTTGTAATTGTTGAACGCAAATAAATGGGTGGAGCTATGGACATAGTAGGACGTAGTAAGTTATTTTGAAAGAAACCAGCACCAGTTCATCTATGTGATAAGCTACCAGAAAAGTGAGTACCTAGACTAATGGTCCCTTGAAGTAATCCCCTACTTTCCAATCCGGGCTCATTTTTGGAATGGATCTTCCGCTGCCTTGAGATCTTAGCGATATTTTAGACGAACGTTGTTTCTTCCTTAGAATTTTTGTAAAGCAATTGAGGCGAGATCCTCGGTATTTGTTGGCTTCGATCGTACCCAAGATGGAAACAATTATTTGTACTGAAAAAAGACCTCTTTGTTTTTCGCGAAGTTACGTGCGGACATTGGATTACTGTTAGATATTTACGATTGTTTCAGCGTTCGACAATCCATTCACCTTACATGCAGATTCTAACCTAAAATGAAAACACTGCATTTTCTTACTTATACAAAAAAATAAAATCATTACTTTGTTTTATTATTATACAAAATACAACAAGAATAATAATTCGCAGTATAATCGTTTAATAGTGTTCTTTTGTTTTTTGTTTCGGTTTTCGCTTATTCTTAAATAGGTATAATGTATATAAATTGTTTGTTTTTTCTTTGTATCCAATAACATATAATAGGTCTAAGTTGCATTGCAATCAAGTATGTATGTAATTTTATAAAATTGGGCAGCACTTTTGTTTGTTTCTATTTAATGTTATGTTTCTAATATCGAGTAACGTAATATCGATTGATTTCTAGTAAACGAATTAAGCCCTGAATAGTGAGGTCTTAGGTTAGGTGCGCACGAGTGACTTTTTCCCATAACACGGTTGTTCTATGCAAGAGAACAATGATCCCGTCGGTAGTGACTAATTAAAAAATAAGAACAGCCAGGCCACTGGCAGCTGATCGTGTGCACCTAACCTTAATATCATAGGAAGTTATTGTTGTTTTTAAATTTGCACAATCAGTTTTGTAAAACATGTGAGAAACAAATAATCTACAACTATTGTATGGAAAATAACTACAATCACTTACATAACATTGTACAACGAGCACTCTCGCACTTTCACATAACATAGTAGTATTAATCGCTTAAGCTAAAAAAGAATAAACAAATAAATACGAAAACTAAAAGACATACGTCTATAAAATGATAGAAACTAAAAGAAAAGTATTTATTCTACGATAATCCTCGGCATTGGAACAGCATGGAACTGCGATTAATATTGTGGCACTTTTCTATCATCTCTATGAGAATAACTGATCGGCTAGTGTTCCGATGAACGAAGTCAAATTCATGGAAGTGCCTTCTTTGAATTTAAGTCCAACAGTTTTGCCATAGGCCTGGATGAAAATGGCGCGAACAGCGTTAAGGCGTTGCGTCCGACTGGAAAAATTGGGCGAGATAAAAACAAATGCTTGTGACGGTTGTTTGTAGTACACTTACATTGATGCGTTAACTTTCGCCTCTTTGGAAGCGATTGAACTACTGCAGCCGGTCGATGCATCCGGGGGATTTAAATAGCTACTATTTTTATTTGAGTCGAGACTGCCAGTCTCGGTGACAACTTGCCAGCTACCAGTCGATGATACCGATTCTTGACGCTGCCGACTGCCACTTCTTTCAGGAACAGATATTGGACTAGTTTTTGATCTTCAAGTGGCAGAAAGTTAAATTAGAGTCACTACAAATAGGCGGATGGGTGTTGCTTACCGTTTCGGGTTCGGTGAACGACTAGTTATGTTATTGTTTGCAGGATACAAGTGATCAGTCATTGGCATATCACAGTTTGACAAATTTGAATTGCTATCATTGCTGTCTTCGAAATTAAAGTCTCTGTGGAAGAGAAATTTAGTCATTTACTATGGCACTGGTGCAACGGACTTGTGATGTGTTTTCGTAAATTCCCACCCAACCAACTATAGATGCAGATGCAATTGTCGTTATCAATAAATTACCATTCCTTTCTGAACTGTCATCACAATGACGATGCGTCTGATTCAATTAAAAAAAAGCCGCCATTTATCTCCTTCTGGGTTTCAGAAACAATTATTCTTTGTCAAGCTACAGAGGCTCAGCATCATTAACCTCAGTATTAATAGTGCACTGACTTTGGCGCTGTCCAACAATTAAGACTTCCACCCACCACTAAGGCGCACTTTTAAAGTCCCGACGCATAAATCTAACACACATGTGTCTCATGACACCATATAAAGCAAACACTTTGAATACACTTACTCTTTGGGCGGATCTTCATCACCGGCATCTGAGCGAACGCCAACAACACTGCTACTCCCACTGCTGCTGGTAGTCTTTGTACGTTTTCTGTGCGAAAAAGAGAATTCAAACGTTTAATCAACATGTCTGCCACATCTGATATTCTGTACACCCACCTATGTTCAACCAAACTGTACTCATCATCCGTGATGTGTTTAAGCATATGGAAGCAAAAGAACATTATATCTTCACTGCGTCTCAGTCGAGCTGGCAGTTGATGTCCAAACAAATACCAATCGTAGGCGACTGTAAAGAAGGTCATCTGTAGCGGGCTCAGTGATTGATGTATATGGCCATCCGCCCATAAAGACAGTCTCACAAGTGATATGAACAGCGGCGTACGATCCCATCCGCTGATGCAGTGTATTAACACGCCCGAGGTCTCCTCCTGAATGGACTTGAGGGTGGCTTTTAGGTAGTTTTGTGTGATTACGACCAAGTCCCATTTCTTGTAGTCCTGCCAGTTGATGTCGATGTCATAAGCGGCCGCATTTCTTGGCACACTCAACGTTGCATCGATGAAACTTTGATTCCAATTGAAGGTGAGCTTCTCTGCTACGTAATTATTGTCACGGAAATCCTTGAAGAACTCACAGCCGGGATATGGCAACGAAAGTATGCTGAACTCATCGTAGAGGTTTTCGGGGATAGCTTTCTCCGACGATGAAACGCTGAAAAATGTTAAATGTTGTTAAAATTGCACCTGTAGTTAGTCCGTGATGTAACTTACGTCATAAAGTACTTGACCTTGCGCTGTTCCACCATGAGGTCGACAATGGTTGAGACATTCAGTGTTTTCAGCAGCTGAATGTCGCTTTTAATGACCTCTTCGTAGGAGAAGGGGGGTGGTTCGCTGGCATTTGCTATGAGCGATTCTTCGGTTGGATCGTTATCTTCTTCAGTGGATGCAGCTGCTGCGCTGGTGCTTACCCCACCATTCAGACAGTCGTAGGCATAGTCGACTACCTTACGGCCATACGTCTCTGGCATAACTGAAATTGTTGCAGAACGGCACACGTATTTGCCTTTGTACATGATGACTGGCACAGTAAATCGTTGACGACAGCGCGCATACTTTGCCATTGTGATTAGTTCACGGATTTTCGTAGCATCGTAGAGGTCCTCGTAAATGGTTTTCTGTGGCTGTGGCAGGCTGGGGGGAGTGTTGGCGAAGGTCACATACGCTTGAATGCCATTGGCAAGGCCATTTACACCATTAATCCCGTGAAGGCTGTTTGAGCACTGACTGACGATGCCATTGGTGGCAGTGGCACTCTTACTGGGCATGTTCGAGTGACTTGCTTCGAATTCGGGAATAAAAATGCGACTGGGATAACGAGGACAAAGTGTCCCATTTGTGTTGTCCAATTCGATGAGGCTGTAGTCGGATTTGAAGAGCTCCTCGCACTTTTTCGTGATAATTTGCTCCTGTAAATTAAAACACAAAAGCAGCATAAGTATGCAATGAGAATAGTCATAATCAGCCGACAGAATCATTGAACACAAAGCTCGTATAATCCGCAAATGCCTTTTGCAAGCGCATATTATACCTTCTCTATTCGATGCATTCTGTTTAAAACGTAATTGCCCACTTGTATTAACCCTTAGCCAATTACGTAAAACAGATTTCATTCCATGGCGCCAATGATAACAACAAATATAAGCACTAGCGCGTCACTGGTCGCAAAACGGCTTGCTAATCACTAGGCAATATTTTTGTAAAGGTTGCTAAACGTTCTTTTTTCTTATGCACATTAGCATCAGTATGGCTTCGTCAGAGGCGAAATATAATAAAGAGAACAAAGTATAAACAAATACTTGCACCCGTTCTAGTACGTGCTGGATAAAAATATTTTTTGTTCCGCGAACATAAACGTTGGCTTTTATCACTAAAATAATAATAATAACAAGCAAGATAAACACAAACAAATGTGCATACAGAGTTGTTGGTTCTTTTTTTAAATTTGAGATTATTTATTGTTTCTACAGTTTGTTTACATTTCGTGCTGTGAATGACAGCGATATTGTGTTACGAAAGAAATGTGTAAGACATCAAATAAATCACTATATCTTTCACGGGGGTCAGGGGTTTAGTCGATTAACTGACAGAAAAATTAATAAATTATGAGCTAGCAACTCCGTAGACGTTTGAATGTGCTTACCTCGTGCAACATTTATTTAGAACTTGTTATCGCATTTGAATGATAAGAAAGGAATCTTATCGTCAATACTCAAGGTGCAGCGGCAACACGAATTCCTTTGATTTCTAATCGAGGTAAATCCGCAAGAAACAAAATTATAGTCAACAGTTTAAGTATATACTCGTACTTTAACTCTTACTCTGTTCGTACACCAGTTTTGTGATCAATGATCTTTTCTCTAACAGATTGCTGCATTTTGTAAATAGATTTCACTGTATGAAGACTGGCCAAAGTTGGTTGTGCTTCAACAAATGAAATCCAAGCCAAGCTTTCGAAAAACAGTTGAAACATTTTGGGAACAAATTCAAAATAATAAATCAATTTATGTCGTTTTCCATTGGGCAAAAAGAAGCGTCCGGGAGAGTCCATTGGCTTCACTCGGGGATCCACTCATTCTGAAATCCACTGGAAAAACAAAACAGCTTCTGAAAGAATCCACAATAGTATTGGTAAAATGCCAAAAAATAATCTACGGCTGCTGTCAGTTGACTTGTATAAAATACATAAAATTACACTTGTGTGAGTGCTTCTCGAGTGTATTCTGACATGAAATCGAGAAACGAAATTCTCTGCTCAGTATCTATCTATATCTATTAGAATGTTTTAATATAAAGTTTAACCACTGAATAGAAAACGCTTAGAAAAGTGTCAAAGGCTACACATATTTGAACCGCACGAATATCAACACAAAAAAGACCAAGTGACGTTTTTATGTTTGATTAGACACACGAAATCTGAAATCTGAAGCAGCCCAAACAAAAACCACATTAGGAGTTTTTATTTTTTAGTTCAGAGCTGAGCTCGAGCATTATGGTTAACCTTCAGTTCCAGAACAACCAGGTTCGTCCGCCATTTCAATTATTTTGTTTATACTGTTTTTTTCAAATGTCAAATGTGACTGTAACGGCCATATACTCTGGACGTAACTCAGGTTTAAGTTAATTTTACACCCAATCATTAATCCGCGATTTTTAAACCCAATAATTTAAACCTATGTCCATATTATTCACTGAAAAAACATGTATTAAACCCGCTGGATTAAAAATCGATTTTAATGCGGATTTAAAACACTTTAAACCGTTTTTAATCCGTTTTAAACCCACGTAATGTCAAATTTCACAAATAATGACATTTTTTTTTGGGCCTAGTTATATTTTAAGGTGCATTAATTAAGCCGAAATTTCTATCGAATCATCGAATGTATCCTCCAAAATTACCGTTCCCGTATGTAGAATTTCAAAAAAGACCAACCGAGAGAGATAGATATGTTTCTTTGTAAATTTTGGCAAGTCTGTCAAATGAAACTAATGAACGGAAATTTACGGATAACGACCTACAAAAATTAACATTTTAGAAGGCAGTTGTTTAAATTGTCCACCATGACACCACTTTCTTCTTCTTCTGCCTATAACGAGTTATAATTCAAATGCTAGTGTCACTGTGGATTTATGTAATAACTATTCAAAGTTATGACTATTCGCAAAATGTACATAGTTATCGTAAAAGCAACAACAATTGTTGTTGATTTAAGTCTGCTGATATTTAATTGCGTTGCGTGCATCACTTTCTTGTGCGATTAAATACAGTGAAACTCTTTTTCTTCAAGATAAGACGACGAGTGGTCTACTCTAGACAGACAGATTCACTAAGAGAATTTTTTCGCTGTTTGCAACTATGCAAGTTGGACTTTATATTGCAGCCATTTAGATGCTTGACGGTTGTAATCTACTTTTGTATACTGCCGGCAAGATGCAAACAGTAATCTTCATTAACCTTAAGCATTTGTTCGAAGTGCAAGAAGTTCAATTACCACTGCAATAGCGTGATTAGACTTTAATCTACGATTTCCCGGTATTCAATCGACTGTGACACTTATTTGAAATTGCAACACATAGAAGACTCTTTTGCTTTACTGATTGAAAAAGACTTGGATTTTCATTAATCATTATCGAGTTGTATCATTTTTCTTGGAAGCGTACAAAATCAGTGCGTTTGGTTTAATTTATGAACGCTTATTTTTTTGATGACACTGATATTCCTAGCTACGAATTTGCTGCTGCAATTGAGATCGACTTATTTGGGTGTAGAATTCAAGCAGAATTTCCAATCCAACTAATTTTCTACTCGCGTTCATCTACTTCCATTTGTTTGCGTACATTGAAATTTGCATATCACCTGCACTTATGCCCAGTAGAGATGTTTGGGTTTGACATTGGAAAATATTTGTGAATAGAACAATTACTTAACAGGCGGTTTAAAAAGGATTGCCTCACTAGAAAGAAGCATTCTAGTACGTTTTTTACTTACAATGTTAACCAAATTCGATCTTGCGATGAATAATCGTTTTATTAAGGAGGCCCTACCTAATCTTAAGTACGTTTTGATAGAGAGAATATACAATGTCTAAACAAGAACTTAAGTCAATCAACGCTTTTAGACAATCAACAGCATAATCACTGATAAGATTTGAGAACCAAATAACCAAATATCAAAATAAAATGAGTTTCTTTTGGTTTGTGATTGTCTTTTCAACTTTTTCTACAAGCACCTACTCGTACTTGTCACCAATGACAACTTAAGTTTTCAACCAATTCAGTACAATACAGGAAAAACCGATGAAAGTGAACTTTTGTTTACAATTATAGTGTTTTCCCAATATTAAGGGAATTCCTTGATAATCGCTGAGCCAATAGATTTGCTACATACAGAGCAATGGACTTGAGATTGAATGTAGTTCTAAGTTACCGCTACTTCTTCTTCAAAAAGTTTTTGCTGGGCCCTGATGGCAGCTAAATTTGCACAAAGTGGTTGCGACGCTGAGGTACAGACCAACTGACCAAGGTACGAGTATTTCAGGTTTGACTTCCGGAAAAAGACACACAAGAGCCCAAAGTATAAGTTTCTAATTTCAGATTCCCGGACATAATAGCTTTCTAATAGACATACATAATTGGTTAGTTTTGTCTTGATAAGTATAAAGTTCTCTCGACCCACCAATCTTAACAAATGAGGTGTCAAAAAATGATCTTGTTTAGAAATGAATTTACATTTAACTAAATTTACTTTGTCTATTTTAAATATTCCATTCAATAATTAACCTTTCTTTCGACCAAACATTGTGTAGCTTACCCTAATTTGACTACATGAGCAAAGATGTGCAGCTGTACCATTTTATATAATTATCGCCTCATGTAACTTATAACTATATATGTATGTACATTGTACACTTGTGCATTTGTCCCGACGATTTCCCATAGCACAGCGCAAAAGCTAGCGGGTTGGTTAGCTTGCTTATGTAAGGCATATGCATTTTGGTTTTGTTGTTTGCACTTGCTGTGCTGTGTGATAAGCGGGACTTTCGGTTTAGTTTTTTTTTCGTTGGTGAGCCGACACTTCTTTTGCTCGATCTTTCTTCTTTTCTTGCTTCTTGCTAGCAACCACCGCCGCGGAAACATCTTTGCTCGCGCTAGTCACGGGACTTGTAATTTTGCCCAAATAAAATAAAATCATTATTATAACGTGTTTGAAATCTCGGGTTTTATTTTATCATTGATTTGCTACAGTCTCATTCAAAGTTGGTCCTTTGCGAAGCCGGATAATTCGTAATGGTTTCTGCATTGAGTTTTGTTGCTGTAGAACTGTTGCTGGTTGGGTGTCCTGAGGCGTAAGAGAACTGTCTTCAATAGTAGGCTTCGTTGAGCTCGTGATTCTTCTTCGTTCGAACTTTAGTGCATTGACATGGACACTTTATTGCAATCGCGAGGTCATATCAAAGCTTCCATTGACCGCGTATATAATTTCGCGCAATCGATTCCCGAAGACACTTTACTCGAGGCTCTGGAAGTGCGTGTAGATCGGTTAGAGGAGGCTTGGAAAGATTTCAGCGGAAATCAATATGACCTCCACCAATACCATGCCGAGGAAGGATACGTTGATCCGGAAGAAGAGTTTGCGAAATTTGAAACCAAATTTGTTACGGCAAAAGCATTGCTTCTTAGGGCCCTCCGAGGCAGAATTCCCGCTCGCGATTCATTAAGCGGGAGAGTTACCGCTCGTGATTCTAATGTTGGAATCCGAAATGATCGCGACTTCGTCGAACGTAGTAACCCGGTTTCCAATGAAAAAGCTTCAGCTCGGGAGGATGCACCTGCGTTTAGTGCTGACTTAGAAAATGTTCCCTCTACTTCGAACAATATTAAATTCTCCGAAATTGAATTACCGTCGTTTAAAATAACACCCTTTGCTGGTGATTATCGGGAGTGGCCGTGCTTTCGCGATATGTTCCTAGGTAGCATAGATTGTAGAAAGCATTTATCCGGGTCGCAAAAGTTTCGGTACCTCAAATCCTTTTTGCGGGATGAACCTGCTAGTTTATTAAACGGTATTTATATATCCGATGCGAATTATGAGCCCGCATGGGAAAGGCTGGAACGTCGATATCATAGGCCGCTATATATCATTAACCAATTTATCGAGACATTTTTGAATATGCCGTTGGTGACTAGTGCAGATAGTGGTCAGTTGCGCAAATTAGTGGATACTGCCGATGAGGTTGTTCGTGGTTTAAAGGCAATGGAGTCTGAAAGTAGGGATCCATGGCTGATATACCTCTTAATAAATAAAACTGACATTGAAACTCGTAAATCTTGGGCATTGTTGAACCCAAATTCTGAGGTCGCTACCATTAATGAATTGTTAGATTTCCTTGAAAATAGATGTAGTGCCTTAGAGACAAGTGAGACTAAGTTTCGCGTGAATAAAACCGGTTCGCGTTCGTCAAACCTTTCGGGAAGGGTAAGAAGCTTAGCTGTTGCAAATTCAACTTGCCCAAAATGCAAGGGTAGCCATCCCTTATACCAGTGTTCGGACTTTATCGCTTTGTCTATTGAAGATCGTCGTCGGTTTGCTAGAGACCAAAGACTTTGCTACAACTGCCTAGGAACACAACATTCGTCGTCGCGTTGTCATACGAGGAGTCGATGCTCCCATTGTCGGTCGCGGCACCATTCGTTGGTGCATCTGGATAGTTCTGGGTCCCCTCGCCCGAATAACGTTAGCGATTCTGCAAATGAGTCAGCTCTAGTTTCTTCCCCATCGCCATCGATTGTGAGCCATCACACCAAACCCGGTAACCCAGCCTCTGGGATTTTGCCAACAGTCGTCGTGGAAGTGTTGGATGCTGCAGGATTTCCTCAACGTTGTCGCGCTCTTTTGGACACGGGTTCGCAGGTGTCCTTTGTAACAGATCGAGTGGTTAGGATGCTAGGGCTTTCTCGTCGTCATTCTCGTTTGCCCATCTCTGGGATCTCTGCTGTTGATGCTGGTGTTACGCAAGGAGTCGTAAATCTGCAATTGAAACCTCGCTTTGATACTTCCATAATGAATGTGGAAGCCTTTGTATTGAAAACCATTACCTCCATTACACCCACACTCTCTTTTGATTTTGATGGCCCTCTTCCTTTGACCGATCTGCCGTTAGCAGATCCTGGATTCAACACCCCGGCTCCGATTGATATTTTGCTTGGTTCGGACAGGGTATGGAGTAGTTTGCGAGATGGTCATCGTTCAGATAGTGTTGGAAATATTATTGCACACAACACTGTTTTTGGCTGGGTAGTTGCGGGAAACATACCCAATAATCAAGTTATTTCCTTGCACGTTGGTATGGATATAGATATGCTTTTAAAATCCTTTTGGGAGATAGAAGAGGTCGGGTCTCATACTCCTTCGGTCGGCAGTGAAGATGATGCGGATCAGCATTTTGAAGAAACCTTTTCTAGAGCTCCCGATAACAAGTTTATTGTGAATCTGCCATTTCGCCGGGCTGATGTTAGTTTTGGAAACACTCTTTCTGGTGCCATGTCGAGGTTGTTTAGTTTGGAACGTCGCTTTTCTCGCGATGAAAACCTTCGTGCAGAGTACTGCAAATTCATGAAGGTATACGAAGATCTGGGCCATATGAAGCGCATTCCAGACAGAGAAGTTGAACCTACATCGGGAAGGACCTTTTACTTGCCTCACCATGCCGTCGTAACAACCAAAATGAGGGTAGTTTTCGATGGTTCACACAAGGATTCGACAGGTCTGAGTTTAAATGAAGTTCTCCACATCGGACCTCCCCTGCAGAAAAATCTGCTTAATGTTTACATGCAGTTTCGGTTGTATAGATATGTCTTTTGCGCGGACATTGTAAAAATGTTCCGGCAGATTTGGGTCAGCCCTCAAGATCGCGATTTCCAGCGTATTGTTTGGAGAGAATCTCCCAATGACCCCATTGCTCATTTTCGTCTTAGTACGGTCACCTATGGTACTGCACCTGCCCCATTCTTGGCCATAAGAGTCCTAAGGCAGTTGGCTAAGGACTACAAGCAGCAGTTTCCAATGGCTTCCTACGCGATTCTTCACAACTCTTATGTGGATGATTTTGCGGCTGGGTCGGATTCGTTATCTGGTGTTTTGGAGCTAAAGGAACAGTTGGTAGGACTTCTCTCTTGTGGCGGATTAGAGCTAAGCAAATGGGCATCAAATTGTTGGGGGATTCTCAGTACAATGGATGAGAGTCAGACTGTTTCATTGGACCCAGAAACTGATTGGAAAAAGGTTCTTGGAATTGTCTGGAACCCTTACCACGACGCGTTCACGTTCAGGATAACATTGGACGATTCTACAGCGCCCACCAAGCGAAATTTGCTTTCAGAAGTGTCGAAAATCTTTGATCCTATGGGGTTCTTAGCCCCTTCCATTATCCTTTTCAAGATGTTGTTCCAGGAGCTTTGGTTAGTTAAGAAGGACTGGGACGATCTGTTGCCTCCAGAAATAGCGAAAAAATGGCTTTCATATCGTCAGGAACTAAAGCATTTTGACCAGCTAAGGATTCCTCGAAGGTACACGTTAGATGCAAAGGCCTTTGATTTGATAGGATTCTCCGATGCATCGGAAAAGGCCTACTCCGCTGTAGTCTATGCTCGCAGTGTTTCGGAAAATGGTGTCGTTGAGGTTCATCTTGTGGCTGCTAAAACTCGAGTCGCTCCTGTCAAGCAGATTTCGATTCCCCGCCTTGAATTATGTGGGGCTCTTCTTCTTAGTCGCATTATGAAGCTTGTTTGCTCGTCGTTGGATGTCACACCAAGGAAACTCTTCGCTTTCACTGATTCGACAATTGTTTTGGCTTGGCTTTCTTCTCTTCCTCGTAGATGGGGCACATTCGTAGCTAACCGTACAGCTGAAATTCTGGATAACCTGCCTCGTTCCGTCTGGAGTCACGTTCGTTCCGAGGAGAATCCGGCTGATAGCGCCTCTAGAGGAGTTGCACCAAGCAAGCTACTAGATTTGGATTTGTGGTGGAAGGGCCCTGCTTGGATCGCATCAGAACTCAGCCAATGGCCGGTGACAGATATCCAGGAAGTGCACAAGGTTCCTGAAGAAAGGAAACTCCCAGCTGCTGTACTAACTTCACAACCGGAAGAGCATTTTTTTGATGCACTGCTTGGTAAGGTCTCTTCTTGGCCCAAGTTAATTCGCATTGTTGCATATGTCCTACGTTTTGTGCGGAGTAGCAAGCTTTCACTTGAGGAGCGTAATTTCGACTTTTTAATCTTCTCTGAGCTTCGTACCTCTAAGGAAACTTGTCTTCGGTTTGGTCAAAGAGAGTTCAAGGAAGAAATTCACATGTTGAAGCAGCATAACAAGGTTTCACAACGGTCGAAATTATCTTCGCTATCTCCGTTTGTGGATGAGGTAGGGTTGCTGCGAGTTGGAGGACGGATTTCGAATGCTCCATATGTTTCTTTTAGCATTAAACACCCAATAATTCTGCCAAAAAACCATCGCATTTCGCAGCTTATACTTTTGGATGCCCACGATAAGTTTCTTCATGCTGGTGTGTCGGAGTTGTTCTCTGTGGTTCGACAGGAGTTCTGGATACTCGGAGCCAGAAACCTCATACGTAAGGTGGTACACGACTGTCTGGATTGTTTTCGCTTACGTTCTTCAACCTCCTCGCAGCTGATGGGAAATTTGCCTTTGTCTCGTCTTTCGCCATCGTTTGCCTTTGATCAAACCGGTGTTGACTATGCGGGTCCAATTACGCTTCGGGCATCCAAACTTCGAAAAGCAAAGCTGATAAAGGGGTACTTTGCTCTCTTCGTTTGCATGGCGACCAAGGCGCTGCATTTGGAAGTCGTCAGCGACTTATCTACGGATGCCTTTATTGCTGCCCTACGGAGATTCATCGCTAGAAGGGGAAAGTGCGCTGTTATCCATTCGGATAATGGCACCAATTTTCAAGGAGCGGCTAGAAAATTGTCGGAGGTGTACGAGTTGGTGCGGTCTTCTAAGCATAACGAGTTGGTGTCAACGGCTTTGGCAGCCGAGAATATCCGGTGGGAATTCATTCCGCCCCATGCTCCCCATTTCGGAGGGCTGTGGGAAGCGGGCGTCAAATGCGTTAAGCGGCATCTCCATCGCATTGTTGGCAGCAATCTCCTCACCTTTGAAGAAATGGGCACCTTGCTAGCCCAGATAGAAGCTCTGCTGAACTCTCGACCCTTATGCGCCATTTCCGATACCGATTTGAACCCATTAACCCCCTCTCATTTCGTTATAGGTCGCCCTTATACAGCCATACCGGAGCCTAGTTGTTTGGAGGTTCCAACAAATCGATTGGGACGTTGGGAACTGGTGCAGAATATGCTACAAGGCTTTTGGCAGCGATGGCAGTGCGACTATATAACCTCGCTTCAGCAACGTCCAAAATGGAAACAGGCCAAACGAGACTTCAAACTGGGTGATCTCGTTGTTGTTAAAGAGTCTAATTTGCTTCCTTCCCAATGGGCTTTGGGTCGTGTCGAAGAGCTACACTCCGGCAAGGATGGACATATACGTGTAGTTACCCTTCGCACCAAGAACGGGCTGTTCAAGAGACCCATTACCAGGCTGGCTCTGTTACCAACCTCCTGAAGTGCCCTTCAGGGGTGGCGGCGTGTTTAGAAATGAATTTACATTTAACTAAATTTACTTTGTCTATTTTAAATATTCCATTCAATAATTAACCTTTCTTTCGACCAAACATTGTGTAGCTTACCCTAATTTGACTACATGAGCAAAGATGTGCAGCTGTACCATTTTATATAATTATCGCCTCATGTAACTTATAACTATATATGTATGTACATTGTACACTTGTGCATTTGTCCCGACGATTTCCCATAGCACAGCGCAAAAGCTAGCGGGTTGGTTAGCTTGCTTATGTAAGGCATATGCATTTTGGTTTTGTTGTTTGCACTTGCTGTGCTGTGTGATAAGCGGGACTTTCGGTTTAGTTTTTTTTTCGTTGGTGAGCCGACACTTCTTTTGCTCGATCTTTCTTCTTTTCTTGCTTCTTGCTAGCAACCACCGCCGCGGAAACATCTTTGCTCGCGCTAGTCACGGGACTTGTAATTTTGCCCAAATAAAATAAAATCATTATTATAACGTGTTTGAAATCTCGGGTTTTATTTTATCATTGATTTGCTACAGTCTCATTCAGATCTCTTACCGCGTTACTTAAAAAAATATCTGCGATATGTGAGGGACTCTCAACCTTATAATTTAAGAAGTGCTGACGACTTCAAGCTTCCTGACTATCGGGAAAATGTTACACAAAACAGCATCGTGTATAAAGGCTGTAAATTGTTCAACTCACTTCCAGTTAACATTAAAAGCGAATGTAATTTACAAATATTCAAAAGATTAATAGCTAAATATATAAGATGCACTTTTCCACATATATAACTTAAATGGAAACATGAATTAACATATGTATTAGGTTAAGTTAAACGTGTATAATTTTGTATACTTGATATTGAATGGCAATGTATGCTAAATAAATGAAATCAATCAATCAAACGAAGGAGAACTCGCAGGATCACTTATGTTAACAATTTGTTAAAGACAAATTCTCGCACAGGTATACAATAGGTTTATTACATTCACAAGGCAGCGCCACCCATAAGTTGAAAAACAGCCTACCTCAAGCTTTTCATTACATGCTGTTAGGGTTGCAGCTTATAGATGGCTACATAGTTGAATGGAGGTTGTGTATGACTGCCATTAACTACACCACCATTGGCTGAATACATGCAACTTAAACGAAGAACCCTTTCTAGTTTAGTACAAAGCGTTAGACTTGGGAAAAGTACTATAAATTCTTGCCCAACAGTGCCACTCACAATAAATACAGGGCACACTCTTTATTCGGCGACCAGTACTCAGTATCTAAAAATACATTTCGCGATAGCTTCACTACACGAAGCGCCAGTGTTATTGTAATTCCCAGAAAGTACAGTAAAGTAAGTACAATAAATTCGGGTAGACCACATGAGCACATTGCACCGTATCCATAATAAACGACAAACACAAAATCCAGTCTGCAGTTTCTGTATTCGGGGCGACGACTAAACAATGTCTACCGCCGACTGCGGCGGCAAGTTTCTCCTATTAATCACGGATTTGCCCATGGAAAAGCGGTCGTGTCACATTTGCATACCTTGCCCATGCCATTATGTACGTTCTCTTCGCTCATGTTGTTTGTCTTCCGGTTAAACCGGGCGCGCGCACAAAACAAGTTCACCCAACAAGATACAAACAAATACATCAGCCTCAAGAATTGAGAATGCAATTTTGCAATTCCTACATATTGAACAACGGCGGCGTCAGCGCTGGCGTTGACGCCTATTTTGCTCGCCATCGGTTTGCAATAAAAGTGCAGCGACGACAACGGCACGAATTTTGTTAGTGACCCAATGCACTTGCGTTTTTCGCTGACTAACTTGAGTGCAAAGCTACTAGGCGCTCAGTACCTTTAAGTAGCCTCGTGCTGTGCTGTGCTGCTGTTGATCCACCTATCGATGACGGTGATGCCACCAGACACCCAACTGCAGGTTTATTTTTAGCCAACCACACCGAAAGCTATCTCCGACTGACGTCGTTGCTCACGTTGCGACTGTCTCTGGTAGTGGCACACGCTGCTCGTAATCACCATAAAATAAATTATGCTGATCCCTCCTTGAGTTTCTGATGTAATGGCTTTCTGCCGCAAGGTTCAAAGTCAACATTGTTTCATTGACCCCATTGGTGGTGCATTCACGTTTTGGTTCTTGTGTTCTTTCTGTGTGTGTGTGTGCTGGTTGTTGGCTAGTACTTGAGAATGAGGCGCACTTGAGCTGACATCCGCCTGCTGGGAGTCCAGCAGCAAGTGCCGCTTCTTAGAAAAGCTCCCTTTCGATTGACGCTGATGATGACGATGATGCGACGATGATTGCGCATTTGATGGCGTAACAAGGTCACATATCTGATTGCGAGTCCGACGTACCTCTCCGCTTCCCCCAGAAAATCATTTTTGACCTAAAAATATGCACTCACGTGCCTTGAGTGATTAAGTGTGGTCGCGCTATCGAAAATAATTTATTGCCATCATGCAGCGTGACATGAGCATTTGGAAGTTTTTGTTGTTTTGCTTAATGCGCACTTTTCTTCGACTTCAAATCGCCTTATTGTGCTCTTGCTGTAATGTACTGAATTACTTTCACTTGGCATAATTTTCAGGGATCGACGTAACATTACCCAATTGGCTGATGTCTATCACCGTTGGGTAAGCCGAGATATTTTACTCACCACGTCTGACACCCTTCAATTTATTTGTCATCGTTAGAGCTACCGGGCGGGCGGCTTCAATTTCAAACGCTTCTACGACTAATGAACTTAATTTAATACCTTGAGCGGTATCCATCAGACATCGCCATTCACTCAAGTTTCTATACTTAGCATTCGTGCCTGGTAGCCCATCGATAAAGTAGTTTATTTGCAATTAATATCCGTCTTTGTGTTTGGATTCTAATTAACCGATTTGCATACCAATAAAATATTTTTGTAATTGTTTATGCTTGTGGTTGATCGAATCACTGAAAGTCAAGGTAATCGATGTACGAGAACTTAGACAGTCATTTATCGACTGAAGCAAGCGAGCCGTGTTACGTGTCCGGCTACCCACGTGCAGTGCATTACAAGTATTTATTGACACTCGCGTCTTTTTTATTTACCTTCGAAAAGTAGGTACTTGATTTATTTACTTAAATTTATTTAGTTGCCTGGATGTGACGATGCATACGCTGACGACATCGGAATCATCAGAACAAAGCGGGCTGTCATTGGTGCTATGACACATATTAGGTCTTTTTTAATATGCTCACATGATCTGCGGACTTCCTCTAATGCAGTCGAACAGTTTACTGAAATTTGGCCGAATTTGGTCAGACGCATTTCCCTTACGCAAAAGTTGGACAGAAGAAAGCCTCCAAAAAATGAGAAAAACACCTCCTTCCATGTAAAAATATAAACTTCTTTGGGTCAGTTGGTTCTAGCCAGTTGACAGATGATTGTCAAATCGAGACCAACAAAAAGGGAGGATCATACATCTGCAGGTTCTGCAGGAATAAACGATAAAAACAAATTATTTTCCAAGTCCAATTCGAGTAGGTAGGTGAGAGAATATTTTGCCTGTCATTTAACTTACTGCGCATTAAAATAAATTCTGTATCGGTCTGGTCATAAGAACACCCATTAACGAACGTTAATACACATTCTTACGGCGCCAACTCAACGGGATTGTAAAAACTATAAAACAATATATGTACCTACCTACTGTCCATTTGCCTACCTGGCTACCTACCTACACTGTTTACAAAATTAATGTGAATGTAAACTATTTAAAACAAAAGGAAATTTTATAAACAACATCAAGTTAGTGGGTAGAGCGGAGAGAGCTCAATGTCAATTTACCATCCAGACTATTTCTATTTTTGGATCACTCTCAATAAAGTCAATATTTTTGTTTTTACAAGTGTCCAATTGGTGCATATATACACAATTATACCACACAGGCAAATGAACCTCAACTGTGTTGATTATTGATTAGAAACAGGCTACTACGGGTATGTTCGTGGTATCAAGTCTAAAGGGGTCTTTTGATTCTAAGTAAAAATAAACCCATTTGATTGCCAAGTTATCAGCGCGTATGGTTGTATAGATAGGTGCTTAGCGATAATAATAATAATAATAACCAACACATGCCAAAACAAATCTCTAAATTAGCACACAATTCTGGCAGCCCATATCGCAGTTGACAGAATTTGTTTGAAATCACAACTCTGTTCGCGAAATTTTCCAAAATAAGAGTGCGGTAGCCTCATAAATCAATTGAAATTATATAAGACGGGCAAAACATTAAGCACTTAGGTCAAGATCGCCCCAATAATATTTTGTAGACGTCACATAATTTGATCAGCGCAGCTATTTCGTGGATGTTTATTGAAGGTAAGTGCTGACATGTGTAATAAGTATTTTCAGTGAAGCACGTAGGTAGGTATAGGTACCTATAAACTACGAAGCCGCGTGGGCAGGTGGTGATGTCCAAAAGTCGTTCATGACGTGGACGCAGGAGCTGGCAAAAATATTGCTAAAAACAAACTCTCCAATTCTCTGCTTCTTTACCTGTTTTTGTTTACATGCGAATTAAATAGTAAACACACGTCTTATCTTACTGTCACGTCTTTAGCGCCCAGTTTGCCTCTTCCCAATACGGAGTGGATGCGGAGCTGATCTTCTTAGGAGTGGGGGCGAGGTTGGGTAATTCATTGGAATTTCATAAACAAGCGTGGAAAAGATAAATGGATAATGTGCTCGTCAGTTGTCGTCACCATCGGCACCGGCACACTATCTGAATGTGTGTAGGTATACAACTTTCTGTTTTCATTTAGTGTACAAGAATAGTAACGCCGACTGCTCTGTGCAATCTGGAATTCCATAAATAGTAAGGTTTTATGTCGCAATTTAATACGGTATACATACCTCTACCTCTAATACTTACCATTAAAAGTTCTTTAAATAAGAGTCGCCTATCGGACAATTTATTCCGCAGACACAAAGTTACAATGTTGCAGTCAAAACGAACATAATTCTTCAATAAGAGTGGAATTTGCCGCAGAACACTTGCATAACATCGGGTCAGCTTGCCAAAAAGGGGTCATTTGCCCTAACATTCTGGACGTCTCCCTTCTTTTGTACAGTCACAAAATATATAAAGAACTAACGAGTGATGTACGGCTTTTGTGTCTAGTGTTTAGTTTTACCGCCAATCGTAGTGGGTAGTCTAAATGACTTCTAGCGGTACGAGAGGATAGGTATGCGGTTTTTTCTTAGGCGGGTAAAATTGTTGTTACATTATTAAAATGCACATTTTTGCTGATTACGTAGCCGCTGTTCGAAGTCAGTCCAACGGGAGTCGGTGCAACGAAAACGGGGAATATTTATATACCTCGAGATTTTTGTATAAGTATGATCGGCATTAATTACTCTTACACCGATGTTGTAAGGATTTCTATCGAACCGCATGTTTTAATAAACTGCACAGGCCCAGTTTATTAAATAGCGGTCGCATTCTTGTCAGACGATGCAGCAAATCTTACCCGAAGCGAAGCTGAATTCCGAATCTCTTTGTGGGTATATAGAGGGGCGAATAAGACCAACTAATAAAAGCCAACTAACCTACTCAAGCAACTTAAATGCACTTCCGTTATGTATTAACAGACTTTTACTGTAATATTTAAAAAGAAACCATTAATCACAGTTTCGTAACTGCATTTAGGTAGGTATATTATATTCTCTGTAAACTTACCGTTGAACCTTCCTCACATAATCCCGCCTCGAATGCTTTTTTTTCGAAAACATCTAATAAATCGTGCAAGTCGTTCTGTGTTATTTCGATGCTGCACATTTTTGCAATACATTTATTTATTCGTCGTAGCAAAAATTGTTGTTTTGGTTCTTCGTGGAAGTTTTTCTTTTTTTTTTTAATATAATTATAAACACAAAAAGAAACTAGAATTTCTTATTCTTCGTCGTTCTTCACTTGATATTCTTGCTACGCACACCGCAATTTTAACTTTTGATTAGCACATTGGATTCCGTTTTGCTTTTGGTTAAATTCTGTGACACAGATCAAATTACGCATTAAGACTTTTTCGAATAAAACTTAACCAAACATTTTGGTAAACGTCTATGTAAATTTAGCAAGAAAAAATAGAAAATCGCCCGCACGAGATAATATACCTAATTGGGTAAAAATTTAATTCCTCCGCGTTCACTTTTTGACAGTACACGCGACGAAAACTTGTAATCGTGTGGTGGTGGCAAAAACGCCTTTAGCTTGTTCCTTCTTTCCTTTTGATTCGTGTTGCGGTTTTTTTTCTTTTTACACGGTTTTGTATTTGTACCGTTTCGTTTTATATGAGAGTTATGTTGTTGTACGACAGAGATGACAAGGAATTGCGGTAAAAAGAGATGTTGCCTGTAGCCTCCTCTTTTCTGTATTATAATGTGGGCGATGAAGTAGGACTACTAGTTGTCGCTGAAACGTCAGATTCGATTGGCGGCGTTTGAGTTCAGCCGGATCAACGGAAGAAATAGGGTGCGCTTTCAGACTTTGGTCTTTTATTTTAGACATAGGTTTATTTGCAACACATTTTTTATCTTGAATGAATGCACATAATTTGGATGGCCTTTTAGTTGTTGGTGGTTTGCTCGGAGATGATCAAACATTTTGTCTTTCGGCAAATAGGTTGGAAGCTTCTTCCTGCGCTGTATCCAATGAAATATTATTTGAATGTTTGTACACAATTGAACATACGGATGCTTAGATGTTAACATAGAATTGGCAAAAGATTGGACAGACGAAATACATTTTTTAATGAATACATATTAAAACGTAGCGAAATAGCACTGTTGGGAAGAGAAGAGAACAAAAAGGGATTCATTGGGACATTTAAAAAATAATGAAAAGAAGAACAGACGTGTACCCATTTCATTAAAGAGTATCGAAGAATTTAAATAAAAGATAATAAAATATAATTGATCTTATTATATTTATTTTATCCGTGCTAGAATTAATCATTTTGCAACACATGCAACTAAGTAAAAAGATTAAAACTCGATTCAAATCACTTTTTCATCATTTGTTCCCTGTAAAGATCGGCACCTTGACGTGCCAATCGATCTGCTTTCTCATTCCCAATTATGCCCTTATGACCTTTTACATAATTCTGAAAAAAAGAGAAAAGAGGAGGATTAGCTTTCTTTGAATGTCACGGGTTGAATAGCCTCCTAACCCATTTGATATCAACACTTCCATCCAACAGTTTGTCCAAAATTTTAAAGTCATCCACGTTCTTTACAGGTTCCCCACTCGAAAGCATCCATCCCCTCCGCTTCCAGCCCTTTATCCATACGGTAGCAGCATTAATTAAGAACTGTGAATCCGTGCTTAGGCACAGCTTTCGAATGCCAAAGTTTTTGGCAGTATTTATAGCATATATCGCAGCCTGGATTTCTCCGGCGTTATTGGTTACCCTTCCAATGACGGGTTTAGCTGCGTTTCTACATTTCGAGAACACGGAATAATCAGAAGAGCAATAACTTCATTCAACTCACAAAGCATGTCCCTCAGAGAAGTAAACACCAAAACCGGCAACAGCATTCGCTTGACCATTGTTGATACACGATCCGTCTGTGTATACTATCACATAACCTTCAGAGTCAATGGGAAATTCGAAATTTGCGATCTTTTTTAATCCAATTGGTTCCCAGATCTTGCAGTCATGCTGGTACTTTTTCAATGTTTTGGAAACACTCGACACAGTAGGCGCATTTTTTCGCTTGAGGTTTCCAGGTATGCCTTCTACCTCTGCTGCGGCGGCTAACTAAAATTAATTCTTAGCAAAAATGGTGCTTCGCCTTTATAGGTATACTAACCAACAGGTCGTCGTCGCCCTCATTCCATTCCGCATCATCTGGCCAGTTGTCTTCAATTTCTGGTAATGATGGCCCATTTTCAAGAATCATATATGTTTTCGAACTTAGAACTGATGCAGCTGTCTTCGTTGCATTTATGAAGGACCTTGATGTACCTACGCTGGAGGGTAGAGGAACTGCATTGTTTCTGGGATCGGATGAGTTGGCAATTATGTTCATATTAACTCCGTTTGCTTTCAGAAACGCTTCCGCTTCTTGGCGTGTTTTAAACTTTTTGTATTTTGGTTTGGAGAAACCTTTTACTTTGGACTCACAAATTGGCCTAGGAAAAATTTTAACTAAATGCATTTTTGAGTTCCATAGAGGAAAACATTTATTACCAGCTTTGGAATACGCCGACTTCCCAGCCGGCTGCAACCGCATAGTACGACATTGATTGTTGTGCCAATTGCTCAAAGTGGTGATACCCTGGCAGCGTAGCAACTTTTCCATAAAATTCTGCAAAACTCCCAGATTCTTCAGCAAACTTTTTAATATCATTAATCTTACGAGTCCGGTGAGTAATTGTAAATGAAATGTTTTTTAAAAAATGCATGTGTGTATGAAAAACAAATGCACTTGACAAATCCGTCGCATATAGCACAGATAAGGGAGGAAATAGTTTATATAAATGACATTTACGTAACTCCTAGATGGGCGAAAGTTTACTAGGATTGTTCGCAATTATGAACTTACGTCAAACGTTACTAACAAACAAGAGCCTATAATTATATAAATTTACTGTTCCTTTTTGTTTGCATTAGGCGTGTTTTTTTTAGCTTCGTTCTCAGCAAAGCAAAGTAAAGTAGGATTTTCAGCACGCAATTACAACAACTACACTCTGCTTGACACTTCGAGACTCGCAGTAATTATTGTAAAATAGGCATGTTTTTTTAGCTTCGTTCTCAGCAAAGCCAAGTAAAGTAAGATTTTCAGCACACAAATTACAACAACCACTGCGAGTCTCGAAGTGTCAAGTAGAGCGTAGTTGTTGTAATTGCGTGCCGAATATCCCAACTTTACTTTGCTTTGTTGAAAACGAAACTAAAAAAAGTGACAAATATGTGGTTTTTGCTCCGTTTTATTGGCTTTATGTAATACCATGTTCCCACCAACGTGATTTAGCTAAATCAACTTGATTTAGCTAATCATCTCATAAATTACGTGATTTATCATACATTTTCGTGATTTATAATTACGTGATTTATACGTGTTTAAATTTTAATTACGTACTGTCATCGCAAATCCACACAAAATAAAATCAAACATACCTGTTCTTAACTTTAGCACTTTATTCAGAAAACAAAAAAGAAAGAAAAACTGTCAAAAAAATTATTTCAAATTCAATTTTCTAATTTTGTTCGTGTTTCGGTGAGTTTTTGATATTTTTATTAAGTTCATGCAATGAAAAATTACGTTGGTGGGAATATAGTATAAGCAATACCAATATTTTTTAACGATGGCCCGCAAGGGCTGAAAGTTGATCTTTTCATATGTTTTTAATTATTTGAAAAATTTGAAATCCTTATTGAGTAGAAAGAACATAAAAGTTATATCTAGAATAAGTACTCTTTTCTGTGCAATGGAATACTTTAATACTATGTTCCCACCAACGTAATTTAGCTAAAGTGATTTATAAATCACGAAAGGCGTCTCCACCGAACTTTAACGGATTTAGTGTGATATTTTTGTCGACTTTGACATTAGGTGTCCAACACCAGATAGTTATTTTTTTTGTTCTTTCTGTTTTTTTGCCATACCTTCCTAGAATAAAACAATTTTTCATTGTTAAAAATATCAAAAACTCATCGAAACACGAACAAAATTTGAAATAATTTTTTTGACAGTTTTCTTTGTTTTTTGTGTGCTGAATAAAGTGCTGAAGTTAATAACAGGTATGTTCGATTTTATTTTGTGTGGATTTGCGATGACAGATACGTAATTAAAAGTTAAACACATATAAATCACGTAAATATAAATCCCGAAAATGTATGATAAATCACGTGATTTATGAGATGATTTAGCTAAATCACTTTGGTGGGAACATGGTATAAGAATCTCTTACGAACAAACCTATTTGCTGAATTTTTGCGGCTGAATTAGGAGAACTTTTTGACACATGACGGATTTTAAAAGGGATGTTTGCAATTGTGATATTTTCAATTTCGTATTCCTTGTGTCTGTGTTTGGGTTGAGTTTTGTAGAGATAAAAAAAAATTGTTTGGAGTTTACCGATATGAGTTATCCAACGTCGAGTTCTAATCAACCGCCACCACCACCCTTGCCGAATTATTCCCCATCACCAGTGGCAGCACCGTACGCTCCTGCTCCTCAGCCATCAGCTTACCCTGCTGCACCTCTTCCGCATCTATATGCTCCAGCACCTTTACCATTCGATCCTTCCATTCCTCCCCCACCCTTATCAAGTACAAAACATGGCCATTATACTTCCTCCTCACCTTACATGTATTATCAACCTCCGCCGACTCCGTCAACATCCTACAACTATCCGCCTCAACCACCACCACCTGGTATGACATCAGCAGAGTATTCAACAACACCGCATCCACACCAACAAGGTGTGCCACCCCGACAGTGGTATGCGCCACGACATAGCCTATCATATCGGCCACCAAATTCACGTTGTTTGTCTCAACCGCCGGCACCGGCGCACGAATACAAACCATACCGAGCCAGAAAGCCATACCCTCCATCAACTGGGTATAGGACATCTTCTGTTCGGTCCACAACTTGGACGAATCCCGACGGACGGGCTTCTTACTCAGGGAACCATCAGGAAGATAAGAAATCGAACATTAAGGCTGAAACTGAAAGAGACCGCCTACTTAAAAACTGGAGAAGCTTTTTCTGCGAGACGTCCGAGGACATTGCAAAGAAACTCGCCGAGTTAGAGGACAACGAGGAGAAGGATGTATGGATTCGTTCCTCACCGGCCGATGTGTACTACCGTCGAACAAACAAAGGCAACGAAGTAGAAGGCACCCCACGACTACAAGCTCTGTGCAAGCTTTTCGACGAAGAACTGGTTAAACGGGCCGAGAAAGCCAAGTTAAATATGGAACCATACGTTCCACCACCGCGCAAGCATCGTCGCAGGTTGTGCAAGCACAAGTCCGAAATTTGTTCATCATCCTCCGATTCGTCAGACGATGAATTTCAGATCGAACAGGACTGCTGCATGGAGGAGTTGTCGAGGAAAGTGCAGCATCCGTACCGTCTACATCCCGATTTGTGGCACAACGACCCAGGCGAGATGAACGATGGTCCGCTGTGTCGATGCTCGGCCAAATCGAGGAGAATCGGCATCCGCCATGGAATTTACCCAGGGGAGGTGGGCATACCAAAGTGCATACCGAACTCGAATAATGCCGACAGGCTGCACCACTATCGTATAGCTATTTCTCCGCCTACGAATTTTCTCACTAAAACTCCGACGATTATAAAGTACGACGAGCATGAGTTCATCTTTGAAGGGTTTTCCCTGTTGTCTCACGTTCCCATAGACGAGCTGCCTACGTGCAAGGTTATACGTTTCAACATTGAGTACACAATTTTGTATATCTCGGAGAAGATGCCAGAGAACTTCACCATACATGAGCTGGAACTGTTTTGTAAGTGTTTTACCTTTTTTTAAATTCATTCCATTATCTAAACGGAGTTTTTGTATAGCAAAGTATCTTTTCCACGAACTACTGGAGCTGGTCGACTTCAACCTACTGCCGAACATAAATGCGGACTTTTCATGTCCAGCCTTTCATTTTCTACCGCGGTTCGTTCGTGATCTAGCCGACAATGGTAAAGAAGTGCTTGCCATGAGTGAGGTTCTTAAGTTTTTGCTGGACAACTCCGGACCATTAGTAGACCCTGAACGGCTATCGAGCATGAATGAGATCAGTCAGCACGACTGGCAGGACTACGTGGACTACATCAAGGGCATGGTCGTCACCAAGCCGGGTCAAAAGCCCTGCTCCGTTCGTATTGATCAGCTGGACCGCAATGTCTCGGATTTACCCGACTGCATTGACAAAGAGAACCCTAGCTTGGTCCATCCCGCGATTGTTCACTTTGGCATTCGTCCACCCCAACTCAGCTATGCTGGCAACCCTGAGTACCAGAAGGCTTGGCGGGAGTATGTCAAGTTTCGTCATTTGATGGCCAATATGTCCAAGCCGTCGTACAAGGACAAACGAAAGCTAGAAGACAAGGAGATTCGGCTGCAGGAGATGCGCACCTTAGGACGCATGAAAAGAAACATCACTGTCGCGATTAGTTCGAAGGGCTTTTACAGAACGGGAATCATGTGCGACATCATCCAACATGCGATGCTTATTCCCGTCCTCACCGGGCATCTACGGTTCCATCAGGCGCTCAGCCTCCTCGAGCACAATATCGAATACAAGTTCAAGAACAGGTGAGTTTTTCGTGTGCGCATAAGGTCAGTTTATCACTAACGTATTCCGATTGCAGATATCTTCTTCAGTTGGCTTTGACACATCCTTCCTACAAGGAGAACTTTGGCACAAACCCAGATCATGCCCGGAACAGCTTGACAAACTGCGGCATCCGACAGCCGGAGTATGGCGACCGCAAGATCCACTACATGAACACACGAAAGCGGGGAATCAACACCCTCATCAACATTATGTCTAGGTTTGGCAAGGAGTACGAGACTCTATCGAACATTACACACAACGAGCGACTGGAGTTTCTCGGAGATGCGGTTGTGGAATTTCTCAGCTCGATCCACTTGTTCTTCATGTTTCCCGACCTCGAGGAAGGCGGCCTGGCCACCTATCGGGCTGCTATAGTACAGAATCAGCATTTGGCTGTGCTATCCAAGAAACTCCAACTTGAGGAGTACATGCTATACGCGCATGGCTCGGATTTGTGTCACGAGCTGGAGCTACGTCATGCGATGGCCAATTGCTTTGAAGCTCTAATGGGGGCGTTGCTCCTAGACGGGGGCATATCCGTCGCGGATGGCGTATTCGTGAACGCACTTTTCATGGAGGATGAGACCCTGAAGGAAATTTGGAAAAACTACCCTGAGCATCCGTTGCAGGAGCAAGAACCACTTGGCGATCGCGACTGCATCTCATCGTACCCTGTTCTTCAGGAACTGACCAAGTTTGAGGACCTGATTGGCATCAAGTTCAAGCACATCCGCCTTCTAGCGAGGGCGTTCACTGACCGCAGCATTGGCTTTACCCATCTCACGCTCGGCTCCAATCAGAGGTTGGAATTCCTTGGCGATACCGTGCTACAGCTTATTTGTTCTGAATATCTGTATCGGCACTTTCCAGAGCATCATGAAGGCCACTTGTCTCTCCTCCGATCATCGTTGGTGAACAACCGAACACAGGCCGTCGTGTGTGACGATCTTGGCATGACCAAGTACGCTGTCTACTCCAATCCGAAGGCGGATCTGAAAACTAAAGACCGCGCGGATTTGTTGGAGGCATTCCTTGGAGCGCTTTACGTTGACAAGGGCCTGATGTACTGTGAACAGTTCTGTCATGTGTGCCTGTTCCCGCGCCTACAGATGTTCATCATGAACCAAGACTGGAACGATCCAAAGTCGAAACTCCAACAGTGCTGCCTTACACTGCGCACAATGGACGGCGGCGAACCTGACATTCCTATCTACAAAGTTATCGAGTCTATCGGACCGACCAACACCCGCGTCTACACCGTGGCCGTCTATTTCAGGTCAAAACGCCTCGCCACGGCTACTGGTCATAGCATTCAACAAGCAGAAATGAATGCCGCCAAACAGGCATTGGAGAATTCCCGAGAGCTTTTCCCGCAACTCGATCACCAGAAGAGAGTGATTGCAAAAAGTATCAAGAAACAAACTGGCGATACCAACACTAATCTCGATGACGCCAAGAAGCAACCTTCCAAGAGAAAGTTCCTCGATGACATGGACGAGTCTCATCTACCGAAGCAGTATCGAGTCCGCGAGGATATTTCTTCAGATGAGTTGCCCGATAACGATCGGGGCACAACTGACTCCGGCAAGAGCTACAGGACGGAAAGAAGAAGCAAACAGACCCGTTCGCCAAAGAGGAAACTCAAGAGGAAGCGAAGGAGGAGCACCAGCGTCAATAACATCTCTTCGGAGAGCAGCACGGATGAGTGTACTAGCGCCGATGAGGAGTATGCGATTCGACCTCCTGTGGCAGCCAAGAGTATAGTAGATGATGCGCTGAGTCCACTGTCCGATGATGATTGGACCGACGATCACGAAGAATTGACGGTTCCGTCGAAGCCGAAATCGCCTGTGTGCGCCGAGCAACAGAAAGGCCTCAGTAAAGTTAAGACTAATGAACCGTTTTTGGGCTTGCAGGATATGGAGGACGTTTCATCGTCTTCAGAAATCGAATCTGGGGAGATTAGCACTTAAATAAGTTCGGTTTATGATATTATGTTGAATCCTCCTCGAATTAGAATATAATTATCACTGAATCAAGAGGCTATGTCTTTGTTTGTCATTCTGTTGTTTAAAATATCACGGAAACCATCCCAAATTAGAGCGGATGTGCCAAAAGAATTCAGGCTCGCCTGTCACCGCTTCTTTACAATTCTCAACGCAAGGCTAAGTAAAGTTTATTTGGTTCTCTAAAAATTGGATTCGCATTTAACACAATAGATCTACTTGAACAGGGACAGGCGCCGACTGGTCGTGAACCGTCCGCCATTATTCAGTGCACTTTGCACGTCTTTCAGATCTGGCAAGTTGGAAATTTCACCACGTGCCGCCATCGATGGTGGAGTGGCCAGAATTCGTTGCGCAACCCGTTGTATGTCTCGGGCTGTCACTTTTTCTGCAGAACAAACGGAAATATTTACCTTCCAAATGTAGCGCTCAATTTGAATGACTTACCAATTTCACGGATGAAGTGTTCTGGCCTCTTGCGCTGTCCGGTCGCCAGAACCTGTCGGCCAACATCTTCAAATACCACAGGGCGGGATTCCAGATTCATAAGTAGCATCGACTGAAGCTGGATTTTTGCTCGACTGAGCTCCTCCTTGCCAGGCTCAGACTGCATATTTACCAATTCCCGAGTCACGACTTCAACCATCTCCCGGACATTGTTTGGCGGGGCGCTGGCATGAATGCAGAACACGCCTGAATCCACATAAGCATGATTGTATGCTGTTGCACTGTACATCCAATGATAGCGATTCAGTACGTTTGTGTAGAGACGTGAGTACATGCCTTTGCCGGGACCACCTGCTGAGAAGGAACCTCCGCCACCCATCATGATGTTGAGGACACACAATGGCACGAAATCTTTGTCCTGGTGGGAGCAACCTTCAAGACCGATGACGATGTGTGCCAGCTCCGGAAGACCTGCTGCGGCATAAATTGGAATATCACATTCTTCCTAAAACAACATACAGATAAAGTGCTGTAAGAAGTAAAGAGTTTTTATTTCATCTGACAAACCTTCCTCAAGCCACCAGTATACTGTGCAATGGAATGGTCTACGGAATCCGCGCAATATCCACTGATCTTTTCAGTATCCCATATAGGAGGCTCAGCGACAAAGAATTTCTCCACATTTCTTACCAGTTCATCATGATCAACCTAAGGGATATCACGCACAAGCCTTAGTAACCAATTAAGGAAGGTAAATACTCAAACTCACTCCAACCCCAGCGACGACCATACGCTTTGGAGAATGATGGTACTTTAAGTAGTTTAGCAGAACGTTCCTATCAATGAGTTCCAAGTTCTTGGATGGACACAGCTTGGGCAGTCCTAGTGTGTTCTCCCGATAGGAAGCCGCATGGATCATGTCCATAAGTATTGTCTCCTGTTCTGGTCGCATACCTAGTGTCTCCAATTCGAATTGAATCGCCCGGCGTGCCAGCAGCACTTCCTCCTCTTCCAACTTTGGACGAAGGGTGACATCAGCCAAGAGTCTCGTTACGGACTCAATTGCACGACTATCAATACTGGCTGCGTAGATGAGAGTGTCTCGAGAACTCTGGCAGTCGCAGATTCCGCCGTTCTTCTCTAGTTCCTTGAGAATGGCATCTTTGTTGGGAAAGTTCAAAGTCGACTAGAATGGAAATTCAACAAATAAAATTATAGTTGAAAGCTCTAGCCACAAACTTACATTAAAGGCAAGCTTTTCGAGGAAATGCGACACACCACTGGGATAGGTGACTTCATAGCGTGGCCCAGAATCGATGACCAATCCCACTGTGCAAAATTGTCCGAAACGTTTCTCCGAAGCTACCCGAAGACCATTTGACAATGTTGTCACTTGTGTGACGTTATCGTCTGCACTGGGTTTGGCATATTCAACGTCTGGCAAGTCGGCCAATGTGTCGGTTAGTGGGGGTAAATTTGTGACAACTTTTGTTGATGGTATATTGACACCATCCTTGGGAGGAGCGGCGCCTGCTAATGTTGATGGTTTGGTGCTGAAGCTTCTCGAAATTCTACAGAAAACAATTTAATTCAAAATATAAAATGTTTCATCAGCTTAAGAGGTTAGATTTTCAGGATTTCTTTAGTTGAACTTACCCCTGCCAGGAGTTTTTAAACTGACTTAACGATCGGAAATACATTGTATGTGATCTTAATTAAACGCGGATGAGTAGACAAAGGTTTATTGATTGATATTTTAGCTATAAGATTAATTTGTCTACGCAATTTTCTGTCCGGAAAACATGCCTATTCAACTATACAAATGATACGATACCCATACTGACGGAAAACAGCTGAAATGTGTCAAAAGTGACGTCTATTTTGACACAAAACGAAGGAGGCTAGATGGACGTGATTAAAGGTACGAATACACTGCCCCTGAATCGATAGCAAATGGGCATTTTTTAAGATTTTTTAAATAACCGATCCATAAAATAATTCATTTTTCGGTTATACGCTGTATTAAATTACAGTGCCATTAATGAATGAAGGGTTACCTTTCAGATAAGTGGAATGATTTAATTAATGTGGTATCCGATGGACGCTCTCAGACAAAGATAATGGAATACAGAGATCGAAGATAATGGAATACAGAGATATATAACTTTCCAGTGAAAAGGCGGCTGCCTACAAGCTGTTTTCCCATAAAATTCATGAAGTCACGCACATATGCTCATTTCTCTTCTAGATATGTGAGTTCATGAATTGGATTTTAATGAAAGAATTCGCTATTCCGAAATGTATATTTCACTATTTTTTTTATTTTAATCGAAGCGTTAACAAAAACCAAACAAGTTTAATACCAAACACAAAACAATTGAACAACGCGATGCCCATAAAAGCAAAAGGAATATTGGCCGTCCATTAGCAACATGCTTTTTTGTAGCTCACACGTATTCACAGACGGGGGTTGAAATTACAAAAACAACAATGTAAACAAATGGGTTTTGGGAGGATAGACGTAAGAAAGATATCCATCTCTTTTATTCTTTCATCTATGCTCTCAGAGCACTTTTTGTGTTCGTTTGGTGCAAAAAAAAAAAACAATATTTTTCAGATTTCAGAGCACTTCTGCGAATCTGGAATTTTTCTCAGATTTACCAATCCACGTACGTTTGAGTTTGCCAACTAGTGGAGTTCGTTTACGTTTTCGTGAAATTTTTCAACTGCAAAGAAACGCATTGCATCGGGTGAATACTGGATATATTTTTGTTAACTATTTATGTACAAATGTTTAGAAATCAATCCCAGATTTAAAATGTTTTAATATAAAATTTAAGCAGTGAATGGATAATGCTTAGAAGTGTCAAAGGCAAAACACATTCGAAAGGCACTAAATCAACAAAAAAAAAGAGCATATGACGTTTTTATGTTCGATTAGACATACGAAATCTGATTTCTGAGAGCGAATCTGAATAAGCCCAATCGAAAACCACATATGTAGTCGACTGACGATCTCAGATTATGCTATCTTTCGAGCACTTTCCTATCGACTGCGAAAGCATTAAGTGAATAGATAGGAATATAAAAACGCTCTACCCTCAAAAACTTGATTAACTTATTGACAAATTCTGAAAATTATTAACCGGTTACTTTTTTTTTGACAAGTTTTGATATGTTTTCTTTCGCCAATTGCTGCAAGTTCAGAATATACCCGGAATATAATTTATCCAATGTGGAAAACGTTACATTACAATGCGGGGAACCATCAAGAGCTTCAAAACCACATTCTCAAAGAAGTGCAGCAATTCTTTCTCGAATGCATAATAAACATTCGATAATACAACGTCAGAGAAAGAGGACCAATTTCAATTCAGCTGTTGGAGATGATATGAAAATGCACAGAAATAAAAACACGCTTATATTTTCGATTTTTAATTGCAATAACTTGACCAGTTTATATTTTTATTCTGTTAAGGTAAATTTTACACGTATGAGAAACAAATTTTATATATTAAAATAATTTCGGTTTCATACCATCTAGGGTCATCAGTTAAAAGTTTACAACTTATTAAGAAAATAATTATATCTTAAAAATAATAATTGATATCTATTTATTACCGTTTGCCTACAAATAAGTTACAATTCTAAAAAAAAAATATATTGAAAACGAACAAGGATTTCAACACTAACCATATGCTTAAAACAGCATTATTTTACAAAAAGGGACAAACAATATTAAAAACTAAATCTGATTATGAAATGCTATAGTCAAAATTTTAAATGTGGAGCCAACTCCTAATATTTCCTTCAAATCGTTTCAATTTTATTTTTAAAGACTTTCCGTTATCACGTGGTTTACAATAAATCATAATTTCAAATGAATCAAAACCATGATAATTATTTATGCTTACTCGATCGTACAATACAAAAGTTTGTCTTTTTTAAATCCATTTCTTAAGTCTTTTTTTCATCCTAGAAGTTAACGTTCATGTTAATTTGTTTTCAATATATGTGGGTAGGTATGAATACTTGTATGTTTATTTGTTTTGAATACGTATTTATTTAGAGTAATATTAATGCACAGAAATTGTAATTTTTTTCATTTTTTTCTTTTGCTCTTCAATTTATTTTTATTTTGTGAAAGAGTATTTTAAAAGTGTATGTTTTTTTTTGTTTTATTCATGCATTGACATTTAATTTGTAGCTTTGTTTGATTATGATGATGCAAAAAGTAAAATGAAAGACAAAGTAAGCTCTGGACATCTAATGTATTTAAGTGCTACCTAGCGCGTGTTATTTTAATCACGAAATTAGAAACAAATACGCTTCAAAGTCAGACTAGATTAAAAAATAAACTTAGGTGAATAAAAAAAATAGCAACCTCCATTAACACCCTAAAATGTTCTCAAACAGACAGTTTTGTTTTCCACATCGCCAAAGAGAGAATTAAGGTGAACACAAAATTAGATTCCAAGTCACAAGCATCAGTATCAAAATGGGTTCCTTCACACTTAATCGCTATTTCTTAGCCACATTCCTATTTATATTTATGTATTTTTTTTCTTTAAATTGGTTCCGTTCATCTTAAATTGTTACCTAAATTGTTCTCCATTTAAAATCTAATATTTAAATATAAATAATTCATTTGTTTAGTTCTTTTGAGTTATGCGATCTAAATTTGATCAAAGCTTTTTTTTATTTGATATAATTTGTTTATAATTATTTTTTTGTTTTGTAATGTAAGAAGCAGTAAATGGTAGAAAATGTTTTCGTATATTTAATTTCAAATATATATATAAAAAAAACAGAAAAAATCTATATAATAACAGCCGCAAAAGAAGTAGATATACATAATACAATAAATATAACGACAAACAAAAAGTAAAGTATTCAAAAATAAACCAAAGCAAATAACGACAATTTGTTGCTTAACTTAGATAAATTAACATTTTTCTTGTTTAATTCAATTTCAACCTTAAGTAAATTTTTCTTTTTGTTGTAACACTTATGTACTTTAAACTTTAATACTTAACCTTTTGACCTAAGTGTGTAAATAGTTTGTGTTGTGTCTTGTTGCTGCGTGTATGGGTTTTTCGCCTTTTGTGATTATGTGAACCGAGCCTTAATCAGTCATCCGTGAAAGGATGCTCTGAGGTGTCGCTGCTGTTGCGTCGTCTGTTTTCAAGAATTTTTGTTGCTTGCTCGAGCGTTTCCTTAAAGAAGATGTTGTTCTCTTCGCCGGGCAATGAATATTTAGATTCATCGAGGTGCCAGGTCAAGCCTAGGACTATGTTGAATGCAGATGTATCGTAGGCATGGCAACCGGAGTACCGGTATTGCGGCTTTTTGTTGTATTTGCATCCGTTGGATTGTGCACCTTAAATCAGAGAGAGAGAGAGAGAGAAACTGAAGTTAGTTATCTGTTGCAAATTGAAATGATGTGAATGAACTACAGTGAACTCTCGATTATACGGCATTTTATTAACCAGGGAATTTATTTTCAAAAATGTATTTATTTTGAAATCGGTTATTATCGGTGATCATTTTCAATAACTTTCTTAAATTCATAACATAACATGCAAGGTTTTGTTTGTTTTTGTTTGCATTCTTCGTTAATTTTCTTAGTTTATTTATTTATTTTATTTTTTTTTTTGGTATTCATTTCAAATAAATTGAAAAAAAATTGTACATATAAAGTAGACTTCTTCTTTGACAATATCATTTTCGATTAAACGGGTTTTTCGATTTTCCGGTATGAGCTCGGTCCCGAGCACTCCGGTTAATCTAGAGTTGACTAACTTTAATTAATTATTTTTGTAATTAAAGCCGGATTCTATACCCAGTCGGAAGACATATAGAATTTCTTCAAGAGCATTCTGTTCCTGGCAAACTTTAGTTATGCAGAAGAATTTTTCAACTGAGTACTCAACTCAGTTGACATTTTGATTGTATGCGTGACCATAAACTAATGTCGTTTTCAGTTGGGACCGCCAAAAATCTTTTACAGATCTCAGATTTTATGCGGCTCATGGAACATGCAATGAAAAAAAAGTATTGATTTTTTGCCCCAGTGGAAAACGACATAAGTATTAAATAGACCGTCAGCTCAGCCGACTTAAGAGAAGTTGCCTACAAGCTGTTTTCCGTGTTACAACGTGGGAAAGTAGGTGTGCCAGAATATTAGCCGCACGCATACACTTGCAAATAGCAATCTGACAGTTCGTTCAATTTTTTCTTTTATTAACCTCCCGCCCATTGACTTATTATATATGGACTGCTAGTGAAATGTCACTTCCATACAATCTCTGCGCAGAAACTGACGCCAACATAACTAGCGCTCGTGGTTCTATGCGAAAAAAAGTGAAACAAAATGACAACCATCTCCATTGAATGCTAGAGCCACCTATTGGGCGTGAGTGGATTTGCCAAGTGAAATGGTTGCGATTTAAATTGTTACGGCATTGTTTACAATAGATGTCAACTTGAAATTGTCCTAGTTTAAATAATTAATAATAGATGGAACCAACAAAATTTGAATAAAAAATCGTTTTTCATTGTCCCATAAATTGCACAATTTTCGTATATTTATTGCGAATTAGTTTTTTATGTTATTTTTCATTATTAATTTTAGCAACATGATGTAATAACATTTTAGCGTATATTTCAACCACATTTCTGATCAATAAATGCTTATGATTGTCAAGAATATCACATTCAAGTACATAAGAATTTAATTCATCATGTCAGAGAAACTTGAATCATATTGCAAATTGCAACCAATTATACAACACTTCATTTTTTTAATTTTAAATCTTTATTCAATTAATCGCAATACAACAGTCTTATGCAAAACTATCTGCAACGAAATGGAAACGTTGGATTTCCAATTTATTCCGCTCCGAAAAACAAGAGCGCTTATGTTGGAACCAACGCGAAGTTGTCTACTAGCAGTCCATATATAATAAGTCAATGCTCCCGCCATTAAGAATTTTTATTTGCGCTTCACCAGCATTCACAGATGGACAATTTAAGAGAACATTTTATTTTCAAAATTTGCGGAGGGAATCGGGTAAGTGCGCGGCAGCTGACGTTCTATTTAATACTTAGTTTATGATGCCTGACGTAGTAAAAGCGACGTTAAACATCAATCTAGTTTTTGCGCTCAGGCGACTTGACTTTATGAACTTTACCACAGTTGTAAATGGGGACGTTCAAGTTTCTAGTTTATCAAGTCTGACAGTTGGCTGAATTGATGTGTCTCAGTTTTGATTGGATAAGATCGATCACATGAACACTTTTTTCAGTTAATGTCTGTGTAGGGGTAGCTGTCGAATTTAGTCAAGAATTTCGTGACTGAGTACTAAGTTGACAGTTTGTAAATTTGGTTGACGTATAGGAAAAATAACGTTACCGACCTAGTTTTTGCGTTCAGGGTACATCTAATTCAAACCCATCTAGTCGACTTAGAATAACTAAATTTTTTTTTAATGTGCCAATCTCATGAGACACAAGTCTTATTAATGTCCTACTATATATAACCTTAATTTGACATCTAATCAAGAATGTTTCCATCTGAAAGCCGTCTTACCAAAATCAAAAAGTTGTTGCCTTAAAAAGTTCCCAAAAACCATTGCAGAATAAAACGCTTTAACAGATGTTGTTCGGAAGGTATTTGCAAAGAATAGGGAACAAAGAGCTTAACATCATCAGTCAATCATTCCCATTCTCCATTTGTAGTCAACCAAACAAGGTCCTTCATAAAATCATACTAAATTGTCATTAATCAAGAGCCAATCTCCACTCCACCTTTAACTACTATTTGCCATGCTTGCCAATGCCTCATCAAACCAAACAAGTATTTCGAAAATAAATCGATTAAAAACGAAAAACTGAAGAGAGACATTCATCCAGCTGCTGCTTCCATTCAATTCACTCAATTTCGATGCAAATTGTGTAGAAATCATGTGCAATGAAATACCCGCCTGTGCCAAAAAATTGGAACACCACTTAAACGTTTTTGAAAAGATTCGAATCTACTCGAGTGCACGAGCACGGCGAACACGGCACGACACGGCACAGAGTGTGTGCGGTGTGCACTCGGTGGGCTCGTTCCCCCTTCGCGTTCTTCGAATTAGGATATTGCGCTCAACTGCATGCAAATGGACTTTTTTCAAACTCACGTGATGCGATGACATTCAGTTCTACTGACTTGTATAAAGCACAGTATGATACTTTAAATAAATGGAAACTCTCAGAGAACAATCAATTTACGTTTCGGTTCGGGAGCATAGACTTTTTTTTGTTATTGATTGATTGAAGCTCAAAATACAGGCATTGAAAGGACACATGAATGAATGAATTAGAGTCGCTGTAATATCACCCATTCCAAAAAATTCAACCAGAAAACAAGAAGGTAATTTTCATTCAAATTATCGTGTTGTTTGTCATTTGGCGGAGTGAGGTGGTGTCTGTAGGTATTTTGACAAATAATACTCCGCGATCCGTTAATGTTCTTGAGTGGAAGGCGCGATGTCTCTGTGTGTATACAGACATAGGCCCATAACAGGGGCCTGTGATAAATGAAAGGAATTTGGGTTTGTTGGGTGAAAGTAATGGAAAACTGAATTTGTATTAAGCAAAGGGAAATAAATACTCTAACCGCTCTAATGCTGTAAATCAAAGAATAATGAAAGACATCCTCTTAATTGTGCAGAACTTTAACCTCTTAAGTAAATTGTCCCACCAGGGATAATTCAACGGTGTCGGTTTTGTTCGGTGGTTGCCGTCGGTTAAGGTGCTCCATTGGACAGGGATTTGTAATGAACACGTCGCTAAGGAGTCGTTTTTAGAGCGCGTGTTGCGTGCGAACACGACACTTAATGGGCGCTGGGAAATGCTTAGCAAATGAAAAGTCGCGAAAGATTTATGAAGGGGATTGTTTTTACCTTCCTGTTTTCCATTTTTATATTTGGGTTATTATGTTTCGTATGCCTAATAAGAGAAAGCCTACAATTTTGAATGGGATTTTTTTTTCTTTTTCGTTCGACGGAAAATTTTCACACGAGTGTATGTTCATGACAATGCAATGTCATGTGGGAATGAGACAGATTATAAGGTGCATGAGAAGGTCTAACACAATGTAAAATCTGTTTTATGCTTAATGGATGGCATTCAAGTAACAGAAAAATAACTCGATGCAATAAAACTTATGTTTTGATTTTAAAAGAAAACAATTGCAGGCATGTGTCATTACAAATATATTATCTTACTCCGATGATTTTAGATAGTTTAAATTCTTTTATTCAGCCGCTGGCTTTTGACATCTCACTTGTTGATAGTGGTTGAGTCACAAAATTATAATACAAATTAACAAATATAACAAGTTGTCAGAGAAGATATTATAATATATATATTATATATTATATTATTTGACAAGGTCATACCTTACAGTCACAGTGCGGAAAAAATAAACTGTGATTTTTATATTATTTTTCGAGTGGCGCAGTTTTCAATACAAAAACACGCCAAGCGCGACCTATTGTGACTCCATGAAGTTACATGCAAAAAACGAAATGTCGTAGTCTTGTAACTCATTCTTTCTATTAGCGGACACATTTCGCATTCAAAAAAAAAAATAATGTTCCGTTTCCCTTCTGCATACTTTTTTCTCCACAAATAATATTTGATTGACTGATTTTTGTGCCAGGTTGGAAGCATTGTGGTTCCTACCTAACACTACTATTATTAGTTATAGGCGGTCGCAGAGAAACTGGAAAGCTCATATTACGTGGAAAGTTGGATAACCGTGCAAAAGTCGGTGCAAACTATTACTGCAGTCTATGGCTTGGCACTATTGTCAATGAAGCAAAGAGTTCAAGTGTAATAAATCACGGGAACGTCATTCGTGAGTGGTAAAAGAGCTTTAATCTACAGCCGGTTTTGATTTGTCTGTTGATATCGACGATAATAAGATGGATTTTTGACCATCATTCCAAAATTTTGACAAAATAACCCTCATCATTCATGGCCATGACAAGGCAGAGTAAGATCCAAACAAACAAGATGTAAGCTGCAACAAAAAATCATAGAGGCTACACAATCAACAGAGTCTAGCCACCAATTAGGCATTTGGCGAAAGCAGTTAGAGCGACTGCTATCCAAAATAGTAGAAGGTCAACTTTTCCTGAAGAAAAAAACCGGGGTAAGAAGATAAGGAAATGCTCGAGAGCAGCTTACATGTCAACCTGTCGCTCTACTAAGGGTAACAGAACCTTAATTCGAACGAGAATACGTCATGTTCATTGTTAACATTCGCATAATGGTTTTTCTGACAGTTTAGCAAATACACTCAACAATCAAAAATTGTACTCAATGCGATGGGCGGTGATGCTGAATTCGGTTTATTTTTTACTTTGAAAAAAATATATCCTTACTCTATGAAGTTCATTGTTGCTCTGCTCCAGAAGTCATTGAAACTTTACCAATTACACGCATCCGTAGCATTTACAACGCTTGATAAATTTTAATATATTTTAATTTGAAAAAAAGAAAAAAAAACGTTCAAAGCTGGAAAGCATTATATCACGATTCAAGAGTTAGTGCATTTCCAAATAAAACATTTCCTCTTGGTTCTTGCATAAAATGCTTTCCTCACTTTGTGATACAGCTCCTGCTAATTATTCAAATTTAGTTCATCGACTGACATCGACACGCTCACACATGTCCTTCATTCATTATGCATAAACTTCGTACAAACTTATACATATATAGCCCACTGACTACTCCTCTGCACACAGTGCTTTTAAAATGCATAATTTCAAACAGTTTCCCCTGCTCAAATTTGAAAATTGGTGACGGCGAGCACAAAGGCACCACCCATAAAGTGGTTAATGTGTGGCTTGGATTCCGTCGGGCATTGTTTTAAATCACCAAACCGGGTTAAAAGGATATGTTGACATTTTACGTAAATGAACACGTAACGCGCTTTAAAAATGCCACAAGCACAACATTCTAGTGCGGTGTTTCCGTTTGGATGCCGGCATGCAGGAAGAACAACCTCCCTCTTGCACCATAGGGAGAGTGCAAAGTAATACCACCATTACGTGACTTGACGCAGTCCAATTATCCTTTGGACATGATGTGTATGCAATAATTGTTGCACATAATTTTGATTCTCGCACATATAGTTTTAAAATCTTTTTTTTCGTTTGCATGCGCAATAAGGAAATCGATATGAGCTGGTGTTTTGAGGTTTTTCCGTTTTCTACCATCCTTCATGCATGTATTCGCATAAAACCCGACTGGCAATGGCATGCAGAGCAAAAAATAAAAAAACTAATTTGGCCTTTGGCTTACGAGTATGTGTATGCTTTCTGGAAGAAAAATGCGCTAGTGGTTTTTGGTGTAAAATTATGAGCAAGTAGCAAAAGAAAGTGGAAAATGAAAGAAGAGAAAAGTCCTTGCCAAGCACAAAAGTACAGCAAATAGAGTGGCGGTGTGGATGCTTGTGCGGGTCAATTGAGGCGGTCGGTGAGAGGTGCAGTGGCATGGAGAACGCCAACCCTTGGGCGATGGTTGCTCGGAAATAGTTCGTCTGCGGTTGAACTTTATGCAGCAGTTAGATGCATTTTTTTTTTTTTTTGCAATTTTGGAAGCAATTGTATTTGCGTTTCAATTAAAATCTGTAAGCATTCTTGCGAGAAATATACACATTGCTTGTATTTTTTTCTTAAGGCTCTGTATTATTCGGTTGTTGGAAAACTTGCGATGGTCCAGAGGTAAATGTTTGCTAATTGGTAGTTTGCGGAAGTGGCCAATTATTTTGAATGATTTATTACAGTCGAACGCCAGTTGAAAGCTTTTTGAGTACATCTTGCCTTGGGATGGGGCACCTACTTATATTCAAATCTGCATACGAAAAGGATACTGCAGAAAGTCCTTAACTGACATACCTTCCTTATCAGTTAAACTGGCAGAAAGCAAGGACAGCTGTATCTTGGACACGATTTAATACATGATTTGCATCTAAGAGTAATTAATGATCTGCCGAAATTAACCTCGACAGAAACATAACTAACTGTGATATAGCTATAATATCAGACAGGGAGGCTGCTATTATGGCACTCAATTCCTACATCATTAAATCCAAACTTGTGTGGGTAGGAGAAGCAAAATAACCCTCTGTTGGGTGCCTGACCATATGGGAATAGATGGTATCGAAATGGCCGACTCCCTAGCAAGAAAGAAAGAAACTTTAATAGGTCCTGAACCATTCTGCGGAATAGGGGATCACACCCTCAAAGAAGAATTTCGGAAACTAGAGAAAGAAAACAGGACAAGAACCTGGCATAACACTCAGGGCGTGGGGCAGGCCAAGAAACGTTTGGGGCATTATAATCGTAAAAGATTCCAAGCTTGCATCGGCATGCGTAAAAATAACCTCAGTATCCTAACGGGCCTCCTAACGGGGCATTGTAGACTCAAGGAGAACACCTGGGTATATCTGAAGATGGTCTCTGCAGAGTCTGCGATGATTCCAATGAAATCCCATCAGAACACGTGCTGGGCTCATGTGGGGGGCACTGACCCACAAAAGACTGAAATACTTGAGCAAGTATACCAGTTATCTGATGAGGAACTACTGTCACTGGAGCCACCTCTCATCCTAAGTTTCTTAAAGGAATCTGGACTAGAGAGAGTGCTATTGGACGGATTTTGTCCGCCAAGGCGACACAAGAGTACAAAAACCTCAAAAATGATTTCGATAGGAATTATAATGTGAGGGGAACTCTAATGAGGGAATATCCCTCACTGAGGCGTAAGCAGGGGGTACAATAGAGCAAAAAGTCACAATACAGCAACCCCTATAATAATAATAATAGAGGATCCGATTATTTGGCTGGTCAAAAAAGTGGTCCCCGCGAACAACATTCATGATCCCATTACGATGAGTTTAAGTCGAAGAACCATTAAGGCAGACAGTTGCCTTGATGGTTTCAACTGTCTGCAGCGTTCGACGGTTGGGTCTTAAGTCTCAGATTATTTAAAGGGGATAGTAGGTATGCAATTTTTTGTTGAAGGCAACTATAAATCGAACGCATGCCATTTCTGCTCCAAACATACACGACATGTGCTTCATTGCCAAAAAGAAAACGTTACTCCTAAACGTGCCTTCTTACAAATTATGGACAAAAAACAATAATAATTATCTAAATGGGGGCATTTACACCACAGTCACAAGCCCAACGACCCAACTTAGAAACCTACGAAACCAGAGACAAACAACTTTTCCACCGACAGTCGTTACACATAATTATTGGTCATTGTACTTAAATTGCGACAGAAGAAAACCACAAATCTGTAGACAACGACAACTATGGAAAAAACGTTGAAATTCAATCGAGGTGCGGTTTCACCACCCATTCCAGATTGTGCTGACTGCAACATCGCCATCTTCGTCAAGGTGTCATTTAACCTGAGGAACGCAAGTCGTTACTCAACTGCATTTCCAATTGCGGTGGTTGTCACGAGTCAGCTCTCTCTCTATCGATTAACGGCGCGTATATTTCTGTTGCAATACCTCCATGGTCGCGAACAACCAAGAGATTCATTCATTTAGGGACCATCGACTGGACTCCAGTAACCCGAGAGAATCACATCAGCAGTGCGCGCCCTAACCACTGTCCGTTGCGAAATATTAAATTTCTGCTGCCATAATGACAGAGCTATATCGGAATTAAGAAATCTCATTAGTGTGAAAGGGGTTCGCACTCCACGTCCGATGGTAATGGAATACTGTAGTAAACAACTGGAAATCGGATCCTTGGAGGTTAGTTTGTATTCCATCAAGATGCACTCGAATGAGCCAATTGGGATTGATGATGATACTCCGTTTGCGGTCTCTTGTGTGCGCCCGATGCAATTATTTTATTTCAAATGGTTGGCAATTCATCTAAATATCTGATTTGAATTCTCTTCATCCAGCCAAGGCGAGTGGATGGAGAGAAGGTCAAATGTTGATGCGGAATTGAACTCCTGGTGTTCGCTTGCAATTTGAATGAATTGAGGGAGGAAACGTCCTCCCGAAACAGATGTAAGGTTAATTACATGTGCAGGGGTGTTGGGGGGCCCTCTGTGCTCTTGAGCTTAAGCTTGAGAGTAATTGAGTTTTACGTAATCCCATAGTGAACGCCAAAGTGGGGGGAGCGGGTAGCTGGATAGAACATTTGCTAACAAGGAATTCTTAAGGAAGTTTAATTACAAGCGAATGTTAGCAGACTATTCAGCTATTGAATGGAGTTATGATTTTGAATGTACTTTGGTTCAAAGAACAAAATTAACTAGAACGGAAGGCAGGGTGTGTTAGTGTGTGCCTGTTTTATGGTAGTAAAGAATTAATTAAAATTCTGCAAGGGATATTTGCTTGTGAAGGAGTTGGATGGCACGTTCGTTTTTGGAAGGGAGCTCATTATTCTTGAGTTATAATTATCTCAGACTTTTATCGCGAATAGTGTAGAATTGCTGTCATAATACGAGTGTTTGGAAGACGCGCAAGTTCGTACTAATGTACTGCGTATCTAAAATTCCCTTTTTCAGCGCTTCGCAGCGCTGCGTTTATTTTTAAAATAATATTATCCCCGAAGGTAATATAGACATTTGCGAGGCGAGGCGTCAAGACGAACGCGTTGAACTGTCAGCATATAAAATCAGGCCTGCTCGAAAAACTAGCTGGGCACGTTCAAGTATCTATAGTTTTATAAGTCTGAAGAGTCAAGAATTTCGTGCCTCGGTATACTAAGTTTACAGTTCGTATAATTTTGACAATAGTATTTCAAAAAATGACGTATTCAATCAGAGCTGTTAAAAGTAATTCAATACTACAATAATCAGTCAAAAATAGTACTAGACGTGTTGTTTTTTTTTTTTTTTTTTTGAAAATTTAAAGTACATAATATACAACATAATTATTAAAATGGCAAAGAATTTCAACATTAAATTTGAACATTCTTGTATTTTGCGTAGCTATAGGTACCATTTAAAACAGTAAAAGCAGCGAGCGAGAGCATATAATCGGTGTCAGAGCGATGTTCGCAAACAATTTTGTAGTTTATCCACAATACACATTATATACATTCGTATTTATCAGATGTCAATGTCAAAAGTATGTACTTTTTAAAGTCTACAAAAATTTAATCAGAAACTACAACTTCACAATGTTGCGAAGCATGATTGAAATATAAACATAAGATTACGAAAGGGAACCGCTTGGATTTCTAGTTAACTAAAACTGACAGTAGTGACAGTATAGTACGGCAACATTTGCGTCTTTTTTCGTTCTGAATCACGTGACCAAGCTTTCAGTTGACGTTGAAGGAGGGATAGCAATCCAATTTTGCGTGAATAGTGAATGTGACGTTCGGATACATAGTTTATGTATAACGTCAACTAGATTTGTCGGTGGTAGGTATCCGATCGCGTTGACTGAGCAACTTGAATTGTTTTTGTACTCTCTCTCTTCGCAAACTTTTAAAAAAATGTCATTTCAAAACATGTACGTTTAAAATGTAACACGGTTGCCCATCAAAAACTATTGTAGCGTTATGCGAAGTAATAATTGTAAAATTCTTTCTTAATTTTACTTTAAATTTGACTCTTCGAAATGTCAACTGAGTATGCAGGCAGGATTTTCTTGACTGGATTTGTCGGCTTTAAATTTGACTCTTCGAAATGTCAACTGAGTTTGCAGGCAGGATTTTCCTGACTGGATTTGTCGGCCCCTCCTAGTTAGTTAGCTGTCAGACTTACTAAATTCGGAATCCGTATCTGAGTAATACGAAATATTTTGTTGAATTGACAAGAAACTGAAAGAAGTGACAGATGACAATGAAAGTGAAGAATTTCGAACTTGCAAAAAATCGGAGAAGAACCTGCTCGTCTGAAGAGAAAACATCTGTTTGATGTTCTTTTATGAAAACATATTCGGTCATAAGTTTCATATAAAAGATAAGTACCTACGTCACAATATAACTTCACCTTCCTAAACATTTTGATTTCGGCAAGCCGTCAGACTTTTCAACAACAAAAACAAGGAACTATGCGAATATATATGCTTGTATTTGTTTAATTAATTCACTGGCACCTGGGTTGCCTTATCTACAATAGGTTGTAGAGGGTGACTCATGAATCGAAAAATGTGTTTATTTTTGAATAGTCTTGTATGCAGATAATTATTTTTATTGTTGTTTATTGAAAGGTGCTAAACTCATATATCTTTATAAATGTCAACAGTGCTAGAGCGATTGAAATAAAACTAGTATGTTGATGTAGGTATTCTATGTCCTTAGCGATTCACGCATCTCAAATTCTGAACACGCCTCAACAACGTGGCTATGAAAATGGGTCATAAAATCAACAGAATTTAATGGTTGACTAATTTCACCATAGCGTGCAGTCTATAAAGCAAACTTTTGCAAATGTTTTTCTCTGCAATGCTGCAGCAATGAAATGAACTATACAACTTACCAATGGGATCAATACACTCCAAGGTGAGCGCGCACTTTATCCATGGCAGCAGAATCTTATCCTCCACCGTTGGTGTGTCGGCAAAGAACACCGTATCCATGTCCACCATTCGCAGGAAAATAAAATCCTCTGCATCCGTTTGAAAGTAATCAAACATTTTCGGATGTGTTCGAGTGGAGACAGCCTTGGGTGTGGTCCAGCCCAACACACCATGGACAGCCTTGCTCCTGAGATCTAACAGATCACGACTAGTACCACGAATCCGAATGTAGTTTTCGGCAAAGAGAATATTTTTAGAACGCATAAGAGCATCCTTTATCACAATGGGACGATATGCATGCATCCGTTGATCCGTTAGATGCGAGGGAAAAACGGACAGGTCATAGTTTATAACTGAACACTTTGAGTTATTACAAAACGCGGACAGTGCCCGGGAATCGTCCTCGGACAGACCGAGGTCATAGATGAGCAGATACTCATTTGGGAACTTGGCGGCTATGTTCTGCGAAAGAAGAATGGCGGACGGTGCCTGACCGTCCTGAACGTATGTAACAATCGTAAAGTTCGTCTTCGTGCCATTGTAGGGTGTGGCATTTGTGGTTCCAGGCTGCGATGACTGCTGCTGCGACTGACTTAGATAGAGACTCTGTGATGGTGACGTTGGCAAATTCGTGAAGCCCAAAATGGCCAAGTACTTTGGATCGATGTCGAAATCTTTCTTCTCCGTACCACGCAGATTCTCCTGAAAATAGAAAAATACAAATTTCGTTACTCATATAGTCATCATAAAGTTTAATTAGTCAAAGTATGTACAAAAGCAATCGCATGTGTTGATAAGGAAAAACTGCGGGCGTTACTGTCTATAATAATGTAGTTACGGCACGAAAAGCCCGCCGGTTAAAATGGATTTTCTAATCAGAATCCAAATATGAGTCAAGCCGGCGTGTTTTATTTTGACAGTGAAATGCGATTGCAGTGATTCATTGGTCACTGAAAACAGATTGCGCTAACAAAATTGTTTACACTTGACTCAGGTCTTTGAGTGCGAGGCAAAGCTATAGATAAGTGCATATGCGGGAGGTTGCGTCAAAAGGAAACTTAAGGATTTATGTTTTTTTATTTTTTCTGCGCACTAAGAATCCATATTGCTTACAAAGTGTTGTTTGCGTGTCTGAATACAATTGAAGCTTTTTGAAGATGGAGGTCCTAAGTGGCATTTTTTGAGATTTGGCTTTTTTCTTACGAATGAAGGTCCTGTGAACACTTCAATTTCTGTCTCACGTGGATTTCTCTAATGACTCTATATTATGATTTAGCAAAGGATGAATGTTATTTGCAACCACTTTGTCCATAAACTTAGTGAAAGAAGGTGTAAAATGCAGATTACTTTAATTTTTGAAAATGTCGCTTAAGTCCTTCATCTTCTAAACGCTTCAATTGTTATTTTGTAAAACAGCTTATGGACAGTCGCACTTGTTTATAAAGCGCATGAGATATTTCTTTTTTGACACAACCCCACTGCTCACAACAATTTCACATTCGGATGTAAGTTGCTCTTTTCAAAAACAAAAGGTATGCTCCGTAACTTTTAAATCTTACGAATTTTTACTAATTCTTCAGTTAACAGCTGATTTGAATTGTGTTGTCCTATTTGACATATGAGTGCATTTGTTTTTATTTCTTGCGTATTAAAATGGTGTCAATAGTCAAAAAAATAAAATCGAATGTTCTCCTCAGATTGTTTTCGAAAGTAGCGACGAAATTCTTCGAAATTCTGAAGTGTCTCTCTCTGTGAGAGAATTTATCCCCACCACTGCCATTTTGACAGTATTTTCCATTCTTACTTACAAAAGTAAAGTAACAGACCTAAAGTTTCAGTTTTTATTCAAATCGCAAGAGACTAATCTAACTACATTTATGTAATGTGAATAAGTCATTATGAGCCACTCAAAATCAGCGCCAAAAATACTTGAATCACCCTGTGCGTTTTCAAGTGTCAGCAGCATTGACAGAATACGGTATACGTATAGACCTACTCGTGTGTGTATTAATTGTAATTATGATTTTCTTTTAACTCATTTTGGGTTTTCAAAATTCCTAATTGCCAAATGCATGGCGCCGCAAATGTCTTCCGCTTGCGTCAATTGAAAGTGCTGAGCATGCAACGGCAACGCCTTCATTCATGTTAAAAAGACCAATCGAGCGAGTCTGCCAAGCAGGTGACAGCCGGTGTACATAACATGGACCACAGAGTGGATTTGATTTTTCAAAATTAAATTATTTTAAATTGGATTTATTTGTATGATGAAAGACAATTTCTTTTATTAATGTGCAACGAATTTTTGAGGTTAGACTTTGTTGCTTATTTTAGACCTAAACGCAAAATAGTTGGCCCGTTTACTTTCCGTCTTTTGAAATTCGAAAAAAAATATTGGCACTCCAAAGTAAACAAACAAACTCAAAATTTATTTCGATATTGTGAAAGTGTTAGATATCCGTGGGATATTGAAGAGAGACGTCTTTCGGTCTGTCTTCATGTCTTGTGCAGCGGATACACATTTGAAAATTAATTTATTATATGTTTTAATGTTTTAGCGGATATTTTTGGGTGCGTTCATTAAACTATTAAAATCTAGAAATTCAATTATGTCGAAGCCATTAAACAATTACACCAGCAAGTCCGGTTTATGGTATTTGTATCATAAATGTTGCATTCTTTCAAGCTGACAGGGAACGCAAGGTTTGACAGATTTGAAATTGTTTGAAATTGTTTCCAGCAATATGCAGTAGTACTTTACTTGGGAACACCTTTGCAACCTATTGATATATCGATGCTGATGTAAATCCTCTCAAGATATTGTACTAGATAATAAAAAATGACACTCAGCGGTCAGCTTAAGTGACACATATCTCCTAAATGGTAAAATTATTATTAGAATCATTCTATTTTCCAGGCACACGTGCCTATGATGAGTGCTGCCATTTTAATACCACTGTTCTAAGATATTGCGTGTGTATCGATTAAAATCTGAAAATAAACTTTCTAATCCAAACCATATATTGAAAGATACCAATATATTCCAATATTTCCAAAATAAGTGCCTCAACCACAGGAAAAGGTAATTCCAACACCTCACAAGTTAAACACGTACTTCTTGTTAGACGACGATTCATATAATAACCTCACATGCCATGTGACGGAATAAAAGCAAACGAATTTCCAAAATCACATCGTGACCGAAAGTGCTCTTCTTATAGGTAAATTTCAAAAAAAATGTCTATAAACTAAAAGCAAAAACCCGTGGCACTAGAAGAAAAAGACAACAAAGCGTTGTCTCTTCCTCTCGCAATGGGCACAGCCCTAAATAAACTCTTGTCTAAATAAAGAAATATACTGTGACCGTTAAGTCGCGATAACGCTTTTATTGGGCTTAAAATAAATTATTTAATATTTTTATCTCAAATGATAACGACGACTAACCCCTATATAAAAAAAAATCACAACTACGCCAGGAAGACACCCCACCCCCTAGCCCCTACTCGAGAATGTTGGCGTTTGAAACACACAACACAAGTCAAGTTCTCGCCCATAGAAATGAAGTATACGTACCGATAAAACTGACGCATTCCCATCGATTTGACAATCGAATAGCAACGTATTAAATTATTGACAGTCAACCTTATTAACCCCCCGCCAGATCGGAATTGTAAATTTATACATTTTCATATTTCTGGCACTGTCATTGCATTATGTGGGCGAGTGGATCGAGGCAACACGCATTCAGGGTTAATAATTTATTTAGAGCCTTTAATGCGTGATATTGGCCCCTTGATACCGGGCGAGAGTCGAAATACAAATACCAAGTACAGTGGCATCGCTTATTGATTTATGGTGGGAATTTCCAATTTCTTTTCAGCAGAGTGACGAGTTAGCACGAGCCACTTCGAAGGCAATGATGATGAAAGTAATGACCATGAGCACTTGCACTCGTTGTATTGGCAATTTGATTGAGTGGAAAACGCGGTGCTTGTAGCTGGGGTCTGTGCCACGTTATTTTTCTGTTTGATATAATGTCCCATCCACTCCTACAGGCGGCCGGCGGGGGAACACGTTTGCCCTTTTACTTCGAGCGGGAGGAGGGCTTTTGTAATCAATCGACTACGTTTCTCTTCGTAAGCGATTATGAGATAAAGCAGCGGAATATTAATTTAATGAGTCGCTTAATGAATGCTGTGGGGCGTGTACAATAAATTCATGAACAATCGAGATGGATTTTAATTAAGCCATGACTTGTTGTTTGTTGTTCTTGGCGTCTTGGATGTAGGCATTGAATTTGAATTTGAATCGTGATGGGGATTAGAAAGACGCCTAAATAGGGAGACTTGGGTTGCGCAAAAACGACCTCAGTCGAATTTTGAGACGCATATTCTTACCCAAATGGTACGGGCTCCTTGCAAAAAACTGATTACCAGCGCAAGGAATTCGTTTGTCTCAGGGTACGTGAATTTGGTAAGTTTCCATGAATAATTGGGCAAAACCTAAATGCCTTTCCTGTCGTTCAAGCCGTTTTGAGACCACAACTCACGGAAACCTGAGAAATAAAGGGGGAGAAGGACGATGAGGGAACTTACAACCAGCCTGAGGAGTTAAGAAATTTGATGATCTTATTGAAATGAATACTTTGGATGGCCGAAAGGTCATCATAAAAGGGATGACCTAGAGCACTGTGTCTGGTTTTGGCTACGGCCGGACACTCACAAAGAAGATGAAACCAATTGACGTCTATGGAGGAGTAGCCGACGAATCTAGTCAAGAAATTCGTGACTGAGTACTAAGTTGACAGTTCGAGTATGTGGATGACGTAGGAAAAGTGACGTCCCCGACCAATCTAGTTTTTGCGTTCAGATTACATCTCATCCAGACCAATCTTGTCGACTTAAGATAACTAGATTCTTGAATGCGGCCAATCACTAGCAATAATATTTTCTGACATGTATGGCATACTAGATTTATAGGACCTTCATCGCCTAGGAGAAATACAACGCCTGACAGCTGACTTATGCAATCTGTGTGTTTGGTTTTATTGGTTCAGATTGACTATACGTGCTTTAGGTGATCTAGGTTCTTGTTTACTTTCTTGTTAATATCAACTACGATAGCTTCATACAACTATGGCGAACGAAAAAAAAAAAAAAAAAAAAAAAGTTGGCGTAACAGGTCTTAGGCCTTTCGCAAGTATTAGGGCTGTTTAATGTTTTTAATTTATGTATACATTCCTCAAACACCCGCCATAAAACATTCCAAAGTCAAACCATTACAATCATAATCTCTTCCATTAATCATAATTAGTAGTTAATAGATTGGTTACGTGTTACCCCTTTACCAAATATAGTTGTTAATTGGTGCGGCAAAATAAAACAATGCACACATTATTTGTTTTCCGTCACTAAGCCCGTGTTGTCATAAAATTACGCCTGGGTCACCGCGATGTGGTTACAAATTTATGATTATTATGGCACATACCAAATGTCATTTTCGATGATAAAACATTATGTCGCCCCCGCATAATGACAGTTACTCCTCATTTCTAATGGAAGACAACCAGAGTCGAGTAAAAAGCTTGCAAAACTCAATGAGAGCGTAAAAAAATTTAGAAGAGTGGTCGTGTTGTTGGCAGCTACATAGCTTTACCTTGCCAATCATCATTATATATCATGCCCCCACTGACAGCAAACAATTGTTGATAAACGGCGCCAACAGGCACGAGCGCATATTTTGTTCGCATCAAATAAAATGAGCTTTTCTTCCTCGTACTCGTATCACACTTTTCAATTTAAAACATTGTCGCGAGCGCAAAATGCTTGAAGCGTTTGCTGAGACACCGTAAATTGATTGCACTTTTCAGCACAGCACAGCGGCGCTGACAGTGTTAAGTATCATTTTACAGAAATGAAAATTGGCTTCTTTTCTTCTGGAGAATATAACATATAATGCGAGTGATAATGCAATTTGGAACAGAAGAGTAGAGAAGATGAAGGTATGCGGTGAGTTAATCGAATATTCTTCTCCTGGTGCAAGAAAACCGCTGATGCGGTAATGCAAATATCTTTTTTAGTTTTAGCTTCCAGTGCTGAATATTCAATTTGCGGAGTTTTTAAACTCACTCCGTTTCCAGTAGTAGTCCTTTTTAAGTGGGACATCTTCGATTGTACAGTGTTATCACCTAAACAAGTTCTAACCTGTAAAATATTAAAATAGTTGGCGCAACAGGTCAGTATTCCAACACAATAACCACTAAGCCGCCGCGCCTACTAAACTGTGCTATATAGAAAAACCAAAGGGTTGATTCTACACAAGAAATTTTCTTTCGTTACTTTTTTTCGAAGGAGAGAAGGGTGTCCCTGTTCATCAGAGAAAACCAATATCGTTTTCATCGATAAAACAATAAACTGGAATGGCACCTGAGCCGAATGTGTGTATGGTTTGGCGCACCCATTTATGAAAATCGAATATTCTTCACAGCGAAATGTATACGTACATAATAATAAAAGCTTGTGGCTGGCAACTTAATCGAACTAGAATCCTAAAGGAATATGCCAACAACATTTAAACTAAGGTGTTTAGCCTTACTATTCGATGCGAATAGACTAAGGGTGTGATTTTGTGAGAATATAACTAGCGTTCGTGTTGCTCTCCATTACAAGTTTGCGAGTCCCTACCTATACTATATCGGATATCGATAGCAAATAATTACCTATTCATCATTTAAGTGCAACATTTTGTATTTAATTTGCTATCAGAAAAGTTTTGCCTTTTATTTTACACAGTATCGAAACGATCGGCGAGGTTGTTAATGAGGCTATGAGCTTTCGAGTTCCAGACAGCTATGAAAACAATACACAAACAAGACCGCAAAAACATCTAAACAATTCCAACTTAAGAAAACAATGATGAAAATATAATGAGAAAAAAGAGTGCACGGAACTTCCATGTTCATTGCAAGTTTGTTACAGGTTGAAAACGATCGTATTGTATTTGCTGTGCGTCCTAAAAACGGTTTCGAAAAGTGGTCATTTAAAAACTGAGTACTTAGTGATGTTTGAACTGGCCGTGTGAAGTCAAATATTGAATATGTTAACGTGGGCTCAACTACACGCCCCTACTGTAATGAGTGGTGAAATCCCAGTCACTCATGCTTGAACTTCGTATTATTTAGAATAGGTCCTGCACATTCAGCTCGACTGAGAGAAGTTGGTGGATAGAGTAGATATATTCATTCCATATCGATGGTTATCGGCGCTTGGTCAAGTTTGAAAATTATTGAAGTCTTATGCCATGTTCCCACCAAACGAGGTTTCGTAAAACCTCCGAGGTTTTGCCATACATCATTGAGGTGTCGAAACCTCGGGTTTTCAGCGAAACCTATTTGAAACCCCTCTGATCCGTCCGTGAGAGGTTATCAAACCGAACATGCCTACAGCGTGAATTTTGTTTATTTGTGTTCATTTGTGGATGTCAAAATATTAAACGCCAAAACAATTTTGACAATCAAAGAAATAATAAAAGAAGAAAAGAATTTGAATCAAAAAAAGAGTTAAGTAATATTTTTAAGAGAATTATTTATAAATGATTCAATTATTTCTTTAATTTTTTCAGAAATCATTTTTAGAAATTACTCTTTCCAACACTATTATTTTGCATCAACAAACAGCTGTTTTTTCAGCTTATGACTTTTGAACTCACTTCAACTCGGTGGTAACGATTGGTGGGAACTTGGCATTACTTACTAGTCGTTATATTGGCAGCACTTTTCTTTTAGCACAAGGTGTCTCAAATATTTTTTTTTAAATAAAAAAATGTATACCATAATTGAATAAATGTGGGCACTAAATAAAACTACGGACTGCTTCGTTATTTCGCTGACACTCTTCCAAATGTAACGTATCACTTTTGAAAACAACTCAGAACTGGCCGATTATTTTTATTCAAAATTATTTCAATTACCACAAACCAAATTTACTACAAGACGAGACAACAAGCCACACACCACTACCAACTATCGCTTTATTGCGTGAGAAATTTCCTGGTAGCGTAATTTCACGTTTTCACTTTATAATGAAATAAAATTTTCGTCAAAAATGTATTGCTGTGTTCGGTTTTTTTTTAGCTTTACTTTCGAAACGGAAAAGTAAATGACTCTTTAGTTTGTGTTTAAATCAGAAGTTGTTGCTGAAGGTCGCCAATTCTCAATAACACATCGATTCGACAAAACGCCTTCCTGCAAACATTTGTTAATCGAATACGTGTTTCGTTGGAATCATTTTAAAAATTTCCAATTTCCACAATATTCTATCGCTGAATAATAAAAGTGCCAAATTCAAAGCTTCTTTGTCCGCATTCCACTCAGTGTGTGTGAATACAAATTGTGAAATCATTCAAATTTCTCCATGCGAATCCATTCAAATGTCCTTAGATCCAACATACACTCGAATATCCTTTGTAAATGCGAAATGCAGGCTATGTTCTTGTAAGCCGCCTTTACAAAAATACGGCCACAGCTACTGCATTTCACCATTCGGCTGGATTAGTCCTGCGTCGTATACTATGCAGATGCATCTTCCCACAGAATACTGCACTTCTGCAGGAATTTTAATTAATTTTTCTATTTTTTTTTTTTTTTTGATAAAATATTCCGTTATGGCACTGACATTCCATGCACTATGCAGCACCGCAGTGCACGTTGCCGCAAATGAATATTCAGAGAGGTTTAATTTAATTTCCACCCTCTGTCGGGTTTGATTTTGATGCAAAATTTCAAATTCAAGGATACCTCTCGATGGAGTTGTTATTAGAAAACTAATAAAATTTGAATATGGAATCCATATCTACTCCACTGTGGTGTGTGGCATATTAAAGCGTTGCACTTTGGATTTAGGTGTGTTCAATGTCACGGAGTATGACCCACTTTGGTGGGTATTTTCGTGCCTCCTAGTACCTACTGTTGATTGTTGTTGGAAAATCATTGCGAGACGTTTATGTATAAGTAATTCGATCTCACGCGACTGCAAGTAGTTGAAAGTAACTCGGAAACATTAGGGTGGCATGCAGTCCTTGTGATGGTTATCTACAATTTTTTTTTTATATGTATGTACGTGCGAGGGAAAAACTGAGACATTCATCTCATGGAAGTGAAGCTTTTTGTGCTCACGTAGCATCTAGCATCGTGGGTGTCAGTGTCACTAACATTTTCTCGGTTTAGCGATTCAAGAGAACTCTGTTCTTGTATTTTTTTTTGCGTTGTCTTCCTTCCAAATGAGTCCTCTTGACATGTCGTTTGATATCTATTTTTATGTTCTTCCTTTTGATGAATAAGAGGGACTGCTGGTATACTCTACTCTCGGTGTGTTTTTGTTCCTTTTTGCTCTGTTTCAAATGAGTTTTTCAAGAAATTGCAGTTCACAGTTGCAAGTGGCATACAACAGCAAAAAAAAAAAAAAAGATTAAGTGGGAAATCTCTTTGAATGTTTATCAATCGGACTTTGAACGAAACCTACGGTAATGAAGTTGAATTGGAAATAAATCGGTTTGTCTATAAAATGGGACAAATACACCAAAAGTATTAAGTAATCATTTATTTTCTTTAAGGTTGGTGTAATTAGTGGGCTTCTTCCAAGAATCTACGGCATGACCCATCAGTCTTAAGGGCCCCATCCACGGCACAATCAATTAGAAATAGTGAATACACACTAAAGTTGATCAGCCTTGTTTTACGTTTTAGGGTTCCGCCTGAACAACTCCTATACGTATATGGAGAATTTTCTCGCAATTTTCACTTTAAAAAGTATATTTAATGTAAAATTCTTCACTTTGTTGTGCTGTGTCCTATTGAAAGTTAAATCAAAACGATCAATTCGTCTACTCAATGTGCCAACGCTAGGTACCTTTTCGCAACCTTTTGTCTGTTTAAGTTTGATGCTTGTACCTTCTCATTTCGAATGCGTTATGTTTTTTCCTGATTCAGGGACCTCTCACTCAGTAGTTCGACACATAAACTGTAGTGAGTCTAGGAAAAAATCGACGGTAAAAAGTTTAAACTCTTCCAATAGACTGTCTCTGGTGTGGGCGAGTTACTTGTTATAGTCTATGAGACACTTAAAACTTGATTTAATATACTTCTGCTTAACGACTTACTTTCTGATAAGTAATTTGGTATGTTCTGTTCAAGTGCCGACGTGACGTTTTCGGTTGGATACCCTCCAGAGGTATCAGTTAGAAAATGATAGAAATGATACACATCTTGGTGTATAGTACACTTCATTGCATTTTTAGAATGTCATTGCAGAATTGTTAAAATGTTGACTTCATCATTATCGATTTGCAATGCTTTGTCTATTCAATACAATGGTCACGGGTGTAGGATTATCAGAAACAGACTTTCAAAAATGTCTTTTACACTCTCTGTATCTACACAACTATGTTTTACTTTTAGGCTTAGATAGTTAAAGCGAATATTTACACACATCTTTCAATTGGTTGTCGGCGGTATTTGTTTTGCTTCATCTTTGTTTGTTTCGATAGAAAATTTAATATATAAAAATCGCCTTCTTAAGGAAGAACGGCAGGTAGGTAGGCCTTTTAAAAAGATACACAATAAAAATGAAAAACTGTAATCATGCATGCTGACTTAGGCCGCTCCCCCATTCTGTCTCTATATGCTATGACACCTGAAAATCTATCTGCGTGCTTCCTTTACAGGATTTTACTCTTCCGCAATTAAATTCTCTTGGGTCAAATCGCCTTATCTGTGAACGAGCAGTTTTTGAAAGAATTCGTTTGTGTTTCGAATGTAAAATGAACGCGATTCCGCCACCGAAAAACGAAGCAATCGGCGCTCGATCTGTTAGCATGTGCTTACATCTAGAGTTTGGGCCTAGGAAATACCTGAACCCGATCCTAGAAGGTTCACTTTACTATTCCACAGAAAGACGCGTTGCTGCTGTCCGATCAGCACTCACTAGTCTTTTACTAGTAAACCTTTTATCTCGTTGTTGACGTTCGTCATCAACAGAGAAAAGTTTCACATAAGTCGGCAAGGTAGTGAATCTAAAAATTTGAATATTAATGCCAACAAAAAATTGCAGTCGGTAACGAAACCGATACGAAAGTGGATAGGTTTGTGTATTTGGTATTCAAAAGTTTGCTTGAAGGGCTCTTGGAGCTCGAATCGATCTGGTTAATCGAATATACAATCTGAAATATGGTTGCACAAATTTATTTTGAATACAGTTCTTCTGATTGCCGTGCACAGTTTTTAGAATAAAAAGCTCTTTTTGGAGAAATTTTAACTGAGATAACAAACCACAGATTATGCCGGAAACTACTCGCAACAATTGTGCACAACGTCCATTTTAAAAGCGCTTAAAACAAAATCAATTCAATAAATAAATAGTCCACAAAGCAACGCGATTTACACTGCTTGTCTGAATGCCCCCACTAATGAGTGTTACATTTTCCAGTGCTCACTTCTCCCGAACAATCCTCTTTGCTAACAAATGTTACTAAGAAACACTTTTGAAAGCCAAATATTTATAGAAAACATTTCATTCCGCAACATATACCATCGAGTGCATCTTGCTCTCTTCGAACAGATCCAATATCAATATTGACTTCAAGTACATTGGAACTTCTGATTTCACATTTACATTTAACATCCTCTTCCTCATAGCTCATACCTCGTCCCAGCTCTCGGTTAGAATTGTTCATACAAAAGAAAGAAACAGCCGGCCCACTGGGTTTCGAGACACAGATTCCATTGTAACACCCCATGAACATGTACTGTACACAGCGTTATTATGCTCTGTTCAAACACACAAAGCATTTTCTTTGTCCGGTCAGTAGTGCTGTAGTAATCCATTTACGATATTAGACAGTATATTACATTGTTTTATTGGAATCGATAAAATAACAAGTGGGGCTTATTGATTAAATGTCTACCCTTTGTATGGTGGGATGTGTTGTGGCGGGGTGGCTGTGTATCTTGTCCCTGAAACATAAACAGAAATCTGACTTGTTGGGAACTTTTGAAACAAAACGGGTGATGAAAAGGGAGGCAGATTTTCCAATTGAATTGATTTTTCCGAATGCAGAGGTAGGAACATATTCAAATGAACCCGTCAAAGTATTTTGTTGTTTCCTTTATGGTAATGTCGGCAAAAGGATACCACGATACGAATGGAAGGCTATTGGCAGTTTTACTTTAAATAAATCCGACAGCCGAATAGGATGGTTGACATAAATACTTGATAAGCCAGGATAAACGGATTGATGGCAGATGTACGGGAGAGTCTATTGGATACCTTATTTACATTTTATTCATTTATCAAGAGAATCCATCTTCACCAATGATTTATTCACATGGTTAAAGTGGAGTTGCTGTGACGTATCGGCATAGATCTACTCGAACGATAGATGAAAGACTTAGCAACGACAAACACCTGCTGTTGTGTAATGAAAAATTGGATCATATGATAACAAGCCACTTAGATAACCGCAGCCGAAAAATGAATTTTTGACAGCAGATTTTCAAATATAAGCTTATCTGTCAGATAAAACTAAAATCAATAAGTAAATCTCTACCATCTGGTTGGTAGCACTACACCACTTCAAAAGTAATTTAGACACCCACTTAAATTTAATTGAATAGCACAATATTAAGCTGAAATTGCATGAGGATTGACACCAATCGGTTAAACTTTGTAATTGCGACTTGAATTACATATGTTAGTGCATTTCGTGCGAGTCAATCGATTACAGATTGTTATCGAAACGGAATTATTGCTGAATGGAAATGGTATTTTGAAGTGCCGAATGACGCGTAATTATATAGAGTACGGAAGTGTTCACGCTAAGTAACAGTCCATTTGGTGAGGTGTTTAGGAAATACGAAGGTAATGTGCTTGTCACGTGAGTTTATTCTCGAATTGAGTCTGACTACCAATTGAGGTAATAATATGATATTAGCGTGTTTGCTGCTTATATGAAATATGCCAACTTGTTTGACAGATGGTATTGCGTAAAAAAAGCCTTACAACAACAGCTATGTGGATAAACGCAATACACATAGCAAAACGTGAGTAGGCAGGCATTTATAAAGCTGTGGAAATAGATCAACTACAACCATTTACCAGTACCATAATCTTTAATCAGGTTTAAGTTGATTTTTCACGCGACCATTTACACCGCATTTTTAAAACTCGATGATTCATATCCATAATATTCACTCAAAAACATGAATTAAACCTGTGGGATTAAAGATTTAAACGCGGATTTAAAACAGTTTAAACCGATTTCAACGCGTTTTCAACCTACGTTATTCACAGGTACATTCATTACATCGAAATTGTAAACTTTAACCCGGATTAAAGTGAATAATATGGCCGTTAATAGGAACCGTCAAAATGTTCGAAAAAGTCGCGAAAATCGCCCCAAAAAGTGACTGAAAAAATCGTTCAAAAACGGTTCGAAAAACGCACCCAATAATTGGTAGAATAACTCATTCAAAAATGGACCGAAAACGTGCATAAAATTTATCCAAAAACGTGTCAAAAAAAAAAAACACCCGAAAATTGGTTGAAAAACCCGAAAAATGCCCACAAAAAGTGTCTAAAAACGATTCAAGAAAATAGTGAAAAGTAAGAAAACACGGTTCATAAAATGCGTCAAAAACGCTTCAAAAAAAACATGCCAAAAACCGTTAGAGAATATTCTAATGAATATTTATTTAGGCTGGAGCGTTTAAAAAACGAATCTTTACAAAATAAAAAGAAGGAAGAACTTGCACCTGTTAATGTCTTGCATAGACTATCTCCATTTAACGAATTTTAGCACAAAGAAATATGTAACAAAAGTAAAAAATATCATGTCGTTGCCAGACCAACATTACATTAATCAACTCTAAGAGTTTAAGTCGCAAAATGCTTGAAAAACAAATCGTAAAACTCGCTCAATAACGCGTCGAAAAGTGGTCGAAAAACCCGTTCAAATTGGGTGTGTACAAATGTGTACAATTTAGAAAACGCGGTAAAAAAAAAACACTCAAAAATGCGTCAAAAAAGTGTTGAAAGAGCGCATAAAAGTGTCAAAAAAAACAAGCCGCAAAACGCTCGAAAACAATTTTAAATAACAAGTCGAAAAATACGTTAAAAAACGCATCAAAAACTGTTAAAAAACAATTCGTAAAACGCTTGAAAAATGCATCAAACGTCAAAAATGGTCACAAAAAAGAGTTAAAAGGAGCATCCAAAAATTCGTCGAAAATGATTCCTACCCCTATCTATTCACTTAACGCCAGTAATAAGTGTGGCAAACTACGCAGCGTCTCTTCAAATCTAAACTGCGGCCAGCCATTTGCCCATTAAGGCTTATTCATGATCCACCTGCTTGTGTTTTGTGGGAACTAAAGGACAGCAACAGATCCAAACTAACGCCAATTCAATTCAATTCAAAGAAATTCAAAAGCGCTATGCTATGACTGCCGAATGGCTTCATTTTCCAGAAGAAATAGAGTGCTTCCCCTGAGCGTGGCATTTCTTAATTTATTTATAATTCAGCATTATTTTCATTAAATTCCTCATCGCAATTTCGAAGCAGAGGCATTCTTTGCCATACTCTCAGAGCAGCACGCTGGTTGGCGGTTTTTGGGGAGCACTCTGCACCAGTAATTAAAACTCAAACCCCTTTCGTGCCGGTGAATCTAATTTGCCGAAGCCTATTTCGCCAGAACAAACAATCACCGCCGCATTATAGTGCCCGCGTCCAAACAAAAAGTCACAGTAGGTATGTATACATCTTTAGAGGAAAACAAATTATGTGCAGGTATTTGTACACATCTGGACTGTGGAATGTGCTACGTAAACTCCGTACAGATTAAATACCAGAAGTCGGAACGGTTGGAAAGCTGGCGCTCGGAGCACCTCCATCTCTGTGACAGCAATTTCCCCGTTTTAATTTGTGCCCTACATAAACACAAACATGGCGGGCGCTGGCCCGGTGTTTGAATACTTTATTTATCTACCTGGTTAGATCGGCCTACTGTAGGGGTGAGTGTGGGCCATTACAATGCTTACGTATAGCCACACACATCCGCACTGAGTAACAAATTGGTGCTGAGAGTGCTCATCATGTGCAACGACTAATGCGTCATGCACACGACTCGATTTGCATTTGACTTTTATTGAAAATGGATTTGAGTGGATGTGCGGCTGGCGCACAAGCTATCGATGGGTGCGTGGGTGGGTGGGTGTCGTTGTCGTGTGTTTTTTTGTCGGAAAATGTCTTTGCACTTGTGATCACAAAGGAGTTCCGCACTGCAGGAGGATACGGAAACGTCAAAGCGTAATTATTGCCAACTTTATATATATAGTTGTTGAAGTTAAGGGCTTGCACGCCTACCTGCTACGATGTAGCACATCCTGATGCGTATTTTTTGTTCTGTGTTGTTTACCTTTTTCTCATCGCTGTGGGTACCAGGCAAGAGACAGAAATTGCGGCGTGATTAGAGCAACGGCAAGTGTATAATTGGCGTCGGAAACAATTGTCAGCGCGAAAGGCGGAAATTTAGCAGAACTTTTTTGTTGGGGGAATTGCTACACGTAAACGCTTTCTATGGGACAGTGGATAGGACTCAAGGATGTTTACAATATTTTTAGACTTTTATGTTTTGTTTTTTTTTTACACAGAAGCGAGAAATGAAAATGGATTTCAAATTAGCTCTCGAAATTAGGTCGAAACAAGGATATTCGTTGTTATTGTTGTTTAAACTTTTTTCCATTGACATGCGATTTTAATGAGGCAAATATTAATTGCCGTTAAGTTGTTTTCGCTGTTGCCATCATCGAATAGGCGGTACTCTGAAAGAGAGGTGCTCTATAATACAGCTCAGTCTGAACGAGGAAAATGAGGCGGTTCAAATTTGACCTCATTATAGAGAAAATTTTTTAAAAAACAAATATGCGAAAAAAATCAAATATGCGAAAATTCAATCTTTCATTTGGCTCATTTTTCATAAAAATCGGTTTCGAAATAACGCAGCAATCGGTACGCCAAAAAAACATGGTACGCATGTAACAGCAGTGCGTGAAGGAAAGACTGAGCGAGACAGCAATACTATAGGCTATTGAATATTGAGTTGAGTACGCAGTTATAATTGGTATAGTGAAGTCCTGTATTCTTTCATATTTCTCCATTATCAGTTTTACTGAATAACATTTTATTGACCGCTTGTTGATGGTTATTTATACGCGTAACCCTCTAAAAGAATTAAAAATATAACCGTGGTCGAGCTATGAATGAATTGAGGGAGTTATTTCAGGCCCAATATTTGGCTTTTAGGTAGGTCTCAGAAAAACGGCTGAAAGATTATTTCTTTCTCCAATCTTTCAAATCACATGGACAGGTTTGACGGACCTATTGTCAGACCTAACCGTAAGAATACTGATGAGAGATTGTACCTCTTGTGTGTCAAGTAATACAAAAAGGTGGTACAAAGTTGCCACCGCTCTTAAGAGTAACCTTTACTTAAAGATAAAGCTCTGAAATGCCCAAACACCGAAGGTGGCTATATGTGCGTTCATCTGGGTCGGCATTCTGTAAGGCGAAACGTTCAAACGTTTTCGAGTGCACAAACGATTTACTTCTGCAACTTAGAGCAAATCATTCGTGTGCACGAAAACGTTTTCGCCTTACCGAATCAGATCTCTGATTAGAAGTTCCAATACTTTTGTTATTTGTAGATCTGGAAATATTTATATGAACTCAGCACTTTTTAGTTAAGGCAACATTTCTTTGAACAGTTTGACAGGTACCCTTGATCCATTTACATTCAGTTTAAATAATCTCTGTAACACCACGTGCCATCATTTCAGACAGATTAATTGAGTACATTTCAGCTTTAAGTTTCGTACTGTATTGTATCCTCAGACAAATACAGTACCAGAACATTCAGACAGCTCTTCCGATAGCAGTCTTTTATTTGATATGCAGACGTAGATCCCACACCCATTACAAATCATGACAGAAAATGGGAGCGCCATCAATACCAACCAAATGCGTCACTTCCCATTTTCTGGGAAATGCATTCAGATTAAATGTTTCGAGTGCAACAAAGCATTGATAGCTCCGGTTAGTTTAATTATTCAACTGTCGAATTTTAAAATTCAGTCGAGAGAAAACGAAACACATAAAACAGAAACTAATCATTTCCGAGAATCCACTGTGTGATTTCAAAATGTTCCCAACTGACAAATGAATTATTCCAATTAACGTGTTTGTTTACAAAAGATTTTGCGAAGGAAATAGACTTGTGATCTGCTAATTCGCTTATACTAATTATACTCGTATATTTCGCTTTTAAATACAGTGCAAGAAAAATAATACTGCAGGACTTTTCGCGTACTAACGAGTTTGATATGGTCGACGATGACTCAAACATAGTTCTATTTAGTTGTCGCTACAGTCCGTGGGTGGACCATGGGCCCAAACAATAAGCTTCTCCCAGATAGCGCGAATTTTGGATAACTGCCTCCAGTCGCGCACTCTTAGTGCGAAAAGATGATGAGTATCGATCTGTACTTCTTCTGTTTCTTATAGGATCTGCCGAAGAATATTTGGTCAATGACTCAAATATATGAGTGACTTATATTGGGTAAATTATTCACAAAGGGTGGGAATAGAAGAAGCCATAGCCCAAGTCATTTCAGTAAATTTTTAACAGGACAAACAAGGGTAAATTTACGAATCTGCTTATCGTCTGTTTGTGTTTGTATGTGGATTTATATAGGAAAGGGAATACAACTACTCAAGCAATCTGAATGAAATTCTGAGAAAATTATAACCATCATTTGCTTTCTATTCCATCGCAATCGGACAACACATTCTTATTTCCTAAACAGCTTTCGATGTCAGCTCATAGGTGTCGCTCATTGGGAAATCTTTGCGAATGGACTAATGGTAATCCACTGCATCGTTATTTTCGTTCCTTAGTTGTTTTATTTTATTCGACTAGGGAAATAATAGCAAAATGGATCAACTTCGTTCCATCAGTTTTTGTTGGGTCTGGCAATGTCTAAGCGACATGTAAGCGACATGTTAAACGTCTGGGAATATAGCCCGAAAATAACTCTCAACCTTTATTTTCATTTGGTTTCTCACTGAGAGATATTACATTTGTCACTGCCTTTAAGGTCTTGCTGCGAGATATATTTACATATATTAAAGCTTTCGGTATTTGCTTGAGTAATTTTCTAACTTAAAATATGAACAAGAAATGTAAGTGTCAACCTATTTCTTCGAAAAAAAAAACAAAAATCTAAAATACATTGAAATAAACCATATCTTCTGTTAAAAATATATATAAATTTTATAAGTTTGCTGTCATAGTGAAATAAGATTGTGGTTTGCTGCGCATAAGTTAATAATTAGCGAAAAAACAAAACTAGTAAACTTTAAAATATCTAATAATGTTTTATTTGATTATAATCTTTTTTTTCATGGACATGAGTGTAATCGATTCAGTCTACCGCTGCATACTTGTGGAAAAACGAATTTTCATAGTAACAACCCCTGCTCTAACAATTGTTTTAAAATTGAGTCAGTTAAGAACTATAAATATTTAGGAGTCCTGATAGACAATAATTTAAACTGGAAGGATCATATCCAATCTTTAAAATCCAATATGAACCATGTAGTTCGTAAACTGTATCTTATTAAACCTTATTGTTCCAATAAAGTATTGTTAAAGTTTTATTATGGTCTGGCACAGTCTAAGTTGCAATATGGAATTGTGAGTTGGGGTGGATCGTATTTTAGTGTTCTTAGACCTGTTTTGATTTCACAGAAGCATTTAGTGCGAATTATCTGCAAATGTAATCGCCGCACTCATAGTTGGCCCTTGTTTAAAGAACTTCGTATCCTACCAATAAGACATTTGTATGTTTTTAAAGTACTTAGGGAATTCTTTAAGCAAAGCGGGAATTTTCCAAGTAGAAGCAATCAAGCTTACAATTTGCGTATTAATAATATGGCCGTTGTTAACGTACCAATTGCACGTACGACTCATTTTGCAAATTTTTACAAAGTTAAAGCCCCCTTGCTATTCAATAAGTTACCATATTTTATCCGAATAACTTACAACCATAATGTATATATACGAAAAATTAAGGATTGGTTACTTACTATAGATCATGCTAGCATTGAATCTTTATAAAAAATTTAATCGACGCATTAAAAATACCTTTTCTTTCTAATACCGCCAACTTTTAAGTTAACCACATCATGGAGTTTTGCTTTTATAGAATAAATTTGTTTAAATTAATATTATTTATTATACTAATTATTACTGAATATCACCCCACATCAGAATTTTAGATGACTTTGTAACTATATTTAATCCTGAAGTGTCGTTTAACACTAATTTAGGACGTTTGTCCCTTAAATTAAAAAACGATTACTATGTTAAATATTCATACTATTATTATATTATTTCATTATAACCATATTAGTTTAAGCTGAAATGAAATGAATAAAACAAAACAAACAAACAAACAAACAAGTGATCGTCATTAAGTGATCGTATTCGAAAATCTCAACTGGTGAGAGTAATTTAAACCTTTAAAAAGGTTGAGAGATATCGAGCTCTGGCTGCGATATATATTTTTAAAATCGGGCAATTCTAAACATTTTCTCTGGACCTAGAACCAACAATTTTTGGCAGCGGATACGCTACCAATTTATGTCTCTATAGGTTTGGCATAAAATAAATTAATTTAGCTGAAAATTGCAGGTGGATTCCCCAGATCTTAGCCGAGTGAATATGACCCATTAATTCAAATATAATTCAAACGATTACCACCTCAACTTCGACACACAATATTTCTCGGACATACATTCCCGCAATGAGTCCGACCGATCGGCGGTCCACATAGTCACTTCCAAACCACATGCTCGTTTATTTCGAAAATGTTCCCAAAGTAATTCGCGTTAATTTCAGAGGTAAACATTCAAGCAAAGCAATGACGAAAATCCTTGGGAAGACCTGCGATGTCTATCTAGTGCCACCCCCTATCGCTTTCGTGCCGCACCATTAGCAACGATATGGAAACACGCAAAAACTCCTAGCACCGCGACAAAAACGCTCGGAGCCTTCATGCCACCTGTACCAGAGGTGTGGTTAGTATTCTCATAATTCATGTAATTAGTGCTACACTGAAACAACCCCCTCCCTAGCGCTGCTTATACGATACACGAATTGAATGCCATTTGAATACAAGTGGTTAGCATTTCCCTAAGCACCATTAGGACTGGTCAGTTCCGCGCGCGCAAATTTGGATTAAATGAAAAATTTAGATTTATAGGTTTTGCCGTCGATCTCTGCCCAGGTAGTACCTAATGTGGTTCCACCCCATTTGCTGCCGAAAATGTTTAACCCTGGCCAAACCCACAAGAAGCGAGATTTTTTTTCCCTCTTCTGTCGGCATGCGTCTTTTGCCAAGCGGATGATATTTATAAACTTGATATCGTTATACAGGGGTGGCAAGGACGGGAGAATAAGGGTCACTTCCGTTGCAATAAAGTACGAAATTAAATGGTCGCTCCTTTGCAAATACGAACAAATATTTTTCCTATACAAATGGAATTTGGTGAGCTGACTCTGATGGCGCGTAGGCGAAGGAATATCCACAAAATGGGTATGTCTACGATTCGGGGTTAGGTATAGCACACAAAAAGAAGAAAAATTGGGGAAACAATGCGTGGGCTTGCCGCAGTAATGGCATTTTTATTATGTCTGCGGCATTTGGTCAAATAGAAAATAGATTGGTGTTGATTCCGTCTATTCAATATGCAATCATCGTTTTGTTTGTGTATTTATCGAAGGATTGTTGTGCGGAACTATGATATCACAATCGGACTTTTGTAAAAAAAATAATTTCATACAAGGGCAGGGCCATGTGCTGTTGCTTAGCTGGGGTATACGTGGTTAAGGCATATTCCATTTCGATAAACGACGGTTCGAGCTTTTCTCTACTGTCTGTTCCTTATTCTCAAGTTCATTGAGATCAAATGATGGCTCAATTTTGGACGTTTTGCGAGATCAACAAAATAAGCACTGAAGCAATTAAAATATATTCGTAGACGTCAACAACAGGCAACTATGGGTTGCAAACATTTTTGTTTCTCACGGTCGATTGTTGATGCGAACAATGAAATTATTGCCGAGAAAGTCTCCCCGAAGTTACATAAATGTACTTTGAACGCAATATATACACAGATTTCACAGATTCTACTAATTCTGGACTCGGCCTATGAAGTCCAGCAATATCAGTTCTTAAACATTGCGATTACCCAGGCAGCTGTCAGGTGTGATGCAGTGATTGTCTGTCGCTCGAGGAGTTCCTCAGAACATGTGGGAGTATCCAGTTTAGTGACTATGGTCTTCCGTACGTCAGCGGTAGTATAGATTCGAAGCTAAAGCGGTAACCTGTAAAATAGGCATGATTAGTTCAAGAACGATATTGTTAAACAACTTGTCTGGCGATTGAACTAAATGAATTTAAAAAAATTAATTTACATTTTACTTGTTGTAGAAACCAGAAATTAATGCATTTTCACTTTCTATAGCTCTTGATATTAGTATTTAAAAATTAAAAGTTTTAGAGGAAAACTAGCAAAACACCGTCAAATAATTAAATATAAGCGCAGTAAATGGTGTACGGGGCACTCATTCCGTAACTTTTCAGACGATTATCGTCGAAACGATAGACCTCCAGAACTAGGAACCAAGTGCTAGAATTAAAAGTTTGAGAGCTGAATCCAGTGAATCCAGTTCATTTTCCAAAAACATAATGAAAGCTGACGTTTGTCAAAAAAAATCGAGCAGAATATAATTTATTTTGGTCATCAAAATTTCAAAAACGATACCGTTTAGACGATCGTTGATATACGGAATCTGACCCCTGGACTGGAAGTTTTTGCTAATGCAATTCTCAGAGAAAAATACTGATAGCTGAGTGTGTATGGGTAAAAGTAAGGCGAGTAGGGTACAATTTTAAAATTTTCAATTTAATGCAATGATGGAAAGAAATATTATTAGCGAATAGGGATGAGTAAAAGGTGATAGATTTCGAGTTCAGATTGGTAGAATTTCCGAAAGTGTAAAAAGTGGTAGAAATACCACTTAAGTGGCAGAAGTCCCATCACTGACGTACACTATATACCACATGAACTAGAACTAGAACTAATTAGTAATATTTAAAGTAAATTAAGTAGTTTCGCAACAAAATAGCCCACTGTCAGTTATGTTAAGCGTTAGTTCCAAGTCAGGATGTCACATTTAAGCTCGGTTTAACCTATTTTCGCATCTTCTCGAAATAAATACTAGTCCAGGCGTGCATTGTACTTTTTTCGGATGATACTACTTTGGCATTCATATCTGAATTGAGCTACGTTTTAATAAATTGACTGTGCATTCGGTTGCTATCGACATAGCGACAGCAAACGCAACCACAATGTGCTATACCTAACCCCAATAAACTCATATTGCGGTGGCAGCTTGTGGTTAAACCTACATCTGATTAAAAAGTCAGTGGTCATAGCCACACAATAACTCTTTGAACTTGTTTAAGTCCAAATGATCCGTATTTGCGGTCTAGTCTAGACCTTTTCAGTTTTCCCTGAAGCCATATCCTTCTTCGCACTGACATTTATTGTGAGCGCAAAAATATACATCTGAAATGTCATCCCCCGAGGCGTACTTCCTTTGGCACAAAAGCAAAAAAAAATGCTCTGCCTTCAAAACTATACCCAAGGTCAAACAACCAAGTGGGCTGGTTGTGGCAACACTTTTGAGTTCACAGAAAGCATTTTTTTTTTTCAGATTTATTTCCCAGCATGGTAGCCTTGCTGACGCCTATCAACCCCATGTCAGAGAATTCTTTGGTTTAATAATGAATTCCTTCTTTCGCAAAAGTAAAAATAGTTATGTACCATTCGGGCAGAGCAAACAACATTCACAAAACAAAAAAGTATGCAAATGAATTCAGCTACTCGTATGTGGAAATTATTTTAATCGCGTATACGCCGTGTAGTCCCAAATTGATTACGCTGCTGGGATTGTTTCGAGTTAATACCCACATCCTGCCGCCTCCCCAAGTCATTGCATATACATAATTAAACAGCAGACAAGAAATAGGAACAAGCACATTGTACTTGAACCACACACTGAATACCAAATAAATAAATGAACAGAGTACGATTTTACTTGGAAAATTGTGTTTTCCTGAAGGTGGCGGTTAAATCGTGTGCAACCGATACACAACCCCTTCCGCACTTTCACAAAGTCGAACACGGTAAATGCTTCATTTATCCGATTCAAGTCGGCTGGTGTTTTCTCGCATGGCATGGGGGCACCCGTTTGGATATCACTAACCAAGTCGTTGTGATTTTTTCCACCGAAAAAATTACAAGTTCTCTGTATATGCAGATAATATTTGCAGATTTAGATGACAGCGCAGTTAACCTGGCTTAGCTTTGCCGCTGGGTGTACTTTTGGGAATTATCGCCGCTTGGCAGACTATTTAAGCAGTTTCAGCTCTGATGAAGGGGGCGGTTGCATGTACAAGTACATATGTGTTGTGTAGGGTGTGTGATCAGACTTTGGTTGACCTACTTTAGTCGGGATAATTTCCGTTTAGGTGTCCCAAATGAGTTAAATTTATTCGGGTTGTCACTGTTGCCGTCGCGACGTTTGGGAACACGATTAAATATTGATTTAGAGTAACACGAAAATGATGGCACCGTTGTAAGCGTATATTTGCATATGTTATCCCTTGTGGAAGACATGACATAAACTGGTCGGTGTGTATATTAGGGAGCTTCAAATTGTTAGACATTCGTGGCATGTATAGTATTCATGAGCTTTGATTGCCATGAGTCTATGTTGCTATAATCAGGAAACGAAGAAACCGTTTCGACAATCCCCTGCTTTAAACAATTAATGCTGACAAACTAACAACTACATAATTACGCTTAATAAATGCAAATAATTGGACATAATTAATTATTTTTCAATAATAAGGGTGTCATTACATTCCGTTCACCAAGAAGCTGCTTACGTTCGTCTAAGAGCGAATAGTTTAAGTGACAACTGGCCAGTTATTTACCAAAAAATATACCAGCTTTCAATCATCAATCTTGATTTACACTTATTTCATTAAACTTTCCTTAAAGGCATTTTTTAGAGCATTTGCTAAATTTCTAGCGCTGGCATTTGACACCTGTCTAACGCAGCTGTCATTTGAAGTGTCATAATATTAGCTGAATGTTTGCCGTTTACGATGATGGATTGCTTAACAATCGAACAACGCGTTCGTTATAAAAACTTACCACAAGACGGAGCAACAAGCACACAACACGACCAATTATGGTTTTATTGCGTGAAAAGTTTCCTTGTCGCGTAATTCTACGTTTTGGCGATGGTCAATCGGCCACCAAGATCATGCGATTCGACACCTTTTGATTTTTTTTCTGTGGGGCTACGCAAAAGACCCTGTTTACGCGAATAATCCCCGAACTCTAGACGCATTAAAAACTAACTTTACTCAAGTTATAACCGAGATACCGTCCGAAATGTGCGAAAATTGGTTAAAACTTACCCCAAACGAATCGCACGCTGTGAATCTCCTCGAGGCTGTCATATTGTATTTCACACTTAATGGCAAAGCCCAAACTTTATAATGAAATAAAATTTTCATCAAAAATGTATCGCTGTGCGTGCTTTATTTAGCATTTATTTCGAAACCGAAAAATTAATGATCTTTACCAACTGTCGTCTTTTCCGTACTAAATTTTGAAAACATTCCCGTAATGTACTCGAAACATTCCCCATTATTTGCAAGGGCTCTTTTAATTCAGGCAACAACCTTTTCAAGTGCTCAGTTTATGCTCTCTTGCCCCAAAAGCATGGCAACCTTGGTATGTCCGTGGACTACTCAGAAACTAGTCGACAGATTTCGCTAAAAATTTATCAGTTTATTTCCATAAGTGCTGGCAGTGTTTATAGATTTGTTTAAATCATATCCTTACCTTACCTTTTCTAGGGCATTTGTCTTTATGACTGCGATAATCGCGTGGACCATTGAACGGATTTGGATGCGGTTTTCACTGTTAGCATATTTATTTTTCGGGAATGTGCGCCAGATCTATAAAAATGTCCATTCCGGTTACGAGTGTCTTTCATTTTTTTTTAATCTTTGAGCTTGCTTTGTGGTAGAGATCATAGAGAAGAATCGCTTTCCATGGCTGAAATTAAAGCAAAAAAGGAAAGGTAGAGCACCGTCGCCCTGTCACTCAACGACTACGTAACCCCAATCATTCAATTTTAGTTGTCGCTCTCAGTTTAGTCTCAGTTTTAGCCTGACCAAGCATTTACAGAATTCCACGAACAGCTTACCTAGATTAAAAAAATCTATTTTTTTAAGTATGTTTAGCATAAACAGAAACATATCTGAAGAAACCAGGCAGAACGTCTACGCGAATTTCACAATAAACACGTGACAAATTATTTCATTTATCACTGCACTTTGTGATCAAAGAACAACGCTTCGAAGTGACTCTCGGCACGTAGATCAAACAGCGCATTTACTACGTCGACGATCTCTGCAGTTCACAAGAATAAAGGCGCGGGGGAAAACAGTGACCGACTATGGAAATTCCTAACTATACTCTTAAAGCTCGTAGTCGGAAACTATCAAACACTCGACTTTGAATAGACCCCCAGTGATGATGATGACTTGCAGGGCACATACTTATGTGAGTAATTGCATGAAAAAGTTGCCGAACGTGATAATGGCCACACAAACTACTAGCTAGACATGTTAAATGTTGCCCCCAGCATAGATAGAGATCTGTGAAAAAAAAAAATCTAAATCAATTAGAAGGCACTTAAAAGGTCGAGCAGCACACAAGCCACATCGACATACATAACTCGTGTGATTCATATAAACGAGGAAAATGATGCAAAACAAAACCACATAAAACGAGAAAAACCCCCGACTTGCCATATACTCCCATGCACGAAAGCAAGCCAATCACAATCACATTGAAGCCGAATGACAAAGTGCCTCTGCTTTCTTCATCGCAACTCATTACTTGTAAGTTTTAAGTTGGAAAGCAAATCATTATTCTCGTCCCTTTGGGCGAATTATTTTCTTCTCCTTTCGCATATATATGGATGTGTTTGACCTTCAAACGTCGCTCACTTATCACCGTCGACCATAAAACATAAACAACCTCTGCCCCCATGTTACTTGTGCTCAGTCATACTGTGCGCTACATCCTTGGACGGAACGCGCGCCTGCCGTGTTTCGTGAAATATCGCGCAGTAAATTGCTCGGGAATACGGTCGCCTTTTAGCCTAAGTATTTGCTGCAGCTATTTATATCACGCCGAGGAGATTCCCTCAACTCATCGCATGTGAATGAATACTGATGGAGGCTGCTGGCTAATGAAAAGCATCCAGCACTACGACGACCTTGCCCAATAAATTTCCCCCACAGATAGGTTGGAAATAACGATCTTCTTCTTGTTGAGTTGGGATGCAGGGCGGAAGGAGATGTTTTCTTGGAAAAGATTTTCCCTTTCACTTGCGCCGGCAATAATTGATGGCTTCGTTGCCAGAGTGGACTGAATGGTGGTATCTTTCCGAGTTAGCACAAAGTTTATGATTGGTATGCGTGTGCTGTTTCTGCGGGTGGTAGTGTTGGGATTTACTAGGGGTTGAAAAGTTTTCTATACAGATTAATTGCTTTAGATATGAAGGTTGTCGTTGCTGCGAAATTGTTTCCATTTGGCGATGAACTACTTCGATTGCTTGTAGAATGGAGGGCTCCAGTATAACCTTGCACCACAGGTGAGAATGACCTCATTTGTCGCTTTCCTTTTAAAAACTGAATCTCTGAATGGGCACCAGCACTTGGCGATGACTTGGCTTTGTTGCTAGTCCTAAATGAGGCAGCAAATGTGGTGAGACTGCAAAATATTTGTTCGCGATAATCACTTGTTGACTTGGAGCGACAGTATATGAGTGCATTGTTTTCAACTTGGAGAATGTGCTAATTGAGATTGTTTCGCTTTCAATGATTGGGAAGCAGATATTATGCATGACCAAAGGAATAATACACAACGTACTACGTTATGACAATGACATTTCAATGGAAGTGGTTTCATCTGATGTCACATGTAAAAATATACGAACTGTCAACTGAGTACTAAGTACCACATTTTGACCTTATTTTTGTTGGCTACCCATAGACGTCAGCTGGAAAAACTGTTCATGTGAGCGATCTAGGCCAATCAAAACTGAGACGCATCAAGTCAGCCAGCTGTCATTCTTATGTCGTTTTCCATTGGGCAAAAAGAATCGTCCGGGAGAGTCCGGAATCGAAAAAATCACTTCTGAAACCGTTCCATTGGCACAAAAAATACTCTTCTGGTGATTCTGAGGAGAAAATTTCGCTTCTCGATTTGAAGTCAGTATCCACTCAAGAAGCACTCACACAAGTGTATTTTATGTATTTTATACAAGTCAGTTGACGGCCGCCGTAGATTATTTGTTGGCATTTCACCAATACTTTTGTGGATTCAATCAGAAGCAGTTTTTGTTGTTCAAGGCATCACTCCAGAAATCCAATTTCTTTCACCAGATTGACAAACCAAAATCACAATTCTTTCTTACTGACTAAACTGACTTTATGGCCACTAAATAACTGATTTAATGAGATAATTTAGACGATAACGCTATTAAGCTAAGTAGTACCAGGTCATTCGAGATAGGCGAACGCATTAACCATATCCGATAAGATAATGCCAACGATACTGCTTCTCGCAGGCCACATTTTAGCACATCCATGTCGTAATGAAAATTAGTTAAACAAACATTCTGTGGTCGATTTTTATCGGAATTACCTATCTCAATTGACAACAGAACAGCGTTGGTTTTGGCGTCACTTTGACCTTAAAAACAGTTGACTCGATTAATCCTAAGTGCATCTTAAATCCTTGGTAGTTAAAAGACGTCCATCTTCTTTGAATCTACTGAACTCGTTGTTATTAAAACAATAAACATCTCCTTCTCCAAAAAGTTGGTCTCCACTCTACACCTCATCACTGGTACCAACACTATAGATAGTATGATAAGGTATGCGCAAACCACCCCAGTTCATAACGAGCCTCTTTTGTCATCGTCTGCTTATATTGTAAACTCTCGGCTTGACGATATACAATCTTATCTTGCACTAATGTCTGACACAAGAGAAAGTGAGATTTACTTTGTGTTGTGCCTTTAAATTCTAGCTGTTGTCTGGGGATTCTTTCTCATGATGTCGATGTGGTTTTTGAAACTCTCTTCTTCTGACGGTTTAGCTTTTACAAATCGCAGAGTTTATTATATTTGCAGAACATTGACTCGATTGTGCAATAAAAGATTTAGCTATAGCACTTGATGATGACAAATCACACAAATAACTTCCTGTAGCACCGACTGTAACTTTGCACTTTCACGTCCAACAAAGAAAACGTGCAGTGGCTACTAATCCAGTCGTTTGATACTTGATCCATTCGAATACTTTTGAGGAAGTATAGGCGACAGCGAACACTTGTCGTGTGAAATATTTGCTGTTTCCAACCAAGAACAGCTCAATAGGCTTGTTTAACAAAGAATCGGTTAATTTAAGTTAAAAGTAAACTTATAGTACAATTTCCTGTAGAGCGATATGGTTCGTAATCTACTGCAAGTAAGAGTTTATTGACACATCATTTCCTATTGCACTGCTTATCAGGGTGATTAAACGAAGATATATATATACCACCTATGCAGAACTGGACTGAACTGAACAGTTCAATGGATGGATACCTTGCTGGTGTTACCTACATCACTAAGATCATGAGGAGGGTCATTCTGGTGGCAGAAGTCGATTCTTTCTCAAAGGTCGTCGTTCTTTATTTCCTTTATTATCGATGTGAATCATTATTAATTGCGAGTCAGCATTTGCATACGGCTAGCAAAGCAACTACACATCAATTGTAGCAAGTCAATCATATTCCACATCGAAAAATATAATTTTGTTAATCAAATACAATTAACAACTGCCGAGCAAATAGATAGAACAACTGCTTGTCGGAATGTCGTCTTACCCGTACGGCGAATGACCAAACTTTAAATACGAATTTTAAAAATTTCATTGGCTAAAGTAATCAGCCGAGAACGAGAAACTTAATCTGAAACCCAAGGGCGCATTTTATACAACTTGTTGACCCAAACAAAGTCCAATGCAAAACACTCACCTGTAATTTGTTTAGTTGCTCGTGCGTTTGTGTGACTATGTTTTTAAGTGAATCATTTTGTTGTCCGACCGGCCCCAGGATTGCGTAAATAAAACTCGTCAGCACAACACAGCAAAGGATTAGAACACAATTTTTTGTTCGCATTGCCGCCGCCTCCGTGGTTTCCCGTGATCGTCGTATAACACTGATGCAAACAATTTGTAATTCATTTAAAAAATTCGACCGGCGGTAAAGTTGTCCTTCGTCGTTCGCAGTGATTTTGTTTTTTTTTCGCTGATCAATTATCAACAAGACTCTAACCGCACTCACGACAAAATTCGAATGTTATCTACTTGGCGTTTCTCACCGAAATGCACATTTCTTCTTTATTCACTTTGAGTTCACATCACAGAATCCATCAGTCAGAGCACACATCGGCACCTTGCTCCGGTTTCTGGGTGTGTGTAGATATTTGTTCTTGTACTTTTGCTTTATTTGCGTAGATACTCGTGATAAGGAATCCCTGTCGGGGTGAAAATTATAGATTTTCCTTCTTTATCAGTCCGATCTGGAATACAAATACAAATGGAGTCAGTCAGTCTCAGTTTGTTTACACTTTAAAGGCGACACCGAAGGAAATGTATTCTTCACTCACAATAGCTTTAGCTTGGACACTGGTCGCACGCAAATATTGTTGCATTTGTAGGTGGTCTGGTGTCCGGGTTGAGCACCTGATCGAATTCTTATGGGGGAACATCGATTTCACCTGATAATGAACTTTGGAAAGAACGCTCTCGAAAAGTTTATTGGAAAACACAAAGCACGTACACGACGAGGCTGAATCGCGCAACAAAAGTGAAACCCCCGTCACAATATCGCTTTTGGGTACTTAATCGGTCAAAGTCTTCGTCACTTTATTTGGCGGATTTTGAGACCCGTGTTGATGGAATAAAAATAACTTTTTCTTTTTTCACTTGCAATGGAACGGCCTTGCAGACCATGCGAAAAAGTTGGAATATCTCGAAAGCGAAGCTTCTACGGCGTTTGTCTAGCTGTCACTGAGAAAAATAGCCGTCCAAAGAAGAAACGAAAAAAAAACTTTAGGTGACAGTTTTGTTGGTTGCGAAATTTCCCAATGAAGTTGGAAGTGGTTTATTTAGTATAGACTTGAACCGCGGAGACGAGATGTGTGTTCAGGGCACACATTCACGATGTATAAAGTGAACAAAGTATACCTAGTGGTTGAAATAAATTCTTAAGTATTTTCATTTTAAAATAAAATGCAACGCAGTTTGCTACTCACTTCTCATCTAGGTCTAGGAGAGGACATTCGTCCAGTGATCTGCTGTGGAGCTATAACATGTCAAAAAGATAGATGTCGGCCATGTTTGCTGTTGGCATAGTTCGCCTAAAGGAATATATTTAGTAGGTACAGGTTCATCAAAGCTGCGCATTCTGTTCTGCGCTTCCAAATAATATTCTGTTGACAATTGAATTTTAATAAGTTAAGATGGTTTAATCATGGGATAGATTTGAACGCATCTCAGTCTGTAATAAAAGCGCAAACTATCATTGTGGCTTCACAAGATGAAATAGATATTATATATTTGTACAAAATATTATTTTTCCTAAAAAATAAAAAATAAATGCTGAGCGCACCATTTTTTCGTCCAACTAATTTATTGGACCACCAGCGCATTGAAGCCGTTACACTCTTACTTAAATATTTTTTATTTAAAACAAAAACAAAGAAACTGCTCTAATAGTTGGCAATTTCAAATGCTAGCACTTCTGAAAAGAAATCGTAAAAGCGCTCTCGTTCTCGAATTCAAGAAGATTATTTTTTTCGTGCCAATCGATCGTGAAAAGTTCTCTAGGAGAAAGAAATTGTTCTTTTTTGTGTAATTGGATATCTATCTAAAACTTTTTTTTATTTATTTTAATTGAAAGAACAAAAGGTTGATGTCACTGTTTAATACCAGCACCACCTACTGAGTAATAGAACTCATATTTTGTATAGTGGTTATTGTATTAGGTGTATAAATTTACCGACCAACACAAATTTCCCACTTTTATTGTTTTTACAATTAGTTCAGACTTCAGACGGATATTCTTTCCAACCAACAAGTGGTTTGAATTGCTTATGTTTTTAACGTTTTTCTTTTTGTTATTATCGGATATTCTGTAGTAAAAGTCTTTTTGCATATGTAAAAAGTACACATAAAGTGCGAAAAAATCAATCTTCAAATTTATGTTGGTGTAGGTACATCATTTGACTGTCGTGTTGCTCGCGCATTTTCACTCGCGTTTAATGATGTATATTTAGTTGGGGTCTTCTTCGTAAGTCTTGTGATACATTTCTTACACAAACATATATGAACGAACGCTTTGCCTGTGGCCAAACTTTTTGATTGTAATTTAATCCAAGTAAAAATTTTCTAGGAATTTAAGTTTGAAATGAAAAGTTAAAAAATGTATATAGGTACCAGTTTTGCAATACACATTTGTGACATTCCTACACTACCGTGTTTGACACAATCTCTTATCTCAAATTGAGTCTGCGCGCTGAATACCTAGTCATTTTTTTCTTGATTTTAAGGAAAAAACATCCGCTTGCATAATTAATCTGTTCAGATTAAAAAGGCGAATCATAATAATATACTTATTGTGATGAGATCAGATTACCTCTAAGGATTGACAACAACCACCATTGTGCACTATAGTACGGCGCTGACTTTTTGCACAAAGCGCCCATAAAGATTAATAAATAATCTGCTTATTGTTGGCAAATATTTTATAAACCTAATTAACAGATGCTAATTCGAGACCGCGACTTGTACATTAGCATACTTTAAAATGTCTTTCATTGACATTTTACTATTGTAATCAATAACTAAATGTTTTGCGCAGTTTTTGCATAACTACTTAAGCTGCTTAGTTCGTTCAAACGTTAATCTCAGCGCAGCATTTATAAATCCCCCAACAGACATTAGTCACACCCCCAAAAAATATACAAAAATAAAATAATCTCCTCAGATTCTGATTCTATTTTTGGACAACGCCAAAAACGCTAGGTTAATAATTACTTAAAAAAGAAATTAACATAAAATTTTCGCATGCTAATCCGAGCTTCCCGGCTTACGTGGCGTTGCCGGCGGTGGCAGACCTTCAATTCAGTGGCTCTTCATGACATTTTAATCAACACAATCCCAACGAAGAGTTTGCACATCTAGTGCTCATCGTCGGTATATCTATCGAGTTTAACAGCCCACCAAAAAATGATTTAAGAATCTGGTCACATAATTGAGATGCTTATCGAGCTGGTGTTAATTTGCATTAGCCCGTTGTCTATACCATGAAGGGTTGGTTTACAAGTCCACAATCAAAACAAACCTCTATTTAGTGCGAGTCAACAGTTGTCCCGGATGTGGGAAATTTTCCTCGCTTTTTCTCACCAATTGTTTAGCACGAATGACGCACTATCTACGGAAAAACCTCACAACGGGGATGTTCACTTGGCTGAATCTTCATTCAACTTCAACGTGCCACTACCGGACACAGTGTTTGTCAAAAATGTTGAACTCTTACTGGTACTATTCAGAAACATGCGGTAATACTCTTATCGATTGCGCTGATGCTGTCCGCCCCTACTCCAAATTAATTGTTTTGATAAATTATATTTGAGGCATTCCAATCCGCCAAAATTGTTAGATTTCGTTAGAGAAAGAGATCCCGCGGTTTTCTGTTTTTACTTTGGGCCGAGTAAAAGATTATGACAACGGTAGGCGGCAACAAAATTCGCATTGACTTTTAAGTCTTCCTAATTAGAAATAAATTGTGCGGCGCCCGCCATTAGCGCATTACGGTGAAAGTGAGGTTTTAGTATTATTACGTCAAGGTACCGTGATGAATTTGATTCAGTTTTGCATTAGCGGTAAGGCACCAAACCCATTAATTTATTATCGGCAATATATTTGCGTCTGCGCAGTTGCTTAATTTTTGAAGAAATAATGTTTATGTTGGTCGATAGCCCAGATTGTGTTTACTTTTGATTAAGTGGGTCAATCTCAAGAGTAGGTACGTTTTGAATTCTAGTTTGACAGGACTTGCGTCTCATTTTATGTGGGCTAATGAATTACTCATAGGTAAGTGCGTCATCGCATTGAGGACGTTCGTTGTTCGTATACCAAGTTCATGTAAAACGACAGCTAGCATTGGCCGCATTCAAAAACTAGATTGTTCGGGAACGTCACTTTTCCTACGTCAGTCACATATGCGAACTGTCAACTTAGTACTCAGGCATGAATTCCTTGACTAGATTCGTCGGCTACCCCTCCATAGACGTCAACTGAAACAGCTGCTCATATGACCGATTTCTCCCAATCAAAACCGAGATACATCTAGTGAGAGAGCTGTCAGATTTACTAAACTAAATACTTGAACGTCCCCATTGCCTGGACTAGATATACGAATTCACTGACTAGTCAACTTGAATAGTTGTTATATGTTTTTATATTCTCGCGGTTCTTTTTGAATTTTGACACTTCGAAATGGCAACTGGGTATAGTTATGCAAGCTGGATTTTCTTGACTAGATTTGTCTAGGTACTACCTTTTCATAAAACAACTGAAAAGAAAAACAAATCCACGTGACCAATTTAGTCCAATAAAAACTGAAATACTTGAAGTCAGTCAGCTATCAAACCGAACGTCCCCATTGACAGTTAAAGACCACAAATCGAATGCGCCAGGAATACTTCCGCTGTTGCAGCAAAAGTAAGTGTGCAAGAAAGTTTATAGCCGACAATATAACTCAACGCTGTTTATAGCGGTGTGCTTCTACATTTTTTTTTTCGAAAACTCCAATAAAGAACGGATACAAATATATGAGTATCACGAACGGACTCCTGTATTAAAATAGGTATTTAAAAGAAGTTAATTTAAAAAAACAAAAAAACCCGACTGACTGTAAAAAAAAAATTAAAAATATATGAACAAGACACATTCAAGTACCTATACCTAACTAATTGACAACTGATTTTTATCTCTTTATCGTATGACACTCCGGAGAAGAATACGAATATAATGACACATCAATCTTCAAAACCGGTCAAGCCGTTTAGGCTACAGGGCGTCACGTAGGAACGCACATAGGATACGCGCGAAACACATTTCCCTCCCTGTGTCCAATCGGGTAAAAATAACGTAATAGAGGAGTTTAGCAAAAAAAAAAAAAAAATGTCACTATGTAACAGAAAGAATATGGGCACATTCAAGAATATAGTTATCTTAAATCAACTTGCTCTGGATGAGATGTAACCTGAACGCAAAAATTAGATTGGTCGGGAATGTTTTTCTACGTCAGCCACATATGCGAAATGTCAACTTAGTACTCAGTCACGAATTTCTTGAATTGATTCGTCGGCTACCCCTGCATAAACGTCAACTTAAGCTTTTTTTTTTTTCTTTATGTTGGCTCAACTAGAGCGTGGTGCTCCTAGGCCTTGCTCAATATACCCCTCCAGCTGGCTCGATCTCTAGCCTGCCGTCTCCAATTTCGCACTCCAAGTTGTCGGAGGTCTCCCTCTACCTGGTCGCTCCATCGAATATGAGGTCTACCTTGGCTTCTGACTCCCTCTGGTTTGGCGTTGAAGACTTTTCGCGCTGGAGCGTTGATGTCCATTCGCTCAACATGACCCAGCCATCTTAGTCGTTGAATTCGAATTTTCCTGGCTAAGCTTATGTCGTTGTACAGCACGTATAGTTCGTCGTTGTATCTTCTTCGCCAAACGTTGTCTTCATGGTTTACGCAGACCGGACCATAAATCGTACGCAGAACTTTCCTCTCGAAGACTCCAAGTGCCTTTTCATCCGATTGGGACAGGGTCCATGCTTCTGCACCATATAGCAGGACCGGGATGATGAGTGTTCTATACAACGTCTCTTTGGTTCTTCTCGATAGGGCTCTGTTCCTCAATTGCTTGTTTAGCCCAAAGAAACAGCGATTTGCGAGAGTTAGTCTGCGTTTGATTTCAGCGCTGATGTTATTGCCTGAGTTTACAGCAGTGCCTAGATAGACAAATTCACTGACTACCTCGAAGTTATACCTATCAATGGTCACATTTTGACCAAGTCGGTGGTGGGATTGGACTTTTGTTGATGAAAGCATATACTTCGTCTTATCCTCGTTAATTTTCAGCCAACTTAAGTCAGTCAACTTAAGCAGCTGGTCATATTACCGATTTCATTTCGTTACATCTAGTCAGACAGCTGTCAGATTTACTATACTATATACTTGAACGTCTCCAATGCCAAACAAATGTAGTGGATTAGATTTTAGTGATATACAATATACATTTATGAGAAGATTCACAACACTTTTGAATCCATTCACAATTCACTGGACACTTTTGAATCACTGGACGGGTTCAAAATTCAAGCCGTGTAATGTATGGATGAGGTTTCCACGAACGTAAGAACTTTATTGACTAGATTTATCTATTGAACCTTCATAAACGTCAACTGAAAAACAATTGAAGTATACTAATTAACATCAACGTGGGTAAATAAAAATTCAGCGAATTGCCACCTGCTGTCAGATTTAACTAAAGTTTTAAACATCGCCACTGATTGTGTTTACCGTCGGGACGATATCGTTTTTGGAATTTTGATGACCATGAGATGTTATATTCTGCCCAAATTTGTTTCACTATCGTCAGCTTTCATTACATTTGTGGAAAATGAATTGGATTAAGGTCTCAAACTTGTAATTTTGGCACTTAGTTTCGAATTGAAATCATTGCTTAAATGCAATGCGTTATTATGTCCAACGCGTAACACGAACTCGTACACTACCCTACCCGTATTAGCAATAGCAACACTCTTCAATCACCTCCAATACGTGGGTTGATTGTATAGAGTTGAATGCCTCATAAATGAAAGCTGAACTCGATTTTTATGTGTCAGCGTCGTGCACGTCATTTACAACTTATTAAATAAGAATTAGTAAGCAATTACGGACTTATTGACTTTCTGTTTGGAGGCCTTAAACTCCAAACAATCAATTGGATGCGGCGGGTTTAAAGTAATTTCTTGTACAAGGCTTCGCCTTCTCTGTGTTAAAACCACAATCATCGCAGGATCATTGCCGCCCATCTGACCTATCTGGTGATTTGTGGTGATTTCCGTACCCCATTGCAAATTCGCATTTCAAAAAACAAAAATCCCCTGCCTATGAGCTATACTTGACCGTCAACGCGGTCTTAATTGCCCCGCAACTAAATGAACATTTAGCCAACAAACAAAAGTCAATACAAAACTGTTTTTGAAAATCGAAAGAAAGAAGAATTCCTTTCTAATAGCCGGACCTTGCCTGCGTGCACTCATCGCACTCGCAACTCATTAACAACGCGTTAACGCGTCAACAATTCGATATTCAAAAAAATGCTGCTAAAATGTGCGGGTATTCTTAAACCAAGGCTAAGGCCCCCCTACTGTGCACAATTAAATCTGCAATTAAATTTGCAAATATAAAAATGTAAGTCAACGATTCGTGCACATCCATCAAAAACAAATCTTGCGGCTTTGGTCTTCAATCGTCGCGATACGGGCAGCGGGTTCTCCCTTCTCCTGCGTCGACCACTTTCAAACCGAGATTGTGATGAAATGGACCATCAAACGATGGGGCAGTCGCTCTCAGAGAGCGTACGAAGCCGTCCCCATAGGCCACATTATGATGTACCTCCCAAGACAGTTAGTTGCTACAAAGTGGATACTTAACCGAAAGTATCTCATCACATTGACGATGCAGTAGCTCTCCAGATAATTGCTGGCCATTTCCTATGGTCATTTTCATTCCACAAGCATTCATCGGCGGTTATTATTTTTCTTTTTTCGACTGCGTCTGTTTGATCTATTCGCGGATCTTAAATGACATCTCTTGCCCGGTTGCACAATAATCTCGGACTGACCCACAGTATATAGACGGTGTCAATGTGGAGTGGCAATTGTGTGGTATGTTGATTCGACGAGAGGATGGATGATTTCGTGACATGAACATGGCGAACGCATAAGAGCGCTGCGGGTGATGACGAGATCCGCGCGAGACCCTTGTCATGTCGTTTATAGCGTGAATGGGAAATTAGTGGAGAATAACGAGGTCGAATCGAATCTTGAGCCTCACACTTAATTGCTTGTTATTATTTGAAAAATGTATTGTTGACTCGTGACATTGAGGCAGCAGAGTGTGGGCAAATGGGCAGGTATATTCTTCTGCTTTTGGTAGCTGGTTGTGCCTCTGGCGGTTTCAAGAGCTGCGATGTGAAAATTGTATAGTACACCACACAGTTACAGTGTGGAATTGGCTTGAGAATGGTTTTAAACTTGACTTTGACGTCAAGCTGATGGAAGGCGGCTCACTACAGGTGGGAGCTATATATGCAGAACACGAGTAAAGTTGGATATCGACAGAAGAGTAGCTAATTTCGGTTAAATTAATACGAAGGTCTACTTTGGGAACAATGACTGAAAAATTCACGAAAGAGGTGAGAGGCGCCATTGGCAGGCGTGTCACCACTGGGGACGTTCAAGTATCTAGTTTAGTAAGTCTGACAGCTCTCTCACTAAGTGAATCTCGGTTTTGATTGGTCGAAATCGGTCATGTGAGCAGCTGTTTCAGTTGACGTTTATGGAGGGTAGCCGACGAACCTCAAGTCAAAGGAATTCTTGACTGAGTACTAAGTTGACAGTTCGCGTATGTGGATGACGTAGGAAAAGTGACGTTCCTGACCAATCTAGTTTTTGCGTTCAGGTTACATCTCATCCAGACCAATCTAGTCGACTTAAGATGACTGGATTCTTGAATGCGCCCAATTTTACTTTGATATTTTCAATTGTCGAGTTCAACTGTCATTTTGGTACTGCATTGCATTTTCTTCTTTCTTTTTCTCCGAGCGGAGTCAGGGTTGGTATTGAGCGTTGGGCCTTCTGCTAAAAGTTTCTCCATATAGACTAGGTCTCCGTTAGCTGCGCCTTCAGTGGCCCAAAAAAAGTCCGTTTCGATCTTTTAATTAGACGAGAAGAGAGGAAAATAAAATACGATTCGCATTTCGTTCACTTCGAGTTCCCCGGTAGACGATTTCGGTCGTCAGCAAATTTATACAGGAATCACAAGCGATAAACGAGTTGTATAAAAGAGTTTAATGTCTGGGCAAGTGTCTTTGGAAGAATAGCCATCTTTTCGCAAAAAATTAACGAGGAAGAACTAAATCTGATTATTTAGATGAAACTTCCGCAAACTCACTAGGGAACAGTATACAAATTTACTGCGGTTTCCACAAGACTCACAACAGGAAGATATACACTTCACAGCTTTATAGATTTAAAAGGCTTTTAATATTTGAACGAGTTCTTTGTTTAAGATAACTGCTCTCCCACAACTCAATCTTTGGTCTCATAGGGAAACTAAAGTGAGGTTAAAAATGCATGTTATGGTAAAAAAAATCAACGCGGTTGTCATCTTAGATTGTACAGTTATCAGCTTCAGGAAATATTGGTAATGACACTTTTTCTTGTCGAAGGCCCCTTTCTTTTGGCGTTTTAATATTATTCAATGTTAACCCTGATTAGTTCAACCCTCAGTGAAAAGGCTGGCCACACAAGAGGTTCGGCATTGGACATTAGGAATACCTGTCATTCACATACCATCAATTGTTGTATGGTTAGTAAACGAGGTGTTAGAACTGTCTTACCCGATCCTGAGGAACGAAAAAAAACATCTCAACATTACGTTAACACTTTTGCACTCGGCTGGAATGCGCCTGCCGTAAAGCGTCATTTGTATGAGGTCAGTTGTATTGTAAATTCATGCCTCATTCCTCGAGTGCCGTCATCCATGACGCTGCGAGGTCCAAAGCTTTTAAAACCCAAACACCCCCCGGACTATGGCATTAAAAACGCCAAAATGGTAACAATGGCTATATATACCATCATCAAAGTGAGAATAAAATTACTTTCGCATTGTCTGGTAGGCGCATATCCGAATGAATGGGTCCGTTTACGACTCACACTTGCAACAATCCCTCAATGAAAATGTTGCCATTCTCGGAATTAATCTGCCAGTCGAAGAGGCTTAGCTCCAAACGCAGAAGAAGGTCACTTGTTTGTTATACAACATCTTCTTTTCAGTCGGAAAATAAAAACGAGCACTCTTTGTCAGATTACTGTTTGTTTATTTGCCAATTAAATGTTTTAATTGCCAGCCCACAAAAAAGTTCTAATTACAGCATCGCCACTCTTGTCTTACATTCAAGTTGACGTGTCGGAAAAACAAACCCCATTAACCTTGCGGCAATTCGTAAATAAGATACTATACGTCTACAGCAATTTCCTTCCACGCTGACCACTCTTTACATGAGCTGAAGTGACAAGCAACGACCGAGGCGTCACAGGCGCTCAACACCTTGACCGTATCTCGCTGCGAACGCACCTACATACACGACTTGTCACAATAACTCAGACTGACGGAGCGAGCGCTAAACCAGAACGAAACCTGACGCAAGTACACTTCGCGTGACAAGACGGCGTTAATAATCTGCCAAAATGCCCAAGTAAATTTGGAAGTATTGCGCATATATGCCATGGGAAAGGTCAGGCCCCAAAGGGAAGGAAGCCCCCAAACGCCTCGAGCACAATAAATATAAGAATCTGTCGGTAATTGTGAGAGAGTGTACGCTGGTGTTGGCAGATTTACCTTTTGGCGCGATTGAAGGTCACAATTTCAATGGCGCCTTCAGCAATTTGTTGCGATAACACCGATATCATCGCGACACAGTTCTTGGTGATTGGTGATGAGATCGCCAGCTGACAGCGGCACATGTATAATTGATGGTTTCGCTCCTCTGGGGCACACGCACGAAGAGCAGCGCCGATGTTCCAATAAATTCAATGCGCTACCGCGATTGCGATCCGAACAACATCCTGATGACATGGTCTAAGCCGCGCCGATCCATGGATATGGGTTTGTCGACTAGGCCCGTATAAGGTATATCCACTGTGGCTGTCGATGGGGTGATAGGTGATTGTCACGACTTTAGAAGGCCACTGCTGTGAATATTTCGCGGGGTTCATGGAGTGAGGCTGCTCTTTGCGCGAAAATTAAAGTTTATTGTTACACTGCTGGGTGAAGCAATTAGGCTGTGAATGAATTTGGCAATTAATTAAGTTGGATTTAAGGAAGATCTCAGCTTCAAGATACCACTGTTTGTATAGCGAGCTGATGACTTTATTTTTTAGCAAGTAAAATCATTTTTACGATGGCTTGGTGAGATGTTATCGATAATTTGCTTTGGTGAAAGCTTAATTTTTGATGGGAAAATATGTGATCGAACTGGCGTTACTAACAATGTAGGTCGATTAGAGGCCGATGGTGGTTTTTGATTCGCCAAATATTTGTGATCACAAAATTCGACTTTAGATTGCGAGATTCTATTAGCTCATCGGTGTTCACCTCTGCTGTTCCAGTTACCTTGATTCACTAAAGCTGCAATCAACGAAAGGCTTTAATCCATTTTTTTTAATCGTTTGACATCTTTTAATGTTTGACATCTTTTAATGGGTGCATAATATGGCAGATAAGATCTTTTCAAATTGTAGCGTAGAACCTAAAATGTAAACAACTTATTAGTCACCAAACAAGTTCCACTTCCAATTGGAGACTCGAATCTGTCAAATAAGTGTAGAGTTAAGTGAGCTAATTCTAGAACCATCGAGTTTGTTCGGGACGAACCGGAATTCACTAAAAATTTCCCGATAGATGGCGGAGCGGATATAAAAGGGCAGATTTGAGAACAACGAGATAACATTTGACTTTTAAGCAGTGATTGGTAAAGTTCGAAATAGTAATCGGTTGTGATAAAGAAGTGTATGCAGTGAACAAATTGATTGGTTTAAGTCGGATAAGAATTGTTTAAAGAAATATTTTTTTGAAGTGAATTATTAGATTAATTCGTAAAAGTGTAATAAAAATGATTTTATTAGAAAAGTTCAAGAGAATAGCGTTTTATCTTCTCGAATCCCAGCTCGGATGTAACAATATTCTTAAGAAGACCGTTCCAACTCAAACGGTCCAATTCCTTAGGCGTAGATTCATCTGGTTAAAAGCTGCTTACAGCTTGATGGAGGAATTGTCAAATAAACTCGCCTGAAAAATACACTTCTTGAAAAAAATACAGATTTATGAATTTTAAGCACACTTTTGCCGTAAAGATTGTTCTTAAAATTGGCAGCACTATTTCCAGAGGCAACCAATTTGACAGCCGATTTGCGCTAACTTTGACTTCCCATTTCATCACGGCTCGGATTTAAAATATATGGTCCCAGTTGCTTGAGAAAATAGTTAACAATATTAAGCTTCCCGCCTAAAATGGTACTATATCTTTTTATTGAAGTCGATACGATGGCAATTACGATTTATATGTTTTTTAGTTCATTACAAAGTTTTGAACATAAAAAAAACTGCAGTGTGGAAGACTATATATATATAGAAGCTATCAGTAAATTACTTTAAAACAGCAGAGGACTTTAATTCGCAACCGATTTCGTTTCGATTTCGGACTTCAAAAATATTTTCCCCTTTGGAGACTGGATTTCTAATGAAGCAAAACAAACACCTGTCGTACGTGGACGTCATAAATTTGACAAGTCACAGACTTGGAAAAGAGAACCTCTAGCAGATACATAGATAGCTACAATTGCAAAAATTTAATATTATAGCAAAATACATCAGTATATCATGATCATGAATGGTGCTCCTCGACTTTTAGGATTTAATTTCAAGGTTTTCTTTTGACTTAAATTCAAACGCATTTAAAAAAAAATTTCTTCGTATTTGTTTTCTTTAAATGCGATTAGAGTATTAAACGCAGACCTCGAAATGACATCGGAATATACTCCAAAGGCGATCGTACTAAAGAGATGTATAAAAAAAGGGGGCGTCCTTAAAATCTGCGCAGTTTCAATTTACAAATTCGATGGCCAAATTCGCTTTAAAAATAATTCAGTCTTCGAACAAATGTCGTATAAAAAAAATTGAAAACAGGAATGGACCTAAATACTGCCTTGGGGAACCCCATATATGCCTTTTATAGATCTGCCACAGACATTTCCAATGCGTGCGTACTTTTTGAGTTCTGCCCATAAGACAACAGTTGCTTTTTGGTAAACCTCAGTATACATTTTAAAGCTTAGGTCTCCACCAAAGATATCACTAAAAAGCTAGCCCGCTAAAACTCCTAGCCTACTTTCCATTCGTTTGTCAAAGTTCTTAAAGTTTTTAGTTTGCCATGCAAGGACATAAGTACTTTGTGGCATATCTTAATAGCAAATATGAATGAGGATCATATTCATAATAATGCGAATAATAAATGCCCTCTTGTATGGAATTGATTGCCAATAACCATCCTCATACCAGTCTCGATATCAATTTCGAATACCAAATATGGAACTGCAGATGAGCGAAATAATGTTTGGCACAACATTTCCCAAAATTTATTGCCCAATGATTTAATACAGCGAATCTTTTGGTGAAATCTTTGAAATTGTCTCGTATTGCCAAAATGAACGCCTGTGCTAATCGCTTAAGAGGAAATTGTTTAGATAATTTTGAGAACTTCAACATAAAGCGTTAAAACAGATGTTTGAACAATAACAATTCGCACAAAATGCATGTCTCATCGGAATGGCGCAATAAATCAAACAGCGAGTGTAATTATTTTTATTTTGTATTTGTATTCAAAATTCAAAAAAGTTCTGTCAGATCGATCCATTTGGATCTCATGAACAATGAATCAGTGGAAGAAACCAGCCCGGACTTGGACCGCAATTTCCCACGCAAAGTAGATAGAATTTGCATTTGATTCCATTTGTTTTTTTTTCTTTCTACTTGAAAATATGAATCACATCGGAATTGTTATAAAAATTTCCATATATAGGGGGATTTCATGTGAATTGAGTGTGATTATGTGGTAAACAGCTGTCAGAAGAATGCTAGCCTCAAAGCAAGCTACATTTTTACACCTATACGTGAGCGAAGTAGATCGAGTGCAGCTCTGTCTAAAAAAGTTCTTAAATTCTTCTGTCAGGCTTTACGTAGGCGATTTAAATTACTTTTCAGTGCGGGCTTAGGATTCAAAAGTTTTTTTTATTTCTGGAGATCTAGTGAAAAGCTTGAGATGAGACGAGAATGACAAATTAAACGCTCCATCATTATCAGCTCAAGGCGAGTTATTGGCGTGTTGGGGAAAATTGAATTCCCAATTGTGACACGTTTCCTCAAGTGCAAACACAACCTTCAGGTTAATAAGTGCAAAAACAAAGACTGCACAATTGGCCCATACACCGCAACATCTGTTTGCAGTTTGCAGACATCAGGCAGGAGTGAAATAGTACTGCTCCTCACCCAAGGAGTAGGCCACAACACAACAACAAGAGGCCAACAGATCGCGCAGTCACCATCAGTGATCGGTTCGCTGTGTGGCACGAGTTTGTCGACTCGTTTCGATGCTCGGAACGACGCGACAACAACGACGACGACAGATTCCCTGCGGAGCAATGACGCGTACCAGACGATAACATGGTATAAACATTCGATCTGTTAGTGCAGTGCCTCTTCCCCCGAGAGAGCCAGATTGTTGCATAACACACTGGGACTGGGACGAAAACTTCCATGTTATCCAATGCAGGCAAGGGAGTGCTGGTGCTCCGTCCGACGACTGCCAGTGCGAGTGGTGTTATATCAATCGTATCGCGTACCAATGTTCGATGTCCAGAGGTTAATGGGTTCAGGTCAGCAGCAGTTGGTCTCACTGTGTGGCTATTTTTAGACCGATCATATATAGAGACTGGCACTGGAATGCAGCGAAGGTCAAACGCCAGCCGCTCCTCCAGATCGATTATTATTTTTCGTCGTGTAAACACGTGGGCGTGCATATTAAATTGGCATCCTTTTAGAAGGCATAACTCGCGAGAATTTAATCAACTCATATCGGCGCATATATTCCCAAACTAATTTGCATAGCATAAGAATGACAAATTATTTTATGGCTTAAATTAACGCCACCCGCAACAGCTTAAATGTTAGAAATAAATAAATTCAGCTTAATTAAGTTATGGGTTATTTCTACAATAAACTAGAATTTAAATTTGATATCCAAGACAAGAAACGAATCAAGAAACTGTCGACTTTGGATTGAGTTTCAGCGACAGAATGTGGTCGTTAATGGGACACCAGTTGGCGAATCAAGGCGATAGTCCGGGTTAGCAGCGGCCAGGTTCAAATTATGACCCGAGCTACTGTAACAAATTCTAAGATTAAAAGATACTGAGCGTGAATTTATTGAATAACAGTGTCGAGTTCTTTTTAATCTCGAAATTTTGATTGACAGCGAGTGGGCGTGAGCAGGTCCATCGCACACGAATAAATTAGGTTATTTATCGTGGGGAGTTTGTCTTCTTAATTTCAAAAAAAAACTTGTTGATTTTTAATCAGATTTTTTTTTTAAAAGGTTTTAGCGCTTTGATGTTGATTATTTTATTTTTATTGTTTATTCATTGGAAATTAATATTCAAATGTTCTGGCATACAACATGCAGGCGTAAGGACGTGTCATAGACTTCTACAGTATGTGTCTGTCATAGCAACCGGAACAGAAATTGTACCGCCTGTCATTTTAATTATAAAAAATTAACAAAACATTTTAAATCTGAATTTGAATAGAGCTTAACGATACGGCACGTGTATGGTTACTTGATAAATTTTGCATAGTGGTTAGCGGGTGGGGCGCAACTTGTCGGCAGTCAGCCAAAAACTGTTGACATTTGATGTTACACGTGGTGTAACAATTGAATTTTAGTCAAGTCATTTTGAGGTTCAAGCTCGATTTTTAACTGGAGACTGCCTGAAAGACTATTATGTGGCTCGAGCAAGAATCTAAACTGAGAAGAGATCCGAGCAATTCTTGAAAGGTCGGCGCAGTGGCTTAGTGGTTAGTGTGTTGGACTACTAAGCGAGGGGTCCAGGTTCGAATCCCGAGAAAACCCAAATTCCAACTTAAGGTTTAACGTCTGACAAAGATCCGAGAGTATAACTGTCATGAAAGAACTTCTCGCCGTTTGTACTCGGCATAAAATTGTAGATTGCTTCCATTCGTCCAAAAAAAAAAAAAACTCACGGGAGACGAATGGTTGTGAGAAGCTCGGCCTAGGGTCCCATCGGACCTGTTGCGCCAACTATTTATTTATTTATTTTATACCCCGTCGAAAGACGGGCTCACGATGACGGTCAATTAAATATATCTACCGTTCTACGACTCAAGGCAGGCATTTAGGTGTCTATTATTAGAGACTTTTTAAAGGATTATCTTTGAAATGGCTCAGTGGCTGGGCTAAGGGTAAAACACAATTTACATTTTTATGTTTTTTCCAATGCGACTGTGAATGTTTGGCAAATACCCAAGAGTATACCTAACTGTCCCTAGAAAGCTTCACAATTGAGGGTCGAACCTGAAAATTATAGGCCACTTCCACTCGTCATGACAATATAAACTCTCATGTGACGAATGGTTGTGGAAAAGTAGGCCTAGGGTTGTTATTTCCAGATATTGGGTTAAGTATTTTTAAAGTCGAAACGATAGACCTCCAAAACTGGGGTCTCAGTGAGAAACTCACAAGTTCTAGAGCCCCATTCAGATCAGTCTTTACAATCAAAGCAAAGACTGCCTAAAATTGCACAGCAAGAGAAATTGTTGAGGTGTAAACAATTTAAAAACGAAAGAGTCCAGACAATCATCGTCATACTTTAGCTTAAGTTATTTATTTTTCAATGAGTCTTAAGTCGATTCGGAGCAACCTCATCCTTAACTCACCTATCACTGGCTCTTTTGACTATGTCAGTGTCGACAGCATACACCTGTAGGTATGGTCATTTGAAGAACCGGCAAAACATCGAGGACAGGACTTATGACCTTTTTTGAGACCAAGAGGTGCAGTGGTATTTTTACTGAATCTTTAACTTTGTATCGTGTATAAACGGATGGGCTTTGACAAAACTCGATATTTACACTGAAAAGTTTTTCTCTAAAAACCTAAAAATCTTTCTACAAGGTGGCGCAAAAATAACCTTCCGATGTTTTTTGGCTGTAATTTAAAAAATAAATGAAAAACTTTGATTCTTCTTGTGGATTATTTTTATTTGGTCTTTTAATTTTTTTTTACATCAAGTCGAGAATATGATGTCATGTAAATGGCCGCCGCCACAGTTGATTGTCATTTGAGCCCTTTTTATGGCATTTTCCATCCCTTTGGCCAAAACTTCCGGCGATAGGTCCGCACATTCTTGACGGATATTGTCTTTAAGAGCTGCAAGAGTCTGAGGCTTGTTGACATAAACCCGCGACTTCAAAAAGCCCCACAAAAAGAAGTCTGGAGCGGTCAAATCAGGCGATCTTGCGGGCTAGTGAAAATCGCCAAAAACGACCCGGCAACACCGCTTTCAGAATATCGGTTGTGGCTCGCGCAGTGTGTGCCGTAGCTCCGTCCTGTTGGAACCACATGTCCGCCAGTCCTAAATCGTCCAATTGCGGTAGAAAAAAATCACTGTTGTCGTTTGACCAGCGGCGTTCTCGAAAAAAAAATGGCCGCGTCAACAGAGGCGATATTCTCGGCACAACCGGCGCTCCGGGGCGCGCCACTCTTGGCAACGTCTCGTGTTGTGCCAGTCTCTTCGAGGCGAGCGGCTAAACGTCGCAGTGTTTCACCAGTAGGCGTTGGACGGCTAAGAAATCTGCGACGAAATTCACGTTGTGCCAAAGTCACCGACCGATTATTGCTCAAATAAATAGTCACCAATATTCCGCGTTCTGGAGCAGTGTAGCGTAACATTGTTTATTAACGTGTATTTCGCATGTGTTTACTACACAAATGTCAAAACAGAACTGACATTAGGGGCCAATCGCAAAATTTATAGCATTTTCTGATAGGAGGATTACTTTTGCGCCACCTTGTATATGTAAGAGGCAATTCCGGTCTGCTTTAAACCAAGTATTACAAAGGTGGGGTCCTATTTTTGCCTATATGTTGAACCAAATGAGAACCTATTAGCTTCATGACGAACGGCTTTAGGCAGTCAAAAATGTTATTGCAGATTCATTCTTTGGTATACGATTTTGAGGCGGCTTTGTCAGGATACCCATTTAAGAGGTTTTATTTACTTAGGGCCGTTCAAGGGACGCTGAAAATTAATTCATCTGACATTCTGACATAAACAACTATATTGTACAGATTACTTGGAATCGGAAACTCGGGCTGAGATAAGCTCTGTTCAAGGTTTTGTCCAGCTTTATCATAACCAATCATCATTTCAGATTCCACTGGCTTTGCTAAAATGCTAGTATTTTTCGGATTTGCTCAGGGTATCGGTTTGGCTTGACATTTTCTTTTATTTCTTGCAATATTTCGAGTCCAATTTCAAGTGTAACATCGCTCGACAGTGGCCTTTTAAAAGGTGGCCATATACGCCAATACATGCATATAACTAGGGAGGTTAAGTCCTTCTGTCAAAAGTTGCATTGCTCCTATTTGATTCACACTTTCCCCATGCGCTATTTGTACCGAACGGCTTGCCCTTCAATCGAGGCCAATAGAACCTACAAAAATCATTGAATATTTGCACAAAGCTAAGCACCAAAAAAGGCTAAGCCCGTTATTAATAAAAACCCGTACCCGCAACCACAATTTAATCAAAAAATATTCTTTACTTAAATAATAAATAACAAATCTGTAGGTGTTTGGGAAAAAAATTCTCACTTAAATCCCTAAAATATTGCAGCAATTAACTAAAAAGCTTAATTCTACCTACCAGCAACAGAACCGAAAATCCCATCTAAACGGAATTCTCCGCCACCCACACTAAACACAAACACTTTTTAGAGCTTGGTACGACCGTTTTATAACACCGTCTAATAGGCATAAGCTGGTCATTCCCAATTCACATTGATCAGCTAATAGAACAACCCTCTCATTTAAGTAAGCTAAAATAATCGATTTACATATTTGTTCGGCAGCCACATCCATCCATCCGTCTAGCGGAAGAACACGTTTGATTCTAGAAGATAAAAAATTCAAATTCGACAACACACACCAACAAGACAAAAGAAAAACAAAAAAAAACTAAAGACATATCTACTTTAAGACTGGTTTAAACGCTTTTACGATGATTATCCATAATAATAAATTAAAAGATGAAATTTTTGTCCGGCAAACTGTTGCCGTTCTTAGTGACTAGAGTGACTTTTTTTTTCGGTAAAACCCAAAAGACATCCGGACCAGCGATTAGGATGAGTCTTGGCATACCATACGGTGTCCGTTCGCGTTGTCGTCCGTTGTGCTTGATAGGGAATTCCGACAGTTTTATCGTTGATTTTTATCGAGTTTTCTCTAAATTAGCACAGCGTAAGCTGTAAACCTGAGGTAGGTCTTCCTTCTGTAGAGACAATGTTTGGCATACCTTTCTGATTAACATTATTGATGTCTGACTAAGACTGATTTGAAGAGGGATCCCAGAAGGCTTTGCGCAAGCACTAAAATATCTAGTTCAGTAACCTATGCGTGAAAATATGTTGTCAAAAAAGTATACACATGATATAAGCGCAGCTGTCAAAACGACGAAAAAATCTGGTCTTCGGGGATTGTTCCTCTTTCAAGTGGCTGAAAGGTGTTTGTCTTCGTCTGTTTGTTTTAACTACCATACAGCCAAGTTTGTAATAAATTCTTGCATTGAATTGTTCTTCTTGCACCATACCTATAGTGAGAAGCTTTTATATTTATTGACCCTGCAGATGGGTAGTAACCATTACCATAGGCTCATAAAACCGCAGCAGTGCTTGTTACAAGTAGTAATGCTCGGAAAATAATATTGTTCGGAGTGGCGGGGCTTGAAGTGATTTCTCAATCGTTTAATATGCACCTTGGACTGAACATTGGTACAAGTTTGAGTTTTCTAAACCATCTAGAGGCATAAGTCATAAAAACCTGTTAAATAGCTAAGTCAAAGGTGGATGGAAGCAAGTTCTTATACCAGTGACGGACTAGACAAAAGCAAGGCACAAACTTTTGTCTTCATCAGGTATTGACGGACCATGGCTGTGTCAGAGAAAAGATCTTCAAAGTCGTACATGAAACCAACCCAAACTGTCCAAATTTCAAAATTGATTCTGAAACCATGGAAAACGACATACGGGAACAGTTTGGCATTGAGAATGGTCCACTTCTGATAGTGTATGCTTTGGAATGACAAAACCTGGGCCAATTTATGTAACATGGCGGTGTGCACACGCAGGGCTCTTAGGAGTTTGGAGCTCCAACGTAAAGTGAATAGGTACGAACAATATACCCTCTAAGTTGAGTCTTCCTACCGAGCCCCATGCAGTTAAGCCTTTTGGCGGTTCCGCTTTCTATGATAAAACAACCCATATACAATCATGTTTTACAAAAATTTGTATCAACAATTTCGGTGCACCCCAAGTAGTTCTAACCGCAGCTTTTCCATGAACGAATTCCTCTGCAACAAATTCTTACCATCGATCACCCTTTCCAAATTCGAAGCAATCCGTCTCACATTTGCCTCTCAAAAGCCTTGAACGGTCGACTAACTACCAAATATAGACTTATAACTCCCTACCAACAGTATCCAACCATCATTGTACCATCATCAGGTAAACACTAAATTCCGGCAACAAACACGTATATCGCTCAGATACCGTGCACGGATAAGACCAGTCTTATAATACGTTTCACCTCCTAACCTTGCAATCGATTTCGAGCATCTTTCGCGTCTACCCTGTGAACCGAACAGATACAAACCACGTGCAAACGCAATTTATGCAAATAACTTTGATTGGAAGACAATGCTTCTGTGCGCCGCCGCCGCCGCACCGCACTCGCCGACCGCCACAGTTAATGAGTCTGGAGCATTAGATTATGAATACTCGTATATTGTGCAGCTTGCGCAATGCCGCAGTAAACTCCACATCCGCCACAACCAGATGATGCCAGTGGAATGAAAGAACGATCACGGTAGCCCAGGCAGCCAACGCTTCAAGTTCATTTTTATGGCTGGGTAGGTTCTGCAAAAACCGATGGATGGAACTTATTTGTTCATCTTGATCTATGTTGGCATAAAATTTAATGGATCATTCGCTGGATGTGTGTATGGAATGCGAGTACCACCGGCGGTGGCGCCGACTTGGAGCGGGGTGAATCAGCGGTGGAGTTTCTATTGTTTTACTGGGAATCCGATCTGTATCTGGGGATTTTGAAATGTTTTGGGTTTTTGTCTGCTCAAGTGAACTTGTTGTCTTTGGAAAGGCTGTCCGATATGGAGAGTAATGCGATGGGAAAAAAATTGGCCCATTGCATGGACATGCTGTCGCAAAGCTGCTGGGTGTGTCTACCTTTGAATCAGCTGTAATCTGCTCTCAAAATCTGTGTAAAAAGGAATTCTTTCGCTTCATCAGGTCAACGTACTTTTTCTGTCCAAACTTTGAGCTATTTTCACGCCCGAGGCGCATCCACTACTGACCTAAGCTCGGAGTGCCGAATTCAACCACTGTGACCGGAAATATTTTTCTTCTTTCATTTCGTTTTAAATAATTAAAAGTTTTATTTTTTATATTTATAAAAAAAAAACCCACAATCCCATCTGCTGTAATAATAAGGGACAGACGTGTTTGCACGTATAAAAATGCCATTCCTCATCTCTGACGACAGTTAGATCCGTCTTCGAACAAAGCTAACCCTCATGAGAACACTTCTGCCTTTTAATATTTTTTCCAACATGTAAGTTATAAATAATGCAAATGTGTTCCCAGCCAACTGGTTGTTGAACAAACTGTCTGACAGCACATCCAAAAAAATATTAATTGAATTATAACCTTCGGCCAAAGAACACGCTAAGAACAAGCAACACAACAACAATTACGTTGTCATATATGCGCTTAGTAAAATCCAAATCTTGTAGCTTGTTTACGACAAAGTATACGCACCCACCCGAAAAGATCGTAATCTGCGAGTTTAATTGGCACAATCAACGTCTAGCCGGACTGGGACCGGCTCTGGACATTAGCTGTGTCCACAGCGGCAGTTACAATTAATTTCGAAGACTTCATTTTTAATTAACTTGCCGCGCGCTGCTTAAATCTTCGCAGTATCATCGTTGCGATGGGGCTGGATGCAGCGATGTTGAAAGATGGGTGCACACACTACACAGTCGCTCGATTAGAAATCCTGTCTCATTGCCAAATGCGCGTGATTCAGTGGCATAAAATCGCCTTCGAAGGGCTGCCGCTGGCTAAGCTCCTTAACATCTCTCTCTTCGATTATTTGGCTGGCCAAATTACCAGCTTAAACACCTGACAAGTTATTAATTTCCCCACGGTGTGGTCGGCGCAGTTTGTGGCAAGACCTTCGGCGTCCGGTTGATTTATGAAATTGTTTATCATTAGCCGGGTTAAGTTTGCCAAATTATCTCGCCACTAAAAACCAAAAGTATCTCGCTGCTCCTCGTAAAACAGGGGATTAAGTTCAAAGATGAAGACAGTGCCAGCGAGTAATTGGGTAATGTGGTCGGTCCTTTTGCATCGTCGCGGCGTTGTTATCTCGCGAACAAACTCAACTCCTCCGCAACGAATTAAGTGATAGGATTTATAACTTATTGGTAATTAAGTTTACGATCTCTTGTGGCGATTGGAAGACGTTGCGTCTTGAGAGTGTTCGAAAGGTTAAAGTGCATTCGGCAGTTTACCGCCAGAGTTGTTCTGCATGAAAATTAAAATCCAGTTTCCCTTTCGTACCATCTAATCACCGAATGACATCCCTCTTTTCGTGGTTCTTGTGCGTGTGCCTTGAAAAGGCTTCACCAAAAAGCCTAGTATTTCGTCAAAGACACCTGCTCGCATGCTTCACAAAGCTGACGAAAAACATGGACTCAACTATGTAAACAGGAAAGTTTATGAACACCGTTGTGGGTCAGTGAGCCACTGTCTCCTAACTGGGTAGCGCAAAATTATTGCTCATAAAACGTTGGCTGGGTCAGCCGAGTTGTAACGCAACATTTGCTGTGTCTTTTTTGTCTTTGAAAGTGCAACAGCCTCTTAAAGCGGGAAACTGATCGCATCGGGCTCGTCTGCCTCTCGTCAAATATTTAAATGTTCACTGGAATGTGAATGTCGGTTGCAAAATGTCTACACTGCGAACGAACGGGGAACGGGTACGGGACATATGCCAGATAAATTATGGGCGCTGCTGCCTTGCTGCAATCCACGCGACTTCAACTAATCCGGCACGCATTCGAGTGAGTCAGAGAGAAATATGTTGAACTTCCATGTCGCGTCATGTAGGACTTCCATCTTCATGTCAATCTAGCAAATTGCCGCACAAACCGAAACAGTAGCTCCCCGCCGCACACCATAAGTCATCAGTTCATAGAACGACATCGGCTGCCATATTTGGCTACACTCGGTAAAGATAGACCTTTTGTTTTGGGCAGGTGCCACATGCCTTCGGTGTGGATTGACGTGAATGTGTGGGATTGCGGTGGTTAACATATATATATGGATGGGTGTCGTGACTCGTTGTTTTATTGCTAAAAAACCGTCCTTTGGTCGTATATTGGTGATTGTTAGCCAAGGTTGAGAGATGACAATAAATACGGCGTTTTTATGTTTTACATTTATTTTCTGTCTTCGATTGTTTGTCAGATGGGAGGAGTATTAGAGCCTACACACGGATGGATGTGACCACAATTTAGTCTAGAAAGTGATGTAAATTTTAAAATTTTTCCCCGGATACGCTTTGCGGTCGTGACACCTTTTACTTGGGGAATTTCTGTCAAGTCTTTGTTGTTTCAATCATCAGCGGGAGAATCTCATCAGAATCCGTTCCAACTCTTAGTTGCAGACATCATCTGTTGCTCATTATTTTCGGGGTAAAATTATTCCCACGAAAGGTTAGGTCTTCTTTCCCGACATTATTTTCATTGTCAATATCAATGCTGCAAGAATTTGCTTCACTAAATCATCAATCTTGCTACACAATGATGAATGAACTCATAACAAGGCTTCAAACAAATTGTGAAACTCATTAAAAAAAAGAGAGTCTTGAAGATTTTAAATAAATTTGTTCAAATGGTTTTAAAATGTTTCTGAATTGGAAAGGTGTTTTTTTGTTTTTAATTAGAAAGGGTCTGGTATAGCACCTTGGAGATCCAGGTCTTCAACAAAGTAGCAGTTAGTTTTATCGTGTAACAATCAAAGTACATATTATCTGGCAGTTCCCTTTACAATAAGAAGCTGTGAGCCTATCAATCGAGCGCCCATTAATTCATTTAAAATCCAAAAACTTCGTCTTATGTGGCGCATTGTCTTTAATGAACATACTGACCTTAGCGGAGCGATCTTAACTAAAAATATTTATACGGCATTCCGTAGGGCCGGCCCTTTAAGTAGGTTAATTTTTTATTTGTCAACGTTTGTCTCATGAATACAATACATGAGACCGACAAGTTGTAAATCGCCTTAATTAATCATTGGCTGGGGCCGAACAACGAACATTTATACGCGTGCCACAAATAGGCGATCGATTTGTTTTGATTTTTTTATGTGTGTGTTGTTAAAAATGCCGGGAGGCTGCCCAGACGACCTTGTGAGTTATGACAATTTTCCAATTTGAATTCCACGAGTGACAAGTTGTTGTGGTTGTGGGGGTATGATAAGCAAATGACTCTTCGATATGACTGTTTTATAAATACGTACAAATATCGAAGCATAACGAACTTATCAGTATTAAAAGGTTTTCTATGTTGTTTTTATTTTAGTTGCTTTCAGGAGCAGAATATAGTGTTCTTGAAAACATTTTAATGGAATTGTTTTGTACGCCGGCGTCTACCTTCCACGTCAGTTAAACATTAAAATTAATTTTAAAAAGACTAGAGCTTTTCTGAATTTCTGCTGATGTTGGGGAATTGTGAGGAAGTGGTTAGTGTGCTTGACTGCTGAGCAAGGGGTCTCGCGTTCAACTAAAACTTAAACTACATCAAAGGTTATTTCGACAGCCTCACATATCGTACTATATTTTCAAGAAAAACGTTTATTTTCAGATAAGTTCCTATACAGACTTCAGTTTGGGCAAAATGTCTGTTGATGTTACTGATGCCATCAAGTTGACTAGTCTCTCAAGCCCTTGCGGTTCCATATATGGAAAATCTGCTGAATATATCTGGATGCACTCCTGTTTTTTTTTTTTACACAAATGTGTATAGAAGTGATTTTTAACCGGACTTTGGACAACGTGGAAAATATCTGGACCATAACCTATTATGTATGGACTGCTAGTAGCCAACTTCGCGTTAGTTCCAACATTAGCGCTAGCGCTCTTGGTTCAGAGCGGATTAAATTGGAAACAAATTATAAGATGCAGTATTAGTAAACGGAATTTAAAAAAAAAAATCTTTTTCAAAAGACATACTAATAATTATTTTTAGTGTCCACGAAAAATTTTTCGAAGTCACACTGACGAAATTTTCCATACAAAATTGCATATTGTACCCGGCAAAATATATAAGCTGAAGGTTAAAAATGATTATTGGTAAGGCCCATTGACGACTAAAAAAGCTTCGAATACATTTCGTATTATAACTTAAAAAAAGGGAGAAAGTTTGTTCAATAGCTCCGCTGTTCAATATTTGTAAAATTCGGAGGGAATTCCATCCGATCCTGTAGCCTTCCATCCTTCAGATGATTTAGCGCCTTCACGACATCTTCCAGAGATATATGAATCTATCCTAAATATCATTCTGAAATTTAGTAAATTTTCAAAAAAAGTTCGTTAATTGGAATATATGTAAAAGTGATATTGCATAATATTAAAAAAAATAACAAATGTGCAATTAATTTATAGGGCAGTAAATGCATTTACAATAAGATTGTGTATTCTAATTTTGTTGTTTCCATCTATTATTAACAATTTGAACTAATGAGGCATCGCATATGAAACATTCTGCAACAATTTGAATATCAACTGTTTTATTTAGCAAATCTACTAACACCCAATAGGTGTCTCTAACATTTTGTGGACAAATCGACGATGGTTGTCATTTTTGCATGCGAACTGTCAACATAGTACTCAGTTACGAATTTATTGACTCGATTCGTCGGCTACCACTCTGAATACGTGAACTGGAGCTGCTGTTCGTATGACCGATCTACGCCAATTAAAACGGAGATACATCAACTCAGCCAGCTGTCAGACTTAAGTCCGTATGACACTACATTTATTTTTGCATTTTCAGACTTTTAAAATGAAACTAAAGCAGTACGAAAAATTATAACGAAAATTCCCGATAGGAGTGAGTGCGTACACACCAACTTTATTAATGTAGAAATATGAAAAAAAAAATGCATTCAAATAACATTTTCAGCTGCTGGCAGCTTTTTTCTGACATTTCAATATTATTTGAAAATTTGTGGTTGCTTTGAAAACAATTGCTACCCCTTTCAATTTCTTTTACACACCGCTGACTTTTCAACATGATAAATGTGAGGAAAAAATGCGAAGAAAACGGGCTTTACTAATGTCGTTTTCTATTTGGCAAACAGATCAAATTTTTAGAGAAAAACTAATTTGTTTTTGATCGAGATTGCTTTTCATGTTCGATTTGCCAAAAAAATCAATCTTTATTTTGATATTTTCTAAGACTACATATCACTAATACCAATGTGTTTGAGAGACAGCTGGCGGTTACGAATTGTTTATCGTTGGAAGGATTGCTTTTCACCCGACTGAACACAGGGAGGGTTATGTGTCTCGGGCGTATCCTATGCCCATTATTACGTAACGCCCTGCTTGCCCGATTTTGGTTACATTTGCTTTTATTAAACTTTTGGTATATACAATTTGACTTAAACGAATGATGGTGAATAATTAATATTTAAATGCGTTGGCTCAACAACAGGGGCCCAACGGTATACAGTGTTTGTTTTCTTAGATCTATTTTACATAAATTGTGGCTGTCTTCTCGGATTCATATTCGTAGTATGCATCGTTGTCTGGGTTTACCTCAGGGTGTTCAAGTCCGTGTGTTGATCTTGACCGATTTTGAAGAGTGAGGTGTCATTATATTGGTATTCTTTCCCGAAGTGTCATATGTTAAACAAATAAATTGTCACACAAATGGCAGTGAGAAATGTCAAGATGGAATACACTGAACTGTGAAATAAATTACGCTCTGATCTATTCACAAAAGTGGTCTTGTGGAGTGTCTGCATTTAGTCATGGATTTGTTTTTTTTTTTTTATTCAAATATTATTAATTTTATTATACAAGCATATTGAACACTCCATGCATACAAGCATATTTGCCACCGACATCAAATAGAAGTGCTTTAAAGATTTCAATAAAGTGCTGTAGCTAAACTCCCACTCTGACAAATAAATATAATGCACACCATTCTCAAAAGAAACGGTTTTTTACCCGATTGGACACAGGGGGGTAATGTTTTCGCGCGTATTCTATGTCCGTTCCTACGTGACGCCTTGTAGTGTAAACGGCTCCGCCGATTTTAAAGAGTGAGGTGTCATTATATTGGTATTCTTTCCCGGAGTGTCATAACTTGTTTAAAAAAAAAAAAACCCGACTGACTAAAAAAATTATTCAAAAGATATTATGAACAAGGCACATTCAAGTACCTATACCTAACTATTTGGCAGTCTTTTTGCAATCGATAACAGATATGATCTTTGAAATTCCTTTAGAATACCACCCGACTAATCTCCCAATCAAAATGCAATTTTTCTCCAGTCTCCACAAGACCAAAACTCTCGAATAAGTTCAGGGCCATCTTATAGCAAAACTAATTACACACTGGCGCCACGGCCGAACTTCAAACACTCAATAGCCAAAGGTTAAATCCAAGAAGTAGAATGTGCGACCTATGTCAATTCTCGCATACTTTACTGGCGATCTTCACTTGATTGCAACAAGATGACCAGCGACCAACCATACCTCTGGTGGGCAACTTAAATGTCTCATTTGGAATTCCTTATCCACTTCGAATTCGAATAAACAACGCCATAAGAAAAAAAATGATTAATGGTCGCTAAAGTTCAACTTCCTCGACAAGTTTTTGTCCCACTAACCTCCCAGCTGGCCTAACATTCAATTTACACGCAAACCGTCTGACAAGCCAAACACAAATCTCGCAAGCCACCACCACCGCCGATGTCGTACTTATCGAGCCTGATTTACTAAGCACATCATTCGATATGCAATTACCATAGCTCACTCGTTTCTCGAAAAGAATACTGTCATGCCACCTCCCCAGCCAGCATCCGAAATTAATTCTAAATGGCGCAACAACAGTCCGAGTCGAAGCCATCTGAATATTATTGATATCTCAAGATGTCACCCAGCATGGGGCATCGTTAGAAGCCTAATGATAACTACCATTACGGCGCACATTCATGTGCGGTACCGCCCCGCCCGGTGGCAATTGTTCGGCCAAGAGCTCAAATTGAATGTTGTTAATTAAAAAAGAAAAATGTAAAATGGTATAGTTGGTGAGCAAATTGCTGCACTGATGTGCTAATAATTGTTTTAAATCAACGCGACGGTTACAAGCCAGCTGTGCGGTTCATCCGCACGCGATAATTTGTTAATCGCGCCAGAATCCGTGTTCAAAACCATGGAGACAGCCTCCAAGAACATGCGAGAGACTGCTGTAGGACAATTCAACAAGTTGACAAGACACACTGCCGATGGCGACATTTCGTGCTGCGACCAAGAATCTTAGGCTGGACGACGACAACGACGACGACGGATCGGTCGATCGGTCGATCGGGCGGCGAGGTTGTGGTTTATTAGCCTCTGGTGCAAATTTATGAAGCACTGCTAATGAAATTACGAAACACTGCTGTGGTGGGTGATAGGTTCTCTGAGGTTTGACAGTGGTTAAATGTTAGCAAGCGCTGGCCCATCAATTACCATCAGCAGGTCCGGGGGAATTGTACAGATGCGATGGCGGCAGTTGACAACCGCAAACGAAAACGAATTGTTCTAATGAGATGATAGTGCGGTCAAGCCATAGGTCAGGCTGTGATTCGCCTGGGAATGGCTATGCCGATTAAGAGTGCAGCCGAACCTACATATATGGGTAATTCAAGGATGCTGATGATTTGGTATTTGGTTAGTGGAATTTTTCAAACTGGCAATGGGGAGAATGGTGTGGATCAAAAACTTATTCTGAGTTTTGGGATTTTCTAAAAATGCCCACATAAAGTCGCATGTGAGCTCAGTCTTTGTAAAAGTTATAAATCTGCTATGTGGAATATTTATAACAGACATGTTTTCAAACATTTTTGAAACCAGTTGACTTTGGTTTATGGATGAGCTTGGAGTCTGTAATGATACTAATTTGTACTCAAATCGTAAGAGCCGTTTTAAGGGAGCTCAAATTCCATGTTCTGAAGGAAATGGTCACTGATTAACAATGATAAACTAATATTCGACCATCAATGGTGCACAGCGAACCGATCTAAATGTTGGTCATAGATCTGTTCACACAACGTTAGTCGAACAAATTTTGCCGAATTCGTATTCACATTTTTAGCTAAGGAGAGCGAGAGAAAACAACATTGTGCTTCCATAAAAATGTCAATAAATTTTTATTAAATGAGAGAACAGGCATAGAATTGTGTGTGAGTAATCCAGCTTAAGCAAACTTGAACTACGTTGGGTAATCAGCTAAAAAAATAAATCTTCATAGGCGCATTTGGGCCTTTCCAACTCAATCCTTGAATTGACCGTCATTAAAATGTTTGGTGGTACTTAACTGCAAAAAAAACTCCTTATTGTCTTAACAATTTTTAAATTTGGCCATGAACAATCTGAAAACGAATGACAGTAAGCAACTGACCCATATTTGATCACTTTTTCCAAAGCCCGTCAACATAAATGAAACAGAAGATCACTCGAAAAATTGCGCATTCAAAAGTCCAAGACTTGCAATTGTACAAAAGCTTTACTGCCTTCCTACTTTACGGTCAAGTTACTAGGCTCCCACAACGTTTGTCAAAAAAGGGAGGGCACAACCCAAATAACTGCAAAGTTGTTTGCCAGTAGTTCTTAACAAAAGTTCAGAAGAAATAATTGTCTTAAATTGAATAGTTTGCATCGAAAGAATCTAAAAACTGAAACAGGGTATATATTTTTTAACAAAGTTTTAAAAATCCAATTATTTACAAAAAGAGGAAACAAGCAACCAGTTTTTTAAATATAAAGTTTCCAACGGAAAATTAATAGCTTTAAAAATTAAATATAAAGTTTCCAACGGAAAATTAATAGCTTTTGACCAAGAACTTTTAAAAACCAGTCCCTCGGCTTAAAATTTTAAGACTTTTACACTTGTGAGCGACTACGCAATGATTTAAAAAAAAAAATATTGGAGCCAATAACACGTCACGTAACTGGCAGTCCTGCAAGTGTTCACCGGCTGTAAGACTTCACTTTTCGAAAACAAGTTCAATACCTAAATAAAACTGTCCTTTCGAAAACAAGTGTCCATGCAACAATTCCCAAATTTACATACTTGTACCATTAATTTAAAATTTATTTCACCCCACAACTGCTGCCAATTTGCCATATTAAGCTGCTCATTAATACGCCATTTATCGCTGTCCACCTCAAGCTGTTCACCGCCATGCTAAGGACTGCGTTTACGAAACAGTATCTTTGCAGTGCATACAAAGTGACCTAATAAAGTTATTAAGATCCACTAAAAACGCCTCTGTGCGCGTCCAAAACAAATTACACTTAATAACCTTTCACCCAGCCGTGCAATCAATCCTTCATCCATTCCATCGGTTACGCGCAGCCTCATTATTCATTCCTTGAAAATTTACAATGCGCGCACATAATTTCAGACGCATGACCGTGTCTAATTTTACAGCAAAAAAAGGCATCCAAAACATCCCCAGGAATCCGTCCAAAACAAATTAAAAAAAAAAATTAAAACATAAAAACGTCTCTACAGCCAAAAGCAGTTCGATTTGCAATTCGAAACATGTCCGTCATTGGATGGACCCCCCCTCCCGACTTCTACTCCTCATGTAGTTGTATTATTAGTCGGCTCCTTATGCCAATTAAGATCGTGGAACTTGGACTTCTTAATCATTCGAGACGCGGGCGCAATTGCTTTCAGATTTATTGAAAACGAAGATGTCCCTCTCACCGCGCGCTCGACTTTGGGCTATGCCTCTTGGCGTGTTGAATTTTTATAGTCATTTGCGAATTTGTTTCTGTTTCTGTTCTGTTGCATTCTGATGACATGACGAACAATGGTGGATTTGTGTTTGTGTGCCATCCAGAACGGGCGGATTTATTGGATGAGGTCGCGTCCGCCAACGTCCTTGTTCGACGCAGTATCGCTTGAGAATGTATAATTAGGTATGGGATGTGGGAGCCAAGCCAGTTGGTGTTGGGGAATGCGGACACAATGTTCTGAATGAACAATGCTTCGGGAGGATGTTCAAGCGAATAAACGATATTTATGTTGTTATTGACGAGGAAGGCCGACTGGATTGTAAAAAGAAACGATATTGTACACCTGCCCACCAATCTCAGCTTTTTTGACAGAAATCTCAAAGTTGTTTGTAGATTTGTAAAGTTCTTACTAATAATTTAAATGCAGAAAGGCGAACATACAGTTGAAGCTAAAATTTGTATGATCCCAACCAATCAAAACCACGGAATGAGGCTCCTTTTATCCGGAGCACTGTTTTTGTATGAAATTCGTAGAAATACCGGCGGTATATGAACGACTTGTGGGTAAAAAAACGCTGGCGCACTTTCGCAAAATTTAACTTGCTGTAAGGATCTTGAAATGGACTGTAACCCCTGACAAATATTTCGACTGGCTGTGGTCTTGTTGAACTCGAGCTTAGATAACACCAGCCTCAATTCACTTTTGTCGTGTGAAGGGAAATCCAGGCTTTCAGCGGCTAGATTGAATGGTTTGTTCTGCCTGACAACGGAATTTTCGGTCATCTTAAACAGTGATACTTCCATATCCTCTAAAAAAACACCCGACCATTGACCTGAATATATTAGTAAGGGTGGCTGCCTTACTAATTTATTTAAGTCAATGGTCGGGCGTTTTTTCCTTAATACATTTTTTTCGGTTGAGTTAAGCTTCCAAAAATTGTTCCCGAAGTAGAACCTCTTTATTTCCTCGGGAGCTTTTCGTGTTTTTGTTTTCGGAGCACTTGCCCCTCTTAAATTTCACGACTTACTAGCCGTTGTTATCTTTTACGATAGAGCCGTTTGGTAGGCCGCATTTTGCGGCGTCGCGATTGCTTCGATAACACTGGTTTTTGCCACATGACGCGAATACATCGTTGACAAAGGTTTTGGTGGTTTATCTCCTGTTCTTCTGCTTGCATCTCCGGTCTTTATATCTGCAAGAAATTCGCTAAGCAAACTGGCACAGAAGATTAGTGTTGAACAAAAAGAGGTCGAAATTCATGATCGAATTAATTCGCAAAAATATTCTCGAATGTAGGGCAGTTATCCTGCTTTTTAAAGCGACCATCTGTTGTCGGCTTAAAAAGTGTCTTTGCTTTAGCGGAAACATCTACCCAAGTAACCTAACCTACAATACAGATATTTGAATATATACTATATACTGGAGCGGAACAAGAAGATATTTTATGTCCCGAAAGCAATTCTGTCCTGAATTCAACCTTTGAACAGAAAACCCGTTCCAAATGCAAACATCACCTTTCCACTGATCCGATCCTAATCCCCTGGGAAATTCCTCACATTCCTGTTATCGATTTGTTGTTGCCGCACAATTGATTTGTAACCACTGACCAAATCGAAACATGCCCAAAGTTGTCTTATATAATCGCGAGTTTATTTTAAAGGTCTCATTAAGATGGTCTGCAGATGAAGCCCCAACAGTGGCCCACATCGACGACAATAAGACGACCTTCTCTTGTAGCAATTCCCTCAACATTGTTGATGGCGCGGATGCATTTAAATAGCTCACCGATACCGTAACTGCGTTGCCTTGTCAATTTTATTAAGTGCAAATTACAATAAAAACGTCGTCGACATACGAATGGTGGCTTTGTGCGACTCGCGTGTTGTTTTAATTAAATCGCGTTACATTTGCTGCACACTGTTCCCTGTACCACTTTGGTAATTTTTTGTTCCTCTTATTGGGAATTCACTTTTTTTTGCCCCTTCCCACCACTGAGTTGGAATTCTTTTCGCCAAAGGAGAAAAAAAAACAGAAAAAAAATCCCCACAATCGACATCAAAACAATTTGTCATAAACAAAAGTTGAGGAAGGTCGGCGCCAGCGATACGCATACATTTTGTTGGACGTACAAAATTCATTAGCAAAAGAAAATAAATAAATGAATGGACACGGACAGAAATGTCGTCGATTCGAAGTCGAATGCGAATACTGAATATACCTGTCAACTCAACTCGGATCAAATTTGATTTGGAATTCGTATTCGAGTGACAAGATCATATTGAAATTGAACAAACACGAAACAGCCTATTGTTTCAAGTTCACACTGGAGGTTGATGACGCTGCGGCGCGACTGACGCGACATATAGATTCCGTTGGATTTGCGCCAAATTACTCATCGATCACTGGCGAATATTAAAACACAAGAGCGATTACATCATTTGGGCGAAGTAAACAAATGACAAACAATAATTAACACACTAATTAATATTTGTGAGAGAGTTTGTCCATTTGGGGAGAGGGATATTTCTGGTTATTGGCACCAATGAGGAAGTTGCGATTTGGGACAATTTGGCGTTTGACCGCTTAAGGCCCACCAGTGTCATTTGTGACGACGACGCAATGATGATGCGATTTCGATTAAATCTGCGAAATTGTATGCTAAATAGATGCAGTTTGTCGTTTTAAATGCGGCAAATTAAAATGCGAGCCACGATTGTTAATATTTGTTTTTAATATATCTCTGATGGAATGTTATCAATCACAATGTGATCGCCCACGCTAAGCAGATGCGGTGGCTTTTGTTGCTGCTATAAGCTGACTTAATGAAAGCAAATGAATAGGATTTATTTTCGTTTCTAAGGAGTGCTACCTACATTTGAATTTTTGAGCGTTGTTGCGGCGTTTTCTCGCAGTACGAAAACTTTAACTTTTGTAAATAATTTCAGAAAATTGTGGGGCAATTTTTTGCATCTATCGACTTTAATATGACACAAACCGAAAGCGTTTGTCCTACCCTATATCTGAATAGGAGAAACCTCAATCAGACTGTAAGGTTGTAAGCTCCGATATCTGTTAGACGTTTATCTGGTTCATTCTCATTATAGTCCGGCATTTTTGAACTCAAGATAATTGCTTTTCTTTTAGAACGCACTGCGCATTCGACCACCCAGAATAAAATATTCTGCATCCATCTCTATGTTTTCAGGGCAGTGTGTGCATGTGCACACTTTTCCCTCCTTAAGTCAGGTCTACTTTTTGATACCTATATTTATAATCTCTTGTTTGTTAGTATCGGTACTGCACATTTATGCAACTCCTCGCTTGGAGGAGCACAGTGGCAGTTTTGAATCCCTTCTGGCTTGTTCACATTTTTCCACTGTTCACCGGCCAATGGCCCAATTTTTTCCACTATTTCCGTTTCCAAATGCTGTAAACGGCTTCATAGCAAGAAATGTTAAGGCTGTTTGCTATTTTGCTGAGCGCATCTTTCTTCATTTCTTCCAATCGCTACTCAAATAACTTGTCCAACATTCCTTTCCCGAAACGATCAATATTGTCACAATGATCTTTCCATAGCTTTGAAAATACTGGAGCTTGCTAACAAGACAGTCATTATTGAATTCTCTGTTTAGGAAAGCTAGGAAATATGTGGGAGATATAGGCTGATTGACTCAGTAGAATAGGCTCAAAGCCTTAGTGATAAATGTCGAGCTTTTTTATTTACAAGTTGTGCTTTTAAAAAACAATGTATGTCAATCTGATATTGAATTTAGTGACGAGGACATTCACCACGTGAATATTTTTGGAGCTTTCTTCTATTTTAGGAAGATCGTCGAGTGAATACTTAGCCTTAGTTCCAATTAGGTCTTGAAGTATGGAAAGCATATTCTATCGGTCCATTCAAAATACAGTTTTGCTAATAAAATTCGAAACATTTTACTTCCGACCCTAACAGCCTAAAAATCATAAACGTGTTTCCACTAAGTATTCTAGTTAAAGACAGAAACCTCATTTCCAAAAAAAATATTTCTAATGATTACGGTGATAGGTTTTTATTGATGGGGGCCACCACCAGTGCTGGACACCTACGAAACGATCATAAATAATCATTTTGCTCACTTAATCGTTAACTTTACTTTCAAATCCTTTAGAATGTGCCAATAAAACAAAACGTTTTATATTCAATTTCAATTTGTGAACGAAAACTGGTCCGTAACACTGAATCATTGGATAATTTTTATGCAAGTCGATATAAAATATTCCGGGTTATTCCAGGTTGTATTGTTCTTTAATTTAATAAAATATTGATTTACATTAAATATATAATTGGCAAATTTTCGCACAGGTTTTTATCTAGTGGCAGAACGGGTTAATAGAATTATTTCTAGAGATGGTATACGGTTCGCTTTGCGGCTTTAAAAATATTTTAATTAAATAAATTAACTACCTAATTGCTATTCGTGGGAAGTTGGTTTGTTTAAATCAACAATTTCGCAAATTTTTTCCTTGATAATGTGAACAGGTCATTTGAATTTTTATGTATTATGTAATATTTTGCAGAATCTGTTTTTAATTTGATCTTGTGCGATAATGTGGCAGGCACAAAATCGAAGGGGTTTGCGACACCACTAGTCGCAGCACGTGAGTGGGTGCATGCTTATATTATAACTAATTTAACTTCACACCAATTATAGGCGAATTTGACCTTACCTCATAAATAAGCTTATGGTAGTGTCGAATTTTTCGATGTAAAATACGTCATACGCAATATTCAACTTTGCCGAGTGTACCAACAGTTTCACTTCCTACGTCCATGAACAGAATCATTCTGTGGTAATAAGTTAAAGTAGCTTATGTCGACATAAGCATAAATCATGATTTTTACATGACATCCTCCTTTTCCTTAGCTTCCTTTTGGTCCTATCCTAGGTACTATTACTCTACACCGATTAAAAACCATTAAAATTGTAGAAAACAGAATAGCTTAAGTTTACTCGGTCTATTTAGTACAATAGATTTAAAAACCATAAGATAAATTTACATAAATTGACATAAGCTACTTTAACTTATTACCACAGCATTAATTCGAATAATTGCGACCGAACTTTTTTTTTGTTTATATAAATCCATGACACAGCGACCTGAAAGATCAATTGTATCAATCGACTGGGGATAATTACAAATGACAAATAATATTCTACAACCAGCTTGCGCCGAACTTAAGGCAGCTTTAGAGCTTCCAAGTAAAGAAGCAATATAGGGTTGTGTGTCAGTAATCCAGCTTAAGTCAGAATGGGATAACATTGAATTGCCGTAACCATAAATGCACATTTGAAACGTTGAATATTCTTGATGATTATCCTTTTTAGACGGTAGGTAAATCCCCTTAATCAAATTAAGATGGTAATCACTTTTTGCAGCTTTTGGAACACTGTTGAAAATTTAGCGATATAAATAAAAAATATAACAGACAAATTTATTTGTATTTATCCCATTTAATGTCTAGCCATAAACTATAAAGCATAATTATGTGATGACGGAAGTGACAGTGGATTTTTATATAATTTGAAAAGATGACAGTTCATTACTAACTAAGCTATGTCGTAGGCCGTTACGTCCTGATTCAATATTAACATCATTTTTGCTTCAGACTTTGGTCCTTATTGATAATATTCGACTCAATTTAAAGCCGCTCCTACATTAAGACTGCCAAAAATGCTTCCTTTCTGGATCACCTCTGGAAGTCACTCTACATCCCCTACACGGAATCACAGCCAGTTGCTCAATTTAATTGAATTACAACCGCTCGTGACTCATGCCGTGCAGCGGAATTTTCATGCCACCGCATACCATAGCTGAACTGGTTCCATTTCTTTACCACTTTGCATTTAAAGCTCTTTTCGTGGATTTTTGTCGCCCTTTAAGCAAAATTTTCCATTCCATTTGTCATCGAATATGATTACTCACTTTCGTAAGCCGACATTTCACCACCATGCATTTGAATGAGTTTATTGAAGAGGATAATGGCTTGTATTACCGCTGGGCCCAATAAATAACTTTTAACTGATTTGCCTCTATTGTAATAAAAAACACATTTAAATTCCATCCCATTCCCATGTTAATCCAACGCAAGCTCTTTGGCAACCCTACCAGGTCAGACAATGTAGATGCAATGTCATTACAAAGCGCCAACATCTATCCAGCCTGAGCCTGGTTTAAAATCATTGATTTCATTCAGAAGATGAAGACATAAAATCAATTGCTAATAACCACCGCTACTGAGGTTTACTGTCGCAGACCCTTTTATGGCCGCAACATAATTATCGCCACCTAATTGGGCCTAATGGCGAATAAAACCCCATTCATGGATCTGTGCCGATTCCCTCGTCAGCTGTAAAACTAAATACAAAATCAAATTTTTTAATCGGGCGGCCATAAAACTGAAATTTATACCTCTGACAACATCGCTCAATGTCGGAAATCATCTAGACGGAAAGTTAAAAGTTCCATGCAACTCCTAGTTAGGTGCGGTTGTAAAACACTCGTGGGCGGGTGTGTTGCAAAATTTTCTGGTTAGTGGTGTATGGTGACCCCTAGAAAAACCCATTTTGCATGATAAATCTAAAATAATTCTCCAGCTGACCTACATTCGGTCGAACGGAAATATGTGCGAAGCATCTAACACTTGGTTAAGGGCCAGCGAGCGAATTTTTCCCCATCACCGACCAAGAACAGTATCAGAAACTAAGTGTTGAACTTGAAAATAAATCCACGATGGCCTCGAGCAAATGCCTGATGATAATGATCAATTAAGCACGTCTGTGCATATTTTTCGAGAGCCGCGCCAGAATCGATACAAATTAGTTAAAAATTGTATAAAATCTCCATAATTGGCTTCACAATTTTCACATTGTCAGCAGTTGTGCTTGGAATTTTAATATTCGATGTGGGGTAGCAATTGATGGTGGCTCTGACACAGATTAGCATCTGTGATGCGAGGCTTTTTGAAGATCTCGTCTGTCAACATTGGACTGATTCTTTGTTTGGGTATATATATTTTAGGTCTTTATACGGTCGAACCACGTGCTATAGAGAATGTCGAAGTCATTAATCAGTTCCTACTCAATTCAAGAACGATCTGGAGTGATCGAGAATCACACGAGCGAGACAATTGGGCGATTTATTGATCGGAAAGTTATGTCCCGCCTGAAATGAGGCCATCCACATTTGGTTTTTAATAATTAGGCGTAACCTTTAAAAGTGTCACCGCATTGTTGTCGAAGGGAATTAATCGTTCTTATGACGATCAATCATCTCAAGCAAATTTGAAGGCAGAGTTGTCGAATTGATATGTCTGGGAGAAGTTGTGAAAAAAAATGAAGGTACGCCCTTAACAACCTGACATATGTGAGTGATTTTGACAGTGAATTTGCATACTTGTTTAATTTTTTACTACATTTGACAGAAAAACACCAAACACTTGAAGTAAGCGTGCAAACTATTAAAATATGACTCCCTGCTGAGTTTGACCTTTTTTTTTAATGATCTATAATGGGAGGTGGCTTAGAAAAATTTAAATAAATAGCATCTGAAGAAAGGTATAGTATTTATTTATTGGGCGGTTTGGTTACATATAAAATTTGTATGCTTTAGGATTTTATATTTTAATTTAAATTTAACATTTTTAAATTTATTGGGCTGACATCTTGCCTTTTCAAGAGTGAGTGTCTTACTTACTTACTTAAGATGGCGCTACAGTCCGGGGTGGACCTGGGCCTCAACCAACAAGCGTCTCCAGCCAGCGCGATCTTTAGCTAGCTGTCTCCAGTTTCGCACGCTAAGTTGGTTAAGGTCCCCTTCCACTTGCGTGCGCCACCTGAGTCGCGGTCTTCCTCTACTGCGCCTTCCCTCGGATTCTTGGATTCGAAGATCTTCCGGGCCGGAGCATTCGTGTCCATTCGCTCTACATGACCCAGCCACCTCAGTCGTTGGACCTTCACTCTTCTGACTAGGTCGATGTCGCTGTACAGCCCGTACAGTTCGTCGTTAAATCTCCTTCTCCATTCACCGTCAATGCAGACGGGACCAAAAATAACACGAAGAATTTTTCTCTCGAAACAACCGAGAGTTACCTCATCCGCTTTTGATAGCGTCCATGCCTCTGCGCCATATAGCAGAACTGGGATGATAAGGGTCTTATAAAGGTAAAGAGTGAGTGTCTAGGTTTTATTTTATTCATAGTCTCCCAGCGATTTTGAATGTCCTTTTCTAAATTCCAATAAAAAAAAGTGTTGCGATTTTGGAAATATCGATTCTAGGGTTTGTCAGACATTCGCGAGAGGTGGCGCAACGAAAAAAACTTTAAGTTGGAATTTGGGTTTTTTCGTTAGGCTTAGATTTGATATGTTTACTAAGTAAACATTAAAAAATAGTAAATCAATTTTAAAAATTCATTCTTTAGCATTATAAATTTACTGTCTAAAATACCTTGGACAAAGTTAAAGGACTTTCGTCAGTTCATCAGTTTTTAGGAAAAGTTTCCAAAAAGTAATAAGACCGGATATTACTATTATTAGGTACTTACTGTATAGTTTGTGGTGAACCGAGGCCTTAAATAACAAGCCTTTCCAATTAGATTGGCGGTCATTACGTTAACGCCCCAGTTGCGTACTTCAAGGCTGAGGTCTCCTTCTTCTTGTGGGCGCCAAATAAAGCAAGATTCTCCTTTATGCAGTATTGTCCCTCCGGTTTGGACATGAAGACTCTATACGGGCTCTATAACGCTCTATAACCATCTTAGATGGCTGATGCGCAATTTTTAGACCCAGTCAATGTTGATGTACAACTTGTATAATCCGTCGTTGAATGCAAACGGAATCAAACATTTTACGAAGATTCTTCCTCTCAAATTAACCGAGAATATTTTCAAGTTCCAGCGCCATAAAACTAGGACTATATGGGTTTTATTGAGAATTTACGCATTTGTTCGAGACCTGATATTAGAATACAAACTTTCTAGTATTTTTAATGTACACAAAGCTATTAGAAACATATTTTAATTTTCTCTACACATATGTATCTAACAATATACTTACATTAAGTATGATTGTGTATATTATTTAAAAAAGCCATCCCTGTATACCTTCTGCGAAAGGAGCTGTAACACAAACACAAAGTGCTCTTTAAACTTTCGCAATTACTTAGCCGATGAGTAGGTACATTTTCTTTTGTACCTACATAATTTTTATTCCTAATAAGAACATTAATTTTATTGTTCGTTTATGAAACTGTTTAGAAATAAATGTGCATAATTGGTCATTGTCAAGTTGTTTCAAAAGTTTCCATGGCACCAAATCAGAAACTAAAATTTCTCTGGCCATTTTAATTGTCACTGAATGTCCCCAGAATGAAGTGATTGAACTAGATGAATTTTGAATAGATAAAGGAAAAAGGACTGCTCTAAAATCCAGCCCGAAGAATGCTTCGCAAATAAGCTCTTCTCGGGGTGTTCGTCAAAACTCTGTGTCAGAACTTTGGACTGATCTGCAAGTTGGAGGTCTTTTCTTAAGTCGTGAATCTGCAACTATAGTGAAGACATTGGGCCTCATCAATAAACATTTTTAGTTTCTCTAAATTTTAGTTGTTCACAGTGGCTATATTTGCCATACAAATGTCGCAATTGTGAGCTAAAACTTGTGATTGGTATCCTGCACTATGGTTGCTCGTTAAGTTTCATTTATTTAACCGCTCATATTTTTAACGAAATTATTTCCCTAAAAGTTTTATTTTCAGTTTCATACTAAACTGATTTAAAGTCACAATTGTTGGTGCAAATAAATTGGGAGTTGCCTGATTGTGTAAATTTAAAGTTGTTGAATTTATTTGTAGGGTGCATATCATATTCAATTTAAAAAAAAGAAGTTCGTAATATTAGCTAAAAAGAAGTTTTGCGTAGCTGTTAATGTACTTTCATTGGCAGTGGGCCATTGTAATTATTTCAAAAATATACCGTAGAAATGTGAACACAGATCGAGATTTGGGTACTCATTTTCGAGAAATATTTATAACACGTCATTATTAGAATTTTTTGAGATAAATTAAGTACAGGATCTTATTAAGAATAATTGTCTTATCTTTAATATCTATTTTGATCAAAATTGTCAAAGCGGTTTTTGTAAAAATTGGCAAACAAAACAGTAATAAATATTGCAATGTTAAAAAATGCTATTGCTTAACATATTTAGGTGAAACCCAGGTAGAAGTTATTGTTCGGGATGTAAGAATTACTTGGTTTTTAAAGTTTTATCGAAATCGAAAATGGGCTTTTCGAGATATGATTTTTTTTTTTAAAATTAGCGTTTTAGGTGATTCGAATTGAAAATTAAGGACGCAATACTTTTGAAAACATCAATTTTACTCTAAGTTTGGATTTTGGTGAAAATCGTTATTGCCGTTTTCAGGTTAACTAAAGAAAACAATATTTTTCAAAAATTATTTTTCTCAAGAATACATTTTACTATAATACAGAGCAAGACTGAGTTTGCCATTGAATTGTAAATGATCATATTACCTTAGAAATTAATTTTTGTAACAGTCGTATATAAACCGTTTTCGAGATATATCCAAATTTAAAAATTACCGTTATTAGATTTTTTTGTCAGCGAAAAACTGAGTATGCAGTCATGTTAACCTCATCTACTTAAGCTTAAATATGAGTTTTGGTTGAAATCGTTGGAGTCGTTTTCGAATAAATCAAACTGGTATGAAAATTTTGTATGGGAAGTACCATTAATATTTAGGTTACCGTTCAGAAAAAAAGACAGCCCCAAACTGTAAGCCCCCAAACTCCAAATCCGAAGTTTGAACGAAATCCGCGCAGCCGTTTAGACTGCAGGCCTCGGGACATACAGACAGACGGACAGAATTTTGCGACCCACTTTTTTGAGATCCTCTATCATCGTAATGTCAGAATTGATTAATATCTCGACTACGTAATAGAAAGAGTTAAAAATGAAAAACACTAGCTGTCGCTTCTCAGGTCAGCAACACTATAGCCAACATTTTTATTTGTAACTAATATTGAAACACACTCCACTATTGGGTTTCTAAGAAGTACAGCAATGAATGACGTTCCACTTTTCGTTACGTTTGTATTTTTGTTCTTATTTGCCGACTCATCTTAACACGACAAATTAGATTTTTCTTCAAAATGTTGCCTACATAAGACTGACCTGCATAGAGTAAGATTATGCCATCTGCAACCCAACGCGTCGAAATGCGTCTAATAGCAACGAGACTGCTCGAATCCGGATGCCATACTTACGTTCAAACACAAGCTAAAACCCTTGACAGCAACTATTTGCACTGCCCTGTCCGTTCATCATCTGTTTGTTCAAGTTCACAACAGTTGTAGTTACCCGTGTCAATTTCAAGACTCCACTCAACATTTTCAGAATACCACTTAGATGAAAAAAAAAAAAACTCCCAAAGAGTGATTCTTGATCATATACCCAAGAGGCAACATAAAACAGAATCTTTCTGTAGTTACACTATAAAAATTGTTACTTTTCTTGTTTAGCCGTAGAAAACGCACTTAAACGTAAACGTCCTTGGCCAAATTCCACCAGCGCAGCAATCATCTCTAATAGAAGCCTGTGCGTAATCACTTAACAATTTTTAATTGAACGAACAATGCCCGCTTAAGAGAACATTAATTATATACAATTTTTCAAGAGGCAGTCCCAAAGATGCGAGTACCAAGCATCAAAGAGGTCTTCACACCGATTCTGATCTAAAGCACTTATCAGTGAGGATAATCACTTCCATGGAGGTTGACCTTTTACCATTTATTTCGGTTGCGGAGTGACTTTTTATCGGTCAGCATCAGGGGGGTGAGGCAAGCAAATCAATTAGGTATACTGCACGCTGTGATGATGCTATGGGCTATTATGTCGTAATTGTACATATCGGAAGCACCTTGGCCGTATGGTGCGGATGTCAGGTGGTAGTGCAATTGTTTCTTTTCCACCAGCATATTTATGCAAGTTTGATGAAGATCTTTCAACACGCAGATGGACTTTAATGGCTTGGCAATGACAATGAGAGGAGATTTGTTTTAATACAAATTGAGGGTTGTACCGAATTGACCTGAGAAATACTGTTTGTATTCGAGGTTTCTACGGCTAAAGGATTGTAGGCCAAGATCAACGAACGACAAGTGATTGCGAAATAAATATTTGAAAAAAAACTTGTTGCGTAACAGTGTCGCTCATTATTATCAATTTTTCGTCTTCGGGGTAAGTAAATTCTTTCAATTTCAATAAGTTCGAAAATGCTGGGCCTAAACCAAAATATTAATTTTTCATGTATTATAGAGAAAGAATTGAATAGATTGTCCTGCAATATTTAAAGAACCTCCCATAAAACCGTTTCAACGATATAAACGCAAATTGAAATTAGAGCTGACGTATACATTTGTGCTTCACCCATTTTTTTCCTAAAGCTTTAAACAAGGCAAGTTTATGAAAACTGTCTTTTACAGAAAGAAATCTTACGATTTTGAGAAAATTACACAACTAGAGTTATACTGGCGTCCAAAACTAGCCCCAAATTTTTTTCTGTGAGTTGATTTGCCATTTTTTCAAATTAACTTTCTTAAAGCTTCCTCGAAAATTCTAGCGATTTTAGCCAGAATGCAAATTCTATTTAATTCGTGGTTTATACTCGGCTAAAAAAAAAACAATTCGAGGCAATTTTTAAGACTATTTAAGGTGAAACTAGTAGTGTGTATTAATCGAATCTTTTCTGCTTCAGAAACCTGTATTTCTAAAACCCCCTTTCAGACTTCGTTCAGAAGTGATCTTAAACATATTTTCAATAGCATATATGTCAACTTCGTTAATCGTATTGATTTAAAATTTTTCGTTTTTAAAGTAAACATCTATAGATATTAGTTTCGGCAATTGTCAAAGTACCCGCTTTAACTTCTTTTTGAGGGTAAGATGTTCAAGTATACTTTTCTTAAAGGGCTGTAACTTCAAAACCGCCTATCATAAATGGGTTCACTTAAAGTCGGTGATATATGATAGAAAATAATCGGACACGTAGCTATTAGAGGAGAATATGATTTTAGCCCAAAAGTTCGTCAACCTTTTACGGGTTAAACATTTGTATGACTTCTAAGTCTGTAAGAGTATACTAAACTTTTTTAAGTTAATTTGCTAAAATCCTTCGCATTTTGGACCCGTTTTTGTTGGGAGCGGTTTAGACAGGTTTTTCAGCATATTTTTGGGCTAGTTTTGAACGTGTTTTTAGTAATTTTTTTGAAGCCTCTTCGACGCGTTTTTGAGTGCGTTCTTGGAGGCGCTTTCGAAAACGTTTTTCGACTCATTTTTGGGTGCGTTTTGGACGCATTTTTAGACACGTTTTAGGACGCGTTCTTGGAAGAGTTTTTCGATGGATTTTTTTTTGAAAACAAGTCAAGATGGCCTAAAATGTGAGCTCATCATCATCTGCTTATAAAAAAGATAGGTAATATTTCGAAACGTTTTTCGATTAAATTAATTTTTGTCTGTCACTCTTTTGTCAGTGTCAAAATAGCATTTGTTTTGAAAATAAACCAGAGGATGACTCATTTCCTATTGATCGCTGACGTTTCAATGACTTTAAATTTTTTTTATGTGTCAGATCTTTATGCATTTAAAATTCCAAGATCGCAACTTTCATTAACGCTCGAAAACCCAAAGCAGTACTCGTTCTAAAACCAATGATACTGCGTGACATTATTACACCAGATCTATGTGAATCTGAAAAGCTCAACAAAATTCCGATTACTCCGTTAAAGTCTGCTATTCCGCAACAGAGGCAAGCTCATTAGCGCACCGAAAAAAAAAAACAACACACAACTCTAGCGAACTCCCCACAAAAGTTTCAATCACGCAGAGTTAGCCTAAACACCTCAAATAAACCGATCAGCCAAGTGTGAGATATACCCAAATAACCATAACATAACATTCAGCATTTTACATTTACACCATTCGTCTTGCAATGTTTGGCAGGGCCCGCACGTACACACGTTACGTTCGTTAGAAATATCTTCACCGATTGCCACGGTGATTTGCGTTAAGCTTCTTAAATCTATTTTGAAATGATTAATTTGTCGGCATTGACGAAAGTGATGCCGATGACACTGTTAACCAAATATCCAATCTACGAAAACAAAATTTAAATTTATCGCTTAAACTTAACGTAAAAATGAGGCAATAATAAATTTTCGATTGACAAAAAATTAATATTTCCTACGATGAAATGTCAAAGCAGAAGCTATACAAATAAAAAATTAAATTGAGTTCCGCATTTTTTAATGCGGTTAAGCCTGTTCGCAACACTTTCACTTTAAAGTCGAAACTACTCGGAGATGATGATAATTGTAGCGCGACGAAAAGGAACCATTATTTGTTTGTGTTTGTAATGCTGTGGGGCCTATTACTGGTAATAGTTGGGGACTTTTTTACAAGCCTGACCTTAAGATGTCCACCTACACGCATATTCGACGTACAGTGCGGCCAAACCTATTCCAGTCAAAGTAAACCAAAAGACACAAACAAGATTATAAATTCGTGAGTCGAATTTATTTGCAAAAATTACCATAATTGAAAATTCTGTACGTCTTAAAAATTCGGCTGGTTAATCAATCAGATTGATAGACAGGATATGCCGGTTTCGAAGGGGGAGCGATCGGAATTTAATATCTTTCCAGTTTCGGTGTCGGTATCGGTTTGTTTGGATTGGTATTAAATCGATTCGGCCGAAGGAGGTCGTTATTTTTTTTGTTTGACGACAGTTTTCTGGCTAGATAACTTTTATCTCTCCGATGAAAGAGTTATCGATATATTGTACTTTACAGAAACGAAGTGAATCTCATTCGTCGTACAGGGATCAGGGAAGAAAAGATTAGAGAGGCAATGCCTTGGGTACTATTGTGACCTATTGAGTCCGTTATGTATCTCTTAAAATTCTCTTCTCATGTTCTATGAACCACCAAGTGGAAATATTGCAAACACTTACTGAACAATAGTCGATTAAAACTAGAGATCAAACATCCACAGTTCTTGTAGCCTATAGGTTACCTTCGATGGTAAGCTATGTGAAAGCACAATTTCCACTTGCGGAATAAAGTCAGAAATGTTATATAGGTACTGACGTAGAAAATTGCCCACCACTTTAAATTAAGATGACCTGATACAAGCGAAAACAAAAACAGATTGTCGTAGAAACGTCTGGATGGAAATACGATTTCGTCCGACTTACAATGGCTGTGAATCGAAACAATATGAAATTTACCCATAAAAAAGGCAGTCCCTAATTGGAGACGACTAATCAACCGCGCTAAAATCTATTTTAGGTTCAAAAAACCACCTGTAGATATGAACAACGAATTATTCTGACTTCCGCATTTTTGCAAATGATGATGTTCATATTTAAAACTGTCGGCAAATGTCTGTACGCATGTACCAGTTGATTAATTGACTTGATGGGAAAAAATTGCGATAGTTCGATTTTTCATATCCGTTTAATAAGTGATTTGTTTCCTTTTGTTGTCGATATCCGCATTTTTGCTGCAATTTAAGGTCGAGAGTGCCGCCGTTGAAGATTGGAGGCTTTCACAGCCTCCTGGAAGTTGTTTTGATCATCAATTTAGTCGATGGCATCATTTAGGATTTCAAAAGGTCCACACATTGGAAGTTTTTAAAGTCTCTGAGTAATACCTACCTGTGTACGTAGCTCCATAGCCAAGGAAAAAGTATTTACATTGATCGCAGTTGAAAGAGCAGTTTTTCAAAAATAGAAAACTGAACTGCAGAAAGTTGAACAAAAAGAATATGGTACACGGTCCCAGCGCAAACATTTTTCCCAATGGAAGACACTTATCACTTGACATCTAAAAGTGTAAAAACTAAACACATGGTAAGCAGTATTGAAGAGCTGCCCTCTTAAAAGCTTTAACATCTTCGGCCAATTGCAATAAAATGTGAACTAAATGTTGCTCCATGTTTAGACCTTTATTTTCCAGAAAAACGCACACGAATTGGTTGAGAATAGTTTAAAAGTGATGAGTGTTCCAACTCGCTTTCAAAAAGGACACATGTTTGGATTTAGAGGACATCTTTAAAATGTTGCTCCATTTTTTGTAGATCTATTTCATTATGTTCTGTTTGCCTTTTGGAATTTTATTGTGACTGACCTTTGAGCTCATTAAGTTCCTGTGGTTTTTATGAGGTCAAGTTGTCAGTTTTGAGGGTCGGAATGAGCTCTTCATCGTTGTCGGAGTTGGTGTAGATTAGAGGCCCGGATTGAATAAGATATGACGGTTTTTTTCAGATGCTACCCCTCTATCTGACAGTTGCACAAGAGGTGAACTTATAAAAAAATTAATGTATCGCCTTGCATCTTCCAGCCTCGACTGATAATTGGATTTTCTAAGAATTTACAGCCTCATCTTACTTAAGGTGGCGCTACAGTCCGGGGTGGACAGCCTCATCTGAGATAACCAAAAGTCTATCGAAGCACATATATTAAACAAACCCAAAGGAACACTAAGTCGTGCAATAAATACCATGCGGCAAACTTGTTTCCATTCAGACGAGAACCCTCTGCCAAGTTGCTAACCCATCAAAGCCTGAAGTGGCAATTTCCAACTTAGACCTCTTGAGATATCCAATGATCCCCTCAACGCAAGTACTTAGTTCGATTGCGAAATTTATCTTGCACTCTAAAATCGATTTACAGCAATTTTGATGAAAAGCACAGTTCAAAAGCATATAAGCTCTTCAGGTGTCAGTACCCGTTGCGTATATTTGCATTTGAATGAGATCATTTTGAATGATGGATCTGTTTGCAATTGAAGCACATCCTTCCGAACAAAACTTCTTGTCGAGTCAGCATGGCTTAATCAACACCATAGCTCAGCCGCAGTGTTATTTCGCCTGTCTGTCAATTTATGGCCCCAGTTGCACGCACGGGAGCCGCTTTTCGTTGCACAATCCGCATTCAAATTTAATGCCCAATCTTGATAGCGAAAGCGCAGTGTAACATCCAACATGGTCAATGGGCTCTCCATGGTAGGTAAGTCCTCTTAATTTCATGCCGAAGATGGCTTTCTACCATCTGAGTGCAAGCGGTAGTTTACTATTGTTTACTATTGGGAAAACCACGCTCAATGACTGAGCAAAACGCGCATCGGATACATTTGGGAAATTAGATTTGTTTCGCTCGGACAAACGCGATTAGTTGTGTGAATTTTACAAGCTTCAGTTTTCTATATGAATAGCGTTCAGAGGTGAAGAGCCAAACGTTTAGACTTCAGTGCGTATTATCGGTTCGAGCTCGTTGCGATGAAGCTATACTCTTTGGTTGTGAAAGAAAGTACTTTGATAAACGAATATATGCGCCGTCACTTGATTGTCGGTTGGGTAATGAGACTTTGAAAATTTTGAAACAATGCACGCCAGTTATTAATACGAGTAGACACATCAGCTTGAGTGCTGTTGTTGATTTCAGATTGACCTATTTGTTGGGCTTAGGTGACCTTCGAATGGGTTTCATAGCACAGTCATCCGATCCGCTGGGGAGTACTTGAGAAGTTGGGAAGCTGTTTGTCATTAGGGTTGGTATCGACATTCTTGCGAAACTGAACCGGCTTAAATTCTTTATGGCAGTCTGCATGTTTATACTTCATATTAGTGGAAAAGTGGACTGAGTTATCATTTGTGGGTCGAAATTTGCTCGTGCTACAGTTTTTTTTCTCAGCTTAAAGATGCAGACCTTCACACTTGATAAAACTGCGGATACCCTTTCTGCATAGGCGGGCTAGTTGTGCAAAATGCTTCCATACACCTCTGCGAAATCGATAAAAATATGACGGGAGACTTTGAGAACTTGCCTGGTCTTGAATAGTACTTGGTTAGGAGGTTGCTAGCGAAAGATTGGGTTCAGATAAGATATTGAATATTGTATACAACAGAACGCCTTTGTTAATTTTTTACAGCAGACACGACTTAACTCGGAAACTGAGGTTATGTACTTATGATCTTTTAGAGCTTACCTCTGAGCTGATATCTTAAGTTGTAAGTTTGGCGTAAAAACGATGTAAGTTAATATTACACACAGCACCGTGGATGACTGTCAACGACTCTTGACCTTTTTAAGAACACTTCAACTTGGCATAACTTTTGAATATTCGATTTTGATGAAAACAAAAAGTTGCTCCATGATTGCAGCTTTGTTTTCCTGAGATAGTAGGATGGATTCACCGAGTAGTTCTAACGTGATGCGTGGTTAAAACCACATACAATCCGGCAACATGCATATAGATGTAAATATAGATGACCTCTGGAAATTGTTCGCCTTTTTTAGACTTACAGGTACAATATCAAACAGGTGTCTTATCTTAAGTGGAACAATGTATAAATGTCGCTTGATAAGGGCTGAATTCATCACGTAAGAGATTATTTCCTACAACAAATTTCTTCGATAGCTATTGCCTTTTAAATAAGCAAAGCTATAGTATAACTACTTGATAGCATTGCCCACGTCGGAGTGCATTTGACGCAATGTAGTATCTCAAATTAGCATCCACACTAAATATTTGGTAGGTCACAATATACACATTTGTATGAAAAATTGCCCCATTGTGAGTTCGTAAAATTTGGCCTGGACACTAAAAATGATTATAAGTATCGCGGAATAACAAAATCAACATCAAACCGTCCAAAGAATGCCTTAAAAGATCACACACTTCTACATTCTTGCCAAACTGACCAATGTTACTAAATTTAAATGACAGCTCATCTACGATCCACTCGAATAAATATAAACAACCGTAAATATATTAATCTTTCTCAAATATAAACAAATCAACTGTATAACAACAACAATAAATATGCATAAGCTGTGACACAAAACATATTTCACATACCTAGCTAGTTTCTCTCTTGCCCCGAACTAGTAGAAACAGACTACAGACTGTTTTCGAAAAACAACACAGAAATTTGAATACTTTATCGCAGCCGGACATGGCGTCAGAAAAACCCAACTTCTCCATCCATGATGAAAGAGTGACCTTCTTATTCACTACAATCACAATCTCAAGAGAAAGACTTACATTGCTTCTACTTCTATACAACACAGCTGTTCCCGAAATAAATATAACAAACACAATCGCCTGCGGTCACTGGTTAAATTAAGCAGAGCTGACTACTATTTGAAATATTTTGGCATGATGTGGGAATCTCTAAGCCGGCTGTCATCAATTAATTCATACATACTCGTAGAATGGTTCTGAATCTGTGCGCACAGCTCTAGCGGTGAAATGCAAAAAACAAACAAATGTTTGTCCGACTCGAGTAAGTAAGCCAAGACAAAGAGTCGTAGATCAAAAGAGGAAAATACTTAATTTGGTCGAAAGGAATCTAAATCCGGTTCACTGAGATGACGCATCGCCGGCCGGCGGTGTCTACTGAGCGATCGATTTGAGGTTTTACTGCCACTGGTAAACATTGTAATAGAGTACATAGCAGATAACCGCAGCAAATTTTTGCTGATTTTGTTGAATTTTTTCCCCCAATTGTGTGCTGTACCTTTACCAAGAGGTTGTGGTGGATTTCGACAGCCAGTAGCCAGAGCATCACTGATTAAAAATAGATTTTGCAGATTTTGGCGGCAAGATGTTAGGTACGGCGGCACTTTAGTAATTAACTGCTAATAGTTGGGGAATTAAAAAGCTGTAAAACTGTCCGTAAGAGTGATGTAATATTTCGAGGACGACACAGTGTATGGAGAGTATACCCAGACTTCCAGTAGCTAAATTGAAATTCATTACTCCATTAAAGCAGAGTTACTGGTTAGATGTTTTGAATTATTTTTTTAAGCATTCGATTCAAGGCCAGAATGGCTTTGGCTGGTATTTGTTTTACGATGGGTTTTGTATGGCGAAGGCTATGGCTTTTAAAGAGAACCTGGTCAGGGTTTAAGTAGAATGATGGTACTGCAGATATTACCAACATATGCACAGTTCAAAGCTGTTAGAATATTTCATTAAGGGCGACAGGGGTCTTGTAGCATTTACGTTCACAAGGCAAAATGTTTACCACGGCTTTGTTTTCGCCGACAAACCCCATCCCTGCCCTTGCTGATAACCCAATTCTCTGGCGAATAATCTTCAGGCATCCACAACAGTGCTTGACTCTGGCAATAGTCTTTAATAATTTCTAAACCTAAGATTACACGTACCATTCTTCGTGGCAAATTTTGACATGCTGGACGGTACAAAAATTCAGTCATTCGGTGGTCACACGTGTGTCTTTCGGGACAGTGCACTGCGACAGCTTGACAGCTTAGCGATCACACGAAGTGACAAATTTAGGACAAATGTTTACGTCATAATGACGTCGGTATGTCAAAATTTGACATGAAAAGTGGCATGCGTAATCGTAGCTTAATGCCCAAAACACATGTGCAGAAATTCTGGACGCAGCGCAGAATTTAGTGCTGCAAGTAAAATCGATGTGCAGAAAATTGTTTGACATGCATTGCATCGGCTAATCGCCGAATAAGCAGCTGATGTATATACAACTAAAGCAAAAACAAAAACGATCAGTAAATGTCAAAAGCCGATGATGCGATGTACTTGAAATTGCAATTTATTTTCTTTTGTGTTGTGGTTCGCTTGAATTTTGCAGAAAATTTAGGAAGCGCTCCTTTTTCGGCACAATAAATTCACGCCCAGCCACCAAAAAACGAACAATAACAATGTCGATGGTATGAATTTCCATGTGCATTGTGTATTGCACCCGGCGAAACTCCCCTATAATTTTCCGACTACACAAAGCATACGAAAATCGACACTTCAGCAACTGCGAAGAAGATGTTAATGGAGGCAGTGGAGCACTCGACAAGTTACTAAGACGGAAAACATAAACAAATTGAAAAGCGAATGCTCGTTCATGATTGAATCCCTACTCGCTTTTAGTTTTGGAATTAACTAGTAGCCGAGGGCACGGATAACATTCGGGACAGCTCTGGTTTCGGTTCAATCAACTTGCGGTTGCAAAATATCGATCTGTTTAAGAGGTTCTGACTGTAATCGGGTGTATCTGTATCAACACAAAGTTTTCCTGTTTTTTATCCTTTACTTGGTAGGGTTTTCTTTTCACGGTAGGTCTACCGTCTGTTTGCACTGATTACAGTGACGTTTTCTAGTCTGGGTTACCTTCTGTCTCCACCGTGCATATATCTTGGACAAAGGGCCCGATTCCTTCTCCCTTAATCCGATTTCCCACTACTTACACCCACGTTCGCCGTCGGGCTGATTTCTGAGATTTGACGATGACTAACGATCGCTGACGTTCGTGTCGTGATCTCGATCTTTGTCACACTCACGCCAACTGTAGCGATTCAATGATTATTTAGGCAGTGGACAGTCCTCAAGTATAAGTTTTTATGGAATAAAAGCTGTGCTTGTGTTTGTCCCTACTTATTCAAAGTTTGGAAAGACACTGAATCCGACAAGTCCACATCAAAAAAGAACATCACAAAGAATTCTGATTTTTTTTTGATTATTTAAAAACTTAAAAACTACACTATATAAGGAGTTTAATGGCCGTTTGCTCATACGATTCTTAACGATTTAAGTTCTACTTAAAGACTTATGAGCTACTTTTTTCACGGAATAAACTGTCACATAAGAGTTGATGTGGCACTTAAATTCGCTATGAGTCGTATCAGCAAACGACCTTAAAAGCTTCAGGTTGAAAAAACAAAAACAATCTAGGGATCATAAACATTCGATCTATTTTTGTATGCAAACGATAACAGTTTCGAGCTTAGATTGGTCACCGAATGTTTCAAGCTGCTTTTAAAACAATATTAAAGTCTATTCAAGTAGCCTTCGGGCTATTTTCACTCATCAGTCAAAATTGTTGTTAAAGAAAAGTTATATCTACTGTATTTTTATTTGAAAAATGAAAACAATTCCGCCATAAAGTTATAATTACTTTTTACATTTTTGGTTCCACGCACGTATATTTTTAAAAGGGGTTTATAAATCCTGGATCACACAGCCACGTATTCCGGTTCAGAAAAGCAGACAACTTTTATTTTTGTGTAAAGTGATAGAGAAACACTCATACTCTTCGTTTTTCTTCCTTTGTATATGTTAATCCGAGCTAACACAGTTCGATTTTAAGTTCACAGTTTTTAGCTAAAAATATTATAACCCCAAATTTTGAGAGTACTTACCATGCAACGGTTTTTATTATTTTTTTAAAACCACTCTAGCAACTGGAATATAATTTAAGGTTTGGACATGACTTTCAACATTGCTCAAGTTTTCTGTAAAAATGTAGACACTCGTAAGGTAATAATTGAGCGCAGTGACTCAATGGCAAGTATGCTGGACTACTACTACACCATAAAGTTTTTTTTTAAATGTAATATTAACGCGAACGTGATTAAGACACAAATTTATTTTGTTGCTGAAGAATATTTCGTTGCAGGAATGTATATAAAAAAAATAAGTCCGTTTTAGCGATCAATGTTTGATTTTCAGAGGTTTTCTCATATTAATGTGTGGAGAAGATTAAAAAAAAGTCTTTACCCTCTATATAAAAGGTGGGCCATCTAGTGGCGTCTTTTTAAATCATAGGCTATGTTGACACTGACAGCTGTTTCTCACTTGAAATCTTAACAGAAAGTCAGTATCATACCTCTGCGGAACGAAATGAGTCACTTTACGCTTGAACAACGTTGCGAACTATTGAAAACTTGTTTCCAAAGTGAGTGTTGTGTAGTCCAAAGTTTTTTGAAAATAAGTTTTGGCCGAAATGAAGCAACCACCGCGCCTGCTTTATGCAAGTTTGTGCAAAAAGTTCGCGAGAACGGTATGCTAGTGGACAACACCAATGGTACCCATCGTCGCACAGACTTGAATGATGCTGCTGTAGCCGAGAGTGTCGCACTCAATTCACGAGCATCAACCGCCATCGATCTTAACAGGTCAACATTTCACGCACAGAATGCGCTACTGCAAAGCCAGCCGAGGCAGCCACTTGAACGACGTTGTGTCCTTAATTAATGGATTACTAATAAATTCGTAATAAATGGAAAAAAAAAATAATTTCCAAAAAGAAACTTGAACTAAACATTCAATAAGTGGTAGGTACGCGCCATAACAAATAAAAAACAATATCTTAGGTATAACATAAAATAAATGCCTAAATAAATTTCATTTTAAAACAAAACGAATTCTATAAAAAATCCAAATTTTGGTAAACATTTCGCACCAAACAAAATCAAAGTTTCCGCATTCTTTCACAGAAAGGCTGAATAAAACTCTACTCGCTCGACACAGATATACGCCAACCAATTGTATGAAGATACTCGCTATATATGTAGCATCAACACCAAACACTATTCTCCTTCCTAAAATAAGCCACAATCGAAGAATACTTAATCAAGTTGTTTCGGTTATTGATTTTTCGCTTTTATCGTGAAAAGAAAATATGTCAAAATATTCATTTTTATAATCCCCATTCAATGGAGCTGGCGATTTATCTGTGATCTTTGTTTTTCTATCGAATCATTTTTAACAAATCTATTATAATTTATTCTCCCCACTAAGCGTTGACATTTCCATCGCAGATCGCAAGTCTATAGGGTTCTCTGTCAATAAATTTACCATCTTAATTTTATCTACAATTAACACTTAATATGTATGTATACGACTGCTGGTCCACCCTTCTGGTTTTTCTTGTCTTCCTTGTGTGATATGGATAGTGTGCAGAAAAAAAAATATATAGGTATATTAATAAGCATAACGAATGTACAAAAATAAATAACCCAAGACATATCGAAGAGATTTGCATAATAAACTGAATTAAATATTTAAATTGCCGCCAAATTAATTGATATTAGCCTTAAAGCTTTTCGTGTTTGAAGAAAAACAAAACAATGATATACGATTTTGTATAATAAAGGCAAGTTTAAAAGTTCTGTAGAAGCACACGACTGATTTACAGGCGTTCTTTTTGTAAATGAGTGCGCACACGACAATTTAATTTTAACGGCGGCACAAAAATGTATTTTGGACTCAGCGAGTTCTCTGCCCCACTGGTCTGGGCGAGGTTCATAAGAATGGCCTTCTGCAGGATTGAGGAATTCCATTGAATCATCTGCTTCTTGCCCAAATGAAAAAAAAAGTTCCAACGGGGTAATGTAAAGTTACGATTCCCACGACCATGGAACCGACCTTCTCAACTGCAAGTATGCATTCTTCCAACCGAAGGTTATTTTCATCTGCATTGTGATGTATTGTGTAGAAGTATATTAACGCCCCATGGCACGACTTGAATTATTCTCTTTGTTTCCAGAACGTTCTTACCCATAATCTTAAAGACAACGATCTGAATAGGGAAATACAATACTCGGCTGGGAGAGTTCCCTAGAGCCTTGACACCTCTTCAACTGTCGGTGTCCGTTGTCCGGTTGGCCAACGATGACCAGTTGTTGCGTAGTTTTGTTGCATGGCATATTTTTCGATGTGGTCGTTTTTTCCTCGTAACGTGTGAGTAGAATATTTCCATCAGGCGTCTGGCCTATCCTCACAAACTGTTTAATGGGGAAATATAAATGTATTTTTAACCTGGCTTGTCTTACTCACAAGGACCTTGAGTTTCGTTCAACTCAAGTTAGCGATTCTTGGATAATACGATTCCGTTGCATGGCGTAATTTGCCGATTATGGTGGCAGTTGTTAATGTCCTTGGATAGTATGATTCCATTGGATGGTGTATTTTGCAACAGATGTTGATCGGAAATTTTATTTATTTTTACGAAAGATTGCAGTTGTTATCTGAGTCAGCAGTGCCTACTATTCCTCCAAAGAAACTCGGTGACCACTGACCAGATATTGAACTGGGATCAAGTGGTAGAGTCGCAGAATATATTTCAGGGAACTGCCAAAAATTGGTGATACTTTAGTGATAGTGACAATTTCTCCTTGAAGTCTACTTTGAATAGGTTTCAACAGTCGTCGACATGATAAACACCTCGAGTTGCGTCTTTAACACCCGGTTTCAAATAAAGACCAACCTCTTTGATTGCCGTATCTTACCCCACACTGTGAAAATTCATTTGGATAGCAATTTTTTACACCGCTGTAGCGACAGAACAACTTATTACAATATTGAAACTAGAGCCGCACATCCAATTAACGAAATTCATTAAAAACTACACCATCCACACTTTTCCATACAACCCAAAATGAAACGTACTGCATGAATTAATTAACTAAAATACACCTCGCGCTGAATGTGTTATAGACGAAAGCTTTATTTATGAAATTTTAATTAAGGTCAGTAGCTATATGCCCACACAGCAGGCTACAGCACACGAAAATGTGTTAAAAAGGTTAACTCGATTTGTCTGCCAAACAAAAGAGTTGAGCAACGAACTGCGCTCGCGATGCAGCCCAATCAGTAAAACCAATTTTGTCTGGCCGTGCCTAATCGATCACAGCTAAGACTAATTAGACAAGTCATCGCTTTTCAAAATAGGGCGTATGGTTAATTAGGTTGTATCAGTCCAGAGACGGGTCCACGCACCATCAAGCCAGTTAATCAAAGCCTTGTCCATGATGCGCGGTAGTATACCTATAATTAAAAGTTCGATACAATTATTAACTTCCTTGGGTCACTGCTAGTGTCTCTAGATTGATGAAGAAGTCGTTAAACGAATTGAATGATTGCTGGGCGGTCCGGTTCGGCCCTACACGACTTTGGGGCTTCTCTGCGTCGACCTTGCCAACCAAAGATGGGTTTATGTTTATGATGCAGATAATTCAAATATTTACTATTGTGCGTGCATTATGTGCCAGTCGAAATCACAATCACAGCTCATACGGCATCGTACAGCTAATCAGGTATTCAGTTCTTGCCTGCGAATGATTCACTGTGCTGTAGGTCAGTCGATGCTTTTCAAGAGCACACATACATAGCTTGGTGGCGTTGCTTTGACCTTTTTCTTGAGGCAGATTCTGAAGGCCGTTGCACAGCGGACGGCGGATGATAGAGAGGTGACATGTAAGCGAGCAATGCGGAATTTAGAGCTTTTTGAGTCACCCTGGCTAACTCGGAATGCTAATAGTGAGTGTTAGAAAAAAAAATGGTAAATGCCTTTAGTCATGGGGAATACAAACCTTTACAGTTTGAGCGTCAATTAGAATCATCTTGTGAACAGCTGTGATTAGCCTGAAACCATTGACTCACTGACTCCGCAACCGGATGAAACACGACGACCCGTTTGAAAGGACGCATAACTTCCTCTCTTGGGTTCTGAAGTGCGCACATCAAGTTCGCGTGCTCGAAGACTAATACTGGCCAAATTTATGCGAATAGATTCTAAGTATAGCCGTAAGCTGAACCTGAAGCTGAAGCCATTGATCAAATGGTTAGAAAAACATTTATAAACATGAGATTATTTTCGGAACACAATAAAGTTCACGGCATTATAATTATAAGCCAATCGAATACGTCAATATTGCATTTACCCGCAACAGCTTTGGAGAGTGTTTCGTATAATTGCTTTAGAGCTCACAAAAAAAAAATGATACTTCGCGGCAAATATGCGGGCTGCAAATGTCGGAAGACACATTTTGAAGGTGATATTGGAGAAAAATGATTTCTCGTGTCTTGCTTTCAAATTTAGAATCCGGCTGGTCTGAGACTACTTCATCCTGCCAAACTGATGCTTACCCGGAAATTGTCAGGAAAGCTTAGACAGATATATACTGAGAGGAGTCTTAACGAAGTAATTAATGGACATAGAGACAATAATAGGGCTAATAATAAATGACGCGGGGCTTCCTATTGTTACTTTCGGATTGAATAACAACAAACCACTGTAATTATAACGAGGGGTGGACGCCTCTCCAGTTAAGGTGATCTCAGCTTCAAGTATGTTGAAAAAGGAAAGAATATTTTTTGTTCTAGCGGGGGAACTGCTTAGTCTTAAAGAATATATGATCTCGGCAGAAATTCGTCGGAGAAGACGAATGTTAATTATTCAGTCATAAGGTCTCCCCCTCATGGCCAACGAATTGATGATTAGTTGAATGGAAATTCTGTTGTTTCTTGCCCAAATCCAGATCGAAAATAAATCCAATTAACTATAATTCGCTTAAGATATTTGCAGGACAAAGGAAAATATTCTTGGAAACTTAATCTAAAATATAAAGTGAAAGTGGAAGGAGTCATATGTGAAACGGGGGTCGAATGAACTACTACACAAATGATATGGCGATAACTGATTTTCTAAGGGTTGTAAGTCAATCAATTCGAAATTTATTCTGAAAATTTTCAGACTGAAGAAACGCAACAATAAATGGTCCATGAAGGCCCTAAAATATCGAAAAAATCACCTCGCGAATAATTCTCCGAAAATATATAGAAAAACGCTACAAAAAGTGCCAGGAAATTGATATAAATATGCTTCAAGGACCGCTCTAAATGCTATACAAAATTCGCCGTAAAAAGCATATAAGAGAACGAAAAAAAAATACTTTAAGAAAACTCCCAAAATTTTCCGAAAGAAGCCGCGAAAGCGACAAAATTTCTGGCGAAATAACGTTTCCAGAAATTGCATTACGAATTTCGAGAAAAACGACAAAAAACCGTTAAGAAATACAAAGAAAACGATACAAGAAAGGCTCAAAATCATGTCAAAAACGGTCAATATAAGCCCAGTTAAATGTATTAAAAGTAACACAAAACACAGTTGTCGAAAATGGACCCAACGAAAAGCTGTTCCAAAGAAAAGCAGCAAAAACAAAGGAAACGCTCCAAGAACCGACCAAAATCACATATATAAAAAAAAAACTGCATGAACCCGAGATAAAAAAATATAATTATTCAAGAACGGTACACGAATCCCGCTCTCAAAAACGCTCGAAAGTCAATCCAAAAAATGATAAGAATCAAGCCAAAGAATTCGCCACGAAAAACGCAAAAATTGCTGTAAAACCCTTCAAGACATAGTTCTAATATCGTATGAGAAACACAACAAAAAAATGTGCAGAATTTACCCCAAAAATTACGATAAAAGCGCCCTCATCCGAAAACAAGAGAAACGAACTGGAAAATGCCACAGAAAAAGAAACGGATCAAAAACCGAAGCCACATTTAGAAGATGCGATTTTACAAATAAATTAACACAGAACAGTAGTTTTATTTGGGATGCGATGTAAACCTGCTCTTAACCTATGCCTTATTTGCAAGTGCGTCGAGTTAAGTTCAATATGAGAAAGTCATTTGACCGCAGGGTGTATTACTATACTATAGCCTTCGTTGGGTCGAGTTTCGATTTTGACATTTTTTTTAAATGAATTTGCTGTGGATGTGACTTATTTTTACCAGATTTTGCTCGCATTTCGACAGGACATTGGCAAAAAAATGGAAAAAAAAACGGGGTTTTCAAATTTTCTCCCGGAACAAAATAAAAACGCATAACATAAAATACCTATTAAAATATTATTTTAGAAAATATACATAGATATGTGAACTACGTACGTTTTTAATTGGACTAGGTATTTTTTTTCGTGAATTTTTTTTGGCAACCCCGGACAAAAGCAGTCCCGGCAGGACAACTGAAATTATGTCGTAAATCCGGTTCGTCCCGGGCAAACCTAGTCTGACTTAATGTGGACATTTCTGATTAAGAATATTTTTTACGCTTTTGACAAATTTATTTGACATTTCTAACTCTATTTTCTATTCAGTGGCTTTGAACAAATTCCGTATTTAGCAGTTCTCGATGTTCTTTAGCAACTTGCATTCCTTCTCCGTTTTTTTTTAATGATACTCTTTTCTGCTTTTACTCCCAGTACTAATATTTATGGACATTATGGCCTTATTACCCCCAATGATTACTATTACCGTTTATGGATTGCTCTGCAACTGTCAATAGTGGACGTTATCCCAGTAAATGCCATTTTATTGAACTTGATATCACGTCGTAAACCCCAACACAATACGTCAATTAACAGCCACTCGCCGTATTTATGGCATATTTTTGAGTGCAACGAACTTATGAAAAAAAAAAAAACAAAAAAAAACCCACATTGTCTGAATTGAAAAAAACCACTCGTTGAATTATTATTTTATTTAATAGGACATCATTGAATAGTATTTACATAAGTATAAGTTTGTTAGGTTAATTTAACGAAAAATGAGGGGCGAATCTGGCGAATTAATGTTGCTCCTTCTGACATAGCTCAAGTTCAATGGGCAGTTGAATTCAGATAATTTAAATTTATTGCCTTGTATTTTTTTGATTTAATGGCAATGCAATTGAACAAGGCAGTTTTAAACAAAACAGCAATAATTACAACGGGGAAATTCCTCATTTTTCAATTATATTCATTAAATCAACAGACAACAAAGCAGCATACATATGAAAACCTTCCGAGGAATAGTTTTATTTTTGTTTGCCTGTCTTTTGCTTAATTCAATTTGCTGATGGATGACTCACGAACATAGTTTTTTAGACCATGGATTAGTGCGGATGTTTTGTTTCTAAACAGCCCAATTACAAGACAGAAATAAAATTAAATACTACAGTCATCTTTGGACATTGGGCGACCAAAGCATAAGCCGCTCAAGGCCAAAAGGTTATCGCACTCACAAAGAATAGAGAAAAATCCATAGAAGAGCAATTAGCATGCCAAATAACATATAATACAATGCGACCTTTGTGGCTAACGAAATTAATTTTTAATAAAAACAATAATCTGTGAAGGTAGCAACTTTAAGTCAATATTAATAAACTCCGCAGTACGTTTGCGATATTGATGATTGCTCACACGAAATTTGACTCATTTGACAAAAATGAGGGGTTCAGTAACCAATCGATTTCAACTGCATTAGTTATTTTGTTATTATCAGGCATATCAGCATGGTATGGCAAAATCGTCTTCCAAGCCTTAAATAGCTTGGCGCATACCGCAGCATCCTGGTTCCACTTTCAGTCGATATGATATACAACAAAATTATATATAATCACACGAAAGGAACTATCTATTACGAGTAGAGAAAAAAAAACTGGGAATCGCCAGCAATCCAGCGGAACTGGATATTATACTTGGTATATTAACAAATCGGAATTCCTATCTCTAGGCGAAAACCGGTAAAGAACATTATTTATGGTTATTAAAAAAAAAAACAAATGGCTACAAATATTGTTACGGATAAGTCAGTGCACTCGGAATCAGGTTGTAGTGTATACATTTGTTTATAAATATCTACCGAGCAATTCTATTTTCAAGGCTGATTCTTCAATAGTTACCTTGTAAGATTGTTATCATTCCTTTTTCATCTACATTACTTCGAACCAAAAATATTGTTTCGAATGCATATCGAAATTCCATAACAGAACCACATTTTTGATTAACATATCTAGATATACAAAAAGTGTCCAACAAACAAACTAGAATTTCATATAACTTTTAACCAGGTTTTAACATAAAAAAGCAGTTCCAGTTATAGTCAGATTTGAAACGCACCCGAATAGTTATTTAAAGCAATAAAAAAAAATGTTTCAGTAGCAAAACCAATGGAACAGTAAAAGTGTGAAACATTTCAGAAGAACGATTTGTTCCATTTGAAATTGACTGCCAAGTCAATCTAAAACAAAATGTACAAAAGGAAAACTAATTAAAATTAGTTCTCTTAAAAACTTTGAGGTTAATTGCTGTTTTTTTAATAATTTAGTTCTACAATTCATTAGTTAGGAAGCAAGATTTGAAAAAAAACATTAATTGTGCCTGCTCACACAAAGCAAAACTATCGATGCCAAAAATTGAATCCAAAGTAGAGAATTTCTGAAAAATTATGGTTATTATGGAAAAACAAAAAGTTTTTAAAATTGGTTTTCAAAAACTTTATTTACCCAAACAAATATTAAAACAGGTACTAATGGCGCCGTACGAATAACAAATTTTGTGTGCTTTTCCATTACGACAAAAAATGAACCGTGTTTTTGATTCGGATCACCTTTTGCAGATCTCGATATTTTTTCATATTTACACATACTGCCACTATAATTTGCACAGCTGTTTTACGGAATTTTAAAAAGTTTGTTTTAAAACAAATGCACAAGGTTTCGTGAATACCAAAATTAAGAAATACATAAATAGCTATGGATATAATTTTGGAGTAGTTATTATCTTCTTCGTCTTCCCCGTCATCTGAAGACTACGAATCACCAAAACTACCCAATTTGTATCCGCAACATGGGAAACATTTTTCAAGTCGATATCCATTGTTGATTTTTCCAAAAACAATTCAATTTGAACAGTTGATATTGCCGTCAAATAACGCACTAATCCATTTACAAAAGCAGATCAATTTCGTTGCAAGTTCCATGAGCCGCGTAAATCCGAGATCTGGAAAAAATAGCTGATAGTCCCAATGGAAAACGACATTAGTCCCGACTTCAAATTTACGGAAGCTCACAAGGGCGAAACTAACAAATTTTAGAAAAAATACTAGATGTAAACTTCTTGGATTAAAGCTAATTACTTTAACCTTGCTTAAGATTAGCTTCGAAAAATGATTGTTGATGTTGAAATCGAAAATAATGAACACAGTATTTTCCATATCTCGAAAACGGTTTTTAATGATTTTTTAAAAGTGTACGATGCTTAAAAAAAAACATTACAAACATTTTTGTCACATTTTTGGGTTAACAAGTTTTAATGCATTTTCGAAAATTTATGGTTTTTTATGACCACTAAATAAGTAAAACCAATTTGGACCTTACTTATGGAACACTTTACTTATTAATCAATTTCCAACCATGACACACCGTACATTTAGTTCCTTTAAATCTATGTGGTAATACAAGTTGAGTTAAAATATAAAATATAATCTTCAAGATATATATATAGCACCAGTGGAATATACATTTAAAACATTTTTGAACTTTGATTCAACAACAAGCATGCCTTACTTTTCTCATTGCATATAGTTGTCTTTCTTCGAAAAACAATTGTTTTAATAGTTCTCTTTGCTTCACTTCTTTCAGTATTTATAATTATATATAATTAATATCGCCTGATTAAGACAAAATTATTCTTCTATACTATACTTTCATTTTTAAAAGTCAAATTAATAATAGTTTTCAATCTGTTGGCATTGAAATATATTGATGAATAAATGAGATGTACATACGTGCTGCGGGCGACAATGAAATGTGCCCTCTTTTAAAAAACTTTAAAATTTATATATCTACTTAAATGCTCCTAATTGAGCGATGGATAAGAAACAGAAACTAATTGCTGCCCGATTAAGTACTATAATTAAGTCTGAGAAATCTATACGAATTGGGTGAGTCGTTTCAAAGTGATTTGTTAACAAATCCGAAGCCGCATACAATCAGAAAAGATTTTTTTTTATATGTAATGTAATGTTCAAATTGCGAACTTGCAATGACCTAAATTTCTGTTAAAGCAGGTGTAAAATAATGGCCAGTTGTTCGATGGGTGCTTGAACTGTATCCTTATCGACTGTAAGAGCATTTTTAAATAATATATGGAAAACGTTGCGATCATTCGATTTAAATTTGTAATGAACGAAATCCAAAAAGTCTGAATCAAAGAAGCATCAAAAACCAACAAAATTAAGTAAAATATACATTTTGAAAGTACCTGCTTTAAATGATGGTATATGATTGTTGGCTTCATAAAGGACTAACTAACTGCTGTTAAAATGTCATACGGCTTACGGCTGATATCAGGCCTTTGGAGCACGCGTAAATACTCAATAAGCTGAATTATTATTATTATTCATGTGCAGTCACTTACTTTGAACCTGCATTTTGCGAATAGAATCGTCTTGTGTATAACCAAATTATTGATATGAATTTGTCAATAAGTTATTGAACCCTCGTATTTACAATGTACATTGCAAATTAAGAACTTCACACAAACAAACCGATTAGCTCAGACATGCAAATTCGTTATTAAATATACTGCGTTCTTAAGTGCTGTAAAATGGTTGGCAACGCTTGAGAAAACCTCCTTGCAAACGCAGTAGTTAGACGATATCTACTCCTCAACTCACATCGGTACCTTCTGCTTAAAACATATCAATTGTTTTTTTTTTCATTTTTAAATATCAAGTAAAAATACTTCGCTTATATTGAAATGTATGTGTCTTAACCTCCTTAGAACCTATCAGGTTCCTTATGTTGAATCAGCCAATGGTTCTCATAATATTTGGACTTAAATTCCACTGAACATCTCGTCTTAAATTGGTGAGGAAAATTCAAACAAAAAGAAAGAGTTGTGTACAACTTTTTAAGTGGCGTGGATTTCTATATTAGCTTCGAGTATTTGTTTCAAATTAGTTTACTTTGGATTTATAACATTCACATAAAATTCATTAAGGTTTCTGAAAATATTAATATAGTCGCTCACTAAAAATAATGTGACTATGGCATTCCAAGACAATTGCTTAGCTGGTTGCATTGTCTCACAAATGTAAAAATTATGTTTTTACATTGAATGTTGATTTTATTTCGCTTATTTGTTGTATATAAAAATAAAAGACGTCAAAAATAAAGCATCGGACTAAAACTGTTATGAAAAAAAATAAATAATAAAATAAAAATAAAAAAATACTCTGAATTCATAAATTGATGCCGAACTCAAAGACGGTTTAAAAGCCCCGCCATAAGAAATTACCCAACTGACTTACTATTTTGCTGCATGCAACAAAAAATGTAACAATTTTAAGCTGGAGTGCTCAAACTCTTGCCTTAAACCTGCTTTCTAGTTCACAAACCAATAAGAAATTCTCCTTACACATTCATAATTGTCTAATATTATTAATTTAACAACAATAACAGAAACACAGCTACTTGTCTTTAGTCTTTTTCGAGTGGATTGTATGCATATTCAAGCCAAGTACCATTGTTTGCAGAAATTATTTTCGCGCTAAATCATAATGTTAACAGACACGTCCGAATAATATTTGTTTTCTAATATAGAACTAATAGAATCATCCATCAATCAATAAGTCGAATTTCTCGCTTATATGCCTTAAGTGTATTGTCACTGAATCCTTCATAATCAAATGTGCCTGTGACTATTTCTGGTAAAACATTTATGTGAAAAAATATGTAAAACAGCTTGTTAATCACTTTAATTCGCGGTATTTCCCCGCATACAACTGATAAAATCCGTTTTTACAGAAAGCCAACACAAAATCCACCGCCCGCCAACTAAATTCATCTGCACATTCCAATGCTACAAGATGAAATGATCATCTGGTAGCCGAAACCAAAGTGCGCGCTCCACAAACCACAACAATTCTCAGCGAAAAATGAACCGAAAGTGAATGAAATGAATGAAGTGAATCAGTGAACTCGGCGAAAATGTTGATGTAGGCCCAAACCAAACCGAAAGCATCAAGTGGTATACAGTATATACAAACTGCGATTGACCTCAGCCATATGACATCCCCCAAAACAGCAAAAGCCAAAAGCATCACTAGCACCAGCACGATGAATTCCACTCTACTGATGGGGCGATGTTTCGATGGGGCCCCCCAACTGCGTAGAAGAGGAAGAGGTTGCCCGCTCAGATGGTACATCGGCGATCGTCACCTCACATCAGCGAAAAAATCCGTTTTACACACAATGACGACACAAGCCAAACAACTTGACTATGGCAACAGTAGTGTGGGTATATAAAAAGCTGCATAAGCAAAAATTTCTACAATCAAAGTACGTCGTTCGTTCCGATCGTGTGTGCTTCCCAACAAAACGCCGGTGGAATTCAAAGAGGAATTTTTATTAAAAAACGCAATTCATCCAGTGCACCATTAAGGATAATCACCCAGAAAAGGATTTTCATTTCAGTGAACTTAAATGTAAGAAAAATCAGAAAATAAAAACACAAACTGTTCTACTCAGAGACAATACAAATTTTGTGCAATGTGCTTCTTAAGGATATTTGAACATTTACCGTGTGTGATGATAAAAAAATAAATAAATTCATGTGCCCAGTGCGATTTGACCACAAGTGGATTATGTGAACATTAGCAAAGAGCCAAAAATAAATTCTGACTTGGAGTTCCTTTCTGCTACACCCGATTGAAGTGTGCTTACAAAATTAATGACTGCGAAAAATACCACAGTACCATTTGCCGAGTTATAGGCGACAAATTTCGCTTCTTTATACTGCGAGCTTTCTCGCAACATCTCGAAACTGCATGAGTAATTTTTATATTCGAAAATAACAATTCTGGCATTTCCATTTCTCCGCCCGCTCCTCGCCTGCCACTGCGTAACATAATTGGCACCGACTTTGGCAAGAAAACATCCGCATTTCGGCTAAGAATATTTATGGCCATCTAGAGATTTGCATAAAATTGCAATCAGTGGATTGATTGGCGGAGAATATCAAAACTGGAAACTGTTATCTGTTCATATCTCGAACTGAATATTGATTCGTCTTGGAATCTCATCATTGGATCAAGTGTTGTTTGTGAATATTAATTAATCTCTCAACAATAATTAAACTGACACACTTTTTGAGTGATAATGTTTTTTGTGCTCACATTTTGGTATTTCCCAAAAAAAACAAAAGAGTCGATGTGCGAACTGGTTTCCAATGCGCTCATAGTAAATCGCAATTACAGGGATGCGATCAGCAAACACACGTCCAGTTGATGTTTCATAATTCCAGTCAATTTCATTGACACAAATTGATAATCTCTTTCAATTCACATTACCGCTGTAATTAAATTAAATGGTCGAGAGATAGGAAATGCCTTCCAATAATCGCCGACTGTAATTAGCAAGATTATTTATTATTATTATATTTTTTTTTACTAAATTGCACATTTTGATTGAGTTGTACCTCTACCAGTCAGCTCAAGTTTGTGATGCAAGTCCGCACTGGTTCTCAGTTGACAAAAACTGTTGTAAATCAACAAAAAGATAAAATACACCATCCATAGGTAGATTTATATTAATTAAGTCTGCCATCGACTATCGCACAAAATCAATCCATTAATCACCATATTAACATTTTGTAGCCCAGTATGGCACACTCGAGCAAATTATGTCATCGATGTCAGAAAATAGTTTCATCCACATCATAACGGGTTTATACAATTATTTTGCAACTAACAATTTTGTTTTGGTCTCTTCCTTGCAGTGAAACAATGGCAGGGTGTAAGCTTATACCACTAGCCCTAGTGCTAGTGTTGCACTCGACATTTGCAGATGTTGGCTCGAACATCTTCCTGTCGGGCGAATACAAAAACTCAATTGATTCCCATCCGTTAGTGTCGGCGTTTGACAGTTCGGTTAGTAAAAATATTTTCCTAGAACATGCGCTCTTCAGTCGGCAGGCACAGCCCTTCAATGCGCCAACTTATTTGCCGCCCAAGGAGTACATCAAGTGTGGCGGTGGACAACAGTGTGTGAAGAAGAACGTCTGCGCCGGTGGATATTTCACCAACAATCCAAACGGATATATTCAGGTAAGAGAAAATACTTTTCTTTATTTGACACATGATTAATGTGCGGGAGATTAATATCCATTGATGGTATAAACTTGTTTTAGATAGAAGGAGTATTTTTTTTGTTCTGTATTGTTCTTTGCAAACGAGTTGTTGTTTTAAGTGTCTTTAACGAGTTGCTCTTCGAATGGTCTACTAAAGATGTGTTAAAATGGTTGTCGTTTGGCATTAACACTAAATTATGCACATGTGGTGAGACAAGGTAGTTAAACGTCTAATTAAATTATTTTAATTAGTAGCACTGTCGTAAAATTAATATACAGAAAGGAACTTGAAATCAAGGCACACGCTTCTCGAATAAGAAGTGTTCTTTATGGCTCAGAGCTTGGGGTGGAATTGAATGCAATGTTAGGAATTTATTTCTGGTTTTGAGATTTGTGACATAAAATGATATAAAACTGCATTTTTTTATAAATTAATGGAGTGGATATTTCTTTAGAAAATATTCTACTAGACCATCGATTTTTGTACCGTCTGACGAAGGTGTTCTGTAGCGAAATTGATATTAGGTCAAACCGGAACCTCGATCTTTTCGTTTCAATACACATTTACGAAATTGATTGGTTTGGTCAAAAATTGTTTCAAGCTTCGCCGAGTCGGCTGTAAATTGGCTACTGCTGTTTTTGGTTTTACTTGTAACTATTCCAAAATATACATTTATGGATAAGTGATCTGTAAAGTTGGTTAAGATAAATAGCAACAGGTACATTAAGTCTCTTCTCCAGTGCCCATTGTTTGTGTGAGTTTTAATTTGTAAGACGATTAAAAACGTTAGTTTTGTGTCTGAACTGCCTTGTTAGTCACATATTCACAGAACGTTGAGAAGTATTTTCTGAAATTGAAATGAGCAAACAACTAAAAGTGCGAGTGAGATGTTTTTCTATTTGTTGTAAAAATATTGTGTACAGTGTCATCAAAATGTTGGTTTTAATATTCACAGTTCGTTCAATGATCAGAAGGTCATATTGATAGTTTTGTATGTGAGTTGAATAAATTCTAAAAGTTGTCCATAACGAATGAGGAATCATAAACCTCCATCATAATTTGTAAAACAAAATTCATACATGATGCAAGTTGTTCGATTGGAGTATTTCTATGGTTCATGTAAATCATGAGAAGGCGTTTCAGTATCAGCCCATGACGCCTACTGTGGTGATAGCTTCCACGTCAGAGTTACATCACTGCCATATACAAATAGATGACATTTATGGGTTCTATATTGACAAAATACAAGATCAGTATCAGATCAGTGGAAATTCAGTAACAGGTCAGTGTCATCCGTGTTTATTTAGTGATGGATCAGTTCTGAGTAAGTGAGTGATCAATTTTAAAGCACCAACTGATCAGTTTACAATTATATCTAGATCATTTCCAGTATGAATGACTTCTAGTGAAGTATAACTATTCAAATTCGACACTTCACATGTCAATGGCCGAACAATATTTGTATTCTCTCTGACCCAAACTGGTAACAACGATTTAGCATACATTTTCCCAAAAATCTCTACAAGTTTCGATTGACCTTAGAATACCTTGTCATGTTTTAAAATGCAAATATCTTACAATGGAAAGGCCTGTCATTTATGTTTAATAAGTCAAGTCCTATGAATATTTGTGTAAAAATAATGAAAGACCTCGTCGACCTTGCACTTTGAAGCCGAGAATATTATATTCCCTAATGCATTCTAATTAAAATTTAAGGTCGAAAAACTGTACGACCTACTTTTGTGGCGCTGTTAAATTGTTGATCACAAAATTATGGAAATCGTAATGGGCCATCTGAACGGATTTTGACGAGAAAAGACTTGGCTTTGGCATTCACTGTCAGGGAAGTATTTCTTACTACTCTAAGCTATGCATCTCAACTGCTCCATTACAGTGTAAATATGTTTAAACAAATTTAGTGGCTGTCGATCAGACTGAACCCGATTGGTTGTCGATTGTAAGTTTAAGGGATCTAAAACCGACCCCAAAGACCTACCATTTTCTAACGGAATTTGAAAACTCTGTGAAAATTGTTTCCTTGATCCGTCGCAGATCTAAATTCTAGAAGAACCTAAGACATGGGTTATTCAATATTGGACACAAAAATCAAATTCTCAAAGACGCCTTCGGTCGTCAAAAATCTGTCATGAGCTATCTGTTTCATTGAATGAACTCTAAAAAATTTTACGAACCTCCTCGAACCACTTTATTCGAACCAAATCGATAACAAGACAACTGAATATTTATCTCCTCCGCCAAAGGGCGACGATGTTCACGTTCATGTCGGGACAACTCCTTGTAATCAATGCATCACCGAATAACTCACTTGCATATCAATTCCCTGCCGATGAAGGGTCTGCTATCTGAATTGTCTTCACAACACAGATCACTATCAAACGAACTTCAGTCTATTCGAAATCAGAAAGTTGAATCCCGCGATAAATTGACGCAAGTAAATAAAAAAAAAAAACTTGCAGATCCAGCCACCTTATCATCGTAATAAACCCGAAGACATATCCAGCTCGTGCATAAAATTAAAATTACATAATAAATCAAGAATATCCGCGTTTCCCGCATATCATGTCCCGCTCGACAAAAACAACAAAAAATCCCTTAAGTGCAGTTTTGTGTACACATTGCAGCAGTCTGCTGATACCGATGCACTTGTGCTTCCCAAAAGTACTTTGTGTAACCCAGAGAAAAACATTTCGTAATCAAAAAAAATATTTCCATGATATTTTGATTTCGGTGCGTTGTTGCGGTGTAGGTTTATTCCAGTGGCACAATCACATAATGCAACAACTGCAGCCCGCTTAAGTGGCCCCATATACCGAGGTAGAAAGAAAGCGGTCTGATCACCTGCTGCCCGATTTTCCGTCGCCGTTTTTTTTTTATTCCGCTTGATTTTTGGCGGAAACTTGATTACTTTTCGGTCGCAAAAACACAAAAAAAAACAACCTCCTTCATAAAAGAAAGTTCAAGCTTATTTATTACCACGACAATCAGATGCAATGAGCAGCTCATTTGAATGTTTATTCTCTTTATTACTTTAAAAGAAGAATGGCCGCACATCTACTTACATGTGAGGCGCACTCTAATCGTATGCAATTTTGATTTGCCACTTTACCCAGAAGTGTATATATGCACAGTGAGCACCACAAAACAAACTCCAAGATGCAGACATAAGACATCGCCATCGCCACCTCCTAACTCTGGCATTTAGACAGTCGTATGGGCTTAGTATATGATGGAGGCAGTTAGAAAAACCACTTGTTATAGCTGATGGCGTCTAATGTCCCGCAACCCATCATTTGTTCGCCGATTAAGAACCCTAGTACACGGTGGTTAGTTTTGAGGTTGCGCGCTCAATAGGAGGCATGTCAAAAGGTCAATTCGATGAGCATCACGTCTGGTGGACACTGCCTATTAAGATGGATATCATATGATTATCCGATTGCCTTTGCAGACCGCACAGGCGCGGATTGAATTCTCACGGAGAACGAGCCATCATCATCAGGTGTCTCTCTTCCTAGACAACTCTATTAAATTGATAAATCTCTCGCAGATAGGTTTGCTCTCCGTGATAATGTCTGCCTGATGATTATTCATAATGGATATTGTCATTTTGAATTGAAGAGGTGTGCGAGTGTGATATTGCATAAGCCGCAGGGGTTTTCAGAAGAAACATGCGCAAACTGGAAAACCTTGTCAAAGATCACACCTATGCCGAAGGGGGTACATTTATGCAGATTGTAATTCGAGCAGTGGAATTCTAGGAATAATTTCCATATGACATCAGCTGATGTATGACCCAGTCGATTATAGGTCAAGAGGTGGAAGAAAACAAATGATCTGTGTGGCATTTCAACGCGCTTGCGGAAATTTCTTCCTGGTGAGGTGTTGATGTTGAAGTCATCAAGCCCACCGGTGGCATAGTCTTTTGAATCAGCTGTTAAGTAAATTCTCATACTTATTGATGGATTTCTGGGCGATTCTGCTGTGTAAGCAATTTATTCAGCCGGGAGGATGTCAATTTTTATCCGAAAGGGCAAAGCCATTTGTGCTTTGTGCATGACTGATTGGATTGTATTCAGATTGAACGTTCATCAGGGAATCTTTATGGATGCGATAACCATTGAAAGATTAAAGCAAAGTGGATCAAGACAAATTTAAAACTAAAAAGGGAGTTTTTCAGGGATGATTTTCAATTTTGTAACAACGGCCAGAACAAGTAAAATCTAAGCCAAAGGCGTAACCTTCCACAACCATTTGCTTGTATGGATTTTTATTTTCCGGACGAATAGAAAAGAGCTTCAAATTGAAAATATTTCTAAAGACAGTTACCTTAAGGTATGATTTTTGTGTCAACGTGGATTGAACTTGATAATCCTCTCTCAGTACTCCAGTACACAAACATCTGTGCCACTTTGCTCACCTCTAAAGCAATCCATCACCATCAACATTGGATGTCCATTTGCACAGCTTTTAATCGAATTTTGACGTATTTACCAATTTCTAGCTGACCCATGTGAGTTTTTATCGTCAAGCTGCAGATCCGAAAATTCCGACTTGGGTTCACGGTAAAAATGCAATTCCTTATATACGACTTTTGCTCTTTGGAACAAATTTTGGACACCCCAAAGCTTCATAAATAGGAATTCCTTATATGCTACCACGTCTTCTACTCTTTGGATCAAATTTTGGATACTCTCAAGGTTCATAAAAAGGAATTCCGTACATGGTACAATGTCTTCTACTCTTTGGATCAAATTTTGGATACTCTCAAGGTTCATAAAAAGGAATTCCGTACATGGTACAATATCTTCTACTCTTTTAATCAAATTTTGGACACCCCAAAGCTTCATAAATTATGAAATCCTTTCACTTTAATAATTCTGTGATATTTCCAATTTCGAGTCAGTAACTTACTAAGTCTTGTTGCTGTTATATTTCAGAATGTCAAGAAGCACTAAGAGACGTGTTCAATTATTAGTGTTCCATGCTAAGTTTTGAGCTCTTGAAATATGCACTGCAAGTGGTATTGTATTTTGGGAAGTGCAATTTAAAGCTCTTCAAAAAGTCCCTCATCACTTTGTCTTTTAGGAAGGTCATCAACGAAATATAGAGACGGAAAGTTCATGCGATCTACATTTGGTTTCAGCATGCTTTCAACAGCTTGAACTTAGAATAGTTATCACTAATATGCGAGGTAGTCTTACAGTTCTTAGAAAGACTGTAGATCAGTTCACCATGTGTTCATGTGTGATTTCGGATCAAGTAATTTTGAAGGCTGACATCAGCTTGCCAAACACTGAGTCATAGAAGGTGGCAACTAAAAGCAATCTTTAGACGGGCAGAGTGCAAATCAGTTTACAAGCAGCTGCAATCCAGCACGTTGCTCAGTGAGCTAAAAAGCTGAAATACATGCATTGTCTGGGCTGTAGTCTTGTTTTTTTTGCGAAGCAAAGGACAGTAATAAATAGCAAGATTTTTAAAAAAAAAACCCTGCCCGACGCACGGTTCTACTACATTCCCCTAATGACTCAACGCAATAAAAAATTTCATCGACAGTCGCTGCTAAATATAGAGAATCCACCGCCCGCCATTTAACTGCAAATATTTGCCATCACATCAGTCATCGAGTCTATGGTGTTTCTATTTTCGGCTGACATTTAAAAAAAAATATTATGGAAAACAAAAGAGCCCAACAGCGAACTGGAGATATTCTTAAATTCAAAAATGTTTAAATAGAATATGCGCTCACGTGAATAAATTTCAACTGCCCAAAACCATAGAATCTATATCTTTATCTAAAGTGGTTCAAATTGTGAAGCAAACCAGTTGGCAATCGACTTGCAATTGAGCGATTTACATTTCAAATGAGACATAGAGTAAACAAACGAATCAGTGTATCCGGGAGTGACTGTTGCGCACTGACAGATCATCAACCTTTGGGTCAAAAATCCATCCGCGGACAACACAAATATGTGCGCTTTATTAATATTCAGTAGCCACAAACCGCGATGACGACTGCACTTGACTTTGACACGAAAAGGAGCATGTTCTGAATTAATTTCACAACCATCTCCGGTTCGCATGGCGCAGACAAATTGCAATCTCACACGAATATAATGGGCATAGTTGCATTTTATTACTACAGCAGAACAGAAAATTAGCGTGGAATTCTGAGGAAAAAAACCCCGATGATTTAATCGCCGCAAAAATCTTGTGTGGGTGAGAGAAAAATATTCTACAAGAGCAACTCCAGCTCACCCACTGTGCGCGTTTGATTACGTAGGAGTCACACTTGAAGCGCAAGCCCACATTTATGCCATCTGTGCGGTGTTGCCAATTTTTGTTGATGCTCTTCGTTTTTAGATCAATTATATATTGGCACCTGAGTCACAACAGTCGAATGAGGAAGCCCATCGGACGATGTATCGCATATCGCAAAGGGTGAACAACCTTTCATGTTCTGCAGTTGATTGATTCATCAAAATGATTAAAAACTAAATCACAACCTGCTGCGTCTTATATCACTCGCTAAACTTGTCTAACAGTAACATGAGCCGATGAGCATCAGCATTCGACGTAATTAATTGTCACCTTGGGAATCCATAACTGAAACATAGGCAGCGCACGTTCTCTACACTGTAAATCGAGACAAGACATTGTCTTTCGTCTTCAATTAATTACATTTCCATATCCACACACACAATAGTTTTGCCAATCGATTTTGTTTCTAATTTTAATTATTTCGACATCGTTGAACCTGTTTCCCATTTTACACTTAAGACACTTTAGACACGCGTTCCTGTGCTTTACGATCTTTGCGCCGAAACTGGTTATACACACGTGTATATGTGCTGCAGGTTCTTAATGCTTATTTATTGTTGAGAAGATTGTTTTCGAGAGGGTGCTTTATATTTGTAAACTATTAGAAGGGTTTTACTCGGCTGGCACGTGAACAACGAACACGCGCCAAAAACAAAAGTAGTTGTGTAATCTTTCTCGCTTTCCGGTTCGTTCAAGTCAGTTATACTCGTCAAAGTGAACTTAACTAAAACAACTTGTATAACCTCCTTAAATGCAAGGTGGAAGATAACCTCAGCGGGCTACCGGCTGTTGTAATGCATAGTTTGTATATTGGCCAATACAAGCAAATGGCACGGGTAGATGACCATTGACCGACAGTTTTGAGCGCACGAAATGTTAAACTTATCACGTGTCTGTAATCTGTGTTGCAGGTAACGTTGAGCGAGAGAAGATCTGGCTAAAGGCTCAGGTTTCAACTTCGATGAATGTTGTTTTATCCTAGCGCGGTTGATTAACTGATTTTTTTTTTCTTTTTCTTATTTTGCAGAACTGTGAACCTGAGACTGATGTCTGTTGTACGTACCGTGCACCACCAACTACCACAACAACTACCCAACGTCCCTATGTGCCATGTGGCGCTGATTCGGATTGCGTTGCACCAAATCAATGTAACCGAGGAACAATCAACTTATCTAACTATGCCAAGAAATCATCATCGGTAAGTTGTGTTTGTTTAGTTTTTTTTTTGTTATTTAACTGGGACATTTGGAGGCTGGATTTTTGGTAGAGAATATGATTTACCATGAAATTGCGTAGGTATACTGGATGAGCATTGAGCATGTAGTCTCGCTTCTGGAAATGTGTTTTTTAGACTCTGTATGTACATATTGTTACTACCCATTTCCATACAATGATGTTTGTATTTGGCTTTTGGCCTAAACATAAAGCTGCTTAATAGATCAAAATGATTCTAGAGGCTTTGCCTCCCTTAGGTAATCTTAAATTTTTGTATTAATTAAGAACCATTTTTGCTAATGACAAGTTAAAGGCTGCCTCTGCCGATGAAAGTACATTTCGCGCCAAATTGCTCCCAAAAGGTAGGCGTTGCTATGAACCACATAGCTCATGGCCGTCTCGGGGTCTTGAGAAACATTATAGAAAGGTTTCATCAAATTCTGTGCAGTGATTTTCAAGCCAACCTGTGACAGACATAAAACACCCTACAGTTTTACAGATTCTTAAGCTCCGATTGTGATCTACTCACCTAACCTTCCTATATTCAAAAAAAAAAGGTTAAGGCTCTTATTTGCGAATGTCGACCAATAATATTCAAGCTTTTAAATGAAGCCTCAGCCACCGTTTTAATATTTCATTCTCGCACAACTTTCTTCTGTCTACTTGTTTTATTTAACTTTTCTCTAACAATTCAACAATCCCTGCAGCAACTTCCTTGCCCCGATAGATGTCTCTGTTCGGTTTACATAGTTCTTTCATGCAAAGCTCTATAGAAAATGAATTGCAAGTCCATTTAGCATGTGCACTACTCGATTATTTTTCTATCAAATTCTAGAATTTGGAAGCTCGTAAAACCATTACTCCCAAATTAACTTAAACAATGTACACCAAGCCCCATCGATCGTGTTAAATGCGCTAATCAGATATTCGGTGAATTATTATTCAATCTGTCGAAATTAGTAACGCCCTGCGGATTTGGTACATCAATTATAATGAACATGCATCGAACGTACAACAAGTTGACAGGCCCGCAACGTGACACAAATGTCAGTTGCGCATAAACCCATCAACCGTCTTCGTCAATTTATGGCACTATGACCGCAACTCTAACACGTCGTTTACTTGATGGTTTTATATAATTCCATTGATAATATAGAGATGAGTGGTACTAAACTCCCACCATCATAGTTAACATTCCAACATCGAATTACTCAACAGTCGCAAGCCACAATAACTCCCATGCTCTCATTCCAATAAGTGCGCTGGTATGCATATTATGACAGATTGCTTTGGTTTGTTTTGTTCTCTTTTTGCCACTTGAATTTATTCCTGATGATGCCGATAAGATAAGCCCATGCCACTGTTCAGTAATAGCGTGCCCCAAGTCACGCCAACGTCAAGAGTAACCGACTGTAATGATATCTCCTCCAAGATACCTAGCTCGAAAAGATGAATGAATTACAATTTGTAAGAGATTGTGTGTGATGAAAAGAACTGCAGCCGATTTCAGTGGACCGCATTACATAATCCCCAAAGAATGCAACAACAAGATAACAAAAGAAACCAAAAAAGAAAACAAGAGGGAAGCACACATAATAAAAAGGAAACCTGTCATAAATTTGTTTTTCTTCTCTCGATGGCAGCCATATACCAGTTTGCGTGCGCGCCTTTAAAACATAAAACCTACCGTGCAATCTGCTCCTTATGCATAAGAAAAACCACAAAAAAAAGCAAAGATCTCCATCAAAACAAAATCGCTGGCAAGGTCGTCTCGTGACGTTGATTATGCGCATCACTTATGATCGAAGCGATTAAATACATTATACCGAATACCAGCATAATAGTGACTGCGCCCGGACTAATGATGATGGTTATGGCGCCCGCGACGATCGACCATCGATATATGCGCACCACTTGGGCCAGGGAAGCCATACACTCCGCATACTTCCTTACGAGTGACGATCGCCTTTAAATAAAAACATGAATTTTTAGTGTTACCATTAGTACGGCTAATTGGGTGGTTCGAGTCGAGAAATGTCTTCAAATTATACATTTCAAAAGTAACGACCTAGACCTTGGTCCAGCATAGCCACCACCATTTAAGTTCTTGTTAAAGAAGCCGATTCTCCTTTTGTCTGAAGAGGTCTCTATTAACTGCCGGAAGACATGCCCGTATGATGAATTACACAAAGCTCATTAAACTGGAGCCGTTAACTGTGTGCCTACGTATGTAATCTCGTGCCTGTCGGCAGTTGTAAGTTCGTGGCGAGTATCTGCCAAATTGAACAGCAGCTGATCACGTTTGGGGTTTTCTAACACTTTTTGCTGCTGTCACCATTGATTGAGGTTAGTCGGTCGCGGCGGGTTGGTCGATTCAACAACGAACGGTACCCTATGTGCAATCCACTATCCACACCAGACGGAAAATACAACAAAGTAATTGAATTGAATTGTCATCGGTGGGGCGGCGGGAGACTAGAAAATAATCTCCAACGACTACTGTGGGAAAACGAAAGAGTCGAGTAGCGAACTGACTTTTTTCTGTGCTTTTGTGGTGAAGATCTATTTGACTAGTGACACACACGCGATCAGACTGTTAAGCAAATACACGCTACAAGTATTGCATGGCTTTTTGCAAATGTGCACGCATGAATGATTGCAAATAGTTCTTATTAATCAGCATTAGCGGGAATGTTTCTTAATTGACGAAATGGAAGAACATGAACCATTTATGATGACCGTACGTACGATTACGTTGCCTAATTTCGCTTCTACCTTAATTATTTGCAATGGAATCCGGTTCTACAATATTACACATTTCGCAGAAATACAGAATGAGTCAGACTCGGATGTGTGTTACAAGCTTTACTGCCAATAATGATCGATACCTGACAGCTAATCACCAACCCATCGGCAACATTTATGGGGAAAATAACTATTAGAAAATAAAATTGACAGGTAACGTGAATCGGAATGTAATGGATGCGATTTTTAGGGTGACCAGATTTCCAATGTTTCTGTACCACTTCTCTTGTCAGTTTTTAGTTTCATATTATTTAGTGGCTAAGAAAAAGAAGTAAGACTGAGGGTGATGACTTTTACCATTTTTGAAGAACCTCATTCGTTCTATGGCAGTCTTGCAATGCAGCTCACATCTAAATGACAACTTCTGAAATATAACCGGCGTCAGGATGAATCACATGTTCTTGTTCCCTCAACATCTGGTATATGGGACTAGTCCATAAATAATCAAACAAATGCAGACCCCAATACGTTTATTCAATACATCTTCATTAAGCCATCGGCTTGTCGTTCCCAAAAATCCCATCGTCATCGTTAATCGAAGACCATTGTCCAACAGTCATTTGAATGGAACATTTCTGACGCTCTTTCACAAACAAAAAGCAGTGCCAACAAAAAAAGCAAGCCTCCGTCTTTCTTCTTGCCCACAGCACGAGCGAATACTATTAATAACCCATGCAATTAACTTTAAAATACCGTAAATGCAGTTAGTTGTGCAATAATCTCCCATTCTTCCCCCATACCAACCGCTTGCACATGTTGCATGCAAATCCAGCTTAAGACCTTATAACCCCGCGTTCACATTGCTGTGAGATCAAGACTAGCATACGCCAACGATGCAGACTACAGACAGCACTCTGTGGGAAAAAGGTGTCAAATCTCGTGTAAGCAACCTGCGCAGCCAATAAGTCGAGATGGCATTTTATGCGATATTGTTGCTTTATTACGAATAGCCAATTCCGAAAATGGGTACTTTACATATATGCCCATTGACAATGTGCGGATAAATGATCGGCCTAACGCGATTGCATAATGAAAACAAAATCGACCGAGCTGGACCCCAGACTGTGCGGACCATCGGCTACCGATGAAGGTTAATAGCCGTTGGCCATTTTTCAAATTTTTAAAGACAATACCATTAGCACGCAGAGATCCCATATCGATGGAGATTGAATTACCAATTAGGAAATGGCTCTGTGGTGCGCGCCGTTGCCGTTGACTGAAAAGAACGACATTCTCAAAATATTTACACAGAAATCTCATAGTGGATTCGTGTAAACACATCTAGCTCGGTGGGAGAACATGTGCCAAACGCGAAATTCTTAAAGTAGTAACAGCGCCGGGCCGCTTGCAACAAGGTCGTAACTCGTGAGCCCATCAGGCATGTGTACGAGTATACTCGCATGATTTGATAATTTGCATATTAAATTTGAGATTTTGTTTCTGTTGCATGTTGTTGTTGCTTTTAGATTTGCCAGAGTTATGGCTGTGGGATTTTCTTTTGTCAGGAAGACTAATGATGCCGCAGCCTTAGAGTGTCGGTTATTTGGAAATTCACAAGAAATTTCCATTGCGTGCGGAAAATGCAATTGGGCGGGTGTAATGAGTTCGAGATGATGCAATTCACTTGGTTTAAGATCAGGCGACAACGGAACTCGTTATGAGTAGGTACCTACCTACCTATTCCAATTCACTTGCAATGAAAATGGGGGAAAATGTCAATCACATGCGCGATTGCATTGGCATTCAGGGGGCAATAAATTTGTTGCCTTCGAAGACCAAGAACAATGGGACCCGTGAGTGGAGTGGGGGGAAATCAATTAAATTGATGGTAATGGACGTTGTTGTTTATGGATATTTGTGAATGATAAAGATGGGTCACAATGGGTGATTTGAGAATGTTAAGTTGTCAGCGTTACATAAAGATTGAGTTTATACATTTTGGTAGGAGTCTACAAGATGTTTTGAAGTTTATGATAGGTCTTAAATTGGATGGCAAATGAAGAAGCTGTGGAGAAGAGTTGGACGGGTTTTGCTTTGACTTTATGAGGCGAAGCGACTAAATTTTGCATTGTTAAATGTCACTGGATTGCTGGGGAGTCGTGCTGCATTATTTGATGCAGATTTTTCGATTTGTAAACTGTGGATTTGAGCACGCATCACGTTAAAAGTATTCACTCGAATGTTTAAGAATTTGCAAGGAAAAATAGAGCTTAGTTTATATGTCATTGCAACTTGCCCTCTTATTTTTGAAAATCAGAATTGAAGGAGTTTTTTACGTCGAGGGTAGCGATAATTATCTTCATGCCTTCCATCAGATTCCAGATATGGTCTCGAGAGCTATATCACAAAATGCTTATATGTCTCATGAAAGGTGCTTTGTTTTCTTTTTTCTCCTTAAGTCATAGCGCCGGTTGGAAAGGCCGTTCCTTCTTTTAGTACTCCGGTGTACTGATCAAGACTGCAACAAATAGTCCCTTCAGCGTTATTTTTCCTATCTTTCGTCTCGACTTTCATTGACTTTATCGTACTGACAAGTTGTCTATAAGCATTTTTGTCTTCGACACGCTAACCCTTTTCAATTCTCTAAAAACATACGCTTCGCCCATAGTCATTCATGACAGATGACCCACGATGTCGTTATATTACACTTGCGTCTCGTAAAAGGACAACGGCGCCAGTTAAGTTTTCGAAAATTCTGCGCACGTCAACTAAAAATTGGGTTAGAACTCTCTTTGGAACGCTTACTAGTTTTTTTTCTCATAATTTGCAGCCCAAAACACCACAAAAATCGGTTAAGTGGGAGTCTGCTATTTCGTAAAAACCACAGACCGCTAGTGAACTCTTTTGTTTTGAATGCACCTACATTTATGGTAAAACAAAACTCGTCAATGGCTGGACCGATTTAATTAATTATGCATATATTTTAGAGATCAAAGCTTCACATAATGGTGGTCAAATAATCATGTAGTAATTCGCACACAAACGCCACCAACTTCGCCATATGGTCGATGACGTTTTGGTTTTTCTTGATCAAAGCTGAAAAACAAAGTCGGAAAGTATTCGCGGGTGTTATGTTTTCTATTGTGGCGACCAGGGCATTGTTTTAACCACATTTTTAAAGCGATTGGTTCGCTATTAATTATCAACACCACTAATTAGAAGCCAAGTGACATTTACGATCTTTGCGACAGATTATCCATTGGAATAGGAAGAACTGACTTAAGACTTGCACATAAGGAAGGAGGAAGACACTGAAACTCATTTGCAAAATGAATTATTACTGAACAACAGCCCCAGAAGAGCTGTTTTTATCGTCTGACTCGCACTCTAGTTCGGTTTTCTTCTTTGTGGTCCCATTTTATTGATCTTTTTAATTAAATTCTACTGCGTTCCATATTTTCTCATAACTTAAAGCAGATTCCAAGGTGGCAAAAGTCGATGTTCGACTAATTTGCAAGTTGTCTACGTCTCAATGGTCTTGGGATTTAAATTGTATTTGCTTTTTTTTCCGTGTCTTTAACCTGTCCCATTGCGAGCCTCATCTTTGATAAGCCACTGGACGGGCTCACTGAATTTATTCCTCGAAATTGTTGAATATTTCCAAGTTTAGTCGCGCTTTTCGTTTCCCCTACTAATTAGAGACGAATTCCAATGTTCTGAGTGGGCTTGACAGCAAAGTGTATCCAAATATTCGCAGCAAGCTCACAATCATTCAGCAATTTCCATATTGAGCAACTCAAACCAATTCGTTTACGGAGAAACCAAAGTGATGCCATCATAAACCAATCTGCCGAAAGAAAACAAATTCAACAGATTTATTCAAACACAAAACAACTTTCCTTATCTCGTCAAGTAGTAGGAAACGTATGGCTAAACACGCGATAAATCGCAACAACGCACGTCCAAGTAAATTGCAAAATCAAATAAAATATATTCATACACGGGCAAACAATCAATAAATCTAAATATCGTTAATAACTGCGATAGAAGCGAAGAGAACTTAATAAGTTAATTGATAGTTGAGCTGGAGAGACAAGAAGCACATAGCTACCCACTGGCGAACGCATCAATTTCCATTACCAGGAACACGTTTCTGAGGAATGTGCATGCATAGCTATTCTTTTAAAATAAATTGCCACCATCAGCAGCTGGTGTTTCTGTATAATTATTTCGGAGCTCGCAGCACACGCCTTTCCAGCCGCCTTAGCTTCTAGTTAAACACCACATGGATTCTGCCGATAGGAATCTTAATTAAAAAACTGCTTATGAATTGCAAACGCATTTCCATCGCATGCAATCGTTTTTATTAAACAAGGCGACACTATTAAATTTTTCTGAAGCTCATCAAAAGTCAGTGGTGTTGGACTTGGCACAACACCCAGGCACCCACCCTGAAGTTGTTAAGGTCAATCTGTCAAATAGGAACTACATTTGACTAATTAGTTACCTAATGAATCAATTAAAACGTTTGCAGCCTTTCACCGGACATCCATCAAGATAAAGCGGTCTCGCCATGTTTGGGCTCAAACTGTGTTTGGAATTTTAAGTCATTATTCTTTGGCAATTTAACTGCCCACCTATACGTTGCGTACGCTAATAAAATGAATATTTGTCTTTGTAAACGTTTTGACACTGAACCGTCATTTACGTTTATGGCCATAATCCATCTGCTGCAGCTTCACACCTTCGCCACCTTCTTGCGGAGGTAAGCATGCTTGATATTTGATTCTGCAAGTGTAATTGTGTGCACTTAAGTGCAATACAACTTCTGGGTTAAATGGGACGTCCAAAGAGGCACTTAGCCTCGTCAAGCGAGTGAAAAACAAGAATACTACATCTCAAAGGCAAGGCATATTTTCCATTTAAGCGAAAACTTATGAAACCGCAGACTAGCGGCGAATTTGGCCTCCGGATAATTTATGATCCAACTTAAGTGTGATCGTCATTGATGTTCATTAATCACTCATTTTAATGAAACGTATCTTTTTTTCTTCTTCTTTTCAGGCTAGTCGTTGTTATGCCCCTGAAGTGTGCTGTCGTCTACCAGCTACTACTTTGACGCCAAATGGTTATGTGCTGACTGTGCCAGAGATTCCATTCCATCACCCACCATCGCCACCAGCATATCAGCCGCCAGCGTACCAGCCACCAGCACCAAAAACGCCGCAGACATACATTCCACCATCACCGCCAGCGCCACCAGCGTATCAACCTCCTTCGCCACCAGCCCCTCCTGCATACCAGCCACCGAAACCACAGCCGCCAAGGTACCAACCACCTGCACCACCAGCACCACCTGCATACCAGCCACCGAAACCACAGCCCCCAAGATATCAGCCACCAGCATACCAGCCACCAGCACCAAAGGCACCTACGACATACATTCCTCCTGCACCACCAGCACCGCCACGTGTGACACCACTGCGTCCACAGCCAACTCCAGCACCGAGACCCAATTCTCAATATCTGCCACCAGCCCCAAGGCAGCCATTCAACCCAGTTGGCAGCCCATCGGATCAGATCCCAATTCGTGGTGAAGACATCCTGTCAGAGCCAATTTTCCCCCCAAGGAAGCCACAAGTGTTCGGAAATAATCAATCGCCAGCTAGCCCACAGAAGTGTGCTGCCGCTCTCGTCTGTACCGATGTGAACTACTGCACCAGCGGTGGAATCATCTCGGACTCGCCAACGAATCTCACCCCACAACAGGCTGCTTACCGTGTGCCTTTGACAGACTGCACTGTCGAGGGAACCGGCGCTCCAGGCAAGTGCTGCCGTGACTCAAACTACGTCGATCCATGGCCAGTGAACCCCTCTGGACAGTGTGCTGCTAGGAATCGCGTAAGTCCCCTTAGAGTTACAGTTAAGATGCGATTATTTATGATCGTGAATTTCTATCTTAGAACACCAAGCCCCGTGGTGTGACAGAACAAGACACCGCCTTCGCTGAGATCCCATGGCAAGCAATGGTCCTCAAGGATTCCTCCAAGACGCTCCTGTGCGGCGGTGCTATCATCGGCTACGCTATGGTCATGACCACAGCTTCCTGTCTCTCTGGGTAAGTTGAAAAGTAACCCAACTCTGAGTCTTGTATAAATGTAATTCACCCATTTTAGCCAAAATACCAAGGATGTCGTAATCAAGGCTGGCGAATGGCAGCTGGGTCTTGACGACGAGCCACTTCCTTTCCAATTGGTGCGAGCCACAGAAATTGAAGTTCACCCTGGATACAACCCTTCGACTGGTGAAAACAACTTGGCCATCATTCTCTTGGAGAAGAACCTTCAAACTGCCATCCACGTCGCGCCAATTTGCATCAGCGATCAGGATCCAAGCCCTTCAGAGCGCTGCATAGTAACTGGCTGGGGCAAGGATGCCTTGAAAAGTAAGTGAACACAGGTCACACCTCCCATCCAAACCACCTCTTAACGTGTTGCCTTCCATTTCAGTTCACGAACAAGGCGCACTAATGCACCAAACTCCAGCCGCTGCAGTGTCCCGCAGCGAATGCGGTGCCAGCCCAACACAAGTGTGCGCCAAGACAACGTACGACGCGTGTAGCGTCGACTACGGCAGTGCCTTGGCCTGCGGTGCAGGCGACACCTACAAGCTCAAGGGTATATTCACCAGTGAAAATCAATGCGGTGATTCCGTGGCGACTTTCACCAAGCCCGACATCAAATGGATCAACACTGCCTTCAATAATAACAATCGTGCTCTACTTCTCGGTTAAGATGTGTGCGTGTATGTGTATAAGCTTTCGGTACCTTGGTGCAATTTCAGATCCTATTTCGGTGTAAAGAAGAAGAATTGGTTTTGTTTTTGCTTTATTTTTTTGTAAATTAAGCAACGGAAAAAGGAAAACAAAAGAAAATACCGATACAAAAACAAACTTACAACTCATGCAAACGAATACTGTCATTAGATTAAAATTTAATTTAATTTAAGTTTAGTTGATAATTATATACTGTTTCGTAATATTAATTTTATAACTCAAAAAGAAAAAAAAAGCTTCTACCTGTACCTACTCTACGGCGGAGTTGCGTCTTTGGCGTGATTCTCATATAATTATAGGACCTGGCCAACCGTTCGCGCTGTTCCCTCTTTGTTTCTGCTATTTATGATTTTGTTTTTTGTTTTCTGTTTATAATTTTTGTGAATATATTTTGTTTTTAGTTATTTCTTTTATTTATGAACCATATTTCCATGATTTTAGTTTTTATTTTATTCTCCCATTGTTTCCTATTATCATTTGTTTAACTATTTTTTTTTAATTTAAAAGAAAAAAACGGAAATAAATAATGAAAAAAGAATCACACAAGGTTTTTGCTTTTCTTGGAATTTTTGGTGCCACATAAAAGAGGTACTGGGTAGAGAATATTCAAATGCTGATATGAAATGTGACAAGTGACACGGACAACTGTCTGCTTTAGAGAAATTCGGTGTGAACGGGATTATAGTACGCAGATTCTACTTCTTCTGTAACTGTATTACAATTACGAAGCAGTGGCGATATGGGCTGTCAATTTACTGAGAAATCACCATGAATGCCGAGCAAACCACCCAAAAGCGTAGTACGCAGTCGCCCCAAAATTAAGACAGCAAGTAGGCAACTATTTGATTTCGGTTAATGTTTATTTACTCATTTCAATTGTCAATAAAAATGAAACTCAAATACTTTCATCTGCTTAGGTTCGTTATTAAAATATATTTCTTTAGTTCATTCAACAATAAATAACAAAATGGGGGCTGCTACTTTCGAGCTTTTTTGTAATTGTCAATGTACCACTGCACCGACGTTTTTACCGATTCCTCGAAGTCGGAAAACTTGAAATCCGGCTGCAGACTTCTTAGCTTCTTGTTGGAAGCAGTCTTCTTGTATTGTCCATCAGCCTTGCTTGCATCACAGACGATCTTACCCTGGAATAACAACAACGCCATCAAATAAAAGAATATGAAATAGAAATCCAGGTACAACCCTAAAGTTAAATGCCTTGGCAATTGATTCGGCCACTTGTGCGATGGTCACCTCATCGGATTCATCAACTAAATGTTTGCACAATTGGTTATCTATGTTGCGTTCTCGATAATAAAGGCATTTTACCAGACAAAATAATAGGATCCACCTGTTCGTATCCCCTCAAGACCCATAACATCAGCTTCGCTAGATCTAGGGAATAGATGAACTGCCTCAGCGGCTTTCCGCTGCCGAACACAGTGAAAATCTTTTCCTCCTCCTTTGCCCCACTGTCGTCATTGACCAATTGATGCATTCGGTATATCATACCAGGAATGACGTGACTAACTTCGGGCTTGTAGTTGTCGTGCGGTCCAAAGATGTTGCACGGAATCACCGAGGTAAATACAGAGCCATGCTTCTCGAAATAGGCTCGATTCTGAATGTCAATCAATCGCTTGGCATAGGAGTATCCATAGTTTGAGTCGTGCGGCGGTCCATTATGCACCATTGTCTCGTCGATTGGATACGTAGTCTTGTCTGGGAAAATGCAGGTGGAAAGACAGGACACAACTTTAACACAGCCATTTTCGAAGGCTGTATGGAGCACGTTATCGTTAATTTGAAGGTTTTTGCGCTACAAATTAATAGAATCAGAAGCAAGTCAGCGTTTATATGTTGCGTGTTTACCAAGAAATCCAAATTGTTTCTCATATTGTGGAACAGGCCACCGACCATGGCGGCCAAGTGTATAACGTGTGTAGGTTTGATTTTATCGAACAATGCCTTGGTTTCAGATAGATTCCTATAAACAAATATGTTAAGTGTACGTAATGCGAGGGTCAATATTGATATTTACGTTAAATCCGCATCCTTGGAGCCGGCAAAATACCAAATTTCATCACTGGGGTTTTGTTCATTGATTACGCTTTCAAGCGCCTTTCCTACAAGTCCGGTTCCTCCAGTTACGAGAACTTTTATAGCCATTTCTTCAGGATTGATGGTTGATTGAAATAACTATGTTACAAAGGACGGACATAAAGGATACCATCAATAGAAATACAAAATTTGAGCCAGTGTAGAGTTTCAAAATAAATACCTTTCTCTGATGACAAGTTGGCAGTTACGGTTTTGAGAACGCTGTCAAAAATATTTGTTTTTTCTTATTTACCTAAGGTGGAAACAAAATGGAAGCATTAAGGGGAAAGTTAAACTGGAAAATATTGTGAGATTTCAACATGAACTTTAATAATTATATTAGGCTCATTTGCATTTGGAGCTTAAAACGGTTTCTATACGAAGTTTATATAATGTTCTCATTAAATATTACAGAAATTGGAGGAAATAAAATAACGAGTACGAGTAATTCTCTCTTGGTTTGAAATAGTGTACTACTAGCATATTTATCTGCATTCCCTGCTGTACGAGAGCACATCACTCAATTATTTGAGCTCGACAGGGTATAGTTAGATCTTGACTCGCATAAGTATGCAACAAAATAATATCGAAACAATATTTCTCTTTTCATAATATTATATTGCTTGTAGCAAATAACAAGGAAAATTGGACTATCGGGGATACGTCTGGAAAAATCAATAAAAATTGCCGCGTTCCACTGCCCGCTAGATGATATCCCTTTCAGGGATATTTCTCAATCTAGCGTAAAACTACCCGCTGCATTGAGAGAATAAACAAAAAAACGACCTGTCAAAGAAAATCGTTCAAACGTTTACAAAATAAAAATAAATACGCAAGTGTAATTGTGGGAAAATTGTAAATAAAGAGATTAAAATAGCCATTTGGATATTGTTTTTATAATATATTGTATCATTTCTTAAGTTATAGTGTCGAAATAATTGTTGTCAAATTTCAATTTTCTAGCGCGGATGTTCCTTCATCTGTGATATTTCGTGCTAGACATCTAGCGGGCAATGGATCGGGGACAATGTATAATACAAGTTACAAAATTCGAACTTTAATATGGAAACATTTATTTATATTTATATTTATCAATATATTTTTAACCTGAATCTGTAATCAAATTGTATTTAAATTTGAGAGCGATTTGTTAATCATGATGAACTCACTGAATTAGCCCATCTGCATGAAACGTCATTTAGTAAATTTTATTTTGACAAATAAATATTTTCAGCTGTTTTTTTCACTTTTTATTAACAATGCGTGATATCTATTTACTACGATAAAATATTTTATTTTATTTAATATCTTATATGCAAAAAACATAAGTCTCATAAAGTTTGAATTTTTGTCAAGTCATAGATGAAGAGAAAATTCACGAAAATTGTGAAAAATTGCTAAACCGAGATTTCCCAAACTGACGCGATAATAAATAAATCAGTCATACGGACTTAAGACAGTTGAAATTAATTGTTTTATTTCACTTTAGCTGAGATATGACGTTTGATTTGAGCAGCACAAGAAAAACAAAAATGGATCTTATTTGAAGAATTCCTACCTCCGCTGGTCTAGGAGTTGGAGTTCCTTGTATGCACCAAATAGGAAAAACCCGGGACGTCTGACAAAAATAAAAACACAAAAAAAAAAAAAAAACGGATTAACGTAATATTTCTGAAACCAGGAAAATCGTGAAAAACTTGGCGAATCGGCATTTAAATTTGTACATTTGAGAATTATCGTGTACACCAACCTGTGGGCGAGTTTCCAGTAGTTATAAAAGTTAAATTCTTTTCGTGTCTGGCAGTATCCCACCAATCTAACCAGCACTAGATGGGGCTATAAAAAAATTGGAACTTGGTTTCGATATTTATTTGGAAACTCGCGGACTGGTTGGTGTACACGATATGTCTCAATCGATATATTCCTAGAGATGTCGCCTGATATGACCGCGTTAGTTAAAGAAATTCCATGAGTACAGTATAATGTGATTATGAGCCCATAAGACTTGACCCTCTTTCGCTATTGGACCTAAGAACAATTATTCCGGCAGTACGAGTGCTGTCAGATCGGGGTAATCTGTTAAAAATGACGAGTTGCGTATGGACAAGGCGAACCAATATTGTACTTGCTTAAAAGGATAAACAGTGGCGTTGACTAACAATTTAAGTGGCACAAGCACAAGGATTCTATGTGTGTCTTTGCAGTAGGTACAACTTCTGTTCCCACGGTTTAGTGCAAACATCTTGATAGCTCATTTAAACCTTCTAATTTAATCAAACAAATTGTTATGACATCGAGGCACGCATTCAAATTTAATGGGAATTCCATTCTTTCACACTTTTCCGACACCACCCACTCCGTACGCATGAGAGGCTCCGCAAGGCAAGCCCACTTGTGATGGTATTCTAAAAAAACGCAAAAAACGTCAATGCGAACCATAAAAATGCTTTATTGCTGTTTCGGCGCTCAAATTCATTCATTTTGGCCGGCTACCAATTGTAAATCCAACCTCGTGCATGTGCGCATTCGGCATTATGCATTCAGCCTGCGCGTTCTATTAAAATCCCATAATCCCACTGTGCTGTATGTGCGTGTTACGTTGGTCGTTGTCAACTCAATCGTTTGTACACCGCACCAGGGGTGGGCTTATACGACTTTTTCGGCAATAAACGAATATGAAAGACGTGAGCACAAAAGTCAAGTTCGTACAGCAACTCTTTTCTTATTTTGTTGTTCGTTTTCACTTTATGTCCAAACCGTGTGTGGATTCGATGAATATCCAAGGAATTCACTTCCCCATTCTAGTCATGAACTCTCGACTTGGTGTTGACTTGTGAGCACTTCCGACGTTTGGAGCTGTTGCGCCACAGGGACATGTGGGTAACGGCGGCGGTACGATCATCCACAATCGCATCAGTCACATCAAGAACCCCAACAACTGGATCGAAGGAAATGTGCACGACTTTTGTTTAGGCACCGCAGCATAACCTTTGACGCTAATAAAACCAACAGACGCCGACTCATCGCTCTCATCTTGACCACACTCGTCTTCGTCAAACGGCAGATAGCAGCAACCTGCGCGTTTCGTGACGTGTTCAGCGGGACACTGCGCCAAAGTGGATTTCGTGTTTAGCGGACTTTTTTACGATCGCCATTGACTATCTATCGTGTGGTCTATCGATGGCGTAGAATCATAATTGGTATCGATTTATGGGTTGGCAGCAGGAGGGGACCTGCGCTGGACAAACTTATTTTGTGCGAACATTTGTTTGCCTTTGTGTGATTGAGGAGGACGACATTGTGCGCCGTTCTGTGATGACGACTCGTAGCCGCTAGAGGGGTCGTGACTCGTTAAAGCCATTTACCACTTTAGCGGGTGAAGTCGGTTTTAATAGCCAGGAAATTGATGAAATGGGCCGCCCCCGGCGGGAAACCAATTTGTGGGATGACTCGAAGTTTGGATGTCGTTGGTAAAATATTAACGAGAGATGGATTTATAGTTTGCCGAACAAATGGACGATTTTTGTAACTGAAACTGATTGGTGGAGGAAAGTGCTTAAGTCCAACGAAGACCTTCGAAGCTGCATCCCTGAGAAATTCCAAGCGCCTATATTTTCGACAGATGACTCGAAGATCAATTCACAGTGAATGAAGCATCCAAAGAGTCAGCTCAAGACCGATTATTGTAGTTAAACATAGTTTCGGTGTTGGGGAAGAAATAGTTGTAAAGACCACAGGCACATAGTCGATCCCCTAGTACATCCTAAATAGATGTGACCTACTCATTTTATGCATCGACAAAGTCATTACATTCGAATCACCTCCTGAGCCCGCTTTCTCTAGGACAACACTTCAACACCCTTCCATGACTCACACGACAAATCAGCCGATTGTTCAACTTCCAATGCACGTCCCAAATGCAACATGACAGCCTGCACACTAATGGATTTCCGAAAACACCCCCAACCAGAATGCACACCCCGTAGCAACGCCCTATACACGCTTCCATGAATCATAATCATTTCACAGTCGTAACCGGCGATAAAGATCCAACAACAAACAACCCAAATCACCCATCACATCTGTTCCACAGACGGACAGCGTTTACTACTCCACGACACTGCACATGAGACGTGACATAGCAGCCAACTCTCGCAGCCATATGCCTATAAAAAGTACAAGAACTACCGAGAGCAACCGATCGACCGCCACCAAAAGCTTTCAATTTCGCTGACTTGTGACATATCTCTGGTCGAACAACAAATTGATATAGTTTTCAAGTTTAATTGACATTTCAGACATCCGCACAAAATGTCATCCGCCGAATCACTCTGCAACCGCACCGCACCAGAGACCACGTGTTACGCCATCTGTATGTGTGCGTCCACCACCGCCGCCACCAGATTCGGCATCGAAAATGACTAAGTACATCCGAATAAGCGCGTGCGATTGTTGTTCTTGGTTCTCGGTGCGGTGGACCTCCAATTCCATTGAGATTACATAAAAAGAACGCGATCGCCGAACAGCAACATACAGAGAGACGCGAGCGGACAGAGAAAAAAGGACACAAAAGCCTTCCTCTCTAGAAGGGGGGAAACAATGACTGGCCGACCGAAATGGGAGCACAAATACATTAATAAGCGTCACTCGGCAAGTCCCGGCTGGATGAGATTATCATAGTCTGTTATGGGAGCGAGAGGACACAAGTGGGCAACTCTGATTGCATTCGGTGTAGGCAGAGAGGACGGATAAAAAAGGGACCAAGCGCAAGATGCAACAACGATGTTTGTTTTGACGTTGAACGATGTACTTTTGCGGATTGGTGCGCTGGGTGAAAGAATCACAAGCACAACACAAAATGACAATCAGCATTTGGAGCACTTACTTACGGATGTCCATCTTTGACAGTTTGTGTTTATACGGGTGCGTGTGTCTAGGGGATACATGAGTAAAAAGGGTAACGTCGAAGGGGGGTATCTGGACAATTTGTATCATTTTTCTCATCGCTGATCAGCAGCTCGATACTGATGGATCATCTCTAGGATGGGGTTTGTTTGAAACGGTTTTTTTATCGACAGAACCACCATTGCGCCATTTCAGGCTTAGTCCGTTAAACTAACCACCCAGTTGAAGAGCGAGCTCTAAATAGATTTGATAGAGAGTCAATTCGGACAGCCTTTACTTCTTTTTTCAAACACCACTCTCCTGGGTATGAGATTTTGTATGGCCAACAGAGTAAAGAGCATCAAACCGAAGGAGACTGCTTGGTGCGACCCTTGCTGCGAGTAGACTGTCAAGTTGAGAGAGTTTAGATTTTGATAAGACAAATCCAACGGAAAAAGTTTCCACGAAACCGCGACGTGGTAATCCACCAAAAGTTTCGTCCTTTTAGAATTCCTCTGAGGAACTCTACGAGGTTTAAAATGACACTCCAGCTCCTTCTTACCGCCCTGACTAAGATCTAGGGTCACCTCGGTGCCCAAATAGGGTGCCTTCCATTTTTTTTTCTTCGAAAACGGGACTTAGGGACTCGGTTTTGGAACCACCCCACTGCGCAGAAGTCAATGCGTAGATTCGCTGGCAACAAGGAATTGGTCGGAGGTGTTTGAACGGTCGGACATCCAATGGCAGTCTGCTTACTTGCTTGCAGATCTGTGATAGCTCTCATATTCTATAGACTGCACCATACCTCGACCTGTGCTTGAGAGGGTTGAAGAATCCACGGGACAAATACCTTTTCGCGCTCGTATGGTAGCAGGAGTATATTAAAAGATAGTAGCTATCACAAACTTCTCGCCCAGATGGCGCTGTTAGTACTTTGATGGGGAAAGCTTGGAAGCACTGCGTGCGCTATTGGCACATGCCCCCTTTTGCCTCTCCCATCATTCTGAAGAGGTGTTGGCAAAAGCAACGCGCAAGATTTTTCGCATGTCCTACGGTTTTGGAAAAATCGCATTTGCCCAGCCCGAGTCTTCTACTCTTACCAACTACCGGCCCATTTCACTTACACAGTCATGGAAACGCTGTAAGCCGCCTTGAATCACAGAAACCTCATAATGACTGTAAGTACGACTTTAAGCGGTAGATGGTTCAATAGCGACTTGACGGCTTAAATCGGAAAATAGAACCGAAATCGCCTCACCACTTTTGTGATACTCCAAATGTATTTTATATGGCTAAGCGTCAAGCTGTCGAAAGTATTTGTGGAAGCGGCAAGCCTCTTTTTCAATGGATTAGAAACTCCACTTCTAGATCTGTTGGCCGGCTAAAAGTCTGCTATTTACCATTTAAATGCTGGTGTTCCACAGGGCTCTGTTTTGACTCCTATACTCTTTCTTTTATTTTGGTTGTCATTTGTTATCCAATCCACTTTTTAGCTGATGATAGCAGCGCTCTTGGTTTTTTTTTTATATTTGTTTCCTCATTGACATCCCTGCTCTTTGGAAGTGGACTTTGAAACGGAAAACTAATAATTGAATTTCGACCTTGAAAGCTTTTGTAAGTGGCGTACCCAGAACCCATAGAATGGAATTTGGAACGACCACATTCATGAAGAGGTGAAACCATCTATAGGTTTCTTAAATGGATGCGGGCAGTACTTCACAACTTTATTCGGCAGAAGCTCACATCTTATACAAATAATACATTTCACCCACCGAATAGAATCCAAAAGTGTGCGAGGAGTCTTTTAGGTTGATGGAAATTGAGAGGAGTCACCAGAAATGTGTCATGTGTCATAATTCTTCAGGGAAAACGGTAAAGAACGAGACTACTTCTATTGAAGAGAGATATTCGTGTCGTGTTTTGGAAACTAGTTCCTTCAACTTATATACCAGTATTGGTAGAACCTCCATTCATTCATTACGAAAGAAAGAAAACATCTCCAAAGAATCTCCGGAGTGCCAATAGCTCAGGAATAGTAAATGACCCAAACAGACACCTCTCGCTCGAATAACCTTAACCTCAATGTTTTTCGTCTTAACCTCATTTTGAATGTCTAATGTAATGTAGGTATCTAAATACTCGTATCTCTGTAAAAGTTGCCCAAAAAAAAAACACATCCACCACTGTCAACATTTCCGAAATAGATAGAACCAACGCGAATGATGGATCACTCCGACATTATGTATAATGATGCCCTCTCTGACCGTAAGGCTAAAGGTTTCCTCTAACGTCACAGTTTTACACGACCGCCTTTTTGATGTGACTAGCAAAAGTCAATTAATTGTTAACATGTAAGCAAGATAACGTATTGTCTACACGCGGTATTCGGTCTCTTTTTGGCTGGATTTTATGGCACTTCTGACATTTGCATGACAGGTCCCAACTTTTTTTTATGGCCCCCGTTCTCATTATGCGGCTGCGGGAAACAAGTTTATTGCTTTGTAAGTGCTCCATTCTATGACTTTAATTTATATTTGACATTTATGTAAGTGTCCCATCAAAGGAAGTCCTCGTGCCTATCAGCCCAATCGATCTGTCAGTTTTCCAGTAGACATTTTGTCCCCTTTAGGAGGGTAACAATTTCATGGAAAACACGAAAAGCCCATGATGGAATGTGATTCAACAGAAAATGGTATTTGTTTCCCAGTGAGCGGGACTACGAGCACACGGAAAGGTATACGATCCTCCAAGTGGCACAGAATTTGAATACGAAAATGGGATTTATCCATCTCGTTTGACCCACAATTAGGAGACAATCGATATCGCCATCAGTGGGGTGTTCCCGCCGAACACCGAAACCGAATTAGGCAAGCGAATTCGGTAACAAATTTCCTCACAGGAAGTCAACAGATTGAAATTTGAATTTTACAAGGAACAGCAGGCCCGAGTGAGCCTGGATACCGAAAACAAAACCGAAAGTTGTGTCGTTGTGTTGCGCAGCGAGAAAGCAAATCAATGCGCCCTGGTCGTACCCCGAAGCGATGTCTCTCCGTAGTCGCTGATGATGGTGATGATAGCGAAGATAGCAAACATGGCCCACAAATTCGCGCAACTTCGGTTGCCGTTTACATGATAACTATGCACCATGCTACCATGTTATTATTATTAATAAAAATATCTTGTTGCCAGATAGGCAGAGGAAACTGTTCAAAGGTTGATACTATGACCCGGCGAAATGGATCTGTTTAGATGCATCGCAATCGGTTTGCCATTCGTTCTGTTTGCCTGGTGTCTCTGGCACGGCATTCGTGTCGGACATGCGGTGGCTGAGTTCGATCGCTCAGATTTACGTTGAGATTTTCCAAGCATGCAATTGTGATTCTGATTATGGAAGTGGACTTTTGTGGTATAGTTACAACTTTCACTTGGGGACTTACAGATTTGCTTTGTGTGTCGAAAAAATTGGCTTTCGTCCGTGAAGCATGGTTTTTCCATGAGTTTCTTCAAGTAGTCAGTAACAGTGAACGTTGAAACGAATTTTATAAATCATGCAAATGATTTGGATGTGTTCACAAAGCCCGCCGTCGCATGATCTGTCAGAAATTCTAAAACTTCTGTGAAAAGTTAAAAGTGCTAAGTGATCCTTGCTATTGCGCACAGTGGTCACAAAATTAACTAAAGTCAACCTCAGTGACAAGTTTTGCGGTGGGAAGAAAATTTGTTGGCAAAGTTTATGATCAGAGGTAGCTAAATTTGGCCCACAACTTGGAACATAGGTAACAATATAATTTGCAAAGCACAAAAACATAATGGGCCTCACAATAATAATCTTTTTAACCTTCAATTTATATATTTTGTAGGTCACAATATGCAATTTTAGCCATTGTGAGCTCGAACAATTTAGCCTGGACACTGAAAATGATTTTTGGTATTTGGTTTGACAGATATCGCTTTCGAAAGTTCCTTCACGACTGGTTGCTTTGTTGTGTAGCCAGCTGGAGTTTAAAATCAAGCTTTGTCATACAAGTCGGACGTATTATATTTCGAATAGTTCGATTTCGAATCTATAATGTTTCGCTCTTATAAGTGACAACTCTGACCCAACAACTTCATAGAGATATTTGCAATCGTTGCTCATCGCATTGATCTATAACGGAAAGAGTTAACGTACACAATTACACATGCCAGTTTTAATGTCAAATTTTGACATACCGACTTCATTATGTCGTAAACATTTGTCCTAAATATGTCACTACGTGTCAAGCGTCTGGTCACGCGGGCTGTCACAGCACACTCTCACGAAAGACACACGAGTGACCACCGAATGACGTAAGCATGTCAGAATTAGCCACGAAAAATGGCACGTTTAATCGTTTCTTAAGAGCTCAAGTTTTTCTTTGAAATTATAGTTGTCTGCGCTGAACAACGATTTTAAAAAAATATTGGAGGCAAATTATTGCAGTCCTCAATTCTTTGACGTGATGATTTGTTTTTTTGGCGTGAGTTGTGTTGAGTTCGTTGAATAATGGCTGCCGACACGAGTTGAAGCTCTTTTTTGATACATATTTCATTTTCAATAAAGTTATGGGAACGGAGTAACAACTCTCTCCTGTCTTGTGTTGAAAAAATATATCTTTCGTCTGTGAAACCTCGTCTTACCAATGTTAATGCCGTAGTTGGTGTTGCCATTGTTGATGCTGCTGTTGTATTTGCTCACATAGGTACCAAGGTGTCAAGATCCGATGCCTGTTTAAGTGTACTTGTAAGAGGATATCAACATTTGCATCAATTCACTGAGTTACCACGTCGAAAACGCTGTTTTCGAGCAACATGTATATTAGTTCATCAAGCTCGTCAGAAATGTCCTAATAGAACTTGCCGCGGACTGCCACCAAATTTCATTCTGAGGAATATTTCCATTGCTTGCTTCCAACCATCAAAAAACTTGTTCAATTTTTAGTGAGCAAAGTACACTTGTAAACTGGTCCCTGAGCTCTAAATAAACTGTCAAATCTGCGAATGAATATCGTGATATATGTCTTAAGCTGCGTGCTATTTTGGAGATATTGAAGTGGACTGTGTTGATAGTAACCATCGTGAAACTGTCACTGGGAAACCATTTTCAGACTTTGAGCGATTTATTTGATAGACTTCTTTCTCACTAGCTTAACAGACGCATGACTTCTAAAGAGTTTACGACTGCAAAACTGCCCCCTATCCTTTGAAAATTGAGATCACGGACGTATTAATTCCATTGAATCTTCTTAACAACCTAGAAGTAGATGCTGGGCCTTACTAATAATCATTTTTAACCTTGACACTATGTGTTTTGTGTGTCACAATAGGCAATTTTGTATAGAAAATCTCGCCATTGTGAGTTCGAAAAATTTAGCCAGGACACAAAAAATGATTATTAGTATCGCTGGCTGTCTTAAGCTCTCAGCCAGTTGCGTTACTGAGCTACAAGACTATTTTTAATCACTATGACGTCGACCTTTTCTCAGGAGCAGGAACTTCTTCTCCTACATTTTTCCAGCTAGCCTTGTTTTGCACTGCAGCTTCTTAACATGTTTATCATCTTTTTTGGTAGTCACATTTCTCATCATACAGCGGGATCTTTCTCTGGGGTGACTGTAGCTGGTAGCCTTCGGTGCTTTCGGGTGCTTTTTTTGGTTGTAACTGGGTCCACTGATGGCTGTGCGCTAGATGTATGCGCTGGCGATATCTGTATTGACTAAAACCTAAATGTGCTAAAGCGTCCAATGTCGAAATTCTTCATTTTGGGCAGTTTGCACATTCTTTTCCAGAGCAAGGGCCCTTTACAAACCGAGCATGTAGTGTACAAAAAGTCACCTTTCAAATGTTGCCTACTAAATACTGACAGTCATTAACAAAATGGCTGCGTTCTGGAAAAGTAATTAATAAGGTTAATGGACGGTGCTATCAACGGCAGTGTCTATAGAAGAGGCGGTTCAGTCGAATTTGGAAATTGGCGAAAACTGCCTAAAAAAAATACCTAACGCACCTTCAAATCAGTTGAAACATACCCGTCTCTCTTACGTATTTGTCCCTGTCGCTTGTCTGCACAAAAGATGTCAGTTTCGGTAAGCTGCACGACAAATAGACTCGGCCAGCATAAACAAACTTTAGCACGTTACTGCAGCGACAGCCTGAGTTAATGGGAAATTAATTCGCCCCTAAGGCGAAACAGCTTTGACCCAAATATGCTAATTTGCCATGTCTCGACATCTCCCCACAGCCAGAGCCAGCAAAGACTCATTACTGGTGCGAAAACAACCAAACACCGGCCACCATTAAAGGTGACAAAATATCTGCAACTGTCCCGACAGCGCGGTCGGTAAATCGTCGCACACTGCACACTTTGTGCAAATATCTCACAGCAACACCACCAACACGAATTCCGACTCCGAGCACAATAAAAGCTCTTGTTAACCACTGCAACACACACACACTCCACACTCGCTCACTGGGTTTGCATATGGGGCGCGCGAACCACAATCGCGCTTGGACGGCTATATCCGCCGCGCATCCTCAATCCATCCACCACAGCGCGCCGCCGCGAAGAAGAGGACAAGTGAATAAAGATCGCTTCGATTGATCGTGTTGCCGCTCCGACTCCGACCATCGACGAAGAGGTGCCCAGGGAACGTTTGCACCCAGTGACATAACAATGGAATTAAATTATTTGCTCAAGCTGTCGGTCGTTACAGCGTAATTTGTTTGGCTCGACGTCTCCAGTCTCCACCATCGCCCAGAACCACTCACACCAGATTAGCATTCATTCTGTGGTTCTTCTCGGGAAGCACCCTACGCTGCTTTCTACTCATACTTTTGCCGCTCCGCGCCGTGGTTATAATCCATCGATACAGATCGTGGACGGATGCTGGGCAGAGCCATCGCACATGCCACCATTCAGTGCCCGTGTGTGTAGGCCGTTTTATGCGCGTTCTGAGAGATGTCCAGCCGCAGAGACCGATCGATTTGAGTTCGATTTACTTGATCGCGCACACAGACGGACTGCACTGCAACATGACATTGTGTGCAAAAATGATTTCGCGGTCGGGCCGTGCCGTGCGTCGCATCGTCTGCAGCCACCGTACTCTCTCACTCGGACAAACCGTTTCGGTTCAGTCTTCAGTCTTCAGTGCATTAGCATATAAATGTTGTGCGGTTATTCAGATAAATCGATTGTTTCTCAGGCCCACCCCCTTCCCCCCTATTCCACCCGGCGTGGCGCGGTCGCAGATCGTCGCTTTTATAAATCCTCCTTTGACAAAGTGCAGGCACTTGGCTGGGCGACTTATATTGCCTGCCTTTGTGGCACAACTCTCGCAAACACAAACGGACGGATAGATGGATGGATGGAGGAACACATTCGTAGATGAAATAACGAAATCAATGCGAGGAGAGATGGACAGAGCCACTGCACAGGCACAGGCACTCTGTGCACTGCGACAGAGGGACGGCGCGCGTATTATGGCCGCAAATTTGTCTAATCATTGGGAAGAGAGATGGCGGATAGCCATAGCGTTGGTCGATGGACATGCCAGAAGCAGACGTTCCGCAGAGTAAATAAAGTGAACACGTTGTTTTTTACGCGACGGATCAGTTAATGCAATTCGGAGTGTCTCGTCGCGTCGTACCGCACCGGACCGAACCGCACCGCACGTAAAGGGCAGCAACCGTAGTATAATGTCAATTGCCGTGGAGGAGCCATAATCGGAGATTAAAGTTTGAGATATGTCACAACAATGAGGACTTAATACACCAGGAATCTTTGTGTTGGACAAAATGCATCTGAGGACATTTGCATGAGTAATGGCCGCTGCCCGGTGCCGGAAGGTAGGTGCTCTGCTCACTGGCTCACAAGTCACAAGTTGCGAGTTAACTTTAATTGAGTTGTAGTATGGGTATGGATGTGCAAGTGGCTGTTGGGCGGTGGGAAAGTTGTTTGCGGAAGCCCAGCTGGAAATGGGTACATTCGTTTGGATTGGTTTGGCAATGCGCATTCTGGTAAGGACTGACTTGGGTTCCTTCGCTCGGCTAACGCAAATCTAACATAGTAAAACAAGGGAATTTCCGAAAGTGTAAAATATTTCTAGAGTGCAGAGTTACATGCCCAATGAATGCTGAACTTCTCGAAACTTGTAAACAGAGGCGCAGTGGCTTAGCGGTTATTGTGTTAGACTACTAAGCGAGGGGTCTCAGGTTTGATCCCCGAAAAAAACCCAAATTTCATCTTAAGGCTTTTTTTACTCCGCCATCTCTTGCGAACTTCTGACAAATATTATAGTGTATAACAACTGCCATAGAGCTTCTCAATTAGCCGCTTGGACTCGGCATAAAATTTAAGATCCCTTCCATTCGTCCCAAAAATAAAAAAAAATAAAAACTCACACAAAACGAATGGTTGTCAGAAGCTGATTATACGGTCCTTGCGGACCTGTTGCGCCCATTATTTATTTCTTTTTAGCTGTCTCGATTACGTAATAAGAACGAGATATTGTATTCCTCCAAAATGTGTATGTCTGTCTGTCAATTCGAATCACCAAAATCGCTAATTTTAGAAACTGTTCATGTCTCGAAAATCCCATTTGGATAAAACTTAAAAAACCAAGTAGTGATTACCTCTTAAACAATATCTCGTACTCAGTTTTCAGCTAAATAGTAGGTACAATTTATTGTTCGGGATATAAGTATTATCTGGTTTTTAAAGTTTTTTTTTCGAAATCGAAAATGGGGTTTCTGAGATATGAGCAATTTTAAAAATTAGCGTTTTCGGTGATTCGAATTGAAAATTAAGGACGCAACAATTTTGAAAACATCAATTTTACTCTTAGTTTGCATTTTGGTCAAAATCGTTGTAGACGTTTTCAGGTATACTAAAGAAAACAACATTTTTAAAAATGGCTTTTTTCAAAAATCAATTTTAAGATAATACAGAGAAAAACTGAGTTTGCCATTAAGTTAGAAATGAGCATATTACCTCAGAAATTAGTTTTTGTTGCAATCATATGGACCGTTTTCGACATACATATGCATGTCCAAATTACAAAAGTACAGTCTTTCGATTTTTTAGCGGAAAACTGAGTATGCAGTCATGTAAAACCTCACCTACGTAAGCTTAAATATCAATTTTGGTTGAAATCGTTAGAGCCGTTTTCGAACAAATAAAACTGGTATGAAAATTTTATATGAGAAGTTCCATTAATATTGAGGTTACCGTGCAGAAAAAAAATAGCCCCGAACTGTAAGCCTCCAAACTCCAATTCCGAAATTTGAACGAAATCCGGGAAGCCGTTTAGGCTGTGCTGTAGGCCATCTGTAAAATGTCAGAATTGATTAACATCTCGAGTTCGAAATTTTGAACGAATACAATATCTTTCTCTTTTAAGTTGTTTTATAACTACCTATATCTTTATTAAAAAGCTATAACATAAAAATATACATATTATGCAAGGATCAGTTAGGTAATTCTATAAATACTTAAAATACAATAAAAACTGCATTGAGAAATAAAAATAAATTCATAAATTTAATCACATTATTAATTTTTTTACATGCTACTACTGTGTAGCTTAAAGCAATCACTTTACTTCTTTTAAGAAGTGCTTTCGTGTATAAAATTACATTTAATGTAAGATTTTCAAGTGGTTTTTGTTTTTTCCTCCTTTGGCGCTTTTCCCCTCAATCGGGACCACTGCCCACTTCCACTGCTTTCAACCGTATTGAATATGTACCTTAAAATAATTCCAACCATCAGGTTCGCACACAATCAGAAACTTCCACTCCGTTTGCATCCCCGCATACACGTTCATCGGTATATTTAGTTTTTAATTGCGAATGCAAGCTCAAAGCAAACTCAAAAAAACAAATCCCTGAATTCCTAGATAAAATAAATATGTAAAGATATATCGGTAAATCTACTTCCAATTCCAATCATAGACATCTTAAACCAGCAGATTAGAAAACAGAAACTCCTACTACGTGGGTCTTTGCACCGACTCAAAAATTTTGTGAAGTCTAAAAATATAAAATATTATAACTCTTTAACCAGAACTTGCGAAAATTGCCTGTTACTGAGAGCTAAAACATAAAAACTCACATTGTTGTGTGATATGTGCTGCCATATTGAATATATAACCTAAAAGTGCATTTTATTTAACGCTACTCGTTCTTACATTTTATGTACGGTTGCTCCTGAACTTTTTGCCTACACCTACCAATTGACTCAATCAAACTTTCAATGAACGAGAAAGTTTTGTGCGATCCAGTAGTGCGCTTTATTTTTTAAACAAATGCAAATGTCAATTGACAATTTTTTTATCGACTTTGTTGATTGGTTACATGTTACTTACAGCAGCTAAACCGCCTAATAGGTTGTCGTCTTTGCAGACTCGGGTGAACTGCCGTAGTTAAGAGTCATCTTCGTCTTCATGGGCGGTCACCATTTGTAAGGAAAAGTTCTTCATGGCTATATAATCAGCTGATGTTTATGAATAAATCATCCATTGGTCCTTCCCCACTTGGCCAACTTGCTTACCATCGTTAAATTATTAAAAATGTAAGTGGCCTTAATTTTCAATTCGAATCACCGAAAACGCTAATTTTTAAAATTAACTTATCAGTGGATGAACCACTACATCTGCTCTGTTGTTGGACGTATGATCTCAAAACTAACTGCGAATCATAAGCTCAATGCGAGTCCTCGGTTTCTTATCGTCGAGGAATTGTCCTTATATTTGTCGGGACTAGGTATATGCTTTTAGAAATTTAAGGCTAAGATATATCCCAAACTACCTCCCTTGGAGAGATAGAAGACCGTTGGCAGTTTTTTTTCTCCATAGTTTCTTTAGTTCCCCCATTTTGTCGTCCTCTGAAACATTCCGAACTTCCAGTTTGGCTTGACGTGACATTTCTTGAATGTTCTATCCCATTCCTAGACGTATCTCTTCTTCAAATAGCTCAGCCAATTGCAAGTCTCAGTTTTGGACCTGCGGACACCAGAGAGAATTCGAAATGACTTTCCGTTTGTGGATCTCGGAATTGTGGAGTTTAGAACTTGTTAAGTGGGATTCAATTGATAAGCGGAGGCCTCCTCACAGAAAGCCCAATAAAACCTCAGTTGAGATTTTGCTCAGCTGACCGACTTGTTAAGGTTGCTTCTTTAGAAAATGGAAAAACTCCGTACAAGCGGGGTTGTCAGAATTTAGTTTGCTTTAAGCGCCCAAAGCTTAAAAATGTAGCACAAAGACGTTGCCCAGAAAGAAGCCCAAAAATCGTTGAAAATTTTCCTCGATCACTTTTTTTTGGTATTTTTCCCATTTACCCATCTCACTTATGCGTGCCGCAATTTTGAGGTTATACCGAATATACGTATAAAAGATCTCGCAATGTTTCGATTTTCAAATGTGATTTTTCATCGCTCCATCGATTGATCAAGAAAATATACGCGCTCAACAGTGGCTGATGTGTCTGGTAAGGAAAGAACGAATGAAACGATGGTCACCATATTTGTTTCTTTTGGTCGAAATGAAGAACATTTCAGGATTATTTGCTTCTTACAATTCGATCTTGTCTGTGGTAAGGTATTTTCTCAAATTCGATAAACTTGCTGTCCGGTGGTTGATCAAGTCCAAATCAGTAGAAAACAAATTTTTCTTTGTTATTTTCCTGTGGTTGGCTTACGTTTCGGGTGCAACCATATTTTCTAGCTTTAATTTATATAAATTTTCGTAATTTTGAGGTCCCGCTTGGGTACACGTTGAATTACTCCAAATTTGCGTATTGTACGTGTCGTTTACGTAAAGCTGGTCACACTATAGCTATACCCATCTCAGCACAAAAGATCTTTTTAGGTCGACGTGCCTCTTTATCGCCTTAGCGAGTCGGAAGTTTTAAAATAGCTATACCCATAACCATGTAAACTTTCTGAAGGCGTTGGCTATTCTTATGTGCGTTTTTGTAGCTTCTTGCTGTAGATTGAAGTCCTCTGTGGCTCAGCTAAATTATGTAAATTCATTTCTTAATTTTTGACGGAAGAATGGAGCTTTTAAAAATATTAAAAACCGCTTCGTAGGCTCTTTATGGGTTAGGTTCATCGAAGGTCCTTTAAAATGACTGCAAAAATTGAACTTTACTGCATTTTCGTTTAACCAATATAAACTTTGACAACTGTCAAATAAAATTAAACGCGGTCCGTCAGTCATCCAAGAAGTATTTGCGTGAGAGACAATATAAAGTTGTTGCGAGATTCCTTCTCATTTTTGAAAAATATATAAAAATGCTTGGGACATCCTCGCAACTTATTCCTTTACTAATAATAAATGCGATTTCTGTGTCCTTTCTAAAGACACACAACAGTTAGATACTCTTTGTTATGACACCCATCATAAGGCTCTTTGAAATCCCCTCAGCAAATTTAAAAACATTCCAGATAGAAAGCAATTCCCATTCCAACAAAAAAGCCGCCTCAATAGATTTGACTTCCTTATGCAACAGGCCGGGATAGTTTGAAAAGTCATCTCACTTCACACCCCGCCATGATGAATGCCTTGACAAAATATACCTTTTATCATATGGCCCCGCTCACTCATGAATTGAGTCACAAATTTGAATATCATTTTCAATAGCGTGCGCAATAACTCACAAATAATGACGTCAAGGCAGGCAAAAGCCCGCCATAACCATACCGCCAATATCCAGCCACAACAATTTATCATTGCCTCAATCTCAATTAAGGCAGACAAATCAGACCGTTCTCTGCGCCTTTGCTCACGCAAGACTCCACTCCGAATCCAGGTCAAATTGTCAGTCAGAGTCGCAGACCTGACCAGATGCACAGATTCCGCATATAGACAGCGCCGCAAAGGGCTCTGTCTCTGTTCGCCCAAACAATGGACTCGAATGGCGCGATAGCGATCGCTCCTGCCGCTGAATTAGCCCGACGATTTTATAATAGACTCCCTAAACGGGCGCGCATCAGACAACAGACAACAGTTATGCCATTAAGATCGAAAGTGTTCTTCCTGGACCGCTGAAACTGAGCATTGGTGCTGGTGCTGTTGCACGACTCTCCCAGCAGCCGAACAATGGTCTTGGGTCTCTTTATCGAGTTACCAAAGCGCAGCGGTTTGTTATTTGTTCGTCACATTGTTAGCGATGAGGATGCTGATGATTGCGATGATGGTGATGAGATGCGCCGCGCTGCACTGGGTTCTTTTTTGATGATTGGATTGGGCGACTTACGGCCATAAGGGGGAGTGAGATCCTTTTCATCATGACATGAAAGTAAGAGTGCACTTTCTACGTAGGCAGGCCAAACCCTCTCCCAAGAGGCAGACGAATCGCCCAACAAAGGAGCCCGGGTCATGTGACTTTTGTGTTTAAATGTGCGATGAAATTTTATTACAGTCACGATTTAATCGCGCCAGCAATTTTCACACCACACGAAACAAAGTCCATGTTGATGTTCTTCGGCGACGTCGCTCGGCGGCGTGCAGTTGCCGTGTGTAACTCGGTTTCAGCTGCCGATGAGGAAATAATAAATTTTATTATATTTTTTTAATTTTTTATTCGTTTTTCATTTAAGTGGGTAGTTATAGAGGAAAGTGCATTCCAAGGATGAAAGAGAAATTTTGTATGCTTCTGTTGCCGCAGCTTAAATGCGGTACAATGTGAGAGTTTGTGCTCGAGGCCAGTTCGGGGAAGTGGCTGCTGGAAGATGATCTACGATCGTTTGCAACTTGAAGATAAGCCGATGCTGGCATCGCAGTCCATATAGAGGCTAGTCTGCTCTGGATGAGGTATAATAACTCGTCTGTTGCTGCCGCAGCAAAGGTCAGTCTTTAGTTTAATGAATTTTGCTGGTGCGCATGCAATAGAAGACTCCTGGTGGAGCGCTTTTCCCCTTCCACTTATTCTTCTGAGTCTGACATCATTCTGAGAGAATTCGTCACTATTCTGGTAGGTATAGGGTTGAGCCCTTGACAAGATCGGTGTTTTTCAAAATTTGCATTTTAAGTGTTGTCATAAAAAGGGACTCTGCATGCCAATGAATTTTTGATCATATTGTGGGTCAGTGTTGTCTATTTTTGCACATGCGACATGCATAGTTCCATCTTCCCAATTTCAAGTTCGTAATAATTTTGGAGTCTAGAAGCTGCCTTCTGAAGATTTCCCAATTCACTCACAACGTTGTTGCAGCACTGTGGGCATTAAAGATGATATTAATTGATGGTAAAGAGAGTACAAGAAGAGAGCTTCATGTTTTTGAAGATGCCCATACCTTCATTTTCGGTGCAGTTAAAATGAAACGACTGACCGATTTATTTACATAACAAAATATTGCGGGTATCATCAATAAAATAACTGAAGGTCCCTGCAGAGCTAGCTCTTCGGAAACTAGAACTTTCCGCAGAGCTTATTGCAACTAGCCTCTGATAATAGCTTTTAGACTCTAGACTCTAAATAGAGGAATAGAAAGCTGCCCTCGAATCGTGTTTGCCTTTGACAAAAATGCAAAGAACAGTCTTTGCTTTGTATTATGAAAACCTCAAAAAAAAAGGAAACGCCACTCTGAAGCTGAAGAAATCCAGTCCTAGCTGAGGACAACCTCGCTAATTTGATGACTCGTGGTAAGCAGTAAGCTTGTTTAGAGCCCCATCTACCCTTCTTGCCTGATTTTTTTATACACGCTTTTCTTTCGAAAGGAAAGATGATTCTAATTTTTTCTCATAATATTTTTCGAGTTATTTTAACACTGACTCTTGTGAAAATCAATCAAGTCAAATGTCCAAAGTTTAACATAAATTTCTTTGACAAAAATAATCAGAATTTGCAAAACGCGGAGTTAGATACATACAAAATAGAATAAAACAAATAAAAGCCGACTCGATGCCAAATATCTAAAAAAGAACAATATTCTAAGAAATTTTGTCAAATTTTGGTCGCTGAGTCTACCGAGTTTATATTAATGAAAGACTTTTAACTTGTATTTCAGACGCGTAAGTTATACGTTGCTCCTCAGACTACGGACGTTGTTTTTTTACTCCACCGAATTTCTTAAATGATTTCACATTTCATTTGAAGTATAACATTACGATACAAAACTTTAATTTTTGAAAGCGCTTAACACTGCCTTGAACAATTTTCTTTTCTGCAACATAGGCAAGATGGGAAATTGTGCTAAGATGCTAACGAATGTAGTCGTTATCAGGTATTTTTTATTATGCATAATATATATTAGCCTAATAAAAAAACGCCTTTTGTTTCATGTTTTGGAAGTGGTTTACGAAGTATTTCCTTTCCTGGATGTGATGGAAAGTTTCCTTTAGAACACTCTTAAGGGCACCAAATTTATTTGGCTTGAAATTTTCTACTAGTCCATGACGGATATAAGAAACTGAATCCAAAAAAAATGTTTCTTATATCCGAGGTGTTCTTATACGCAAACTCGTACACAATGAACAAGTCTACGGTGTTTCCACAGGCGTTTCTTATAAGGGAGGCATTCTTAAGGGTCTTAAGAACCTCCGCCGTGGACTGTAGTTTATTTGCATTGCGGAGGGTTATTGAATGGTCTTGTACCATTCGCCGCGTTCAATTTACTCAAAGAAACCTGGTTCGTTACTTCGTGATCACTTGAATGATCAGACTTGTATTTTAGAGTTTTTATCTGCTGTTTTCCACTTCTATGTGCCTTTCCCGATCTTCAGCCAATATACGATCAAGCTGTTCAACATTTCCCTATAGAGCGCAGTGCACGGTTTCGCATATTTTTGTATACCTTTTGAACACACTTTAGAGTGACAAATACTTAAGGCCGCAAAGTTGACAGAGACAACAAAACAACTTCATGGGACCGCTCCCTTGGCAGACATCACATATCCTCCTACTCAAATAGCTTCCCACTTTTATTACCTTCAATAAAAGTTCCAACATATATGCCCACCCTCAGCATTCACTTGAGCCCAACCAATGACCGTTTGCACCGTAAAACTATATCCCTATTCCCCCATGACGTCATTAATCACCAACGCCACAGTATTACAAGCATAATCCTGTCCGTAATCATCCACTACATAGTACCGTTGCAATTGACAACCAACTCTCAGCACAGCACGTCGATAGCATGTGGAACAAGTTAATCCCCGAGCTTTGCTAAATGTGTGTACATCCCCACGCACGCATTGCGAATTTTACGCACAACATTGTTGCGCACTTCGATCATCGATGATGATCTATATTCCTGTAGAGGAATATCCCCTCTGGCTAGACCGGGTCCTGGCTATATACTTTGCACTGCAGCCTACCCCGCCTCTATTGAAGTTCCGCAAGTATTGTAAATTACATGCCACTGCCACGTGTCATGTTGCCGCCAAACTGTGGCCGCTGTCAAATCCTCAAGCGAGATTAGATTTCCCTCCAAAGATGTGCTGGACGTCCATATTGAGTTACGTCCATCGAAACAATAGCAATTCAAGCGGCATGGGCATCCGCATCCTTTCTATGCGGTACCGGACAAATCATATTTAACTATTCTGCGCCCTCTGTGCCAATGTGACATAAATATGTACATGCGATGCTATTCTACTCGCTGTTTATGGTTGCTTGACATTCAACCGATATCGCATTGCATGGCAGATCTCCATTACAGTGTCCAACATGCGCAGTCGGTCGTAGCCATGTGGGTGACAGCAGAGGCTGTACTTTTTTCTTGAAATGTTTAATGACACCGTTGCTGTGTGTTCTCCACTCCATATGTCACGGTTAATTTGTCAAAACCAAAGAAAATCGTGATTTATGCAATGAATTTTCAAAATCCAATTAAATGGCGGTGGAACTGGATCTCGAACTCCTACTCGGATTAATCCGCACTCCCACCTGGAAGTCTAATTAATTTAAATGCGATTCGAGTTCAGTTCCCGATTGTGTCACATTAGACAGGGAATAAATCATTTCGCTGTCAAAGAAGCGCACGCATTTCAGGCAGTCGCCGCTGATGTGTTGCAACATACAGCAGCAGCAAAGACACTTGAAAGAGAATATTTATGCCCATTCGCGGAGAGAGTCTCTAAGCCGCACCGCAACTACATACACAACAGACTGTCAGAAGGTCTGGTTTGGTATACCTACCTAATGCTACGGCATGAGATATGTGACCGAAGATGCGAGACATGCGATATTTTATCGCCTCGGAGACAAAGTGATCAATTTTTCATTTCTAATAATCGGATATTGTATTGGAAATCCATCATCGAAGGGATCTGAAGGAGAAACTCTTGGCCTTAGCTGGGAATGCATTTGTGTGGCAGTGAAAGTGGTATTTCGCGGGACAATGGAATGTCACGGTAATATAACTTTTGTTGGGAAACTTTTGTTTTACAAATATTTAGTTGTCCCGTTACAACCATGAATGGGAAGTGGCTCTGAGTCATAATCCAGCAAGTGTTTAAGTTGCGAAACGTCAATTGCCATTGCACAGGAAGTGTATTGTGCTTTTCGGTATCACTGTCTTAAGAAGGACGTTTGTAACTTTTTGTACTGCCACGGGTCGCACACTATTGGCAGCCTTGTTAAAGAAAATCTTAAATTCGTTTGTCCTCTGAAGGACAGTTGGCCGACTGCGATGAAATGAGAAGAAAATGTTGCTCCATCAAGCTGTATGTTATGTCTGTTATATGGATTGGGTATAAGCCCTTGTAAAAGCTCTAACGAATTCACATAATTCACAGCTTCTATACTGATGTGTCGCACTGATCAGATAAAGCTATGAAACTCGTCTTAAATGCATTTACACTATTGGCCAGGAAGAAGGGCCCGAAACTGTTAACCTCTGTGGTTGAACTTTTGAAAATAGTCTTTCCTATCAGCTCAGATGGCTGAGTCTCGGACATCCACTTAACTAAAGAGTATTCAAGTTTATTCACTCGAAAATGTCGAAAATCCAATGTTGTTGATGCTTTCTTTCATATTTTTGGAATCCAATCACAATCTACATCAGAAAGTTCGTAATTGAATCTTCTTATGCATTCAATCACAGGACCAAACATTTTCTTATTATAAAAGTATCCTGCTCCCTGACTACTATCGTCCAACTGTGTCTGTTGGTTATGTATTTGACCCTTATTCAGTCAGTTTCACGGTTTTAAATCTAAAGCCCGAGTTAGGTTTCCAAAAATCAGTCGAAGAATTTTGTGTGTTTTAAGGGCCGTCGACGTTTATGAGTCTTCTTCGTGAATAGGGTCTCATATTAAGTTCGTCTAGTAATAGCTTTTAAGACAAAATAAATTTTGATGAGTTACAATAACCCTTCGCTTGATTTCTGAAGCAGTGACTCACCATGTGGTTAAGTTTTCTCAAAGTTATAGCGGTCTTTTGCGACATTTTGGCCGCAGCAGCGACACGGTATGGTGATACGGGATAAACTTGGCCCACATCCCCAACTGAGCCCATTTCTGACGTTCCTAAGCGAAATCTACAAAATGAAATCTTAGAGTATTTGTTACTGCGCCATCTGTTGGAAACATCTGACAAACACCCAAACGCATATCTATCCTGGGGAAGCTTCTCAACTTAGTGGTCAGTAATCGGCATAGAATTGGATTGAATTAGCAACAAATTAAAAACAAAAAAAAAAAAACAAAACAAACTCACAATGTTTGTGAGAGAAGCTAGTTTTCAATTCGGACCTGCTACGCCAACTATTTATTGCTAACTGTGGTCGGAAAACGATGTCAATGCCAAGAGCCTATGCAAAAATGTGAACAGACTTTTTGAAAATTATTCCCGTCCACCTTTTTGGTATCAAAGGCCTTGGTGAGATATTTTCCAGCTTCAATGGAGCAGCTGTGTTCTTAGCTGTTAATTTTAAACCGGAAATGTTCGTCCTCAGTGAATATTTGATCAGTTGTGGGCTTGTGAAAGCATCAAACGGTGCTGGTTAGGGCCAAATAAATTTATTGGAGGTTCACATAAAACAACAGAAAGGATCTGGTATAAATTGTGAGGGTGGCTGAAACCCTTATACAGATGACAAAGTCTAAAAATCTATCATCAGACATAGATTCGACAAAATTAAAAAAAAAGTCAGCTGAGTTGATGTACCTATCTCTCTACACCATGTTCTCTCCTGCCTCAATAGGGTGGCTGCCTTGGCTGCACTTAAGTTGACGCTACTATTCATTTGTAAACGGAGGTCTCAAGCTCCGTCGTTTAGGTTGAATGGGTCGGTTTGATAGCAGAGTTCGAGTCTTTTTCAAAAGGAGTTTTCTCATAACCTAAACACCGACTCTGTGTCTACAAGCTCCCATTTTCCATCTCTGCTGTAGAATTTTTTAGAATTTAATAAAAGTTGCAAGTGCGTCTATACCGTATCACTTTTTTTTTGTCCCTTCAGACAAGTTGTCGCCCGAAACTGCTTGCTCGTACGTGCCTCTTGAATGTGAAGTCCAATAAACTAAAAACAATAGTCCAAAGCGATATCATCTATCTGTAATTCGTTGGACCTCCATCACCTCAAATCTTGAGACGTATATATCAACGCTCGACATCGCCACCGTCACGACATATCACCAAAGGATGCTGCGCATAAAATCTTTATTACGCAAATGGTGGCCACATCTTCCCCCAAGGTGTCGCATGGAGCGCATATAGATCCGATAGATAGGAGTCCATTCTCATGACCCTTGGAATTATTCAAATTCGCCGTTAATGTGTTTACCTCTCTCTGAGGGATATCAATCACCGGGGATGGATGCGCCCTACCAATCCAACTGATTTCGAAGAAGCAAGCTCCAATAATTCCCAGCAACAGACACACACGCGGGTCTGCAAGTGGAGAATGAGATCTGATCAGCGCCCAACAAGCAACAAGCGAGCGACTGTGGGCGTGCTCGTCGGTGGGTACGCACGCTCCGTATTAACTTTAATGATACACTCAGCCGGTGTATTTAGTTACTCGGAGGGAGGAGGGGGAATCCATTAGCAATCTATAAAATGATTTTTATGCCATCATTAATTTGTTTCATGTTGTTGTGTGACTGGCTGGCGATTGTTTTGTCATATGGACGTGACGAATTGTATGCAGAGACAAAGACCAAGATCACACAGTAAGTATAGTTGGCCCAGTTCGGATTCGGATTCGGCATAGTGTTTCCATTTCGGTTTTTCCGGTTCAGTTTCAGATTGAAGAGAATACCCAGAGACGTCACCTAATGGCAGCGTTATTGGGTGACTTTTGGTGATCGAATGTCAGCCGTGATAAGATCTATCGCGACGTTAGTCATTCGAATGGACTTCCTTTTCGATAAGTTTTTTGTCGAACGGCGGCCGTGTGTGAGTACTGAGAAAGAGGGTTTCTCTGTCACTTCAGTGCAGCGAACGGTCGGGTGAAATTTATGTCGGAGCGATAAGTTTGGCTTTTGGATGGAAATTTATGGAACTGTTTTCATGATTTGACATTCGGGACAATTTGATACATATTAATGAGACGAAAGATTAACCGCACGAAGCACAATTAAAATCTCATGAATTCCGGCTTCAACAAGCTGGGCAGTGCATCCGAAGTGCATTTCGGAATATAGAAGGTGTAGTCTGTGGTGAGAGGTGAATTATATGGTTTTTTTTTCAGAAGAAGCAGGAATTAGCTGAGTGATTTGTACCTACTTAATGGGTGGGAATAAGTTACTCAAGTAGATCTTAGGACTACGAGAGGGAGGGTGAAAGAATTTAGGAAAATTCCCGTGGTGGTTGAAGTTGCAGAAGAAGGAATTACAACGATTGGAATATAATGTGCTGTATGAAAATCCTAGCGGAAAGCCGCCTGCTTTGCTAGGCGTTAACATTTGAATTATTTACAACTACAAATTTTGCTTCTGTGAGTCGAGGAGCTTCGATAAATGTTATTGGTATTTGATATAGTATTCTTATTAAAAAACATAAATCATTTTCATCTTTGTGATCACTTGATAAATTTGAATTAAAAATTAAAGACGCAATAATTTTGAAAACATAAGTTTTACTGTAAGTATGAGTGCCGTTCTCTGGTAATCTGAAGACTGCATTTTTTAAAAAAATGTCTAGTTTGCTACTAAGTTAAACATTACCATTACCATAAAACAGCTCGAGTTTCGGAACATTTATTCGAAAGTTGCAAAAGGTTTCTTTACAACATTTCCTCTCGATTCGAAAGTTGTACAGAGTAACATTTGAAATTGGAATCGGAAACAACCTTCCAAAAGTTTTTACTTTCGAATCAGATTACAGAGTTAGGCCCCTGAACGAAAAAACTAGATTGGTCGCGTACGTGACTTTTCATACGTGAGCCAGATATGCGAACTGTCAACTTAGTACTCAGTCACGAATTTCTTGACTAGATTCGTCGCTACCCCTGACCCCTCCACTAATGTCAACTGAAACACCTGCTCATATGAGCGATTTCAGTCAATCAAAACTAAAATACATCTATTCAGACAGCTGTCAGACTTTCTAAACTAGATACTTGAACGTCCCCATTATTACGATCAAAAATGTCAAAAGGCGAACTCAGAATGTGAGTTTTGAGTTTTTGTGAGTTTGTTTGTGAGTTTTTTAAAAGCAAAAACATCGTCTATATCTATACATATAATAAAACTGTAGTCGTTTTCATGTGTTAACGGTTGGCATGAAAGCGACTGCACAGATGTCGATGAAACTTTTTTTGAAATGTCCCTTAAGATCCTGAGAAGGACATAGGCTATTCCTTTCATTGCCATACCTATTTTTTGGGAGCGTTTTTTGTTTCTGACTTTACTACCTTTTAATCGTTTTTACACAAACAATTCTTAATCAATGCAAACAAAGCAAAATACAAACAAGAGCCAATACTTCCATAATTATTTGAAACCATCAATCAGCTTTCTGTATCATCTAGAAGCTGACCTACAACCCAAAATCTAACATGAAAAAACTAAATTTATTTTCTCAAATCGAAAATTATCAGTTTTTCTTGATCGCTATTTTGCTTTGGGGTGGGTCGTGGGTGGCTGGCGCAGATCGCATAAGCTAATACATGTCAAGAAAGACTGCGTGAAGTTTTCTCCGATTAAATGAAACGATAGAGAAGTATGCGAGTTGAGTGTGGATGTAATCAACAAAGACAATGTTTTTCTGAGGAAATACGCAGATGACTGATGACGTGCGATGATGGGCGTAAATATTTATATATTGAGTTTAAGGTTTTTGTTTTTGGTTGTTGTGATATTACCTATTTTGATACTTACAGTAATGAATTGAAGAATTCAAGAAGTGAAGACTGGCACAGCTAGAGGAATATAAGATTAGGCGTCGAACTACCGCATCAGTGAACGAGCTGTATATTCAGGGCGTTTAAAATACGAAATTGAGACATATTCCGCCAATTATATTATTGTTCATGCTTGAGAGTATTTGGGAGAGTTTCTTTTGGGGAACTTTTTAATTCCTTGAAATACAAAGCTCAATTTTATAACAAACGAGGTCTACTGATGAGCCAACCCACCAGATTGGGGCGAACACGAACAATTAAAAAAAACATTAATAATAAAATTAACCTAATGCATATTGTACGGTCAAATCCACGCCATTGTCCATATCAAGAGTATATGCAACTTTATGTGGTGGATTCAACATAAAAATGCCACTGAATTTTATGAAATGCTAGACATCCTGTCATCCTATTAAGGATTCTCTTTGACTACCTTCCCCCAGAATTACTTACTTAAATCATAAATAATTTATAGCTCGTTGTAGGCGGTGTTGGGTGTCCTAACCAGCCATACATCACTCGTTAAAAACGGAAATATTAATCCCTGTTTCGGAAGCCATTCCTAACCGCTGCTGATAAAGTGTCAACTGTCACAATAAATAAAACAAAAAAAATTCTTATATCCAAAATAATATATGAACAAAGCTATACAGGCACACGCGTGCCATATCCACTCTCTCTTCGTGTGACACAACTGCACATGGCAGGTACATGTTTTCAGCAAACGGTACAACGTTAACCCACACAATGTGCAGGTTGCGCAGGTACAATATTGATTAAAATTCCCGACATATGAAGTTCATTAACACCCAATGACGTACCTACCAGCGGAGGAGGTAGCTCATTGTCCACTTCGAACGCTGGCACATTGGAACACCTGACACATCCTCCTCATTGAGCATGCACCAGCATGGTAATGCAGGCAGGCATGCACACTATACTCGTACGGCACGTAGTATCCGTTTATTTTCATCGCGTCCCGATGGTCATTGTTGCAACCTCCATGACAGTCGGTTGGCTCTTGTGGGAAATTCGCTACCCATGGGGCCACTTTGAGTCATGGCCAAGGTGAATTCGAATTCGTTCTGACGCCACATAAAGCACGGTTTACCCACCGGCTTTTAAGTGACAATAATTCTTACACCCCATTTCTGTGTTGTCCCGCCTGCAGATATATGCACGAGTACCCCCAACTTCGAGGCGTAGAGTTGGTTGGGTGTTCCCGTACAAAGAAAACTTTTTATTTTCCTTTTCAGATTTACCTATACGTTTTTATGGCTCTTAATCGCTGTTCAATCTGTCAATACGACGAGTTGGGAAGACATAAAACCCCAAAACAACTTTATAGGTTTCGGACACCGTTCGCTATATGGATGATGGCTTGTTGGTCGTTAAGTTATTGTGTATTGTCAGTTTCCCAGTGTGGAATTCGGGATCGGAAAATCCAAAACTAACGCGAGTGAGATCACCTGTTAATGACTATACTTTACCATTATAGAGCCATAAAGACTGAGAAGGGTCTTTGTTATTTCCTTTTATTTTGTATTTTATTTCTGTTTTAATATTTGAAACTAATTTGAACGATGATGAAATGTTTGTGTGTGTCTGGTTTAATGATGGGGTTGGAAGATGACCTGGAATCTCCTGTACCTCCTTACCTCTGGTGGGGGTAGCAAATGAAACGAGTGACTTCTGAACGCAAAGTGGTTTTATTTCAGTATTCTTATTTATACTCTAATTTATAAGCTAAAATTATGAATCAGCATTAAATTCTATGGGAATCATTTTGTAATCTGATCGAAAAGCATCTGGTTTTGATGGGAATGGGAATGGGATACCTGAGAATGCTGATAATATGGTGATATTCTATGGAAATGCGAAATTTTGTTTGCTTAAGGGTGGGCAATGTTAGGATTAGGGTGGTCAAAGCAGCGGTCTGCAATTTTTTACATCAAGAGTTGTGCCACAATGAACCAACTTTCAAAAATTTAGTTATTTCGTTTTGGAAAATACAAATATTCATATTATCTACTTTTATCGATTTTTACGAAATGTGTGGACTCAAACTTTTTTGGCTGAGGCTCAAGTATCTTCCAAGAAAATTCAAGAGTATTGGTTTAAAAACCGCTCTTTAATTTCGTGTATCAGGTTTTGTGCGAGCGATTCATATTCGCATTCAATATACACGGAAGCAATATTTCGTTCGCCGGCGATTTCATCTAAGAATCCCAAGCCGTACCTACATGTTTATTGTGAAATGGTTGCTGTAGACTCTCCAAAACCCGCATGGAAGAAGGAAGTTCGATCAACTAGTTGGAAGCTATGCGAATGCATGATTATGCAAAGTTCATAGGGAATGAAATGCGAATTTACGGTGAATTGTATGTCACAGCGGTTTCTGTCCAATCACATCAAACAAAACATAATCGCCGGACTAGCTTCAGCTTCTTCTGGGGAAGAATAGGAAGAAGAGGAATTGTGCTAAATGGCGATGGAAAGAAGAGAAAAATACCGCAACTTAGGGGTCAATATTTGGAAGTCTTACGAAAACGTGTCTTGGTAAGAAGACCCGACGAAAAACCACCAGAGATGACTAAGGAAACGTTGAACGATGCGAAAGAGACAAAAAACAGGTGTTAAGTATTTAAGAATAAGCTACCTCTGCAGAAAGGAAATGGCAAAGACAACATGACTTTTGCTGTCAGCTTGGAAAATGATTAGAGCCAATCTCTGTCATCCCCGCTTAAAATGCAATTTAAGTCCAACAAGGCGGCTGGGGATGAATAATTTCATGGGAGGGAAGTATGGTTGCCAAAGTGAACTGTACCAATCATCGGACAACGATGACTCCTTAAACTGTGAGCACCATTAGTCTCTATAGATTGCACATAAAGGTTTTCCAATAAGAGGTGTTATTTTGGTATTCAAAGCAAAATGTCATTTTTTGAGATAAATGATCGTGTTAGTTGCAGAAACAAAGGGAAAAGATTCAATCGCTGGCAAAGGCAATCTGATTCGCGAACAAAGAAGAAAAAAATCTCAGACAAAGGCCAAGCTGTACCAATCAAAGACTATTAAAGGCTACGTTATTAAAACGGAGATAAAAACTCAACCGTTCTGGATCACGTTAGAAAAATGAATAATAATTTTTTATTTGGCATTTGACAGTTCATGGTTTTTCTCATATTTGACATTTCAGTATTTGACATGTAGGCATTGTTTAGGTGTCTGGTCGGCTGCCTCCAGTACTTAAATTTACGTCGTAGTCTCCAACAGATCGGATGTTTATTTCATAAAAAAGATGAAGGTATGCCGTTAATAATGAAAAACAACATCAGTCAAATGGCCACCACGAGCACGCATACAGGACCATATCCTTTTCATGAAATTTTCCATAACCAAATCGTAAAGTGGCTGCCCTATGTCCTCGATGGCCTCAAGAAATTTATCCTTGACTTCTTGAATCGACGCTGGGCTGTTGGCGTAGACCTTATCTTTCACGTGGCTGGCCCCAAAGGAAGAAGTCGCAAGGTGTTAAATCACAAGATCTCGGTGGCCAATTGAGAGATAACACGGTCCGGAAACTTTTCCCTTAAAAGATCAATTTCGTTACTTGTGGTTTTTCACCATTTTTGTAGTGAATTTTAATAATTTTAATGCGTTTTTGAAGCGTGTATCGTTCCATTTTTAGTAATGGCGTAGTTTCTACTTGTCAAATGTCAAAGAATAAAAGCTTCAAAAGTGACAGCTACCGAAATAGCGGGTCAAGTGGTCTAGCGATCCATACCCACTATCGATTGGTATCGATTTCAAGGCCGCAAATAAGATACGACTAGTCTTAGCATGCCTACGAAACTCGTTAAGTTGTATACCTGAATGAAAGTCGTATGCCTTCTCACTGAGGCTTTTGTAGCCGAAAAAGGTAGGCTTTGCTGCAAACTCTAGTATCGAAGTTACACTGAAAACCAAGCGAAGGGTCACTCTGGCCGAACGCTATTTCTTTGGCCCAAGAAGGCAAGTTATTAGTAGGACCTTACCAAGTAAAACCGAGAACACTGTATACAATAGAAGTTCATAATCCCAGGTCTGGCTCTATGGCACAAATGCATTGACATTAGCAAATACAGATTTGAAGTTAACCTTGATATTTCCGGTCCAGTTTGCGTCGCAGGGCTTCTACGGAGGTGATTCTAAAGTCAACTCTACGCGCTAGGCGGCAACTTTGAGATCAGAAAATTGTGAAAAATACTGTAATCAGGAGATTTTTGTAACCAGAACTTATTTATTTAACATTACTTGAGATTTCGCTTCTTGAATACTAACAATTGGTCAAGAGAATACAAGTTTTTCTCACCACAAATAACATTTACCGGAATTTTTCTGAAAACCCTTCGCCCACAATGTGTTGACAATTCAAAAGAATTATCTCAACAACTAAACACAGTTGACTGGCTTCCTGTCATTAACTGAACCACCTTGCACCGCCTGACCTCATGACACCCTTTTTCCTTACCACATATCTACCAGAGACCACCACCCTTTCCATTCACAGTCAGCGAGCGTCTGCGTTTAATTGATTCTTCTTTGGTAGTCGTCTCGCTGCTCAATTTAATGCAAGTCATAAACACATCAACCACTTTCCATTATCGCACATCAAAGCCCGAGCCATGACCGTGACGTCCTTCAATTGTAGCTACACCATCGCGCATCACCCCGAAATAACCTTACATAGTGCCACAAGTGCGCTCCATTCATTCGTTGTTGGGTATACGGTGACGGTCAGCCGCAGTCCAAATTAACTTGCACTCTCCTACGCTCGCCCGCGCACACAGTTTTCCCACAACAATCGCTTGACTACCTCCACTCAAACACCATCAGCAGCACCAGAGCGCAGTGTGTCGGTGCAGTGGCAGCAGACGTCCAAGATCTTCCTGATTGATGACTTTCATTTGCCACTCGGACAGTTGCACATTAATATCATGGCGAGCCACCAGCCTACCATAGACGCGCGAGAGGCTGGTCCGCTGTCCGCTCGACTCGACAGTGCTCTTCTAGAACACCCAGGAATTCAAAATATTCCAGAGCACCGCACCGACTGCGAAAGGATCCTCACGCAACACCAGATAACTATATCGAGAAGAATATTCCATTAGCATAATCTGTGCGAGACCTCATATGTCAAAGCCCCCGAAGGTAGACTGGACACTCTCCCGGTGAACTATTCCCTTAAGCCCTAGCGTACATATGGCCGGCCGCCCAACAAATGATGTTCCGCACTTAATGCCATTTCAAAGCGATTTGAGTGGTCAATTTGATAAATTTTTGTCATTTATATAGCCACGGGGGAAACGGACTGCGCGTAGCTTGTTAAAAACACGCAGGGCTCTGCCGCATTCCCCGTCCTCACAGGCGTTAGCAATCTGCGATCGCACCGCCCGATAAGATCTGCCTATACCAGCGTCTATGTGTGAGTGTGTTATCCGATATTATTGATTTTAATGTTTTCGTATGTTTTGAGTCCTGGCATTATGATATCAATTTTTCAGTCACACGCTGGAAAATCACCGGCTATTAAGAGACGGTACGGCGATGCAATGAGTGCGAGGCGATCGATTTGTGGTGCGGTCGTAGTATTGTGTGCTGCTTTTGGCGGATTCAAGAGAGCTGCCTACATAGAGGGTACAAGAGTATGTGTACCGCGCGTCTTATTATTATTATCACAGCCAGCAGCCTCTAATCTGAGATCATATATAGGCAAGAGATGGAACTACAAGGTGGGAATGGCAGAGGAAGCCTCTGCGAACAGGTGCGAACTGCGAGTGCATTAAGCGGGGTGAAGACAGTAGCCCCAGGAAAAGATGACCCGACTTTTGAAACAGAAATTTCTCCATTCAGATGTCTAGGGAGACTTGTGATGGGCACTTAAATAAATAACTATTTATGCAACAAGTCTATTTAAAACGCTGAGACCAGATTCTCGCAACGAATGGAAGGGACCTACCATTTTCTGCTGTATCTTTCTTCTTTTTCGCAGGAAAATTTCGACTTCTTGATGTTTGTCGGAGCCTAAGCCCTAAGCCACTCGCGTACTTTTATTTTGTGATACGTACGTTAATTACTTCCTACAAAACGTAAGCTATGCTACACGCCTACAAAGTATATACTCCAAATGGACTCATCGATCACTCATAGAGACGATGTTCTCATTGCTGTTCTCAGTTTGTAATACTGCGATTTCTTTTGAATCTTCTTATTCCGTCATCTACCTGACCGCTTTGAACTAACAACAATGTGGTATACCACAAGCAGTATACTACAAAAACAACAATAATTGTATAGGAATTAACTTACTGTTGTAGTTTTTTTCAGTATACTACTGTACCACACAGTACTACAAAAAATCCTTATTACAAAGTACGTTATAGCTTGTGTTTCGGTTACTACATGAAGTAGGCTACAAAACGCACACCAATAATAGTGCAGTGTTCTCTTGTAGTAGTGCTTTGTATACTACAGTGTTGTCAGTACTACTGAATAATTCGAGTGCGCTATGTAGTATATTTCATGTAGTTTGGTGCACCCTTGATAGTGCGTATTTTGCAGTATACAACACTTTTGTGGGAAAGCGTGCAGTTTGCAGTATAGTCTGTACTACATGTGGCGTGCGTTTTGTTTTATACTACCCTGCATGCAGTACATATAACTTAAGCAAAACAAAAGAACCACATTTATAATAGGATATTGAATGAAGTAAGTGGTTACTGCGCTCGACTTATGAGCGAGAGTTCTCAGGTTCATTCCCTGGACAAAACACAAACCACATCTTAAGGTTTTGCCGTCCTTCCCGAAGAGTAGGCTCATTTCAAATCCGTATAAAACCGTAGATCTCTTACATCTATCGCAAAAATTATTGACAAGCCACAGAAGCGAATAGTTAGCTAGGCCATAAGTCCTATATATGGACCTTCTGCAGCAACTTCCTGGTCTGACCAGAATCACCCGAAACCGCCCCTGAAGTCCACTTTCCACAACCCCTCTACTGTAATAACAAGTGCGCCTGTGCAAATATGTACACAAAATCACGATACAACTGTCCACCGCTACGCAGTCTAACTGCTGACCATTACTCAACCTAATCCCAGACCCATTTAGGAGTTGAAATGAAAAATGATTCGCGCTGAAAAGGAAAAAAACAACAAAAAAAAAACATTTCCACCACGTATAATCTAGGAAATTCATTTTCACCGATAGGCCAGGTGAATTCGCCTTCTCGCCCTGCTGCGCCGATCCTCTATGGTCCTGTCGGCTGCTTCACATCAGCTTACCGCGCATGGACACAGCAGGCCAATAGAGAAATTGAGTTGTTCCAACGCTGGTTGTAGATTCTGCGATCATCTGACTGCGATAGCCGCGATGAGCGGTAAATATCATAATGGGATCGCATTTATATTCATATTGGCACAACAGATGTCGTTGGTGCGCGCCATCCTTTGGATTATCTTAAGTTTTCTCCTTTTTTTTCGCCTCTTCTAAGATGGCTTTGTATCTCTAGGTGGAACACGGATAACGGCGTCTTAAAGCAGCACCATCATTTTGTGTGTTGGGATTTTTCTTTTTCTGCACGGGAATTTCGGACTAAGGCAAGGAATCCAATTAATTGAGATCGGACATCTTTCCCAGAAGAGGCTGCCGTGCCGTGCGTGGAGACGGGGAGGAATGCACGCGCCCCATGGGGAATGTCCAGTGACATTTCGATTCGAAATGTCATTGCCGCGATTTTGATGTTCATCAGCGAGATTCGCAATTTTGATTTGCGATTTTAATTTTCTTCTCTCTAAGTTGCATTTAATTGATGGTATCATTGGCATGACGATCGTGGGCTCTTTTGGCGCTTTTGGCGGATAGATGGACGAAATGCCGGTTTAAGTGGTCACTCACCAGAGCAGCGGGTATTCGATTGGGACTGTAATTAAAATTGACAAATTCTCACCAGAGGTACCGAAAAGTTTGGACATATCTCTGACGGAATGTTCGTGATGCGTTCAATTAACCAGAAGATGGAGTGCCAATAATCGCTGTTTTGATGGTCGGCTATAGGCATTTACCGGCTGCTCTGAGGGATTTGTGCGGTCATGATGGATTCGGATACATTGGTGTGGGTTTAGTTGCAATCGAGTAATTTATTGAATAGTCTTAATTGCTCACTTTTTGCGAACTGCGACTGCGGCGGTAGTGGTGTTCTCGGAAATAATTATCACTTGGGAATCTGGTTTTCTGCCGAAGGGAGAGGTTCCTTTGTGAGGTAAAGTTGATTGAAAATAATTGCTGCAGTTCCCAGTACTGAAACAATTCGAGGCATGTTAGTTAACTCGTATACGGGTTGTTGTAACAGTGTTTATGACGGATGGCTTACAGCTTGATCAGTGTGCACCCAATATTCGTTTTGTACAGAGATTAAGGCATTCGCGACAACTTATTGGATGAAGTCTGTCTCTAACTAGAGCACTAAAATGTATGATCCTCGGGGAGCACTTTGTCCATATCTCTGGCAAGGCGACGATGCCTACAGTTTCATGGCGGTATCATATAGTTGCAGGCCGCAACCACTCTTCCCATGCGAAGGACGATGGACCTCAAGCTATCAAGTAAACTTTCCAAATCGCATGGCACGAATTTAAAATTGTGAAAAGCCTTCCGAGAGGTCGTTTAAGTAAAGGAAACTGCTGCCCTTACCAGCATTCGACACAAGCAGACTTTACAGTGACTTTATTTTTAAAGCACTCACTTGTTTCTCGACGTTAAGATTGCTGAACGCCTCCACTTGGAACTACCAGAGTCCCAGATATTGTTTTCCCTGAATTTTAGGTACAGGTCAGCCAAAAGGCTCCACAAACTGATTTAATTAAACCACCTGAGCATCTATATGACCTCTGGTGGTTAAGGAAAATATGTTGACCGCTAAAAGATGTACTACCCCTTTGATGGGTTGCCGGGACTTTGAAACTATGATGATGAACAAGAAAAGTTCCGCCGCATGTATTGCTCGTTCATTGATGACACAATTCGGCACGAATAGTCATTGTACCAGGAAATACTGGCAATACAGAATTGGAGCCTGGGGTCTATATGCATTGGCTTCATTTGCTCATTTTTCAATATTTGAGGCAGCGCGCTACAGCCTATTTAGCCCTCTTTAGGATGTCAAAACTCGGTGTTTTCTTTAAACCGATGTAAAGGTTTGCAATAAACTTTCTGACATATTTTGCAAGCCTGTTTAGCTCCTGCAGAGGTATGCCATCGACAGCTAGTCAAATAAATTGTTGGCGCAACATGTTTAGAGGACCCTAAGGCGCAGGCTCTTGTGTGACTCAAAACCTTTGAACATGCAAGACCTTTCTATCTACTGGCGCATTTTATGTTTGGGGTATCCACAGAGTAATCTAGTCTAAGGCTGCCGACGTACCGCCTGTTTTGATGGACAGAATTCCCAGACAACCTTCGTTGAGTACTATCCCAGTAAGACACCTATATAGTGTTCAAAATATTCACCGAACCGAACCGATTTAAAATTGATTGCCATCTCCACTTGCCCAATTGACTGGCTTTCAGACAGATAGTAATGTCCACCAAAACCAGTTAGTAGAAGGCTGCCTTCAATCCACTCATCCGCAACACCAGAAGTGTCTTTCCCAATCACCTGCGGAACACCCACATGGGCTCCTTCTTTTCCAACCTGCCTACGCTTGCATTCAGCAACCAAAATACACTCCTTCCGCATTTAGTTGTTTTACGTCCTGTTTACCACTGATTGAACACTTTGCCCAATTATCCTAATTATATACTCGCAGTTATAATCGTGTACCGGTTTCGCACATCCACATACAGACCCCAATCGAGGGTGGTCCCTCGCAGGGATAAATTTACGAGTTTTTTTTTTGTCCAGGACGCGCAGCAATCGGCAATAGTGATGTCAGACTTACACCGGCATCCTGTTCCATATTTATCACCCTTTAAACGCGCTAAAATGATGACCTAAAATATCACCTGCTCCCCGATCGTAATTCATATTCGAGACACAATGGTGGCCACAGACAGAAGCGGCTACGGACAACGACGACGACGACGACTTGGCAAAAGGACTTCTTCCAGCCAGAATGTGAATCGGAATTGAACGGCTCTCGTGGCTCCCGAGGGCGGAGCCAGGCTATCAGCGCTGCCAAGCCCAGCTTGTTTACCCAGCTACAACGATAAAAACAGAACTGCAACTGCATGCAAGGAGGACACAAACAGAAAAAAAAAAACAGAAAAAAAATGAAGAACCTCTCCTGCCTCCATGACGGTGTCCAGCCCAACAGCGCCATCTAATTTGAAATAATAATCTGTAAAATAAATTAAAACATAACACGCGGTCGCTGGAGCGGTTGAGTGTCGGCCGGCGATGGCGATGGCGGTGCAGAACGTCTCTGCCAAGTCCGACTCCGAATACAGGTGCGGCGAGTCGCGAAAACTTCAAATGGAACGACGGGACCAAAGCAAATATTAATTAAGGGGCGAGGTAAAACGTCGATTAACGGGCCACAATTTAATCACTATTGAATGACCGACCGCCCAGTTTATTATTATTAGTCGATGTGCGATGTGTGCGCTCCATCTTCTCTATGCGGTTGCATCCTTCGCTGGCTCTTTTATAACATCATCATCAGCATCAGCATCAGAGAGTGTGACTTCCCCCATCTGTCCAGTGCACTCATACACTGGGCGCAATCAGCACTTGTCTAACATGTTTGTTGGCCTCTACCGTGTCCTATATCTACCTCTGCTGACTCACTTAGTCGCTTCTAATTCGACACCAGAAGCAAATGCGTTTCCGTGCGCCTGCGCATCCGCCCGCCACACACCTATTCGCATAAGTACTCGAAACTCACCCAACAACCATAACAACAGCAGAAATAATAATTAATTGAGTCTTCTGCTGAAGGCCATTTGTAAATGTAGCAAATGCTTAGAATTAGAATAGTTAATATGAATTAATTTCGCGGCGGACAGATGCAATACGTCGCGTCGCGTCGCTCTGCATTCGAATGCGGGCTCTAGCCCCTATGTGTGTGCTGTGCAATGGATTGAGGCGCATCTTTTGCGGCTAGAATGCGCCAGAAGGGGGTCTCGGACGAATGGGAATGGTGACTGATTCCCTGACCGTAATGGGAGTCCATCATTTAAATGCAAGGTGTAACAGTAGGTGTCTTCGGGAGATGAGAATTTGAGTGGTTGCACAACACAGAAAGTTTGATGATGATGATGATGTGGCAGACGGCATGATTAATATCTTTAATCGATGCGTGCTTGAACATTTGATGTATGGGCCGAGCGCATGCCATGGAATTCAATATATCAGATTGCAGCGGGGCTAATTAATTTAAGCTCGTTATGGCGCACTTTGTTGCATTTAAAGAGAAGAAACAACAAGCTGGCTGGCTGGAATCAAAATGCCAGAGTGGCAGGACCTTTAGATGTTGCGGAGTCAACGTCAGTTGGCCTTGAGAGTAGCCCGTTTTTTATGAGGGAAAGGTACCGGGGCGCGAATTTACTGATATACAACTGAAACTATGGTAAATGCCAAAACTCTGGTATGAGAAGCACAAGTGTCAGGGACGAGTCTAGAAGCCAAGAATGAAAGTCACAAGTGCTCTCTATAAAGAACACATGCTGGTGATCCAATGGGAAGTGACACCTTGAACACTTGTAGGTCTGGGGTCTGGGCTATGCAACAAAACTAGGTCGGTGAAGGCATGCAGGTGATGTGGTCATTGTTGGGACGCCATAGGGCATATTTTTTTTCTTTTTCTGTTCTACCGGCAATTTCATGACTATTAACCTCCAGGTTACTATCCCCGATACTCGCATACGGCATCTGCAGCCTTGAGACCGAGGTGGCCTTCTTCTCATTCAGGAGCCCTGTGTAGTTTAGATTTATCGACCTTCCGTCGTCGCATTTTAAAGGAACAAGAGAAAGGTAATTCAAAATCTTGCATCCTTGGAAAGTCCGCCTTAATTTTACTCATTCTGATATCGTTAGTCAAACAAGGTAAGAGCGTTGCCTACCTATCGTCAAAAAGTCTCAGCTAAGGCGTTTTTTCCCTATTACTCTCGACAAACGGGACTCAAATGATTCCACGAGGAGAAGTTTAACAACGGCCTCCATAAAAAGTTGCGATGCTAACCCACGCTATACCCTGTGGGACTGTATACCAATGCAACGAATTAGGCGATTCACTTTAAAAATGTATGGTAAGCTCTAAACCTAAAACTTTTCTTTGGTTCAAAAGTGAGCGCTTTTGGTAGCGACAATAGAGAAGATGCCCAAGACTTAACCTTGAGTATGGATGGAAACCTAATTCCGTAGAAAGCAACAGTAGAAGTGCTCAGGGCTCTAAAAAGAAGTGAAAACATCCAGAGAACCTCCTAATCGGATGACATTTTGTGTCAATTAGAAGCTATTTCTGTGCTTATCATCTTTAGTCTCAAAAAATTCGTATCTACTCAGTAGGTAGCTTCTCATTAGGTCACATGAGTCGTGTTAATAAAAAGGCACATTAGTCCTACTTGGGTTCAAAGCTGAGCCGCCACTTCTACCTACCTACCTAGGTAGCTTCTCAGTAGTCCGACTTGTAGCAACCGTATTCAAGTTTCATTTTAATGGAAATCGCAATGGCTCAGTGGATATAGCTTGCTGGCGTGAGGGGTATCAAGTTTGATCCCCAGAAAAACACACACTACATCCTAATATTTTTTTTCCACTGCGTTACCTCTAGCTAAAATTTGAGGTCTGACAAACATTCTCGGCATAAAATTGGGACCTACAATTGTCTATTTTTTTTTCATTTCTCCCTAAATATGAAACTCACCCAAACGAATTGTTGTGAGAAGCTAGGGCCTAGGGTACCTTTATAGACCTGCCGGGGCACCCATTTGTATTTTTATGTTGATTGAAAGAGTCTCTCCTGGAAAATTGGCCGACCGCTTTGATTAATGGAATGGGACCCAGGTTTTTAACGGTTGTTTTATTTTGCAAAGTTTCTGAAATTTTTGATGGTAACTTTGGTTAAAAACGTCAAAAGTCGCAAGCAACAATGGACGATTGAATGGCTAAGTGCGACTCGACGTATGGACTTTTATACTCGGGAGTTGGAGTTATGTAGGTAATTTTTGGCGGCTTCTGACAATTTATCTCTTTTAATTGATTTTCTCTTGTCATGAAGTGATTCTTGTAGCTTCATATTTATTTGAGCAATTAGCACTCGACTACCAATTATTAAATACAATAAATATAGGATGCTTACAAAGTTTATTTTGTCGGTCTCCTCGGATCATCTTCTACTTTTTGTCTTCTGTATATTTGCAACCTTAGTAACTTTTGCATTTTTTGTACAAAAATATTTTATTTTTATCTCTATCTAGACGCCTTTTACTGTACATAAAAGTGAAATCTGGTTCCAGGCGATTCGTATTTCATTCGCTTCGAGTTCACCGGGATAAGATATTGTTCGCCAACGACTGCAATATCCAAGGCGATACGTTATACGCTGATTTTCCATCAAATGTTCATGGAAGAATCGCCGGCGATTCACAACAAAAACTCGCGTGAGAGATCAAGCTGACAGCGAATTGGAAACGATATTAGAATTCACGGGGATAGTTCTTGTGGTAAAGCAGAAATTAAAAATATACGGCATTTTCTGTAGAATTTTATTATTGAAAGGGAGAAATAGAGAAAGCTCTATTTACAATATTTGATTGGGCACACATTTAAGTCTGCTATAATAATGCCCGTTGCAAGACAAAGTGCACACATGTATTCTTACACTTCTTACTCGTCGTCATCATTCAGCACCAGGCACAGTTTTTGTTTGTCTGTCAGTTACCATATGCCATTCCAAGTTAGAGTGAGATAGCATTGGATTAGTTATTGGATTTTCTAGGTGTCACACATATTTTGAAAATTTGATTAGACGATAGTTTGCAACAAAAATACATATACCACTTTATTTTACTACCTATTTTCAAATTAATTGTTACGACACCGACGTTCGCGATACCTTCATCTAGAAGAACGCATTCGGCCATTGCGCCAACGGGTTACTGAAAAGTGAACAAGCCGATGAATTTTGGCAAAGGCGGAGTAACTATTTGTTATGCAGTGCGAATTTATTGATCCCCTGCCGAAATTGGTGCATGCAATGCATTCTGGTTTCACGACTTACTAAATGTCACTTTGGATGGACACACATACGCACTCTAAATTAGTTGTCCACCAAAGTCAAAGTTTTCATATCTGTTGGGGTGTTCGCCATTCCACGCCAATTTCACTGCACTAACTCATGCAACCTCACTTTACACCTCATTACCGAAAAACCGCCACAAATCTTACAAAATTTCTTCGCAACGACAGTTGCCTGTTGCCTGCCAATGGAAACATGCCAAAACACACTTAAGCCCAACAATAAAAAATAAAAAATCCTCCGCACAAACAGTCTGCAACTGATGTTTATTGTAAATTATTGCGATTCTCATCAGATGAGTGTCCATGCCCAAGTGCTTTGTCGTTTTGTGTTAACGTCCGTCGCAGCTCTCCCGCGAAGACTCCCAGTAAACTGCATCTGCGGAGGGTTTCGCATTCGCATTCCCTTGCAATATTCCCAGCACTCATAACAATACCTCATAAAGAGGAACTTATGTCGTTTTGTTGTCGGATCAGATCTGCGCACCGATTTATGCTTCTGGGCCACACACTCGCAAAATGTTCGCCATAAGCTCATCTCACGAGCCAAATGATTGTGGATTTTAATTGCGACGCGTAGGAGACATTTATCGGCGAGACCGGGCCGCATGAATTCCATTTCGGTGAATGCAATCATAGATACGACGACGGCGGCGACGGTTTGCTATCCCGGATTTAATTAGTGATCGCCGGGCCATTCCGATCCCGAGACCACGCATCGATGGGAGAAAATCACCGCAAACATGACAATCGCCTGTGAAATCAGGATTTATGTGCCGATCAACGCCATCTAGGCCATTGTGTTGGACAACATTACTGAATCATAAAACATAATCAGCATCGGCGCGGCAAACGGTGGACTCCGTCATCGTGATCGTCACCATCACACCGCCATTGCCATTAGGGAACACACCTTCATTTAGAAAAGCAAATGACTCTTGAGTATGTACATATATGGTTCCTTCACTCCTTCAGGACGCGCCAGAGGTGGGAGATTATATTCCATTATTTATGAGCAAGATCGCGGGTCTGTCGTGCCAAATCCATGCGGCCCGCCACTATACTCAACTTAAGATATCGGCCGAGAGAGAGCCTGTGCAGTCCCAGCCCAGTCCCGTTCCCATATGGCGACATCTAGTTGATGGCAAATGCATTAAAATCGTTACACCTAATCTGACCGAACAGGGATTGTGAGAGGATCAATATGTGTGTGCACACAATTCCATTAATGGGCGAAAATGTGGGTGGGTTTGTTTGCCAAGTGCCTTGGCCGTGCCGGTGACGACGATGACCGTTGCGTTGCATCTGCCCGTGGGCTGCTTCGCAATGCGAAATGCAAATCTGATTGTTGAAGTGCAATGGTCCTCTGTGTATGCGCTGTGTACCAACTGTGGGATGGTTGAAGCGCTGGCGCAATTGAGTAGGTAACACTCGGTCTGTGTTATCTCTGGCGATTGAGAAGCGCTGAAACTCAAGTTCAGAATTCTAACGCGACACACTCGCGTAGTTTGTAATGGAAAACTTAGTGCACCGATAAAAGTAAGTGCAAATGGTGTATACAAATTAGATCACGCCGCAGATGACTGTTTGTGTGGCGAACTGAGTTCGGTTGTTTATGGTGCTAATTGAATGTTGACTCACATCAAATGCGGTTAAGACGCTTGATACAATGTAGTGCAAGGAAGCGATATGGTCCACCTCTTGTGAGTAGTACCAGTACATTGTACGTTAATGTATGTCCGTTGGCTCTTACTCTGCCAAGGAATTGAACATCGTAAGCAAATATTGATGTGTGTGTGTGGTTATAGTGTCCACTGTGCCTCCTATTGCAAATGTTCGACGTGCGGGAGTTTAAAATTGGTCTAAGAAAGTTTATTTTTAATCAAAAAATGTTCCAAACAAAAATATATCCTCAGGCTAATGGTCGTGAGAAGCTAGGTTTAGGGTCTTAGCTTTTGGTAACTTAACAAACACGAAAAAGCCGGAGACGTAGTAAAATAATTCTAATACAGTGTTATATCATTAGGATGGTTTTTCCCTCTGACAATAAATTTTTTTCCCAATTTTTTCTTACGGCATTTAGTCAAAATTCCCACAATTTTCACACTTGGGGAATTTTGAAGAAATATAAGACACGCACCGTATTTTTAATATATTTATGAACAAGAAATTGTGTAGTATTGAAAAAGGGCAAACAAATATTCTACAAGGAATTTAATTGGAAGAAGGAGAAAACGAAATTGTGGCATTACTCGAGCGTGTTTTTTTTTTGTAGTAGATTTCTATTACATAACAAGCGATTTAGATCGGCTAGTTTTGGGAACACTGAAAAAGATAGTAGAAATATGATCTTGGGTTAAAATTGAAGTCGATCGCTGGTCGAAATTTCAAATTATGATCTCATTCACGTCCAATCAATTCAAAGTAACACCTAAAATGTACCAGTTTGTGGGATTTTATCACAAATGCTTGCGACTCTCAGGCTGATTGCTTCTAGACGGAAAAAGTCAGAAAAATGTTAACCAAAAAACCTGTCGCTCTTTTTGAGGCATTTGGTTTACAATTTCTTATCCCATACCAAGTATGTTGGTAAAAGTTCCCTAATGGGTGATCCCATTTTTTACTTGAGCAAGTGCGGAGGTTTGATCCATGTAAACGTGAGGGTAAGTTGCTGGCAGCGTTACCAGACGTTTCAAATATTTCTCCCTAGACAAATCTGAAATACGCCCAGATTTAGCTATTTCCTAAAAAAAACACGATCCTTAGAGAAAAAAAAATAGTTGAACACAATTCCAAAAAATAAATCCCCATATTTCCCCCCGGCGGTCAAAAAAGAACCCCTAGATCTGGGGGAAAACCCCCCACACTGGCAACGCTGGTTGCTGGTCTTCGCCCAATATTGCGGTGTTAACCATTTGCAAATCAATCTAAATCGTAGTTGAGTGCGACTTCGACCGCGTATAGGGGACATTGACTTTTTCGAAGTGAACCTTGCTAGCTCTTGGAGACACTGGGTCTTCGAATCCGGATATACAACTCCCAACTTAGTGATTAAATCGTTTAAGTTTGGAAAGGTTTCGCAGACTGCACTTGAGACTAGTCCAAATATTAATCTGGAGTTTGGCACACTTAAAAATATGTAGCTTGATCAGAATTCTTTGCCCACGTGTTGCCTCGCCCCTTCGTCTTATCTCGCCCATATTTTTCATTGTGCTTGCTTCAGTCTGCATATATCAGTTTATTGATACCATCTTCTATGCTCAAATTCAGGATTTTTTTTTATTTTTGTGTAGGAGGTGGCAAGCCCCTGTTCCGAAACCCTTTGTATGTACAGCGCTTTTGACCTCCTCCGAAGACCGACGAATGTATGACTGCCCATCGATAAAAGATCGGATAATTTTTCTGGAAAGGAGTAACAGACTAACAGGTTGATGTACTGCTGACGATTTCATACACAGTGTGGCGCCAAAGTAACTTAATTTTGAAACAAATTAGGCACGTTCCGTTTTTAATTTACTTTTGTTTTTTAGGTAACCTACCTTGGTCGGCTTATTATTTTCGCAGTAAAATTGATCCCACAAGACGAACCAAAAGTGTTAAAAGTGTGATTTTCAAATCTGAAATTCAACACATTATCAAAAGTTTATGACATTGGTGACATAATTTCGCCAATAGGTGCTTGTCGATAGCCTTCATCGACCTGAAAGACCTCACCCTGACCGGGACTGAAGCGAATGTGAAATGCACTCTGGAAAACATTGTCGAGATTTCAGATACATCGACACATAGGTGATTCCTTCAACTCAGAATATCCCGAAGGTCTAAAAACATGATCGTAGCTATTTCCATTGAGGCAAGATGTAATGGTAGTAGACTCCGAAAACGCCTAAAATGGTGCTGCAAAGACAATTTCTCAACGACCAAATAATTTCTTATTTGAGGGTCAAAACTATTTTCATTTACGAAAATAACCGCAGCAGTGAACGTGGATAAACGAGTAAAACTAAATTAAAAAAACACCAAAAATATCCTACGAAGTGTAATGGAAAACGCTCAAGAAGAAGCCCGTCTCTGTGGCGGTGGATTGGATTGTTTATATGAAACCTAACTAGCCCAGATAAATCTCTATAATCCATTCTTTTAGTTTTTAAAGAAATTAAAAAAGCGATTACCAAGTGACTTTCGCTCCACCCTGTAGTAGAAGTAGAGATGCAGTGCAAAATTTAAACAACTTCCTGGCATGGATCAACTTCAACGGTCTTGGTTCAATAGTCTTCTAAAGCTCTGTAAGACCTTGTGTGGGAAGTGTATAGGCCGCTTTAGACTGGTTAAGCCTATTTGAGTCTTTTAGCCGCAGTTTCACAACTTGTGCTTCAAATTGTCTTTGCGTCTGTGACCTCCGAACAATACCTGCATCAATATTTTTCAATTAACCAAGTATCGTGTCCATCTGTAACCCAGAGAACACCCAACCAGTATAGGAAACACAACCCAAATCAAAATCGTATGCACACTCCCCTAGAGTCAATTCCGTAGCCCTCGACGACAGGAGTCTGGGGGAACATCATTATGCTGGTACCTTTGTCGCTTGCAGCCAATTTCTCATATCGCCATTAATAATAGCGGCAGCAGCAGCGCCAACAACCCGAGTGCAAGAATCCATTTACAAAAGTTTCACATTCGTCCATACTGCCGCTGCAGATACGCACTGGCACTGGCACTGGCACCGGCACCACTCACTCGCCCGTTCCGGTCCTCCCGGGAAACAAATGTTAAATTGCCCTCTCGGAATTATTAGTAAATTTGCACGGATTCTCATTTTGGCTGAGTAGAGAGAGCCCCCTCACTCCGCTCATCACCACCGTTGGCGGGAACAAAGTGTGGACGCGACTTTATGTATGGTCGCTCATAAATCACACGGGAGCGGCGCTTCAGTCTCATTAACCGGACAGAACAGACTCTTAAGGTTGAAGAGATCGACGGCCTATGCGCGCCGCCTGCGTTCCTCCTCCTTTGACAGAGCCAAGCATTTTGCGAATCATGGCGGATTTGTATAAATGTCACAACACGGGACCGTATTGTCACATGTCCAGCATGGTGGGGGGAAACCCCCAGATGAGATGCGTTTCATGCGAATCGCTTTATGAGAAATCACGACCAACAGATAAGTGAGACATTTAAGAATGCCTTCCCCAGTGGCAGCGAGGTCGTGCCATGTCCTCGATGGTGGTGGTCCAACAGCGATGCAAAACGAAGAACAACAAGTGGTAATATGTGATCATGACCATGAGCGAAGCTTGCAGTGTGTGCGCGAGTGTGTCGCGCAAGTTTTGTGCCCCTGATAAATTTCCTGTTCAGAAATTTACATGCTACCGTATGAGCAGGGGTTTTGGTTTATTTTTTTTTTTGCCCTGATTCACCGTTCAGAGTTGCATAAAGATTCGGATTGGGTTAGAAGAGTTTGCTGTTTCATTTTTGTTCTCTTGACAAATTAGGTTGGTTGTAAATGTGACATCCAGAGATCAGTGGCCGACTGCAGGAGTTGCCAAGAAGAGGAGCGAACAACGGATGAGTGTTGGCATTGAGGGCACATGACGGGATTAATGTCCCGAATTATGCGGTTTATAATCTCTCTTGCCAACTTTTCGGTTGTTGTGCAGACGCCATTGAGGTCAATTAACTTCAAATTTTTGTGGGCAAATACGGTAATTGGTAGGCATGGCGAGATGGCGCGTTGTATACATAAGGAAGTGATTCATGTTTTAACTTTTTGATAATCATTCGTTTAGAACGGTAGAGTGTTATCTTTGAAAATCAGGCCTGCATCCATTTATTCTTCATTCTTAATTTATATTTCTGACTCGGAAGGTGATGAAAGGCTCGTCGAGCGACCGGAAAAGGTATATCGTGTTCTCGTCGGAAGCTATTTAGTTGAATGATCCACCAGCAGAGGCGTTTTTTTTCTAATTTCGTAGAAACCGCATTTGCTCATTGAACAAGATTTTCTTCCTAGTCCCGCGAGGGTTTGGTCAGGCTTTATTGCCTGCTTCAGAGACACAGTCCGCATTCTAGAGAGAGTTGAACTGCTCTTGCGTAAACTATGTCTTTCTGGTATTTTCAGGTCTTTAGAGCTCAACTGCTTGACCAATCGGGACGCTGCCGAAGTCCATGGTTTTCAAGTCTCTTCGCGTCATTCAATTGGCCTTTTGATAGCCTTCAAGCCTTTCATGACCATATTAGCCACCATTATTTAGTTAGTTGGGTTCCTAGAGCTTAGCAGCTTTAAGAAATTGTGGAATTTATCGTCGGTTCAAGTTGTGCCAGCTTGTGTAACTAGATCGAATGTTTCTTAGCAAGGAACTGGCTCTTGATCTAGGGTATTGAGTATTTTTGGATGGATTCGACAGCTTATATCTATTTAAAGCGACCTCCTCTTCAGCGGAACTATTTTTTCGCCTGCCCAAACCGATCAGCCTGAGTGACTTCTTTGCGACTGAGAAACTCAGAGAAGTACTCGATCAATCTGTGGAAAATGTCCTTTTAACTGAAAGAAAACTGACACCAGCTTTACCTTTGACATCTTAAGTAATAAATCACTTCATTCATCTAAGGCGGTCTCTCCAAAGACCTTGTTTTAGAGAGCTCTGGTCATGGTCTAATTTTGTACTGATTTTCGTTCAGGACTGATCTTTGGCTGCTTCGACAGTGAATTTGAAGGGTTTCTTTGCTTTTGTCTAATATTAGAGAAGATAAGGAACTCCTTCGAACGTGACGCGAGACTTTAAACTTTAAAGGCTTCTGATAGCGCCCTTAAGAATAGCTGCCGTTTGATTTCAAAATTCCGAAAGATGCGCCGTTCCAGACCCGTCTCATCGTTCTACAGGGTGGGCCAAATACAAGTTTTTTTTAAATGCAATAACATTAACAAATTTATTTTTTTTCCATGGATTATGACTTTATTAGTAAGAGCAAACATTCCCAATAAATATGGAAAACAAAGTCGTTCAAGTGGCTGCCTCGGTTGGCCTTGCAGTAGCGCTGACACTCCAATTTTCCAAGACTTTATTGATGGTTTCGGGCTGTAGCTCACGGAAGGCTTGCATGATATTGACCCTAAGTGCTTGAATCGTTTCCGGATTGTTGGCATAATATCGGTCCTTTACGGTTCCCCACAAAAACAAGTTCAAAGGGATCAACTCGCAGTTCCGAGGAAGCCAATTGACATCGCCAGGACGGCTGATAATACGATTTGGGAATTTGGTGCGCAAAAGTCGATTGTGGCATATACTGTGTGGCATGAACCAGAGGTCGTCCAAATCCATGTCTTAAATTCCAGTAAAAATAAAGGCGGTTAACATGGCTTTGCAACGCCCACCGTTGACCGAAACATTGTTCCCAGCCTCATTTTCGAAGCAAAATGGTCCAATGATGCCACCACTCCATAATCCGCACCAAACTGTCACTCAGCTCAAGCCACATTCTCGTCTGTGCGCAACATACGACGACGAGGACCATGAGTGTCCAATAGCACACCAGTCTCACGAACTTTTCGCACAAACTGTACAGCAGGCGCGGTGGGTGCTTCATTTCGGCCAAAACTTCTTTTCAAAAAACGCACTCTTTGGGCTACACAGCACTCACTTTGAAAATAAGTTTTCAATAATTCCCAACGTTGTTAAAGCGTAAGGTTACTCATTCCGTTCAGCGGAGGTATGATACTGTCAAGATTTCGAGCGGGAAACAGCTGTCTGTGTCAAAATAACCTATGATTTAAAAAGAAACCACTAGATGGCCCACCGTACTTGTGCAACCATCCTTCGTACGCGTAAGCTTCAACATGACTTGTCGTTAGATTGGCATAAGGCTGGGTGTTTGATATTTCACATAGATTCCTGTGAATGAAGCGACTCCTAGATTGTGGATCAGTTTGTCTGGTAACCAATCTGATCTGACGCCGACTTCCCAGCCTATATGACAACTGACTACCATTTGTTGCAATTTCCGCACCGAAATAGTAGTTCTACGACTTTTGCAATTCCAGTTCGTTGGACAAAATGTCGACTCAGTGCAGTGGAACGAAACCAAGTCAACCAAATTCGAAAGTAAATCATCATCTAACCTGGAGTTCCACCTCCATCCTCGGGCTGCCAATAGATGGTTGTCGTCCCCTCGATTAAATAAACTTCGCATCGATCTATTGCAATTGCCAAGGCTTCCTAACTAACTCCCAATCAATCGAGCGACAACAACCCAATTTCCGTTCTAACTAATTGCTAAATTGTTGCAAGACTTCTGCATCGCAGTCGCACAACTGTTGTAAGCGACAACGGCGCGGCAATGGCCAACAAGTTCCCCATCTCCCCATGTCCGATTGCACGCATATATATACTAGAGGACCTTAACAAGCATCGCCTAAAGCCCTCAAAACGCGTCCCAAAACTCGTTTACCGACCGATCCGATTCTGGCCGTTGTCGGCGCGGCGTGTTGGCTATCCTCATGCGATTCGATCCATGACAGAATCGATCGGATTCCATTCGAAAGTTGACAGCAAATCAACTTCATCATCGTCGTCATCAGCCGCATATGATCGCCATGGTCATCATTGCCGGTGCAGGCCCCCATCCGATCGATTGGCAATATTTTTAGTTCATTTTTGGAGGAGGGGCGAGGAGACCTCAACGCGTTAGTTGAAAACCATGCGCCAAAAGCGCACTGCCGATGAGTTCCTTGCTCCGCGCACAGCCACTGCAATAGATACGAGCACGAGAGTGCACATAGCTGGACTCTAGCTGAGGCTCTATCCATTTATCACACTAACACAGGTATTGCCGCTAAACCTGCACTTGGCAGCAGCCACAAACTGATCGAATTTAGATTGTGACCAGGCACTGGCTGGCATATAATACGGTCAGAGGAAGAAAATCAGAAGAAGAAGAAGAAAAATAAAAAATAAAATGTTATAATGTCCACTCGCTCGTCGCCAGTCCGCGTGTGCAATGAGAGCCATGAGAGCGGGCGCGCACATCTGTATCTCGGCGAATTATCTACGCCCTGCACTCCTGCTGCACTCATAATTTATGGCTAGATTGTAAGCAAATGAGAGCGTGCTCGCTGCGTCCACGACCACGACGCTCAAGTCCGCAACCGAAAAAACGCTTTTGGCTAATTATTATGGTAATGCAGGGTTATCCATTCTTAATTACTCAACGTCCGCCCAGCTGAACATTGCCGAGCTTATACTTGCAGCAGTAGACTGGCCTGCTCGCGCGCCTGGAATATATAGGCATATGCACTTTTGGGAAGCTGCTGCTGTTGGTTGTTGCTGGGCGGCAGAAGCGATGGTGTTGTCCTTGGTCGCAGCCTTACTTGCCGCGGACGCTTCCTGTGAATGGCCGCAAGCAGAAAATACTGATTTGGTTGTTTTTTGTACCGGTAAACTGGTGGTTGTGGCGCGTTTATGGGATTTCTTCCTCGTTTTTCCTTACGGAACGGAGTGAACCCCCGATCAACTATGGAAAATTGTTTCTTATGACGCGCCAAAATTGATCCGAAAACATTGATAAGCCGCTGTACGACTTATGGCGCGGCTGGAAGGTGTGCAGTGGCGAACTATCCGACATGAAGTGGGCCGATTCCTCCGAAATAACATAAAAAATAATCGAAATTGCTGATTGATGATGATGTGGTTGTTGAGTGCACAACATGTCGCGCATTTGCATTCGTTTCGGCGATTTTTTTTAATGACAGCGATAATCCGTCGTAATATTGTTTGGCACAGCCAAAACATGCAGCAAAACGGAGGAGGTTACATTTACACGACCCGCAGGTCCTTGACTGATTTTCAATCAGATTAGTAAGCAATTTGATTTGTAATCTCCAGGGAGGGGTACGAGTATTTCGTATATTATGCTGTGGTTGTCCGCTTTCGCTGAGCGATAGTGTTTGCTGCATGAATTTATAAATGTTTTTGATTGCAATTGCAGTGCAGTAGTGTAGGTGGGGACTCTTCATGATGTGAGCGACAGAGCAACAAATAATATAAGGCGGTAAGGCTGCGACCACATTTGGTTGGCCAAAAAACGCCCTGTTGTCGCTTGAACTTGTCAATACGTTGCTAAGACAATGAGCTACATAAAACAAGTTTATAAAATTATAACATTCAATGGTTACGGCCATGTAGTCGTACACCGGAATCTATCTGTGCGACATCGCTTAGTAAACAGACAGATGACGCTATATTACTATATCGCTTTGTCATGTAGTTAGCGACAAAGCGACAAAAAAAACACACATGCCACTTATAAATGACCACTTGTGATTGACCTTGTCGCTCTATCGGTTCGCTATAGTCAAAGCGACAAAGCGACAAGGCGCTGGGCGACAGAAAGTAAAATTAAATGTATGAGATTCTATGGTTGCGGTAACATAGTTGTTAAGCGACAAGATAAACGTCTGAGCGACGTAACTTAGTAAGCACCTAGATAGTTGTCGCTTGAACATATCGCTCTGTCGCTTTATCGGTTGCCGCTTCTCGCCCTCGATATGTAAGTCTTTCTCGGTGTAAATGTTGCATGATGGGACTATGTGAAATATTGAAAAGTCTTTAGAATGATTACATGTGTGGTTTTCCCATCATCCTACTTCGTTCTGAGCTGAGCTACACCAAGTGCGACATGTAGCGCACAGTAAGTTTTCGGAAACATAGTTTTAGAAAATAATTTGTGTACTTTCCACGTTAGAACGCTCACAGTAGAACGTGAAGTCAGCAAAAATTATCTGTCAGCTATAAACAATTACTGTCGCTAGAAACAATGTTGCCAATTTAAAAATCTGAAAAAACCTCTTATATATCAAACAGTCGTATCATCTTTTTTTGATAAATATAAAGCTGAGCTGGTTCCGTAAAAAGATTGTTTGGTATTTGATCGGGATTGAATCGAGAACCTCTCGAGCAGTAGTTCAGCGCCCTTGCAACTATTCCAGGGCAGTACTTAATGACCTATAACAATCACCATTCACTAAAATGATTCATCTAGATCTCGGAAAACTATGGCAACACCAACTTCGCCCTATGATGAGTGAATGCGCAATTTGGATTTAAATTTGAAGGCAGTCACATATATATTGAAGATGGCTTGTATCTCAATAGCAAAAGAAGTATTTTTAAAAATGTCGAAGATAGAAAAATATATGTTCAAAAGATGCGTGGGACAACATTTTACTGCACTGGAGCAAATGCAAAATGTGGTGGCACTCTTATATAGTTTAAACCTTTAAAACCTGCAATTTTCGTTAGTAAAATTGTTGCAATAATTTTGTAAAAGCTTCAAATAATGTGAGCATAATTTTTTTCAAGTGCATTGTATGGAGGGATTTATTTTGCAAATACTATTTCTAAAATAGTTTTAAGCTTTGAATTTTAAGAAATTTAGCATTCCATCCAAAAAAAAAACCTAATGAGAAGCTTCCTTTGGTATTAAAATTTTGTCAAAATGACTCGTCCTGATTAACTTTTTATATTTATACTTAAAGTTGTACACATTCTTTAGTGTTCAGGCTAAAATTTCGAATTCACAATGATGAAATTATCCATACAAAACTGCAAATTGTGACCTACAAATTATTTAGTGTGAAGGTTAAAAATGATTATTATTAGTAACCCATTAAGTTTGGGCGGCGTGGCTCGCTTCATGTAGAGTAGGCACCTTAAAATCTCTCATCTATCATTTTCCAAACATAGTCTTGTGAGAATTATAGACACAACTCTATCTGGTGGAAAATTTCCTCAGAATAATTGGTTTTCTTAAAATAAATAAATAATTGGCGCAACAGGTCCGTATGGACCCAAGCCTAGCTTCTCACAACCATTCGTCTTGTGTGAGTTTTTATTTTTGGGACGAATGGAAGGGATCTACAATTTTATGCCGAGTCCAAACGGCCAATTGTGAAGCTCTTTCATGACAGTTATACTCTCGGATGTTTGTCAGACGTTCGCGAGAGGTGGCGCAGTGAAAAAAACCTTAAGTTGGAATTTGGGTTTTTTCGGGATTTGAACCTGGGACCAATCGCTTAGTCGTCCAACACACTAACCACTAAGCCACTGCGCCGACTGGTTTTGGTTTTCTTAGTTATTCATATAATATTTATATACAAAGTTATATAAGTCGGGAATGGGTAGGTAGCTCGCTTCGCTCCCGGAAAAGGTTTTAAGGTCACAGCATAAAGTTATAGATCGAGGAAGTAAATGATTCAGTTAAATCGCATTCCTAAAAGGTACTTAAAAAGTTGTTTTTGAAAGCATCTTGCGAACTCAGTCGCCGTAATTGCGGCTAATGCATTAACCACAAAAGAGAGTGTTCCAATATTATGTATGAGCACACCCTTTCAGATAGGAACGTGTCTGTTCCTCTTGTACAAGATACAACCTTCCATAATTCCATGTTAAACAAACCTTCGTCCCTTTTATATGTGTTCGTGTTCCCTGATCCGAGTAAATATTTGTCGTACTCAAATAAAATTAATGAACACCTTAACGCCTCATTTGCATTCTTTAGCGCAAACAATCTCTCGCCGGTTTTCATACCCGAATTCACATGAATTCCATACCCATCCCGATTCGTATGAACCCCGTGGATCATACGCATATACCTCATACACTGCTCAACCTAATAAGTCCCATAAATATGTAAGGTACCATAGGTATACGCGTATACCTCGAGGTAACACAGATGTGTGTTTGGGATCTTCCGCTTGTTGACGGGCGTGTTCTAATGATCGCTTTCTGTCAACAGTTCACTTTTATTTGTCCAAAAAAAGGTACAATGCCCGTCCATCATCCGCATCATTACCATGTTTGCTTAGACCTGCCCCGGGGCCGAAAACCGTGAACTTATACACAGAAAGTCGTAAAATCGAGAACATTTTCCGGGTAAGAAGGCAAGGACTCCTATCACAGAGCCGAGGCTGAATGTTAATTGTCACACACGGGATGCGGTACTTGCCGATTTCATCTGGGAAATGAGTGCATTTTGTATACACTTTACTCAAGATCGCGCTTTGGCATGGCGTTCATCATCCTGGGAGAGGACAACGCTTGTACACGGAGAGACCATATACTGGATATTAATGATCCCAGATGACGGGACGGATAATTCCTTTGAGCTGGATAGATGAAACTAGCAGTCGGTCTATTATCACATCACTGCGCCAACAGGCCTGAGTTGTGTAGTCGTGCCGGTCGGTGTTGGTCGGGGCTTGTGTTATTTGCCTGAGAATTGATTGCGGACTGCGTGTCGTGCATGGAGACAGAGAAGCAGTAGAGTCCTTTTTGTATGATGTGAAATCGTGGGTGTATCTGTGAAATTTCCACACGGGACAATGCGATTTATTAGCACGTCAGGGAGCATCTTATAGTTGGCAGCTAAGAAGAGTGTACGCTTATTGCAAGGAAGAAGAAAAAGAGGAGACATTGTAACTGATGTGAGAACAAGACAAGTTGTGTATTGCACGTTACAATGGGTAGGGGGAGTAATGAGACAACGCCAGCTACTGACGGGATTGGAATGCGCTTTGAATTGTTTTGGGTGTGGTAAGTGGTAACTGCCCACCCTTTGTCAGGTGGGAACGAATTTCAAGAAAATATTTGTTTCCAACCTAATTCGACTTGATGTAAAATTAACGGCCACATATCTGGTAGAGAGGGACTCGTCCTCTCGTTGCTTTGTTAGGTAAGACCACATGGCTGCAGAAACGAAAAGGTACACTACGACAAACCCCAATTCCTTTGGCATTGTCCGAGCCTCTGTCACTTGCGGAGCAGAGGACTTGGAAGCTATTATATCTCCACGACTTACAAGAACTTTCTGACGTCTCACTGTCTGATCTTTAATAGGTCTTTGGTAACCACTAAGGAGACGGGATGAAGAACACTGATGCAACACTACCGGCAATAATTAAAAGGACATCACACTGCGTCCACGAGGACCTAAGTGTGGATTTCCAGGGTTCACCCCGCTCTAACTACCGATTTACTTAACCAAACCTAGATATGCCCACATAATGTTATATAATCAACGTCAAGCTGCGTTGACTGCATTTCGGAATTAGGTAGATGACAAACAGACCCAAAACTCATAATAAGATTAAGAATTCTGAAGAACACACCCCAACCGAGTCACAAGCAACGACCTGTGATCCAAGATTGAGGGGAAAAACGCCAATTATTTTGAACGCAAGCTTAAACAAGTAAAAGTGTTATCATCGGCCAGGCCGATGCTTTGATATCCTCCACTGCATACAAGTCAGGCAAAACTGGTTTTGTATGGGAGGTACCAGAACTTATTGACCGACATAGCCCAAATTTAATATCAACCTGACGACGATAAAAGGAAGTCCTCTTACGAAATTTCACTTGCTTGTTTTGACGCTATCCTGTTTTCTACAGATAGAGAGACACGTGGGCCTAATATTGATTTCGTATGGACGGTACCAGAACTGCTTGACCGACATTTTCAATACCAACCTGACGACGATTAAAAGAAGTCCTTTCACCAAATTTCATTCTCCTATGTCAATTCCTTTGGGCGCTATCGTGCTTTCAACAGACGGACAGACAGACGGACATGGCTAAATCGATTCAGAATGTGATCCTGATTCGGAATATATATACATTATGAGGTCTTCCGTGACTCCTTCTTGGCGTTACAAATGTAATGACAAAGTGAATATATGTACCTTCCTGTGGAGGGTATAAAAAGGGGAAAAAATAAAAATTCTCATAATTTATTTAAAAATAAAAATAAAACGTATTTTCATCTGGAAAATTAGTTTTAATATTATTATGCCTAATAGAAGAGGAAATACTATATAAAATGTTTTTTTTTTGTATATTCTTTGCTTATTTTAAACTGGTAAAAAAAAACGGTTATATTTTTTAACTTTTTGCAAACAAGTGCAAATTTCACTTAGGGGTGAAGAATTATTGTTTGAATTTAAAGGAAAACTAATTCTTTGGTTGGTAAAAAAAGGGGAAAACAGTCTTCAAAGTCTGGGAACACTGGCCAACGACTGTATGCACTACACCAATGCCACATGCGTATGGAGATAGTTAAATGAGAAGACTGTTTCGCAGCAGTCAACTTGACACCAGGGTGAAGGTCATCTGCTACGTGGCCCTTATAAGGCCTATCATCGCTTATGGCTGTCCTATGTGGTTCAATATAGCGCCGTTCTATATGGAAAAGATTCGGGTGTTTGAGAGACAATGTCTCAGTGCCTGTCTAGGGTTGTTTAGAACTCCCGAATCTCAGTACATAAAATACTATCCCAACAAGACCCTATACAATGGGGCCCGACTGAATAGGATTGACAATTTCCTTATTAAGGTGATTCGAAGGCACGTTGCAAGGGCGATGGCCAGTGATAATAACCTGATCTCAGGGGCTTACTACCCCAATTTAATGTACCACGAGAGTACGCTTCGGTCTGGCTTTATCCCGCCTGAGGCATTTCTTCATGTAGACATGAAAGGATTAGTCCAGCAAAAAGATGGTGTGCCGGTATTGTACCACAGCCACCGCGGCGCGAGGGATAAGCGGCTCATCCACGACGGGTACGCCGCCAATGCTCAGGAGCTCCTCCGTTTTAGTACCGCAATTGCGGATCGGGACAAGGTCGATACTCTAAAGCAGTTCACCGAATTTTGGTGGCTTGAGGAAGAGGTGAGAGTGGATACGCTCTCCCGGGCCGGTGCGCTACTTACGTAGCATCCTCCTTAGTTTTAAGTTTGTAGGTGTAGTTTTGTAGGTTAAGGTTTAGAGTAGGGGGTCCTCGGGAGGGGCCGGGTTAGCCAGCATGAAAGAGTGCATCCGAGATTGGACCGACGCTAAGGCCTCGCTCCAGTCTCGGCGGCGCGTATGTGCACCTCGTTGGCGGCTGTCTGGCGCCCATGGACGCAATCAGGAGGGTGACCAATCGAGAGATTGCTCACCTCCCTGATTATAGTTAGTTTAGATTAAGTAGCTTAGGTAGTCTTAAGTAGTTTTAAGAAAAATAAAATAATAAAGTATTCAAGTTTTTAAAAGTTTCTTGAAAATTAAAAAACAAAACAAAATATATATTGATAGATTTAAGGCCGAAAGGCAATAGTTTTAAGCATATTGTTAAGTTTAGAGCGCTCGCTAAGGGCCAGTAAGCTAGAATAAGAAATGTTAGTTTTAAATTAGATTTAATCGTTTTTGTCTAGGATATAAGCTTAAAGATTGAAGAAATAAAAATGAATTTAAAAAAAAAAATAGTTAAATGAGATATTATTATGAGATCGGAAATCGTCGTCTGTTGCCATGTTCTCGACTATAGAATTACAACTTGCAGACTTTATTATGAATTAAATACCAAATTTAAGAAGCAGCTTCCGTCCAACAAGCGGCTCTAGTTCCGTAAATCCTACGTGCGCAACTCATAAACTCAAAATTGTACGCATTCACCTCTAATGTACGGCAGCCTTCGACCCAATTCAATCAACATGCTAAAGATCGTTGTTCCACAAGTCACCTGTGATGTACGACATAAGGCAGCTCTCAATCCCGCCCAAATCAATGTGTAGCAGACGGTTGGAGTTTGGAGATCATTGCTCAACGAGGTATGGGCGTTCTGTTAGTTGAACAGACGAGTATAAAGGTGCAATGAGTTGAGCAACGTTGTCACTCTAACTCGTTGCTCAACACTTTTTTAATTGCTCGTTGGCCTATGATGTATTCGGTACACCAATCGGTTCGAACTCATGCAGATTCCCTAGATGCTGTCACCACTGCCGCTCTGGCCATTGATTTCATTGTCGCTTCTGCTCCCGCTTATAGGCTTTTCAACAATTTAAATAATTGATCAACTGGTTCCAGTTCGCACTGAACGCGGACAAGTTGCGGTATTAGTCGAAATGCTTTGCTCAACACGAGGTACTTGAATCGCTGCACTCATGTAATAGTTGCACAGCAAATATTTTTATTCAATTTAAGTGTCGAACCATTGGACTAAGTTGGTTGATCAAGTTACCCACCTAATGTACGACCGACTATAACTTGTTTGACATTTGCGATGCGCACAATAAGTTCACGTACTACAATTTCAACAGACGATTGCTTGTCAGCATAAGGCAAATGACTTTATCAAACTTTTTCAGAAGATATCTGCGTTCAAAGGTGCGTATCCGTTTCTACAGCTCTTTTAGACAAACCTCCTTTGTACATCCTGATGGACCGCGGAACTGACATCGATTAGATGACGGATTGAGAACTACTTCTTAAGAAGTAATGAGTCACATTAGTTTCATTATTATCCTTGGGTCCCCCGTCCATATTCTTGTGCTGTATATCAATTTATCGGACCTAGGGCCTGTACAGTGTTTACAGGAGGATACGCCATCATACAGCATCAAATGCGATTCTAAGCGACAGTTTCAGATTCAGTTTGGCGCCATGTATTTGCCTTCGATCTGTTCTTCTGCGGTCTTGGATGGTAACCTTTTAAAAATATTTTACCAATCCACAACAACTTTTCCGGTCCGTTTTCAGGCTAAGTTGTTCGTTATAGACTTGGTCGAATTATTCTTAAAATGTTTTCTTCTATTAACAAACGTGTAAATGGCTACAATGAAAAATAAACCCGGTGCCAGAACTCTCAGCTCACACCGATAAATCCTGGCTTTGACCATGAAAATTCTGATCAACTTGAGCTTCGAAAACGAAGAAGTAATTAAGTTCGCATAGTTACACCTGGCAGCTGGCACTGTGCCTTCGTCGGTTTTCTAGAGCTGGACTGTTGTCTCTATAGGTTGGGAGATTTGACCGTCATCGGTGCCGCAAGGGCATTAGCAAAAGAGCATTCCCAGAACGGGTCAGGGAGGGCTAATAATACCTTCTACTTATTCTTAGCACTTCGCCTCACAAATTGTATGAAAAAATGGCTACCGACTACATTTACTCAGTCAGTTGTAGGCTTCCACTTACCAATGCTTGGATATTTACAGAAGTAGGTGTCAGAACTGTACGATCCTTGCTACAGGCTAAGTAGTAATGGGTCTTTGTCAGTTAAGCCCTAAATCGCAGCATATAGCAAGATAGCCATCACAATCTTTGTATCCCCCTGTCAAAGAGGATTATTTAACTTTTATTCCCCCTTAAACACTTCGAAGACTAGCGGGCTGAAAGACCATTTTCACATTTTCTCCAGCTGCCTAAGCAGTCCATCTCAAAATGTGTACCCTTGTAGTTATTGGTTTAGTGTCAGGCCTGATAATTATTAATTCAATCAGAATTTAATAGCCCTTTACCATAGCCCCGATATCGGTCGTTTATCACATTATATGGAAAAAATATTTTCCCTTCTTTATGTCCCTATAAATAGAACGATTCCACATAGGGACCATGCATCTACTTTAGTGTCTTAGAATTTACAACCGCGTACAACTCAAGATTAGTGGCCAAAAACCGCGATAAAATTCATCACGGTCCCGAAAATATTTATGCTCCTGGGAGAGACGATATTGAGCCGGCCGATCGGCCGTAATAATGCACACAGAGTCGTCGGAAAACGTTCACCGTTTTCCGCCTATTTCATACGGTTGCCATTGTCAAGGCGGCGGGATTTCTGATTTCTTATTTCCATAACAAGAGCAAACCGTATCAGAGCATGACAGGCAACCAAGATCACACATAAAATATTTATAGCGCTTCGGAAGCGGTATAGCTTCTGTTTCATACACACACTAGTGTGTGTCTTGGATATAAAGCCACCATTCCACTGACCCGTGGAATGTGTTGTACTGTGTGCCCCCTTGAAATGCGCAGAAGGTTAAAGATACCATAAAAAATCGAGACGAACCAAAACTCAGCATGGCTTCATTCTTTTCAGGTCGCGGTTTCTCCCTCGTAATTTATAGGACAACATTATATATTTAAAGCAGACGGAGAACGGACTCCCCTGGCCCTGGCCATAGAGAATGGTAGGTGTCCGTCTGACGGTCGACGCCATTGTTATTGAAAGCGTTCAATACAAATTTTTATAACATAATTTCCGATCGTTTAAATGTGACTTTTGTCGGATAAGGTTAATGTGAGCCGAACGATGGTGCTTCTGGAGGAGGACGCATTGTTTGGGGTTCCAGCGATTAGTGCCTGGGTGGACACGTTTGCAATGATTGCTTTGCATTGCTGCTGCCGAGAGTAAATGTGAGCTGAGGAATTTTGTTGGGGGTTTCCTTTTGGTTTCGTTGTAATAATGGTTTAATTTATTGGAGTCATTTGTAAGATTATCGAGAGAGGTGTTGGATGGAGATCTGTGAAGATGCCACCATGATGTGCCTTGAGTAGGATGCCGTTTCGGCACAGGCTGGGTTGAGTGGGTTGAGCTGGCAAGTTCAAGGTGGAGGGATTAAAATTAAAGGCCTACGCAAATAGCTGCGAATAGGTGCGTCGCGCATATACTTTTGGGGTCAGTGCTCTGGATATAGCACGATGTGCGATTTTTAAATGGTTTCATCGAATAATCACAGAGATGATAAAGGTTTGAAAGGAGATCCTATTCATACTAAGACCAAAATAGATTTTACAGGTGGTGGGTACTGTGTGCAAAAGTTCACGGGTATACGGATTGCAACTTCAAACTTTAAAGGAATTTAACTAGTAGTTTCCGGAGCACGACTCTTGAAACAAATTGGCTGAGATCTGACGAATGGAGTTCTTTCATAGTCGATTAGTCACTTTATAACACTAAAAATGCAGTCAGGATAAGTAATTCTGAAACGGGGTAAAATACCGGCGTAGATATACCCCAGACACTTGGAAGTGAGACGATTGGTTTCATCAACAACCGAATTGAACATCACCGACGTAAATGCTTCAATGCATTCGACTTCTAAACGTTTCGACGTCGACTGTTCTGTTCGCGAATAGCCGGTCCGGCATTTTTCGAAATTTGTTCGCCTCCAAAAACAACTGGCATAGAATGGCAATAGATTTGTTTGATTTGACGCTTAAAAAGTCATCCAAAATGCATCTAAAAAAGAGTTGAAAAAAGACAACCAGGACAAAAAAGCTGCAAAACCACGTTTTCAAACACGTAGAGGAGTGCGACATGGAGCGCATTGAAGAAGTTAAAAATTTTAATTTGAATTTATTTAGTTTATTTGTGTTTACATTAAGACTAAGGTAATGCACTACAAAAATTGATAAAACGCTGAACGATAAACTAATCACCACCCTTCAAATATTGCGTATAAAACTCGCTCAAAAAATCGAATAAAAACTGATAAAAAGACGTAACATACCTATATCACGAAAATAGCGTACGAAAAAAATTCATTCATAAAAATTGACTGAAATCGCTTGAAAACGCAAAACAAAGACTCGAGAAAGTTTGCGAAATAAAATCTTTTTAATAACATGCATACGAAACCTCGCTAAAAGTAAACGAAAAAAGTATAAAAAAAATGTGCACGACTGGGTCGAACGAAACTTTCTCGTTCATCAAAAGTTTGCCTGGTTGTTTTCTTATTTTATTAGGTAGGTAAAAAACTGAAAAACAATGCTAGATAAAAGAAACAGTGCATAGATAGAATATAGGAAAGGAAATAGTGTTAAATAAAATTCACTTTTGTGTAGTTCATCTGATATGGCGGTGCATATCAAATAACAATGTGAGTTTTTAAAAGTTGGAGCTCTCAGTAAAAGGGGATTGTCGCAAGTTCTGGTTAGAGAGTTATAAGTGCCTTATATTTTATAAGCCTTTACACTTTACCTGATTTTAGAGTACGAGGACAAGCCTTATAGGAGCTCTTGTTTTCTGATCTGTTAGGTCATGTTTTTATTTTGATTCGTAACGCTGGTATAAGGTGTCTATGATTGGAAGCAGGGTTCTCGATAGATCTGTATCTTTACATAGATGTATATTGTAAGAATTCGGAGATTTGTTTTTTGAACATGCGTTAGCAGTTATAAACTGAATATCCCAATATTGACGTGTGTGGTGTGAAAATGAAGTGCGAGTGGGAGGTGTATACGCTAAATGGTTAAAAAAAAGAAGTGGGTTATATTTATTAAAAATAAGTTTTGCTTAGCTGTTATTGCATCTTTATGAGAAGTGGAAAATTGAGATTATTACAAAAAATATACCATGGATATGTGAATACAAATCGGGATTTGTGAAGTATTTTCTGAGAAATAAATATGAATATGATTTGTTCGAATTTTTTGAGAAAAATTAAATACGGGATCTTATTAAGAGTACTTTTATTATCTCTAATAAGCATTTTGATCAAAATCGTTAGGTTTTTGTAAAATTTGGCAGACAAAACAGTACCAAATATTGCAATGTTTAGTTTGAAAAATACTATTGCTTAAGTATTTAGCTGAAAACCGAGTACAAATTATTGTTCGGAATGTAAGCATTACTAGGTTTTTAAAGCTTTTTTTTGAAATCGAAAATGGGGTTTTCGAGATGTGAGCAGTTTTTAAAATTACGAGTTTTCGGTGAATCGAATTGAAAATTAAGGACGCAATAATTTTAAGAACATAAATTTTACTCTAATTTTGCATTTTGGTCAAAATCGATGTTGCCGTTTTCAAGTAAACTATATAAAACCAAAGTTTTAAAAAATGTTTTTTTATTTTACGATAATACAGAGAAAAACTAAGTTCGCCATCAAGTTGGAAAAGACCATATTATTGTTACAATCGAATGGACCGTTTTCAAGATAATATGTTCAAATTTTAAAAGTACCGTTATTCGTTTTTTTAGCGGAAAACTAAGTATGCAGTCATGTTAACCTTACCTACTTAAGCTTAAATATCAATTTTGGTTGATATCGTTAGAGCTGCTTTCGAACAAATCAAACAGATATGAAAATTTTGTATGCGAAGTACCATTAACATTGAGGTTACAGAGCAAAAAAAAAACGGCCCCGAACTGTAAGCCCCCAAACTCCAATTCCTAAGTTTGAAGGAAATCCGGGTAGCCGTTTAGGCTGTAGGCATCGGGACATACAGACAGACAGAATTTTGAGTTCCCCTATCATCGTAATGTCAGAATTGATTAACATCTCGAGCTCGAAATTTTGTACGAATACAATATCTTTCTCTTACTACTAATGCGTCGAAATAGCAAAAACAACAAAAGCATGAAGCTGACCACAAAAACTGCGTCAAAATATGATTTAAAAATGCTACAAATAATCGACAAAGAGTTGAAGAACACTTAAAGAAAAGAAAATAGTTAAAACTGTTATTAAAAAAATCGTGTAGAAAAGGGCAGCCAAGACCAAAAGCGCGTATTAATATGCAATGAAGGTGGCAATGGAAGAACGCAATAAAATGAGTGTAAAAACGCCTAAAACATTATTGGAAAAAACTAAAGTTGAACACAGTGAAAGGGGCAGAATAGATGTAACAAATACACATCAAAGCTCGTGAAAAACCGCAACATAAAACTCGGCGAAAATAACCTGAAAAAATCGCATGCAAAAACGAGAAAATTTATTGTAAAAATCTGCGTAGAATAAAGAACTAAACCCAAAATATATTTGATACGTTTTTGCCTAACCCCAAAAATGAGAAGAGGAAAAGAAACCACGCTGTCGGTTGCCGTCTCAAAAGTAAAGTTTAATCCATGCATGTCAAATATGACAGCTAACCTTATTCATTGAATTAACAATATAGTATTTCATTGTATATAACATACAACAATAATAATTCTTACGTATGTAACATTATTATTCAAGCGTTCGTAACTTGTGGTGTGACAGAACAACTCATGAATGCGGCTACGGATTTCTTAAATTTTGAAAATAGCTTAAGAGTAAAAACTGACTCGACAATTTGTCATGGAACAAAAATTTGAACGCAATCTGCCAACTGGTTTGAAATAAAACTATTGTCATGCACAAGAATGTTTGAAATTAGTATTTTTCTCCACTCTCATTCGTCTCGATAAATTAACCAGCTCTAAGATTTCAATTGTCAATAAGAAATGTAAAAACGATGTATGCCAAAATGGTAATGGTCCTTTAAGCAAAGCCAAACTTTAATATTATTTTGGTTTTCTTTAAATTTTCAAAATTTCATGATCGCCTCCAAGTTATTCCTTCATTACAATCAGGCTCCTAAAAGTCCTGACCCCTTGCTGATCGGGTACAGTTTATCCCAAGGAAATTAGCGCATCCCCTTGTTAATCGGAATTTTAAGAATCTGAACATCTTCGGCCGGACAACTGTTATCGATCGGCTTGCGGAAGCGCACCATTTACATGCAATCTTCCAATGAGTCCTAATTTACCAACCAAACGTTGATTATCGCAAATTATTTATGTTAACTGTGTTTACAGCAATCTTACCACTGCAATCGAAGAGCCTGCGGCCGATGACTCCACCTTTTTTGACAAAGACCCAAAAACCTCTACATATCATCCGTGAGTATGCAGCAATCCATCGCGCTGCCATCTATTTGCATGATAAAACGCTACACGGCACCGAAAGCTCCCAATTCGAGACGAGTCAACTAGTACAAGAGACGCACCATCCCTGTTATCTTTAAAAGATACGTAATAACATTAATTTCCGACAACCCGCACCTTCAATTATCCGTCATAAAGCAGGGCCTCGAGTTGGTGCGATACGAAAGTATCTGCGGTCCGCATCTCATGTGTGAGTGTGTGGGGGAAGGACTTTCAACCTGAGAATCGATCACCACCAGCACCAGCACCAGCACTGCAGCTCACCAATCAATCGCAAAATCTTTGTCGTCATCGTCGCATTCCCGATGATGCACTTTGGCGGAGTACTGCGCGTACGGCCCAAATGAAATTCTTATTAAACCCGAACCAGATGATGCCTTCCGGTGAATTGGTGGGCATCTGTCATGCGAGAGGACATCAAACTTCTCGAATCGAGACGGAGCATAATAATCATCAAGCTGCTGCCGCCGCCACTGTGCCCTTCGCCTGCAGTTGTTGCTGTTCATCAGACGCGGGCGACTCTCTTCTGTGGCCCGATGATCGCGATCAAAAGGGGGTGTGTATCTGATAGAACAATATGCGGCCGGCGGTTGGGAAGCTACAACGGCGAATAATTCCTCGCAGGGTTTAATTCCTCTCCGCGAAGGAACACAATTTATGCAAAAAATATGCTAAGACACTCATACACCGTTGGCAGACTGATCGATGGACAGGAGCGCTAAGCGCTGCACCGAAGAATAGGAAGATGGTATTGGTGGTGGATTTTTCGCGCTCGCTCGATTGAGGGCCTAGATAAAAGGTTGACGTTTTGATCGATATTTATTGGTAGCCCCCATGATGTCGATCCGTCAGATCGCCCTTGTTTGTTTGCGAGTCCTTTATGCAGATGATGATCGTAGGTCTCTTTTTTCTGGCCGTATCCTGGAGTGATGATCATCGCTACTTGACCGGGGCCCTTGCGCTGCACACTGTCAGAGATGCCAACCACCACAACCACCACCACCGCTTTGATGGATTTTTATTTATTGCGACCGAGTAGAAAATTATTATAATCGCTTCTCGCTTTTGGGTGCTGCTGCAGCAGTGCAACGGGGCTGGCAGAGAAGAAAATCGATCGATTCGGTGATGGAGATGGAATTCCCTGGCGCAAACGTATAAGTATCCCGCAACATTTACCTGGAAAGTATTATTTTGCCAGCGCACAAAATTATTGATGGAGATCAAAAACCCACCTAGCCTGGGATAGGCTAGGTACAGTAGGTATATGGCTAGCGAAATGAAGTAGTGGCAGTATAAAGTCATTTGTCACTGTCAAATTTTAACTCGCGCATGCGCGCATGTAGATGTGAATGTGGATGCACTGATGCAGCCAGTGGACGGTTTTAAGTGAGCGTAATGATTATGATTAGCAAAGTATTTCGGGATTGAATGTGCGCATAGGTACAATAAATGATTCCAAGGATCATCACACAGTCGATCGAGATAGAGAGGCTGCGTGGATGATCTAGTGAATGGCTTGATATTTATGCAAATTGCCACCGTAGCTGTGGGGGTCAATGATCGTTCGCGGCAGCCGGTAGATGCGCTTGATCGATGGCATTGCTTTGTTTCAGGGCAAGGAGCTTGCATGATATATGATCGGTGGTATAGGCTGAGGAATTTCCTATTGCGCTCCACGTGAGTGTCCATTTTTGCTTAAGTCTACTGTGAAGTTGCACCAAGCAGGAAGTGTGAATGTTGCTGTTACTGCTTTGTCACTTTATCTGCACTTTTAAAACTTGAAGTTTCTCCGAGAGCAAATTAACTCCCTGCTGAAGGCCACTTAAAACCAATTAGAAGTTCTTACGAATGTTTGAGAAAATTCTGTAGGAACACGGCAGTTGCAGTTCAAGTTTCAAAGAGTCCAAAAGATCCGAAGCAAAGGTTTTATCAGTTTAGCGGCTGAAGGTTCCACGCAACTCTTTATAGGGGTGTGCCTGTCTGTCTTTTCTGTATATAATGCGGCTTACTAACAACAAAATTTTGGTCTCGACTTTAAATCATGGACTATCCAAACTAGATAGTAAGCTTTCGAAAATCCTCCCTCGCGCGCTCTTTTTTTTTCCTGTCTGTGGATACGTGTGTTATTGGCCGCCGGGTGGCACTATTTCAATAACAAACAATTTGTAAACGAATTTCTAACAATAAAAAATGTAAAAAAGTAAATGTTGAGTATGTTTTTTTTAGATAGCTTAACTTTTAAAAGTATTCCTAGATCTAAGGCGTGCTCTTCAAACTGTGCATCCTGAAATACTGATTAGTAGACTACTGAAGATGGATATAAAATCAACGGAACTAAGCTGGTTCAAATCGTTTATCACTGGGCGAACATAAAGAACCAGGGTTAATGATAACGTGTCGTCACCGTTAGCAGTTAACATTGGTATGCCGCAAGGAACAATTCTTGGTGTTATTCTTTTCGTGTTATATGTAAACGATATGCTAAAAGTTGTCAGTCAACAACTCTTCGTGAATGCTATGATTTTCATCTTTAAAATTAAGAAAGGTAACTGTCCAATTTATCGTCACACCAAAAATACAACATACAACCTAAGGATTGTCGGAGATCTTAGAATCAAAAGAACAAGAACCATAAGAGGACAGCGAACAATTAACTACATTGGATTTCAAAGATTCAACAGTCTACCAACAGAAATTAAAAACAAATCAAACTTTTTATTATATAAAAGAAAAATTTGTGATTTAACAAGAACAAATATATTTCAATAAATATATTAATTCTGCAACTAATTATAATTAACTGTAATATTTTAAATGTACATAATATTAGTAGACAACCAACCAAACAATTTAAACACGGTACAAAATGAAAAATGACTTATCTTAAGCCAAATAAATAAATATCTATCTATCTATCTAATATTCTAAATAAGATCTCGTACTTTGTTTTTCTCAAAAAATTCGAATAAATCAGATTCATAATTATTTCTCAGAAAATACTTCACAAACCCCGATTTGTATTCACATATCTACGGTATATTTTTTGTAATAATCTCAATTTTCCACTTCTCATAAAGATGCAATAACAGCTAAGCAAAACTTATTTTTAATAAATATAACCCACTTCTTTTTTTTAACCATTTAGCGTATACACCTCCCACTCGCACTTCATTTTCACACCACACACGTCAATATTGGGATATTCAGTTTATAACTGCTAACGCATGTTCAAAAAACAAATCTCCGAATTCTTACAATATACATCTATGTAAAGATACAGATCTATCGAGAACCCTGCTTCCAATCATAGACACCTTATACCAGCGTTACGAATCAAAATAAAAACATGACCTAACAGATCAGAAAACAAGAGCTCCTATAAGGCTTGTCCTCGTACTCTAAAATCAGGTAAAGTGTAAAGGCTTATAAAATATAAGGCACTTATAGCTCTCTACCTAGAACTTGCGACAATTCACTTTTGAGAGTTGAGAGCCTCAACTTTTAAAAACTCACATTGTTATTTGATATGTACCGCCATATCAGATGAACTACACAAAAGTGAATTTTATTTAACACTATTTCCTTTCCTATATTCTATCTATGCACTGTTTCTTTTATCTAGCATTGTTTTTCAGTTTTTTACCTACCTAATAAAATAAGAAAACAACCAGGCAAACTTTTGATGAACGAGAAAGTTTCGTTCGACCCAGTCGTGCACTTTATTTTCTTTTAATTTTGTTTATATGAACTCCATTTTTGACAGCAAAATTCATGCAGCTGCATAATTGAAATCCATAGGAGTTGATCGAAAAAATGAGTTAACAATATGCAAGTTAAACCCAAGCTTCCACTACTAATGTTTATGAACATTGAATAAATTTCTATTAGGCTTTGTGGATGTTTACAAGTTCGTTTTTTTAACACCACATTTGTACAAAATCAAATTATTATTGGAATTTCTGTAATTTACTCACTCCCTTTAATCCGGGTTAAGGGTTACTCCCCAGGCTTAAGTGAGTTAAACCCACAATTTTCAGTCGTTTAAACCGATTATAAGTTTTTTAAACTTGACAGCTTTTAATCCGATTGGATTTAAACAACACTCCGGAAACCAGTTTAAGTAGGTACTTTAACTCGGGTTAAAACTCAATTTCATAATATTGTCATTTCTTCGGTCGCAGGGTGCGAGAATAAAGAAAAGTAGAAAAATGAAATAGAAAAAAAGAACTAGAAGAGTTAAAAAAAATGAGTTTCATTACTGAAATGGATGAAACGTTGATGTCTTCCTCATCAGGAGGCGAATTTGTCAGAGAGCTGCTGGTAAATCCACGTCGTCCTCGTCGTCGAAAATATCGAATGCAAAAGTGGGGTTGCATCGACGATTAGATGTGTTTGATTTTCGGAAATATTTCCGGGCAATTTGGAGGCTATATTCAATGATTCGACTAAAAAAAATCTCATTATTTGTGAAATTTGACATTACGTGGGTTTAAAACGGATTAAAAACGGTTTAAAGTATTCTAAATCCGCATTTAAATCCCTCTTTAATGCAGCGGATTTAACGCATGCTTTTCAGTGAATAATATTGACATATAGGTTTAAATTGTTGGGCTTAAAAAAATGCGGACTAATGATCGGGTGTAAAATTAACTTAAACCTGAGTTACACCCGTTGTGAATAATATGGCCGTTAGGAACTCCTATGCAGGACAGGCAGCTTGTAGCCAAATGTATCGTTTCTGCTCTCAGTTGACTGTCTAGTTTGATTAGTCTATGTTCTAAATTTACGGTAGCTCAAAATTGCGAAATTTATATGAAAAATATAGCCATTATCGCGAACTAAAGGGTTTTCCAATAAGCGGTGTTATTTTGGTATTCAAAGAAAAATGTCATTTTTGAGATAAATGATTGGATGTTTGTTTCATAATAAAGAGGAAGGTATGCCGTTAATAATGAAAAACAACATAAGGCAAATGGTCACCACGAGCACGCATACAGGACCATATCCTTTTCATGAAAACAGGACCATAACCAAATCGCAAAGTGGCTGACCTATAACCTCGATAGCCTCACGAATTTTATCCTTGAGGTCTTGAATCGACGCTGAGCTGTTGGCGTAGACCTTATCTTTCACGAGGCCCCAAAGGAAGAAGTCGCAAGGTGTTAAATCACAAGATCTCGGTGGCCATTTCTGATCACCTCTTCGAGAGATAACACGGTCCGGAAACTTTTCCCGTAAAAGATCAATGGTTTCGTTGCTTGTGTTTTTTCACCATTTTTGTAGTGAATTTTAATAATTTCAATGCGTTGCTGAAGCGTGTATCGTTCCATTTTTAGTAACGGCGTAGTTTTTACTTGTCAAATGTCAAAGAATAAAAGCTTCAAAAGTGACAGGTACCCAAATAGCGGGTCATTCACAATAACACCTCTTATTGGAAAACCCATTACTAAAGTTTAGAGTCGAAACTAAAAATGTTTATTGGTAAGGACCAACTCATTCCGATTCGAACAAGCCTTGCAATCTTAGATGTGAGCTATTTTACTAAAACCAAGTATCCTACTCGCGCAAAATTTTATCTCATTTACAAAAATGTCTACAAAGATAAAATTTAGCTAGGCAGTTTACCAAAGCAGTATTCTGTTCGCACGCTAAATTCTTAACTTCATATCGATGGGCCGATGACAAGTCTCCAATCATTTAGCTCGCGAAATAAATGTCCGGTATTTAAATCGAAGATAAATTTTGACGTAAAAAACGGAGGAAGAAGTTTGTTGATTTTTTTTAAAGGAAATCGCAGAGAACATTTGATCGAGAAAGACAAGAAAACGCAAAGCCAAAAACCCCTTTAATAGCGTTAATGGAAAATTAATTTTTTTTTAAGCTTTTAATAATCTTACGTCTTTTGCAAATCGACAGTTTGTTTGCCTTTTTTGCAAATAGGAATTTATGGGACACGAGGAAAAGCGTCTTCTTCTGCTGTCTACCACAGAAATTATTTGTGCTGCTGCAGCAATGATAATATCTTCATTAATTTTTTCTTGTATCCATTGTTTTGGAACGATTCAAATACTACGATGTCATAGAAGTTTGAACAAAATGTTGCAGTTATCTTTGGTGTGGAGAAACGAAGTAGAGACTATTTAGACGATCGTGTGTGGCGTTGATTTCGCTCCCTTTTGTCGAATTCGTTTACAATCAGTGAACTACTAAATTGCGAATGTTTTTCTTAGGACAATCACATAGCCGGACGTTTGCCAGCCTTTCACAAGAGGTGACGCTGTAGGAGCAACCAAAAGGTCGGCCACAGGTTAAACTGGAGCTTCCTCGCTTTGTAGTAGTACACTTAATTTATTTACAAATTCAATTAATGAAAACTTAGCGGCAAATCTTATACCGCAACTGACTTCGCGCGGCAGATATCACAGAGATCCCGCCTGTGCAACCAGCCAAACAAATCACACTAAACACACACAATAACTTATCAAAACAAATTCGATAAATTATTTCATTCCACATGTGCAATTGCTTCAGCGTATTCCCAGTATCTGTGTATCTTTGAGAAAAAAAAAACCCCCAACTCCACCATCGACTCAGTTTCACGTGAATCCCTCAAAATCCCCTTGTTCGCCGTATACACTCAGCATACAGCATCTCCTGCATCGCACCGCGCCAGAGAGATCCTCTTATCTATGCATTGATCTTTAATTAATGCTCGATAAATAATCGAACCGAATGGGTGGATGTCATTATTGGATTCCAAGGAAAACCTAGATCCCGGCGAGGAGATGCAGCAAACACATCGTATAAGACGACATTGTGGAGTACGCGCCATTCGAGTGTTAGCTTAAATGGCCTGATTGTCGCCTCTTCACGCCATACAGATATAATACAATAAAAATCTCCTCATCTGTGCGTGCACACGCACTCCTCTCCGGAGATGGTCGACCAAAGCTGCAGCAACGAGAAGGACCGTGAAAGATCAAATGGAGAATAATGGGACCGAGTTTATATATATAAGAAGCCCCAGCAGTAGTGCTGCGGTAGGCTGCATTCTCTAGTCGCTAGGCCTCTTTGTGATGCAGTGTGCACAACGCACACACCGGTGTAACTGGGTGGTCAGTATAGCGAACTATCTGTGTTGGGACATTCCACAAATGATGGGGGGATTTATTGGAAGAGGATCGAGCCGAGATACTGAATTTCCCTGAAATGCTTTACTCGAAATTTATATTCCCCTAATGAGTTAATTTGTTGTTTGACATTCGGACATTGTTGACGTTTACTCTTGATCGCATTCGATTTCTCTTGGTGGTGTTTGGTGTTTGACTTACGACGAATTTGAATTTCATGCTTGACACTCTTGATGCCGATGTGGTTCGGTTGCGCTGGATCATTTGCATGATAATTGGTTTCAAATTTGTTTGACAAAATTTGTCGATTGGGTATTTTCTAATCGACAGAATTAGGCGGAACAAATTGGTGCTTGGTCTGATAGATTAGATACTCGTATGCCAGGAGAATTGTGTTGAAAATGAGACGAGATGTTGCAGTGGCCGTGTTGACTTTGGTTGGTTTCATTGGCACAGAGTTATTGCAACCAAAGAAAGCAGTATCGGAGATGGGATTTTAGTTTTTAAGTCTAAATAAAGGAAAACACAGTTTAACTCTGGGAACAGCAGAAGTTACATTTCCGAAAAAAATATGGCTATAGGTGTAGGTTTATTATCTTGAAATTTGTCTTATATTGGAATTGTCTAAACCAGGGGTTCCCAAAGTGTGAGCTGCGGCTCCCTGATGCGCTAGAAGGTAAAACGGGGCGCCGCACCGTGAGTTATTCACAAAAATATGAACTTATTTGAGCTCAAGCTGCTTGTAAACTGAATATTTAAACATACCTCACTTTAATCTATTATTTCATTCGACTGTTGTGTCCAAATAGTTAAATTGCATTTGAGCCGCCAAGCAAAGCTTACTTGCAGTTGTAGTTGTAGTTGTAGTTGTAGTTGTAGTTGTAGTTGTAGTTGTAGTTGTAGTTGTAGTTGTAGTTGTAGCTGTAGTTGTAGTTGTAGTTAGTTTCAGTTACTGTTCTAATTCTAGTTGCAGTTTTAGTTGTAGTTTCAGTTGTAGTTGTAGATGGAGTTGTAGTTGTAGTAGTTTATATCTTACAAGCAATTGTGACATTTTGGCCACAACAGAACCGCAATCCAGCTCTTCAAATACAATACTCAAGTCCAAAGACAACAAGATGAGTGACATAATACACGTTACGCTACCACAGCTTAGATATCTAGCCGACACGAGTAAGGAATTGGTCTTGTAGTGAGCAACAGAGCCGCACAGCGACAAATCCCTGAGCGCCAATAAAAAACCTTTAAACACATGAGACTGATATGGTTTTTGGTCATGAAATTGTTGAGCGACAAGCGACATTTTTTGAGCGACAAAGCGACGTCATGTTACTCTGCTTTCAATATTGTGTTCTGCTATTTTTGTTTAGTACTGGGCGACATAGTACAATCAAGTCAGTCCGTAGTTATAGTGGGAGCTTTAAGCAAAACAGAAAATGAAGTGGTGAAAATGTATAATTATTGAGATCGACGAAGAACACCACTTGGTAAAGGCATTTTCATAAGTTAGCCGGTCAAGAGTTGTCGCTCATAAAAATGGTCAGTTATAGGTTTGTGGCTTGCCACTGCGTATTGTCATGGAGACAATTTACTGTCGTCTCTTGGAGTGAAGGAGTGAAAGAAACTTGATTATGCTGCCTAAATGCCCCTCGAATAGTATCACCCAACGGTAGGGACACTTTGCAAATGCAGCGATGAAAGGGTTTGCATAAAATTTGGCACATCTCTCTGGCTTGTTTCCTTTGTCTGCAGCTATGTTTGCACCCCAATATCATAGATAAAACGAAACTCGTATAATTTCCCGGTATTTTTTCTCCATTCCAATCTTTGATTAAGTATAATAGCCTTCTTTTTAATTTTTACCTAATCTCCACGATATTTCATCAACTTATCTCCTCCATCTCCATAGGGCCATCGGACATGGGGGCGCATGTTAGTTTTTTGTTGTTGTTAAGAAAACCAACAAAACACGCCTTTTTCCACACGGCGCGCTACTAATGATCTACCAATCGTTTACAAATATTATCTCCATTTCCATTACCCGGAATCGAAATCATCATCATAATCACGGTCTCTGTGTGTTGAAGTTTGCCTATTGAAATTCATATCACATCCTGCATGCTGCCTCGGTTAGTTTCCCTGAAAAAATAAATTCAAATTCAGCCTCATCACCTGCTGTGAAAATACCCTAAATAAACAACAAAGAGCATGTTCGAGCTGAGTACCATTTAATACGGCAGCAGCCGACGAATATTCGTCGAAGCGAAGCTATCCCCCGAGTTAATTGATGTCGCCCCGAGGTAATGAGAAATCTTTCACGGAATTATTCTAATGGATTTTCCTATCTAATTAGGAGGATTTACGGGTGTGTATGTGTTTGGTTTGGTTTGGACTTGGATACCGCAAGCGCAACTGAAAGATATTCCCGAAATATTTTCCACCAAAAATTCGATGACCGATGGGACGCGAGATTTCCCAGATAGTACTAAGAAGAGTATCTCTGGACTGGAGCTTAGAGACATGGGAGAAGAAAGGTCTGCGCACGTTGGTCTCAATTGGGTGCGCAATGGGATTATCAATATATTTCCTTACCACGGTAGGTATAGAGGAAGCGCCTCCCAGATTTACATAAATACATAATAAGCTGATTGGAATCTGTGAAGTCTGCGACTGTTATAGGCGGTAGTAAATCGCGACCGGGTACCATAACGACGGTGGGAGGACGGCTAACAGTGGGGCGCTACCGGCGAAGAATAAATATTGAAAAAACGGTAGGTAAGGCAATGAATTTTTCGGTTACTTGTTGTCTGAGCTCGGGTATCGGTCTCCTGGAATCGAGCACAAAATCAAATGAAGTGCACTTTGAGCGGAGGGAATGTATTTCCAAACCATTGTGTAGGTATCTAGCATGGGGAATTGACAACTCTATGTTGCCTATACCTACCTAGGTAGCGCTACAGTCTGCGGTGGAGCTGGGTCTAAATTAAAAAGCTTCCCCAGCTTAATCGATATCTAAAATTGCCCTTACAAGAATATTGAAACCCGTCCCGGCTAAACAATTTCTGATTATGTTCCCAAATATATGAACGTCAATTACATTCAATCTGTCGGAAACTGTTCCTAGTACTTTTTTACCCGCCACGGCCATAGATCTAGAAGATCTATGGAAGACAAAATGGTCGAGTTGTGGAGTCTCCACTTTCCTTTTATAGCTGATTTGTACCTAAATACATTTTGATCATGTTAAATTTTGGTCTTTGGCTTTATGGATGACCTAGAAGGCTAATTATAAAATAAATAAATAAATAATTGGCGCAACAGGTCCGCATGGACCCAAGCCTAGCTTCTCACAACCATTCGTCTTGTGTGAGTTTTTATTTTTGGGACGAATGGAAGGGATCTACAATTTTATGCCGAGTCCAAACGGCCAGTTGAAAAGCTCTTTCATGACAGTTATACTCTCGGATGTTTTTCAGACGTTCGCGAGAGGTGGCGCAGTGAAAAAAACCTTAAGTTGGAATTTGGGTTTTTCTCGGGATTCGAACCTCGCTTAGTAGTTCAACACACTAACCACTAAGCCACTGCGCCGACTAATTGACGACTTCAAATATTTAAGGAATCCATAGCTCTCTTCAATGTTCTCTGTTCTTTTTACTGACTAATAGTTAATTTAGCAGTTGCTATTCAAAGATCCAGAAGTCCAAAAAAATATACATTTTTGTCAGAAAAAAACACGCCCCCAAAGAGTAGGTGTGGCCATAACCAACATGTGCTCAGAAAGCATTTCAAAAAGTTTCGTCGAAATCGGTTCAGTAGTTTTCCCGTCAACCGGTTACAAATAAAAGACGAAGCAGAGGTCTTCTTCAAGTCTTTGGGACTCATTATTTTCCTCAAAATATAATATTAATAAATGTTTCGCCTTCTTTAAAGCACAGTCGGCACTATGGGGAGGTGACTAGGTACATTTGACTTAGGTAAATGGTGGTGACCTTTTAGATAGCCTGATATAGTAGAACGGCGATGGTTTTTTCCTCTTTTTTAAACCTGTGATCTCCTCAGTCGATTTGGGAATAATCAGAAAGGTTCAGCTCTTGTAGATAGGGCTTGTGAACCTCCTGTGGTGAGTTCAGCAGCTTTTTCGTGACCTTCAAGTCTCTTATGACCGGAAGCCGACCATAACTTGGTTACCTCCTGTTAAGAGAGTGTTAAAGCTTGTCAGACTAATTTTGGAGTCAAGTATGGATGATCTAAGTGCGTTTATTTACCTAATTTACTGTCCGTGAGTGTAGGGATGTTCGCGCCAGTTCCGCAAAGCTAGAAAAGACACAAAAAACGCAAAAAGTTCTATATTTTGACAGTCTTCTTCTCCATCACTTGAAATATGATCTGAGTTATTTTTCTATTCTTTGTGATGGAAGCTTTAGGCGTTTTTCTTTTTTAGTTCAGAGCTGAGCTCTGAACCGAGCTCGAGAATTATGAGCGCTCTCTGAACCGAGCGCATTCAGATCGTTCTGATGTAATTATGAAACACACTTGAGCACATAGCTGTCATTTTTAATAAATATATGTATAATTTGAATATTTATTAATTGTAATTAATTAAATTGGTTAACCTTCAGTTGCAGAACAACAAGATTCGCCCGCCATTTCAATTATTTTGTTTTTCCTGTTTTTTTTTCTGTCAAATGTGCCTGTAAGTATGTAATCAGCTTTATACTCAGCCTGCTCAGTCAATTTATTCTGAGCTCATAGAGCGCGCTCTGATTATCTCTGAACGAAAAAAGAAACACAAATTCGGAGCTCTGATATATCTAAGCTAAAAAAGAAACACGAACTTTTTGTATAACAGTTCAGATTGTGCTTTGAACTAAAAAAGAAAAACGCCTTTTGACTGCCTTAATTTGATCAATAGCACGGTTTTCTTTGATACACCAGACTAGGACTATTAAGCGTGTTTTGTATACGTCATCCACGACTTCAAGTTTCCAACACTCTATCAAAACTTGAGTTTTGAAACAAGCTACAAACAACAAAAGACGACAAGGGGGGTAAAAGGATTTCTACCTACGGGCAGCCATTTGCGGCTGTTCCTGACCCTGAAGTCAGCTCTGGACATCTTCGACATCCAAGCATGGCCTTCGATACATTTCCGTGTTGCTAAGCTTTGCGGAATTCGGCGTCATATCCAGATTTGTCAAACAATTTCCACTGATAACCTTCTTAATTTTGCAAATAAGCCTTTCTCAATTCCGTCAACACCCATGGGACGCCTATAAATGCTCTCAACATCCACGTTCCTCTTCGCAGTTCACTTGTCGATATTCGCACCTTTCATCACACTTTGGTCCATCTAAACGGCTCGTTCATATCGAAATACCGTTTGGCATTTCGCAAAATTAACCGAATTGAGACCGGCCACCAGCAAGGCCTTCCACGGAAGTCGGCCTCTCTAAAACCAACCCACACACCTACCGCAGCAAAGACCGCTTCCAAAAAAACCACCCAAATGAATTCCAATGTCCACCAAAGGTGTTTCGAAATATGCAAACAATTTGCAATGCGACCCATCTAAGGCCTCTGTACACATGTCGCCAAGGGGCTCTTTAATATGCGCGCACTATTCGACCAAACTATGATGAGGATGCCCATAGACAGAGCGCTCTGCAAAGCAATCGCTTAACATGCAGCCGCTTATGACAAGCGCAAGTCATCGCAGCCAAACAAGCGCACAATCGTTTCGAATCGATTCGAATAAGTTTGGAATTTATTCCGCTGCCCGACTTGGCAGCCAAATAGGGAGCACCGCGTATGTATGTGTGTGTGCGGAACATGTCTGAGCTTTACCAGATCAAGACGATCTATGCCGGCGGAATGTTAATGCCGAAGCTGGGCCGTGTGCGCAATGAGCACATCTAATGGCCATGCATCTGGCTTTGGTACTGTTTTTTTAATTCGCGGTGCAAAATTATCACTTGCGGTGATTGGACAACGAGCATATATACGGGTGGTCCATGAGATATGGGCCATGGGGTGGTCTATTGGCGCATTGGTCACCGCCTAACATTCCAAAGTACCGCATTATGAGAACGGGGACAACAAGTGTCACCTGCTTATCCGCGAGGGCCATCGCAGCTTAACTCCCGCCAGGTACAAAAATGCTCATTATCATTAAAATCTCCTAACACGCAGCATTAATGCGATGCAATCGATGTGTGACACAGGGGCCCAAGCCCAGCATACCAGGACAAAGTACAGATACATGATCTACGGATCGATCTGCAGAGGTCTTGGCATTGCTGCCATATACAAACGAGCGCAACTGCCGGCCGCCGCCGCCGCCGCCACAACCACCACCACCGCTGCTGTCGAGTGCAAGTACGACACCTTTAATTATTCCAATCGATTTAAATGTCCCCCGTTCATAGGCGTAGGTACATCGTTGCCTTGCATCTTCCGTCCGGCGGGAGAACCACCAGCACTTATGCTGCTGTGCAGAGTGCCATCCTCCTAGACACCGGCCATGGCGTGGATGCAAAAGAAGGAAATGATCGAAGATTATACTCAAATAGATTACAGAAATTTACCGAATGCTCCAATCCGCTAAATGATTACCTCCGCCACGCCAGCAGCAGCAGCCATACCATCGCGATGATGGTCCAACAGGCCATTTGCGTGGCTCGATCTCTCTCGGTTGGGCGCGCTGCCTTGCGCTCTCTGCCGGGACAAGTCAATTTAATTAATTAATTAGGAATAATTAGTAAGTGGCGTTTGGTAAATGCGAAGGAACTGCAGGACATTTATTTCCAGCAATTGAATTACCTTTGCCCATTTGGCCACTGATACAGGCAGTCGTCCGTTGCTCGCCGCATTGTGTTGGTATGCCGTGCGATTTAACGCATTACTCACATCCTTCCTGTGGCGGGGAGCGGCCGGCGATATTATACCACGGAAAGTATGGCCGTGATTGCATTGTTACTGCTTGCACTTGGATACTTGTCAGTGGGAACATGTCCTAATGAATATGAGGTGATCTTGAAAGTTTCCATTAATTGTGACACTGCGCGCGGTACGGAGGCGTCCACAATGCACACACCTCACACACACAGTATGCATATACCTGCTTTTGAGTTTAATTGCATGCGCGCTCTCACTTTGGCCATCAGTAGGTATCGGAGCTCTAAAGAAGACCCGCATGCGGCAGTGACAACAGCGCACAACGCGAGCTTAATGAGCCAGATTGGACGAGTGAATGCGGCGTGATAGTGAACTCGTTGCGCAAATACGCGAGTAGATTAGTAGCATTTGTAGGTACGGCTTGTACTACTTTCTACTTGAAAGGTATCGGGATCGGGAGTATATCACAATTAGTGTGAGTGGTGTAGGCTGTGCTGTTATGGCGTCGTTATGCGTGTACTGCATGTAACTCTTTGGGGTTAATGTCACAGTTGGTTACAGCTGCTCAATTCGTTCTGCAGAAGGTATTGGCAGGTATGTCAGTTGAGGCAGCGACATATATAGGCAGTTGTTTTTCTTTGACAAGCTCATTATATTACTTACTTAGGTGCTGATTCAATTTCAGTCGTCAACAGTCAAGTTCTTTCGAACCAAGACAAGTCATACTGAGGCCCCCAACTCGCAATCCTCTTGCCGCTGGCCAAAATATAGCTTGTAGGTTAAGTAACGGGAAATCAGCCGGAGTTGGTAGGGTCAGTATGATTTGTCTCTGCTTGCGACTATCCCACTTATAAGGTAGGTTTGGGGATCCTCATACATTAGTGGACACCGCTGGGCTCCCATTTTGTTCAGCGAACTGTCGAAACAGTCCCATGTACGACCTTTCACAAGAACTTGCTCTGTAGCAACGGCACTGCTCAGTCTTCAGTTAGCTGTCTGTTGAACATGCATTCCTCATTGAACACTCTTTCACTGAAAATAAAACCCTGGTACCTATATATATAAAAATTGAGCCTTAAAATTGTGTTCGTTTGTCGCCGATTCACGCCAAAACGCATTTACCGATTTTAACCAAACTTTCACACATCTTTGATATTGGTCTATATATGGGTTTTGTGAAGTTTTGTTGAAATCGGAAAACGTATGTGTGTGTTATGCGTGCGTGAAAAAACACAGGAATTTCAGTACATTTTGGTTATTTTCTACACATTATATACATATCTGTGGCAACAAAGAAAAACAGCATAAGTCATTTTTAATATTTTTTTAGGAGCGCAGTTTAAAGGTTTGACTTCCAATGTAGGTAAATGACTAATGCGTTTTTTCCTGTTGCATAACTTAGCAACCGTAAGAGATATTTGAATGACAAAAAAATTGACATATAGAACAGGGTACTGTGCATCCGATCGTAACATTAACTCAATTTTGATATAAGTATATATATAAAAATCAATTAATGTGCTTTAGTCGGATAATAACTCAAGAACGTCTCGACGGATTTGAATTTTTTTGTTGATTTGATTTGATTTTTTTGTTGTTTTGTTTTCCTTGAATCAGGGATGGTTTAAAAAAATTTAAATTCGGAAAATTCTCAACAGGTGGCGCTGTATGTCGTTTTTCATCTATCTCTTTCTATGAATATGTATCATGAATATGTAATGCGACTCATGCATTATGTTTGAATTGATGTTCTCTTAATGCGTGAACCGATTTTGCTTCTGGAAATTTAAAATGGAAGGTGACGTCAACACCAAGGTTTGTATGGATAAACGGTCTTTGTATGTTTATTGGTTATACGAGTTATAGGCATTTTAGTGAACATTCCTGTGTTGTCGACCTCCGAAACCCCTCAATAGATTTAAATAAAATTTTGTGGATGGGGTATGGATGGTTGCAGCTTAAACAATAAGATAGTTTTGGCCCGATAGGTGACGCTGCTGTCAATCTCCGAATCCACTCAACTGATTGTTTGGATCCAGCTGGGAAGATAGGATAGCTTTATATCCGATAGGTGGCGCTGTTCTCGAAGTCTCCCTGCTTTGGGGTGGTGGGCGCAAATTGCAAGCATTAAAGAATATGTTATGTGGCATGTGGCCTATATGTGCGTAGGCCGTGTGGCACATTTCGCTTGGTAGAAAGAAGTGGAGGTATAATGTGTTCATTATTCGTGTACTATCCAGCATACTAACCACTGAGCCAACGTGTTCACAAGTCGCAACTACTTTTATATAATGTTTTATAGCACCTTTTTTGAAGTGAGAAAAAAATAATTTTTTGTTTCTATCAAATGGACCAAATTTTAATAAGTTTTATCTTTTCTTCAAACTTTTGTTATGGTAACAAAAAATTGTTTATTTGTGCGTGTGACCATTTTTTGTTAAATTTACCTAAATGCTGTTGATTTTGCGAAGAAATTTATCAATTTGACTTTTATCTTTTTGTTAAATTAACAAAAAAAAAAGTTTTCAATACCATCGAAATTGTTTGTCATTTGGTTAAACTAACCAACAGCAAATAATGTTGATATTACAGAAATAATCTGTCAGTATACCACAGCTGTCTTATGTTGAATCTATAAGAATATTGCTGATAATGATAATGATACGTAAAACAAATAAGTTTAGCAATTAGATGTATTAAAAAAAAAAGAAATTAAATTGCATTATTTTTCCTGGACAACATAGAAAATACCAAAATATGCATATATTTATAAAATATATATATATATAATTAAAAAGGCTATTGCTTTTAATATACCGAATGCCTTTATCTAAAATAAATAGAGCCGCTATACCTTAAACACACACAATGATGTACACGTAGTCATCTCCTCCACTATTTAAAGTTGCGTCTTGAAGTTTGGATTAAAGAATTCGGGAACATTGCGTTGCAGTAAATTTGTGTCTATTTAATTTATGGAAATAAAACGCATATTAACCAATCCTATATTACCAAATTGTAATTCCTACCAATTTATATCGTCGTTTAGGTACTTTTTTTCCATTTTTCCTCTCCTCATCCAAAAATGGATTTATTATCTTTTAAAGTGTTAAACTCACTTTTGAAAGAAATTTGTATATGCACATTAATAAATTACTTTACTTCGCGTGTCAAGTAATAAATGCCGCCATCAAAAGCATTGCATTTGAAAGGATTACCCTGTTTAAATTTAATTTTTTCAATTCAACACTACTTGTGCTATTAATTCAACAAAATTTATGTCAAATCTGCTAACAAAAATATTCAATTCAACAGAAAGTTGGTTGTCTTGTATTTTGTTTGGCTAACAAAAATTTTGTCAATTTCACAAAACTAATTTTTGGTTTTGTTTTAATGGATATAACAAAAACTCTGTTAATTCAGCAATAAAATTGTTCAAATCGACTAAATATCGATGTGTTAAACTGAAAATGGTGTTTGGTTAATCTGACAAAGTAGTTTAGTAGTAAACGTTTTATCCGTTTGATAAAATATCATCCAAATTGATAAAACTTAAGTTTTATTAATTAATTTCATTTATCATTACATAAATTTTTTTCAGTTAAGCAAAACTATATTTTTGTTGAAATTTCACATTCGAATTTTTTCAATTATATTACTTTCAGTGTTAGAACATGCGCTGACCAAGCCACATACATCGTCCCCATTTGAAGAGGTTCATGACCTCCACACACTTAAGCTTAGTCCTGCCATAACTGATCGCTACCCCGAACTAAGTCGCCAGCCACCCACTTGAAAATTCCATTAAATTTGAGGCTGAACGCATCCATTCGACTTCATTCCGATTTGTCCTCCCAATCTATTTTGTTTCATCTCGAGTCGTTTATCTCGCCCCAACCAAAGTGCCACTCGACTCCCACGGCAGTCGATCAGAGGACCAATCCAACAATTCCCAATCACCTCCAGAAGAATCTCTCGGATATTTGTCAAAATTAACATAACAAAGCCCTCAGAGCGGGAGTCACTTCCTCCCTCTCCCACACTCCGTGCGCGCACAAGGCGAATTTATCAAGCCGAACAGACTCGCAACAAGGACACAACAATGCAATGTCAAAGAATGACCAAAACAACTGTCAAAAAGTCCCATACCAAACAGATCGCAGATCATTAGTCAGAGAGAAAGAGAGAGAGAGACGGTCAATGCATTCCAAGTATAGTTTGTCCATCGGGGAGGGAACTCATGCTCATATGGCTGATTATTGCATGGTGGCATTATTAGTGAGGTACGTGCCCGGTTTTGTGTTGCGCAGGATCAACTTTTCGGATGCGGTTATCTAAATCAATCTTTAGGGACCGACTGCGACGACTGGCACCGACAAATGAAAGCAACACAAATGGATTTTGGGACTGCTCGGCTGAGAAATAACGTGCGCACTCATGAATTCCATCGATTTGTAACTTTTTGTTGTTGCTGCAGCCGCACAGTTGCGGGATTGCGCCTGGGAACGTTGTGCCGCGCTGCCATCAGGTAAAACGAAGAAGACCAAAACGATTCGAGTTGGAATTGGAGGCCACTTCTTTCAAGGAGGATTAATCTGCGCGCACATGTACATATATAGCTGTGGCATGGGGGAGAACCTGCTTCTGATGCTGTTACACTGCCACCAAAGCCGTACGAAGGGATTATACTTTTTGACAACTGAGTTAATCATTCGGAGGTTTTGGGAGATTGAATGGGCATATGGTGAGGCCTTTGAAATATCAATGAGTACGGCTAAGTGTAATAATTTTTCATTAACTTTGTTCCGCAAGCCTTTGAGCGTGTTTTTCTCTTTATTTCTTGTTTTGGGGGGCTTTCAGTTTGAGGTAGGTATTTCGGTATGGCTTATTAGTATGTCAAAAAGGGCAACAAAGTTGCGGGAATTCCATTCGACGAAACGTGGTTTTGAAGCGGTTTCATGGGAGGGAAAATCGAGAACAACCCCGGATATAAATTTACATGGTAAAACGGTGTTTGCAAAATTGTATCAAAAACGTACACATACACATGTGGGTCGAGTGAAGGTTGCAAGTTGCTGTAGAATTTTTACCAGACTAGGTTAGTTTTCCTTTCGAATTGCAAAAGAAGAAGTTGTGATTTTCACCAGGAAAGGAGGTACAAATTTCACGCACTACTATGCTCTTGATGTCTTTCAGATGAAGTGTAAATTAAAACGAAATCTAATTCAGAAGTACGACACTGAAACACCTGCCAAAGGATGTAGAAAAACGCTCAAACATTTTTTTAGAAAGCGGCCCAAAAGTCGATCAAAAAAACCTGTCCAAAGTCACAAATAAATGATCCAAAACTGCATAAATAGAGAATACCTAAAACTCTGAAAAGACGAATTAGTAAATACTGAAAAACAGCGACAAAAAACCTATAAACTGCTAAAAAACACCTATCGACAAGGTAACAAAACACCCCAAACAAAAATCGTAAAAAAAAAACAAAAGAAATGTAGAAAATAGTTCTGAAAATATGTACGCTCTTTAACAATACCGCAGACATTTTTTAAGGAAAACGTCACGAAATGTACATAAAAGACTAGAACACGTCAACATAAAAAATTAACCAAAACAACGCTTAAAAAAATGTAATAGAAACCGTTCCACCTAAGAATTCACACAGAATTAGCAAGAAACACAATAAAAAAAAAACAAGAAATAATTAATTACCTGCTAAAAAAAATGTTAAAAAAAAAATCGAACCAACTATCACTTCAAAAATGCTTTACAGAAATGATACAGTTACTGCCTTAAAGGAGAATGCCAAAACTCAAAAGACACTACAAGAAAAAGCTACGGAAACTCATTGGAGAACGGCTTTGAAACACTTCTTAAAAGACCCCTCGAAAAGGGAATTAAAAAACCAATGCCAGTAAAGTCTCAAACAGACCCTTAAGAGTCGCACCAGAAAACATGTAAAAAAACCAAGCAGAAAAGCTTTTTTGCCACTAAAAACAACTCGAAAACGATCCAAAATCATCAACAAAACCTCGAAGAAATACAACAAAAACACGTTGAGAAGCATTTCAAGAAATGTCAAAAATGCGCAACAATATCCCATTGCAACGTTGCAAATACTGCACTTTAAATCAGCGAACGCTCCAGCTTATGCTTAAAAAACCATAGCTGAAATCACCCTGTTAAACAAGAAATCAATACTTCTTCCCAAACAACACTTTAAAACAAAAACGGGACTTCTCAAAACGATTCTCAAAAACATGTGCTCTTCAGGGGTAGACAAGTTTTAGAAAAAACGACGCAGTTAACGTCACACAAATCGCCTCGCATCGAAAAACTCCCACCAAACTCAACAAAAAGACGAGTCAATAAAGGTCCAAGACACACCTTCACAAACTGTTGAAACGATATTGAAAACATCCCAAAGACCGCTCAGAAAATGTGTTTAAAAAAAAAAACAGAAATGACACCGCATAAAACTGCGGCCTTAGCCAAAATTACCTATGAAACATTTTTGCAAAGTTTTTAAGTAAGAGTCGGTCATCGCATGTGATAGCTTGTGACCCTAGTGGCAGACGGAGATTAAATTAACTATTAAGATCAGATTATTCAAACTGCACCCCAAAATTTGTGGGTCCCGCCGCTTCCTTTTTAAAGGAATAAGACTGCACTGAAAGAAATGTCTCAACATACTTGCCATACGAGATTTTTTGAAGTCAAAATTCAATTATCCATATTGGTGGCATGAAACACTGGTCCATATGTGATTCTTCAATTACCATACATAAACAGAAACCCTCTCGTACAGTTTGCGGTGAAAATTACACTTTCAGAACTAATCCTTTCCTACTGCTGTCACTTTTGTCTCCTGGAATCTCGTTTTGGAATTCAAATCGGGTGGTCCGTGGTCCCACTCAGCCCAAGAAATAAAAATGTCCTCCAATTTTTCTTCACCATCCTTATATGATGCACCTCACTACGACATCGTTACGTTGTCTTTGATAGCCGAAACAGAATTACAAAAAAAAAAAAAATCCCGGGATTCCTAGACAGATGAGTCATCCTGATAGCGCAATCCTAACAAAGACAATTAAAACACAAAAACCTTCTGCGTGCTCAAATTTTGGAAAACAAATTCCTTAAATGTTATTCTTTTGCCTTCTACCGAGAACTCTCAGCAAAAGGACCGAAGGACAGCTAAGAGTCAGCGAAGGACAGGTAGAAATGTCGTTCATTGATTGTGTCCATTAAAACGCACCCCGAAATAAATGGAACGCACCACTGCGACGCGATAGTGATCCATTTGTACTCCTCCTTTCGGTATCATCTGGCATGGATATAAAAAAAAAATACCAACCTTCCTTTGCCTTTGTATCTAAAGAGGTCATAACTTTGGACCTTATCAACCGACAGTCATGTGACACTCATTACCTGAAACGTCGACGAAGACTCTTCCCTTTCTCTTTCCATCTTGCTGGCTGACTGGCCAGTTCCATTCTAGAAAAGAAAACTCCGATAAATTTTCATTTCTGTCATCGAAGAAAAATGGTGACAGTGTCCAAAGGAAAAGATACCAATCATCAACTGGGCGGCAATTTGTGTACACACAAACAGTCGTCGGTACAGGATGTAAGGAACACATTTTCGGACAGGAACTGCACAAAATTGTTCGTAAACCAAAGTCACGTAAGAGCATTAACTGACGTTTATGCCAAGTTATGGATGGAAAATTGCCCGGCAAGACAATAAATATTATCGGGCGACCCAGAGCGGACAGAGATTTTTCTGTGCGGGCACAGCGATAAATGTCACACGTCAACTTCCGGCTCGATTTGACAGTTTATTGCATTTTTTGATGTCACAATGTCAAGACAAAGTGAGACAAATCCTCGGCGGGAATCTCAACTTCTTCGCTGGCATACAATAAACAAATTTGTCCAAAAGGTGGAAACAAATTGCGACCTCCACTTACGGACTGACGGTGGCGGCAGAAACGACAGAAATCCCTTTTGTTCGATGCGAATTCCTTTCAAAGTCCAATGTCGTCCGTGGACCATTAAATCGGTTGCATGAGTAAGCACTGCGTGTATAGAAGGCAGGGACTCCAAATGGGGGAAAGGCAAAACCAAAGAGTGTGGTGCAGCGTCGTCTGCGAAATAGGATGTGGCAAGACAAATTTGCATACCATGAGAACACTTTTCGGCTCCGCAAAGTGTTGGAGCGGCAAATTCTTTCGCTATATGCTGGGAGGAATTTTCACGACGGTTGGAAGTTGTAAGTCGGTTGGGAAATGTTAACGAGGAGGCATTTGATTTTTGGCCAACTTCTTTGTGGGAGATTTTTCGGACGAAAGATTGTTCTCTAATTTGCGAGTTTTCCTTTGGAACTCAATATTTATAATTAAAGCTTCGAGGACCTTTAAATGTGCGAGCATAATACTTTTGTAACTTTGGGTACCTTCAAATGTGCGACATCAATACTTTTGTAACCTCGGCTACCTTTAAATTTGCGACATTAATACTTTTGTAACTTCGGAGACCTCTAAATGTGCGACCATAATATTTTTATAACTTTAAACTTCCCCAAAGCTTTAAAAATATTGTGTCCCAAATTAAAATTCGAAAATAAGTGAAGAAGCCTTTGTCCGAAAAATTGAAAAATGACATTCATAACGGAATCCGTTTTTGTCTGCATCATATAATTGATCTAGTACTAGATCCAATCGATTGACAGAACAGAAATTGACCCAACCAAACACTACAAAAAATGCCTGAAAGTCGGTTTAAAAATAGCTCACGAAATTCCACTAAAGAGGGTTTACAAATCGCATTGAAAGATTCCAAAATTGGCCTTGCTTTTGACAGATGTTGTCAGTTCCAACACAACCGTGAGACAAGACGGAGAGTTGTGATTTATATTTGAAAGCATGAGGTGTTTGGGCAGCAAGAAGGTGCTTGCGAAGGCGTCATTTGAATATGTGGAAAAGTATCAAGGGCAGACCCTCGTATTGCGATGGAAATTTGGCAAACGAAACCTTTCAAAGTGTCAGAAATCTCTGATGCGGGTATAGGTACAATTAGTCCAGAGTGGATTCAGGCTTCGAGCAAAACAAATACCTGGTTAGCACGGTCTTTCAACTACCTTCGCTTTATAAATTGGTTGAGGTACTCTTCCACTTTGTGGGCCCACCTAAGGCAGGGTCTTTCTTTACTGCCTTGTCCTTTCGACTTCAATTCGTGGGCGAAGTGCCTACGTGAACTCACTCAATATTATAAACTTTTAGCCTTACAATGCCACAGTAACTTTATTTGTATTTATAGCCGATCTTTGTATATACGGGCTGTGGAGTTGCAGTTCATAAGAACTCAAAGACTTTGATGTCCGCAGTACAATATGAGAACCAAAACATCTTGAATTTATTAAAATGAATTTCTAGCAGTTATGCCTGAACAATTTAAATACCTTGTATGACAGTAAAATAAACAGATGAACCAATAGGAACAAGGAAAGCGGTGTTAAAACCGTTAAGCCGATCCGAGTCAAATTGGGCCGAGGCATTAGCAATTAGACTTTTGTTTAAAATGCTTCTACAGCGTTGTCTCGAAACGGAAGCTCAAGTGAACCCGCTTTAACTTTCGATCTTCCACCAAGGACTCTGAATCAAAGGAAATGATGCTTCCTTTCGTTTCAACTCGCTTTCTTTCGTCGGCCGGGATTTGATAGATAGGTCATATGCGAGGGTGGAATAGTAGTCCCGACACTGACAGTCGGCACAGAACTATGGTCGGAATGATCCTATAACTAAGGCTTGTGTGAATTACAATTTATACAGTAACGTAATTAATTTCAACATGAGTAGAATTATGAACTCGATGTTATTTTAGATTTATATAATTTACTACTTCAATTTATTAATTTGTTGTTAGTAAAACTAAAATAAATAAATCATAGTTTTTTTTTTGTAATGAATAAGAAGTAGTCTAAATTAAGATTGTAAACTTATAAGGCGAAATAAGTAATAAATAAATAAACTATTTCTCGACATACAAGTATTTGAATTGTGAAAACAACGCCTGCAGGTATATTTATAACTATTTATATCAGTGCCTGCTTAGGAATATCTCATAATTTTCATTTATTAATTTTAAAATAAATAAGTAGTAAAATAATAAAAAAAAAATATATATTTATATCCAACAAAATAATCAGTTACGCATTTTATTTACGCTGAATATAATTTTGTTAAAACAACCTCTCTATAAGAGGTTCAGCCAATTGACAGCAGCTCCATCTATGGCTACACTTGACACCTGCTCGAACATCACAATCTCAAATTTTCGTTAGCTATATAGTACCAGTAAAAATTGCAAGCACCTGCGGGTGCTGTTGAAGCTTTATAGTTAGATAAGTATTTTTAAAAATCAACAAGCTTCTTGGTTCATGTATTCAAGGCTGAAGATGCCTCGCTTTCATCTAGAGACCTCTTATTTGGGAGTCTTTTTGGCCGTATTATTGAATTAAAAAAAAAAATCAGCTACAACTCATTTGCAAAACGCGTATTGAAAATCGACTTTGGACAAAGATGTCAAGTTCACTTGTTAAAGTTCTTCCTCTTCGACGAACAACCAATGATCGATATTTGATAGTCTTTTCCACTCTAAAAGTCCATTTCTTCTGACATTTTGTAATTGCAGCTAATACCAAACCGCAGATCAACACTAAATATTCAATCTTCGACCTTGGACCCATTTAAGTTTACAAATTCACTGACCACCCTTTGGCAATTATTTTTTTTTTGTCCCAGTCATAAAAAGCTTTCTGCTTTCGAGTCAACTAAATCGCTCCTGCCCGCAACAAATTACCACAATTTGTTCTCAATACCAATTAGCTGTCGTTTGACTGCGGCAATAAATCGCGCGTTCAGTCTACTGCAGTCAACTGAGCATATAAGGCGCACAAACCCCCAGCAGCACACTCTAATGACACGTAAAATATTGACAAACCATCGGCGACAAAGTAAGCCGTATATACAGTGCACCGTCTAAAGCCTTTAATTAGTAATCCATGAGCTAATAAATTCGATCATAATCCCTCATTTCACGCAAATAAAGCCATCAAATGCCGTTGTGCCCCATAAGCCAGCCAGCGCTGGGCCCAGCTAATGGCCGATTTTAGCGGTAACAACTTCACCAGCGACCGCAGCACCAAAAAATTACCATCAACAAGTGTTGGCCGAACAAATCTGCCAACACGCTTTATGGCTAATTGTGGCAGAGACCGATGTTTACTCACCGCCTCAGCCAGGCGCGTTTCTTTTCCTTTTCTCGCCGCCAAATGCGCTCGGATTTTGGCCATTTTCAAATTTCAAGTCATGGGCTTTGTTGGTTTTTTTTCCCTCGCTCGCTGTGTTGTTGCCATTTTATTGAACTGCGTGGCCGGTCCCGCTCCGGTCATTCATTCGGCTTTTTTGTGCCCGCTCCATCGAGTACCATAAACGTTTTATTATTTAATAAGCAACAAGGCACTTGTCAAATCAGTCCATGTGTACACGGCGAATGGTTGTATTTATGTCCGCTCTGGTTTTGGCTTGGTTTACTTGCGATTGCGACTCGCAGTCGTGCGTCCCCTGGGACAATGTAATAGAAGTCGATTTGACTGATTTGAAAGTAATTTGACATAAATTACATTGGAATGCCGAATTGGAATATATACTTGGGCTGGGATTTCCCAAGATAGCGGCTGCAGCGCGGTGAATGTGGATTTTTCCAGTTTTGGGGGAACGTGCAAGACGCACTCACCCGCTCAGTGAAAACTGTCTGTTTAACTGGGGAATGGGGAGGGGGGTGGAGCAGATGAAACTGATACTTATGTGCTGCTCGCTGTCGGTACATCACTGTTCAACACCTTTTCGTGGAATTACGAAACCGAACTCTAGACCGAGATGGTGTCTGTCTGATGAGAACGCTATTCGACGGAGGATGGTCAGTCAAGGGAAACGAACAGAAACCGATGTACGTACCTATGTCTGGTGCTATATACACCAAGGAGTTAGAAGAAGGGACAACACACGGTATCGGCTTACAGAAGGACAGAACTCAACGGATGGCTGAGCTCGGACGGAGTGCTGACCAAGTGGTGAAAACATCAAAATACGGACACCGTATCATGCGAGGGCTGGCCGAGCTGACACGTTGGACACTTTTGGCACACTATGCGCATTGGGGACAGTTAGCATATTGGGCGCTGCATTGCGATTCTAGTGGCTGATTTTTTTTTAGAAAGTTCCAGCATCTGCAGTCAGCATCGTCATGCCATTCCTGCTGCCTTTGAAATGTGATCCGATGTAACATGAAAGGGAATGCGGATCGCGTGAAAATTTAAAATAAAAATCAAATCAGTGTAAGGGCTTAGAGTCTCTTCTATTGTATCCTTTCGGTTTCCATTTCCTTGACACACAGCACAAGGAGGACAGAAAAAAAAAACACACAAAAACGGTCCTCTAAAGAATTGGTCAGTGTTGGGTTGGTGTTTTTTTTTTGCGGTACCACCGACATGACATGGCTTGTAGTTTGCTTGTTCGCTCTTACTCTCGCCCAGCCATCGGATTCCCATTGTGCAGAGGCACACCACGAGTCTTCTTCTCCTGGAGGGTACTGGCGATCAGATCCGGTGTAAACCGGTCTCGTAAATGAAAACGAGAGGATTACCTGGTGTTTGGGTGTGTGTCTGTAAAGGGATTTTTGCCACCATATTTCGCAACAGACCGATCATTTAATTCGATTTTTTCTCGGCTTCTTTTTTTCAGGTCTCTGGCTTGAAAGGACAGAGATGTACGCTGTTGTTGGATTTTGGACGTTTGGAGGCTGCAAAAATTACGGAATGCGTCGTAGGGATTGTGCAATATTGTTGCTTATTATGAATGGATGAGTGGTGTGGTTTATTTTTTGACGGTTAAACGCCTTTGTGGCAATTGGAGTGCAAAGCTGTTGCAGCAGTCTTTAGTTGGTCTTGATGTATACTTTTAAAACGGTTTGGGGAATAGAAACAGAAAATTACTGCTTAAGGTGGACTGTCTGTGGAAACAGGCTGTCACTGTTTTGTATCAATATTTTGGCTCCGTGGGATTTGGCTTCAGCCGATATTGGTTTTCCCGCCCAACCATTGAGCGCCATGCTCTGCGTTCTGACGATGCAAAACATGGCTTAATCTTTGGTATAAGAGTGCATTTCATACACCAATCCGAGAGCCAATACAGTTTTCTACGATACCCTACCTCATACCAATTATGAGGTAAGTATACCAGTTTTGTTTAGATGGGTGAAGAGAATTTTTCCAACACTTGAACGATAGGTTTTCGAAAGTCGAAGGGAGCTCTATCCTACATATGGAATCTGAAGAATGACATCTATCCTCCGCTAGAGAGGGTCTCACGTACCATGTCTAACCACTTATGTCCAAATATAGAATAGGTTTTTCTAGCAGTTGGGGTTCCATTATTTATTAAGACGAACCCGTTAAGAGCTTCCCGAGGTCCTCGCAGACCTCTTCGATTAAAACTATACGCAAGACACAAACTAATTTCCGTGCCTTAATTGATTTAATATTGACAGTGACAAATGACGGTTAAGTTTGACATTGGTACAGAAATGTTTGTGGGTGCTATGCATAATTAATACCGACACACTACGGAGTGAGCGCGGTCATATTCGTGCCAATCGCAGCAGCTCTTGCAATTAGAGTAACTTCGCCCAGGTCGACTTGAATGAGAAATATCACGTAGATCGATAAAGCACTCAGAATCTGTTAAATAAATAAATTAAACAGATATACCCCAAGCGGAGTAACCACTTACCCCTCCAAGAAACGACATATCCAGCTCAATCACCCCGCACACCACGTGGATGCGCTTCGTCGCGACCAGTTGCAGCAGGAACCGACAAATGGCATCTTCGGTTTCAATCTCATCTGTGTCGATGTCGTTCAGAATGCTTCCCGTTTCTGCTTTCTGCAAGAAGAATAAAATTAATCTCAGCAACCCCGATTCAGATCGTACTCCTACTTCGGCCAATAGAGAGCGATTCATATTCAGGAGAAACACCATTTTGCAGAACTGCATTAGCATCCATATTATCGGATATAATATGAATGGCCAGTTGGGTAAGTCCCCTCTGACGAACAACTTGTAGAACAAGAAAAACTGAATACTCAGGGTCAGAAAGGATGTCAAAAAGTTAACTGTGATAGCCAGTCCAAAGATGTCGTGGATTTCGTCAACCAGATTGTCCAACTGCGCAAAGGCAGTTCTCATATCGTCAATAACTGCTCTGGCATCCCCTCGTACTGTACTACATACCAACGAGCAATGAGGCCTTTGATCTGGTCTTCTGGTCTCCTCGAGAACGGCATTAATCCCTTTATAGCGACGAGTGGCGAATCTAATCAACATCCAGTACTGTCCAAGGAATAGGTCGAAATTTATATTTGGCAGAACAGACGCAACGAAGTTTCGCAGGAACTTAGGGACATTCGTTACGTAGTACATGGTCAAAACTATGACAACGATATAAAATGCAGTAGCAGTTGCTAAAAGTGCTGCGGCTTTTATGTCGATGTTGTCCCGAGTCTGATGACTGAGCCCCTTGGGTTGGTGGAGTCGAGTCTTTCGTCCGATCTCTTGTATCCGCTCTGGGAAGGTCCTGTAGCAGTCCGAGTGGGCGTATGAAGTGAAGATGGAAATTCCAACCAGCAGGAGGTTTGCAAGGAATTCGCTTACGATCAGTATTTTATGAATTGTATACAGGGGAATTTCAAATAAAAATTCCTCGATGTAATATACCGCAATAGATACGGATATCAAGAAAATGGAGCACCAGGCGTAGTGAAGTCTTATGCGAAATTTTGACCGTCCAATAACTGGGGCCGCACAAAACAACTGACAAATAGCCAATAGTATGTCAAACACACTGGTTTTGGGAGACGTTCCCTTGTATGGAACAAACGTAGCAGCCATGTTCGAGCTTTGAAAGTCAACTGAGCTACACACCATTAGGACGAACATTTTGTATCGTAGTTGCTTATGGAGTTAATCACCCTCTAATGAGGAAAATGATTTATGAAGCTGTGGTAATTTGCTAGACAGTCAGTGGTGGTGATGGTGTTGGATTGTTGATTGTTACTTCGGAAAGGATTAATTAAGCGACTAATTACAGCACAGTGGATTAGTGTGTTGGACTACTTAGCGAGGGGTCCCAGGTTCGAATCCCGAAAAAAGCCCAAATTCCAACTGTAAAACTGATTGAACAAACCCCAGTACCGAGACTATCTGCGCGGACGCGAACTCGGGAAGACGCCCTTTCTGGTCAGACGCAAAAAGTGATATGAACTCAATTTTTCTGCCACATACATCGAGCTGCGTTTCGCAGCCTACTCTATGCTACCTATAATAGAGCAGGAAGAGTTTCCCTGCTCTCTCATATGATCGATCTCGTCGTTTTACATTCGGCCATCCTTCATCACACTGTCCTCAGTGTGGGTACCTTTTGTCCAATATTTCAGGATTCTTTCTCATGCAATATTTCAGAAAAATTAGAACAAAAATTCCCGATAGGAGTGCATGCGTTCACACCAACCTTATTAATGTAGAAACGTCGAAAAAATGCATTAAATATGTGTTCAAATTACATTTACATTACAAATTACTGGCAGCTTTTTTTTATACATTTCAATATTTTTCATGAAAATAAATTCGTTTGAAAATTTGTGGTTGCTTTGCAACAATTGCTACCCCTTTCGGAATAAATATACACTCTCAGTCTTTTTTACACACCGCTGACTTTTCAACATAATATGTAAAAATGAGGTAAAAATGTAAAAATCCAGTAGCATTTTACAATCTATTACAATTACATATATTTAAAAAAAATGTGTATGCCGTCTCGTTTTCACTGGATTTGCCTTGCATGAACTGATACTGGAGTCAAGTGTGTCTTTTTCTCTTTCTAAATTTATTGTTGTTGTTGTTGTTCTGTTCTGTTGTCGCCTGTCTACTACTTATACATTTAAAAAAACGTTTTTTGAAATCTCCAATTTTATCGCATTTTTTCTAATGGGTGAAGACGAACTTCGGGGTTTCAATGTAAATCACGTAATGCAAAAAGAAGAAATTGTTTTTGAATGATTTCAATTCTTGAAATTCCAGATTCGTAGCTCAGACTATAATATTCCAAAAGAGGTTGTACTAGAGACCAGTATAAAAGTTTGGTGATATAGGGGTCCTTTAAATTCTTTTGAAAAACGTTTTATAAGTCCCAATCGGCTTCCTTGCCTTTCTGAAAACGGTATCTAAATGGAGGTTAAGGTTGAGCTTCTTGTCAAAGATAACTCCAAGATCATTTAAGTGATCCACACTTTCAATATACGGCAATATGTTCCTTGAAAAATAAACGCCGAGCCGTGTGATAGTTTCACCAATGACTGGATGACGGCTTTTGACTTTTGCTCCTTTTGGTCTGCAAACAATTTTGGAAAACTTTCAATTATTCCAAGAATATATATATTTTAAGAGAAAAGATCCAAATGATCGATGTGTTTGAAATGTTGTTGCAACCTTTTAAATGGCCGTACTTGATATCGGGTTTCGTCTTTTTCCTCGTTTATCGTATAAGCATTGGAGGTAGCTATTCAGAGATTTGGTGACTATAGATTACAATTTAGGGAACCAGTATTGATTTTCAATGCGTGCCATTGGGGACGTTCAAGTATCTAGTTTATTAAGTCTGACAGTGAATCTCGGTTTTGATTGTTCGAAATCGGTCATATGAGCAGCTGTTTCAGTTGACGTCTATGGAGGGGTAACCGACGAATTTAGTCAAGAAATTCGTGACTGAGTACTAAGTTGACAGTTCGCGTATGTGGATGACGTAGGAAAAGTGACGTTCCCGACCAATCTAGTTTTTGCGTTCAGGTTACAACTCATCCAGACCAATCTAGTCGACTTAAGATAACTAGATTCCTGAATGCGGCCATTGTTGATTCCAACCTGCAATGATCGATGTCATCGTGGAAAGATTTTACTGCCCGCCATCTGAATCCATGCGGTACACAACCCGGAGCCCTTTCAAAGTTCCTTTGAATATTCGTCCAACTGTGTGTATACTCTTCTTCGATTATTTTCTTCTTAGGGTTATTCTTATCGCTGCTAAGAAAAATTTATTTAACTTCCCGAAACTTTGTATCCTGCCCTTGTGAAACAGCTATCCGACCGTATGTCTGATAGCATGTCGAGTCCAGCTTCCTCATTCCCAATGACTCCTCAACTGGATTACCGCTTAACGCATTCGTTGTATAGACCTTTTGTTTTGGGTAGTTTTTAGGCTTTCAGTGAAGATTTAAAAATGGTTTTCTTAGTAAATTATATTTAAACCTTTCCAGGCTTTGTTCCACAGCCTAAGCATCAAGTTCATAACTATGATACTTTCTTTTCATTTCTGTAGTAGCTCTGCAGATTCAAATGGATTCCGCTCAATGTTACTAAATTTTTTCTGAGCAGTTTTTTAAAGGTTTCGGATATGACTACTTAGTTGCAAAGAACGTACACTTACAATTGTTATGTTAAGATTAAGTTCCTTTAAAATCTTTAGAAACTTGTCAAAAAGTTCGAGAATACATTACATCATCCATATAAAACAAACTACAACTTTGCTAAAGGTTAGACATCAGGTGACGACCTCCATAAGTCGTAGGAATATAAACAGTGCTTTAGTTAGTTCAAATGGTATACGCTTAACTTTGTTTCGCAAATGCGGCCAAATTGCTAAACTTTTTATGCCTCGGAAGTTGACATTATCCAATCATCAAGTCCGGAAATATATACCCGAACATTTTTCATCGAGCTTAATTTAATTATTGCTCCTCTGTATTGGACATTGGGAAATTTTCTGATCCCGATCAGATCACGAAAATAAAACAAGACGGATCATCGAAAAGTTTAATTTTTGAGTTGTGGCAACAGCTGCTTTCAAAAACAAAACAGATAATACACGGTATTACAAACTTCACATTGCCACCAGCCATACTGCAAATATTCTGCTCAACGTGACTTCACACAAGGCACATGTCATTTCGCTTGCAATGTCGGGGGTGTTACCATATTTGAATCAAATTTTAATAATTTTTCTTTTTCATATTTTTTAGAAACAAATTTAGTATTTTATGTTCAAATATGCAACACATGAACAATATTTTGCTGCTAGCACATCCGTTTATCTTGGCATATTAAGGTGTGCCCAGACCAGCGAAACATTTCAGAAATGTTTCTGAAGCAAATCGGACACATTTCATACACATTTATAAGCAATTTCTGAAATTTAGTTATTAAATGCTATTGAAATATTTCAATTTTATTTTTCTAGTCCAACTTAAAGAAAATAATGTGGTAGGGTTATTATCAGCGAGTAAAGTTTAAATTTTTGTAATTTTAGTCTTGGGAAACACGTCACACACGATTTAGTTCAAATAATCGTATTAAATGAATCACTTTCTCATTAGGTATTCCAAGCTTTTCTTGACATTTTTATTTAATTTTAAAAAATGAATAATAAAAGTAAGTAAAACAAAAATAATTTCCCATCACGATTGGGAAACTGTGAAACATTTCAATAATTTTTTTTGTGTGCAGATCCAAACCAGCAGAACATTTGATAAAAATTGTTTTGTTAAATAAATGTTTTAGAAATATTTATAAAAAATGGAGGTATATAATTGTTTATCAAGTGTTTGGCTGGTCTGAACATACCTTTATAAAAAGAAAATAACACGGAATACGGATGGGGATTTAATTCGAGCGCGAAAAAATTAATTGATATTTTGTGTTTCATTTTTTTGTCTGGCAACGTGATTAGGTAGCTATCGTTTACAGGCACACCAACATTTAAAAATGAAACAAGCCATCTAGTGGGAAATTGTAGAAATAATTGTCAGATCATGATTCGTGATCTCGATGAGAAGCAGGATCATGTGCTGTTGTAGTAAGTGCATGTTAATCGATGATCTATATCATAGCTGATAATAAAAAACAGCTATGATCTTCTTAGTATGCAATCAAGAAATAGAGCACTCCTGTGCCTCTAAAATCAATTGTGCAGACTGTTTATCTTTTTTCCATTGCAAATGTGTTAATATTAACTTAATGGACTTAGAATATATGAGTGCAAACGATGTTAAATATCGATGTGATAGGTGCACTGCGCTCCGCCGCAAGTCACTGCAACAACAACATTCAATGATATCACCCGCAACTACGCAACAAACACTTGCAGTAGAAACATCCAATAACACATCGCCATCTAGGCCTCTGCGACAGCAACGCAACTAAGCGCATCTCTACACCAACAACATTCAAAAGCACCATTAACAAGCTCATCGTCATCTAGACAAAATAAGACAACTCTGAAAAAGAAAAAAACAGTAGTGGTAAATGCAACATCAAAGCATAAACAGTCGAGTTCGCATAAACCATCAAATGTGCATAAGTCAGCTAGCGAAACCGACGAACAGGAAGGAGCTTTTGCCGATGATGTCAATGCCCTTCATCACCGCAGTGCAATAACCTTAGATCTGCTCTATGAAGAAATTATTCTTCTGAAGAAAATCAACACTGACTTTCTTGGCAGGAGTTCAGAGAGGAAAATGCACAGTTGAAATCGAAAGTGCTGTCTCTTGAAAATCGCCTCAACTAGAGAGAACAAAATTTATTGGAGAATTCAATCGAAATAGCAGGAGTGCCAGACGTTAACAACAAAAATGCCACAATGCAATGTTTGCAGAAGATATTAACTGACGCTTTGAATGTCTCAGTTGAACAAAATGAAATTATTAAATGTTATGTGAAACGTTTGCGAAAGAACTCAAACACAAACTCCGAGGGATAAGTCATTGTATTGGCATCAACTTGGATTTACAAATAACTGATTACTGCATGACTGGTATTCTATGTAAAGACTTCTATGGTATCAAGCGAACTTAAAGTAATTCTTTTTATCCTGTAACAAACATAAGGTATAACGTACTAAATAATCAACTGAGTTTTGAAAATTGGAATGAAGTCGATGCTGAAGTTAATGCTTCTATAAAATGAAAATTTTGAAAATTCTCACAAATTATGTAAGAACCTCGATTTTCACTTCCGTAAAAAATAAATCTCATTTTTGAATAAAATAAAAGTAAAAAACAAAATGCGACAATTGTGCTTTAGACATCCGCTTAACTTTAACCTAAAAAAAAAGGTTTAGGAAAATGAGCAAGAACATAAACAAGGGTATCAGAGACAAATGATACTGAGACCCCCAACTCACAATCCTCTTGCCGCTGGTCCCTTCAATTTATTTTCAAATTCGCCATTTTGTTTTCCCATCGGTGTTATGTCTATTTAGAATCCGTGTGACATGGAAAAACATACAAAAAATACAAAAAAAAATGCTGCCAACCTCGACAACCGTGGGGAAATGTGCTAGAGTTCGGGAATACCACATTTTTTCATTACATTGGTTAGTTATTATAAATTGTTAAAAGGCGAATAATTAGATTTTGTTGGTCAATAAAACTATCTAATGGAGATGTTCAATATACTAGAAACTTATTAGGACAAACATGGTTGCGTATTTTCTGCTTTTGAATATCTTTAACTTCGATTTCATGTGTAAATTTTTCTTAGATAATTGAAGAAAATTGGTTTAAAATGTTGATATTTTCCTTCAACCAATCTACGTTGTTCATTTTTTATTAATATTTTAAGTAAATCAACACTTATTCATAAAATAAAATATTATCCACGCGTAACGAATAATTTCAAATTTAACGGATAAAATTCTATGAACGCTGTCAGCAGCTTTGCCCACAGCAGAAGTCGCATATGCAAGGTGCGAGGGTGTTGGTGAGCCGGAAATTTTGAAGTTACGTGACATTTGCCAATACGAATTTCTATGTAACAATACTAGCGCACTTAGCATTTGCCACCCTATGAAAATATAGCTTGTAGGCAAGTAACGGGAAATCGGCCGAAGTTGGTGGTCTCAGTATTGTCTCTGAAGGATATCTCCTATTGCCGCGACAACTATAATTTTTATAAATTCCGGGAAGCACAAGGAAATCCTAAAAAAGAGTGGAGTGCTATAAATAATATAGTGAGAAATGGTCCTTCTCAACAATTAAACCCCATTGTGCTACGTGATAAGGGCGACGAAATTGTTGAGCCGATGGCAGTAGCGAATGAACTGAACTCAGTTGTCCATGTCCTACCAAACTAGGTCAATTTGCACCCGATGTACTACTTTTAGAACGGTAGATAATTCTACAAATCCGAATTGTTTCGTTTATGAAGAAATTACTGGGTTGGAGGTATTACATATCATCTACTCACTAAACAACACAAAATCGTGTGGGAACGATAGCATCTGTAACGTAACGCTAAAGAAAATCGCTCCTAATTTAGTCGATATCTTTTTAACTTAAGTATTTTTAGTGGTGTTTTTCCTGAACATCTGAAATGTGCTGAAGTGTTAGCACTTTTTAAAAAGGGATATCCAAAAGAAAAACCCATTTCCCTGCTTTCTTCAATTTCAAAAGTTTTTGAAAAAGCAGTAAAGAAACGTATATGTTCATACCTGCAAAGAATACAATTTTTCAGTCCAAAACAGTTTGGGTTTAGGGAAGGGTGCTCAACTGAAGATGCTTTTTTATATTTTTGCTATTTTATTAATAAAGCTGTGGATATTAGTTAATTCTGTGCGGGTCAGTTAATGAATATTACGAAAGCGTTTGACACGGTCGTGCATGACATTCTTCTGGACAAATTGTATAACGCAGGATTCCGTGGCTTAATTTATAATTGGTTTGCATCGTATTTACAAGGCCGCAAACAAAGAGTGAAAATAGGACAATTGCTCAGCGATACTCTCACTCTAAGCTCTGGTGTACCACAGGGGTCTGTCTTGGGTCCCATTCTGTTCTTAGTTTTCATAAACTCCTTATTTTCCCAGCCTTTTGCGCGTAAGGTCATGGCTTTTGCAGATGATCTTGGCATCGCGTATGGTTTAACGAGCTCTTTGAATCTGATAGCTGAATTAAACCATGGCATTCACTTGTTGAGAATATGGTTGCCTGATTCTACGTATGTGGATATCAATTTCCACTCCTTTGATTGTCCACGTTTCAACTTAATCGATTGTGCCTGTTCTTCAACTTCAGGTGAAACATTTAATAGAAACGCCTCATGCAACTCAAAATGCTTTCAAATTGAAATTTTTAAAAGCTACAAATATCTCGGTATTACTTCTGAGCAAAACATGAGTTGGACACAACACATTTCAGCATTGAAACAGTATCTACGCTCATCCATACGGTGTTTTTATCGCCTCAGAAAGATTTGTTCTAATAAAACTCTTAAAACAGTTTATCATGGAATTTCCATTCGAAATTGCAGTACGGAATAAGTTGTTGGGGGGGTGCTAACACAACCAACCTAAAGCCACTTGTCGTCCTGCAGAAATGTGCCATAAGAAGAATAAGTAACGTCCGTCGTCTGCGTCATTCGATGATATTGTTTGAAAATACTGCCAGTGCAACACTTATTTTTTTAGAGTGTCTAAGATATTCTTTTTAAGAGGTGGCTATATACGGAGTCCAATATTTGGTGCTCGAAGCTTATGTAGTGCTGCAAATCATGTTACTGAAATTCCAGTTTTTCGCACCTCTCACTATAGAAACTCCTATCCAGTTGTATCTTGTAAACTGTATAATCGTCTTCCTCCTGATATAAGTCTCATAAATTCTCAGAGCGAATTTTTGTTTAAATTAACACTTTTTTTTTGTTCCCCTTTTTGAAGTGGCATTTAACACTGCTTGTTAAGCAAAATAACAAATGTCACTAACTGTTCTCGATTGTATAAAAATATAAAATTAGGAATTTTTTTTTTATAATTTTTAGGTATTTTTCTATGAATAAAGAATTAAATTAAAAAAAAAAAATATTTAACTCCAAAAAAAAGTGTCCAAAATACGGTTAATTAACGACCAATGAAAACCTCTGTTTCGCTTTGTCATTACTCATTTCTCATTACATACCTCATAAAGTATATATATTCTGAATCAGGATCACATTGTGAATCGATTTAGCCATGTCCGTCTGTCTGTCTGTCTGTCTGTTGAAAGCACGATAGCGACCAAAGGAATTGACTTAGGAGAATGAAATTTGGCGACATGACTTCTTTTTATCGTCGTCAGGTTGGTATTAAGAATGGGCTATGTCGGTCAAGTAGTTCTGGTACCTCGCATACAACACCAATTTTGCATGATTGTATGCGCAGTGGAGACTTTAACTTCTTTTTTTAACCACCTTCCCGAGCTCCTTATACGCAAGACACAAACTAATTTCCGTGCCTTATTTGATTTATTATTGACAGTGACAAATGACGGTTAAGTTTGACATTGATACAAAAATGTGTGACAGTGCATAATATTAATACCGACACACTATGGAGTGGGCGTGGTCATATTCGTGGCACTGACAGCATATCTTGCGACTTGGCCCAGGTCGACTTGAATTAGGAATATCACGTAGATAGATAATGCACTCAGAAACTGTTAAATAAATAAATTAAACAGATATACCCAAAGCGGAGTTACCACTTACCCCTCCAAGAAACGCCATGTCCAGCTCAATCACCCCGCACACCACGTGGATGCGCTTCGTCGCAACCAGTTGCAGCAGGAACCGACAAATGGCCTCATCGGTTTCAATCTCATCTGTGTCGATGTCGTTCAGAATGCTTCCCGTTTCTGCTTTCTGCAAGAAGACCAAAATTAATCTCAGTAACCCCGATTCAGAACGTACTCCTACTTCGGCCAATAGAGAGCGATTCACATTCAGGAGAAACACCATTTTGCAGAAATGCATCAGCATCCATATTATTGTAAGTAATATGTTTGGCCAGGTGCGTATGTCCCCCCTGTGGAGCAAAATATAAAGCAAGAAAAGCTGAGCACTCATGGACAGGAAGGATGTCAAAAAGTTGATTGTGATAGCCAGTCCAAAGATGTCGTGGATTTCGTCAACCAGATTGTCCAACTGCGCAAAGGCAGTTCTCATATCGTCAATAACTGCTCTGGCATCCCCTCGTGCTGTACTACATACCAACGAGCAATGAGGCCTTTGATCTGGTCTTCTGGTCTCCTCGAGAACGGCATTAATCCCTTTATAGCGACGAGTGGCGAATCCAATCAACATCCAATACTGCCCAAGGAATAGGTCGATATTCACATTTGGCAGAAGATACGAAACGGAGGTTTGCAGGAACTCAGTGACATTCGTTACGTAGTACATGGTCAAAACTAGGACAACGATATAAAATGCAGTAGCAGTTGCTAAAAGCGCGGCGGCTTTTCTGTCGATCTTGTCCCGAGTCTGATGACTGAGCCCCTTGCGTTGGTGGAGTCGAGTCTTTTGTTCGATCTCTTGTAACCGCTCTGGGAAGGTCCTGTAGCAGTCCGAGTGGCCGTATGAAGTGAAGATGGAAATTCCAACCAGCAGGAGGTTTGTAAGGAATTCGCTTACGACCAGTATTTTATGAATTGTATGCATGGGATTTTCAAATAAAAATTCCTCGATGTAATATACCGCAATAGATATGGATATCAAGAAAATGGAGCACCAGGCGTAGTGAAGTCTTATGCGAAACTGTGAACGTCCAATAACTGGGGCCGCACAAAACAACTGACAAATAGCCAATAGTATGTCAAACACACTGGTTTTGGGAGACGTTCCCTTATATGTAACAAACGTTGCAGCCATTTTCGAGCTTTGAAAGTCAACTGACCTACACATCATTGGGAGGAAAATTTGGTATCGTAGTTGCTTATGGAGTGCGCCCACTAATGAGGAAAATGATTTATGAATCTCTGGTAATTTGGTAGACAATCAGTGGGGTTGATGGTATGGGACCATTATACATTGTCATCGACGTGGTGTCAATGCATTTGTTGAAAGCAAGAAATGAAATTGGGCTGTGAACTTACGTTCTCAAGTATTAATGAATGTTTATGTTTACTTTTATGTTGTTACACTACATCCCTCCCCTTTAAAAACAAATATTTGTTTTCATTTGAATTAAATATGAATTTTAATTTGTATTTCTCGATTTTATTACATTGATTTAATGTATTGTATATTCCTTATCACCCACTACTATTGTACTATTTACACCATTTTGCCATATTTTCTATTGTATATTGTACATATTGTCATTAATTTTTCTTTTTTGTTTGTCTGAAAGTAAATTTGCTCTCGCTTGATCATGTGAATATCTTAGTTTACATTTTAATTCATTTAGATAGTTATTTAAATCGTATACTGTTTCTTTGTTTGTTAATACTTCACATGGAAGTGTACATAATTTTCTGAAAACTAATTCAAAAGTTGCTACAGTGTGGCATGGAATTATAGCAATAAGTTTTCCCAGTTGTCGTCCTTGTCTCCTAAACTCATTGTGTTAAATACCCTATTATTTCTTTCAACAATCAGTTTGTACTCCTTTCTATTGAAAACACTCAAGAGGATAATAGATCTTCACATCAAAGGTACTGTTGACCAAGCGCTAATTTCCAGCTCTCAACATGCCAAAACAAAAGGGCAAATCCACTGAGACCCCCCTTCATTCAATCGTCGGCTCGATCGGAAGGTTCCCTTCATTCAAGGAATATGCTGTGCCTATTTTCCTGGACATAAGCCTAATCGGCCATATTATCACCCTGCAGAAGGGTGACAGCTACGTTCGGCAGCAGCGCTGTCGAAAAAACTTGTGCACCGACTTACGCCCCAAGGGGTAGTACGTCAATCCGACAAAAACGAAGCTAGTTCTATTCACTAGAAGGGTACCTCTTATCACCCCTCTTAATCTCAACGGCACTCCACTCGAGTTTGTCAAAAGTGCAAAATACTTGGGGCTTATATTAGACAGCACACTTTTATGGAGGGAAAACCTTGCCGAACGTTCTATGAAATCCCTAGTGGCTCTATACTCCCGCAAAAGGGCTGTCGGCTCGAGATGGGGCCTCCAACCTAATATAAGGCATTGGCTTTACACCGCGGTTATTAGACCGATTATTATTTACGGCATTCTCGTATGGTGGCCGGCCTTGGACAAGAACTCTAATTTGAAGGCCCTTGAGACTCAACGCCTGGCATGCATCGGCATCACGGGTACCGCCGCTCTACAAGTAATGCTTAATCTTGTTCCTCTAGATATCGTCAGCAAAGAATACTTAGGAATAAGGCCTAGGGAGGGCAAGCACTGAAGAGGAAAACCAACTGGACACGCCAGCATCCTCCTACAGACATGCTCCCTACCTTCTATTACTGACTATCTGCCCATGGAAATCGACTTCGAAAAAGGCTTTACAAACGAAATGCCGCATAGATCCCGATGAGACTCCACGAAATGTCCTACACGAAGAGGCACTGTCAATTTTTACGGACGGTTCCAAGCATTAGAGGGAGTCGGAGCAGGGGTATTCTCAGAAGAACTGAGCTTGGGCCTCTCCTTTTCTCTCCCGAAACACTGTAGTGTCTTCCAAGCCATAGCGTGGCTGTCGTTTAATGCAATATCACACAGGGATATTGTAATTTACATTGATAGTCAGGCTGCCATGAGATCCTTAGTAATAAAATCTAAAGCGGTGGAAGATTGCCGCGTATCTCTTAACGAGATAGCTGGACACTACAGCCTCAATTTTTGCTGCGTTCCGGGACACTGTGACTGTGATATCCCAGGGAACTATACAATTGACGAACTTGCTAGATTAGGCTCATCAACCGCAACTTCAAGAAAACTATACATGCCATGATTTAATTTGAACTAAGATACGTAGCTGAATTTTAATCGAACGGACACTTCATGCAATCAGCCAATGTTATCGCTGTAGGTGTGTGTATGGCAGATTGTAGACCATACCGGGTACACTTTGCCCTCCCTTGGTACACTTGATGTGAGTCACCTTTGGCAACTAAAATACCCTGAGTTGAAATAGTTGCCCCCTATTCAATACCGAGTTCTATCTAAAAAAGGGTGTAGGACATCAACTAGTTTCCAGTCGCCATTCAAATTAGTTTTAGACCTTCATTTTACGTAAATAACAAAACAGTTTTATTCAGGCAAATATGGTATTTCATTAATGCAGTTAAGATTCATTTCATAATAATTTCACGTTTCATAGTCTAAAAATTTTATGCCTTAAAACGATTGTAAAACTAAGCAAATTATAGGATCTAATTTAAAATAATTATATAAGAAAATACTTTATTTATCTAGACGCAAATCAAAATAAAGTAAAAGCATTAGCCAATTTTTAGTTGTTCTTTTGAATTTAGGTTAAGTTATTAAAGTAGATAGTTCAATTTTGTTACTATATAATGTACTAGCGGATACCCTGCGTGTGCTACTACGTTAATAAAATGAAATAAGTGTGTTTGCAAAAAAAGAAAATTTTATTTATTTATTAACTTCTTTATCTTAATGCTAGCGGATAAACAATATTTTGAGTTTTTTCGGTAGGTGTGTAAACATAAAGATTTTTGGCGTTCCAACTCTAGAGCAAGCAACATATAATTGGCCATGCGAAAAACAGGAATTTTCTAAGTTTAAACCAGCAATACTTAGCGATTGGCCTTGAGCCTTATTGATGGTTATGGCGAAAGCAAGACGCACTGGAAACTGTAATCGCTTGAAATCGAAGGGTAAATTGGTTGAAATCATTGGAATTCGTGGTATCAGCACTTCTTCTCCTTTATATTTGCCTCTGATGATTGTGGCTTCGATTAAATTTGGAGATAGGTGGATCTAAGTTGCGAATGAGCATCACTGGTGAACCAACTTTTAAAGTTAAGATGTGTGGTGGCATTCCAGAAGGTTCCAGAGAGTTAAGAAACTCTATTGGATAGATAACAGCTTGTATCAAATATTAAAAGTAATATGCAAAATGATGCACAGCGCAATTAAAATATAATGCAATTGAAAATAATATAAATACTTACACGTTCTTTATTTTCTTATTTTTAACTAAATATATTACTTTTTTCACTATTTTCGCTATTTTCACTATTTTAACAATTACACACTTTATAACTTTTCACTATCACTTAAAAAATAACAATGGCAAACAAATGTTAAAAAACAGAATTATATTTTCATTTTTTTTTTTTTAAATTTGCCTGATGCAGCAATAAAATTATTGAAAAATGTTCAATGAATACCTGTGTTATTGAAAACGCGTTTTTCACGTTTAAGGGGGGAAATCCCAATAAAATTTTAAGAAGGAAATCGGTTGAATGAAATATACCTGATCCATTTCACTTGTTAATTCTATGATGACTTGTATATACCTAAACTAATTCACTTGTTAAATTCTGTAATGATGGAAATTAAACCGCATTTGTTACCATTGCAATAAAATATATTTCTTTTCAAATATATTTTTTATGGTAAGTGTACCTGTTAAATATGAATTGATACTTAAGACCATATCATAAAATTATTGTTTACTTCTTTACCTTTTTTATTTATTCTAGGACTATGAGGAACGCTAAAACAATTGAATGTGATAATTTATTTTAATGCTTATTTGTTTTTTGCTTTTTGGTACCACGGCCATTTATCCCATTCCGCCCAATTTCAGTTCGACTACTAATATTTGTAATTGATGGACTCGTAAAAAATTTGATGACTATATAGCTAATATAGAACCCTAGATATTTAATATTAATATTAATTTTGTATATGAACTAAATATTCAGTTTGTATGGGAGATGCCACGCCCACTTGTCCGATCACGCTCATTTTTCCCATGACTATTCACATTAACAAATAATCAACGTGCACAAATTTCTAAGACTATGGCTATTATAGTACTGTAGATAAAGGATATTAAATATTTACTTTGTATGGGAGCTGCCAATCCCACTGGTCCGATTCCTGATTGTTCAAATCAGTAGCATATGGGATACTGAAATGTTTCAAAACTCTTGCTATCACAATAGTCAAGATATATGATGTTATTCAATTTATGTGGGAGGGGCCATGCCCACTTGAAATATATATAGCCGAAAACCTAACTTGGACTATAACCTTTCAAATGAAACCGCTTTGGGTCAAATCGGTTGGATAGTTTTAGAGTCTATAGAGGACAAATTTTGTATTTTATATATACATATAGAAGATTATATTCCTTGTATGTATTTAAATTGTATATTTTACAAATGTACGCATCTATGTGTTTGTGTCGTCTTGTTCAATATAAGATTTAGGTAAAGAAATGACTTACGTTTTGGGATCCTTTAATGGATATCAAAATGTACGATGAGGTGTTTGTGTTTGTATATAAATGTGAAGCGTAATTTATTCCAAATTGCGATGTAGTAGTTGAAGTATTGTGCGTCCTCCTTTGGTATGAATGCTGTGTGAATGTAAGTAAAGAAATTTTATTTTTGAAGTTCTTAATGATTAAGATTTTTTTTTTACCTAAAACATGCATATCCTTTTACTATTTTAGAATCAGTGGCTAATATTTTATTAGAATTAACGTCCGTAAAAGAAACTGCGTGCAGAAACAATAATCATTTAAAAAAAAAAGAAGAATGCCTGACCTACACTTAAAACTATCTTACGGATCATTCGCATCCTCTACAACAATCAGCAGCTTCTGCTGTTTCGACTTAATCGCGACAGCCAGTACCGGTACCTGTTCAAGGTTACAAAGTTACTGGGGTTCGTTCGGTTTCTGCAACATGAGCTTTTTGTCCGATGAATGATAGGGCATCCAGTTGCATGTGGATATGCGGTACCAATAAAATGTTGCTGATCAACGTGGTATTGCTAGGGGGTTTGGCGTGGTTGCTAAAATATATGCTCTGCTTTGGTGTTGATATCGCTGCTGCCTTCGTGAGCGATGTGAAGAGGCAATCTAGCGGGTTTAGCGATTGGGCTGGTGCACGCAGCTTACGCCCTCTCGTGGCAATCACTAGTCACTACTCTTGCAGATAGCGAAATTTTCTTAATCGCCGAAATAATTCGATTTTCTACTCTTTGACAGTGGGGCCGTATTACTTTTCCTCGATGATCAATTCCCAATGAATGCTATTGATGCTGATTTGTAGATTGATATAATCTACGGACCGAGACTTCGCGCAACTGTGATTGATTAGCAAAGTCAACTAAGAAGTAACACCGTCAGGTCGAGCAAGACAAAAAAAAAACAAGCAAAGAAGCATTAAGCGTGGAGTTTTTTTTCTTAACATATGTAGCCGAAGCTACCGACTTCTGTTTTGTTTTTTTTTTGTTCTTTTTCTGTGTTTTATATTTCCTTGTGTGTGTAGTTTATTTTATTCATATGTATTTTATTATTTTATTAGCCAAAACAATTTAAGCTAAAACTATCACTTTCATCAGACTAATGATGCAAGATATGGAGCTGTCGAACTGTCCTTTATGAGAATTGCAAAATGAAAGAAAGTTAACTCAGCAGGATTTTGACTGGCAACCACGCTTTTCTCATCTTTACTTTAATTGCTTTCTTTCTTTGGCGTTTCTCTTTTTTTTTATTACAAAATCAGTCGTTTCTGCAGGCAAGGTAGATTACCATTGTTTACCTTTTTTTTAGTACTTGGTAATATAGTGCGCTCAAAATATCGCAAACCAAATATTTTTCTTCTATTTTTGAATATATACATATAGAGTTTTTATTTTCGTATAACAACTTGGGCTGCCCCATAATGACTTTTGCAGAATCTATAGGGATGAGGAAGGGGAGGAGTCCGTCACCCACCTTATCTGCAGCTCCCTGCCCTATCCAACGTAAGGATGGCGTACTTTATCTAATATCTAATATCTAATATCTAATATTTACGTGGGACTAATAGTTTTCCAAATGTTATCGGCGCCATTGATTCCGCGCGCATAAAAATTCCGAGACCGTCGGAAGACAGCTTAAGCTACTACAAATGGAAAGGCTTTGCTTCCGTGGTACTTCAGGTTAGTCGTCTTTAACTACAAAATTGTTTTTTATCATTTCTTACAAATCAAATTTATATATATGTTTATGTATTCGGCGACATGCGCACTACAAACATTTTTTTTGGATGGCCTGGTAGATGTCACGATGCTTACGTTTTTAAGAAAGTGAACAACTTGTTCAATAAATTCAAAACATCTGTTAACTGACACATCTTTATTCATAATTAAAATAACAATAAAATAAAAGAATTACAATAACAAAAACAAAAAAAGGTAAGTGTGGCATGTATAGGTATTTCAGAAGTAGGAAGATTCTATTTGAACTTTGAAGTTCTAATTATCAATATCCCTTTGTAAAAGTGATTGGAGCTCCCGTAGAACGTTCATCTCGATCAAGAGACACTTATTCTTTGCGGCGCTTTGCTTCAATTTTTTCCTGTTCCTTCAAGTATTCCAATACTCCATTCTTCTTCTTCTCTTTGCGTCCTGTGCTGGAAGATTTATACATCTTAGAAGCAGTGACGTTTTCAGTATTGTTTTCGAATATATCAGCGATTGACATGAAATCTCCCAGATTTGAAGGGGGTGCATTAACGAAATGCCTTCCGTAAACTGCATCGAATTCTTCAAAATATTCCCAATTTGATGACCCTCGTCCCGACTTGTTTTTTTCGGTTTTTTATAAGTTTATATGAAGTGAAAAAATTGGTGAATTTGTTCATTATCTCGTCAGAACTAAAAGGAAAGTTGCTGTTCTGCAATAACATTTTGCGGAGTACACCACTTCACACAGTTCTTTTTAACTTTTTTTTCATTTTGGAAAGAGTCTTCGAATTCCAATCTAAGAGAAAGAAGAAAAATGAATTCCGTTCCTGGTCAAACGTTCTCTCTCTCTCTCTTGAGCTTGATTTGGGGGTCTGCAATAATTTATTTGCATTAAATTTCTAATTTATAATCAAAAAACACATTCTTACAGCTCAAGTGACATAGATCTAGATCAAGACCGAGACCAGGACCGAGAAAACTCCTCTGAGCATGATATCATGCACTTTCACGTACTACACAGCAAATGCATGATCATTTTTTATCTGCTTTGCTGCACGACACGCAAACGACGTTAACGAACATCTGATCTTTGCAGAACTGCATTACAGATCACATGCTAATGCAGTTTTGCTATGATGACGTTTCTGAACACATGACTTTGGCAACTTGCGTTTTCGAACATGCTGCAAAAGCAATTTGATGCAGATGACACTTCCGAAAACACCACTTTTCTCTAGTCAAGAATCCAGATTAAAAATTCCACTAGAAAATGCTCAACCTAGAAAATCATCGAAAACTACTTCCTCAATGATTTTAGCGATCTATATAACATCGCGATGCCAACATTCTTGGCTTTACCAACGGTTGGCCGATTAAAGGTGTTTCTCTCATTCAGAGCCACTTTAACATAACCTAACATACACGTAAGAGATTAAAAAAAACAATTCGGACGTTCAGAAACCCAAGAATTCTCTGAAAAGCAATCACTAAATCTAAACAGCTTTTTCTAGCGCTTGGGTCTCCCTTTTTCTTACCCACCTACCCGAGCTCCTCGCAGACCTCTTCGATTAAAACTATACGCAAGACACAAACTAATTTCCGTGCCTTAATTGATTTAATATTGAAAGTGACAAATGACGGTTAAGCTTGACATTGATACAAAAATGTGTGACATTGCTATGCATAATTAATACCGACACACTACGGAGTGAGCGCGGTCATATTCGTGGCAATCGCAGCAGCTCTTGCAATTAGAGTGACTTCGCCCAGGTCGACTTGAGTGAGAAATATCACGTAGATCGATAAGGCACTCAGAATCTGTTAAATAAATAAATCAAACAGATATACCCAAAGCGGAGTAACCACTTACCCCTCCAAGAAACGACATATCCAGCTCAATCACCCCGCACACCACGTGGATGCGCTTCGTCGCGACCAGTTGCAGCAGGAACCGACAAATGGCATCTTCGGTTTGAATCTCATCTGTGTCGATGTCGTTCAGAATGCTTCCCGTTTCTGCTTTCTGCAAAAAGAACAAAATTAATTTCAGCGACCCCGATTCAGATCGTACTCCTACTTCGGCCAATAGAGAGCGATTCACATTCAGGAGAATCACCATTTTGCAGAAATGCATTAGCATCCATATCATCGTATATGATATGGGTGACCAGCGTATGTCCTCCCTGTCAAGCAACTTGTAAACTGAGAAAAACTGAGCACTCAGGGCCAGGAAGGATGTTAAAAAGTTCACTGTGATGGCCAGACCAAAGATGTCGTGGATTTCGTCAACCAGATTGTCCAACTGCACAAAGGCAGTTCTCATATCGTCAATAACTGCTCTGGCATCCCCTCGTGCTGTACTACATACCAACGAGCAATGAGGCCTTTGATCTGGTCTTCTGGTCTCCTCGAGAACGGCATTAATCCCTTTATAGCGAAGAGTGGCGAATCTAATCAACACCCAATACTGTCCAAGGAATAGGTCGATATTCACATTTGGCAGAAGATACGAAACGGAGTTTCGCAGGAACTCTGGGACATTCTTCACGTAGTTAAGGAGCGAAATTATGACAATGGTATAAAATGTAGCAGCAGTTCCTAAAAGTGCTGCGGCTTTTCTGTCAATGTTGTGCCGAGTCTGATGACTGAGCCCCTTACATTGGTAGAGTCGAGTCTTTCGTGCGATCTCTTGTATCCGCTCTGGGAAGGTCCTGTAGCAGTCCGAGTGGCCGTATGAAGTGAAGATGGAAACTCCAACTAGCAGGAGGTTTGCGGGGAATTCGCTAACCAGCAGCGTTTTTTGAATTGTAGATAGAGGAATTCTGAACATAGCTTCCTCAATGTAATATATCGCAACAGATAAGGAAATAATGAAAATGGAGCACCAGGCGTAGTGAAGTCTTATGCAAAACTGTGAACGCCCAATAACTGGGGCCGCACAAAACAACTGACAAATAGCCAATAGTATGTCAAACACACTGGTTTTGGGAGACGTTCCCTTGTATGGAACAAACGTTGCAGCCATGTTCGAGCTTTGAAAATCAACTGAGCTACACACCATTAGGACGAACATTTTGTATCGTAGTTGCTGATGGAGTTAGTCACCCTCTAATGAGGAAAATGATTTATGAAGCTGGGGTAATTTGCTAGACAGTCAGTGGGGGTGATGGTGTTGGATTGTTGATTGTTACTTCGGAAAGGATTACTTAAGTGACTAATTACAGCACAGTGGGTTAGTGTGTTGGACTACAAAGCTAAGGTTCCCGGCTTCGAATCCCGAAAAAAAGTCAAATTCGAACTGTAAAACTCACTAAACAGACCACAGTACGGGAACTCATTCGGGAAGACGCCCTTCCTGGACAGATGCAAAAAGTGATATAAACTCAATTTGCCTGCTATATCCACCGAGCTGCGTTGCGCAGCTTACTCTATGCTCTCTGTCATATGATCCAGTCGTTTCACACAACTTAAGGTATTTTTTTCCACTGTGCTACCTCTTTCGAACGTCTGACAACCATTCGAGAGTGTATCTGACATGAAATTGGCCGTTTTGACTCGACATACAATTCTAGATCCCTTCCGTTCGTCCTAGATATGAACAACTCACATACGACGAATGGTTGTGAGAAGCTAGGCACAGGGTTCCTACGGGCTAACTATTTATTTGTGTTTTTTTTTATTGCCAGTTATAGAAGAAAAAGGCCTCTACTTGTATACAAGTTCGGGCTTATACGTAGAAGCAAATATCCGACGAACGAAATTGATCAAGTGCATTGGATGACTGACGTAGTAGCGAAGGTCCTCGAAAGAAAAGAATACTCTTCCGTAGTCTTCAACGTTTCGCAAGCACATTTTATTATTTGATGGGGTGTGGCTTTAAGGCCTTAAGTGCAAACTGAGTCAACTTCTCCCCGAATAGTTAGGTATATGCAAATTTAGAGAATAGAAATTTAGTATACTCAGTCAGAAGGTGCACCATTGCTTTATGTTATACAAATTACTTCGGGTCAATGGATGGACAAAATCCTGGCGGATCGTTCTTTCGTCCCAAAAATAAAAAAAAAACAACCTCCAAGCAAACTGCAGTTCGCTGTGGGACTCTTTTGTTTTTGATTCGATTCCTGCAGTTGAAGATCAAAATTTGTAAATTCGAATGGCGGAGTGGGGACGTTTCCTCAAACGTTTTTGTTTGTGCGATCCTTGCCAAATATACGCAGCAGCTAACGTAGAGGAGGACTTTTGGTTCCGTGCAATGGCTTGGTTCGCTGAGACTATTGGAGCAAACTCACCACCAATTGCAATGCTCATAACTAATTCAAATGTTGACTGCCAATTGAAATCTTTGAAGCACCGATTTTCTTAGTACCGAAGTTGGTGGTCAAAACCGATCTTATTCATTGCCACTGTGCGATATTCGCTAATTCCATCCCTGTATATAATATACTTCTTATTCAGTTGCATAACTTACCTTTAACACTTTTGCCGTAAATGACAAATTTGAAAGCGCAGTTGCTGGAGATAAATTTTGTACTCTTTGAAGGCATTCAATCCACAAAGCCTTTCTCTTCCTCTAAATGCTATCGCCCTTAAACGTCAAAAGAACTTAAGTTTGTAAAAGGTTGATTTATGCTCGATTTTGGCAATCGAATGAAAAGGCCGATTCTGAGCATAGTTTTATTACAAAAATGAAGGTTCGTCTTAAGGACCTTTTAACGCTCTTCTCTATGCAGTTTATGCTTCGAGAACTTATACACGTTAGAGTGTACAGCAGGTATATGACTGTAGTCAGTGACCGGAGTTCTCTAACAGTTACGATGTTACCAGCTTAAAAGTCCGTAAAAGTGGAAAGTGGACGATTATGTTGTTGCTGCGATATTCTAGGTGACTGAATTTTAGTACAAAGTACAAGTAGTCCCTATTTGTATTTAATTTCAGTGAGGATACGTCATCTTATATTGCTGGGCAACTCTTAAGTCAACACCCTAAAAAAACATATAAAACTGAAGGCTCCTTCTCTAAAGCTTACAACAAACTTGAAACAATGAGTGGTAGCCTCACACATGGTGCAGCAACCTATACCAAGGTGTGAAACCTACGACGAAGAGTTTTCTTTAACATTTTATGGAACTTTCTAGTTTTAATCGAACTTATTGCTATTGTGGCGAGGACTCATAAAGGGTACAGTCTCCAAACACACACCTTAGAGTTTAAAAAAAACAACTGCATTTGGCAGCCACTTTCTGCTCTACTAAACGTAATCCTTGAAATGTCAATTATCAATCCAACATCCGCCAACATACTCGTATACGTGGTTCCAAAACTGTTCCCAGATCTCTCCTCAAACAGGTACAACCATCGCCGCATCGTACAGCCCCTTCAAATTCAACCCAACGCAATGGTCTATGTCTATTCCGAAACAAAGCTTGGTATTCGTGTGAAAAATGCGTCAAATGAACAATCCATTCAATTGACGCCGCGTCGCACCGTTTCCGCCCATATCGTCTGTATATAAATTCACATCGCTCATCTATTTAAAAAAAAAAAAGCGCTCGCGTACAAGAAAAAATCTGTTTAAATAATGTCTTCACACTTCTGTGGTCAACAAAACAAAAATCCGAACAAAAAAATGGACAAATTGGACCACAGTAGGACGAGGCAGCAATCGAGACAAAAGGAAGCCCAACGAATGGACAACAGAGGTATGTACGCAAACTAAAAACAAGGGCTCAGCCGATATAGTGTATACATATGGAATTCGCACAGCAGGATGCCACCAGCCAGCACTGCTTGGCATCGCTCTCTGAAGGTTAACCGGTAAAATGTCCGACACATGCTAACACAGTGAAAAACGAACTGTCTCCGATGGCATGTCTCCTGTCCCGTCACGTGCAATGAATAGAATAGTTCTCCGCTGCAAACGGGTGATGAGGTGTTTTATTTTCGTTTTTTTTCTGCCTTTTCGCTCGTAGCTTGACGACGAGAGTGTGGTGTTTATTTTAGAGATGTCAAAGTTGTCCCCCGGTCGCCATTGACACAGAGCATAGAATTACAAAATAGAATGCTGCGACGTCCATTAGTCAGAGTTAAAGGTCCAAACAGCATGTAATATGGGCACGCAGAGCGCCAGATAACATAAAGCCTGTTTCTAGCTTCTATGCGAGGCTGTCCGTGCATGTCCAGTGTGCCCGAGGCCGCTGTCCTTCGGTTGCGTCCTCCTCCTTCACATCTAATCACTTGTGGTGTTAAGTCTGAGGAAGCGAATGTAATTCGATTGTTTCCAGACGAATTAACGCAATCGGTTCTCTCTTGCAAAATGGAATGTAAATGGGAATAAAAATGGATACGCAGGGGACGGCAGTGGTGGCGGTTACCGGTGTTGTGGGACAATTATAAACAATTCATTTGGCACGAATGTGGCCTGTTGTGTTGTTTGTTATACCTGATGCTGTGAACGCGCAAAGGATATCTTACGGAGGGGAGCAGCGCTCTCAACCGCAAGAGACGTCATCATCGTTATTCATTGGAAAAGATCCCATGTGCCATGTCCTCTGTTTTTGAGACAGAGGCCTCTTGGCTGGGCTTTGTTAGGAGAGCTGTCTTTTTTTTTTGCATGCACCCATATCCGGTTCACACCTCGAGAGATTATTTCACACTTCTACAACGAGACGTGGGGGAGGAGCCAAATTTCTTCTCAAACTTCAAGTGAATATAATTTGAATTGTGATGGAAGCGAACGATCTCAGATGATGTGGCCTGACATATATGTCCCGTTGGGCGGTGTGCTGAGTTGCAGCTGCAGATGGAATTTTCGTTCGCTCGACATGATTTGAATTGCCATGACATCGTGACATACGTGCGCTTACATACACGAGTGTGTTTTGAAGTATTTTGTTTTACGTGAGTTGGAAGGGTTTTTTAGCAAGTTTGGTGTAAGCTATAGGGAAGCCTTCAGTTTAACATATTTTTTTAGAGCGTTGTCCAGTTGCCCAGCACTTCATATGTAGAGATGGTAAGAAGGACTCTTTTCAAAATATTTGTAAACAGTCCTCGTATAGGAAGTTGATGCTGGGGTTCTTCCAACAAAGCAGCACAATAGCAGGGCAGAAGAAGAGCTGTATACTTGACTGATACTGGTACTCTGTTAATCGGTTGCTCTCGTTGATGAGTCTCAAAGTTTGCAGCCTTAAGACGGAAGCTCCATTTATATTTTGGCTTAAGCTCCTTAAGATAGGTTTCCGTTCGTCTGTAACGCTACGTCTGCTACTCCAAATAGTAAACATCCAAAAGAGACAGGCAAAGGAAAACGTTTTTTTTCCAGAGGTACAGTACAGAGCTTTGAAATGAAATAAGACACACACAAACTGTGGCACTGTTCGACGTGGAGAGACAATTATAGACCGTTTCAGGTTCAGCATGACTTTGGACGTATAAGCGCCGCTGCTGGTCGAATAGCTAAGTCCGTATCTAGTTCTATCCATTGTAAACCGGCAAAAGTCAGCCTGATGGTGATGAAATAGCAAACCAAGCTAAGCGAAAATCAGCTCTCAGCTGTCAAATTGGTTTAAGCTGGAAAAAGTGCTGCCAATTATACAAAGGCACCTCTAAAAAAACAGCTTTTATGATTGATCTAAGGATTTTCATTGGATAAGCTTGTCAGTAGAGTCTACTAAGTAGACTCTTTTTGATTTAGAGGAACCTTGACTAGCATGAGTGACTTGCTGGTCAACGGTTCCCTTTCCTATATTCTCGTTCAATCTCTTTAAGTATCCAAAGGTACACCTATTCGACGCAAATAGAACATTTTTCGAAACCTTTTAGAGACCTGTGCCGATTATTTAGCAGCAAAAGAATTCAGCGAACGAAAATGCAAAAGATGATTTATTTTCTCATGTCGACTCGTCACAAGGTATCTCCAAGAAGCTAGGGAATTTAGGACAGATTCAGGTTTTCGTGTTCTCCCATGTACCGTGATCCAAGTCGTTTTCAAAGTATACTAGCACATTTCTTAGATTCCAGCTCCGCGACTCTCTTCAAAGTACCACTTGCAGATTGGTGTCTAAACTCCTCGAGCACCTTAGTCTGTAGGTGACTGACTTCTATCGACAGTTTCACCCCGCTTGCACTACGAGGACGAGACTCTTGCCTACCATACCTTTGTGGAAGTCCCACGCCATGCCTTCCATACTTCGAAAGGGGATTTGTAAACCGTCGTCTTATCTGATCAATTCGGCCCGGTTATTGGTGGCTTTCGATCAGTCAGACATGCTCCGACTACCATGTCAGAACACTGATCTCTATCAGAGGCTAACACCTGCTGAACACGATCGTATATGCGGCGCTCAGCTCCCGCCAATTGACACTTGCAAGCCAGATAAGCGTCGACCAACGGAAGGATTATGACACCCGGAAAAACTATCCACTATCGCGGCGTAATCCCGTTTCGCTTCAGCTAATTACCAATCAGTCGTTAAATCTCCATCTCCACGCGAATCATCCCCCCCTCCACGTTGCACAAAATGTCACCCCAAATAGAAGGCAGCGACTCGGTCGCTTTTCCGCCACATCCACATCAATTAAGCCATTTGCAAATCAAACTAGACATTCATCTAATTTGACAGTTCCATGTTCGACACTGAAATCAATTTGTAATTACAAAGTAGGTATATGTGTGCTGTCGCGCTGTGTGCCTGTGCCTGTGCCTGTGCCCCTCTCGCGCTCAAGACCTATAGTCTGTGTGGCTGTGTGTCAATGCGACGACCATCATTGATTGCCGATCTACAACAGCGAACAACGTCACCGATGTTATTGCCGCTCATTTGCAGAGCCGGTGCAGAGATCCAGACTCACCTCAGCATCGTTAGAGTGAATTTCACCAGCTCCGCAGAGCACCAGGCGTTCCGCCTGCGTCCCTCAGCACCGGCATTTATCCATGCGATCCCGATTCGTACTCGATGGGTATAATGTCGTGACATTACCAGCCTACCTTCCAGCCGATCGCCCCTTGCCGGGGCCATGCGCTGCTCACCGCAGATCTCGACTGAAACCATCTCATGGTGATTCGATACAAATCTGACAACTTTTCGAATTGGTAATTAAACTTTAGCCATCGCAAGGACGAGGTGGTAGGGGTGACGGGTGAGCCGTCGCCCCTGCCTCTCGGCGCAATGCTATGCTGTCGGGCAGAGAGAGGGAGAAGATGCAAATGCGGCTTTTGCAGTAGGATATGGTCCACCACAGTCTGTATGGTGCATGGTGCCGTAGCTGTTGGCTGGCGGAATGTTTTGGTGCATGTGACCAAAATCGCGCGCGCACTCCAGGAAGAGAACAAACGAATAAAACGAGTCGTCTGCAGAGAATGAGAGAGAGAGAGAGCGAGACAGAGGCAGCTCGAAAAGGTGTAAGGGACGAGAAAGCGCCTCTCATGTTCAGTCGTCGTGTCGTGATTCTGATCGATTAGGAGTCGGCACTCAAAAGTTAATGCGCGCAATTTGGAAGACTGAATCTGATTTGGTGTCTTCGGAGGGAAATTAATTGCACTTCGTTTAAATGATCAATTAAGATGGCAGTGCGCAGTCGAAATAAAAGAAACTAAACGCCTGCCGTCGAAGACGAAACCGAATGGCAAAACGTTCCTCGTTTAGAATTATTATCGAACGAAAAGTAGCCCGAAATTTCGTGCTTGATTTTTCTCATCTGGATCAGAAGACGAACTTCACGAGCCAGGCTGGATTGTCATAAGAACAAGGTAGTGGAAAATTAGGCTATATGCAGGGAGCTATAAAGTATTTCTTGGTCAGTGGGATGATACCTATTTTCCAAGATTTTAGACACAATCTGAAGGACTATAGGTTCGACGGAGTGCCACGAGAACAGAAGGAGCGCCAGAAGAACTTAGTTGTTGGCGAAAGTCAACTAGATGGGGTGATATGAAGTTTAAACTTAATTCTGATGGTTTGTGTCTGCCTTTTCCATTAAAATACGTGAAGACATCTGCGCAACAGTTTAGAAGTGCGAAAGCGTCTTTGAAACCAGCTCTAAGTGGCAACGACCCCACCGACGTCCACAACAATTGGAGGGATTTCTCTACCAACAATGTGCATAACTGGAGGCGCAGCTATTTAGGGACTCAATTGGCAGGAAGAGCCGGTGATCTCCGCCGCCATTTTAAGGAAGTAAAGGGAGCGCAACTTTCATCCTATTACCTATAGAAAGAGTAGATATTTTTTGATGCTCTGTGTTTTTTGTTTGGTTTTTATTTTCGAATGTTAGAGGTCCATTAAACCGACTCTACAACCAGTAGCTGGTTCCATAAAGACAGACTGCATTTCATCACCTCTTACTTAGCTGTTAGAGCTGGCACTTCGTTTGTGCGGTGTATCTCGTTGCATTATGCGGTCGAAATGATTTCTCCCGTGGTGCCCCTTGCTTTTTTTATAGGCTGGTTTATTTCACCGTCGAACTACATCTTCTAAGTCACCCCTTGCAATTTAGAAATATGTCAGCTGTGCGCGTTATGAGGCGGTACCTACCACTCGATTGCATTTGTCGATATCTTCTCGGAAGCTGGGTAATAGCGAGTCTTTAGTTAACCTCTCAGCTCCGGTCTCTTGTGAACATTTACTCATGATTGCGGTGTTCCAACTTAGCTGTCATTGAACTGTATATCTTTTGCGGGTAATCTATTTTTTTAAGGACTTCTAGGTCAATGATCGATAACTCAAAAGGTCCACCATGATGTACCAAGATCATTTTTAGTTGACTGAGAAATTCCGGTTAGAGAGTTGAACCAGAAAACCCACTCTCCCTCAGTAGCCTTGAAGAACGAATTGTACGAGGCTATTATTATGATTGGCGGACATTTTGTTACCAATTCGAACTAACAGTCTGACTGAGAGGGTTATACTTGAGCAGTTTTCCTTGGAGACATACCCATGACCATTAAGGCCCTTGTAGCAACAAGGCTCCCAAACAAACCGCCAACGACATTCAGCCAGAGACTCGGCTTAGAACCATAAAAACCATTCCAGCGAAAGAGATTTTGATGTACTGTACAGTTTACAATCGAGGCAAGCCCCAGAGAGCCGACACCTAGACAAAGAAGCCCCAACTCAGAAAAGAAACCAATGCGTCATCGATGTGCATTTAGCATCATAATCTAATCCCACGAAACAATCACATCGATAATTGAAAATCCAACGTGTCTCCAGCGTAATGACGTGGGTACATCGCGACTGCCACAACGAGATCCGTGGATCTACCGATTAAATGCAAATGTGGGTCAATTGCATTTGGTAGCTGGCTATAGCGAGCCGCACCTCTCAGATAACCCTCATCATCGTCGTCTGTGTCGTTGTGGTTGTGATCTTTCTTTTCGGGAACAGTTTTACCAACAATAGAGGACAGGGGAGAACAAAAGAACAAGAAAAAAATCTCTTAATACCCCAGTCAGGCTCATGTCGCGCCAGAAAAGTAGCAAAATCACATCATCATCCCAAGTGAGGCGTGTGCGCGCAGCGTAGGTGGACAAGAAAGTCTCATTCACTATCTGGTCTCTCCCCTGGGAGATGAACCAGCTCAAAGGTGTGACACTGTACGGATCCGAGTTTGACGCGTCAGCCCTGCTGATCAATCTTTTGTACGCTTCGTCTAGCTGAGGCCATAAATCTTCGGTGAACTCTTATAAATTAAGTTCTCCGTGATTTGAATATATTCGAATACCAGCAGCAGCACCTCTAATGGGATTTATTTTTCTGTATTTTTTCTGTTTTTCGGGAGGGCAATCAATTTATTGTGACTTTCCTTTGGGGGATTGTGAAATTTTGCCTGCGAGTAGGTGTGGCGGAAAAGATGCCACAGGAAGTCGACTATGCATATCGATTAGGCGCAAAAATGATTCATTGCGAGTCTGCAATGAACCAATCACTCGGCATGCGACGTACGAGCGAGCACTCGTATTGCGCGAGCATTACACCGATACAAAGTGAAGGGTCACGATTTGTTATGATCGGCAAGATTGACAGGTGTTTCCAATGACATTATGGGTCTGGGTATGTTGTATGCATGCACATTCGCCACAGGTGATGTTGTGTCTGCTGCGGCTCCATGTCGCGCGCGTTTGTGCGGCATAATGATGCCCGACAATGACTTTATTAGATCACTTGCGATATGCTAGGCACGGCCTTTCTCTTTTAAGCTATACTGATGGGTTTGAGTTGAGTTGTTTTGGGGGCTGTTTGCAAAGGCACATGACTGTCTTATTTGTTTATGGGAGGATTGACATTAAGAAAGTTTGGTCTTCCGTGGACAGTTTTCCATATGAATGTGAAAGTGAACTTTGTCAAAAAAAATTTAACTATATATTCTCGAAGGAAGGTGTAATCCGAAGACCCATGTTCTGTAACTTAGGAACACTTTGCTTCAATTCACATCGATTAAGTGATGAATATATCGACATGATTATAATAATTTCCGGACATGGCCACTGGTTTGCCTGTCAGTCATTTATGTAAAGGGTGGGCCAACTAGGGGTTTCTATTTAAATCATAGGTTATTTTGACACTGACAGCTGTTTCCCGCTCGTAATCTTTACAGACAGTCAGTATCATACCTCCGCGGAACGAAATTAGTCGCTTTACGCTTGAACAACGTTGGGAAATATTGAAAACTTATTTCCAAAATGAGTGCTGTGTAGCCCAAACAGTGCGTTTTTTGAAAAGAAGTTTTGGCCGAAATGAATCACCCACTGTAGGCCTGCTGTACGCAAGTTTGTGCAAACAGTGGACAAACACTCATGGTCCCCGTCGTCGTACGGTGCGCACAGACGAGAATGTGGCTGCTGTAGCCGAGACTGTGAGACTCAATTCACGAACGTCAATCATTGGACGATTCTACTTCAAAAATGAGACTGGGAACAACGTTTCGGTCAACGGTGGGCGTTACAAAACCATGTTAACCGACTTTTTTTCCTAAAATCGAAGGAATGTTTGCTCTTCTATAAATGGTAAAATTTTTTTTTTTTTTTCATTTAATTGCATTTTAAAAAGTAACTTGTATTTGGCCCACCCTGTATTTTAGCACCAGGACTAAGAAACATTTGAGGGAGTATTTCGTTTTCAAGTCAATTTAAGGAATTGACTAAATTCCAATGCCAATTCTGCCAATTGACTTAGTTAAGGTAAGGACTTAAGGAGTTAGAAGTAAGGACTTCTACCTATACACGAATGAAGAACAAAGTTTGAAGAAAATAAAAAAAAATAAAAAATAAGTCAGTTTTGGTACATTTTCCGGATTTCTTTAGAAAATTGTTGTCGTTGTTGTTGCATTCGCATGTACTTCGACAAAGTTCTCTTTCGTTCCACTAAAACATATTAAAACGACACGCAGCAGCCAAGACACCAAAGCAACAACTATATCAAAAACCAAAATGCTGCCGACAGTTTTCGATTTGAAGATAGTTAGTTTAGTTAGTTTTATTGACTAAATATTTATAAATAAGTGTATGTACATTGATTACAAAAGTTAGCTTATAGTCGAGTTGGTTTGGCATTATGCCGTCTACCAGAATGACGTTTGTTCATATATATTCGACGGAATCCGATAAAATAAAGTACATAATTTCAAAATTCGCCTTCAATGATGCGTGTTCTATAGCGTAGTGCGTTCAAAGCATATTTGTATAGCACGTCCCAACCGCGGTCGCCATTAAGAATGGACAATGTTTCTTCTTTTTCAAGCTGATTTACTCCAAAGAACATTCTCCGTAGTTCTCTCAAAATCGGGCATTTTGCTATAAAATGGAAGACGTCTTCTCTTTCCCTAATATTACAGAGATTACATTCAATTGGATTGGATTTGAGAATATATATGCCAACAAGCCTCAGACAATCACAGCCCTTAAGGATGATATTCGACAGGAAAGCGAACATTTATCACCGGAAATCTTGCGGAAAGTCATGGAAAATGCGATAAACGGGCACAAATGTGTGTCAACACTGGCGGCAGCCACTTAACGGGTATCATCTTCTCCACTTTTTTAAGATGTACAAGAAATTGTAAAGGTCCAAATAAAGATTTCCATCACTCAAAATCATTTTTTTTTATTCACTAAAAAAGTAATTCAAAAACAAAATTGGTTGATTAATTTTGCGCCACCCTGTAGGAAAAATGTAGCACTTCAGACAAGTTTTGAGAAAAAAAATTATCTACCACGCGATGTCGTCCCTTTGTCCGTTGTTATTGCATATTAAAATTGGCTACTTGGCGACTTTTGTTCAATTTGAAATAGGAGAATCGTTTTGATTTAGCTAATAACATTCTTCCCTTCATCAAAACTTCATGGAACTAAAAATTGGGTATGTAATTCGGCCCAAATCGGTATCTACCTCAAAAAAAAAGACCTGTAGTATATTAATATAATGGTTTGATCATGCGATCATGTATTAAGCAAAAAGATTTAAATGTTTATACCTAGATGAGTTGCCTTCGTCAAGTGTTTTCTTCTACTTTCTTTGTATGTATTGATTAAAAGTTAAGAGGCTGTGACTGCTCTTTCAATGTCATATAGGTAGAGAGTGTTGGGATAGAGAAGACAGCCGTTTCCGATTCACGGTGGTATAAAATTGTATGTGGTACATTAGTAGGTACTGTGCACTGAATACTGAGGGAGAAAGAACAGAGTTAGGCAATGCATTCCACGTTCTTGTACTGAGCGGCTTACAAGATAAAAATTAGCTAAATGGTAAACTGATGGACTTTTGTTAAAAAGCGAGAATTTTCGAATCGGGTAAATGTAGCTTATCACTGTAAGTCAAAGAACCGATTGGACGTTATGATATGAATAAAATTTCTGCGGTTTTTAACTGAACTGAAAGAACTCGCAATGTTAGAGTTTGGGATTAGTTTTAACGCACGGTTTGAATCCTACCAGCGGTACATGCGATGTGCAGCTTGGAGGAATTGATTGGAGAGGGGAGTTCTACAGTCAAGTTTGCAATTGTAGCCAGATCCAAAACGTTAATTTATTTCTTGGACCGAAAACGATAACCTTGGCGATTTCGTTTGAATGGTCATTCAGGGCACGGTTTAATTGATAATAGCTGTGGAATCGCGGTTCGTTTGAGAAAATGCAGACAGCAATGAGCTTTGGAGACAGTAAATTCCTTTATGAAAGTTGAGTCTTATTTAATACTGTTGGTAAGGTCTGAGTTTAATTAGGTTAACATAAACTATGTCTTTTCCCTTCCAGTTATACGGACGATGAACAAGGAGGTGAGTTCTAAAATGAATATGAGAGGTTGAAGATACTTTCATTGAAGAAGAAGAAGATGTTTTATTTTTTATTGTTTATTTTGTTAGTTTTAGACTTGGAACAGTCCAAGACCACTAGAACTGAACGGTCTAAAAGGTAGTTCCTAAACCACTAAAGAAAAGACCCATAAATACGAATTTTCTACAAAGCCGTCAAATGTACTTGAGGTATCAAGCACATTTTGGTTACAGAGAGTTTGGTTACACTTTTTCATGTCATACGCCGTCAAATCTGTTGCAGCGAAAACCGTAGTGCCGGTCATCTTGTGGTGATCTTGTGGATAAACATATTCCTAAACTGACGGTTATCAGCGGGTCCATTGCCTTTAGAATCGTGGATATTAGGGCTATGGGTGTGTAGTTGACTGAGAAATGTCGTATATTTTAAGAAACCAACTATATAATAGAGTAAGTGCTGCAAATATGGCCCATGTTCGCAATATGGCCCACCACAATATTTCACAACAGGAAAAGCATACACATACCACTATGCATTCATTACATTCATTTTCGAACCGGTTGGTAGTCATTGAAACGTGTTCAGTCTGGCTCAACAGATGTGTAGAGTAAAGCACGTGGCAGATTTTTCGTTATTATATTACAATTTTTGGGTAAGTTTTGCTAAGTGTTTTTTAATAAAATTTTTTGAAAATAGTTTAAAGTTTTTATAACATTGTGTAGTGCTCAAATTGGAATATTATTACATGAAATCAAAATTATTGAATTGTTTATAAAGTGTGTGCTAATTAAAAAAATTGTGAAAAAGCCCGATGTTTGTAATATGGCCCACCATAGGTGTTCCAATTATGGCACAGTGGGCCATATTTAACACACTATTATGCAAAACAATAACATGATTGTTTAATTTTTTTTAAGAATAAATGGCTTCGAGCGCTGCAGAACCGGCAAAAAAACGACAGGCGTGGAACAAAGATGACATGAGAGCAGAAGAGGATGGGGTTTTTGAAGGCATCAAAAGAATTTAAGGTGCCTAAAACAACCTTAAGGCGTTTGGTTGCACAAACAGAAAAGCCAGTGGAAGACTTGGTGTCTTCTAAGTTGGGCAGAAAACCCATCTTCCCTCTAGAGCTCGAGGACTCTTTAGTAGAATATACGCTTTTGATGGAAGCAAAGTTGTTCGGTCTTACAAGAAAAGACATACGATCATTAGCATTTCAACTTGCTCTTAAAAACAATATACCGAACCCTTTCTCATTACAACAAGAAGCTGCAGGTAGAGTTTAGCTTCGGCTATTCCTTAAACGTCATCCATCACTGTCATTCCTTCAACCGCCTGGGATGTCTATAGCTCGAGCTAAAGGATTTTCCAAGGAAAATGTGGCTATTTTCTTCGACCTTCTAGAAGCAGAAATGAAAACCTACAACTTTTCTCCAAACAATGTATATAATGTCGATGAAACGGGACTTTCGCTTGTCCCAGCAAAAATGAAAAAAGTCTTAGCCATGAATGGTCGAAAGCAGATAGGAGCACTCACTTCAGCTAAAAAAGGATCTCTTATAACCTCAATTTTATATATGAGCGCTTGAGGATCGTTTGTGCCACCGATGTTTATCTTCCATAGGAAAAGAGACAATTCTGTTCTTATGAAAGGTGCACCGCCGGGATCAATTCATGCCAACCATCCCTCTGGATGGGTTCAAACCAATTTGTTTACAAGATAGTTCAAGCACTTTCTTGCAACGGTAAAATCTTCTGAGTCGTCTCCAGTATTGCTCATAATGGACGGACATGCCAGCCACACAAGGAACATCAAACTCATAGAATTGGCCAGAAATAATCATGTTCGTATTCTTTCCATTCCCCCGCACTCTAGTCATAAAATCCAACCTCTCGACAAAACATTCATGGGACCATTAAAAAAATATTTGACAGAGGAAATCAAGCGATGGGTTATAAACAAAACGAGAGCTTTGACCCATTTTGACATAATTGAGTTATTTGGAAGAGCATATTTGAAAACTAAGACAGGAGAAATAGCAGTTAAAGGGTTTGCATCCTCTGGAATTTGTCCTTTTGATAGGCATATCTTCAAGGACCACGATTTCCTTGCAGCAGAGGAAGTTGATGAAGCTCTAACAAAAGTAAGCGATCTTGCTTCTCTTAATGTAGCTACTGCTCTAACTGATGAGCCTATGATAGTGCAACCAAATCCAGTTGAACCTCAATTGCCCTTTTCAGAACCTTGCTTTTCTTCTGATATAAATTTAATCTCTGAAACAACCCAAATAGAACAACCCTCAGAACCTTCTACTTCTACTGGTATAAAATCATCTTCATATACATTTCCTCATGAAATTTCTCCTGTTCCTATCCGAGTTAAAAAGATTTCAAATCGAGGAAGAAAACAAGGAAAGGCAGAACTTATTTCTTCATCACCATACAAAGAGACTCTCGAAGAATCATTAAAAAAAAAAACAAGAACAAGAATTGAAGAAGCAAACGACTGGACATGGAAAAGAAATCAGAAAAGTTGAAAAAAAGGTAGATACAAATTCTAGATAGGTATTAAAATTAAATACTTTATAATTGTTCATTATTCCATAAGGTACTCAAGAACTTACATTTTGGGGACATAAAGCAAAATTCTCCACAAAAAGAAAAACCAGCGTACAGAAGAATTTACTTCATCGGAAAGTGAAAACGAATTTGTTCCGGACGATTTATCAGACGAAAGCCCTGATCGAACTAATCAAGAAGATGCTAAATGCATTTATTGCTCTAGTCTGTTTTCTGAAGACAAGGGAGGAGAACAATGGGTTCAATGTGCTGTATGTACCATGTGGGCACATGAAGATTGTTCAGGAAACGAAAACAAAAATTTTCATTTGCGATTTTTGCTCTGCATAGTAAGTTGTATTAATTATGGACCACCCTGGTCCATATTTAACACAAGGTGGTCCATATTAGCAGTACTTTTTTTAAAAGCGTTAAAATTACTTTCTTTTGTTTTTTATTTATTTATTTTTCGTTAAGTTGTTTTTTATGTTTATGTGTTTGCAGACTGATAACAAAATAATTTATTTATCTATTAAAAATAAAACAAAATGAATTAACGTAAAACTGGCTGTTTTACAAAAAAATTAAGGGTGGGCCATATTTGGGATACTTACTCTAATAACAAACCAACCTTGGTCACACTATTCAATTTTTCAAAGGCATTTGATTCGGTTCAACCAAATAGTCGGTCAAAAATTATCTAATCTGTTCAGTTTTTCTAATGGTGCAACTAAAATGATTTCTTGTTATTTAAATAATTGCGTTCAGGCCGCATACAAAAATATTTTGTTCTCCTTTTTACCTTTAACAAGGGGTGTACCGCAGAGATCTATTCTTGGACCACTCATTTTTTCTTATTTTTAAGTGACCTGTCATCTGTCATTAAATATTGCACCTTTCACATTTATGCGGACGGATCCTACGCTGAAATTGTGTCGAAGATTAAAAATCTAGGAATAATATTTAACAGCACGCTGTCTTGGAGTGACTACATAAATAGTGTAGTTGCAAAAGTATATGGCTCGCTGCTAGGCCCTTCCACCAGTAGGCACAGCCTTGTTTTAACCTATATAGACGTTAAAATAAGGTAAAAGCATTAATTATACCTATACTAAGCTATGGCTGCGAAATTTTTGCCGATTTATTTGCTTTGCTTTTCTACGCAAACCACAACGGAATTACAAGGTTTGTCTTTGGCCTCCGCAGGTTTGATATTCATTTCCGAATACTAGCGACAGATTCTGCGATGCAACTTACAGTGTTTCCTTCGCTTCAAATGCATTGTCTTTCTCGTATAAAAATCAAAAAAAAAAGAAAAGTGCCAAACTACTTGTTTGACAAATTAAAGTTTTCACAGTTAGAGCGAGGTATTACCCTAAGACCTTGTACGCCTTGTAGCCTTTGGAATCATCTTCATTATTCGTTAAGAAAAAAGAATCGAACGTAGCCAGTTTTTACCTGAAGCTTTTTCATTTTTATCACTGGATAGTTCTCAAATAATTTAAATCCAAAGTCATTTGTATAGGTTACAACTAAATTTTCTGGGATTTTCTCAATAGGACAATTCAGCTCTCCTATTGAGAATCCCTCCTATCCACAGCCTATCTTCAGGCTGAAGATAGGCTTGTGAAAACTGCTTCGGCACATTTTTGTTTGGCAGAACTTATCCTGACAAACAAAGTCTGATTTTCCCCCAACCCCCATCATAGCTCACTTTTGGTAGCCGGAAAATTTCGAATTTCACTAAAAGTATTCTAAATTCTTATTGAAAGTTCACCACCATTCAAATAGAAATGAAGAGTGAACACCTATAAAATACTCAAACTTTTACCACTCAATCGCCTGACAGATCGAGACAATATATCCGCACCACCATTTGCATTTGACACCGGCCATCCATAATTGGGGTTAAGCTTTAAATTGACTTCTTAACACTAATCCTACCGATGGCTTACATATTCCTACATGGAGCTTTCCAAGCCGCCCCGTCACTTTCAATTCGAAGTTCCCTTGAAGACAAAAGAATTGACTCAACATTTCAAATAAATCATCATAAGCCCTCATACGCATGCGTTCCTGTTCTTTAACTCTTTTTTATTAATCGTCAAATCACTCCTACAACAGTCGCACACAACCACCGTACAGTAGCTAGCCGCGCTGATTAATGTGATCCGATAATATATTTGAAAACGATCACATTTGTGAATGTTCCATCGAACCAACTGCCGACGACCGTCACTCGCGTAACAGAGCTCTGCCGCCGAATGCATTTAAACTATTATTGCCGCTAATTAGTTGTAGCAACATTTTTGCCGAGATTAACATGATTTAAGCGTTTACACCGGTGCCACACAGCCACAGCCACTCCGCCATGTAACTCACCGGTGTGGGGTAAATATCGGCCGAGCAGAAGGCAAATTGTGTCCGTCGTCGTTGTCGCGTCGCTCGTGAGCGTGAATGTCTCTGCCACTGACATTTCAGGCGAGATTATTGAAATAAATCATTTTCTTTGGACATGGTCGCGCCAATTGAATTCAATTCTGCCGCTCCACAGTCGAGTGTGTGTGTGTGTGTGGCAATAGGTGCAGGAATTCGCTGATATACCTCCATCAATTTGTAGTTCGACTCGGCTCATTGCCATAAAAACGGAAACTATCACTCGAGTCGGTTTGTTTTAGCTAATGAATTGTCAAGTACAGATATAGCCAGTGTGATACGGTCCAACGGGAGTGCCAGCAAGAACATTTGTAAACATGTCCTTCGAACAAGATACAAGACCAATTCGAGCCATTTCACCTGTCAGTCGTGTCACGGTCGCGCCGCCGACGACGACGACGCCACAGATAACGATGAAAATCTATTATTAAAACAATTATAATCTTGTCCATACCATACATGGTATCCAAGAATGCTGTCAGTCGCGACATTTGACACCTCAGCCGACGCCAGCTCGCGGGTAATTTGCATATGCGCGAACCAATGTCTCGTATGTAGGTCAGGATCAAGAGCCACACGACCACACGCCGATAAGCACAAATGCTGCCAATGCTGTGGCTATATTTTGTGAATTTTCTTTCCAATTTACAGTTACTAATTAATTACGCGCTAAATTTGAATTACGATTCTTGCACCTACACTCGCACCTTGGTTCCGTTCCAGCCAACGACCGAGCACAGAGCCAGACGACTAAGACCGCTGAAAATAAGATTTATTGGCATTTTCAGCTGGCCGACTACCCTGTCCAGATACACGAACAAACACACGCTCGCATCTAGTACAGAGCAAAGTCTGTCTCTGTGTATTGCTAGGCATATTCCAATGTTGACACAAAAATTATCACATTTTAGCAAAGTTGAAACAGCAACAAGAACATGTGAACACAGCAAACACCTTTTAACGCCATTTTAATGTTTGCATGTTAATTTGTTAAGGCCAACGTGAGAGATGGCGGCCGAAGTGGGTTCAGAAATTTAGAGGCAAAGTGGTAGGAGTCTCTCAGCACTATATAGGTACGACTAATATGCCTGCACTATCGCAATGGAACGACACAGCAGACGCGCCGAACGCAATAAATCGTGAGATTTACCTGCATTTGCAGTCGAACGGCCATCATCAGTAATGTTGCTGCTGTTGGTATCTTTTCTTAGCATTAAGTGCTGCACAGCAGTCAAGGTCTGGTATATGGATGGAGTTCATTTTTTGTTGTTGTTTGCCTCTTCTTTGGAAGGAGATCGATGTGGCTATTCTACGGTGGAGATTGAGAGAATGGAACTAGTTGCTTAAGTTAAAATTTGTCTAACAACTGGAGAAGCTGGACGGTAAGGAAACTTGAGTTAGAATCATCTAAATAAACCGGTAAAACGGTGTAAGTGGTGCAAAATCGGGAGTCACCTTTTTTACACTGTGATCAATTAAAACATAAACGCTGAAAGTGGTAGAGAATATGTATCCACTCACTGCCATAATAAGTATCTATGAGAACTTATTTACCACAAAAGCTGCAGAGAATAATCCTGTCGTAGTGTTCTTCATTCGAGGCAGAGAAAGCATTTACTACGAACATTCTTGAAAAGATCAGGGGTCAATAATTTCATTTAACAACAAATATTTAGGCTGGCTAGTAAGAAAACATAGATTACTATCAAATATTGAAGTTATTTTAGTATTGGGAAGACAAATTTCCCAGCGGTCGCCTGTATGTATACCCCTTATTTCAACCCCTTTTTGGTAGATAATGTTGGACAAAACTGTTGGACAAAAGACAAATTAAGAAATCATTCGATAATCAGTTCAGCTGGTGTGTAAGACAACAAGTCCGACAATGTTTGACTTAGATAATAGTATGATACAGTTTCTTCCACTAGAAACAAAATACGTCCCTCAACGTATTACCAAGCTGTCATGTGAGAAAACCAATTGGTTCAAACTGCCGTCGCATTAGCTTCCTATGTGCGTTTCTGCATCTTCCGCCTTTAGACCACGTGTGAGGGCATGGCTTAGATCTTAATATACCTACTACGGACATTCATGTAAAATGCGTTCATTAACATACTCCCAAGCTGGCGCATATCAAAACCAATTTTTCCGGCTTCAGTTGCATTATCTTCTTTTGTAAGTTTAAGGAGCTCTTGTGATTCGTTTTGTCTATTATTTTTATACATCTGGGCAGGCCTTTCTAACTGCTTGAATTAGATGATACAACTGTGGTACAGGCATTTACATTTCAAGTAAAATACGCCGTTCAACGAACTACCAAGCTGATGAGTAAGAAACCGAAATTCAGACATCGTTTGCATAATCTACTTAATGTAATTTCAGCATCGCCAACATAAATATGGCTTCGGTTAAATGTTATTGTTCCACACACATCTGCAGTTGCAGATTAATATGTCCCCCAACATTCCGCCAAGCTGGTGTGTAGAAAAATCAATTGTTTTAATTTTATTAACATCTCAAGTTGTGACCCAGACGTTATATTGGTGCATTTCCAATAAAAAAATACACTACCCAACACACTTCATGAAGCTGCTGAGTAAGGAAACCAATTTTTCGCCGAAATTTTCCCCAACAACATCTCATAATGCCATCGAATATAGGTACTGTCGGCAAACGGCCATTGAACTAAACCGGCTAATCTCTATGCATCTGCACCGATGTCTGATGGCCGTCCTCATACCGCACATGCCCCTGACCCAGCATTCCCACTGTTTTCCATCCGGAGAAAAATTGCTGTATTGTTTAAATCGGGATCTTTTGAGAGCCATAATTTTCCCTGGGTGACTAAAGGTTTCACGGCAAACGTTACGCCATTGAACTCCACCACAAGCAGCAGCAGCAAACGACCCATAGAATACACAAACAATAAATGCAAAGGCAACAACGGTGCAAAATTGTACCCACCTTTCGCTTGCTATACTCATTTTTGTTGTTTAAATTCCCGACAATGTCCCAGGGGCTGATTTGGGCTCTTACCAGCCAGCCAGCCAGCGTAGCCAACTATGGCAAGAAGCAACAACTACAAATAGTTTCACCAATTCATCGATATACATAATTTGAGCGGGGAGCGGCTGAGCCATCGATACCTTCTTTCAATCGCGCCAAACCACTATCCACCTTGCGCGCACGCGATCAGTGCGCAAAAGGGAAGCAGCCACAACAAAAGACGCGAACGAAGACGACAGCAAAACGAACACGTCGACGATGCGCACATGCGGCAAGGAGGTGGATCTGGATGACCATTCACTGATGCACTCTCATGCAAATTTCTGCGCAAAACATTATAATTTCATACACACAAAAAGGCGAAACGAAGAAGATCCTCAAAAGGACGCAAAAATGTCTGTTAGCGTTTTGGGTTGCTGCTCTTTTTTTTCCCTTCGTTTCCTTACTCCTCTTGTGGCTGCGGTGCTTCCTGCTGGCTTCCTGGGCTATGCGGAGGACTATGGACAGAATGGAATTCCAATTTTGATACACTTCCACCTAAATATAGATCACTCTTGTCTTGTGTGTGCTGGCTGGCCTTTTGGGACGGCTCTGAAGGACTGTAAGGTAGCGCGAACGAACGCATCCAGCATTTTGAAGCGCACCATGATGATCTTGATGGTTGTTGTTCCGCTGCTGGAGATGGTGATGGTGGTGGTGCCCGCCGAGCTATAAATAATCAGAGATGTGTTTTGCATGGATGTAGAAATGACGCTAGACCATCATTAAGATCTAGTTCGGTTATGGTAAACACTTTTGGTTTGTTTTGGTTGTGCGCTGTAAGCTGGGCTCTGCCAAACGGACACAATCATTTTCTGCACGGTCCGATGTATGGCCCCAAGTAAGTTGCAATCGAAACGATTGATCATGTCAAATTATCAACTCTAGGACTGCTGTGGCTGGTGGTGGATTGCGTTTAAATTGCACTGATTGATTTTGTAATAGAGAGCTGCCGGACAGAGGGCATGCAATGACTAACTGATGAGGAAGTGAATTACCAACCAGTTGGTGGGTTAGCTCTTTTGTTTGGCTTTGGGTTGAAAGTTGTTCATATGCGCATTGAAATGCCTGCATTAATGGCGAAAGAGAGAGAGGGAGGCTTATCAGCGGTATCGATGGGCGCTCTAATCGATCTTTTATGTCAATCGGTGGGTAATTTCAGCTCCTACAGAAGCAGAGATGTCGATGCGGCATTGGCAATTCGGACAAGCTTCTTGCGAAGCCTCAAGTGTGACTCGGAATTTTTACAGTTTGCCGTATGTCTAAACATATTCCAAGCCGAGGAAAGAAAGAGCTTAGTCCAAGAGCTGAGTCCTTGGGTATACTTGCGCTTTGCCGATGGAGTTCAATGAATGAATCTAACTCATGATTTAGCTGATAAATTAGCACAGGATAGCCACCGATTAGATACTAAAAGACGGTGATGCCTAAAAGATTAACTTTACTTGCTCTAAAGGTCTTTGCAACATTGCAGCACTTATATCTAGGGTGGCTTGAGGCTTCATTATTATCTGTAGAGACCTGTGCTATATATATTGGGGTAAGTCCAAGAGAAGATCCAGTTTTTTAAGACCTCTTTTGCTTACCTCTGTTTTTGGAAACCCAGTGGAGTCTTAGGCAACCGGTAACCCTTTCCAAAACAGGCTCTCAGGCTTCGATTTTGTTTTTAGGGAAGAGATATATTTTATAGCTGTTAATGAAAAATAGTAATAACAGTGTATTGTGAAGCTAACCCTGTTTAGAAGCTATTATCACTGCCAGAGTTATTGTGGACTTCTTTTCTACTTAGAAACAGAAATTATAGCTGGAGTGGCAAGTCAAGACGCGGAGCAGTCAGTCCGTGAATAACCTACATTACCGATCGTGTATTTCTGAAAAATTCATAAAAGCTGCCACCATAGCTCAAGGTAACTTCTGATAGAGGCAGATTCTTCTATAAGAAGATCAAGAGCTGCAAGATTGAGTATATCCTCAAGCACTGTTCCAAAAGTGATTCTCATTGTCACATTGGTAGCAATGAACCTCTGTCAGTGACTAAGCCTGGGAAGCTTTCCTTCAGACCAGGTAACCATAGCAGTACCGTTCTGGCTGTCCCGTGTAGAGCCGCAAGACAATTCAAAACCTGTCACCAGGCTTTAGAAAAGACGGGACCACAAAGAGCCGAACAGAAAATTAAATTTAAAGCTTAATTCATCAGCAGCAAGCATTCCAAATATATTTTGAGATCTGACCATGTGATGTGATGTGATGAAACGAAGGTTCGACTCCCGTCAGCAGTTACTTACTACTGACTCAGTTGAAAAAAAGGCTCCCGCAACAGCGATCCAGGTAAGAGAAAGGCATTGTTACATTCGCGCTTGTAAAGTGCCTCCCTGCTGAGAACAGACTCTGGTTAACATGTCAATTTCCGGTCCCATTTCCACATAAATAATTCCCGTCACTTAATCTCTGCGAGAAATACAATTCAAATATCAAATTGCCATCATAATTTATCTGCAACTGAACTAAGCCATCCCGGGAATGTCTGTGGTGTAACCCTGCTTCCTATATATACACAGTCAAATGAAAGTAAACTGTGCGTTCGTTGTAATTGCACTTTGAGCATCTGTTGAAATTTCCGCGAGACGCAGAGTCCTGCAGAGCGATCAAAACGATTCCCATTACACGATACAATGTTCGCATGGAAACCGCTGATCAGCGTATCCCAATTTCACTGACAAGTACTAGTAGCCGGGTATTAATCATCGATCCCCCGAAATTAAATTCCACAAGGAACTCCCCAAATCCCATCTCATCTGACCCAATTTCTCTCTGATTACATCCAAATCGATATACCTGACTGACGCCCCCCCCCCCCCTCCTCCTTTCGAAATGGAACCAAGGAACTAAGGGCAGCACTTATTCGCTCGTAAATTTCTGCCCGTATGTGCTCACGGACAGTAATGGTCATTCTTATGAAAATAATTGGTTTTCCTTGAGCAAACATCATCGGGATCGGCATACACATCTAAGGTGAGGGTGAGGGCGCACCTCCGCCCCACGATGACTGGGCGCAGATGCGCCTAAAACTCAATTGAATATCATCTTCGGTAAACACGAAATCAATAAATAAGCTGCGCAAACAACAATCTTCCTGTTGGGATCGCGCTGCCGCAATGGCACAACTTCATCCGTGTGTGCATATACACACTAATTTTTGTGCGCTGGCCTGCTTCTTCCCTCTCAACGGATCCGTGGCCATGCTGTGTACACATTCCGATGGCCATAATTTACTTCTTTATTATTTTGACATTTTATTTATATACGAATCAATAATTCCGCAATCTGAGGCAGCGAGGGCAAGATGGAATTTAGTCTGATTCGGGAACGGAACCTCGTATGGCCATTTGTTGGCGATTTGTTAGCGTCGTCGCGCATATGTATTGGGTGTGTGGCGCGTTGTGTTTTTGGTAGGATAAGTGGCTGCCAATTGAGCTGGAATCGGAGTAGTTCCAGAGGACAGCGATGTGAAATGGGGGCGATCGATGCGAGGTATTATCCCTGCAATTGGGTGGATTCGTGGAAGGACGGCCCGATAGTGTCAGGTGAACTCGTGTAACTGTGATCCGTTGTTGGGATTATGTTTTATCAGGCGGGGAGGAGCGCGGCGAAAGTGAAGGAAGTGAAAAGTTGAACAGTTTCGAGAGAACTTTGACAAATTGACTCATTTGTCTCGGTGGTCGCAGATGTCAAGCTGGAAGTGTTTCGCGGTACCACTTGGGTAGTTGCCGATCGATGACTTTGCTGACTAATCATGCAAATCATTTGCTTATATACCTACAAGTATACACAGTATCAAGAAGAAATAGCTGTTTGGACTGCCCTTTTGGAGATAAGCACGGATAGGACATATGCAGAGTCCAAGATCTCTAGTCGAAGTCCAACTTACTCGATTATCGATTATATAAAGTCACTGGCACCCGTCGAAAAAGTAAAGAAGCCAGTTTACGCTCTTGTGGGAGACTGCGCTAGCTGCAAACATCTGTGCGATATCCTTCCCTTTGAAACAGCCCCTTACCCGCATCAATGCCAACCAATATTTGTAGATCGTAGTATTTATTATAGGGACAGATGGGAATCGGCCCTACCTAGCGATGTGTTGGCCTATTTGTCGACATTACCAAGGCGTTTGATATGGTTGATCATGTTATTCTCCTAGATAAATTATATTTATAAGGCCGGATTCAGAGGTTTCATTTACAATTGGTTTGAGTCATATCTTAAAGCCAGAATACAGCGAGTTAAAGTTGGAAGCAGTATAAGCAGTCCTAAAACGAATAACCTGGGAGTTCCCCAAGGTTCTGTACTTGGTCCAATCTTATTCCTAATATATATAAATTCCCTATTTTCACTTCCATTTTTGGGTAAAATTAAAGCTTTTGCCGATGACCTTGGTATTGCCTATTGTTTAGTCAGTCCTTTAGAATTAATATCTAACATAAACCATGACGTATCTTTACTAAGATGCTGGTTTGCAGAAAACAGGCTAATTGTTAGTAGCAAAACGAAACTGATGTATTTCAGTCTAACTGAACAGGAGTTTCCTGACTCAGAAATAGTTTTTCATTCCCATGATTGTGTAAGTCATAAACTGCCGTACGACATCTGCCTAAATGATCCATCTTTCAATAGAAACGCAGACTGCAGTCCTAACTGCTTTAAAATTGAAAACGTTGATAGTTTTAAGTACCTTGGTGTTACTATTGATCAAAATTTGAACTGGTCCACGCACATTTCTCTTTTGAAAAAATATCTTCTTTCCTCTACTCGTTGTTTTTTTCGTCTTAGAAAGTACTGCTCTTCTGACACAATGAAAATGGTCTATTATGGCTTATTCCATTCAAGATTGCAATATGGACTCTGTAGTTGGGGTGGCGCATATTTTAATAAGCTCCAGCAATTAACAGTTATACAAAAATCTGCTATACGTAAAGTTTGTAGCTTTCGTCGTTTAGCTCACACTATGGACCTTTTAGGTCGTTGAAAATTCTGCCTTTGCGACATTTATACTATTTCAAAGTTCTTAAGGTATTTTTTATGAGAGGCGGGTATCTGGAAAGTCCGATTTCTGACTTTCGCTGCTTACGAAGCTACTCGAACTTCATTGTGAATTTACCTTCGTTTCGCACTACAAGTTATAGAAACTTCTACTCCATTGTTTCTCGCAAACTTTTTAACTCCTTACCAATTGAAATTCGAACCATAAGAAATTTCCGAACGTTTACAAAACTAACGAAAAGTTGGCTCCTTGGTTTCAACCATGATGAAATCAAAACGCTGTTGCGCTATACTGCATAGTAATAATAATTTATATAATATAGAAAAGAATTGCTTATTTGCTAAATTTAGTTGATTAAGTAGCAATACTGTTTGAATTTATTCTCTTTTATTTTTTTATTTGTTCCTTTTTGTCACCTGGTAAAGATTGCTTTTACTTTCTTTCTTAAATTGCTGTAATTTCTCTAATCTTAACTTTCATCCTTTTTCTTTTTATTCACTTTTGTACACCCCACAAAGTTAAATATTATATCTAAAGTGACATCATCTCTATTTTTCTCAAATATAGATGTCACTAACTATTCTGTATGCACTAGCTATATTAAAAAAATTGCTTTGGATTTTTGTAATTTTTCTTACTTGTACATATTTGAATAAAGAATTAATTGAATTGAATTGAATTGAAAAATTGTTCCACCCATGCCCCATCCGTCGCCAAGAGAAAACTGTATCAGTAAACCTTCTATCAAACGGCCAATCTAATTGATTTTGTTGACTGTATGCGGGTATTGCGGCGGGTACACTCCTCAAAAAATGTCCCCTCTTTCATTTTCAAAAGTCAAGAGGACGCAACCATCGTCATCAACGAATGCAATTGTTCCAAATTAAATATTTTGATAGTGACTTGACTTGGGTTCGTTAACGAAAACAAAACAAATTGCTACAGCTGTTACGGTGTCTTACCACCAACACTCTGCCATTGTGAGGGGTCACACCCTTGGGGAAATAAAAATAAAAATATGAATACCAGCGAGTACTCTGCTTTCGATTATCGCCTTTCACTCCCCCCGCTGACAGCACTTCTACCAAAGAAAAAAAAATAAAATACCAATACCCGCACACACACAAAACCATATTTCTTTGCGTCATTTGGGTAAACACTTGACACGCTATAAGAGAAACCAGAAAATGATTCCTAGGCAGGCGCATTTTTCCAGTGAATCAATCGCACCATCGACAGACAATTGTTTCCATTTCTCACACAGGGTCTTAAACAAATGTTGGATTGGGTACCAGCAACCTATCGACGACGTCTTTTCTTCCACTTAACGCACCACTTCCTTTTCGTCAATTTCTTTTTATTTTTGAATACTTTCCTTTGGACTTGGTTGGGATGGGAGGGGAATTAGAATTTGATTTGAAAAGCTTTCTATGGGCCTCTTGGGCACTTGAGAATCGAAATCGGTTTGAGACCTGTCTTGATTGACTGGCAACACTTTTGTTTATTTAGTTATTCTCATGTGTGTGTGTGTTTTTTTCTGATTTAATTTTTATTTCTACTTTTGTTTACTTAGGGTATTTTGAAGGAGCTTCGCGGATAGAATGTCTTTAATTAAGAATATAATGGAACACCAATTTCATGTATAATGGGCGATTAATTTATTTTCTAAGGCAAAAGTGTATGGAAATGGCTTTAAAGCTTGAAGTGATTGGAAACGTTGGACATTACTCGGCGATGTGGTGGTGGTCAAGTCGGGAGTTGGAACACTCTTGAGCTGCAACCTCTCTCTCTGATTAAATAGATATAAACCTTTTACAATTCAGTAAAAGAGTTGACAAACCATTGACATTGGAGCCATCCTTACCTGAGTAGCACGTCTATGAGTTGCTGCTTGTATATGAACGACCCAAAAGAGCAATCCAAAGACGTGCTACTCCAATTGGGATCGCACAGGGTCGCTTCGAATTGATTTTTCAATTCGCAGCCAATTATTGGACGATCATTCATGGAATTCATGAGTAGGTTGATAATGAGCGAAATATTCAATTTTAAATTAAACGGATTCTTAAAGTAGCAAATCTCCTTAATATTGGTTCCAAAAAACGTAAGCTGATATATAAGCTAGAGAGCATGCAATTGAATGAACATTTTGATGCTGTGTAAAGTGAAACGCCACCGAAACCTCCCCGAAATCACACGAAAAACGCTTCAAATACCTGCCGAAAGGTATTGAAAAAGTGATTTAAAAATGCTTCAATAAAGGTCTTAAAATCGGCTTATAATCAGCCACAAAATGGTTGAACACCGCCGTAAAATATTCCCTGAAGAACGACCTCAATATTCTAAAATAAACAAAATCAGCTCGGATAATGCTTTGAAAAACATTCTATTAAAGGATTTTAAAACGCCCAAAAAAATCTCCTCAAAAAGGGTAATAAAAAAAATCCAAAAAAGTTCCCAAAAGAACCGATGAAAAAATTTTAGAAACGCTCGACAAACCAAAAGAAACACCCTCAAAACACGTACAAAAAAGCACCCACAAACCGCTTTCAAAAAGCGCTGAAGAAATTTAAAATGTCCGGAAAAACACTTCATTGATCTGGCTAAAAAAACGTCATTAAAACGCCCAAAAAACATCTAGAAACCGCCATAGACTTCGGTGCAAAACCTGTTAGGAAAATGAACTACAATCAAAATTGTCCCTAAAAACCCCTTAAAAAAAAGACTCTCAAAAACCACCGGATGAACGCCCCTGAAAAGTTCCTGAAAGACTTTTGAAAATTTGTTAAGAAGACAATAGAACCCTCAAAGCACGCTCTTAAAATATCCCAACAAACGGGATAAATTCTTTAAAGAAACGCCTCACAATCAGCTCAAGTTACGTCCCAAAAATAAGCTAGAAAAACTCTCAAAAATAATACAAAAAATTCGTCAAAAACGTCCTCAAAATCAGTTTAAGTTACTTCCCAAAAATCAGCTTGAAAAAAGCTTCCCAAAAATATTTCAAGAAACTCGTCAAAAAGGTCCTTACAATCGGCTTTAAAAACGTCCGAAAAAGACAACAAACTTGTCACAAAAATTGTCTTGAAAAACGCTTGAGTAATTTTCTGAAACACACCTCATGGAAAGCCCAAACCAGTTGTAAAAAGCGCTCCAAAATGCCTTAAAAAGTGTCCTGAACCCTTCCCTATAAAATGTCTTCAGCACGGCTTATAAAAGTATTACGCTCGACAAGCATCTCAAAATATCATCTAAAAAAAGACTTGTCAAATTTTCGAAAAACACTTAGAAAAATTGCTAAAAAGTGCACAAATTAACCTTTAAAACGTCATAAAAAATACCTCCAATTTTATGAAATCTTTGTCAGATTTTTCAGCCTATTTTAAAACCGTTTCTCACAAGTAAAAGAAGCTATGTTTATGGGGCTGTAGCCTGTGGTGAAAGAGATGTTTCTTTCTCTTCCGTGGAACTTCCGGAAAAGTCATTTGAAGAGATATCAAGGGTTCGGCTTGTTCCCCGACAAGTTCTTGGATTTATAGCTTAGAGTTTTCGACCATTTAAAATCACTACAGGCGGCAGTTTATGGTACAACTGCCGTGTCGTTTCATTCCTCCTTAGCTCGGCTGATAAGCTGACACCATCTGGGAACTACCTAGCATTAATCAGTACTTTTTAATCATATAAGATCAGCTGATCGCTAACTTCTTCCACCCCGACAATGCTTCATTGAAAACCGACACAATAGTCGGTAAACTCACACCTCGGATCTGGCAAAAAATGCGTCGTTGGGCTACCAGCCAGTTTTTCCTTCCAAATGATTCCCACCAGCCATAGGGTGCGACACCTCATCGCCCCAGCATCGTCGCCTCATTTCCATTCAAAGTGCTGCAAAACAAGCAACAAAGTTCGAACCCTTTTACGCGTTGCTAAACTAAACTAATCGCCTGCGCCTATTAATCCACTAATCTAATTGATTACGCCACACTACCAATGGCGATATGTAAACTTTACCAACCATCCGATGTGTGTACTCTGCCCCATGCACATGTGTCCACTTAAAAAGCAATCTATTTTAGATTTTGTATCTGCGCGCGCGTACACACAGCGCCTAGGCCCATCTAACATCTGTGCAAACCGCACCGAAGAAGAAGACATCATCACAACTTCGTCTTGCGTTCGTTTCGTATTCGCTTTTTGTTTTTACGACGACGACGACGACGAAGCCCCTCTCGAGCTCTGTGTCTCTACACAACATCATCGCGTACAGTTTTTATTACTCGCTCGATAGTCCTCACGAGACCGAGCACCGGGGTACATTTGCATTTTCTCGGCGATCGCAGGGGATGCGGAGACGGGGACGGGGACCATCCGTCCGCTGGCTGTGTGTGAGAATAACGTGTGCCCATGAAATATCTACTAGAGCACCGATGGAAATCAGTTGGCATTGGCCGCAGCCTCACTGGGATGGATTCCCATAAAAGTTGTCAATGGTGGAACTCCATAAACAATTTCGCAATATTAAATTACAAAACACCTCTCGGACACAAACTGAATGTTGAATTGATTTACAAAACGTTGAACGTGCTCCGGCTGCTACGGGAGGGGGGAGAGTGGCGCAGTGCAGAACTGCGCTGCAATAAAATAAGATATGTGCGACCACACGGCGCAGGGTGTGGAAATGAATTTAGTCCTTGGACATTTATGATAATCTCTTGGCTGCAGTACTGTGCTGGTGGACACTGATTCTTTGGCTTATTCGAGTTTCTGTCCGCCGATGAGTGTATGAGTGTCAAGTTTGTAAGGACATTCCCCCGCTGTCGGGGGAGGGGGGGGGGTGATGGTTTGTGGTTGAATTAAACATCCAGCGCTATGTGTGACAATCACAGCTAGATGCAGAATTTACGACAAAGTTCGAGAGCTGATGTTAATTGGTGCAAATCAAGGAAGCACATCCCTGAATGTGCTTTGTTGTGGTTTGTTTATAATTTTGAGGTGTCCAATCAGGCGGCAGTTAAGATAGGCGATTTTATGCGCGCCACAGTGATTAGACTACCCGGAGGGAAACCTGTCTTCTGATGAAGATGTTCCCTAGCACCTGCTCGATCTCACACAGTGCACTGTAGGTATGCTCACTCCATTTTGGTATTGGAGAGACAGGCATTGAGATGACATTTTTCGACAAGGCAGCGTTAAAGCTCAAGTTAAAGGGCGGTGTCGTGTTTTTACGTGCATAGAGTGCTGAAGAATTCAGCGGTGTTATGAATATAAACTAGATCCAAAGAATGAAAGTCTGTGAAAAGGTTCGAGAAGCATAGCTTACATCTGGAGAGTCTTACAGGGCTTGGTAGCCAAACTTGCTAGAGTCCATTAATTTAAAGACGAAGAGTCTTATTTTAATCAGCTTTTTTGGAGGCCTCTTTATCCATATGGTTAGGGTAGCTTTGGAAGACCCTTTGAAGAGCTGTTCCATCAAGGAAGAATAAATTTTCCTATTTTATCTAATCAAAGTATGCCGGAACGGGGAATGGCGCTTGTCCTGTTCCTCAACAGAGTGGCTTGGCAAATGAGCTTTCCGATCACCACAAGTTACAGACATAGTTCTGCCTTAGCTTCGATCTTATTTTCATTGTTATAAAAAGCATGTTTGACAGGTTCTGTCGTTAATCTTAAGTGCTCAGCTATCAGCTCTAAATTGAAGAAAAGTTTGTAGAACTGTCTTAAAGGACTGCCTTTCATATTAAAAGGCAGGTTTATTGCCGAAGTGTCATCGAATCTTGCAAATTGACTAAAAGAATCCTCTACTCCGTATACGAAGCTATTTCTATACTAAAAATAATAAAAACTCCCACAAACGACTGATGAGACGCAAGGCCCATGGTCATATAGCGTTAATAGACCTTGGCCTATGCGTCAGAAGTGTCAATCTCCTTGTCTCCCTCAAGTACGAAAGTCTAGGGCAAACTACAGATTTCATTGAAACCGATTCCAAGTCTTGGTTGCAGCTTTTCCACCGGATAAGAACCGGATGGTTTAGCAAATATTACGTCTCCCTGGAGTCTAAGTAACGCCAAATTAATTGCGGCGCATAGATTGTCAAAGATGTACCTCTATAAGCAGTGGTAAGTGAGAGTTCTACCCATCGACTTAGAGCAGGAGCTGTGGCTCTAAACAGAGGTTCCATCAAGGGGAAAAGTATGATTTTGAGAAGAGTATTCATCGATCTTGTGACAGTCTTCGAATTTGTAGTATGTTTAGCATGTTTGGGGATATTTTTGTCACATCCTACATTCGCATTGAAATTTTCTTTCACGACTACAATTCCGCATTTGGCTTTAGAAGCTGTTGACATCTTTTAAATGCATTGCAAGGTGCGCTATCAAATGCTTCTTGTTCTATGAAAACATTTGACATCAGGTCTTTAAATGAATTGGACTCGTAAATTTAGAAGTCGGCGGCGTCAAGCCTCTTTCAAGAATTTGAAAAACACGAGAAATCGATGGGAAAATCTGGCATTCCGCAGACGAACTTGACTGCAGTCTTCACAATCTCCGACAGTGATTGCTAAATGAGATGCCATTCCATATACGTTCAAGGTATACATAGCTTTTCTGAGAGCCCGAAAAGTCTATTTGAAAAGACAGCTACACTTTGTTCCACCCCTGGACAATGGGTCTGCTATTTTGGTCAGACCTAGCGTAGAAATCCTTAAATGTCAACGTGACTACAACGAGCTTAACAGGTTAAACTAGCAAGGCAGTTCAACTTTCTGACGCTTTTCAGGCTGTAGGTATAGCTTCAATATAATGGAAACTTGAACTTGAGCTAAAGTTTAAAAACATATCGTTGGTTTCCGGTTAAACCTGCAAAGAAAAAATGAAGGGTTCTCTGATCTTCTCGAGGTATGCTATGAGTGCACGTCAATATCGATGCCCGAAAAGACCTTGCCATCCTTGCCCCAATTCTAGAAACCGTGGCGCCATCTGCAGTAGCACCTGGAAACTCCGGGTAACTCCATAACCTCAATCACGGCATTGCCCACTACATTGTTAAACTCAAGTTGGTAGATACTTAGCCCATTTGGAGGTTATCAATTTAGCAGAATCATTCCGCCGACTGTGTTCAGACCAACTTCTTCGGGAAAATGACAGAGCAGCTGTACATAATCCACTCGTTGGCGCCCATAACAACAGCAAACACCAGCACCGACATAATCTCGACCCATATTAGCCGCCAAACAATGGCTTAATTTCATCCAATCTCCATCTCCATTCTGGTGCCACAACGAGCACATTCCAATTTCAATTACTCAATCCGATAGCCATCAATAATGGGCCACCGCCACCGCTCCATTTTCGAACCAATTGAGGTGACCAAACAAGCTCGCTTACACTCAGGCATAACACGTTTATCGCGCACCGCAAATCACTTGACGTTCTGATCCCGCAATCAATAAACGAACGCACACACAATACAACAGAAATTAATCCAATTCAATTGTGATTGCGGTCTCGAATGTCAATGGATACGAAACGAAAGCCATCGTGGCTAGAAGGCAGCATATTTCAATTTGCCGCGAATTATTAATGACGCGATCAGAAAATTGTGAGCCGTCTATCGATCAAGTGGCACAAACTGACTTTTAACTATAATTACGAGAAAGTGAGCAACTCTCTTCCTGCTGCCACGTCAGCGGCACCATTAAACGCAAAATAGAAAAAGATGGTTGGTTTTGGTTCTTGTACGCATGTTGTCATGCTCGTTGTCCAATCAGCTAACAGGGTTGCGTAACTAGCCGCGCACAGAATGCGCGTGGTATGGGCCCGCGCAAAATGAGGAAAATCAAATCCTGGTTCGTCCAACCCGAGAACTCCCCCTCCATCGAGGCGCAGTTTTTCCCACATGTGCGCCTGTATATGGTTGTGTAGGTACCTATATTTTAATCAGAAATCACGGCCGGCTACTTCCATCGCGGTCGCGCCACAGCTCGCATGCTACAAGCCGATTAATGCCGCAGAAACAAGAAAACATGATGTCAGGGATTTTTATGCAAAACTATGGACATGTAGATAGTCCAGCCGATACCCTGGCTGCTGTTGTACCAACATATGTGTACACATGTGCCAGTGGTATCAACAATTAAGTACATGTAACCTACCAGCGTTTAGCCGGCACGGCGAGGGGCAGCCCCGGCACAAGGGGCTCTCACCACCGTGAAGAGAATCCGCGCAGCGCGCCTAGACCATGCAAATTCAATGAAGACCAAGTTCTGCCGCCGCACAGACAACATCATCCTCGAGTATTGTTGTTGCTCGTCCACTCTCATGGGAATGTTAGTAAATCATTTTCCTAAGCAAATTGTTTGGCTTACTTCGAGAGCCGTTGGGTATTCCATTTCGTCTTCGGTCTTCTCCTTCGGCGCATCTTCGTTGGTTTTGCGTGAGAAACAGAGTATGGGCCCATCTGGCGGGAGCCGGGCATGATTTATACAATCGATGTATTATTTATTACTTGTACGAATGCTGTCAAATGAGATGGTAATTAATTAAAATGATTCTCCAAAGCGACCCCAAAGACAGTGAGAGAGAGCGAGAGAGAGGTGCACGCTACGAAGCGACAACTGTTCAGTTGTTCAGTTCATCCACATCAGTGGTTCGTCTATTGCCCTGTTGCGGGCAATTAACCATGATTAACGAGTGATTTCGAGGAGCTCAACCTCAACCTACATGGGCAGGCCCATAGGCGCACTGCCTGGGGAGAGATTCTCACGCTACCGCTGCCTTATCGGTCAAGAGAGTGGAAAAATTCGCTCGTCGCGTCGCAAACACCCTCCGCAGAGTTGCCTCAATTTGCATTAAGTGATAAGCCGCACTTTTGATCTTGTGGGCCATACCCACTTTGGGTATCCGAAAATTCATCATGCTCGCGCTCACCCACTCCCGCGCTGGCTGGCCCGACACACCGACGATAACCAAATTGTCACATTATTGGATTCGGGGCATAAATCAATCGGCCGCGCTGAAAGCATTTTGCAGATACAAATATTTTGGGCGATTAATTTGCGCCGGCCGGTCCCCTGTTCGGCTGCGAGAGAGAGAGAGAGACTTTTAAAATTCCTGCCCGGTATCATCACTAATCTCATTCCTCATTTGACAAAAGTCGATGCGTTGTTTATTTATCCCGCGCGCCGCTCGGCCCGTGCATATTTAAGCGGAAATTCACTGAAAGCCATTTTGGCGATGCACCACGCACACACGAATGCGCGTCTCTGCGATAAGCACAAGCAAGTAGCATACGGCCGGCGTGAGTGAGTGAGAGCGAACGCCACCAAACCGAGCATCGACATGCGGACGACCGAAAAAAATTATCAATTAAAAAGTAAATTGCTTTTGGCAAATGTTAAAATGTCCATTAAATGTGTCCGTTTATACCATTTACGGGACGTGGAATTCTGTTCGAGTTAATTTTTATTGCCGTGAAAAAGGTGCTCATGGAGTTGTGCGTGGCTTGGCTTGTTTGCGGTGTATGTTTGTGCTCAGTGAGTGTAGTTGGTGGCGTTTAGCAGGTTTTCGATGCTGCAACCAAATTTGACAAATGATGCCAATTACCTGGAACCATTGCCAATGATTGTCGATGATGATGAGATGGTTTTTGGGCGGAATTAGTGGATACGCGAGTGTTATCTGGGGAACTTTCGTTTTGTAGTTCCCTGTGGTGGATGTTGAGTTTATGGTAACCAGTTTTGAAGGGGGTCCTGTTTGGGGAGATTTCACAGACAAATTATGGCGCAATAAGTCTAGCCTTCCTTTGGTCCTGCGTAAGTTTCTATTTTTTTTTTCGGGACAAAGGGAAGGGGTCTGCAATTTTACGATAGTCGAAACGGCTGAATTGAGAAGCTTTTCCAGGATAGTTGGACTCTCGGATGTTTTGTCAGACGTTCAGGTAGAAAAGTAAAATAAAAAAAACCTTGAGATATAAATTTCAATTTTTCGGGGATTGAACCTGAGATTGAACCCCGCTCAGAAACTGATCCATATTTGTTTTACATTTACTGTTTTTTTTTTTTCTGAAGTATGACCTTCATAAGAAAATGCATGCCTCGGTAAATGTATTCTCCACTATGTGAAGCCATGGACATCCTTAAAGCTTCATTGGACTGTGCAAGTCTTTCAAGGCACTAACAACTACCGAAAAATGTAGTGTCGTAGGTAGTATGCGGCTTTGTAGGAGAAGTATTCGTCCGACTGCCTTTAGAATCCCATGAAATTCGCGAGGGTTTCAAGCTTTAGTCTGAGCAACTGCTTGGAGTTCTATTGAAGACTAGTTGTGAGAAATGGCAAGCTCAAAGCGGCGAGGTAAGAAAAAAATACATTCTGGCCAAAAAACTCTCAAAAAGTGGGCATGGCAATGAACGAAGTGGCTTATAATCTTTTCGCGATGGTAGGAAATAATTTAAAAGAAGACTTATTAAAAACTGTCCAGTGGTTTCCACGTCATCCGGTAACAGACATAAAAGATCCTTCAGTTGAAGATAAAGCCTAGTTAGAGAGGCATAACACAACACATAACAGCCAAATATGCTTCCCAGCCAATTTCAGCTCTATTACCCACACATCCCCTTTAATGCCAGCGGCGACCTCCTCCACCTAAACCCCCTATGAAATTCCACTCGGCTTCTCCAATCCATTAACTCGTGACAGCATCTCATGCCCTTACTCATTTAGCGACAGTTGATAGTAATTAATTTCGCAAGTTGACGATTGAAAAACGCTAATACCCAGCAGAGGTATAATACGCGACGGCGACGGCGGCGGACATCGTCGCTCTTCATGCGGCATAAATTTCCCAATTGACAGTTTTATTTAGAAATACGTCCAATATTATGTTGGCCAGGAAAATTACATTTAATGGTCGTGTTTATTTATAGTCGGCCGCCTTCAACTTTTTTTTTCTCTCCCTCTCTCTATGTATTTAATGGACACCTCCCGTGTCGCATCCAGCTCGAGCGCTGGGCACAAATTATATGACGTGCGGTCGCTTTTCCGCAATCAAATTTATTTCACTGGGTATGCGAGTACCGTACATGCAAACGACGAGTATAGACACAGTCATATAGCCATTGCAGAACAAAGTGTCAGCCAGAGAGATAGTGTATGTCCTGCCCGTTGAGATGGACAAACACGCATACTGCTGGGGCAGCTCTCTTTTGTATACGGACGGAGTGAGGAGAACGTCCTGCGTCCATCGGTTAAATGCGCGGATAAAAACCTGACATTAAGAATATTTAACACTTTTGAATTTATTTGATATCTCAAGTCGGGGGAGATAATGTTTTTGCGACGTTTTTTTTTCCACTAACGCCAGAGCATCGTACCGGGTTTTGGGGGTGCGTGAGATAGCACTTAACTACCACGGAAGCATAAGCGTAATGGATTCGTTTATAAATTAAATGACGTATGCCAGAGAGAGAGAGAGAGACCTGAATTGCTGAAGGTGTCTCAGAAACCACAGGTGGCTAGAAGGACATTTGGTGCGCGTGCGAGTGCAGATATCGTTGAGTATACTCAACAAATTAAGAGGTTTTTTCTCGCGTGAAAAACTGACGCCTTTTCTGTTGGAATAGCGGCAGCAATTTGTAGGCGACAACTACGAGTACGCGAATATCTGGCGAGTGGATGGAGTAGGAATTTGAAGAAATGACATCGCAGTTAAGTGGTTGCACTTGGAGGCGATCGCATGAGTTATTTGCGCAAAGTTTTAGGTTATAATCGCGAGTGCTATGTGCGCTGCGCGCTGTTGCAGAGCATTCAATGCATTAGATTGATAAGAAACGTTTGCTGCCGTATCGATGGCTTTAATTTGAGACACGCGTAACTGTCTTTGCCGCGGACCTGTGTTGAAGGCAATTTATGACTGAGGATAACGGCCGGTTGTAGTGGAATCTGCTCAAGGGACACTTGTAGAAGTTGTCTTTTGAAGATGCCTTTTGATTTATGAACAGCTAGCTGGTGAATCGGCTTCGTTGGGTATTCCTACGGAGCTATCGGCGCAAGTTCATGAACCGCAAACAAGGCCTTTGGAGAATGTTCCGTTTCCTATCTAACTATGTCATGACTTTTCTATTTTCATATTGTGAGATATTCTATTGTGCGGATTTGAACATGCATCAAGTTAAAATTTGATTCTCAGGCTCCATGGAGGACTTAACATGGACCAGCATTTCGTTTTCGTTTCATCACAATCGGCCAACTCGTTCTGAAACGAAGTATTTTTCTGAAGTAGGGCACATACAATTTTTCCACGCAAACTTTTCAGTCTTAGATGTCAGCTCACAGATGTCTCTTATTGGGAGATATCTGCGCAATGGACTGGTGATAGTTGTACGTCGCTTCGTGTTCGTGTTCGGAACCTTGTTCCAAAATGCGCCTCTAGATGGGCCAAGATTTTTCATCTGACAACGAGTCTGACATCTCTCTTTGGCGTGCATGGGAGTCGCGCCATTTTTTTTGTGTTTCACCCTACTTCGATGATAAAACTTACCACTTGGCGAAGGTTTCCCGAACAAGATTCAGTATAGCAGAAAGAGAAACAATTTCCTCAATACTCCCATACAGCGAGTTTGGAATAATCCGGCTTTGAAAACCCTAGAATATGACGCAACAGTGTCACAGAACAGCCATATAGTAGCCGGAAGCAGACCTTAAAAGGCATATTGTCAAATGCAATCCCATCGCTGGACCAACACCTCACTAGTCCATATATTTACAAGTGGATACAATGACGTCGCTTGACGTTCATTGCGCAGCATCAAACCCATCACAGTATGAGTCTGAAAAAGCGAGTCCCTGACCTTGAGACATCAATCTCGGTTAAGTGAAATATCACGGCCGATTCATCCGTAACAAGTGGCAAGCTCCTCATCCTTAGCCACCGCATAAAACTGCTCGAATTTCCGCTCCAATTAGACGCTGAATCCACATCAAACAATTAGTTGTTCATTAAATTATCAATTTTCTGTAAACACACCGCTAACACCTCATCATCATTGCTCCTGCCATCGCCACCACCAACCGCATCCTCATCATCATCATCATCATCATCATCATCAGCATCAGCAGCAGCAGCGGCACCGCTATCACCATTGCAGCAATCATCGTCGTCGTCGGGTCCTCCTCATCAGAATCATGGGCACGCTCGCTCGGCTCGGCTGCGCTTCCATCATCCAATCACGCGTCGTAATCTTAATAAAATGATCTCATAAAACAGCGACGTGCCCATCGTCTTTTCACGTCCTCATCAGTTGTTGCTGGCTGTTCCACCTCTTTCAATTAAACCGAACTTAGGCGTTCTCGACTATTGCCTCAGCCGGCGAGCGCACCTCGTCGTCTGCGCTTTCGTACGCATCCTCGCCAGACCGCTCAGTGCAATTTGCAGTGCAATTCTTTGTGCAAATAGCTGCATCTGCCGGCCGTCCGTCCGGACGACCTTATTGCGACGCGACGCCCATAACCGGCCAATCAGCCGTGGTGCTGCCGAGTGACCACATTAAGGCCCCAAGAGTGGCCAATTTAACGGCCATCAAACGCAGAGATTCCCAAATTAAATATCAATTGGTCGGCCGACTAATTTTTCGGGCGACATAATTATAGGCCCGCTTGGTGTAAGCGTGTGCGCTACATTTGTTTCCTCTCGGTTGCTGGTTGCCGGATCAATTCATGACGATTGGATCGTGCCACACCGACAGCCGAGATGAGGCAGTGCCACTAATTTGGTAATAACTGTTTAAGGGCAATGAAATTCATACCCAAAGCAAATAGACGGCGGGTGAGTCCAATTTCCAAATCGCCGGTTCCTATATTGCCGCCACTTCCCGTAGCCGTTGCTGTCGATCGCTCTGTGGTGGTGGCACTGGCGCTAACCCATTATTATATTGGATGAAATAATCATAAAGCTATTACCTCAGTGTTGGCGGAATTCTGTTGCTCGCGCTCGCTGCGGTGTGTGCGGTGCGATGCGGATGGATGTGGTGGACGTGCGGACACGATCGACTGAGCCTCCTCGTCGTCGTCGTTGTCGTAAATTAGGGGTTCCATGCACAACGGATAATTGAAGATGTTCTCGGGTTAATACGAAAATGATGAATTTACAACACAATCGTAAAGTTTGCGTCTGGTGGATACTTGTAGTAAACGGATTGCGGCGCAGAGAGAGAGTGCGCGGCAGTTCAGATTAATGGTAATGGTTCAGCAATTGTAAAATTGGTTTGCAAATTGAAAAGTGCTACTGCTGTTTGGCTGCATAAAGCGGGTGATTGTTTTATAGTAGAAATTATTTTTACTGATTGGCATGCGGTCATTGCGGCTACAATAGAAAGTGCTCCGATAGTTGTCAGTTGGAAAATCGCAAGATCTGGATGGCCAATACTGACCGCAAGAAAGGCCGATTACACAATTAGGAAATGACACATGCGGTAATTGAATTGCTTCTCTGACTGTATGTCATTTGGCACCATCTCCATCTTGTTCGAACCGCATCATGTTGGTCACATATCTTGTGATTTAGACACTAAAACTGGATTGTCATGTCATGAAAACGAACACCATAAATAGTTCCTGCCTGACCAGCCGCATTTTCGACTAAGAATGGTCGGATAATGCGTCCTGCCCAAAATCCGCACCAAACAGTCACGCAGTGTCGATGCATTTGTTTCTCAACAATTACTCGTGGGTTTTCTGAACCCCAAATGCTACAATTTTGACGACTAACAATAACGAAGCCATCAAGATGCAAATGAGCTTCATCACTGAAGATGATTTTGTTCGAAACTGTAGCTGTCAAACCTTCATTGTTTTTCAAATATTGCTCAACAATGAAAATGATTTGTTCTTTCGTATAGCGCTCCATTTTTACTAACCCCGAACTGTCAGCTGTCACATTGTTATCTTTTTTTTCGTTGGCATCACTGTACTATTAAATGGCGCAAAATTGAATTATATGAGACCCCCTTTATATAGCGCAGTGCAGTTGGGAAGAAGTCAGGGGGAAGTCACACATTGACACACGACATATTTTCGGAAACCATATATTAACAATGGCAAGTAGACGTAGTACAGATCTTGATCTCTATTATTTTTGAGTAGGGTTACACAGGGCTGGGCAAGTGGCATCTTGTTCCACCTCTGTTCCCCGCACGTCCTCAAAAATTCGTTAGTGTCAAAAGTGTGGTACCGAGTATTCCTACGACTAACCAACCTTACAGCATTTTACCTATATCTTCTTCCTTTTAGGAGACTGACTCTCTTGAATCTGCAATCCTTCTCAAACTCATCATGATGATGATAACTGCAGTCACACTAGAAGGTTATAATACCTTAATTGACTTTTTTTTTTCGAATATACGAAGATGGTTAAAAGTTTTGATAACCAAAAGCCAACCGTTCATTTTTTGCACGATGGAACTTCCCACGAACTGTAGCCATTGACCCTGCACTTACACACGCTTATTCTGTCTCAGTAGGTATTTGTATACCAATTCCAAGGCAAAGACCCAAACATCTCACAAAGTTGGCGGTACAACAAGTTGCTTATTAGTTGTCCTGCCTCTCGGTCTGCCTATTCACCTTTGCGAGCAATTAGGGTGCGATACACAAGCGGACAATTAAAAACCAGTCGACGACCAATCGAACTAATTTGACTCCGCTATGACACTTAAGATTCAGTAGCAATATCCAATTGAATGTCTCAAAGTGAAATCCGAAAGCACACTCCAACAATACGCCCCCGTCATGAAACAGATCAAGCCCTCCTACTGCCTGTCCATAACCGATTTACCGTAGGATTTAACATCTCAAAACTATAGCAGTGGTATAGGTAAAATGCTGCCAACCATCAATTCAAATCACGTACGCACTTCAAACAGTCAGAGCCATCACATGGCGGACATTGATACCAATCAACGAGTTGCGTTAAGTAGCTCCAGTGAAACTTCAATTTGAAATGCGAAAAGAGACCCCACGTCATGGGCATGGCCCGCCACACAAATGAGACTCCGAATTGATGTGTCTCGGCACGCCTTCTTGTGTTCATGCGAACTGTCACTTTCGCTGGCTTCATCCTTCAAAAATGTGGATATATCGCGCGCAAACATCTCATCTCAGATTACCGCTATATAGCCAAACAATGCACCATCACTCACGCGCACCCTTCTTCGCGGATACGAATTTATTCGCCCGACCTTCTTGTGACAGTTGGAAGGACTGTGCGCAGTCGCACCAAATCCGTCCAACTACCGTCAAAAGAGCAATATTTTCCCCACGATTTCGGTGTAGTTGACCCCATGTCGGATACGCAGCGCTGAATGAACGGGTTCAGTGGTCAAATTGAACACCGGCGCTCAGCGACCACCGACCACACCACACCGACTGGCTTTTCGGTTGTTCGCTGCGGATTTGAGTAATTGGATTTGGGACGCTGTGAGGAATTTAAAATTTTCGGACGTGGTGGAGCTGTGCTGTGAAGTCGCACTGGATGTGGAAACCGAATTTTTCTTCCGAAAATTACCATTTTTCGAAAATTAATCACAGAAACGGGCCGCTTTTCGGCTTTGCCGTATGCAAGTGAGGTTGAGCCCATGTCTGGGTAGATAAATTGCCGCAGCACAGTGTGGGGTACTTGCTGGGATTGGAATAAGTTACGTGACGCCGTTGGTGGAAGAAACGTGTGCGTCGATGAGCTGAGGAATTGAACAACTGCAAGGGCGAGATGTGTTGTGTTTATTTTTCATGCGGCGCAGAATGTGATACGATTTTTAAAAAGTGCCGAGATAAATTAATCTTTTTCTATTAGCTTAGGAGTAAGCTGACTGCTTGACATCCGCCGTAGGTACCTGTACTAATTAATGTAATTAGTGTCAATGGCTTGGTGATAAATCATTTTGCAGTTGACTTTTCGGAGTCGGCCTAGTTGAGGTGCCTAGAAGAAACGATGTGTCATAAATGTGACGAATGCTCGAAGAATGCGCAGTTGGCCGACCTAAATGTTTATCTGTGTAGAGAAAGTATAGAGAGAAAGTATGGGTAGGGAATGGACGGCAAGAATCTACTCCTATAATGAAATTATGTAGTTTGGCTATTTTTTTAGCAGCTTTAGAGAGCAAGTAGACCTATTCCAGTTTTTCTACACCACATGACTTATTTTTGTAAGGAGCTCAAAAATTATTGGCTTCTTCAGGAAGACTAAATATCAAGCTCTATCTAAAATCTTTTGCTCGAGACATAAAGCCTGCCACCTCCATAAGCGGTAGCCTAACCATCTTTCTTGAGAGTTCTTGTACAAATTCAGGAATCTTTTACTTTGGGAAGGTGTCTTTTTGTGACGATCTCACAAACAACATTACCTAACCTAACCTAGCTCGAGAAGGTTGAAGACCATAGGAAGACCATCTAGAAAGTGAAAACGTTTTTCACCACGCAATAGTTTTCACTTGATTTCATTCCTATCGAATGGTGTTTCCTAAATGTTTGTTGTACCGACGAGACTTTCAGCAGCTTGACATTATAAGGGAATCTCTGAGTTGGTGTTATTGGGCAGTAGCTACCAAAATATGGTGAATTCTCTTCATCCTGATAGCTGATAGCTCCTCTACTGTTTCGTACATCTAAGAGACGACTTGACCCATCTCTTTGGACGTTAATTGCTAGTGACTTGACATGCAGCCGACCTTTTGTCCCAACAAAGAGCATCCCGTGACTATGCGATTTGTGCAACAGAAACCCAAACTGTTCGCAAAGCACGTGACATTGCCGGTTCGCCGAATCCGTGCTTCCTGTTTACATTTCCGAGCTCCCATTGTCGATGGTGTACGTCTCATTGAAGATCACATGAAGGTCGCAGAGTAGTTTCAGCGACTACTACAAGCTACCATTTCGATAAATCTTCGAAAAACATAGTTTGCGGCTACCACCTCCAACCACTCACGTAATAAGCTTTCGTAACACTAAAACGCCGCACGCTATCCTCGCCTCCAACACTCCACACAGCACTGCACGGCACAATATCAAACTGCCAAATTATTTGATTCTATCTGCCAAATTATGCCCAACAAATATTATCCCAAATTGGTTTTATCTGGCTTTTGAGATCCACGAAACCACTGGCTGGTTGTCCGAAAGCTACATCATCTGAAATTCAGATCACAACTACGAGTGTACCATGGCGTTCGCTCTGCTCGTATTCGTCCTCTGCCTAATGGCTTGTGTAAGATTTAACGCTGCAAATACTTATTACCTGGTTGAACAAAAGACTTTCCTCCAACACAGAATTGCAACATCATAACCATCGACTCCATGGAATGTGTCCACGGCAAGGAGCTTTGCTACAACAATACCTGCCTAGTTACCGTGTCTCGCAACAATCAGCACAAGATAAACGCCGGCTGCTATCTGCCAAAGCCCATATACAACATGAGTGTACTGTCCAAACTTTGACCGGGCATTCCCAAAGGAGATACTGAAACTTTTTCTTTGCCGCCCCAAATAGGTTGACGTCAAGATGCAGCGCAAAAGGGCCGGTGTTTACGAGACGTTGGTCAGTGCAAAGGAGAACTTGTGCGAAGTTGCACAGCACACTATTCGGTCGCAGTTCATGGCGAGGGTGTTCGAGAATGTCCACCAATATATGAGCAACTTTCATTGTCCCTTTACGGTGGGTGTGCGCTTTTCGGTGATCGAGTGTGAGCTAATGTTCTCTTTGTAGGGAAATGTGAGCGCAAGCAATTTGCCGGTGAGCCTGAGCTTTGTGCCTGGATTTCTGCCCAAGGCGCAATATCGGGTTCTGGTCGATGTACGCAACAACAGGGAGCCGATATTAGCCGTGGAGGTGAAGATCTCTATCGGGCCGAAGAAAAAATTTAATAATAAAAAAAATTAAAGTTTTTTTTTAGCGACGTGGTTGTTGCTATTTTCCCACAGCTATTAATATGGCGAGCTGCGATAAGCGGCAGAGTGCCAGGGTGCAGAAGATGTGTCTTGGGATTTATCTTGGCTCTCCAAAATTGGGCAAGATAGGAGACGGTTTTGGATGTGGCATATGCGGTGTTGTGTAATGGCGTGGGCTGCAGGGCCTGTTGGTCTTGTTGATGTTGACTTTTAATGGGTAAAGGAAAGTTTAAAGTTGACTACGCGGCACACAGGTGGTGATCGATTTTCCAGAAGCCACTCAACGAGTAGAGAAACTCGTGAGGGACGTATTACTGCTGTTGTAACATATTTAAAATTTTTAGTGGTAAGGACAGATAGCGCGGAGAGGTCGGTTCATTTGGTGCTTGTATCTAATCAGCGTTGGTTTATCGGTTTATTTCGCGTGGTTCAAAAATCTAGATTCCTGTAAATATATTTGGCTGTTAAGCAACCTTATGACAAAAAGGCTTGCGACTGTTGAAGGAGCGATAGCTAGGCTTTAGTAACGAGTTCCGTTCGCCTGGAAGCCAACCTAGCTCAAGACTTGACCGAATTTGAAAATTCATACATCCGCTTCTGTGGAACTAGATGGATTACCATCACTTTCTATTATCTCAAACTGAAATTAATTTCAGCTTCAGGACAGCCGGGGTAAAACATTTCTAGTGTTTGCTGAAGCTGGGCCTGAAAAGACTAGCATGTTCCAGACAGCGGGAAATACCACATAACCTATCCACAGGTCTCCCAATTTGAAGCATTCCTTACCATGGCTGCGCTGTAATAATCAGTTCATTAAATAATTCACTAAGTCCAACAAGCGCGATGTTGTTGTCAAAAGTTTTACACAAAAAGGCTTGTGTCAAGAGATCGAATGGCCCTTATGAGTAAATTGTTAATCATAACATTGCGGTACTCACCAGAGTAGGATGTCTTCTTCAAATCGATAAAATGTATTGACAGATGCGGCATATACTCCCAAGCTCCCTACGATGACTGTTCCGCAACACATTTCTAACGCCGGCCGTAGTAAAGTGGAACTTGTAAAGATATACCCATGAAAATTGTACAACTCTGTACAGTTCTACTCTCGAAAGTATGTCAGACGTTGGAATTTGAGTTTTTTTTTTCGGGATTCGAACCTGGACCCTGGACCGGGGACTTAGTAGTCCAACACACTAACCACTAATCCACTGTGCTGTAATTAGACGCGTAATTAATTCTGTCAGAAGTGATATACACCATTACCCTCACTGACTATTTACCAAATAACCATATTTTCATAAATCATTTTCCTCATTAGAGGGTGACTAAGTCCATAACGTCGATGAAACCAGAAAAGTGTGTAACTCCATATTGAGTGAAAATGGGCCTTGAACTGTGTATCTCCACTAAAAAGTTGAAATTACACACCACGTTGACCTGAAATCCTTTTCATACAATAGAAATAATACATTATAACAATATCTGAAAATATCAGCCATATAACGTTAGCTATCTTAAAAATATGATGTTTTAATGCTCTCCTGAAAAAGTCTTAAAATGGAGTTACACAGTTTTCTGGTTTCACCGACGATAAGCAACTACGATACAAAATGTTCGTCCTAATGGTGTGTAGCTCAGTTGACTTTCAAAGCTCGAACATGGCTGCAACGTTTGTTCCATACACGGGAACGTCTCCCAAAACCAGTGTGTTTGATATACTATTGGCTATTTGTCAGTTGTTTTGTGCAGCCCCAGTTATTGGGCGTTCACAGTTTCGCATAAGACTTCACTACGCCTGGTGTTCCATTTTCTTAATATCCATATTTATTCTGATATATTACGTCGAGCTATTTATAATGAAATTGTTCTTGTCTACAATTCATAAAACGCTGTTCCTAAGCGAATGCCTCGGAAACCTCCTGCTGGTTGGAATTTCCATCTTCACTTCATACGCTCACTCGGACTGCTACAGGACCTTCCCAGAGCGGTTCCAAGAGATCGAACGAAAGACTCGACTCTACCAACGTAAGGGGCTCAGTCCTCAGACTCGGCACAACATTGACAGAAAAGCCGCAGTACTTTTAGGAACTGCTGCTACATTTTATACCATCGTCCTAATTTCGCTCCATAACTACGTGAAGAATGTCCCTGATCTCCTGCGAAACTCCTTTACATCTGTTCTGCCAAACGCGAATATCGACCTATTCCTTGGACAGTATTGGGTGTTGATTAGATTCGCCACTCTTCGCTATAAAGGGATTAATGCCGTTCTCGAGGAGACCAGAAGACCAGATCAAAGGCCTCATTGCTCGTTGGTATGTAGTACAGCACGAGGGGATGCCAGAGCAGTTATTGACGATATGAGAACTGCCTTTGTGCAGTTGGACAATCTGGTTGACGAAATCCACGACATCTTTGGTCTGGCCATCACAGTGAACTTTTTAACATCCTTCCTGGCCCTGAGTGCTCAGTTTTTCTCAGTTTACAAGTTGCTTGACAGGGAGGACATACGCTGGTCACCCATATCATATACGATGATATGGATGCTAATGCATTTCTGCAAAATGGTGATTCTCCTGAATGTGAATCGCTCTCTATTGGCCGAAGTAGGAGTACGATCTGAATCGGGGTCGCTGAAATTAATTTTGTTCTTTTTGCAGAAAGCAGAAACGGGAAGCATTCTGAACGACATCGACACAGATGAGATTGAAACCGAAGATGCCATTTGTCGGTTCCTGCTGCAACTGGTCGCGACGAAGCGCATCCACGTGGTGTGCGGGGTGATTGAGCTGGACATGTCGTTTCTTGGAGGGGTAAGTGGTTACTCCGCTTTGGGTATATCTGTTTGATTTATTTATTTAACAGATTCTTAGTGCTATATCGATCTACGTGATATTCCTAATTCATGTGGACCTGGGCGATGTCAATCTGATTGCAAGACCTGCTGGTAGTGACATGAATATGACCGCGCTCACTCCGTAGTGTGTCGGTATTAATTATGCATAGCAATGTCACACATTTTTGTATCAATGTCAAGCTTAACCGTCATTTGTCACTGTCACTATTAAATCAATTAAGGCACGGAAATTAGTTTATGTCTTGCATATAGTTTCAATTCGAAGAGGTCTGCGAGGAGCTCGGGAAGGTGGTTAAAAAAAAGGGAAACGCCAAGCGCTAGAAGAAGCTGTTTAGATCTAGTGACTGCTTTTCAGAGAATTCTAGATTTGGACATAAGTGGTTAGAAGAAGGTATGGTACTTGAGACCCTCTCTAGTGGAGGATATATGGTATTCTTGAATTCCTTTTGTGTCGTTTGTTGCCTCGTTCTAATTGGAATTCGAATTTTTGCTTTGTTGACTATAGAAGTGTGAAGACATTATTTAAAAAGATTTTTTCTTATACTAAAAGTGGTTGCAAAATGCTTTAGTTCTTTTTTGAACGTCCGAATAGTTTTTTTTTTACTTCCTCATATTGCAAGTTGTATTACACATTTGTTTATTTTTTGCATTAGTTGTTCCACTTTTCCTGATCACTGGAAACAAGCTAAGGTGCTACCAGTGCAAAAAAAAATAATCCTTCATCGACCTGACTATCGTCCTAAAAACATCTTACCATGCCTATCAAAGATTTTCGAAAAAATCCTCGCCAAGCAGATTTTAAGCCACCTTAATATTTTCAATTTACTGTCTCCCATGCAGTTCGGTTTCAGAGTTCAGCATAGCTGTTCTACGGCTATGGTTAAGGTTCTTGTTGAAATCAGGATTGAATATGATAAGGTCTTTCTTACACTGCTGTGCTTGCTTCACTATTCAAAGGCCTTTGGCATGGTAAGTCATGACATTTTATGCTTGAAGTTAAAGCTTTACTTTGGGTTGAGTGAATACTCAGTGCAGCTTATAAGGAGCTATCTTACTAATCGTTCTCAAAAGGTTTTTGCCGAACAAAACTATTCTCGTCCATATACTTGCTGGGGTACCTCAGGGTTCGATTCTTGGCCCTATCCTGTTTTGTCTTTATATTAATGACCTACCACAAGTATGCCGCAGTGTATCTACACATCTTTATGCTGATGATGATCAGTTATACCTTTCTCTACCAATAGGTTTGGTGGAAGATCTCGGGGATAGATTCAATTCAGATATGTCTTCTATTGTAAAATGGTCTCTTAGTAACGGTCTGATTTTAAATCCTGTACAAAGCTCAATTAATTTTTATTTCTAAAAAGCTGTTTGACACTAGAGAAATACCGCCTATTTATTTGAATTTTTGCGGACTTAAGTTCTCGAATACAGTTATATTATAAACCTTGGCTACAAGTTAAATAGATCCCTATCTGCTATTGATCATGCAAATTTTATAGTTGCTCGTGTTTATGCAGTTTTACGTAAGCTGTGGCTGTTTTCCAGTCTTACTCCTGTAGCGACGAGACTCAGGTTAATTAAGTCCTTGCTTGTGCCAATCTTTGATTATGCCGTAGTTATATATACCGTAAGTTAGATTCTCAATCTCAGTACAATCTTCTTGTAGCTTTAAACGATATGGTTCGATGTGTTTTTGAAAATTGAAGATATGACCATGTATCCATCTACCACAAACATGTCCTTGGTTGTTCAAGACACGCACAAGAGTGGCGCAAGAACGCTTCCTTGCGGCACACCTACGTTTTTTCCCTAAATTCAGAAACTATATTCTCAATACATACTTCTAAATTTGCATATACCTAACTATTCGGGGAGAAGTTGACTCAGTTTGCACTTAGGGCCTTAAAGCCACACCCCATCAAATAATAAAATGTGCTTGCGAAACGTTGAAGACTACGGAAGAGTATTCTTTTCTTTCGAGGACCTTCCCTACTACGTCAGTCATCCAATGCACTTGATCAATTTCGTTCGTCGGATATTTGCTTCTATGTATAAGCCCGAACTTGTATACAAGTAGAGGCCTTTTTCTTCTATCACTGGTAATAAAAAAAAAAACACAAATAAATAGTTAGCCCGTAGGGACCCTGTGCCTAGCTTCTCACAACCATTCGTCGTATGTGAGTTTTTCATATCATATTGTATGTCGAGTCAAAACGGCCAATTTCATGTCAGTTACACTCTCGAATGGTTGTAAGACGTTCGAAAGAGGTAGCACAGTGGAAAAAAACCTTAAGTTGTGTTAAACGACGAGATCATATGACACAGAGCATAGAGTAAGCTGCGAAACGCAGCTCGTTGTATGTGGCAGGCAAGTTGAGTTCATATCACTTTTTGCATCTGACCAGGAAGGGCGTCTTCCCGATTTCGCGTCCGCGCAGATAGTCCGGTACTGGGGTTTGTTCTGTGGGTTTTCCATTTGGAATTTGGCTTTCGGGATTCGAAGCCGGGACCCTTAGCTTTGTTGTCCAACACACTAATTCACTGTGCTGTAATTAGTCGTTTAATTAATCCTTTCCGAAGTAACAATCAACAATCCACTGACTGTCTAGCAAATTACCACAGCTTCATAAATCATTTTCCTCATTAGAGGGTGACTAAGTCCATAAGCAACTACGATACAAAATGTTCGTCCTAATGGTGTGTAGCTCAGTTGACTTTCAAAGCTCGAACATGGCTGCAACGTTTGTTCCATACAAGGGAACGTCTCCCAAAACCAGTGTGTTTGACATACTATTGGCTATTTGTCAGTTGTTTTGTGCGGCCCCAGTTATTGGGCGTTCACAGTTTTGCATTAGACTTCACTACGCCTGGTGCTCCATTTTCATTATTTCCTTATCTGTTGCGATATATTACATCGAGGAAGCTATGTTCAAAACTCCCATATCTACAATTCAAAAAACGCTGCTGGTTAGCGAATTCCCCGCAAACCTTCTGCTGGTTGGAATTTCCATCTTCACTTCATACGCTCACTCGGACTGCTACAGGACCTTCCCAGAGCGGTTCCAAGAGATCGAACGAAAGACTCGACTCTACCAACGTAAGGGGCTCAGTCATCAGACTCGGGACAACATTGACAGAAAAGCCGCAGCACTTTTAGCAACTGCTATTGTATTTTATACCGTTCTCATAGTTTTGACCATGTACTACGTAACGAATGTCCCTGAGTATCTGCGAAACTGTGTTTCGTATCTTCTGCCAAATGTGAATATCGACCTATTCCTTGGGCAGTATTGGGTGTTGATTAGATTCGCCACTCGTCGCTATAAAGAGATTAATGCAGTTCTCGAGGAGACCAGAAGACCAGATCAAAGGCCTCATTGCTCGTTGGTATATACTAAAGCACGAGGGGATGCCACAGCAGTGATTGACGATCTGAGGACTGCCTATGCGCAGGTGGATAATCTGATTAGCGAAATCCACGACATCTTTGGTCTGGCCATCACAGTGAACTTTTTAACATCCTTCCTGGCTCTGAGTGCTCAGTTTTTCTCGATTTACAAGTTGTTCGACAGGGGGGACATACGCAACTGGTCATTCATAGTATATACAGTTATATGGATGCTGATGCATTCCTGCAAAATGGTGATTCTCCTGAATGTGAATCGCTCTCTATTGGCCGAAGTAGGAGTACGTTCTGAATCGGGGTCGCTGAAATTAATTTTGTTCCTTTTGCAGAAAGCAGAAATGGGAAGCATTCTGAACGACGTCGACACAGATGAAATTGAAACCGAAGATGCCATTTGTCGGTTCTTGCTGCAACTGGTCGCGACGAAGCGCATCCACGTGGTGTGCGGGGTGATTGAGCTGGACATGTCGTTTCTTGGAGGGGTAAGTGGTTACTCCGTTTTGGGTATATCTGTTTAATTTATTGATTTAACAGTTTCTGAGTGCGTTATCGATCTACGTGATATTCCTAATTCAAGTCGACCTGGGCGAAGACAGTCTAATTGCAAAAGCTGCTGCCAGTGCCACGAAAATGACCGCGCCCACTCCATAGTGTATCGGTATTAATTATGCATAGCACCGCCAAACATTTCTGTACCAATGTCAATCTTAACCGTCATTTGTCACTGTCAATAGTAAATCAATTAAAGCACGGAAATGAGTTTGTGTCTTACGTATAGTTTTAATCGAAGAGGTCTGCCAGTCTTCCCTTAAAGTGGTTAAAAAAGAGAGGTACTCCCAACTGCTAGAAAACCCTCTCGGCTAGTGATTGCTTATCAGAGAATTCTATATTTGGACATGAGTGGTTAGAAGAAGGTATGGTACGTAAGACCCTCTCTAGCGGAGGATAGATGGTATTCTTCAGATTCCTTTTGTTTCGTTTGCTGCCTCGTCATACTGTGGTCCAATTTGTCCAGTTTTTTGTTCGAATTTTTGTTCTGTTTTGAACAGATTTTGTTCTTGTACAGAAAAGGTTGCCAAATGCTGTTGTTCTTTTTCTGAACGTCCAAATAGTTTTTTTTTTTTGAATCTCTTAGCTGTAAGTTTGGAGAAAGTTTCCCATTTTAGTCCTATGGACTGCCATGTTCCGTAGGGACTACTTGTACTTTGTACTAAAATTCATTCACCTAGAAGATCGCAGCAACAACATAATCGTCCACTTTCCACTTTTACGGACTTTTAAGCTGGTAACATCGTAACTGTTAGAGAATTCCGGTCACTGACTACAGTCATATACCTGCTGTACACTCTAACGTGTATAAGTTCTCGAAGCATAAACTGCATAGAGAAGAGCGTTAAAAGGTCCTTAAGACGAACCTTCATTTTTGTAATAAAACTATGCTCAGAATCGGCCTTCTCATTCGATTGCCAAAATCGAGCATAAATCAACCTTTTACAAACTTAAGTTCTTTTGACGTTTAAGGGCGATAGCATTTAGAGGAAGAGAAAGGCTTTGTGCATTGAATGCCTTCAAAGAGTACAAAATTTATCTCCAGCAACTGCGCTTTCAAATTTGTCATTTACGGCAAAAGTGTTAAAGGTAAGTTATGCAACTGAATAAGAAGTATATTATATACAGGGATGGAATTAGCGAATATCGCACAGTGGCAATGAAAAAGATCGGTTTTGACCGCCAACTTCGGTACTAAGAAAATCGGTGCTTCAAAGATTTCAATTGGCAGTCAACATTTGAATTAGTTATGAGCATTGCAATTGGTGGTGAGTTTGCTCCAATAGTCTCAGCGAACCAAGCCATTGCACGGAACCAAAAGTCCTCCTCTACGTTAGCTGCTGCGTATATTTGGCAAGGATCGCACAAACAAAAACGTTTTATTTGGTGGTATGCCTAGATCGCGTTTCTTTTTGCGCAGAAAGTTCTATAATTAAAAAAAAACAAAATAAGTAGTTGTCGCAAAAGGCCCGTAGACCCTAGGCCTAGCTTCTCACAACCTTATTTGAGGTTTGCATTTTGGAAGGGATCTACATTTTTATGCCGAGTGCAAACGACCAATTGAGAAGCTGACAGTTATAGTCTCGGAAGTTTGTCAGACGTTTGCGATAGGCGGCACAGTGAAAAAAAACCTTAAGTTGGAAAATTTTTTTTTTCTGGATTCGAACCTTCGGCCCTTAGCAGCCCAACACACTAACCACTAAGGCACTGTTCCTTATTTTTACTTATTTACTTCCTAATTTCTTCCACGTCTGTTCAAATTAACAAGTTCTTCGCGTTTGGACAAGTTTTCCCCAGTAAATCCACAGCTTGGCCCTTGGCGGCCTTCTTCGTCGCTCTAGTGGCTTTCTGAACTCTACGCGTTCCGAGTCATTGTTCTATTTTGACAAATAGCCTTATCTTAAGAAACTGCATCAACTTAAGTTTAGAAAGCTGCATTTACCTTTGAGTAAAATAAAAAGACATCAGAGCTTTGTTTTCTTTAAAGAACTAAGAGCTGTTTGGGAACGTATTTTACGTAAAACCGATTTTCTGTTGCGCAACTTATGATATAAAATAGTTCAAAGAGACCTGAGATCACTTATTTATAAGAGATAGTAAGCTCGCCAGAAATTTGGTCGATTACAATTTTCAAATTACGTCCTGGTCTTAAAAATACAAAAGTTTGAAAATAATCAATTCTGTGAAACAAATAATTTCGATTTATCAGTGAATATAAACTAGGACCACCCGGCGGCCAAAATTCGAGGGAAAATTTAAGGTTTGTGGCAAAACATAATATCTCTTATTTAATTTCTAAAATCAATTTCAAAAATCAGTTTCGTAGTCGGTACGTGCAGTGCACATCCGGCGCACTTTAATACAGCTAATAAATACAATAAAAATAAATATCGTTTGAAATGTATTTCATTTCCAACTATGCAGAGTTCCAAGTTCTTACCCTTGTTTAATTGGGATTCCTCCTTATACCGATGGCATCGGTTAAGCCGAAAAACAAACTGTCAACAGGCAGGCGCGCATTTTTTCTCAGAAATTCCAAGTCGCTCCACAAACACAATTACATTCCACACTCCGCGCTCTATTTGCTTCTCGATGCCCATAAATCTTAGCTAACCTGGCGCTTTTCTTCTCGCAACCCGGGAAGTTCATAGAATTTCTTCAAAGAGCAGGTCGGGTACCTGCCAGGTGACAACAGGGATCCAAAACAAAATTCATTCAATAGAAACTAGGAATTTCCAAAAATGCGAATTCACAGGAAGAGGAAAGTGTCTCAGCAATCGGGAACATCACAGAGCATCTTTACTGGAAATTTCCGAAAATTACACACGTCGTACCTTAGGTAGATCATTGCAAACCCCTAATAAACTAGTTCCATTTGCTTAGCAAACAAAAAAATCCTTCAGTCATGCGACAAATGATCCGCATGCGAAAGGACTCCACACTCAACACTCGGCAAACAAAGGCGATCTGTGCTGTTGTTGTCTTCCCAAATATTATCGAGATGTGTCGTGTACCATACCTACACCGACATTTTTGGCCCAAAGACAGCCGAGAGAAGAGGCACACCAGATAAGAACACACTTCTTTGGAGGTCGGGGCTGGTGATAACACACGCTCCGACGGACGCGGCCACGTTGGGAATGCTTCAGTTTTCAGGGAAAGAGTTTACCCTGGCTCTTGGGTAAATATGTCGTAATATCTTTGTTCTACCATGGCTAAGCATTGTTTATGGGACATTTCCTGGGCGGCACCTTTTATTTATCGCAGAGGCGCGTAATGGGATATGTCACGTCACTGGAGTGACATACTTCACACCAGTTTCTCACTTACCTACGTGATCGACAAATAGCTGAACGATGGGATCAGCACTGAATCGTATATTAAAAAGCAGACTCACCGCACCAAAATACCAACCTAATTGAGTCATAGTCGTCATGCGGTGGCTGGGGAACGACAATCGGCAAAATCCATTAGGACAGCGGATGCAAGTCAAAGGTTGGGTGGATCTCGTTCGATCCGTAATCCATTAATTTTATACCAAATCCGCCAATCGGCTGGACACTCAGGTAGACCTATCGTAGGAGTGTGCAATCGAATTGAAAAAAAAACACACACGCGCGCAAAAACAAAGCCCATGAGCAAGGAGGATCAGCGAGCGACAAACAAATCGCGGATCTGTTTCTCGGAATCCTTAGTCAGAATCGCGTTCGCGACGGGTAATTCGTTGATTAATGACCCAGTGATTCTGGTTCTCAATGTCAAGCTGATCAAGTTATGCGCTTTCGTATGTATGGCGGCTGGAGATGGGATTTTAGTGTCGCATTCGCACCCCCTCGCTAAGTTGTTTTGTGGCTGCAGGTTTTTGAGGTTTTAATCGCCTAATGTGTGTCTGTGTATGCCTGGGTGTCATCTGAATGTCACGGTTCAGTGGCAGCTTTTTATTTTTTTTACTTGACATTGGAAACTGGGTGTGGAGGTCGTGAGAACGATGATGATGCAATTTTGTTTTATCACTTAAACACACTCGCGCCAGTGATTTTTGTTTGGCAATTAAGCGTATTGATTGGGAAAATGATTAATTGACGGTGGACTGTGTGTCTAGAAAGGTGAAAAATATAAAGTCAGGCAATCCTTGGGATACGCGTCGTAATGAGGTATTGTTTTGAAAACTCTGCGAGGTGGGTGGTCGCACTTTTTTGGTCGGATTCCGTTTTGCCTGTGCCAAGAAAGGCCTCTTTACAAAGAATGCACGTTCTATAAAAGGTTATTTTTGTGAAGCTTGACGCCGTTTTTGAGCTTCGATCTCTGCAAAGCAAAGTAAAGTAAGATTTTCTTCAGCACGCAATGTAATTTCCCACTACTGTGAGTCCTCAAAATGTAAGTGATGTTAACACTACCCAACCACAGCACACATAGGTTGCTACGAATAAAGCATTTTATTAAACAAGAATGTAGCTGCCAATTTTGTAAAATCATTATTTTTAATAAAATTGTAAATGAACAAAAAGAATACAAAAAAAATAAGTTGAATTTTAAACAGCTGTCATCTGTTAGTTATGAATATAACAGCGCGCACTCTGCTTTTTAAGTTTAAGTTTGAACCACTTGAATTACTTCAGAAGTGGATTAGAACTTCTCATAAGCATTACAAGAGCTTCTAAATCTGCACCAATAATTATTAAGATCAGTCAATACTGACTCTGAACTAACTCCAGCTAGAAATAATTTTAGCTCGAAAACTAGGTGATAAAGTGCGCAATTGTGTAGTAAATTTTGACCAACTTGACATATGAAAGTGGTATACAGTGCAGCCAGATTTTTGATATGGAAATTCCCACAGTGTAAGCTAAAATGTCCACTCATTAAAAAAATAGCCCGTAAATCAATGGTACACATTTTTTTGTTAATAAAAACTTGCAAACGGGACCACAAGTGTTGTGTGTTTCATATTAAACTGCAAATTTACTCAAAGCACGGTTGCCACTTGCTACCAAAATTGAAAAAAAAAAAAGTTACCAAAACAAGATAAAATTTACCAAAAATCTGGAGACGTTGATAAAACACAAAGTGACAAAAATATCATAGCTAATGTGAAAATGCCATTTTTCTGATTTACGAACACAATTTAAAATAAGTAAAAGTGTTATCATAGGCCTGGCCAATGCTTTGATACCCCCCACTGCATACAAGTCCTGCAAAACTGGTTTTGTATGGGAGGCACCGTAGTTCCGGTGACCGACATATTAAATCCTCTCGCAAAATTGAAATTGTCTAGGTTGATTTGTTTCAACGCTATCCTGTTCTCAACAGACAGAGAGACCCATAGGACTAATATTGATTTTGTATGGGAGGTGCCAGAACTACTTGACCGACATAGCACATTTTTAATACCAAACTGACGACGATTAAGAGAAGTTCTTTCACCAAATTTCATTCGCCTATGTCAATTATTTTGGGCGCTATCGTGCTTTCAACAGACAGACGGACAGACAGACAGACGGACATGGCTAAATCGATTCAGAATGTGATCTTGATTCAGAATATATATACTTTATGAGTAATGACAGAGTGAATATACCTTCCTGTGGAGGGTATAAAAACGGCATGGCAGTTTAAAAACGTCCCTTTGCTTAGTCTTCAGAGAAACTATAAGAAAAGTGTAGACCTAGTACTTTATTTTTATTTATTATAACACATATTTTGAAAACATAAAAAAAATACAAAAGTCTTTTAAAATATTAAATAAGGGACATTACGATCACTTTTTGCAGATCGCGATATTTCTTCAGACATACAGCTGTGCAACTGTTTTACGCCATTTTAAGAAGTTTGCTTTCAAAACAAAGTTTCGTGAAAACCAAAATAAAGAAATTAAAATTTTTATTACCTTCTTTATCGTCCTCCTCATCATCTGAAGACTACGAATCACCAAAACTATTCCACTTGTATCTAAATATAACAGGGGAAACATTTTTCAAGTCGATATCCATAGTTGATGTAGCTATAGCTGATATTGCTGTCAAATAACGCACTTATCCATTTAAATTTAAATAAATTTCGTTGCATGTTCCAAGAGCCGCGTAAAATCCGAGATCTGAAGCAAATATCTGGTAGTCCAAATGGAAAACTACAATAGTCATTCTTTAAGTAGATAAACAACGGCTACTTTATAAAATAAAATAAATAAAACTTAACTTACTAATGTAATAGAAATATCGACTTTAAATTCTTTTGCTGACCGATCAAATTATTTTATTTGATTTCTTGATGAGACTTTTAATTCAATTAAGAACGTTGTGTGAACTTTGTCAGTATTTAATCAATTTAAAAACGTCTAACTTAGGTAGTAAGCTTATTAAAACAATTCTTTTATTGACCAAACGGAATGGTTTTCGTTTTTCCTGTTATTAAGCTTTTTAGTCAACATAATATTATTTATAGTTTCAAAGTTAAGTTTATTTCTTAAAATCACTGTATAGTTATAAACAGAAACAGAAAATATTTCGATGTTCACCATATGTCAAAAGAAGACAATTAGTATTCAGGATTTGAATAAAACCGGTTTACATGGGTTTTGCTGACGCACATATGCAAATACAATGCGTTACTCAGAAACAGTTAGGCACATTTAAATGAGGTGATATCGAGTTCGTATTTTTGGTACCAAGTTACCAAAACTCAAAAAAATACCAAATTTTGTAAAAAATTACCAAAGTGGCATAGTGAAAGCATAGTCGTATTTTAAAATAAATACGAATATAAGCAAATTCGAAGAAGAATATTTTTATTTCATATTTTAAAGTTGGCCAAGAATTACATAAATTTAAGCAAAAAGTTGTCTTATATTTTTTTGGTAAATTTTTGCTAAATAAATTCAAGATGTTTTATAAAACAAGTGGTAGCATTTTGTTATGGACTCAAAAACACTTCAAATTTAGCTAAAAAGAAAAGCAAATATTTAGAAAAATGTAGGCCTTTCTATATTTAAAAAAAAAGAAAATAAATATAAATCTATAAAAAACAGATATTTCAATTTATGTTATTTCTAGCAAGCGAATGTTTGTTTTTTTCCCTCCGAGCATAATTTGAACCCGAAAATTTCCACTCAAAAGCGAAAAAGTCCTACAATATGGCAGAACTGGAGTTGTAGGTTTGCATACATCAAGCTGGCAAAATAGAAAATGTTGGGTGAAGCTCAGTGAGAAGAAATGGGGTGAGTACTCTGCATAGCACAGACTACGCTTTAATAAAAAGTTGTTAGTGGTTCATTCTGTTATGCAATTTCAAAGAAGTCTGAAAATAGCACAGATGAAAACAAATATTTTTGTCGGTAATGATATTTGCCGAACCTTTTCAGCGATTAAAAATGTATTATGCATTTATTTGGACTTATTTAATCTTTATACATAAATAAAGATCAATAAAGCCCTAACCTCTGTTTAAAGAAATGAGCACAAAACCAGCTTCCTTGTGACCGAAAATTGCCTTGACGACCTCTTGCCATAATTATTTGGGAAAAAAAAGAACTGGTTTCCCATGTCCCACTATTATTTATTTGTGAAGACCTGCAAATGTTTTTTATTTTTATTTTATTTCATCTGCCAAGTCATTCTCCTAAGGAGCATCCTCATCTTCCGCATTTGCCAAAAATCAAATTTATCAATCACACGTCTGCGTGAATCCTTCCAAGGTTGCGTCATCCAAGAGGGGAGACAGCACAATTCCATCACCTCGAGAAATATCAATTACTTGCCGCACACCACTGCCACGCCTCTTTTTCGAATATATGAAAACCGCACACCACCTGAAACCATCAGGCAACCTCGAGCGAGCAAGTGGCAAAACTCACGCCTGACTAATGCTACCGCCTTGCGATACATTTGAGAGCCTCTCATATCATTGTGCTGTCCTTCAGACACAATTTATACAAAATCCCCGAATCGAAACAAAAAAAAAGAAAAGAAAATCCTTTCACATACCTCACCGCGGCGGATGCGTATCGCAGCTCGGCGGGGAGGGTGGGGTGGAACGAGACACTAAGTGTTGTTTGGGTTCCCGACCCGAAAAACGAATTACCCTTTTAAAATAATAAATATCCCGTGATTATTTTCGTACACCATAATTAAAGTGGCCAAGGCACCGAGTCCAAGTTGAAGGCACGGTCGCGGTCGGTGTGTACCTCGCGTGTATCGTTTTGTCCACAGCGATATGGATCTGCTGGTGAGTTCTCCTTTGCCGCTTGGTTTTTTTGTTTTTGTTTGTAAATTGAAAACGAACTTGAATTCGGCTGGTGGTGCGAGGCGCGAAAAGAGCCCAACAAAAGCGAAATGGAAATCATGAATCGGTGCTCGGCAATCAACTCACCGTCATAGACGATGGACATGTCCACTGTCCAGTCGTCCAGATCCACCATTTCATTCACGATGAATTGTTCTTTTTATTGTTGTTGTGATTTGCTTTGGTGTTTTTTGACGTTCTCCCCGCTTTCGATTCGGAGGGAGCTCTCGAGCGCGTATCGTCATCGCGTATTCAGATTTTTCGAAAGGTGAAGGTGGAGGACAATGGTTAAATGATCCTGAGCATAATTTATTGTTTTTTTATCGAATTCGATTTGCTGGCCAACAACAAGTCCCAACTTGACCGGTGCGCGGTGCTGATGATGATGACAGCAATGGGAATGTATGGAGTTTCCTGCGACGCGACTGATACTTGAGAACTTTATTTGGACAAGGTATGGGTATACCGTATACCCATTCTCTGATGTTGGATGAGAACAAAACCATTTTCGATTTCATTCGACAAATTCGGTGCCTGGACTGGGGTGGGACAGCACGAGAGTCAAACATAACTTACGCGATTTGACAGCGGTACAATATTTGAAGGTGAACGGGTTTCTTATTTTGATATGAATTCCTTGTCGCCTTGTCGGACATCGAAAGGAGCAGGGAGAAAGGCATTTTAATGGTTGCAATTAATTATGAAAATGAAAACATTGTGGTTGTCACACACACGTGCTGTTGGTTGGGTTCTGCAGCAAGGGTAGGATTTAATTTAGATATATCGAAGGTCGCCATGAGATAGAGTTACGCGGGCATACATTTTTTTTTTTTTTGGGCGGTAATATGATATTTTTACCATTGCATCATTATTTCGGTCGGTGACTAATTTCATTAGAGTAAGATGTCGGAATTGAAATGGTCCTTGGGATCAGAGGTCCGACGTGGCCCAGCTCATGTACCTCTTGAGACGGAAAACCAAGTCATCAGCAAAGTCCCGTCTATACATAAGGTGCCGTGGAACCTCTATAGCTCCTGATATTTAGCCACCGACTCTGAATCATCGGTCTTTATGCGAATCTAGAAGAAGTGCCCGAAAATTGCACTGGAAAATGGTGGACGCTGTCAAAGTTTGTATGATGCACAAATTGTTTCGTTGAAATAGTTAACGATGTAAGATCTCTCTTTGGCAGAACAGTTGTTGTTAAACTCAACTGATATGCTACTTAATGAAATTCCCTCAAACTTAGGCATGATAAAAGCCAGCTTTACTTGAAGGTCTGTGAATCAAAACATCGTCAACCAAATTTAGCATCAGCACTTCCAGATGTAACAATCATTCAAACAACTTCGGAGTTCGGACCCAATATTGACAAAATAGATACTCCGTATATAGAGCGATGCACCTCAGCAGCAGCGGCCTTCCAAATGGGCTGGTCAGCCCAACCTAATACATGGGCTTCTTAAACCGTTGCCTATGTAAAAAGATCGACAATTATTAAGTAGTATCTTCTGGTCGGAGCACCAACTTTTAAATTCGATTGAAAAAACTCAAAGATTGTCTTTACCCCAAAAACTTCTTGAAAAACCCGTACTTCTCAAGCCATGCTTAACCTTTCACGGCAAGGCTTCATCGGTAAAGAACAAATAAAAATAACTGTGGCTCAGTTAAGAATGCTCTTCATATTCATTAACGCAGCTAGGCTCTCAGGGAAGGCTAGGACTTGAAAGACCAACTTGGTAGATCTTGGTAGGCTTTCCTAAAATCACTTACTAAGAAAATCGACTTCGAAAGCCTGGACGTCGATACAACTTTCTGGTCCTCCGGAGTATTTCAAAGTCCAAAAGCCAGCTGTCCGTTAGGAGCCACTTTGACAGATGAATGTTCTTGTATAGATCACTACCCAAGATGCCATAAAATCCCGTGTAAACTCTTATCCCTCACCATGCCATTGCAAAAGAACTTCATAAACTAGTAAAAGCTTACAGCTCTGTATGAAAGCCTTCACACAACGTACATGCTTATACCAGTAAGCTAGAGGAGATGCTAAAGCAAAGACGATCACATACTGCAAGGGCCAACATGCGCAGTGTTCTAAAAATGTTAATTTGTGAAAAAACAGTGGTCAAAAGTGGCAAGGGGCGTGAGTTTATAGGCTTCAGTGCGACGATAGTGCAGAGGTAGCACGATTTGCTTAAAGTTCGGCCATAAAAGTGTAGGGTAGGATAGAAAGAAAAACTGAAATCACTGGCTAACAGCTGGAAGTTGAACTAAGAACTTTAGCACAGCTATATGAAGAAGACCAAGTTCATAGTGCTTCTGGGCTAGTCACAGAGTCTACGAAAAGTCAGCTGTAAAGGCAGTATGTCCATGTAACAACTTATCTACAGGCCACTTTCTACTTTCTTTTAAAAGCAAATCCAATAACCTAAATTCGTTCCAGAACGTCCCATCGCTCGTCACACTGCCACGCATGCCGTCCTTCCGCTCCAACTGCAATTGAAAAATCACAACCGAATTTGAATATTGTTGTCTTATAGCTTGACACGCGTTTCGCACTACCACTGAGCTCCTTTGTTTGCGGGCTCGTCTTGGTCCCTGTCGATATATTTTCATCCATCTCTCCTCTGAGCGCACTTAGTCGCGCACCGACTGTCTCAGTCTCACTCTCACCTTGAACGCTTGCAGAGGGACGACGACGAGCATATAATTTCCGTAGGTGTAACATATCATTATGAATTTCATATGTGTGTTTATCGTTTATCTACTATACGTGGCTGCTTCTCGGGTGCAGCAGCAGCGCCCATTGTGGGCAAAGCCACTTCACAAGCGCAGCGTTGATTTATTATTTTATAAACTGCGGGTAATGTGCAATTTTTCGCGCTCTTTATTGAACCAAAACCAAACTACTGTTAGCGGAGTGTCGGTTGCGCTCGCTCCTTCTGCGGAAGGAAGCAACAGCACACAATCGATTCCGTTTTTTTGGTATCTTTTCGGTCCATCCACCAGAAAAGTGATTTTAATCGTTGATTTATATTAACCAATACATATTTGATCAATTTACGTATAAATGTGGTTTTGCGTGCCACCATCCCCTCGTTTGAGAGAAAGACGAACAATGGTCTCATGTGAAGTGAAAATGACCGATGTGATCGGCAGCGGGAGGTATAAACGAACGATTTTTCAAACAGCGATTTGACTATAAATCGAGAGATCGTTGTTTTCCCAAAGATTCACAAAACAAAATTGAAGGCGGAAAAAAACGAAATGTTCCTAAAAATGATGGAATAAGTAATGTGACGCCTACACGCAAAAGCAGCTGAGATAAAGGTGGCTACGTCTATCCCCCTAAAGTGTTCACCGCCTGGGAATGTGACATGAAGGTAGGATGAGCGCGGATTTGAAATCCAAGATGAGATTTGTTTTTCTTACGATAAACTGAGTACCTTGCCTATTCCCCCTATAACACCAGAAGCACTATTGACATTGCTGAGCGGATTAAGTAGCGAGTCGAGATAGGGATATAAATGCACTCGGCATCATGCACCTAGCCACATATTCCTATTGAATAGATGTGTCAATTAAATCGCTTCGGAGCCGAACCCTGTGCCGACTGGGGAGATGGTTACTATGTGTGCAACGTGCATATTTAATTTTTGTTGCGCAACGCGCAGTTGAATGAATTCCATACTGGAGCCACTCGACGAGGTTCACTTCCTGATGAGGAAAAAAATGATAGAGACTAAATTCCACTGTTTAAACGATTTGGCTCAGTCCGAATGAAGATGTACCTTCAGAGGACCAAGGGTTATGCAAATTTGAGTTCTCACACAAAGAATCCGACAGCTTCAGAGCACATATCGGAATCTAGGCCGTGTAGAGCACGTTCCAGACGGAAAATGATTTTTGGTGTACCCTCGGAAAGCCACAAATTTCATTCGAAAGCATTTCCCCAGACCTGGCATCTCAAATGGATCTATTGCGAACTCAGTGCGACAGCAAAAAAGAAGAAGATGTGGCCACACTTTTAAAAAGAGAAATTGGAGTAGGTACAAAATGTGTAAAAGTCTCATCAAATGAAGCTTCTTATGGCTCGTGCGGGGCACAACGGTTCCAATTTGATGCAATAGCAGTAGCTCTACTGCACCGTAGAGGTGGAGAACTATCGATAGCACTATCGGCACTATCGATGGTGGGCGCTGTCGACCTACCCTCGATAGCAGCCTCACACTTTCGATAGTGCGTGACAGTGCACTGTTCGGAAAAAATAAATCTGCTGCCACTAAATCCAATCTACCGCCCTTTTTTTTGATTGATAAACCTTTTCTTGGACGCCTGTAAAACTTACCGCTGTAATGAACGTCTGAACGAAGCCAACTTATTGTGAACTTATTGAATAAACAAATTTTACTAAATTTATTATTAATATAGTCTAAGCAATTGATCTTTGCTTTTTTTGTATAATAAAAAATCTACTGATTTTTTTTAACGATCTACTGCGCTCCTCTCTTTTTAAGTGGCAACGCTGGCCGATGAAACGAAAAAGCGACAGGAAAATAGAAGAGTAACCCTCGTTGCGAACTCCTATGAAATGAAAAAGCGAGACCTCATTGCAATTCATTAAAAACTCAGATGAAACAAAAAAAACAACAGGAAACGGGATGTGGGTAACGCACATGTGGATGCAGCTCGGGCAGAACGCAAAATCTATGGCTTATTGGGCCACATTTCCAAACTTGAATCAAACAGCGACAGGAAATGTGAGGAGGGTAACGCGCTTGTTGATGCAGCTCTAGCAGGGTGAAATTTAAAGGATATGAAGCGTGACAATCCCGAAGTGGGGAGCAAAAAGTATGGTCGGCTTTGATGTGGAGCTTTTCGTTTGGGATCGAGCTGGCACTACTCGATTGGCAAGCAACCTCCTTTTGGCTTATGGATAACGGACCCTACCATATGCCTTCAGATGGAGTCGAGCTTTTATGTCGAATTAAATATGAATGGTCATAGTAAGGGGACCAAATGCATACAATTCTTTTCGCATCCATGCAATAATTGTCACCCCATTAAAAGCGGCGGCGAATATATCACAAAATGCGACAACAACATTGCACTTCATCTGTACTTGTGTGACCTAGACCTTCTCTGGTTGAATTTGCACAGTGAAAAGGCCGTTGAGCAGGACCCACCTTCAAACAGTACTTCAAACTTGCATCGACGCTTGAACCAAACTCAACGTACGACTTAAATAAAGTTGCAGCTTCGCCATATCGTGCTATACAAAAAATGCCATCCCACAGCACAACATTCATGCTCAACAACAACTGCGCACCGGCCGACCATCGACGCTCTTGCGCAAATTGTCCATCTTCATCGCCGCAGACACAGTAGCTGATATGGGCAAATGGAGACTTGAAGGTTTAACTGATCGCCTAACGGAATACAGTAAGCAGGAATAAGTCATAATTAACCACTGGGTACAAGAGCGCAACACGATAAGAAATGATCAACGGCACCAGCATCAGCTACAACGGAAGAAGCACCACGACCGAGATGGCAGCAGCGCGCAGTTATATGGCAGCAAGTACTTCTCGCATTTCCCACACACTGCGACGGGTTACTCCTACCCAAATGACATCACTGCTGGTGTGACGATGAAAAAGTTGGTCAAGCCATGATGCTGAGCCACCTCTCCCACAAGTTGCGGGCACGATGAATTTCCCTCGCTGATAACTCGGCACATGTTCGCAGAAGCCAAGTGCGTTCTGTGGGATTTAATGGATGATTACACTGAGCTATGATCCTGAATTTGAATTTACCGACATTTAAGTGCTGGAATGGACAATCCAGAATAACTGGTTGAATCATGACATCGGCAAAGGCTGACGAAGTCTGTATAATCACGTTGATTGATTTCGGGGCGGCTTACCCATCAAAGTGATAGGAAGACGTGGAGTGACTAAGGCCGCCAAAGTAGACTCAAAGTAGCTACTCTGGATATGAACAAGTATCTAGTGGAACTGGACGCGTCTCATTTGATTTGGCAAATCTGCTAGAGCTCTCGACTTTCACACGCAGATGGAGGATCCCTTCTCGCTTTTATATGTCCGAGGCCTTTTATACGTCCCGCCTTGGTCCAATAGAGCGAGCCGCCTAATTCAAAACCCACATGCTAATTGCCATGCTTTGCCTTCCTATCTTCAAATCGAATTCCGATGGTGATCGTAAATTTTTGAGAATAATTTGTCGAAGCCGTAAAATTTGGCAATCTCAATTTTGATTAATTAACGAAGAGTATCTCGCGTAGCCGTAGCCCAGTCGTGGACATTTGCATAAGAAATAGAAAACGCACTTGCTTGGGAACGACAGTTATGAGTTTTATCGTTGCCTCCACATCTGGCGTATGCGATGAATAATACATTCGGGGCCCGGGACATATTTCAGAGTGATCTTGGGTGAATTCAGTTTGGCTGATTATTCGGTTGTAGGTATTTGCATTTCATAAAATTTAATTACCACAGATAAATCAATTTTCGTTGGTTGTTGGCCCATTGGCGGCTATAGTGACAGGGGGCGCTGAATCGCGGACGTATAGGGTGTGAGAAAATGTTAATTGAAGACATTTGTTGGAAGAGAATTATGTCAGTCAGTGAGTGGTGTTCATTGGTAGAAGTTTGAAAGTTGAAGTAAGAATAAGGAAATGCAAAAGGAGTTTTGGATCTAAAGTAGGCAGCTTGTTGTGATATTTGAGTTACTGCCGGGGTTATGAAGGGTGATTTTTTAAGAGTTAAGTTTTTTCAGGTTGGCAGCACTTGTTAGTAATGGCGTCCAAACGTCATCTGTCAAAGTGAAAAGTTTTCAGTATACTCTGCCATGTTATCATGGAAAGACTTACAAACGAGCAACGATTGCAAATTATTGAAATTTATTATAAAAATTTCGTGCTCTGTGAAAAATGTGCAGCGTTTGTTACGAGCATAATCAAACCTGGTGAATCCGTCAATGGCGAACGATATCGAGCCATGATACGTGCCTTTTTTTTGCCCCAGTTGGCTGAGTTGAACTTGGTTGACATGTGGTTTCATCAAGAAACAATGGAAATTTTGAAGGATGAATTTGGTGAGCAGCTTATCTCTCGAAATGGCCCTGTGAGTTAGCCACCAATATCATGCGATTTAACGCCTCTTGATTATTTCTTGTGGGTTATGTAAAGTCATAAGTCTATGTGGACAAGCCGAACACGATTGAAGCCTTAGAGGATAACATAACACGCGTAATTCGTGGAATACAGGCCGAAATGCTCGAATGGACCATTTGAAACGGAGCCGCGGACAACATTTACATGAAGTTGTATTTAAAACGTAAATGGGAAAGGCCTATTTATCGATTACAAAATTTAATATTTGATGCAAATTTGAGTGCTTTATTCGATTTTTAAAAAAACTACGCTTAAAAATTAACCCGTTACGTTGTGAGGCCCCAGGCTGTGTAAATAGTTTCAGAAATTATGTGTCCTATGGAAGAATTATTTGAGTGACTTGCTTAACATTTCTATAGCTGGGGTACTCAGAAAGGATGTTCTAATAATGCGTAGATACGATTTTTAACTGTCAAGACTTCCAATGAACTGAGTTTGTATATCCCAACGGACCTACTCATGGTCTAAGTGTGCTGAAGTTTTACTATCAGCTATTTGCATATATCTTAGGTTAAGGAGTAAATGAAAAACGTTTTAAATATTTTCTACAACAGTTTAACTTTTTTTAATCCCATCACTGGTGTAGACCAGATGGCGTAATTGTTCATCAGAAAATATCGAAATCAACTACAGTCTTTTGGAATTTTAGAAATACACAATTTTCCAACAGAGATGTGGAATACATTTTATAGGCTAGTTTTTCTTAAAGATTAAAGAAGTGGTACCCATGTAGCCCTAATATGGAGATTAGCGGGGTCAAATTGCACGATCTTAGTGGCCAATTCACGTCAACTCTGCGAGAGACCATTCCCCCAAATCGTTCATGCAGAATATCAATCGTGGCCTCTACTATATGCCACGTATGTAGAACCGTCATGCTGGAACCGCATGTCATTTACCCACAAATCGTTCAATTTGGGCCAACAGAATTCGGTTGGCAGCATTCTGTAGCACTCGCTGTTGTTTTTAGTAACTAAAACAAAAAACAAGCTCGGACCAATGACGCCGTCGGGCCAAAATTCGCACGAAGCAATAACTTTTTATGGATGCGTTACCCCCTGGTGAAGCTCGTGTAGGTCGTCCCATTCACGTCAATTTTGCTTATTCAGAAAGCCGCATTCATTTAAAAATGCATCTCGTAGCTGGGGAAGATTTTGTCGTCAAAAGTTGGGGTCCTCTTCCAAATGCATCAAATTTAGGCAGAGAATAAACGGCGTTGTTAATAATTGAGTTACGGGGTTATTTAGATCTTGTACGGGTGTAGGCCCAGGTCCCGATGCAAAATTCGTCAAGTTACAGTCTGCAAAAGACCGACTTCTTGTGCATGAATTCAATGCCTCTAATTCTTCTATACACTTCCATGGACCGCGAAAATATTCTCGATCGATATGGCGTTTCTTGGACGTACGGGTGTTGGCTGATTGTTTACCGAACTGATTGTCCCAAATTTGACTACCAAAATTTGGGCAGTCTGCTTTAAATTGCCAAAGTGTCTGACCTGAAAATGGGCTCAACGAGCGAAACCTGTCAGTGAAAACATATTTGGTAAAAAAAGTTTTATTATTTGGACGTGTTATTGCTGATTTGGCATCAGTGACTGAATAAAAAGAACCGGATAAAGACCAAGCCACAAGCTGTTTGCAGCTCGATCCGTTCCAATGAAAAGAACCTTTTTTGACTCGCAATAACTCGGTCAATACCGCTGTAAACCTTCCATAGAGATTGTTGTCGATGGAAATGGATCCCAAAATTACTGATTACTTACCTTTACCATCTCATTATGCACAACCGAGTCAGTCTCGCTAGAAGTATGAGCAGATCGGCTTTTGTTAACCTATGCGTCTTCCAATTCGATGAGTAGGTCGTTAGTTTCGGTGGCAATGTCGGGTCTTTGCGTGGTTTCGACGCTATGAGTCCACTTAAGCTCAGCTTAGCTTTTGGCAAGGCTTGCAACAAGGCTTGATTTAATATTTTAATGTTGTCCCTAATATTTTTCCATCAAGTAATCCTGGTACGTAAATGTCTAGGTAGGCTAGGTGCACCGCATTGCAATTCTTGAATCGCTTGAGTGTAATACAATCCCCATCATTTGAGCTCCTTCAAATTACACTTCCAAAAGGACATACGAAGAACAGTCTTTGTCAATCTGTGTAGCCAGCTGCTAATTACTTGATCAGAAGAACCCACCTCCTTCCTCTAAATGAGACTCAAAAGAGGTGTCACAAACTATAAAGAACCATTCGAAACACAATGCCAATCTTCCGGATAAAGGTGACAAAGAAATTATCCCACTTGGGATCTCAAAATTCCATTCCATTCCCCGAGGAGACTGCCTTCTGCCTATCCCTACTGTGATTACCCATCAAAGGAAACTATGAGCCTGGGGATTAGGCATTTATGTGGAAATTTGCTAATCGGATCTTTTGCATTTGCACCCCCGAACGAAGTCGGTATTCAAGAGGGAATCCAATTTCACTAAGAGGTGTCACCAGACCATTTGTCACATCGGATACCGAAGGTGCAGCATTCGAAAATATTTACCAAGAATTTTGACATTTCCCCGCCGAGAGCAGCTCATTATACTCGTACATATGCTAAATAATGGAACGACATTGTATCTGGTGCTGCGGAATTGGTAACAGTAGCCCAAGTCGAAGCTGGCCAATGAATATTTGACCAAAATGTCTGTTTATCCATTCCTTTGGCTCTCATTCCAATGGGCTGTGTCTTGTGTTCTTTTTGTTTGCCGGCCGGTGCGCTCTCCTCCTCTCTGCACTACTTGGGCATGGCCTTCGTTTTGGGCTGCTGCAGCTTTTTTTCGTACACCATTTGCCGCAGAAAATTCACAAATTGCAGCCATTTGTGCTGCTGTTGCTGTGCTTGGACCAGAGCGCTGGACTGCGGTGTATGCGGTAGCTGGTGTTACTCCGGTGGCTACTGGCTGCTGCTGGCGATGGTTCTGCGTTATGCTATGACGATGATGACAAACAAGGATTCCAGAGTCAGAAAGCCTGCATTCTTTTGGATAATTAAAACCACTTAAGATGGAATTTTGAATCAAAATCATCATCTTCGTCGTCGTCGTCATCATCGTGGTCGTGGTCGTCTCCGCCATCGTCATCTTTCATGTTGCAGCGCGACTTGTTGTTGCTGCTATCGTTCAGGTTGTGATCTCTCGCATGGATGTGTGTCCTCTTGGGTACTCGTCGTCGCGCTATGTCATTCTTTCGGAGGTTTTTCGGAAATTGTTGCCAAAAATAAAAAAAAAAACCGCAGTCCAGTGCGCATGTGCAACAACAACAATAGATATCGGACAGATTCATCATAATTACACGACTATATGTTGGTCAATTAAAAATCAAGCAAATGGTTGCGGTATTCATTTTTTTTTGTCTTTGCCTTTGTCTGCTTCCTTGTCTCTTAATTCGCGAGGAGTAGCTGTACCCAGCACCATGAGCAACAGCATCAGTAAGCATATTCGGATAAAGGATAATGACACAAAAATGTTGCGCTGATTAAAAGGGAGCAAGTACCGAGCAATGTGCACGCATGCATACCAATAGTCGAGAGAGTGTGTGCGTTAAGTTAATGAATCGCACAAGTATGCTGCCGCTGCTTTGGTTTTCGTTTTCGTTTCCTTCGAAACGAAACACCAAAATATGCACGGAATGGAGCAGTTGTTATGCTTTTTAGACGCTGACGACTGAAATGTCAATGAATTCTTTAGCTCGCAACTCTCTCATCAGGCGGAGAGGCTGTTTTTGCCGCACTGGCTCCTCTCAGAACAATTAAAGTTAAGCAACAAAAAGTTAAATAAATTAAAGCTGGCTTCTCTGTGGAATATTCGATTTGGCAGGCAGCGGTCCACTATACTGACTCCGACTCGGTTGGGGCAAAAAAAAATAGAAATTACTCCGCGCCACAGTTAAAAATGAAGTTTCAGCCACATAGCAAAACTGGAAAAAGGGCTCAAAATACGAAAGACTTGAGGCAAGAGCAGCCTCCGAAATGATTAGCTACTTGAACAAAGTGGAATTTAATCGATGGACTTTGGGGTGGGGCCCCCGATCTGTGCGCGCTTTAGCATTTAATGATAGTATTGGTACATTGGGGTATGGACTCCATCCATATAGTTTCGGTGGAGTCCCAATGTTTGAGGAGCACGGAATTTCGACTGATTTCGCAGGGAACTGTTCGTTTTTTCGCCGCAACAAGCACAGCGCACAGTACGGTTTTTTGTGCGCCGTGCGTCGTCATTCTAATATGGATGTAAACGGAGGAATTATTTAAATTTCCAAGCTAAGTGGATGTTTTAACGGTTTTTCGTGGTCGCAATGAATTCGGTAAAAGTATGCGCATACGATGAAAGTATTTGAAGAATGCGTGGTTTTGAGTTTCCATGGAATTCAGCGGACACGACACATGGGATGTGAAATGGTGATACTTTGTTGCCGGGTGACGGTTCCCAAAAGTTTATGAAATCCACGGATATTGTGGGAAATAGATGTGTATCGGAGGGGAGGGCCACATGAGACCGTGTTCTTGGACTCAAAACTATCACAGGCATCGATGGGCAACTGATGCGACCAGATCTGTCCGATTACAAACGCTTCTTCCCCTTCAAAGTATTCTCTGAACGATTCGGTTGATGATTAAATATTAAAGTAACATGTATTCAGAAAAATTGTCCCAGATATATACATATACCAAATTTAAGTCCATGAATTTGGTATACGTACAAAACAGTTGCATGGATATATCTCAAATTTACCCAAAAGTGCCTAAAGATATCTTCTTTTCTCAAAAACTATGCAGTAGAAATAGTTCAAAAAACTGTCAAACAGTTATTTAAACTAACTTACAGAGGGCCAGAAAAGGTCGTATGATTCATACTACTAGTGTTGACTTGAAAAAATTAATGAGTGAAATGTTTCCAAAATTGCTCAAAAAATGCACCGAAAAATATCAGGTTCAACTCTGATCATAAAATTCAATGACATGAGCCCCAAAGTCCATGTCACCATTGTGAATGAAAATTGTGCCAGAATTACCCTTACTGAGATTTAAAAATCACTTCCAAAGCACTCCCAAAAATTGCGCTCAAAACGTTCGTAAGCCATGTTTAATTACCTGCTGCATAAACAGTATTCAAATGACAAGCAAATCGTATTAAATATGGCGAATCAATCTTCCAAAAAAATGTGTCCTAAGGTCGAAGTGAAGTCACTATAGGCCGAAAATAGTTCTAAAATTCCTACAAATTGTGCCAAAAACCTGTCCAATTTGTGTTTAAAATATTTCTAAAAATTCCAAATTTTTTTCTAAAATCGTCTTAATCAACTGTTGTTATAAAAACTCTCAAATTTTCATATACACCGCCATGGAAAAGTTCAGAAAATAAGTAAATTCAAAAAGTGGAAATTAACTAAAAATTGTACAAAGTGTTTTAATATCCAAATTTATATCCAAAGCAATGATCTTAAAGTTGAACAACAATCACATTTTATGAAAAAAATTGCGACAGAATAGGTAACCAAAAATTTGTTTCCCAAATCAATTACAGACTTTGGGTTCTCAAGACAGAAAGCGTTCGTAACTAAAACTGTCCCCAAATTAGGGCAACAAATATTCCAAACTATGACATGAAGGTGTAAGCACAACCACATTAAAATTAAGGCCGAAAAGTAGAAAAAAGAATAAGATAGATAGATAATTTTATTAATTTTAATATTACATTTGCTTGTTGCCGCAACAATTTACAATCACAGAGATACTATATTAATAATGTACATACTAAACAAATAATTAAAACGTGTTTGTAAAAATATTAGGCTTCTTTAATCGGCGAGCAAATTGTTCTGAAATAAGCGAAGATAAATTCGCAAAAACTTCAACAGGATTATAAATGTAATGCTCCCTCCATATCAGCTCAAAAACGAGCTCAAATTTGGCCAGCAAATAATCCGAATAACTTATCAGAAAATGTTAACAAAACCGCAGTAGAAATTGTACCAAACGTTTCTCTGGGAATAATTTCCAAATTGTCCCAAAATAGCCTTAAATTATGGGAATTCAACTCTCGAAAATTGTCAAAAAAAATCTCTCTAAAATCAGACCGATACAATATTTGTTAGCACACAAGTTAAAGCTTACAAAGTTACAGTGGCGACATTTTCCATTCGTCAACACAATCGTGTTTTGCGACCTCGCCAGCAGTATACGGTTTATCAAGGCTACAAACGGTTATTACTTAGGCTCTTAGTCTGAACAACTACAGTCATATAAGCCGCCTTGCGATCACTCAAAAACATGCTCGAAATCAGCTCCAAAATTGTTACAAAAGTCGCACTAGAAATATTTACATGCAACGACGTCATAATTTCAGTTTAAAAACATCACACAAAGCAAGCGTCAATTTTCCTCTAGATCGTTATAAAAATTGGGTCAAAAGTAGTGACAACCATTCTTCATAGATTACAATAAATATCGGCCCTAAAACAATTACCCAGAGCTTTAGGAACCGCCTCTTAAAATTGACTAAGATTAAAAAAAAAAAAAAAAACTTCTCAATGAAAGGTAGCTGTGACCCGGAATTTAAAACAATGGAACTAGGTATTCCTGAATCATAAAAAGTTGGCCGTTGGTAATGAAATAGAAACAAAATGTTGTTCTTTTCTGAAAATATCCATGTGGATTGGGTGGGTATAATTTAAACGTAAAACTTTAACAGAACCCAAAAACAAACAGACAAACTTTACAATTTTATTACAATGATATCTCGATGCAAACATATTTCAAAAAACCAGCTGGTGCCAAAAAAGGTTTTAAAAATCCAATTTAAGATGTCTCAAAGTAAAAAAATTATTCTACGTGGCACTGCCCCCAAAGGAAATTAGTCCTGGTTTTTATTTTGATTCCAAAATCGCCACTTAATGTCTATCATAAATTGGGCTTGTCATAATATATCACCTCAACGACGTATATTTCAACCGCTTTCTTCCACATATCACTTCTCGAATTTCCAAGTCATCACCATTCAGGACACTGGCCCACACAGCTAGTTCAAAGACCACTACCCAATCACATGTGCCTCGTGCTCTTTGCTACACTTACTAGTTGAAGGGGCAGCATTTCCTGGAAGCACGCTTGAGCGCCCACTCAAACTCTATCATTTCGCTACTTGAAAATCTGCCGCACCTCACCCGGCGCAATGCATCATCACACTTGGCCCTCATTATGTCGGCTTCGTATGTCTTCACTTCATGAAGCTGGTTCGTCGTTATTCCATTTTTCGTCTATGTGCGGACAAACGAAAATATTTTGATTGACTTAACCGATGATGGTATCTTCTGCCGTATCATGATGGAAGAATTATCAGCCACAGAGCATCGGCCAAGTTTCCAGGTTGAATAAACAAAAGAAACACCTTCGACTTGCCCGCAGCCACTAACTTGGCAAGATCTAGAACTCCGCACCCATCTCGGGTGATACCATGGCGCTGCGTGGCTCTGGTGCTGCTCCTCCAATTGAGTCCAAGAACGAAATAATAAAAAAAAATGCAAACAATAACATTTCGGTATGATTTATTTTGATTCCTTGTTACGAACAGCGGGATAATCACTTGGCGCTATTAATCGTGCCCACTTGAACGCGATGCGTCATACGCTCGGATGGGGTGGCCAAAGTTTCACTCCCGCGGATTGGAGGGTTTTTCTTAATTATTCCGATGGCCCATACCAGCTAGTGTCAAGTGGCGCGAATGCAAAGATGCAAAAATGCAAAGATGCAGCTCCATGCTCCGAGTGAGTTGGCGGTTCTGCGAACTCTCTCTAAAGACGTACAACAGTTGCGAGTCCTGTTGATTCGCGCCAGCAATTTGTGCGGGAATATTAAAGAAAACAATCATTTCATAGGAGTTCTAGTGGGAGTGCGAAAGAGTTCTCCAGTCCGGCTTGAGTGATGCCTTACCAGGAGTTGCAAATTGCGACTTTGCAATCTCCTACTTGATTCGACGAACGAACTGTGAAGCGTTTACCTCGTAGGAATAATAGTTTCTCCACTTGAGGAAAATTCCAGCTCTCGAGAGGGTAAACAAAAGTGATAAATCACTTAACCTTATAATGGAAACGAGCAAAGGATCTAAATGTACCTATAGTCCTGTATCTGCGTCATGGCCATTGTGCGGTACGATGATTTGTCGTTTTCGGATATGAGGAGTATTTGTACTACCGTTCTGGGCATGGCATTGATGTGCGTAAGCCGATTACGACATTCCTTCGGGAGATCCATTCAGTAGAAGTTGACAATAGGGCTACCTACCTGAGTGAAGCCATTCAACAGAGTCTAATGGGACAGCAGGACATCGGGACAGATGTTTTAAGAGGATTTTACGACAGGAGATAAATAAAATGCCCGGAAAACTAAATAGACCCTGACGATTGGAACTCGTTAGGAAACCCAGCTATTGGCATCCATTTTGTTTTTCCTGTAAATATTGAGATACGATTCATAGAAAAGGATAAATCAGAATTTTTGCTATTCCCAAATGACCCGTGGCCAAGATATAATTGGAATAGGAATTGCGGTACCAATTCATGGAGGTCTAGGGTTTTTTTCTCTCTTATTTTAACATTTGTGAGCCGACTTAGGCAAATCATTTTTCATCGGTATTTATGTTTAAAGTCGAACAAGGACTGTTTTTTTTATAAAATACTGGCCGCCTTCTAGTTTCACATATCAAATTAAACGTGAGTTTTGAAAATCACGTACTTAAGGCGATTTTTATTTTTCTAGACAGACTGGGATGCTGCTCATCAGCATTAAACTTTACCACTAAGTTGCTAGTTTAGGGGTTCTAGGATTTTGAAAAGTATTGTTATTACAACGGAGAGCGATACATTCTGCGTTAAACCGCTTGTTAAATACTTGACAATAAAACTGTTTGGGGTTTATGTATGTTATGGCACTTCAAAACTACTGCACCGATTTTTACGAAACTCTTTTGGAAATGTTTGTTAATGGCTCCGGGAAGGCTATAGACTTTGTCTTTGGGGAATTTTCGGAAGCGATTTAGACCAAAATATACTTTTTTTCTGACTCAATTCCATTGATCTTCCATTACCAAATAATATAAAAAAAATCGAAAACAACTTAATAAAGCAAACACTTCGCTAAATATGTTAAGCAATTAATCAGCCACAGAAGCAAAGCTGAGCCACAAACCAAAACCTATCAATTTAAATAAAGGTACCACATCCAATCAAGAAATATTAGCAACGATTGCTGTTCTGCTATGGGGTGGAAGAGGCGCGTCGAATGCAGTGTCTGTCGTTTTCACTGTTGGAGCGGAACGAAAGATCAGAACTCTGAACGTCGCAGAATACGAATGGAAAAAAAAACAGTGACAATGTTTTTCTGAAGAAATGTGCAAATAGCTGACACCTGAACTTGTGGTTGGTTGAAGTTTATAAATTGCACAGCTGCTGAAAAAGCAATCCCAGTTGGCGAGTCTGAAATTACTCGTCCAAATTTAACACCACCAAACTTGACAGATTGCACTACGCACTGATGCCTTACCCAACTTTCTCTTGTACTGAGATTTGATTTCCTGCCGGTGGTCTTTTCTTACCTATTTTTGAATGGAATACATTTTTTTTTTGAGTTTAAAAACCAGGCCTTGACGCTAAGCACTTGATGTTGGCTTGGGACCATTGATGGAGTTCTATGACAGAAAAAAAATCCAGGCGATGATGTCTCTCCCGTGGAAGATTTCTCCATTGAAATAGGAATACTCTGTGACAACATTTTATTTGAGCCACACATGTTCTACTTCCCAGGCCTCCAGAGCACGTATGAACAAAGTTTTTAGGATCAATTTCAATTTATTTATTTGATTGGTGCTTGCTTTTTTTAACGTTTTTTGAGATTGTAGCGGTTTGCTCTTTTATCTCAGACACCTCACCTAAACACCCGAAATGCGTCTACCCAAGCTAAAGGTGAATAACGGATAGAAATACGTATTTTGACTGAAAATCATTGGAACACAAACAGTTCTAGAAAAATGGGACCTCTTCTACCTTTTGTGGTTTTATTCTAGGACAAAGAAGGTCTGTACAGCGGACATTTTTGGGAACACCAGAGTCGTCTTGCCTATAAGTGACCATGTAGTTAAAGCTTTTATCCGTTTTCCACGTAATTCAAACTGTCGATAGTACCAGACAGCGATTTTAGGAAATGTGTCCTTTTAATTCACTTTCAGAAGACTCAAAATACGTACAAAATTCCTAATAATGTTCTCCATTTCAATTGGGTGGATATACGCCAGTGAGTTTTACTACTAAGTGAGGGGTCCCTGGTTCGAATCCCGAAAAAAAAAACCAAAATTCCAATTTTCCACTGCCCGAACGTCTGACAAACATCCGAGAGTGTAACTGTCATGAAAGATCTTCTTAATTGGCCGTTTGGACGCGGCATAAAATTGTAGATCCCTTCCAAATAAAAACTCACACAACACGAATGGTTGTGAGAAGCTAGGCCTAGGGTCTTTCCGGACCTGTTGCGCCAACTATTCAATTATTTATTTTAATGATTTCATGAGAAGATATTTCTAGGTATAAGCATATATTTTTTGCTTATTAGTATTTCCGTCAATGGTTTATCGCAAGTGGACAAAACTAGATTCCACTCCTCTGGGAAAATGACCGACTGATAGCAGGTCCTATAGAAACATTTGCAAATTTAACAACAAAGTCCCTCAAATAAGTATAGAGCTCCGGGCAAAAACTGCACCAATAGGTTTAAAATTTAAACCCCCTCATCGCTGCATAGCCCAACACGAGAACTTACAAGCAATTTAGCAGTAGCGGTATACCCATCAAACTGAGTTTGTTTTAGTTTCAGTTCCATGCCTTTTAAAAAAATCACCCATTAATCATACACCATTTTAATTGTACGCGCAGTACAAATAATGTCTAGATGGGTTTCCCTATCGATATATAAACACACATATCCATTAGCCTGCGGCAAGTTGCCTAATTAATCGAGCTATTTTCATTTCTGTGAGAATAACTTTTTTTTTCTCTGGTTATTAACATTTTCTTCTTCCTGAATGAATGAATGAATGACCGTGGAGCATGGTGGTGATTTATTGCCAAGAGAAATAAAAAGGGCACACGCTGTGTTCCGCTTGTTCAAGTGACAGTTCTGGTTTGGTTTAGCCATGGTACATTTACCGGGAAATTTAAATAAATTAACTCAAAATGCCCATGGAAGGGAATTGCCCTCACCTCCGTCCGTCAGCTTCAGTTAGTCATCATTGCCACCAATAATGAAGGCGAACAAAATCCTAACACTGACATTAAAAAACAGTCCACTTCTCCGTTTAGAGACAAATTCCACGCAAAGCAAAACAGACGAAGACCATAACTCGAAAAAAAAAAAAACAAAACAAAAATAGAGATAAAAAAAGATACTGCAACAGAATCCATCGTCCAGCGACAAACACTAAACAAACACATTTTTCTAACGTCGTCAAACACACGAGAAATATGTTGTTCCATCTGAGAATATAATTTCTTTCCACCGCTGAAGATGGGGCCGTTCCCCCTCCCTGGGCCTCTTCGCCATTTACATTTATTTCTTAATAATTTCTAAGGATGCCAGGTCCAAGGTAAACCCATGTACGAGTATGTGTGTGTATAGTAGAAAAAAAAAACATGTCTAAGCATTTTGTCCAGCATAGTGTTTTTTAACCAGCCACAATTCCTTGTGGCCTTTTGACTGTAGAGGCCAAGTCTAAGTCGAGCCATAAACGAACATAAACCACATTTCTCTGCTGCTCAGTTCACCAATCCATCGGTGGAGACGGAGAGCAGCACACAAAGTTATGAGTCCGAAGCGAACACTCTTCGGCGTAGACCGAGAGAGTTATCCTTTTTTTTGTATGTTTGAGCGCGAAGGAGACCCGAGAAGAAGGATGCAGAAAAATAAAAATAAAAAAAATGTTGCTTCTTAAACACACATCCACTTAGAGATTTCATAAGAAAACCATGAAATATTAAATGAGATGAGAGCAGCAACAGCAACACCAGCACCATCAACAACACCACTAGCTAGGGCCGCACAGAATGTAAAGCAACGAAGAGGAGCTGCTGCGGACCGAGGCTGTAGCTCCAGCGACAGGAGGACGAAGAACAAGTCTCGAAGACGGAAAAATTCTTGAAATTCAATGGAAAAATGACAATGTTGACATAGAAAATGCTCGTTTAACGTGCGCGCGCACACACGGCGCGCGGCGGCGGCGGTGTAGGCAGAGCAGGCACAGGCATAGGCAGAGCGTGTGTGCGTGTTGGCTCTAGGCAAACAAAATGTGCGCGACACTTGAGCACACTATCATGACCGAACAAAAAGAATAGCGGCCAAAGATACACCATACAAACCACACATATGGAGATGTGAATGGTTAAAAAATACACAAAAGGGTAATTGTAGCGCAGGCAAGATTGTGTAGTGTCAAAATGCTGACAAAGAGAGTTAAGCCAGTGTGAGCGATAGCAGCCGTGCAGATGGAGACTGGACTGGAGATGGAGTGGAGAGCACATGGCCCCTGAGAGCGAGAGAGCGAGTGTGTGTAGTCTTTGCAGAAGAGTGCTCAACAGAGAGGCCGATAAGCGAAAAGCTATATTTACAAACACCAACAAGACTGTCCAACAAATAGGAGCATAAAGAGACTAAAACGCGAGCTGCAGCTCAAGCCCGCGATTGTAGTATTATTAATTAACAAGTGTAGGTGACATTCTTCTGATGTTGTTTCTGTTTGTTAATGGAGTAAATGGTTGGGTGTTGCCAATGGGAAAGAGGTGGTCTTTGCTTTCTTTTTCATGTTGACGGTAACATAAATTTCCAAATTGGCTGTGCGTACGATATAATTTCAAGCACAACCAATCTGCATAGCATTTCCCCTACAAGCAAAGTCCCAGTTCGTACTCGAACTCTTTTGTTTTTGTAAGCAAACTGAATTTTCTGAGAGAACAAATTTTGGGCGAGCAACAATATAAGCGAATGTAAATATAGGAAAATGGGTGCAGAAATAATTGACAAATAGTATAGCTAGCGGCTCGATATATTTTGATGGCTCGTGTTATTTTCATGTTTGAAAGATCAACGGTTATTGCCTCAATTTAACGATGAGTTTTCAAAGAAATATCTGTCCGTTATTTTATTTGCTTTTCTACGCTTAGTTGGCACCGCACTGTGTACATGGACTATGCATTGTGGGATATTGTCATGTGGAGTGTGAATTTAACGACAGAGTTATAAATGTAGAGGATGTCCTATGGTTGTTTTTTTTTTTTTTGTTTTTGTTTTTGTTTTGCTCGTCTCATCTTTAGTGTGCAGAGGTACCAGTCTGTACAGTATCCTGAGCTATATAGAGTAAAGCCAATACATGTGCTTATGATGGAGGCCATGCGGAAGTGGTGCTCAAATTAAGGTATTGATAAAATTTGGATCTTTCCGGAACGTGACGATTTCGTACGCTTTTGAGTGCAGTAGTGGCCAAAAGTCGTGGTTTCATTAACCTGGGTGTCGGTGGGTGCTGGCTTATGCTGCAAGGGTCGCGGATTTTTCGGTCGTTATAACATCGCGCAAGCAGTAAATCTACAGAAGATGCAGTGGTTCGTCTACGTATTGTTAAGTCCTCCCACCACATCGGGGCGATACTCATTTTAGGCCACTTAAATGTTCAATGAGGCGTCTATAATATATACTCTATACCTTCGTTTTCAGCAATGTCTACGTCGCAAGCTTTTGCCAAAAAAAAAGCACACTCGCGGTCAGCTCGGGTATAAAAAAATAAAAAAACTATTTTATTAACAAAACCGAAGTGTATTCCAAATCAGAACCCCTTAAAAACGAAACCACCACAACGGAATCACTTTTACTGCATGAATTGGAATTTATATTGCACATTTGACTTTCAGTGGCGTTCCGCACTGCGGGGGCTCCCACAGTCTCACCCTAGAGAAACAAAACCTCGTGGTACCGACCGACCGAAAGAGAGAGTCTGCAAGCTGCTTTTGTTTCCCAATCCAAAGAGAAAGAGAAAACTCGAATTAGAAGAGATCCCCATCAATTCGTAAAGTACACCTTCCTTCGGATGATTCACTCTTCAACAAACCAACGCTGTACAGGTACAGCACATAGAGCTGCCCAAGAATTCTATTGGTATAACAAGAACAAGAAGAAAAAGCAGAACAAAACCTTTCTCATATTTCACCTAACATTACGCCACCACCATCGTGTATAAGTGAGCGAACAACCACTTCATAGTGTCAGCTTTTTAATTTTTTGCACCTTCTCGTTTTATTCACTTTACTTCAGCTCAGCGTAGCTAGCCCAACGCAGCCCAGCCAAAGCCAGACTTACTTAAGACTAGTCTTGTATTTTATTTTCTCTGTGTGTCTCTCTCTCTTTTTACTCGGTTCAAAGCCAGACACCAAGAAAAGAAACGACAGCAAACAAAAAAAAAATATATAAAAGAAATGGACAAACAAGAAAATCATAATAAATTCACACCAACAAAAGTCAAATTCACGAAAGACTGGTTCTCAACACACCCATACAGCGACGGATTCCAATTCCTACATTCTGCACACTATACACAGAGTATCTACGACATGCACTGCAACATTCAATTCAGTCTGTAGCAACACATCAGAGAGTTCGGTACGGTCTTACGTTTGGCTCTCAAAGAAAACGTACTTCTTTCTTTTAATACCCAACACCAAGTATTTATACAATTTCCATATTTGAATCTCGTGATTAACAGCCCAATTTGTGGAGAAAAAATATAAAAAAAAAACGGATACCACTTGCCTTAGCAATCATAGCCGGTAAAGAGCTCAGTCGGTTGACATCGGGAAATGTTTTCATTTAAAGTGTCATAAAGTCTGAAGACAAGTTCATTACACATGCGATCGTGTCCCTGTGCGGATCTCCCGATATATTGCGAATCTATTTCAAAGCCCCCAAAGTATACCAAACACGAACACAACGATTGCGGTGTAGGAGTTTCAAAAGCGTGTGTGCAAAAACTTGAACCAAACGCGCGAGAAATACGCAAGCAAAAAATAAAAAAAAATTAAAAAAAAAATCATAAGAATTCGCGTCGTAGTCCTTTCGCTTATAAGTGGTGTGGTGGTCGTTCTAAAGAATCTACAAAAAAGGAGAGAACATCTCAAAACGACAACGAATTCGCGCGTGAAGTGTTAAACCAAAAAAAAAAAAAAAGATTCTTCTGCCAATTTAACACTGTTAACAGTGGAGGATCATAGAAATCATCATCATCAACATCAGGAGTCTCCTTGTGGATTAAAAAGAAAATACGAAATCGAAAATCACGTCGACAACTCTGCAGAGAAAAAGTTTAATTCCTTGTTTTGTTCCTTCGAGACAACCAAGAAAAGAACCAACCAACCTCACCCACCCCTTGTTCTGTGCGCGCCTTGGTGTATACTTGGATCGCTCTCTCTCTCGGTGGCGGTGGTGTTATCGCGGAAAGGCAATCAATTTATTGAAAAATAATCCCCCAGTCTTGTTGAGGGAGAAATAAAAGAAAAATAGTGCTTTACCAGTGATCGTGCACAAAATAGATCGATAAGCGCGCGAGCGTACTTAAGAGCAAATAAATTACAAAAAAAAAACAAAATAAAAAAAATTGTGTGTATCGCGGTCTGGAAAGTGGAAATGTTTTCGATTTCCTTTGTGAATAGCCAGTCTTGCTGTGAACTCCCTACGAGGACAATGTTACGGTGAGGTCGTCACTCCCAGAGACTTTTGCGCAAACCACAAACAGACTTCAAAAAGAGGATAGCCGCCCCTTTTCCGAAATTTTCGCCGACTTTTTTGGACCCAAATCATGTACGACATTAAGTCAATCGAATTTGTTCGAAAAGCGGATAGCAAAATAGTTACAAACTACTTCGATCACTACCAGCAGATATCCGATAGCAGAGACTCGTCGATTAGCACGATCAAGCTGCCAATTGTCACGGATAGTCAGGAATCGTCAGGGGACGAGGACACAATGCAAGTGTCACTGAGGCGTCGGCGAATATTTCAACGGCAGGCGTGTTTACTGAGCATACTGGCGGCGTTCATCCTCGGCCTGATGCTGGGCGTCTTCATGCCCATGATGTCGGGCATGTCATCGGGGGTCTTCATGGCCGGCGATGTGCTGGGCGTGGACGAGACGGTGGCGACGGCCGCCGTCGTGAATAGGACAGTACTGCCACTGCATCCGCCATCGGACTTTCCCACGATCTACGAGTTGCGTAGTGAGGAGCTGATGCAGCCGGCGACGACCCCTCCAGCAGCAGCTGCTGAAGAGGACCTCTTCTCGGTGTCGTTCATCAAGGAGAAGGACCTGCCCGCCGAGGAGGTCTTTCGGAACGCGTTCCACCTGGAGCAGGACAAGCTGTCGGAGGACGCCATGATTGTGAAGAAGCTGGACGCCAGCGATGGAAGCATAAAGGAGTTCCGAGTGCAGCGGACGAGCGATGGACTCTTCCGCAAGGGGCCGGAGCGACGCTTGTCAAAGCCGTCGGTAGTCGAACAAATGCTGCCCGGCGACAAGCAACTCGGCCTGAGTGACTCATCCATCAGATTCCTGCCGATTGCCGAGCAGATCGTGCGCAACGCGCAGAACAATCGCAACAGTGGGATAGTGGAGAGCGACATCTACTGGGGCAGCACAGTTGAGGAGGCACTGCCGAAGGGCTTCTCGAAAAGAGACGCAGCTCAATGGAATAACTACGTGCACAGTGGGGTGGTGACGCGCCTCGAAACCGGCTGTGGGCGAATGCAGAATCGGTTGGTTGTGTTTGCCGATGGCACGCGCGCTTGCGCCCGCTACCGCCAAAACACCGATCAGATCCAGGGAGAACTGTTCAGCTTCTACCTCGGACAACTGCTGAATTTGACGAACCTCGCGCCCAGCGCTGCGTCTGTGATCGATCTTGAGTCCGCAACGTGGTCAAACGCCCTCCAGGACATCACAAACTCCCAGTGGAAGTCCACACGGCCAGTGGTCCTCACAAAATGGCTACCTGACCTCGAACCGGCCGGCATACCACAACCTTTCCAGCCTCTCGAACGTCATTTGAATAAGTACGACGTCTGGAATATCACGCTGGGTACTTCCAGCACCACGTCCACCTCTACAACATCATCATCATCATCTTCATCGTCATCGTCATCGTCGTCGTCGTCGTCGTCGACCGATCAAGATGCAAATCAAAAAGGATTACTCAAACGGTTGGGTGCTGCTGTCCCATCCACCCATCCAAACAACAACAAATACAACAACTGGGCCTCTCGTCTTAATCAATCACAATCAGCTGCTGCCGGTGGTGGTGGTGGTGGTGGTGCAACTTCATCTGATCCACCGACTGACAGAGACGAATTGCATTTGAATGCGACAGTGCTGAATCGATTAATCGAGCTGGCGCAATGGTCCGATCTCATCGTCTTCGATTATTTAATTGCGAATCTGGATCGGGTGGTTAACAATTTGTACAACTATCAGTGGAATGCAGATATCATGGCCGCGCCGGCGCACAATTTGGCGCGACAAACCAATTCGCAGTTGCTGGTGTTTTTGGATAATGAATCTGGCCTGCTGCACGGCTATCGTCTGCTGAAGAAGTACGAGGCCTATCACGGCCTGCTGCTGGACAATTTGTGCGTTTTCCGACGGCCAACTATTGAGGCGCTGAAAAATCTCCGCGAATACGGTCCCGGCAAGCGGCTGCAGGAGCTCTTCGAGCGCACCACCAGTCATCAGATACGTGATGTCCTACCATCGCTACCGGATAAATCGATAAAGATACTAATCGATCGCATCGATCGAGTACTGGGGCAAGTACAAAAGTGTAGAGATTTATTCTCGGACAGATAATCGTTTGAGTCGAATGTTGTTGTTAAATTTATTCTTTCTTTTTTTTTTTGTTTTTTGTAAAGTGATGGAATTAGTATTTGAGAATTGTTTTTTGTAAATTATTTTATTTATCAAGAGAGTATGGTTTTGTGAGGAGAGACCAGAGACCGGAGAGTCTTTATGGCTAATCTTCTGCGATTAGTTGAGGAAATTTCGGACATCGTTTGGCGGTGTTTATGGGGCCTAAATCAAAGTGATGGTAGTGATAGTTGATTTGACATGCTTTAAGTGTGCGGCTGACGAGACGATGTTGGCTAGAGAAAGTGTATCTGTCTCCGTACTAGTAGAAAGTAGGCAATGGGTCAACAGCAATTGGTTCCGCTAGAATTATTGACACGACCAGGATTTATTTCGTTGATATGGGAGAAAGGCGCTCTGCGAGATATAAATTCAACAAACATTTACGACGTCGTTGATATATTGACGGGGATAACTGTGAAACCAGTCTCCACAAAGGGCCGGCAGATGGTTGGCTGTACTTGATGATGGACTACGCAGTATGTCAAGCATCTGGTCACTCGGTAGGTCTGTTTTGAAGTTAAGTAGTGTTTTTTCGAAAGTACAGGCATTTATCGGACACAGTTAAGTGATTGCTATGTAGAGTAGTTGGTGGAGTAGGGTACAGGAAATTGTAAATTACCTCAAGAAATGTCTTTCCCTCTAGAGAACCAAAGGAATTTTTGCACAAAAAAACTATGCAGAATATGATTGCGTACTTAAATTTATGCGAAATGGTGTGCTTTTCAGTGACAGACAGCAAAAAACCTTGCGAACTCTTTAGGCTTAATACCCAGTTTGTACGAGAACTCTTTCGTATTACGGGTTTCTCTGGGATAGCTGTCAAATTTCAGTCTACTGTCAAATTTTAGTTGGAAAATTATAACAACTAATACAAATCATTTCAAAATGTCTACATATCGACACAGGGAATGCTTAAAATCAGAGAAAAAAGCTCGCACATCCATTTCTTGGTATTGACTGTCTTGTCGTTCCTCAGTGTCCTTGTTCTAATTATTGGTTCAAATTTATATCATTCGATGTCAAATTTTTGTAAAACAGCAAATTCGATAGATAGTTATTCAAAAATTCAGACTTCCCAGTGGTTTCGAGTACAAAACACGCGGAATTTCAAAGAACAGGATTGCACGTACATTTATATTTGTATGTTCTGATGGTCGTGTCCCGTTTGTATTTTGTGTTGCCAATAAAAATACCTTTGCATAAAATGATAAAACGATTAAAAATATAAACACAAATTGAATTCGTGTCTAAATTTTCATTTTGCGGGAATTTTTGACACAAATGACGCGGGAATTTAGAGAAACAACTTCGCATATGCATTTGTTGTATTCATTGTGGTTTCGGTCATTCCTATCCTTTGTATTGCAAAGGGAAACACTTATTTCGACGTTTAGTACTTGAAAAATATAGAAATTATTTCAAGGCTATTCCAAATTGTCAGAAGTTGTCAAAATGTCTTAATACAAAAGATGCGCAATTTTGAAAAACAAGTTTTTCTTTGATTTAAATTTAATTTTTTTTTATTTATAATTTATTGTCATTCATATAGCGATCCAAAATATTTCGCTCGGAATAAACTGATTGGAAAATATGAACATGATTCCAATTGGATTCGAAACTATCACTTTTCAGTATTTTTAAACACAAAAGAAGCGGAAATTTCGGAAAACAAGTTCGCACATCGAGTTGGTGGCATTTAAGGTTGCCCTGTTCCTTCTCGCTTCTGCTGATATTTTTTTTACATCTATTGCAGCATGAAATGCTGGAACTTTAAGCCCTTATCGGGACGTACAGTTGCCTGTGACATCATCGACAAAAGACACTGATGAAACAGTACGCACTTATAACTCTTTGCACTGAATGTAGTGTCATCAAGCAAGCTTTAAATCTAAGACAGCCTTTTTTATATACCAAGGTTGAAGAGAGTAAATATGTTTCCCTAAGCTTTCGAAATTCGGATTCGTTACAATCGTGATTTTATGGAAAAAAAAGACAAGGAAGTGCTATTCAGATGTCTTTTTGTTTTGTCCAAAATAGTTCTATAGGCACTTATGTATGGAAGCTTAAAAGTCTAAACTTGGCATCGGAAAATTCGACTTGTCAGAAATTCGCAGAGCAGAAGAACAGAAACCTTGGAAAAACAAACGGGCACAATAATTTTATTTTTTATTTTAACAAAAGGTTGTCCATTCTCAAAATTTAGATATGTTTTGAAAACATATTGGGAAAATAATTGGAAAAAATTAGTGAAAATTTATAAATTTATACTTATTATCGCCAAAGACACACAGTTCACAATTCATTTGTGTCAAGTTCTTGTATATCGAAACAGGTCCCCGTTCTTCGAATATTTTTATTTGCAAACAGGAATCCCTCTCGTGGAAAACCGTATAAACTGTGTGAATATAATCGCATATCCACTTGAAAATTAGATTCGACTGTCATTTTCTAGCAAAAGCACTGAAATTTCAAAACATAGTTCGCAGTTCAACTGTTTTGTTTTGACTGCAAATTGTTAAATTTTAAAACAAAAAAAGATAAACTTTACATAATGTAGTAGGTAAAAGGGTATAGGTACAGTGGTTTCTTCGAATTCAAACGAATAAAAGAGAGCAAAAAGTTTAACATCAAGTGCTCTTCGTTGACGTTAACCAAACCTGAAAAGGGGTATTGAAAAAAATAAAAGTAAAAGAGTTTTCCCGGCCTGTGTGCTTTGTTAAGTTAAGTTTATTAAGTGTTTATTACTGCTTCAAAAAATTCACACAAATTTTCTGGCGGCTGTTAAAAGTTTGAGAATCTCTATTTAACCTTTCTGAAGTTGATTAAAATTTTAAGGTTATCATGGATGTTTCTATGTCTGATTTGCTGGTACGGTGATGTCCATTTTCATCTTGGTTCAAACACTTAAAGTTATTTTAGAAGTGGCAGCAAACTAAGCCACTTTTAATAGCCTCCATCTTAGGTTATAAAAAATCTAAATCCCCATTCATTCAGTAACTTATTTGGCACCTGCGAAGCTTTACATCAATGCCACCATTTGAATACCTCACCTTTGGGCGCATTCCAACTGTCTGTTGTCCCAAATTCTAGCTTGTCACAAAGATGTCGTCTAACTTTCATTTCTATTCCAAGACAGTATCATAAAATCAACAGCTAATGAATCACATAAAGGCCGTCGAAATGATTTATGCACCCATCCAGCCGGGTTGGAGAAAATACATTCCAAAAGAATTTTAAGGCCACGAATTGTTTCACTTTTGACCGACATGCAGTATCGTTAACCAGTGTCAGTAGCAACATTTATTGTCCGGTGACAATCCCAAACCTCTACTCCACATCGGTCGTCTTCACAAAACCAAAAAGAAAAATCGACTACGCAGTAAAAGGAAAACAACTTAAGTAAGATTGACAAAAAAAAAAACACTGACTGATCAAAATTATTCATGTAAATAGCCACAGTGTACAGTAGGAATATCTATCTATCTATGTTTAGCTATAAACTAAACGATATAAAAATAGACGTCTTTTACGGAGCCAAAAATAATTAAAAGTATGTATAATTGTAAAGTGAACCTAGCAACGAAATACAAACCTAAATTAAAATTGTAAATAAAGTCATTAATTTAAAACAAAACAAAAAAACTGAAAAAAGAACTCTTAAACGCATTACAATCACTGTTTTCTCTTTAAGTGACACCTAAGTATTAAATCGTTACCAATTTGTATCGATACGATTTTGTAAAAAATATACTACAGATAATTTAATATTATTATTACGAGTAATAATATTCTAATTAGCATTTAGTAAAAAAATCTACTTAAAACATCCCCTGTACATATGTAAATCAATGTGATATACTATTAAAAAAATAAACAATAATTTTTAATATATTTTAGCTGATGTATGTAATTATTTTTAAACGAAAACCCAAGAGGAAAAAATGAAATCAATTAAAAAACAAAATTTATAAAGAAAATACAATCGTTTGGTGTTTTATTCAAATGTTGCAATTTGTCATATGGATTGTTCTGTTCTGTTTGGCGTCGCTTGGTCGATTTCAGATGAATGGCTTTATGATGTCACCGTAGAAGAATGTCCGTGTCTAGGTCTCAATTAGGCAGAGTGAAAGAGAGAGAGAGAGAGATGTTGTCTCATGTTTACGCGCCATTTAATTTACACAGCAATGAAATGAGTTGGTGAAAACATTTATGCAGAGCATTATTTTCACATTAAAACAACCACCGCCGCCGTTAAGAAACGAATTTATTGTTATCGCATGGGTAGCCAAAGACAAATCCAAAGCCGAAGCTATATACCGAGGCGTCGGGCGTTGTCGTGTTGCCTTCAGGTGCGCACCGTCAAAAAAATAATTGAGTTTTGTTTCTAAATGACAACCAAATAGACAATTTGAGGGTTTTCGTTTTTTTGTGCCTCTTCACATCTTTTAGACCTTTATTGAGAAGTTGTGTAATTTTTGAATTTATTTGGTCATAAATTAAGTGGCCGGCGGTGGAGAGACAAACAATTATTTGTTCTTGGGCAGTTATAATAGGAGAATCTATTCAAAAGTAAACTGATTGGAGGTTGTTTTGTTTCGGAGTTTTGTTCGGAAGTTGCAGGAGGAAACGGCGTTCAATAGGGGCACCATTGTAACTGAGGAAATCCATGTAAGACAGAGAACATTTTAACTGCCTACCATCGGAAGATTTAACACTATAGGGAAAATGCTGTTTGGAACCAATGAACGAACGACGTGGGAACGACTGGGAAAACGCATTATACAACGGGAGCATTTATCATATCACTGGACTAAAACGCTGCAGCTGTACAAAATGTGTTGCTTTGTGTGAGAGGACACGTGCTTTTGGGAAGTGGTAAGCTTTGGGCAATTGGATGTGGTCCTTTGGAAGTAATAAAAACGGTTAAGTATTTTTAAACAATATATTCAATCATAGAGATTGAATTATAGTCGATCGACTTGAGTTTATTGTCAAATTTTTTGATCCACAATGTTTCCTAGAAAATGTATGGCTACACACAAAATTAAATATAGTTCATTGCTGATAGCTAAAACGCATGCATGAGTAATACTTGTAATTTTATTTGACTAAAAATAATAAATATTTAAAAATGATTTCTCTCATATATGGGTACCTTGCTTCGCTTTTACGGGGCGCATTCGGTTCTTAAAACTGTCAGACATTCTTTAAGGTAAGCATCTCGAGACCATTGAGCGCCAAGTTGTTCTTAAGTGCTTTAAGCTCGGTTGGCTTGTAAGTGGAAATCAAATTTTTAGTCCTCCAAAAAAATTCCATGAAAATTCACTGCATTCGTAAATTTAAATCAGCAGTCATGAGCAGATTCAGAGCGAGTTTTAGAATAGCCAACGCAAAATTGGTCGCGTCGGTGCTTGCAACGGAAAGAACTAAAATGTTAACTCTAACGCGTTGCCTCATCTTCCATCTTCCAATCATTGGGAAAGCTGTGAGATTCAGTTGCGTAGGCTAGGGCGATGTTGTCCGCACCGCTCCTAAAAGTTCTTCAGGTATAACATCAATTTTTACCATTCGTAGGATGCTCCAGCTAAGTCTTTCCTACTTTTGGAGTAACTGCAACGATTTTCGATCCATCTCCAGGTAATCTTAGAAAAGACACACGGTACTCGATTGACTCGATTAAACCGCAATTTCATTTGATTTGAAGTGAGCTGCTGATTGTGTTTACTTCATAGAAAATGCCGTCTCTAAATTCCGAATGGGATTCTTTTTTTATCGGGTTAGAAAACACTCCATTGGAACACTCAAACGCAACTGGTACATTAAACAACCTGGAAGCAAATGCAGCATCACCCATTTCAATGGAATCTTCTCGACTTTCTTATAGAAAACAGAGAATGCTTGCAGAATGACCACATCAGCACCGAAGATCCGCCACAGGATCCGAGCGAGGGCAGGACCGTAGCAAGGAAAGTGGCCCAAGGTATCATCGCCCTCTCCACATCACTGTCGGATGTCACTGAAACCCATCACATGAATATGCTTTGCATAAATGAAGTGTTGCCAATAATAACGCCAATAATTTGTATGCAGTCTTTTCTGCAGTGGGTCAGCAAAAATGCCGATGATGTCTTACGGACTCGATTATTTTACTGTGCCGGTAGTATTTAAAAAAAAAGACTTTAAACAAAAGCAGCAGTTAACGCAGTTGGCAGTGTGACCAATTTAGCATATTTCATGCTGTTGGAACGCTTGCACATCTCATCATCATCATCGTCAGTATTGTCCTCATCAGCATTATTTAATGAATTATAAAACGTAGTTTACTCATACTCAGTTGCCATTATATTCAAATCTGGCGGTCAATTTACACCACTCACCATAATTAACTGCAGTTTGAATTCGCCATAATGTTTAAACTTTTGAATATATTCTCCCTCACTAGATTTAAATAAAACCGTTTAAACACATTTGTATAAATACGAACAGAAAATAAAGTTCAACAGCTTTTTGTATTTGAAACCCTAAGGGGAAAGAACCGCCTTTCGATTCGTATCTCTCGCTTAATTTTTCGCTTCGTCGTTGCATCGGTCAACTGAAAGTTAAAGTCAGTTCTCAAAGCCGGTAAATTCCCTTGTGGTCAACTTTCGCGAATACAATCTGCAGCTCTTCATTAAAAGAAAGATTCAAAGAAATCCCTAGGTTGGCGATCGGAAAACTGACGGTCGTTCAAATGCTAAATTTAGCAGGATTATTTTATTTTTAGCCTCTGTTTTTCAAATCATGGCATTATTTTTTAACCATGACTTTATTCTGTTCAGGAAAAATTAGCAGGATTCAAATCAAAGCCGACGAACTATTGTGTAAACACGCCATTAAAATTAAAATTCTCATTTGACAAAGACTGAAAGACTGACTGATTTGAAAGACTGAAATTAAAATATTTTTTTATGTAATAGTAAGCGTCACGAAGTTAGGTTTATTAAATGATATTTTTGTGAGATATATGAGATATATCATTTTTCCCGAGAAACAGCTTTTTTTGTAATTTTGTTTCTTGGCGTTTTAGCAGGCTTTGATGCAAAAATAATAAAAAAAAAATGCTATACTGCTGATCTTAGTATGATTTCAAATATTGAATTGGTCACACTGGCAGTTGGTATGACGGCTTTTTTTTTTTTTTTTTTTTTAAATTCATTTTTATTAGTTCATTATTTATGCCGACTCTGCGGTTGACCAGGATATAAGTTATCACCAATACGTTGCAGGTGTGCGCCTCTCATCTCATGGGATTTTTTAAGAGAAAATCGTTCAATCGTTTTCGCTTGCTCGGATATTTGACTAATGTCAAAAATTTGAAAATGAAAAGAGTTTTCATTGGCGCGCACAAGTAGATGCCACTGGCGATTTGATTTTTTTTAAGCTTCATCTAGGTAGCTCTGTATAAACGATAATCATTTTCGTTTCGTTTTAATGATTGCGACTATTACTATTGAATTCTTTTCGCGGCTTTCACATATAGCTAAAAAAATTAGATTGGCAGAAGACTATTTCCTTTCAGAAGCCAATGTTCTTTCAACTGTGAAAAGGGACCTTAAGGTTTGCAATTTAAACTACGCTTCCGTTTACGCAGTTTAACGCTTTTGACTTGCAAGATGAAAACGAAAAAAGTTACATGAAGCTAATTTTCGTATCGCATGATTCCTTTTGAAATGAGAAAGTGCTTTCGGTTTCGGTTTTTGCAGAATATCAAACCCAGTTTTGTTGAAGTTAAAAAGATTGGAGTTTTGCCATACTCCTTAGCGTGCGAAACGGGAGACAGTTGGCTAAAGATCGTCCTGGATGGAGGAACTTGTTGGTTGAGGCCCAGGTCCACCCCGGACTGACCTTAAGTAAGTAAGCAACACGGTATTTTGCATCAAAAGGCTCTATCCTAGTCAAGGAAGCTTATACGTAAAAATATGTCGTTAAGCTTTACAGTCCTTAAATTTTGGGTGCTCTCCGAAGTCCACGAAGAGGTTTGTTCTAAAAACTTTGCTTAAACCTACTTTCAATAGGTTTAGGGTGGCTGGCTACGAGTAAAACTGTTTTGTGTGGTAGTGCTCTTAGCTCTGTATTATGCAATTGCTGTCATATTGCTAGAGAATGCCTTGTAAAAAGTCTTCTTGAGCTGGACTTTTGCCAATTCTCCAATTAAACTGTTGACTTATTTCTTCAGCTCGAGGGTTACTCAGCTGCACTGTACGAGTGCACTTAAACCATAGTGCGCACAATGGATGACATTGATTGAAATTTATTGCTAAGAAATGGACATCTTTCGGCCGCACACTTTCGATGCCCATTTCGTCAAACTGTGTGTTGCATATGCTTAACCTGAATTATGTGCTTAACGCTGAGAACTCTCATAAATATTTACGTTCCACTTTGAGCGTGGAAATAAATTTCGATTTAAATATCTGACGTTGCCACAAACTGAACTTAATTACAACCGATCGCCTTCACCTTGAAAGTCCGCTCCGTTCGCCATATAAAAATAGATGTTGTGCACATTCAATAATCAGATACAAAAACACATTTTTATGCCAACGGCAACAAATCTCACGCCCACCACGCAACATGCCACTGTCTTGCAAGGCGCGCGCACGACTTATTCCAGCCATTGTGAAGTGTTGTATTTGTTTTTGCATCGCGAGTAGGTACCTTGATTCGATGCTTTTAATAAGCGCAAATCGCTATATATTTCTGCCCATGGAACTCGATAATTATGCAAATTCGAATTATGAATGAATTAGCCGCGGCGGTACCGGCTGGCGCTGCCGATGGTGTCGCTGCATTTGTATCTCTGAATTTTAATTGTTTATGAGATTCAGTTGTAATTAACGATTCTGATCTCCGGTGTCAGTCGTTACCGGAGGTGGGCAAAAAATGCGGCGATTTGGCGCCAGCGCGCACATGGTTATGATGTCGCGGAATGTATCACCAACGCCAACGCGCTGCGCTGGCTGTTGCGGGCTTTGATTGCAGTTTTATTTAAATGCACACTTCGATGTCGGTCCTAAATCGTAAAACAGCGCTCTCACTTTTATATGGCGGTGGTCGTGGTGGTGGTGGCTACCATCAGCCAGAAGTTTCTCTATCGCATTCGCTGTTTTACAAGAGCCTCAACACACATCTGTGCTTAGCATCTTCTCTTGCTTGGCATAATTAGCCGAATTGGATGTTTATTCAAATTGAACAGCCGCTCCACTCGGTTTCTTCGCTGCGTGATTTATTACGTGCGAGAAACTTAACGTAGCCTACCAGTTACCAGCACCCATCGATGGCTGGGACCACCATAGATCTGCATTAATTCCGTGGCATACCAGTTGGGATGCAGCGGAGACCCGCATTCAGTAGACGGATCTCGGAGCTAGAATCAGAGTTTTCAGCTTTTGGGAAGATGGGGGAATTTCTCAATCAGTTTGGTTGTTTGTAGACTGGGCCTGGCTGTGGCGATATAATTTATTGACGGATAAAGCTGGAGGTTTTTGTTCCTCTCGTTGCCAAGGTATTTATTATTGGGGCTTAATAAATTACAAATTTCATTTGGTTTGAGGGAATTTCCAAATGTTATCGGCGTGCATTCGATTCGATTCCACATATCGAATGTTTGCTTTAGAAAAACGACCAAAAAGGCGACTGTGCGCATATAATATGGCGATGGGGAGAAGCGTTTTCTGATGTCAAACAGGAAAAGGCGAAAGACTGGAAAGGTGGAGTGAAGATCGCCTTAAACGGCATTTATTTGACAACAAACCGTGGAGCTTAATGTTGATGGGAAGTTATGGGTTTAGTTGTTTGTTTTTCGAACTCGATATGATTGTGGAGCGTAAAATGGTTTTCTCATTGGCTATGGATTCTGAAGTGCAGCAGCCAAGGCAGTAGATTTTTTTTATCTCCCAGTTAAGGGGAACATCAGTCTGACGAATTGGCACGCGGTTACGTGGATGAAGATGCCAATTAGAAAGCCATCCGCATTTTAACAAAAAAAAAAAGAAGGATTTAACGCTGCACTTGCACGACAGTAGACAGTAAATTGTAGTCCAACTTGCGACTTTTGCAAAAAGCACAACTTTAACATGTAAATACAATTTGAGTCGACTTGTTTAGGGACTCCAAGATGTTGTTCCTGTTTATTCCACCACAAGCCGTTTTCTTGTCTCCCTAAGTGTTAGTCCTGGCAAACACTAACCGATCACGTTACCATCTGTTCGGATGTATAATTGAAGTGGACCGACTTGGAGTTAAAAAATAAAAAAATTCCCGCCGAATTTTGTAATAGCTACTTCACCCAATCGCAGTCTGGCACAGGAGTGCTTCACAAGACAAGTAGTTTATGACCAAAGGCCATTAACAATTGTATGGCAGAGCAGAGTGCTTCTGCTTACCTCATCCTATTACTATGATACCCTTAAGTCTTCAAGAGGTTCCTGCAGTGGAGCTGAGTAACGAAAAGCACTTTCACATTAAAAAAAAATTAATGAAATTATGCGAAAGCGAAAACTTGCTTCTTTTATATTTCCTACTCCTCATCTATCCAACCGCGTGTTAAGTTAAGGGAAAAGTTACCTAGAACAAGGATAAAACAGTCATTCAGCCGATGCTATGCTCCGATTGACGTGCAACAATTTTTTTTAGGTTTGATGTTAATAAATCTGATGCTATAACCTATTCCAGAAAATGTGTGCCTCCTCTTTCGAAAACGCCTTTATTCGTAACGAGCTTGCTTCTTCAACTTCTGAAGGTAAGGTGAACTTGAACATTTAAGGGCCTTGTGGGACTCTATGGTCCAAGAGGTTCTGTGATTATACGTTCCGAATTTCTCTTGTATAGGGTCTTTCATTAAGGGCTTGACAACTTGTTTTTTAAATAAAAAGCAAACTACTTGAGATATCTCCGAAAAAAATGTTTGTGACTTGAATTATACTATTAAAACATTTAGGGCCGTTTGCTGATACGACTCTTAACGATTTAAATTCTACTCAAATACTTATAGGTTACTTTTTTTCGGGGCATTAACTGTCACATAAGAGTTTATGTGCCGCTTAAATTGGCTATGAGTCGTATCAGCAAACGGCCCTTATACTATCAAAACATTTATGAATGGAATACGACTTCGCTCATATGTCCACCACGGGAATGTATGCAGCGTTCGATGATTCGGCCGCACATTTCGACCGATATATCTCGTTCAAAATTGGCTCTGAGCTCATCTAACGTCGCCGGCTTTTTGGCATAGACCAATGATTTTATGCAGCGTCTAGAGACGTTAAAACACACGATCTCGGCGGAAAATAGACAGGTCCGTTTACCGAGATAACACGTTCACCGAACTGAGACTTCAATTACTCTATTGTTGCACCCGCTTTGTGGCTTGTGGTACCGTCTTGTTGGAATCACATACCACTGATGTCCAATTCATGCAATGGCTCAAAGAAATAACGTTCCAATATGTCTCTGTAGCGAATACCATTGACCGTAACGTGACGATCATTTTCATCGACAAAAAAAACGGCCCAATGACGCCACCGGCCCAATGACTTTTTGCGGATGAAGTGCTGTTTCATAAAGCACATGAGGGTTCTCACCTTACAGTAACGCATATTTTGCGTATTGATGAAGACGTTTAACTAAAAACGCTGAAGATGAATTTGAAGTTTGGCGACCACCGACTCGGAATTTCGGTAGTAAATTTTAAACGTTGTTCCATTGTGATTTTGATTTTACTGAATATTTTAACATTGACAGTTCGGTAATCGGTTTAAGGGTGCGCTCACACTGAAAGTTTGAAGTTGTCAAGTCGCTAATGAAAGACCCTTTATAAATTTTGGAAAGTTTTTGTCTAATACAGAAAAACTCAGAGGTAAAATATGTTTAAAGTTCAAGAATCGAACTTTCCCGAACACGTACAGACGGTCTGAATCTCAAATAAATGAGGCTGTTTCGTGCGGCTCAGAAGGTATCACATGGCAGTGGATCCACCCATCCATAAAATATATCAAGAAAGCTTCGTGAAAAATAAGCTATTAAGGTACTAAGTCCATCCAATTAGTGAACAAAATTGCCAGGCACAAGGAAAATAAATACCTATAAACCTTCCGAAGAGTTAGGAACTCCGAATAGAAATAGCCGTTCAAGAACTGCATGAGCAGACAAACCAAATGCCAAGTACGAGTAAATGTCGATTTCCCTCCTCAATATTGCACGTGCGCTTGGGCCAACAAGCCGTCCCCGTTCTAATGAATATCCCAATTTATACGAAATTAAATCGATCTTTTACGCCACAGTAATTCACTGATTAAAAATCCCTAACTTAGCTGCTAATGCACCGAAAATAAACCCAAACGCATATCAAGCCATAACAACACCACACACAATAAATTAAACTGGTGTTAGCCCAGAAAACGAAGACGAACGAACAACAAAACAAACAGAGACAACCAAGAGAGAAGAACCTCTCGAACGTATAACAGAAAACCAGATCCGATGTCAAGCTGAATTCAGTTGAATATTTTATTCAAACGATGATGCACCCTCTGCCGTCCATAATGTGTCTCGGATAAGCCAAACAAGTCCAAATAGATACCGATACCGTGTACACACATGTGCCCCGTTGTGCAACCAAAAAGAATAGAAAGTAATTCGGTTCTTAAATATGTGATAACTTTTCACTTTGCCTCCTTTCATTCAGAGGTACCTATACTCGCGAGCTATCCCAATCCCAATACGGAGCCCAAGTCATTAAGAAACACAGCCGATATGCAAGCAACGACGACCAGTAGAGAAGACCACTCAAAACAGACGGAGGAAGATTTCAATTTTGTCCACTAGACTAGACAGCCAGACACAGGGAGATAGGTACACACAGATGGATGGATAGATGCGCAGATAAATGGGATGGGATGATAGCACCGCAGCAAGTGAAGCCAGTTTGGTCTATTTACAGGTACCATTACGCGTGTTTGAGTATGCGTCTGTGTGTGCGAGTGCGAAAAGGAAGAAGAGACGCTAAGTAAACTGCACTTAAGATGCATCACCTCGTGCAAAGGATGGAAGATGGAACCCATCCCGATCGCGTGATGTCAGATTACTAATTCGCCTGTCATAAATAATTCCGATTCGCAGTGCTGATGCGAGCGTGCGCACACATCTCACACACGTGATGTGTGATGAAGCATATCTCACATTAGCACATGTTCAACACACAGCTATTTGCCCAATACATATTTACAAACAGAACTCGCTCGTTCACTTGTCGTCCATCGAAGTTTTCTATTTCGAATTCTTTGGCTCATTGTTTGCCTATGATTAATGTGGCAATTGATTCCACAGATTTGTCACCTGTTACGTGCTGAGACGACAAACGGAAAAACCCAAAAAGAGAAACCCTAAACCATTTCTTCGTCCGGGGGAAAAGTCTATGTATCTAGTATCTGAAATTACGACAAACTTTTTATCTCGAGAACAATGACTGCTGAGGTGAACTTGATTGATTGTTAATCATACGTTTCTTTTCGAACAGCAACAACAACAACAGAGTGGTATAGTCTTCAGAAGGCAGGTATGGGTATCTTCGTCTCGATTATGATGGTTATGCTGATGTTATTTGGCCAAGACGTGTGCATATACGTTCAGATGGGGGCAAATGAAGAATTGACCACGATTTGTAACTCTCAGTCGGGCCCACAATGGGAGCCGTTTAAAATTAAATCTCTTACAATGGACGGCCCAACAGAACAAGCAGAGTGACCGTGTTGAGTCATTTCTCTTGGTCTTGCGCCCGTTGAGCCAAGTGTATTCGAAAGTGTGTGTTTATTTATAGAATTCAATTAGTCCGAGGATTGAGCTGCCTACGTTGCTGCGGGTTAATTTGATCATACGGGAAACATTTTAACAGCTTTAAGCCATGCTTAGGGGATTAGTATGCTTTGTGGTAATCAGTATGACAGTCAAGACCGTTGCTACTGAAATATGGGACTTGAAAGGTGGAATATTGACATCCAAATACTCGTACGCCACTGGGAAATGACCTAACGAATACTGTGATGAATGTATAAAAGCAGAAAGCTGTATGCAGCGAATGGCGGCGTTGGGTGATGGATTCTAAGCCTGGTTATAGGGTGAATTGATCCGGAAATTAGAATGGAGAGATGAACGATTTTTGAAGTTTTAAATCGTACTCAAAAATTTATAATCATGAGAGAAGGTGGTGCTTGTGTTAACGTCTTGGTTGGAGATGAGAAAAAGACACAAAAAGTGTTTCCTTTAGATGCCACGACCCAAAGGATCTCCTTTGAGTCTTTCATATGGCTTATATTCCTACAAGTCACCAGGTTTTGATAATCTTTTACCGAGAGCTGTCATAGAACCTCTGTAGGTACCTATAAAAAGAGCTGCCGTCCAACCTCTATTGAAAGCTAGCTAACTCACATTGAAAGCGTTCATATTTTATTTGACAGTTTTGTAATATCCATAGACAGATAATGACCCTTTAAAGACTTAAAAACCCCACCTCGAAGGCTTCGTAGATTCTTAAAAGACTTTTAGCAGGGTATTTCTGCAGCAATTAGAAAAGACTTACTTACTGACCTAGGCGGATCTTAGTCTCTGGGTGGAACAAGGCCTCTTCAGTTAGCTAACTAACAGTTGCACATTCAATTGAGGTCTCCATTTACTTGAGAGCGGCACCTCAGTCGGGGTCTTGAGCCTCCACGTTTCTACAGCTCAACATTCAGAAACCCGGTCTATATTTACCTACCAGGTACGTATAGACGTTAACCTACGCCTAAAGTTTAGTTTACCTAAAAACTTAGCTTTTTTACTTTCGGTACGGAAAACTTGAGTCATCTTGTACTGAAATAGGAGGCAAATGGGGCTACAACTTCAGATAGTGCTGAATTCTCATTTAAATCTACTCCAAATAGTACGCCAAGTTACCCTGTCACTTGACCAAAAAGATTTCGATAAACGGCTGGAATTGTAACCACAAATACCATCCAGGTAAGTCCGGGCGAGGTTCGTATATCCACATCGTCCATTCAGTGCAAATGGTTCTTATATAGAGACCAAGAAGAGTTCACAAAACGATGCGGTGATACGAACCTCGCCCGGACTTATCTGGATGGTAAAACTCAGAGGATCTCAATTCCGATTGCCCAAAAGAGCCTTTAAGCCTAAGAAAAATCAACACGCACCAAGTACTGTCCATCTTCCACGTCTGATCCAAAATAGAATGCGACAAAAGATCGTGTTTCTTCGCAGCGAAGGTATGTGCAAATCTTGCCGTCTCGCAAATTCTTTCAGCGTCTTTCAGTCAGAAGCTCTAACGATTTGGGAGACCTGCCGTATAACCACCAGGTATGACATGAAACCTTCTTTCATTGACAGATATAGATATGGGAGGACTCCTCCAATTCGACAGCAGAGTGCAAAAAAGAAGCTTCTCAAGTAAACGGCCAGTCATGTCCATCTGAGAGTCTCCGGCTGTAGTAAAATAGTAAGGAACGAAAAGGAGACGAGGAGGTCCACGAGGATACACCTCACTTCCTTTGTCATTGCACGAGCCTTTGTCAAATGAGCAAATGCCTGATTGTAGCAAAATCCACAAATATTTAATTAATATATTAATATTTATAATTTATATATTTATAAATAATTTATATTAATATAGATAAATAAATTCATACTTAAATGCTATCTAAACCCTAATTATATATATATATATATAATTATATATAAATATATGTATATGACACTTATTATATTATATATATATATATAGATTATTAATTTATAAACTTATATATTATCTATATAAATTAAATTTTTTTTGAGGGTATATAATATATTTCTATAAATAATGCCATATTTATATAAATATATAAATAATTTATATATATATATATATATATGTGTGTATATATATATATATATATATATTCATTTATTAATATAATTATATATATATATATAAATATTTAATAAATTTAATGCAGAAGGGACAAAGTGTGTTCAACTAGTCTTGATTGCCATATTGCAATTTCCTCTTGAGCTTGGACAATGTTGGTCCATTTTTACCATTCGAAATAAACACGGAGCTCATTTTGTGTATAAAATAAAATGTAGTGGACGCAGCATAGACCCCTGAGGTACACCTCAACTACATACAGAAATCTGTCGAGGGGATAATCTCTCAGTCATTCCCGTAGTTATCAAATGCTTTAAGTTACGAAAGCATACCTCAATGTATAAGGTAACCACTACCCCCAACAAGCAGGGGTACCGATTTTATTTTTAATTTTTTCAAATTTTGTTAAATATTTTCCGTTTTCTTAACTCATTTGATTTGCATTTTTAGTTGTCTAAGGTTGCGATCGAATCTGCTGTATCCAAGTAACAGACTTTTCTATCACAACATGTTTCTTTTAGGCCAGTGGCTGAGTTAGATTGCTACCTTATTTATTTATTCATGCACATCAAATGAGAACATTTACTGCTCTCGCTAGATTACTTAATACAACATTTAAATACTACCACCAAACCCTAACGTTAAAATTAATTTATTCTTAAATGAGCCCCTATTGGGATCAAACTCGAACAAACTACTATAATTATTAGATTCTCTTAGGCATCTGGTAATTGGTTCATTACAACCATAGTTAAGAAACGTAAAATAAAAAGCGATTTCTAAACATTCTAGATGGAGCATAAAAACCAATTAATGATAAAAGAAAAGGGCTTGTTTATCAAGTCCCGAATGAACATAAGTGAAAAATATTGCCTACGCTTAAAAAGAGGTAAGACACCAAATAATTTGCATCGTGTCTCATACGATGGCATTTCGATATTCCAGCGTAATCTACGAAGAGCAACTCTTGGAAACCGTTTTTGTATCGTCTCAATTCTACTAGAATGTAGTTCATAAAATGGATTCCATACTGTAATACAGAATTCAAGAAGACCTGACAAAATCAAAGTAGTATGCTGATCGTGAAAGTCTTTAGATCATCAGCAAAAATCAGACACTGTGAATTTAAAAACAGATCGGTTATGTCGTTAAATAAAGGGAAAAGCAACTGGCCCAAGTGACTACCCTGAGGCACTCCGGAGGTGACATAAACTGCTGATGGAAGTACATCTATATATAAACCAATACCAAAGATGTGTGAAAGTTTGATTAAAATCGGTGTATCCGTTAAAGCGTGAATCGGCGACAAACGAACACAAGTTGTTTCCGAACATATTAGAAATGGCCCAAGGTCGGAAGAGGATGCATTATTATGGCGCATACAGTTAGGAATACCATTAGATTGTTTTTTTTTTTACTGTTGATGAAGCTCCAAAAACGATTACTATTAGTCATTCAAATAGATTCAACAGAAAAAACGTTAAGAAATTTATTAAAAATATCAAATTGTATTTGAAGCTTTCGATAAACTAGCAAAAGTTCTGGATCATTATTTATTTTATTATTATAACTGCTTACTGGTCTTATTTTTTCTATTATTTAATTTGACGATCCTTTTATTGAGCCAAATAGAACTTGCGCCCGATACAATCCTTACTTTAGGTGTAAACATATCGATTGCCACTTTAACAGTTTCTACAATAAAAAGAATTATTGAGATCTCCGTTATTAAAAATATTAAGCAAATTAATTCCTTCCAGATAGTTAGATATGTTGTTGTCGTTTGCCTTACCATAATTATACTTATAATTGGTGACACAGGAACTGGGTGGAAAATAATCGTAAAATTCAAATTGTAGAGATAAGGCATCGTGGAAAATAGAATTAGGAAAAACTGGAATCATATAGAGTTATTGAAACTAATATCAAGATCAGAATCTACAAAAACTAAATCCAAATCATTATTGGACTCATTGGCAAAATGATTAATCTGACGAAGATCGAACTGGGCGAGCGTATCGTATGAAGCAACTCGCGTTCATAGTCTAAGTTAGCGTTAAAAGGAAAAGATCTTCATTCGTCGTGATCAAAGGACCAAAATAAATTAGGTATTATATTTAGATGACATGCTGTGCTGGTGGTCATCCAAATTGTTTAAAATTAAGGAACACTTATGTACGTGAGCATCATATAATAAATAAGAACTCCTTTGTGGTATATAACTTGCATTTACAATCACTTCAGTACCAGATATAGGATTCCGGCATATTTAGGGTTCTCTGTTCGAATCTTCTTAGAAAGAGAACTCAACACGAATTACCCTCTGTGGACTGGTTGCACCCACTGCTGTTGCATTTTGTATTTGTCATCATCATCAGGCTCCAAATTTCACTGCCACTCTGGAAACCAATTAAAGCGCATATTTATCGGGTTCATTACCACCAGTGCCGTTAAGCCGCCTTCCCTACTATCGGACAAACACAAAATAGCCGTATAATAACCGCCGCAGCCCATACAAACAACCACTTAGATGAGCTCTTAACCAAACTATCATTTAATTAAGTTGCTTCAGAATATAATCGCCAAAACATTGAATGGAGAACGGGCATACAATACGCACCAGCAGCCGAGACCGATACACCGCCATGGGAAAGTATGTGTACGCCTGACAACGAGTAGCATAAGAAGTAGAAGAAGGAGGAGAAAATCCCAACCAAATCCCCAAAGAGAGCCAGATTATCATAACTATTTTAAGAATGCGCCCATAGATATCGCCATTGAGCCGGTATTGTGTTACTCATTAAACACAAACGAATCAAAATGTATACGCTTCGTCCCGCTCCCCCGCCCCACAGCACATTTGGTTGGGTTTTGTTTTGTTTTCTTTTCTTTTTCGGGCGAACCGACGATGAGTGGTGTATATCTATGACCACATCGCAAACGCACACTCGTAACTTTTAATCAAAGTGAATTATAAATTATGACAAAGACGCATGAGTGTGTGCGTGCGAGAAGCGCTGGTATGGTAGTGTCCCTGCATCTGTCATAATACCAACAATATCACAATTTATTGTTATTTCAGTTTTGGATCAAAACAAAAGAGTTGAGCGACAAACTTGATTTTCATTATCGTCTCTTGGCTCTCTCCACACACAGTTTGACCGCTTGAAGTGTTCGTCGTTCGTATCCACTTGTCTCGTCTGGTTTCCATCTTCATCACCTTTCCGGAGACAGGGTTCTTCTGGAAACAATAACAATCGCATGTGGAAGAGGCGACAAAAAACCAGCAACCACAAAAAGAACACCACCAGCAGCAGCAGGAGGTGCGGCGGACGGAAAAGAGCAATGAAAACACGATAAAGCCAAAGCACATGCAATGTCACTGTCTGTCAAATCGAAATCAAGGCGTAAACTATCATCTTCATCATCGCATCGTGGTATTACACCACACGTCCGGCGTATACACATAAAAGTGGCTATGTATGGGACCTGCGGTCCAATTTAAGCCCCAGATCTATGTTGGCTGCTGATCTATGCGCTGGTCAGGTGTTGTGCGGTGTGTGGAACGGGAAAGTCTCACTGGAAATTCGCGTGGTGGTGGGCTTTGCCCGCATCGAGAAATATGCTAATTGCTGAAAACAGTGTTGATCTTTCTGATTGGTCTATTGGTGGCGTGGTAAGAGAGCCGATTTGAAGGTGATTGGCTTCGACGGCACTGGCAAATGACTTTTCGAGTGGCCAACGAATGAAAGATGCTGATTGTGTCGATTTTCGGCTACTAATTTGGGCAGCAGATGCGGTGCCCATGTCTGTGGTGATTGAACTGGCAGCGCGTGTGGACAAGAATGACTGATTGGGGTAATCAAAGGGAAATTGATTTCGAGCCAACATTGATGGACATCGATTCAGAAACATGCTTTCGTTATTTGACAGAATTGACTGTTAGACTGATAGCCTGATAGACTGTGTGGACGCACCCTTACCAGCTGATATACTATTCCAATTATGCAGGAATGCCGCAGTCCTCTAGAAAGTGTTAACGGATGTTTAAAATGGAAACGGTTTTCCGACTTTACGTGGGCTTTTGTTTGATCTTCCAATTGGTGGTGTGGTGATAGGGAAAGTAAGTAGATCGTTAATGATGAATATTTGACAGTTTACGAATTTATTTCGTAGATTTTTACGCGAATAATGTTGTTCGAGCCATAACCATCTCAAATGGTAGAGCTCATTTGATCTGTCCAGAGTTTTAACCACGAGGAAGATTCCGCCGTCCGCAATATCGTTCGAGGTGTTCCTGGTAAAGGTCGCAGTGATGCAATTTTAGTGAATTTTTACGCCACTTGGAGAGTTCAGTTTCCGCATCGTTTAAAATTCTTGCCGACGTACACAATATGATAAAAATCAAGATCTACCCAGGATTCATATGTCGAATTGTATAACATTGAAGATTTTGTGACCGGGCAGGTCCACACGACTGTCTTAGTAGGATAGGCTGAAAAAAGTTGTCGCTTTTGTTTTCCTCAAGGCAGACCATAACCGCATCTTAAGATCAGCCTATAACCTCATTTGGTGCCCCTGGGACCTGGATATCTGGTTTAACTCTATTCGGACTGCACGTTTATAGCTAAGCATTCAGTGATCGCTAGATGTCCTTCGGAATAAATGTACAAATTAAACGAATTTTCAATCTTCACTCAGGAAAGGTCTTAAGTTCGTCTTTGAATGTAGTCGTGCACGAATCCTTGCGGTAAGGCGAGGATGACAAGAAATCGTACACAAGATTCGTTCAAATACATTTTTGAGGTGGCGCAACCTTATGCATAAAGCAAATGGAAATGAGTCTCTAGTCTAGTTACCAAAATCTTGATGAGTAAAAAAAAAACAGCCTCTAAGGTTAACAATGAAAACCAAAATAACCTATACTTCGTTTTGAGATATACTTGGAACGTGACGATATTCGACATTTTCAGGGATACCGTAAAACGCCATCGAAAAAGTGTGAGGGCAGAATGGACCGTGTAAAAGGAAAAATTCTGACATAGGAGTGCTCCTGGAATCGACTGAAACCAATATGATCTTCATAAAATGCTTAACCTGAAAATCAAGTCGAGAATTGGAAGCAAGAAGGCTTTCCCTTGCAAAGGATATAGGTTCGAGGGTATCGCTTCGGATTAGATTTAAAGTTAGACGTGGACCTAACCACGTTAAAGGGTTCATCTCATATGTCAACTGTGAGCCATTTAGTTTAACCTCCTTCGTAATCAAAATCGTAAAATGAAAAGCTCTACCAAATGTTAATTTCAAAATGCTTAGAAAGCCAATACCAATAGAGACAGGCCGGCACGAACACATGAAAGCTCCCCTTTATTTATTTGTGGTAACAAAGTCATTGGTGGTGTCCTTTTGATGAAACAGCGAGCAGATTACAAAGCACGCCAAAACAACAAGTGGTGCAGGAAAGCTCATAACAAATTATTATGCCATTTGTGATGCCACAGTCGTGGTAGTGGGTTTTATCTTCTTATCGACTTGAGGTGTTGTAAAGCTATAAACGTCCATGACCTGCGACTAAATAGGCTCCACAGAGGGCTTAAAGAGCTCATATACCTCAGGCTTATCTTCCTTTGTTAAGATCGTGCAAAAAAGACAAGACAATCATATACACTGACTTTGTTCGACCAAAGGATGCTTTGCAGCTACAATTTCAAACTGATGAGATAAAAGTGTAGGCGATAGTTGTTCTTCAGGACTTGCAATCTAGCCTTACAGTGAATCCCTGGCATCCACGACCTTTTAAAAGTCCACGTATCTGCAGTGTTTTAACTGATAGGCATTGAGGTTCTACCTGCACTCTTTTCTAAAAGATTTGTACCACGTCTCCGCGTCAAAAGCTCTGCGCATTGAGTGTGAAAAAGCATCGGTTACCACTATGAAGCCAAATAGCACCTTATCGATCTTTCGTCGCTCAACCTCCTTTTGCTCTCGTCCCCGTCAGGTGTTAAGCATGTCATTCTTTACGAAGAACACACGACGACTTTTCTAAATACCTATTCAGACTCCAAGTTAGGAAATCATTTCTTCGCTGCATACAACTTTGGTCTTCACACTGATGAAATAGAGCCATTCATTTCATCACCATCACTTGTAATCGTTCGATCAATGATGGATATGCCGTCGCTACCTGCCTACGCTGCCACATCATACAACAAGCCCCTTCACAAGTCGGATCTGATTCAATACATCAAACCGCATATAGAAATCCTTTCCCACAGCCGATAACCTATACATCTCCCATCCTCGTCGATATGGTTTCCTCAAAACCGTTGGTTCTCCTGTATATGAAAGCACGATCCTCGGCAGCGGTCACTTCGCGCATCGTGGGTGAACGGAAAGGAATGGGAATCAAAGGATTTTTGACACCATTCATGAGCGTCGTAAATCAAATCACTTCTTCCCTCAAATCTGAGGCCATAACGAATGCTCTCCCAACTGACCCCCTCTCTCCCGCCAGCCATCTGGGGGTGAATAAAACGACGTTAAGCTGTGATTTAGGAGCTCTGGCCAAACAAAAGATACCTAGGGCGCGCATATCTATACGGACACTCGTTCTATTTCTGATTGAGATATATTTCTCACCACAACCACATCAGAGAATTTATCCATTTTCCTGGATTTCTTTCCTCAAACGGGACCACATCACCATCACAGCATATATAACCGCGTGGGGAACGTGCAGTGATCCCTTCTTTAACCAGCTAGCTAGATCGAAACATTCTCCACTGTGGCACCATTGTGACGGATTGATTTGTTGGAATTTTACAATTCCACAACAATTGAGCTCCGGATTCGCGGACACACATATCCCAGAGTGTGGGCTCACACATGTACATAGGGGTTCCGCAAACAGCGTCGCGTCGGCCCCGCAATATTTTCCTGCCAACAGATTTTGAGATATGACGTAGGTTAGAGGAACAAACAGATACAGGGCAACACATTCGAAATTTATGTTTACACAAATCTTGTTCCGCCAGATAGGCACACCACATCTACACTTCCTTATTCGAGAAGGAGGGCTAAGTAGCCAATAAAACCAAAACAACACAAAAAAGACGCACGCGATTTATTGCATTGGCGGGAATTTGTGTTAAGCACATTTTACGATGCTGCGGACAACGTGTCATGCGATATTGACGGTCTAGAATGCGAATTGCTGTCCACATTTATCTAACACTCATGGGAAAAGTGTGTCTTAGAGACGGATTTTCGCCAGACGGCTTTATGATTTTTCCCCCGAGAGTTATGATTCAAATGAGCGATAAATAAAATTATCTCACAGAATTTGTGCCATAAATCATGGCACGATGATTTTAAACGTCTCGCCTCGGGCTGGGCCTATTTAGTTGGTACTAACTACTCACAAAGTCCAAGGCACAAGGCTATATGGATTGGGGAATCGTTAATTGATTGCGATGCGGGCTGTCTTAACAAATCGACATAGAACTGGGGGAAAAACAAACACAATCTACTTGAAGATGGTATTATGTTGTTGCGAGCAGGCCGATTAACCAATAACGGGAGGACTTTGGAATAATAAATCGTTTCACAACCAGCAACGTACATCGTATGAGTATAATGCTAGCAAAGTGGAAGGTACTTTACCTACCAGTATAAAGCAGTTGAAGACCCCGATTCCAAAGGCGAACCTTTTGAATAAATGAATGAGGCAAAGAACTGCTTGGTGTCGGTTTTTGTATACCATTTTCAACAGGCCCAGGAGGGGACTAACTTAAGACCTAGTATTCTAAAATTTTTGCCAGCGTCTGCTGCGACAAATGTCCGAATGGAATAGCTCTGTATAAGACATCTTTTATGTTCTTGTGGGTTTCTGCTGCATCAATCGTCTAGCTTGAACAACGGGACCGCAAATCACCCGATCAATTTTGCGTTCGAAGCGACCGAGGAGGTCTTCAACCGCCTTTGGTAACGTTCATGCTTCTGCACCGTACAGCAGGACTGGAACTATGAAGGTCTTATATAGAGTCTCTTAAGTGTTGCTCGACAAGGCCTATATCAATTGCCTTCTTAGGCCGACGTAGCAGCGGTTGGCAAGTGTTATTCTTCGCTCGATTTCTGAGGTGATGTCATATTTTCAGAGTTAATAGCGGAGCCGAGGTAGACAAAGTCCCAAACTACCTCGAAGTTATAGCTGTTTATCGCGACGTTGTGCCCAATTTGTCGATGTTGAGTGTACCTTGTTGGCAGTATATTATTTTATTTTGCCCTCATTCACCACTTGCCGATTCGGTACTGATACCAGTGACAGCTCGCTCTGCCATTAATGTCGATGTCGTTAGCGTATGCCAGCAGTTGTGCAGAGTTTTGGAAAATTGGGCCCCTGGCTTGCGAGTTTCGTACAATTTTCTCCAGAATGTTGTTGAAAAAGTCACATGACTTAATTCTTTTTTGACGAAAAAGGTATCAGTGAGATTTTGTCCGACATTTATGGAGCAGCGGGCCCTCTCCATCGTCGTTCTGCACAATCTGACAGTTTGGCTTTAATTCCACGGCCCTGCATAGCTCGTCTCTGTAAATTCTGTCATAAGCGGCCTCAAAATCGACTATCGTGCGGTGGGTATCGATTTTGAAGCCTTTTCCAGGATATTTCGTAATTTGAATATTTGGTCTATTGTGGACTGAAAGGATCGTGAAATTGTCTAATCATGGTTTCAGGCGTTCACACATCAGGCAGGATCTTATATGCGATGCTAAGGAGGCTGATGTCTCTATAGTTGGCGCAGGTTCCTTTCCTGAGGCTCCATCCATCAGCCATACTTTCCTCTGACCAAATCGTGGAGACAAGCTGATGAACGCTCTGTACCAAGCCATCAACCGCTGCCTTGAAAGGCTCGGCAGGAAAGCCGTCTGGTCCAGCCTAGCCTTAGCTTGGATATTGCTATCCTCACTTCGTTTTGGTCAGTTGGATGGAAATCTTGTCTTTCATCGCCTAAAATGGTTCATTCTGGCTGGCGGAATTTATGTCGTCTTTGCCTTTTAGCAGTCCACAGAAATTGTTTTTCCATGTCCTCAGCACCGACTATGATTCCCGTACTAGATTTTGTTGTTCGTCTCTACGGGTTTCTGCTCGGGTCTTGTTGCCATGGGTTCAGGACAGAGAAGGAGCTAATATTAAAAGGGTAGGAAGCGACTGCTTAACGGCAATTGTTCAGTAGTTCAACTTGCTATGACATTCATAAATCAAAGGTGGGCGCTGGACTGAGGAAACTTTCAGTGAAACCACCAGAAAAGGCAATGAATCTCGTAAGGAGCAACTTCACAGCTCATTGCCATCCACTGTCGCAGGTCACTGTTAAGGAAGGGAACACACTTATACCTCAAGAGCTCATCATATTGCTTATCAAAGAGACTGGGGAAAATTCAAATTGCCACCAATTTGTGGTAACTATTTCTCATAGACGTCACCCACTTTTACCATATCCACTTGCTCTCAATTCCTTTCCCCATCCACTGAAGCTGAATCCACGTACAACAAAATTTCCCACACGCGTCCAATTTGAATAACCCGCTGCAGACAACAACCACCACTTGCAACTCGCAACTATACAATTGATTCATCAATCTGTTGGTGCAACTCAACTCTCAACTGTGTGTCCGAATAGAAGTAAAAACAACTGATTCCATCACCTAATGGATGAATCGATGATAATCAGGCCAAGCAATGAGGGCATCATCAAAAGAAAACGGATCACCCAACAGCACCATCCTGACAAAAAACCCGGCCAGCCACCACGGATGCAGCAATGAAGATCTTCGGAGCATCTTCGTCCAGGATCGACAAAAAAAAAAAAAACACGGCAAACCAGTTTCGCTTTTCGACCATGACCAGTTGCAGTCGTACCATCGCCATCGCACCATCACCAGAGCGTCGTTCCATCTCCAACCGAAACATTTGTTTTCCTCTGCTCGCCGTCTTCTCCATCGTCGTCGGGATGAGTCATTGCGGAGATGAGCTAAGGACATTCCTCCATCGCGCATCGTTCCCTACTCCGATGGTTATCCCTTTTATTTCTCAGGGACTTTTCACGCTTCTTTAACGACTCCGATGTACGAGTGGTAGGGAACAAAAACGAACAACCGAAAAACACAAAAAACCACCTCACCAAGGAGAACAATCTTTATGCGCTTCAACTTTACGCTGATAACGCACGCGATAGAATCTCCTTTTGTGGTAAAATGTTCTCAAGGCAACCAATGGCAGGCACACCAAGTGGCAACTATTGTCGCGATCATCACCGTGCAGCCAGATGATGAGGCTGCTGCCAGCTACGTCTATTTTTGAGCCTACTTTAGGATATATGCCTTTTGCCGTTCAATATGGCGAATGACGCAACGATAATTGGTCCTACGTCGTCGTCGCGGTCGTCGGCAGGGTTATCTCTCTCTCCCGGTCCACTGGAGACTTTTTCATTGCTTTTTATTTTGTCTGTGCTCTGTGGGCAGTGATGTTGATTCAGGATTATTATTGCTCGCCAATGGCACAGGGAGGGCTGCAGGGAGTGAAATCGCGCACTCGCAACACTAGCTGTCAGATTCAGAGGAAAATTGAAAGGGTGACTCGGTGGTATTTCGCCAGTTTAAGTTGTGCGCGCGCAATTATCCCGGATTTTATGGGAAAGATCTATTAGATTCGTCTCCAGAAAAAAAGGCAAAAATAAAAACTACCAGCAAACACCGCAGTATCCTTAGTAAAGACACAGTCGCTACACACAGTCGTAGAGAAAAGACAACAACTCGTGGCCGAGACGACGGCGACGCAACTTATGTGGACGACACTAAGTGTGGTATGGCTGGAGTTTGATAAGCGACGGGATTCCATCGAGGAGTGGCAATTGCTTCGCTGGAATGTCGTCTTCTTCCTATTCGACTTCGGCAAACATTAAACAGGAAGAAGTGTTGCTTGTTGCGTTTTGACAAAGCCACTGAAGGACTATGAGCACCAGTTGATCGGAGAGTATGATTCAAAACAGTCCAATGACAGCAACTATGACCATTAATCACCAGCTATTGGGATGTCCACTGAAACAACAACAAGACTGCCTCCCTGCTGGGAGCGCTGTACTCCAAATTTAATGATTCCACTTTGCACTCGGTGATGACGATAATTCCCCAGCATGGTTCATCTAATTGCTCGTCCTCTTGTTTACGCTTGTCTACTGAACCTCAACCTCTGTAAACCCTCATGGGATCGAGCGACTACCTGTCTTGTTGGAGGGGAGTTTGACTGTTTGAATGAGGCTCCGGGCAATAGACACGAACAATGAAATGGGCACGATGACGATCGGTCGGGAAGCAATGGAAACCGAAAATTATGAACCAATAAACGGCAAACGGATCGGAACAGGTGAAGGTGGTGGCACTTTCTGAGAATAGATCGGATTGGAATTTCGGTAAATGCGTCGATGATTTACGAGCAGGGACACATACTGCCTCATATTGGCTGTTGGAAATTTGAGACGCGCCTCGATGCTGTTGGGTCTTAATGATGAGACAGCGGGAATGGTAACAGCGGTGCAGGCAGTAAAACCATCAATCGAGGGATGAGGATCGAGTTAGACTGGTTTGACTACTCGATTACAATATAAAGGGGTGATTGCACTGGGAATTTTATAGGTCGTGAAAATTGCTTCACTAAATGTGCTTAATAAGTCTTAGTGGCTGGGGTATTTGGTTCGTCCCGTTTTTCTGAGCCTTTAGAGTTAAACATAAGCATATCGTGATTCGCATCATTAAGAGCTTAAAAGTTATGGCGAAACATGCCCCCATTCAAGACGCCGAAGACCCTATCAAGGAGGATTTTTATTACCTTCTGGGCGGAGCCTTTACGGAGCATTTCCTACGTATGATGCCAAAATTGTGCTTTAAAATCAGAGACGAAGATATCTTCTGCGGGTTATTCGAGGGTATACGAAATGACAACAGAAAACGGTTACCAGGTCAACGATTTTGTAGCAGCTTTGAAATCAGTGACAAGTAACAATATGTATGGCTTCAGAGGTTCGAGGATTTACACAAATACCTGGCTTTCTAAAGAGGTTCAAACCGTCAGCCAAAGCTTTTATATTCTAATCGATCTAAAGATGGTACGTAACCAACATCCTTAACGTGCTACCTTTCTTAGCAGCTTTGAAATCAGTGACAAGTAGCAATATGTATGGCTTCAGAGGTTCGAGGATTTACACAAATACCTGGCTTTCTAAAGAGGTTCAAACCGGCAGCCAAAGCTTTTATATTCTAATCGATCTAAAGATGGTACGTAACCAACATCCTTAACGTGCTACCTTTTTAACATTGCAGCTGAGTTAAGAGCTCAAAATTCTAACGAGAAAACACTGCAAACAATCAGAAGGAGAAATTTGTAATTGGGCGCCTTAGCCAGAGTCAGAGTCTATTGAGACCGCCTGACTGAGCAACTCTGTGCATTCATCTGCAATAGAAGCCAACAACCGGTGGGACCATCAATAGCGAATAGAAAACCCTTAAAGAGGTGTCGAATAGGCATCGAAGACTACCAGCCGCCTCAGAGAAAGATCCCGAGATTTAATCATGAAAGTGCTCAAGTCAAGACGTTTAAATAATAAGCCATACATATTGCTTCCTATGAAAGCTTCGACCTACATTCTCACCACCGTTTTAAGTAAGTTTCTATTTTTTAGGACAAGCGAAAGGTAGAGTGTCGTACTAAATGGCGGGATAAAAGGCAAATCGTCTGCAGCGAAAAGAGGATTTACGCTGTCTTTCAGCTAAACGAAGTCAAAACTTCTAGCTTATAAGGTTTCATAAGAAAATCAGGCATCTAGCCGTTGCTTTTAAGATCCAACCTATTCGATTCTGTCAAGGAAATTAGGTTATCGGGGCAGTAAGTTGTGAACGAGATTAAATCCGAAACATATAGAGATAGTGATGGTTAAACCATAGTTCTTGTTTTGAATTCGGGATTCAAGGCTTTGAGCTTCCATACCTCATTGATTTCGGTCAAATAAATAACAATACTTATTTTGGCACGAAGTGCTATAAAAATCGTTATTAAACGAATAAATTAATTATAATAATTCGTTTATATATTATTTATTTTGCGTCTTATTTCTTTAGTATACTAAGAAAGGTGCTGCCAAGGCACATTTAAAAAATAATTTACACTGGGAAATGTACGAGTGCGCTCAAAAAGGACACCAAGTGAGACTTGACAAAGAAATAGAATTTTTAATATATGGCTGTGTTTTTAACAGTTCTGATGGTCAACCCAGCAGAGGTCTTCACTCAGGGAGGTGATGTTTTGGTAGGACGGATGTACCACATCATCAACCGACCCCTCCAGAAGACTTCACTTGAACTTTAAATGTTTTATCTTCAAAAGACTAGATCGTTTTACTTGCTAAGACAATAGAAGCATATACCTGCTTAGTGGGGCTTAAAAGGCCTCTTGCGACGTGCTCTGTTGAGGTCTAAAAGCATTTTAGAAAATCGTAGTCGACTCCTTCGAGTGTGGCCCAGGAATTCATTTGGAAACCACATTTTTAGACTGACGAAAACTGTAGAAAAGGCCAACGAATTTCTTGTGAAGACTCACCACGCTTTCATCGACTTCACATTAGCAACTGGAAGCAATTGTGACGACGGAAAATCCAAAATCTTAACTTAATCTTTGCTAAAACATAATTCTGTATATTTTATGTCTGAGAATGAAAAAATAAATAATAAGTAATAAAAATAAATATTACTCCATTTTAAGCTTTTCTGGGAAGTCCTTGTGGATTGGATTAGTATTTGAACGTGATGCGTGAGCAAACCCACATACCAACAGACGAACTTTTGAATTGAATTATTTGTTGTTTCCACGTATACCCGGGTTCCCTGTTTTTTTTTGCAGGACAATTAATTAGAAGGCAACTCTGCCACTAGATGGCGTCATTTCCTCTCAATCAAAACCACAACAGATGGTAACCCGGTAAACCACTTGAACTTTGATCAACTTTTCCGATAAAAATCCGTCGCCGTTTCTCCTCGAAGGCACCTCCGGATGATGACATATCCTCAGCACGTTGGCTCACCTTAAACTTTCGCCAGCACCGTAAGGAACACCAATTCATATGCCTCCTCAAAAGTCCATTTCCATATAAACCCGCCGTTGAGTGTTCCTCAACTGGTGCATACTAATGAAGGACTAATTTCCCTTGTGCATACATCGCAGTGCAAAACGTTAACATATTCGAATGACTTGCCGCGACAATAACAATTAACTGGAAAGAAAACAAAAACCGCGCACACCCATATGAAATACGTACTCAAGGACTCGAACAGCGTCAGCCGTCAGCCACACCCAGCACGATGCTCTGCGAAATTGAAATCCAATCACCCCCGCACACAAACAGTCTCCGCCATTTCGCATATGTTACCCGGGGTGCTTCACCAGACACCAGAGCTGACTTTGCGCGCGACACCACCGCGACACAGCGTACAGGAGCTGCGACATCTCAATCTACACATTGTATCTACATCCATGGCGATGGAGAGGAACACCTTTTTCCCTTTTCGTTTTTTCTGCCGCTTCATTTCTCTGGTCTGGTCCTCGTTTGCATCTCTTCGCGCGGTGTGTATCTTTAGCATCTCGCCTCGCCACTCTCCAGCTAGGCTAATGTCAAAAATGCTCCAGCGAAACCTTCATCGGGTTCGGCAGTCTGTATAAGCAAATCAATAGCGATTCTCGATAAAGAGAAAATATCGTCGTCGACTCTGTCCTCTGTATATAGTACCACAGCGCAGCGGTGTCGTGCGATACAAATCGCGATATTTGCTTACTCGTACTTCACTGAACCGCGCGCAGTGCCAACTACTTAATTGCTTAATTAATTGTCGTATCCGTCGGATGGGGACGGAGGACTCGAATCGGCCGCATGACCATTGTCATTGTTGCGCCCGGCCACCAACGCGCTTCACTTCGGTGCCCATTCCGATGGTCTGAGGTCATGTGCTGCCACCATCAGCACATGCATATTGCATATATGGGCAAATGCAATTTTGAAAGATCTTTCCAAGTGGTTAACAACTGTGAGCGATCCGCGTGCATATACGCAAGGCCGATCGCTAGTTAATGTGATAATTAATTGCGACGTGCTTTTCAGAAATGTGAGCTTTTATGGTCGGCTAAAGTGGCGGCGCGACTGCAAATGGAGCATAAATCTGACGAAACTGCTTGATTAAGATGTTTTGAATGCGTAGCACATAGCAGAGTTGTAAAGTTTCCAAACCACTGACTTTGGACCTTACCTATGAGGGATTAGAGTGCAATTGGGAGATCACTAATGAGCTGCCAGGAATGGGGGCACATACGCTGAGGCTGAACCAACTGGTGCGTAGTATGATCCCTCGCGAGAAGGTCGCTTAGCTGCTGTTTGAAACGACTGATTTTAATGAGTGCGGGCAGCTCATAATTGCTGACCAAAGTTGAGGTTTGCAGCGAAATGCGAGGGATGCTGAATTCAGTAGGCGATTTATTGTATCGTACATGCATGGCTTGTAAAGTCGGACGGGACAAAGTACGTAGTCCTCTATCCATGCATTAACTAGCTACGTGCTTTACTTGCATACATACAGTGTCACTGGTGCATTGCGATTTGTGGATATACCTGTGTCCATGTCATTTGCGTATGTTTTTGTTCAATTTTCTTGATAAACCTTGTAAAAATATAGCATTGTCTAAAAATGGCCGATAGGGGGCGCTTCGAACCAAACTATGTGAAAGAAGAATAGGAATCCTGAAATACCAAGCTGAAGTAAATGTGTAAATTTATATAACAGCAAAAACCTATCAGTAGTACGGTGCCCAACACAGATTAAACCCTCAAGTCTACTGAGAAAAAGTCCTTAGACGTATATCCAACATCCAAGCATTTTAAATTGTTTTTTTTTGGGCATTCATTTTCAAGCTCAACAGTTGATTGATTTACTTGTTTACTCGATTTTTGACAGTGGCTGTTTTCATAAAGGTGGGTTGCACACTTTTAGACCAAAATTTCAAAAGTAAATGGCGGGATTGAGGTGATTCGGTGATGTGAGTTGGCAGTCACCAATTTATTCAAGGAATCCCGATTGAAACCTCAAAATGTCTCAGCTTATAAACCGTCAAATAATCCTACAACACTGTTGTAAATTTATATCGCTCACTAAATAAAATCTCCATTCAACTGGTGAGTGGTGACTCACTACTCACAACAATGGCATTCGCCGTACGTTGTTTTCGATACGAAAAGTTATCGCATGGGTTACAGAAATTGGGCAGAGGTTTTCAAAATGCTTTCATACGTACTCCAAAAGAAAAAGGAACACCAATCAAACTCTGTTACCAGCCTGGTTCTGTCACTAGACCAAGTGTCAGGCTTAAAATTGGTCTGCAGTTTTAAATTTTGCCACGAGTGGAAGAAGAAGATATGTTGTAGCCACTGGTGTGGTGGTAGTCCATTTATATTTACAGGGCTGCAATCTTAGGAAACTCCTTTGAAAATCTAAAAGCAAAATAAGGACCAAATGGACGAAACATGCGTGCAGTTGAAGAGCAAGGAATCTTTCTGCTTTTTTCAAAGTTTGCTGCAAGAGCTGTTTAGACTATAGACCTCGATGGATTTGTTGTTGACTTTTATTTGACATAGGCGGTAAATTAATAGGTGCAAACTTCCCATAGAATCGGAGATGACAACTCATGCTACCAAACTGTAAGCACCATAGTAGCGTACGCAAGTTTTTTTTTATGGGTATGGGGATTGCGCGAAGACTTAAGTTTGTTATCAAATTTTTACCAATGGAATCCATCAAAGAAACTTTCAAATCTATCTGAGATGTTGGACTGCAAGTGAGGGGGGGCGCCAGCTCCTGAATCTTACCACGCCTTTCTGGAGATGTGGGTTGCTAACGTACGACTCTACGAAGCGTGGTATCGCAAGAAATCTATCCAGCATGCAGCCAGGATTTTCAAAGAAGGGGACACAGTCTGACCACATATGGGAACGATTCTTTGTTTTGCCAACCCTTAAGGTATGCAACGTTTTAAACTCAAAGATCTATAGTGATTTATGCTAAGAAAACACCTTCTGGATGGTAGTTAAGCTCTATTTTGGAATCAGAGCAAGCATATATGAAAACAAGTAAAAGTGTTATCATCGGCCTGGCCGATGCTTTGATGCCCTCCACTGCATACAAGTCACGCAAAATTGGTTTTGTATGGGAGGTACCAGAACTACTTAACCGACACAGCCCATTTTCAATACCAACCTAACGAAGATAAAAAGGAGTCCTTTCACCAAACTTCATTCGCCTAGGTTGATTCCTTTGGGCGGTATCGTGCTTTCAACAGACAGACGGACATGGCTAAATCGATTCAGAATGTGATCCTGATTCAGAATAAATATACTTTATGAGGTCTGCGGTGACTCCTTCTTATAGCGTTACAAATGTAATGACAAAGTGAATATACCTTCCGGTGGAGGGCATAAAAAGATTTCTTAAAGATGGAAAGGGTGCAGGTTAGGATCACACTTATGATACTACAGTAGGAATTTTCATACAGAAATGCCCCAAATGCTCGCCGATATGGCTGCACAGAATATATCCAACGCCCAGAAAATCAGCTGTGTCTGTCAAATTGTTGAAAAACGATTGTCACTCTAGATATGAAGACTGAGCAAAAGCCTTCACTTAGAGCAACACCTAGAAGACAAGACCCACTTGAACCGAAGAAAGTAAAGATCTCCAAAGAAGCTTCATTTTTAAAAATGTAAATTTTAAGTTCGTAGCACGATTGAAGGCAATTATTTTAAGCGGGATAAAGTAGCAATACTCTCAAGTTCATTTATTTTTGAATGCCCCACCTAGAAGGCCTGGAAGGGTCGCTGCTAGAGTACGATTAAATTATCACTCTCGACCTTTCAAAATGGACTTTTCTTATACCTGTTTTTTACCCACTTCCAAAATGTTCTACTTTAGAAATTCAAGAAACTTTCAATCGTCGATCTGCTATAAGAACAACCCTTCTACGTACGACAACTTACCAAAGTGATTGCATATTTGGACTTGCCAGCGGTCGATTCCTAAAATTACCACTCGTAAGAACTACCACCGCATCCCGATCCACTTTCGCTTTCACAGAATCTCAAAAGGAAGTATTCGGCACAAACCTGAAACTGAAACTGGGTATCCAACCAGCGAACTGGTAACCCTCCTCCTTCATACCTCTTCATGGGAAAGCCTCACGTAAGAGCAAACCTCCACTAAAGGCGATGCGATAACAATCTATCTCAACTCAACAGCTTATCTGTACTCACAAGCATTGCCCCCGGCCCAAACCGCTTTGACCCCTGATCTCTGCACAAATTTATAAACACCACTACCATCGCCATCCATCGATTTATCCAACAATCCTCGACTCAGTGGGTATTCCGGTGGCATGAAAAATCAAATTTGTTTCAACTCCGGCAGAGTTGCAATATTTTTTCAATAAAACTTTCGCCATTGAACAACCAGGCTGGTAGTACATTGTCCTCCCCACTCTTCCTGCCGTAAAATTAAATGAAAACAAAAAAAAAAAAAGCCAATTGCCGACCAAATTAATTGGTTACTTAAAAAATAATAAATAAAGACTTTGGCATGGGTTGCAACTTGCAAAACAGCTCAAGCTCCGATTGAGTGGTAGTGCAACAACATCAACAGCAACCAACAGACAAAAGGCAAACTCCACACAGCCCCCTCCATCCGGATCGCGGTGGTATCGTGTTTTTTTTTTATTTGCTCAAGACGGTGCGGCGGCGGCGTGAGACAGGAGCTCGCAGTTACCTCCTGCCAGGTAGTCAACGAGATCTCAAAGTACCAAGTCACGAATTTGAATAATAAAATAAAAATCAGCGTGGTGACTTATTAAGAAATAAAAATAAGGAGGAACGAGCCTCGGCAGCGTAGAACACCATCGACAATAGATCAACCCACATAGAGACTGAGCAATCTCAGAAATCGATAGCACAACTGGGTCAAGACATTTCGAGGCAGCGATACCGCCAACCAAGCGAGGGAAGACAGATCGCTCAGAAGGTGCTCTGGGAAATGATCGTGGAATTCTAATAAGGAAAATATTGATACCGCGCACTTAATTTGGCGATCGAAATTATTACGAAGGAGCGCATTTAATGAGGATCTGCGGGGGGCGTATGTGCACTATTTTCGATGACACTATGATATCTGATTGAGAATTTAATGACGAGAGTTCAAATTGCAGTGGTTAAGGCAATGGAAGTGAGACTTAGCTCAGTGGAAGACTGGACTCTGCTACTGAAAGTGGACTGCGCAAGCTGCACGCTCGACGAATGTGACGAAATTGGTGCCTATTTCAAATGGCAGTAAAAAGAGGACGATGCAGAGGGGACACTAACCAGAAGTCTTTCTTTGAGAAGCTTTCCTACACCCATGTCTGTCGTCTTATAGCTTCTACTGCGCCTTCTAGGCTTTGTGTGCGATGGCTGTCAATTTTTGTCTTAGCCCTCTCCAGCTTCTCCAAACTGCCGTTACTCTCAGCCAACTTTCTTGTGCCACATATTTCTCGGTCAACCCGCTCTTCTTTCAACTTGGGTTAACTTGGTCCATTGCCCTGCATTTTGAGCTGCTAAACGCTGAAGTGTCGGCTGTTTGAAAAGACCGATGCACTGGCATTTTCGACATCCCTTGGTAAGGCATTTTTGGCTACCAAACGCCTGGTTCTCATGGAGTTGCCTGATGTTGAAAATGCAATTCAACCAGAAGATCCTCGCAGACTCTGCTTAACAAATAGCAGCCTTTTCTTGACAACTGCAGCTCCCTAACCTCACCGGTACGAGTTTTTATCGAAAAGATATAGCTTGGAACCTAAGAAGGTAGTTTCATGAGTTTTTTAGCCTTCGGACCGTATTTCGAACACCTTCGGACAGGAAAAAACTCCTAAGATGTTGAAAGCACTGTTTACTCTCTGCGCGACTTGTCCAGCAAAGCTTTAACTTTAGATAATTAGCTAGAAACGAAACGTAGGCATGACCTTTGTTTGACAGTGCTAACTTTTGGTAGTCCAACGATATTTCTTAAAGTCGTAGAGACGTAGTAGACTTAAGGAACGTATTCAATTTCGCGAGCCGACAGCCATCGTGGTATTACGGGAGGCTACACATACGCCTCTGTCACTAAACTTATGTGGGACTTCTATTTCTGCCGAGCTATCTGCATATATTTTCTACAGATACAAATTGTAAAGTTCGTCTTTTTGATTTGAACACGCATAACTTCAAAACTACTCCCCCAATCTCTATGAATTTCTCTGGGAGCAAAGGGCTTACCATGCAGCGACATCTACTATTTATTCCATCACAATCAGCCGACTCATTTGGAAGATGTTCGAAGTTTAAATTGCACGTCCACGCACATGTTTGATATAAGCTTACTTCGTCGCAGTCGTCCGGAAATATAGGTTTTCCAAAGCTTAATTTTATTTTATTTGTTTGTTTGTCAACAAAGTACTAACCCTTTTAATGACAGACCTGAGATGTCGTTCCCAAAAAGTTGGCTTTGTCGCATCACTCTGAATCTCAGACACTTAATACCGCGATCGCCCAGATATGGGTGTCTGTTTGTCCCAGCTCTATATCTACAGCGAGTACCAATCTGCTCTGATCATCAGCAGAGCAACACTTACCTGGCCACACTTTGTAAGCGCAGCAAAGCAAAGGAGCCTCCAACATCCGCCGTGATAATGACAAATAGATCTGAAACCTGACATCTAACACTACGTTAGAACAACAAGTTCTGCTTTATCGCAGCCAGCATCTGGATGACCATATTTTTCAATTTACTGTTCCGCGCGAATTCCTTGCAGTAGTTGCTCGAAAAAATATATTAATCATATGGGAATGTGAGAGGATCCCGACACCACCACCACCATTGCCCATATGATCCTCGTTGAAATTAATCATAGAATTATACTCTCCGCGGTACGGTGTGCACTTCCGTCTCACACCTGCGTACACTTAACACGATTTCCAATCCAATAAATTAAGTCACCGCGGAATTGTCCCATTTATTCGTGCGCTGGCTGATTGAAATAACCAGAGCGCACCGCGCCGCCACCGACAGTCGTCGGCCGCATCCACTTCTCTTTTGCTATTGACTTAATCCACTTTTCGTACCACACCTCGCCTAAGGATGAGAAAGTGCTGTGGCACTTTCATCCGCGCACGGTACAGCAGCACTCACTTGTACAGTCACTGATTGAACAGCGCCCCGAGCAGGCTCAGGCACCAGCACCACTTTGCATAGAGAGGCGAGGAATTTAATTTAAAATCAAAGTCAAGCAGGCGCGCAGCTTTATACTATATTCGAGAATTAGACCAAAAGTGCGCTCGAAGAGAACGCAGCCCTGATTGATGATCATTGGAAATAATTCCGTACTCGCGCCCCAACGATGTGGGCGGCTGCGCAGTCAGTCTCCTGCTCGATCGATCTGGTTTCCTTACGCGTCTGTATACGCTCGGGGGTAGCTGCTGCTGCTGCTGCCGCTGGTGGTGGCGGCATTATCCAACCAAAGCGAACCACAGGGTCAAAAGCTGTTTACATTGCACCGCTGGGGCACTGCCAGTAGTACCATAGTCGGCTATACCTAGATACCGCTTGTAAAGTAATTAAATCCGCGAATGTGACTGGAGATCCGATTGCAGCCTTGTTGCCAATGCTGCACGATGTGTTTATGGTTTGTGAGTGATGAATGGAACTGGCGGCTGGGTGCGGGGCGAGTAGAAAAACTGGGCCAACATATTGGCGATTTGTTTCACGCATGTGATTATGTTGCGTGTGTTGCGGCCGGAAAACATTTGTTAACAACAAGTAACCATCTAGCTGGGCAGCGGGTATGACGGCCTCCGACTAGCATCAGCATCCACACCGAGAACCGATCGTGGATATACGAGTATGCAGTTTCAATTCGAGTCGATGTAGTTCATCGGTGTAACTCACTGTGTCAATCGATTTGGAATTGACTTTCTGATCGAGTGTGTCTGGAGGTAGAATTTCTGATGTCAATGCGTGTTCGGGGAGCACGATATTTATTGCTAATTTGAAAAATCAAAACCTAACTGGGTCGAAGTTGGAAATTGATACTTGATACATGTTGCTGGTAGGCGGATTTATATGGGACGTGTCTTCTGATAAGTTTGTTGTATATTGAGCTTGTGTCGGTATTTACTAAGTGGCGGAGCGAGGGTGCTTAAGAGCGCCACTAGGAAGAAATTTAAATAGAAAAATCAATTGAAGCGATCGTGGAAGAAAAAGGGGAGCTACTGTCAACAAACCTGCAAGCACAGGTTCATAGTTTAGAAATAAAATTAAAAGTTCGCCGGGACCAGAATGCACCTTCGGACTTGAAGCAGAACCCTGTGGTGTATTCTATTCCAAAATATACCTACCCCGACTCCAGAGTCCAGAGCAACTTACCACAAAATGACTTCATTGAACGGAATTGGTAAGTAACTTTAAAATTTATATAATATCCTCCGAGATATGGCTTGAGAATATCCAAGCCTGCTGATCCATAATGTCCTGAGAAACCCATATAAAAAGGAAGGTAACGGCAAAGGAGAGTATCAATTCTTTTCTGCGTCCAAGAGCCAACGCTGAAAGGCTTTTTAAGACAACGGGTGTATTTTCATCACATTGAGGACTGACCAAATTCTGTCAGTTTGAATTAAATCACAAGGCACCGGCGCTGATCCAATTAGATCCCTCAACAGAAATCTACTTCCAGACTTCAGTTGTTTGGTCAACGTTTACTTGCTCTTTTTGTCACCGACGGTTACCGCTCACCCAACGATGTTTAAAAGCGATTGAGACAAGATGAGTCGATACCACTTCTTTAACATCGTTCTTGAAGGAATGAACGAAACTCAGAAGGTAACGTCAGAGTTGAATGAATAATTGGCGCAACAGGTCCGTATGGACCCAAGCCTAGCTTCTCACAACCATTCGTCTTGTGTGAGTTTTTATTTTTGGGACGAATGGAAGGGATCTACAATTTTATGCCGAGTCCAAACGGCCAATTGAGAAGCTCTTTCATGACAGTTATACTCTCGGATGTTTGTCAGACGTTCGCGTCAGAGTTACAATTTTTAAAAAGCTAATCTTATCGAGAGAACAAGACGATATATCAGTTGGTTACTATACAATCTCCAAATACTGAAGCCGAGACGTCGAAGATGAGTCTGTCTGTTAAGGAGGAGAAAAATACTGCCAGCGAGAAATGCCTTTCTCAAAAGGCCAAAATATCGCAATGTTGAGATATAAATGCGACGTGGTTGAAGACGTTGCCCCACACTAATAACAAATTTTAGTCACGACTTTAAATTTTCGAAAACTCACAACATTCATATGGAAAATTTAGCAATTGTGAATGACTTACATTTAAAGCCGGAACTAACTATTGGTAAGGTCCTTTATTCACCTGTTCTCTACAATTGACTTGACAAAAAATACTGGCTCAGCGAACGGCAATCTTGCCAATCGCTGTTTCATCGGACTAAGAAAAAAACGTAAAAAGTAAAGCCCTAGACATCATTCAAGACCCTAAGTTCTAATGGTGCAGGATCATGGACCAGGTTGAGTGCATATAAAACCCTTTTAAGAAGCTTTGAGAGAACAATTTTTCGGAAGCTATTTGGTCTCGATCGAGTCTGGAGAACGAGACTGAACGACGAAATTTGCATGCACAGAGCTATGTTGACCTGATCAAAAAGGTTAGAAATGATTTGGAGTACAACTCATAAGCCTGACGAGTCTTTCAGTCCACTTTTAAGGACAATGAGGCAGAGTAGTCTTATGACCTGCCGTTGAGAGCGATCTCAACCAAGTCTATGTAACCGAACGGAACTATCTAGACTTCTGAAAACGGATCCGCTGAGCGAATTTCTTTAAACTCTGAAACACATGTCGGCCTTGAAGATATATTTTGTGCCAAAATCCAGCAACTTAAGCGCCATCAAAAGTAGGGTAATCAAGCTTATTTCCGACCCCGCAAGGTAATAACCTTCAACGGTTTCGTTGGGCATAAAAATCTACCTTCATATGCAGCTGGAGGTAGGTCTATCATAACCAATGACGCCGGAGCATTGCGCAGCTACCGACTAAATGCAAAGCTAAAACCAAACCTATACTATCTATATTGGAATTGAAATATTGTATTTTGTTTTCTAATGTATTTGAAATAAAAATTTTATCTAATCTAAAATCTAAATCTAATCAAACCAAATTCGGAAGGCGCCTAGATTTAGGGCTTATGGGGTTAGTAAACTTATAGCTAAAGTCTTGCATTGGGTGGAAACTGACATTTGACTTTGGACGCAAGGTTGCTACCACCTATAAATCTTATGTTATGCAGGCAGGAGGTATACGATTAATTTTTTAAAAAAATCTGGAGGCTTCTGAGGATTTTAACCTTTTTAGAGGTAAGGTGGGTACTTGGGAAACAACTGAATTCTAATTTATTTCAAGTCTTCCACCGACTTGGATAAAAACTTTTTGTATAAACGGAACCACAATTTATTGATAATAAGAGCTCGAATGGAGCTCAAATCATTTGCTTAACATACATAGCTACAGAGATGAGCAATTGGACTCTTCGGAGACTACAACAACGTCAAATCTACAACTGTTGGCGCAGAGAAGGAAGTCGTTGGTCAATTGTTTTTCCTTAAGTACCACGAAAGTAGATTTTCCGAGGAACATGTTAAAATCGTTCCTCGAAGTGCGAGAAATGAGCCCCCTACAAGACGGGCAATGTACAACCGAGAGAACGTAACTCTGCTAAGACTTCTTTGGCTACAAGACAACCCACCACATTTCGAGAATTTACAAATATTACAGCGAATTAAGCTGCCTTCCTGCAGAAATATCTTGCTCCTTGCGCTATTGAAGCATTATGGGTTTGCCCTTTATGCAATTATCGCAGTCTTGGCCAGAACTTTAGCTGTGCTCTTCAAGTAGCTCACCCAAATTACGGCATCAATGTCATGATCCGAAACAACTTCCGATTTAGTTATCCAACTCGTTTCAAGTGATTATCTCCACACAATGACCACACATACCTAACCCAAATATTTTTCCAGTTCCCCTCAGCACGCCATACATGCTAATCCCCCTGATTAAAGTAAACCGACAAGTGGCACTCTCGCTCACAATGTTGCAATTCAGCGCCTCGTAGTCGCTCAGTTCACATCGAAAGATTCAAACTAATGAGCACTGAGCACACCCTGCCCCCAGACCACTTGATCGATCATTTGTTCTGTCAAAATACCATATCGATGGCATGGTATGTGCCATCCACCAAAACCATCATCATCGTAACGTAACGATTTATCCTCGATCTCTGCGAGCTATAATTATAGTCATCGCTAGATAGCATTAGTGGTGATTACTTTCCAATAAACAGATACTTTGTTAATGCTGCACCAAAGGCATTCTCGGCTTGATACTTTTAGCCTCTATTTGTTTAGAGTGACTAATGGCGCTCCTGGGCACGATATGAATTTGTGCCCCACTGCCATTTACACGCGGCATAATTGCTCATCGCACGAGTATACGAATGAGTAAGACGTGTCACTCTGCAAATACTCGTAAAAAGGACACAAAACGAAAACAAACTGATTATTGGCGCCAATGTGGTCAACATTCTGCACAAAGGTTGCTACTCGAACTTGTACAGTCGTATCTCTGACTGCACCGAGACAAAAGGAATGTGTATAGATACAGGTGATGGATTCTTCGTTCGACTGCTGCTGCCATGAGCTGTTTTGCTGTGTTGACTGTTGACTCAGCCTGAGCGCGCCGCCACTCATGCAGTGCACTCATGCATCGAGGTGACACTGTGAGCGAGTTCCTGAGCCTTGATTGCGTTTATATGGTTCGCAGCGAATAAAGTTGATTCATTGTAATTATCGGGCGGGCTTAATGGCCAGCAATCAATATGTTTATCACCCCTGCATTTCGAATTTCGGCCAGTGTTTCCTGTGCCTCTTCGCACTCTGCTTGCATTGTCAATTAGCGAAGACTTATTCCGCTCTTCGAGTCACCACTTAATAAATGTTTTTGTTTTTGTTTTCGTCTTGTTGCGGTCCGCGGCGCGTCTGCAGCTTTTTGTTTCTGCTTTATTGGGACCACAACTTTATCAGTAATTTATCAGGGGTAGTATTTCTCGGGAAGCATTTTTGTTTGTTCGTGTGGTGCGGGTTTTTGTTTTTTTTTTTTTATTTTGGATCTCGTTTTAGTTGTCGAAACAAAATCGGCTGTTAAGTGGTCGTTATTGGAGTTGGGTCTTCGGTTGCGGCGATTTTTCGGCAAGGTTTCGATATGTGCTGCACAAATCAATTCGTTTTTAATGGAACGCAGGCATGGTTTGGTTATCTCTGTTGGGAGACGGAGACGAAACGCCGGACGAGCAGCAGATGTGATGAAACCATAACGAAGATACCGCATGGAAACGGTGCTAATTGATTTTTGATGTCTTTGCAACAAATTAAAAAAAAAACACATAAAAAACGAGAGAAAACTTTGTGAAATTGTGTGGTAAAATATTTGGCAACTCTAGCCACGGTTTTGTGTGTGGTTTTTGTGAGTTTTTTCAAACTTTTGACTCGAACTAGAAGTTTGGGACTGTTGGAATGAAATCCAAATGAAAAATTCGAAATGCTACTCGAAAAATTCCAACGGTGAAGGTCTGCATTCTGGGATTATGGGCCAGCGTGACCGTTGTGCGACTAAAGTTGCAATTTGGCACATTTTTTGAGAGCCTGCAATAAATTTGAGCTATTTTGGCCCTTTTTTTAGTGGAGATGGCGCTTTGGACATTTTTGAAATGCACTTATATTCAAATGAAAACCTTTGAAATGTAACGCAGATTCCTGTCACAGAACTATTATAGTGTTTAGCGAGCCAATGCTTCTTAAATAGCGTTAAAAAATGCAAAAATTGCCAGAATAGCTTCAGAAATGACAAATTTGATTTCCTATTATCCCGTTCTCTTGCGACTGTTCATAATTCTTCCACGGTCACCCTGATTTTGGCAAGTGCCGGATAGTGGTGGTCTTTCTGCTGATTTCAGTCGGATTTATACAGACAAGCAGGTTTACACAGACAAGACGAGCTAAAATAACGTCCTCTTGTACGAAAAGTTTGTGCTTATATCACAGCTTTGGAGAAAACGCTTCACACTCTGATTGTAGCTGAAAAGAGACGGCTCTCACTGTACGAAAAATGACATATAATTTGATACTGAAAAGAGCTTCTATATAAAGGCCAGATTTTGAACTTTTTGTACATGTAGTAGGTAATTCTAATTTTATATGTTATAGGAAATGCCATTTTGAGTATCCCATAAATGCAAAAGTATAGGCCCACCATAACTCAGCATCTCTTGTCACCGACTCCTATTACAATTAACAGTGGCAATCCCCACAACTGCAGAAGAGAGGTGTAGGATGCCCTCCCGATATAAGAGATCTAGTAACACACCTGGAATCCGATCTAAGAGAAATGCGTTGAGGTAGGCCAAGCCACAAAAGAATTCAGAAAAAAATGGCTGCTCAAATCTAAGTATACTCACTATAATCAGAGCTCTTTTTCCGTAATTTTTCAGGCGATTATCGTCGAAACGATATACCTCCAAAAGTAGCAACTAAGTGCCAAAATTACGAGTTTGAGACCTTAATCCAGTTCATTTTCCACAAATCGAATGAATGCAGACGATTGCGAAACAAATTCAGGCAGAATATAACTTCTTATGGTCATCGAAGATTCAAAAACGATATCGTCCCGACGATTATTGTTATACGGAATCTGCCCCCAGCGTTGCATGATATGTTTCTTGCATAGCCGCGTGAGCAGTGAGCTCGACGACAGTGCTCGTCTACCCTTGGGTTTCTCTCGGTGGTCAAGTCGTGAAGGTAATCTGATTGCTTCCTGGTAACGCTGGCTTGAGTTTTCTGCGGTCTTTAGTTTTGCACCACGGGATCCGGAGTTAAAATCAGGGCACTCATTCCGTAACTTTTCAAACGATTTTCGTCGAAACGATACACCTCCAAAACTAACAACCAAGCTGACGTTTGTCAAAAAAATTCGAACGGAATATAACTTATTTTGGTGATCAAAGTTTTAAGAACAATTCGTAATCTGCCCCCAGTTTAGAGTGGATGCAGCCCCGTTTGCTACAGAATTTCGAGAAATGTGTGCTTTCTACGATGCTTCCTTTTGACGTAAAGTCAAATAGCCTGCGTCCATCCCCGAATGTGAAGTCGGGTGGGATGTACTTGCATACACAAAGTATTGGCAAAGTGTTCATCCTCTCCTAATCAGGCATTGAAACAAACGTTAAGGTTTATAAAGGGTATCCAACAGTTCACAGAAAATTTGAATTTTGCGCCATTTAATAGTACAGTGATGCTAACGGAAAAAAAGATAGCAATTTGACAGCTGACATTTGGGGGTTATTAAAAATGGCGCGCTATACGAAAGAACAACGCATTTTTATAGTTGAGCAATATTTTAAAAATAATGAAGGTTTGACAGCTGCAGTTTCGAACAAAATCATCTTCAGGTGATGAAGCTCATTTGCTCTTGATGGCTTCGTTATCGTTAGTCGTCAAATTGTCGCATTTGGGGTTCAGAACACCCACGACTAATTGTTGAGGAATGAATGCATCCACAACGCGTGACTGTTTGGTACGGATTTTGGGCTGGACGCATTCTTCTTCAAAAATGTGGCTGGTAACTATTATGGTGTTCGTTTTCATGACATGATAGTCCAGTTTTTAGTGCCTAAATTATGTGATAAGATATGGATGTGACCAACATCTTGTGGTTTCAACAAGATGAAGACGGCGCCAAATGGCATACAGCCACAGAAGCAATTCAACTACTGCATGAGTCATTTCCCTATCGTGTAATCGGCCGTTTTGCGATCAGAATTGGCCATCTTGCGATTTGGCGCCACTGGACTTTTTTCTTTGGGGTTTTTTTGAAGCAAACAAGCCGCCGACCACCAGCGCCTTGAAAGAGTATATTGGGAGGTGTATTAATGAAATTCAGCCACATTTATCCGAAACGGTCATAGAAAATGTCAATAAACGAGTACGTACTTGTCAGCAAAGCCGTGCAAGCCATTTATCCGATGTGCTTTTCCCATAAAGCCCCAATCTGTATACGCTATGAATCAATACGAAAATGTAAGCTTTCTCATTAAAAATCTGTATTTTCTGTCAAAATTACATTTTGCGGCAATTATGGGACACCCTTTATGTATTAGGCCACTTCCCACAGAACCACTCCGCAACTCGTGTAAATAGTTTTTTGGCACTGTCGTCCAGAGGTGCTTGAACGTGAATTAGGCTAAGGTATGTTGACAATTTTAGTTTTTATGTTATAATCATAACTTCGCACAAGTCTACATACAAAAATATGCTGGCTCACTCCGCTGCCGGTTGCCATCACCGTCATAGTTTTTAAACATCTTTTCCCCGATCCAGTGCATTGCAGAGACGACTTAACCTTTGCAGGCCCAAAAGTTTGTAGTGTTATATATCCAACTGTCGTTGTTTTCGTCAACAGTAACATCAATCTCTATCTGAAGCCTTTTTTTTTATTTTCATCGCCATATTTCTTCGGTATGGCTTTTGAGGACTAAGGCGACTGTAGGTTAGACCAATCACTCAGACACCCAACCGCCCAACTTATGACTCACTACAGCTCCCGCACAGCTTCAAACTCTATTGGTTTCTAATTACTCGTCAGACCTGTGGGCCGTTTTATTCCCCCCTTATGCATTTGAAAAGAACAACTAATCCAGAAGATATATATGGAAAGTTACTTGTGTGTTATTGCAACGCAAAAAAAATATGCAAATCCAACAAAGGCGAATAATGCGTAACACAGAATAAGTTTTCCTGCATCATAACTCAGACTTAAGCTCATAAAATCCAATAAAACATATACGCGAAGTTGTACACTACAGCGGGCAACAGCCGACAGGCCAAAGCTGCATTGCCTATAGCACAGCCCCGCACCCGTCCACTCAAGTACCCCATATTGCAACTGCAACAATAACAAAACCCCAGCTCTGCCAGACACACCGCCATGTGCATTGTCTGCGCCTGCGTCTGGCTATGGCCATGTGGTACTACACACACACCGCGCGTTGCCATATGAGAGTTCCGAAATTTATTTCTGTTGTTCGGTTTTGATTTTTGCGTGGAGTTGTTAGGTTTCTTTTTTTTCCAACAACTTTTATCTTCGGGTGCGTATATCATTCATTAAGCATTGAACCGAGCGGAACTGTGTGACAAGCTGCAGACGCACGTGGAATATGACATAAGTGTCGGCGCGCCGGCCGCCATGATTGCCGCTGAGCTGTGGTTACATGCAGTGCTAGTTGTTGTGTGGTTGTCTGTTGCATGTTAAAATTTTGAACAATAGACCGCCCACAACATTTGACAATATGTTGATTGAGCTGAGGGGATATTATGGGGCAGATGGGGACACATATACTCGTAGCTGTTTTTGGGGAACAGTGGAAAATCACATAACCATTGGATCGTTGATAAATGATGCAATCTTCTAAATGGAGCGCGCAGCTGAAGTTTACAGGCAATTTGAATGAATGTGCGGCTATGTCAGGGGGAAGGGTTCGCGGCTTTGAGGTTTGGTATGCGGCAGTTAGGTTTTTTTATTGACAAATCTAATTTTATGACAAACTTTGGTAACGGCCGCACGATATGTGATGATTGGAATAGAGGCTGCGTTTCGGGTTATAATTTAGTGATTCGATATCTAGGCGATGATAGCTTTTTGAGAAACCTTAAGCCCTATTTTTACATACATTCCAACAGTTTAAATGTGGTGGACTTAGACGAAGGCGGTATGTGACGCTATCCAAAACTATTAAGCAGAATATATTCAGCCCTGATTATTTCTTGATGGTCAAAGTTATGAAACGTTTTGAGTCAACCGAGAACGCTTGTTTTTTTTGCAAGTTCATTTAAAGCTTGTATACTTCGCCGTTGAATCGTATCCAACAATATCTGTTGTACGCATATTGACATTTCTGTCAAAAGAGCCAAGGATAACTTCATCCGCTTTCACTTCAAGTCCGTAAAGCAAGATTACATTGACCTTTTAAAGCGCCTTCTAATTTATTTGGGAGCGGTACTCACCATCTGAAATGGTTTATCCATCAGCTAAAATGAGTTCTCAGATGTAATAGCAGAGCTGAGCTAAAGATGGTCTCTCACTGCCTTAAAGCTGTAGCTGCGTGGATTGGGGGTGGGTAAGTTTGACTGGAATTCAAAAGCTTGTAGAGCAAAACTAAGCAACAGAACTTAGCAGTAAATTAACTTTATTTATGTAGGATATGTTCCCCCAACGATTGAACACCGACTTCCCCAAGTCAGGTGATTAGCGGTATATTTATACATTGCCACCGGTCGTGTAACAAGCTGCTGACAAATATCTGTTTCAAAAGACAAGAGCAAGGCCCTGGAGTGATGTCAAATTGCGTAGGTGGCTCGCTTCCCTCGGGGCAAAGAGTCTTAAATCGTATGTCGTATTTTTTAGACACTTTGCTGTATGAAAGGACCCGACCTTAATACTAAGAAAATATTTCTGGCAACCAAATAATATTCCGGTCTTCCATTTCGATTTTTCCGTGTTGGGCCTTCTTTTAGACACAATAAACTTGGCTCCCTTAAATGATTAAGCCCATGTCGCAGGTGTTCTAGGAACAATGAACAACGTCGATCTGTGCAAGCAGTTGTACAGAACCTAGCAAGATCGTCCTCGATTTCGCCTTGACACCTTGTTTGACTTGAAAGATCTCGGTTACCAACCTTAAAGCAGCAGCAGCAGGAATAACAGTTCGAAAAATGGACAGAGTTTGAAGGTGGAAACACATTATTTAAGACCGATGTCACATTTAATTTTTTTTTGGTAGCAATTTTTTAAAAATTTTTAAAAAATTAAAAAATTGAATCAACAAAAATGTATTTGAATTGAATGGGTATGGGAATCGTGGTTTAACAAGAGTTAGAAAAAGAGAATGCTTTCAGGAGTGCTGCTACCATAAACTAAGTATTAAATACACCGCCAGCCAGTCATACCAACTAAGGCTTTTTTGTCAAAAAGGGTATTTTTTTATTTATTTTTTTTATATTTTTTTATGTTTTTAAACATTCTTAAAAACTCTAAATAATAATAAGAAAAATAATTTCAGCTTCCACTTCCAGTAGTGGATTGAAATTGGAAAAAAATTCGATAGCTTTTTATTTTTTTTATATTTGAGCTTAATCTTCGATTTATTGTTCCACTTTACCTAAAAATATATTTTTTGCATTAATCTTATTGAAAAGGGATCCTTTTTTAAAGGAGTTGGCAACGCTGCCGCAAGCTCAGAAAACTTAAGAGAATTTGCCTAGTACAAGCTGTTTTCCCTCTAAATGTGGGATGTGAAAGTGTCTTTGCTATATGTTTAAGTAATTTAAGAGAGAATTTTATTTTCAGAATTTACTGCGGCAATCTGGTTGGTGCGAGGGAAGTGGATGAAGTATCTAGCAAATATTTCTCAAGTTAGGGATTATAAAATTCATCATAGGGATTTATATTTGGTAAGAAATAAATGCATTTGCTGCGTATTTTAACAATGAATTTAAATGTGTAGGGCTAATTGGTGGGCTTGAAAGAGAGAATAGTTTTTGACCCGATTGATATAAATATTTTAATGAGTTACTCGAAGTACTAATTCTACGCAGACGAAGTCGCCGGTACCAACTAGTATGCATTATTTTTCAGGTACAATAGCATTAAAGGAAATTGAAGATTATAGTATAATTTTTGTACTACATAGGTAGCAGTTTATTATAATGAATAAGAAAACACTTCATTTAGAAGAATTTCCTGCACATAAAAATATTTCCTGACGATTCAAAAACTACGCACGTAATTGTTCAAGTTTTCACTTCTGGCGGCACTCCCGGAGTGCCATTGTTTTTTTTTGTATCGATCGTGTAGCTATGCCTGGGCTAAAACCGCAGTGGTAGCTGCATAAATAAGGCATTTACACAATAAGGCAGATCTTCTTCTAGTTATCGAGGAGATTGATTTCTCCGCGCTGGTCCGATGGCGGTCTTGTTCATCTGACAAATCTTAAAACTGACTTCGATATCATATCCAGCTTCAAAAATCGTGGCAGGTAGGCCGTCGATTACTGTAGCCCTTATGGTTGGAAAATGCTAACCTCACATCGCTCGCAACAGACCGAACTTTTGGCCTTGATTTGTATAAATTGAATAGCCTGGGAACGAGTTGTAGATCTTCTGCGTCGTTGAATAGTCTATAGGAGTACCTCTCAATAGTAGTTTAACTGAAAGGTTTCTAGCGGCAGCTCTTAAAGGTAGCTCGATCTACCATATAGCTGCAGGAATATCCCCTGTAAGCAAAAACCTACCCAATTCCCAAATAGGTTATGTCCCTCCTTTTTCCACCAACAAAGAAACTCCAGACGCCACCATGCCATCACACCTCATCTCGCCAAAACACTTTTCCTTCATTTCATTCGGACTCCTTCGAAAATTATATTTCAGACTCACTTTCGACGGTGCGCCTTAGAACTGTCTGGGCCTGCTTGCATTTGCCTCCTCCCTTTATATAGCCAGGTGGGCTACCTTCGTTACCCAGACAACAAAGCTCTTCCTCCGTCGCAATAGCACTTTCACTGCGACTCGCACAACTATTGTGTGCATTGTTCCTTCGTCTGCCAAATTGCCGCCAACAGGCTGGCGTCGTCGTCATAGTCACTCAGTCACTCACTCTGCCACTCACCATATAGCAACAACGCAACAGCCAAACAAACCCGAATCCCACACACAAAAGGCAGCGCCCAACTGGCTTTGGCTTCGTCATTGCCATTGCGGGGTCTCCTCCGGTTTGGCTTGGCGGTTCTTCAACGACGACAAAGTTCCCGTTCCACGAAGCAGCAAGCAGCGCACCGCGCACGTTCGGACCGTTGTTGGCTGCCACTTCAATCTGACACAGAGTACAAAATTGTTAACAAAAGTTGAAGTTTGCACCACGACTATAACGACGACGACGACGACGACGACAACAACAACACCGCCAGAGACGAGGACGTGGAGCACATGTTTGGAGTAGTTCAGTTCTTTGCCCGGCGAATGGCTGAACGAGGGACACAAATGATATAACAAGCCTTTTGCAACTAGGCTAGTAGTGTGTGCGTACAGGCCCATATGACATTTTTTGATTATAAATCGGGCGTCCATCCGTTGGACTGGCCAGCAACCAGCACCTCGACCACGTCGTCGATGAAGGCTTTCCGCGATCACTTGCAAATTGTTGTAAATTGTCGTCGATCCGATGGAGGTTTCTAGGTTGTACGTCGGTGGTTGTGCATGTAATAATGACCTGGTGAGGCTAATAGCAATTGATGCATTGTTTTCTGGGGCAATAAACAATTTTCCGTTTTTCCATTTGGCCAGATTAGCGAGTCGCTTACGCCGGGGAAGTTATGTAAAATGAGACAGCCTCTCGGCTAGGGTATACGAGGATAATTCTTCGGGTAATTTGTTTGGGCATTCTACATCTACTCGGGTGATCGTGGAGGTCGGTCTGTCTGTACCGCCGGCCTACGTCGTTTGGGGTTTGGGGAATTTTTATTGTGCGTCGTAATAAAAATTCCTTCGCCCCAGTGGCAGTGGCGCAAAGTTGTGCGTTCGGGGATCAGAAGTTATGGAACTGATTGACAGAGTTCGCAATGGGGCAGCTTATTATGAGGACAGGTAAACCACATGGGGAAAATAAATAAATTTTTTGGCACATAGGTACACGTTTTAGGGAGTGTTTTCATTTTATTCCATTGAAGGCTGTAGACACTTTGGATAGTGATTGGCATTCGTTTCTCGATGGAAAAGGCTCATAAAATGTATGACCCATCGGGTGATCACTCACAAATGGTGATCAGGATAAAAGAACCTTTAAAACTGGACCTAGATGGGGCCTACTGCTAAGCATGTGATTTTATACAAACTCTTCAAAATTACGCACGTGATTTGTCAAGCTTATCCTACGCCTGCTTGGTCTATCGTTTTCAACATCTTTATTTCAACAAATACAGAGGTACTACGAGGGTACTTTTGAAGGATTTTGCTTAATTTGGACTGCTCTACAGGCAGTGATGCCAAGTCAACATTCAGCGGAGCATCACTATTCCCAATCGAAGAATATTTTCAATCGAAGTACTCAAAACCTGGGTCTAGGCAGCAGTCTTTTTAAACCCGGCCACCATCAAGTTATAACCCGAAATGGCTGCCCATTAGTCGGAAATCACTAAAGGAAGCTTTGAGTTCCATCACAAAGTGGTAATCTGCCTCTAAAGTTTATATTGGCGTGCAGTCTGCAAAAAATGTGAAGCGAACAGTTTAAACTAGACTTCAGCGCTTTGCTATCTAACTCGGAATAGGTTTTCAAACGTAGGGAGCTAGAGCGTTCAATCTTGTAAATCAACTTCTTTGACAAGGAATTAAGAACAGGCCAGTCGAAAATTTAAGGACGTAGGCCCAGGGTCATATTTGGACCTGTTGTGTCAAGTATAAATATTCTCTTTAGTTTATTTATTTTCCCCAACAAGATTAAGTCCAGCAAAAAAATAGCAAATTGATTTAGCTTCATTTTAAAAACATTTATTTTCGAAATTAATATTTAAGACTAAGCTTAAGAACGTCACTTTCCGATTAACCTCTTACTAGATATGGTACTCTATTGAAAAAGTTCCAAATCGACTAAAAAAACTACCTAGGCCTCACACAAGTACAACCTCTATCACTCAGAAACTCTGTTATCTGAAGAACTTTCAGTTCATGTTAGATTGTGAGTGAGAAATTGTTGGCTCAAAAAAAACAACTCATTATTGATTTTTTAAGAATCAAATTTTTAGTTTAAAAATAAAATAAAAACAATTTTATTCTTAAACAATTTCAAAAAAGAAAAGTTATTACAAGAAAATTGTTTCGTGAGACAAAATATCCTTACAAAAATCAAATTGTTCACTCAACAATTCGTTCTTCACTTAACAATTATTATTATTATCAAGAACAAAAAAACTTGCCATACTAATGAAAAATGTTAACTATTTGTATGATAATCTGATTGAACTCCATATTTCTTAAACAAAATTGTTTAAGAAATATATATACATATAAATTTGTGTATTCTTTAAATTTAAATAAAAATGTTCACGTTTTCAACAGCATAAATAAATATTGGTGCTGCCACCCTTGAAATGTTTGTAAGTTGGTGATTATCCCGCGATGGGCTAAGAGCTCTGGAAGAGTGTCGCATAGCTTCCCAGGGACTCAAAAGCATCATATAGGTGACCACCACTCAACACTTCAGTCTATTGATAAATTTTATTTATTATCAAAGTTTGGTGTATCAAGACCATGAGACTAAAAATTCCATTTAAGATCTGAAAGAGACTGGGGACTATTCTCGAAAGCATACCTTTTTAGATAACCCCAGAAGAAAGTTAGGTCCACAGAACGAGGCTGACAATTAATTACTGTCTCTAGTATTCGCTATGAAAACAGTTCCCAAAAACTAGTCATATCTTGGGCTGTTTGCTGTTTGGACTCGACATAAAAGTGTAGATCCTTTTTCTTTCCTGTTGCGCCAACTATTTATTTATTTATTTTATCTTGGTGGGCTGTATGGACATGCGGATAATAGCACCATCTTGTTGAAATGACATGCAGACCGACTAGGCCCTATTTACAGAAACAGGAGACGAGCTACCACACAGAACCGTAACATCTCCCGCTTCGAAACTAATCGCGGGTTCTTCATATTTCAGAAGATCATATATTGTTTTTTTTTATAAAGCTTTTGTTGAAAAAATTCGCTTTGTCTGACAAAATCAATTGCTCAAAAAATACACCGAGTGGTCTTGATTTTCTTCTTCATTCAGATTGCGCCCAATAACAACCGACTTATGGAGTCTCTGACAGGCAATTGTAAGCACAAGTTCTGAGTTGCCGAACTTTTTTTTCTTCAGAACATTTGTGAGAAGTTTTCGCACAGTTGCAGTCTTGAAATCTTGTGAAAACCGCACTTCTGTCGATTTTACATTGCAAAAAGCTCTCAACGACAGTTCCACTTTTGGACTTCCGCACAATTCCGTTTAGATTTCCACACCAAAGAGTGGTCCACTTCGCCAAAATGGGAAAATAGAAATATCCCCCCCCAAAGAGATACGTTAATGTTGCCCAAAAGTGATTGTTGCGCCAACACTCTCTCATATCCGCCTATCCGTTTGCATGTCGACTCATTTGGGCACAAAAGAGAAACTATCCGCGCGCAGTCCTTTCGGGAAACTTACCGCAACCACTATCTGTTAACATCTCTATTCCTCCACAAGAAAAAAACAAAACAACAACAAACATCTGGAGAGAAGGAAGGGGGAGGCAAAAGACCATCATCACACCATCATCATCAATTCCCACATTGCACCGCAGCGCACTCCTGAGAAAAAGTATCCGTTATACGCTATACGAATACGATTCGCGGGCTCAACTCCATCGGGAGAACGCACACCATTCGAGCGGACCAAGCATCGCCACGAGCACGACAACATAAATAATTTGATCTACAAAATAGTACAAGTTCAAAGACATAAATTACATAATATTAGGTTAACTCGCATCACACTAAACGCTTCCCAGTTCCAAAGTGAGTAACAACAGCAGCCGCGCCGTCGCAGATGCAACACAAATACAACACAGCACCAGTACCACTAGCAGCTAGCGCAGCCTCTGACTCTGACATCTAAGCCCAAGATCAGATGCTGGTTGCTGGCAATGAAACCGCTCCGCGCCGCCGTGCCGTGATCGTCGCCAAGAATACTCGCTGCATGCACCATCGCACACACACACCGGTCGGTGGGTCTTGTCTTTTTTGTGCGTATACTGCTGGTGGCGCGGTCCAACCATATGTTGCGCGCATGGTAGTAGCTGCAAAGATCATAGATCAGAATTTCCAGCTGAAGACGGACGGCTGGAAGTCAACTTGGTCAAAACCATCCGCCACACAATTGAATTCCATTACAGATATTTATGTGGTGCTGGTCGGACGGAAGTGCAGCAGCGGGACGCACGCACAACAGAGCAGCGCGCACCATTGTCAGTGCTGCTATATAGTTGATCAGGACAGACAGAAGACGAACCATTAAATTTCCCAATTAAGAAGCACTTAAAGACATCATGCGAGGCTAACCTGTCAGAAGAGATTTTCGTTTTTCTCGAAGCGCTTGGCGCTGTCAAATTGTGGTCTACCTCTGAGGAATACTGAATGAAATGCGCGCGCAAAGAAATGTCCATCTCAGGCAAAACACAGTCAGTCATGCGGACTAACAGGACGTTGCTGCTTTGTCCAGTTGCTGCCGATTGCTGTTGGTCTACCAACAGATGTATATCTGTCGTTTGCAGACGATTGCATTTGTGTTCCTGATTGTTTTTCTGTTTGTAAATATCACTCTCGACTGGGGCAACCCGAAATCGTGCTGATCCTGCAAACTGTGCCTTCTGCCTTGTGAGGGGATTCGCTCTCAAATGGGTTCCATTTATTGGGACTATGCAAAGAAATAACAAAAGGATATAGGACTGAAGAAGGATCACGGCCACGGAACTCTTTGCGTGTCCAGACAAAGAGGTGTGAACTATCGGTTGGAGTGAACAATTTTTCGTATCTTCGCTGTGAACTTTATTTGTTTTGGGGTACTGTTGGCTATTGTGTTGGGATCCACCGGTGAGGTGTGAATGTCGCCCACAAATAATAATGGTCTTATTTATAGACCCCGACGTCGACGCTTGAAAGTGAGTCATTTACGAAGGCAGGCAGCTTGCGGATGTTGCTCCTATTTGGTTAGGCACCCTTCTCTCCAATTATGAAGCAGTTCTAACTGACAACTTCCGATCGGGTGGGACTAAAAGTTGATACTTCTTGAAGCGAACTTCGCAATTAGCGCCTCTTCAACTTGACGCCATCCTCAACCCCTGATGAAGACTTTTACTCTCTCACTCTGTCTCTGTCTCTGTCTCTGTCTCTGTCTCTGTCTCTGTCTCTGTCTCTGTCTCTGTCTCTGTCTCTGTCTCTGTCTCTGTCTCTGTCTCTGTCTCTGTCTCTGTCTCTGTCTCTGTCTCTGTCTCTGTCTCTGTCTCTGTCTCTGTCTCTGTCTCTGTCTCTGTCTCTGTCTCTGTCTCTGTCTCTGTCTCTGTCTCTCTCTCTCTAATCTGCAACAGATTTGACACACGTTAAGGCTCGATTTTATGACGCGCGCCCTCGTTGGACCCCGCACTGTTGACAGTACCCCCAAAACCATTCCCACATTTATTGGGTCGTAAAAATCCCTCAAAGTGGTATTCGATTATTTCCTGGAATGCAGCCAGTTGACCCTCCCCCCCCCCCCCCCAATATAAAGACACACTGATTTCGGCCAAAGCGAGTATCAAATAATACCACACCTCGCTGGTGTCCGGTCTATGGTGCGCGCCGGTGGTTCTGCATATCCTTCCAGTAAATTATAAACGAATTTCCCAAGTCCGTCGACTGAACGTTCATGCGACCACACTGATGGCGATCGCGCCAATGCCTGAGAGACTGGCAACTGGCTCTGGACGTCTATAAAGCCAAGATTTATGTAATTGGACAGTTTCTATTCGGTACAAACTCTGTGATTTTATTGACGTTCCGATATAGGTTACGCTGACAATAATCTGCTCTACGAGGCGGCGGACACTTCTGCGTTCGCATCGTTCGCACTTTGAAATTGTCACCGCGCGCGCCGTGTACGCATCCGCCTGGCAGGAGGGCGAGGAGAGTTACACTGCCATCCGAAAACGGACACCAAATGTATGATGGGACGAGGCGACGGTACATAAAATCGTTAACCAACCGAATAACGCTGGTGCGTGCGCGTCCGTCCAACAAAAACCAACAAACTGGCGGCGTGAGGTGAGTGGCAGTGGTTGTCTGTCTGTCGGTCGGTCGGTCGGCTCCGCGTTTGCTTGTTTTACGAGAATCTTAACCAGAAAGTGCGCAATAATTTTCCAATTTTATTCTTGTCAATGAAGAAGACGTTTTATGTGTTATCTGTTAGATTTTTATGTCGTTACATTTGGTATGGTGGTGGTGGTGGTGAATGGTAACAGTGGTAACGGTGGGGCGAACACAGAGTCAATAATGGATGAAAGTTTGTAAACTTTTTATCTGATAGTGTTCGCCTAGTTTGAGGGATGAAGGCATACTTGTCCATAAGTGCATATACCTTGTATGCGGACCTTTAGGACTTATTTGTCAGGAGAAGGAGAGTAATTGGGTAGGTGCCAGCCAATGGAGTCTTTGAAAAGAAGCAACTCGAACTGTGAACTTAGTTACATCTTAGCCATTATCCTTCCATTAGAGGTAAGCTTCTTCCTTGTTGAGCTGATCCGTTCTAAACCTATAACACAATACTACAGGTCAGTACCATTAGGTAGAAGTTTGTACCAGCCTGCCAAGCTTTATTCAACATGTGGGTGACCCAACTTTGGTACTTTGCAGAGCCTCTAAAGCCTTTGCAAAATCGAACTAAATTCTAAAATTAGTACCTACCTGTCAGCGATGATGCGACGAAGTTACTTAACGACGAAAAGTGCGCAACGGACAGCTACAGCTTCAAGTTACTTAAAGATAGAACGATTTCTGCGAAATTATAGCTTTGAGGTGGGAGGAGGTAGAAGATTTTATGAGTTATTATTAAAAGGGGAATCCAAGTCTTGGAGCACCCAGACCAATCCCGATCGATTTTACTCCAAAAGCTAGAAAATCATACATCACATCCTCCACAGGTGTCCGAACACTTTTTACTCACTTATCCATATTGACTCCTATTAGGATTAGGGATCTTACCGCCGATACTGACTGCTTTGAGCAGTTAGAGGCTACCATTCGCACAACACCGCTTCGATTGTCTGATTGTCGATTTTTGTCGTACCGATTGTAAGCGCAGTGGCTAAATGGCTTGGTGGTGGACTACTAAGCGAGGCATGAGTTGCTGATTTACATACCCTTACCCACAAAAGAAAGAACAAGGCCACATGCGGTGCCTTCCTGCTGCGTATATTCACATTCAAATGAAACAAAAGACAGTAGAGACAAGGCGTCATTGTTTTCAAATTTCCCTTGGCTTTGGGTTTTCCTAGCCTAAATAAATGTTTCAGCGGTTGGTTATCACATTCGGAATGCCACTTAAGCCGCAAAGGTAAACATTCATTATCCCTGTCACAAATGACCACCAAATTGCAACTAAAACCAAACTTTTAAAGCCTCGTTGCTTGTAAAGGGTGGGCCATTTTAATCATAGGTTATTTTGACACTGACAGTTGTTTCCCGCTCGAAATCTTGACATAAAGTCAGTATCATACCTCCCCGGAATGAAATGATTCGCTTTACGCTTGAACAAAGTTGGGAAATATTGAAAACTTATTTCCAAAGTGAGTGCTGTGTAGCCCAAACAGTGCGTTTTTTTGAAAAAAGTTTTGGCCGTAATGAAGCACCCACCGCGGCTGCTGTACGCAAGTTTGCGCAAAAAGTTCGTGAGACTGGTATGCTAGTGGACAACACTCATGGCCCCCGTCGTCGTACGGTGCGCACAGACGAGATTGTGTCTTTGACTGAGTGACAGTTTGGTGCGGATTGTGGAGTTGTGGCATCATTGGACTATTTTTCTTCGAAAATGAGGCTTGGAACAACGTATCGGTCAACGGTGGGCGTTACGGAGCCACGTTAACCGGCTTTTTTTTACTGAAATTGAAGACATGGACTTGGACGACTCTGGTTCAAGCAGAATTGCGCGCCATGCCACACCGCCCTTGCCACAATCGATCGTGTTATCAGCCGCCTTGGCGATGTCAATAGGCCGCATCGGAGCTGCGATTTCACCCATTTGGAGCCATTTTTTTTATGTTGGGAACCGTGAAGAACCGATGTTATGCCAACAATCCGGAAACGATTCAAGCGCTTAAGGCCAATATCATCCAACCAATCCATGACCTACAGTCTGAGACCATCAAATTTCTTCTTGGAAAATTTGAGTGACAAAATGCGCTACTGCGTTCATTTTATAAGATTAAAAAAAAAACTTGTATTTGGCCCACCCTGTTGTATTTTAAAAGGACACCACATCTTCTTCGTTTGGCTTAAAATCCAGGGCAGCTCCCATCTCTGCACTCTGGACGACAAATGGCATTTAGAGCCAATCTATTTGCGAACGCATTTTTGAAATACCTCAATAATTGGCCATAAGGAACTCTGTTGCTCAATTGGATGTTGGGCCTTAGGAACTACCTGCCAACCTGCACGATGCAGTGAAAGAGTTCCAGCCACACCAAGCTAATCTACTCTGCGCCTCAAAAACAAAAGAGTTCCATAGCGAACTTGTTTTGGCAAAAAAAAAATAAAGAAAAAAAAGAAAACACCTTTTAATGTCTTCCTCGACTTGAGCGTTCGGTCAAACACTGACACAGTATGGGTTCCAATAAATGCTAACGGTACAAGTGGTACGGCAGTCTCACTCGAAGGAAATCGTAATAAATCGCGTCTCAGCTCATTAGGCGACCAGGGCCAGCGCGCACAATTTCTAGTAAGTAATCTTCTTCACCCAGGATGAGACATGAGGCGGCTGGTAAATGGAGGCAGTGGCACCCCGATGCCGGTGCAACTCATTTACGCTGCCCAAAACAAACAAACACTCAGCGTACAAAACCGACAGATAATTCCTCATTTGGTGCACCACAGCCTGATGGTGTCTCGCTCTCTAGGCACCACATAGACCTTTATACCCGCAGCCATGCAAATTAAATTGGTCAAGGAAGCAGCAAGCGCACAGAAAGAACACGAGGCAAAAGCAAAACGTCCAGCCAAACCAAGCGACTTCTCCAGTCCAGTAATTAGGCAAAAAGTTCACACAGAGAACAAGACTCGCGAAAGGCACTTCTGTCGTTGCACTATAGTCCCGTCCGTAGTAAGGTGCAAGATCTCTCTCTCTCTCTTTCCTTCTTTATGCCCAGCTAACATTGAATTTCACACTTGCCTCCTGGCTTATGATAATAAATTGCGAAATTACATCCTCCGCGAGAGTGGAGCGGCGAGCGGCGAGCGGCGGCGGCGGCAGCGGACCAGCCCCAGTAGAGAACGGATGAGACACCAAAGGCAGGGGTTCAAACAAAGTAATAATTTTGTAATTTTTATGACATTTGTCGTGTTAAATAAATACCCAACAATTTTCGAGGTGTGTTTACACACTAGTACACCGGTATATTGGATTTGCTAAATGTGACAGTGACAGCGGCGGCGGCTAAATAATCTTGTTCTAGCGAAGGGGAAATGTGGATTAGTTTGGCCAACTGTCCATCAGTTTGGCTATGTTATGGGAATTCCTTGGGCCAGAGATTATGTCGAGATCTACGGCAGGCAATAAAATCCTGCAAGTTGTAGGAACCCAACAGGAAACGCGAAATTCATGGCTTTATCTTCTGTGAGCGAAGGCGACACAAGAATTCCCTTCCCCCTATCAGGTGTAGATTTGACGGTGCATTTTACAGTCAATAAGTCGTAAGTCGTCCTGTGCGTCGACTTTTTTGTTTCTTAAGTATCTTCGACTCCATTAATGCGGTTCATTTTCTAATGCGCTCTTTAAACACCCCAGCCACACCTCGCAGGTGATTTTACAACTCTGGAGAGTCGTTAAAATTTCAGCTCAAAAAAAATCTCGATCTGCATTTGGAGACAGAGCACAAGAGTAGATATATGCTGTCCCGCTTTGGTGGATGATGGCGATGCGACAGTGGTGTTTGTTGGTGTTAACTCATAAAATCAAATCAAGCCCCCTAGCGACTAATGATGTAACGCTGGTGTCACATTTAATTGCCACCTTGGTGCTGCAGTTATAACAAATAAAAACGTAATAGAGCTGCGAAGCAGGAAGAGATAAAATATTGATTTTATTGAGTGAGCGGCACTATGCAATGTACTGCCGATGTGTGGGTGGATGTGTGCGTGTGGATTTCTATTGGTGAGTCACCGAACGAGGTTGTATATCGAGCCAAAGTCGAATTTTTAAGGACTATTTTCACAGCAAGACGGGCTTTAATACTAACAGCAACGTTAAGGGAGCTTGGTAAATAAATTGAGGCACTTACTTTTGGAATAAAAAGAAACGTTGGTCGACAATAGATTATAGATAGTCACGGCTTTTGAATGCATCGCTTGACAGGACAGAGGCTGCTTCAGAAAACATGCACAAATTCAACACAATGAAAAGAAACGTTTTTGCCATATATTTCCCCTCTCAGAATAAAAACTTCGACAAAAGCTGTAGACCGAACGTATAGTGGCAGCAACGTGATAAAGATCAAACCAAATCAGCCTTCACCGTTTCAGTAAAGCTGCCAACTGGAAGTGGTAAGTCTGAAAAGTTGGACTTTAGCAAAGGAAAGCATTCGCTGTTTCAAGATTTGCATTTGCCTACAGTTCTTTCAAATATAAAACGAGACCTCCGGCTTTGCTTTATTTACACTACACGGAGATCCGGTTTGTCAATGGAACTTTGTACCTCCGGTATACTGAATAAAAGTCCTTGTAGTTGGTTCAGTTCTCCAAAAACCTTTTCTGAAACTTACTTTGCAAATTTATGGACAAATTGGTACCCCTGGACAACAGTGCGACCTAAACCACAGCATTTTTAAAGACTTTACACTCTCGGACTAGTTTGGGTGCTCACTAAGCTGGCACTTTTTAAAATACTGGCGGAAATCGATGCACAACTTTTTTTTCAAAAAGTAAGAAAGGCCTTACTTGGTTGTCAGTTTGACAGACTAAGTTTAAGTTGAGCTCTTCCTTATAACAAATATGTCTTGAGGTGGAAACCAAAACGTTTTGGCTAGAATCTGACTGTTGCATGGTTATTTTAATAGGTACACTAGTTTCGAAGAAGTTATGGAAGTAGAGCGGCTGTCACTTGTCCTCCAAGAAAGCGTTAACTCGGCACATTCAAAATTTTAAAAGTCCCAAGTCGAAAGATATGTGTGCAAAGATTGGTCTGAAACGTTGCTTTTACTACGTGGGACGTATACTATTCAAATGCCAGCTTAAAACTCGGTCTAGAAGTTCGTGACTAGGTTTGAAGGACCTATCCATAATCTTCATCTGTTCGAAAACGTATTAATTCAGACCAAAACAAATTTAATGTTTGTGAACAGGACCTTTAAATGTACACATTTTTGACAGAAATGCGGAAGAGAGCCTGACTTCTTTGGCGTTGATGAAAATCGGTCAGAGTATCGGTCCACGACTTCCGCCGCCGATTTTAAAAAAGATCTTCAATCCAGTTCAGTATTAAATTTATTTAAATATAGTTGATAAACCAAATTCTTTACACATTTCCTGATCATTTTCGATTGATTGATTCTGCTCATTTCAATTGATATAAGTAGAGGTACCTACTATTAGTTGAAGCCGACCATATAGGGTTTTCCAAAAAAGAGGTGTTATTTTGGTATTCAAAGAAAAATGTAATTTTTTGAGATAAATGATCGGATGTTTATTTCATAATAAAGAGGAAGGTATGCCGATAATAATGAAAAACAACATTAGCCAAATGGCCACCACGAGCGCGCATACAGGACCATATCTTCTTCATGCAATTTTCCATAACCAAATCGCAAAGTGGCTGCCCTATGTCCTCGTTAGCCTCACAAATTTTATCTTTGAGGTCTTTAATCGACGCTGGGCTGTTGGCGTAGACCATATCTTTTACGAGGCCCCAAGGGAAGAAGTCGCAAGGTGTTAAATCACAAGATCTCGGTGGCCAATTGTGAATACCTCTTCGAGAGATAACACGGTCCGGAAACTTTTCCCGTAAAAGATCAATGGTTTCGTTGCTTGTGTTTTTCACCATTTTTGTAGCGAATTATAATAATTTCAATGCGTTGTTGAAGCGTGTATCGTTCCATTTTTAGTAATGGCGTAGTTTCTATTTGTCAAATGTCAAAGAATAAAAGCTTCAAAAATGACAGCTACCGAAATAGCGGGTCATTCATAATAACACCTCTTATTGGAAAACCCTTTATTTGAAATGGTCGACTATTGTCAGTCTAGATCCTTTGTCGCAGTAGGTGTCTTGTTTCTTGTGGTCTATGTAACTCGTGTGAATTCTGCTAGAATTTTGCTCACAAAAATGTCCTCCATTTCGAGAAATCACTGAAAATAAAGTACCAAATAATAATGACAAAATTCAATTTTAAAATTTCAATAAAAATAAATGAAATGAAATTTATCAATAAAACTGAAGTTTTATCAATTTGAACAGTATTTTGTCAAACGGATAAAACGTTTACTACAAAACTACTTTGTCACATTAACCAAACACAATTTTCAGTTTAAAAAATCGATGTTTTGTCAATTGAACAATTTTATTGTTGAATTAAGAAAGTTCTTGTTATATCCATTAAAACAAATCACATTTGCGAAATTGACAAAACTTATGCAAAATGTTTGTTGAAATGAATATTTTTGTTAGCAGATTTGATTTGAATTAATAACAAAAGTAGTGTTAAATTGAAAAATATAATTTGCACAGGGTAATCCTTTTTGTGCAATGCTTCTGATGGCGTCATTTATTATTTGACACACGAAGCAAAGTAATTTGTTAATGTGCATACAAATTCCCTAAAAAAGTGAGTTAAAATATTAAAAGTAAATAAATCCGTTTATGGATGAGGACAGGAAAAATGGAAAACATGTTAACGACCCCTCATAAATTGGTAAGAATTACAATTTGGTAATATAGGATTGTTTAATACGCATTTGATTATCATATATTAAATAGATAAAATTTGACTTCAACGTAATGCTCCCGGATTCTTCAACTAAAACTAAAACACGCAACTTTAAATATAGTAAAGGAGATGACTTCATCTACATCGTTTTGTGTTTAAGGTATAACGGGTGTATTTATTTTCAAGATAAATAAAGGCATTCGGTATCATTATGTCTTAAAAGTAATAGCCTTTTTAATTATTTAATTTTATATATGCATATTTTGATATTTTTTATGTTGTAAAAATAATGTAATGGAATTTCTTAAGTTCCTTTTCTTAATAAATCTAATTATATATCATTTATTAATACCTAATGCTATCCACAAAACAATTTATTTGTTCAATTAACAAATTAAAATTATGGAACCGAGATAATAATTCTATATAGCCCAGCAATATTCTTATAGATTCAACAAAAGACAACTGTGGTACTGACGGCTTATTTCTGTAATATCAACAATATTTGCTGTTGATTTAACAAAATGGCAAATAGTTTCTATGGTATTAACAAACAAAAGATAAAGTTTGATAAATGTCTTCGCAAAATCAACAGCGTTTTAAATTTAAAAAAAAAAAATGTCAGACGCAGAAATAAACAATTTTTGTAATCACAATCTTTTTGTTATCACAACAAAAGTTTTAAGACAAGATAAAACTTATTAAAATTTTGTCATTTGGATAGAAACATTTTGTATATTGACAGAAAAAATTGTTGAATCAAGCCTCATTTTTATCAAGTATACCAGGGTTTTATTTTCAGTAAGGTACTGTGGATGACTCTCCCCAATTGAGGCCAATACTTTGAGACCTCTATTGAGACCGAATACAATAATAACATCTACAGTGGAATGTTGCTCTCCATTATGGGAGCGAATAGAGGCGGATTACATCTGATATAGGGATAACCCCGGCAATTTTGTCTTTATCCCGAGCTTAACCACTAGAATGAGCCGATATTCAAATTAGCCGCGGCACCTACATTGATCTGCACCAGTGCGCCGCAGTGCCTCTCTTCCACGAAGCTGTCCATAAACAACAGCGCGGCGTAATTATTCTTCTTATCGCACTTCCTGCTAGATTCACCTCGATTGGTATACATAGAGCCAGTCGGAAGCCATTTTCTTGTTCGCCACGGTTCTAGGCACAACACTGTGTAGGTAGCATACCCATTTGACAAAAGCACCATCACAGGCTTTGCTCTGCGTCGTCGTCGTCGTCCGCGTTCAACATCGAACACATCAATCGCTGAAATTGCAACAACGATGTAAATTGTCTTCGTGGTAATTTTGACCGGAGGGCGTCTTAAAAAACAGATATGCGCCCCATTCCGAGGTCGAGCGACTTTACGTCGTCGTCATCAGGGAAGGACCAACCTGCAGAAGCAGCCACAGCAGCAGCAGCAAGTGGCATCCGCAACATCTTTGTCTCGTACACAGCCAGCGCAACCTGATTATTGTTATTAGCGATTATTGATATTCATCCGGTCGAAAATTCTCCAGGGATAAACCACTCTTCAAGGAGCGCATTTGCATGTATAGTCCTTCGCCGTCCGCCTCCCCGCATAAATGCATTGCGTTCCACTACGCGTAATTTGTGGTAACGATTTTTATCGGAGCCTTTTGATTAGGACACCAAAGGTCTAGTGTCCGCCGTCCCTCTCGCTGGATTTTACTTCATTTTTTTTATTTTTGTTTCCTTTTCCTGTGCTGATGCCCTTCGGGTGTACTTGATCCGTGGGTCCCTGGCTGGGTATGGCTACTTCAATTTGTGTGCTGTTGCTGGTCAATTCGGTAAAACATCATTGCGGGACAAGTTTATGTGTGCGTTGAAGCTCCGCGAACGTAAATTTTATCTATGGCACATCAGTCTCTGGTGGTGGTTGGTTGGTCGGTCGGTGGTTACATCGCGCGAACAACCTCCCAAACGCAGCAGATAATCATAATGAAGATCGACTTAAAAGGGGTTGGACTGCAGGCGAACAAGTTGTTCGGCCGTCCGCTCGCCCGATAAGCATCGGTGCAGTGCTAAAGTAATGATTGCTAATTGCGGTCCGCGCACTTGGCCTGTAATTCCGAAATTAACATCGCTCCCTCTCTCTCTCTCTCGCTCTCGCTGTTTTGGGTGTGTTTCGAGTGTTGACCCAAAATGGCCCTGAATGCAAGGACCCGCCCTATATTAGCACCAGGCACAGAACAACTAGCCTCGGATAGAGTTGCCTGCTTTATTGTCCAATGGGATGACGGACCGCTCAAAGGTCTGAGCGGAGCACACTTGAGAATTTGAAAAAAACACAAACCAGCCGAGATTACGACTTCACACCGCTGCCGGATGAGACAATGACGAGTCGCCTAAAAGGATATCACTGCGCAATTAGTATCTCGAGGGCTAGTGTAAACAAGAGTAGCCCCGAAGGTGTTAACTTGTTTGCCGCCACTTGAGCCCAATACTAGGTTTCAATTAGCGAGTGCCGAGTAATGGGAAAAAATAATAGAGTATATAGAGCGGACGGCGCAGTCGGGGCCTTTTGGATTCTCAAGGGTCCGACAAATTTGGAGCAATTGTGTGCCTCAAGAGGGTCTAGGTGTGACTTCGGTTTCGGTTTTATTGCATAACACTATATGGACTGTGGGATGAGGTCGAAGAGATATATGGCCGCAAGCCGAGGAATGCATCCTTTGGCAGGTAAATAGGGAAATTGAAAGGAGACCGCCATTGCAATGAAACTAATAGAATTAGTCCTTGAAAAGTCATTGTCACGGAAGAGCCGTGACGAAGTGCATGCGTCATCAGCGAGACTTATGTGGGAACCGTGTGCTGCGGCAGCTTGGAATCCCGAAGGTGTTGATTGCGATTATTACCCGATGGGTGGTGTGGTATGATATGGTCCACTGGAAGTAGGTATATGAGACCCCCTGGAATTTGAGGCAGTCAAAAGGGCGGTATTGATGGAAGGTTTCAAAGTCGAGGTAGGTATGCCAAAACTCAGCTTCCAATTGATTCGTACATTTTGCAATATAAAGTGCCCTGTCACAGAACTCATAGATATGGTTAAATGATGTGTGTGTAGATCACGTAAGACGATAGTTAGATAGACGTCAGATAGATATCGATTTTGAAACTTTGTTGACTACAATTAGTTGTTTTCAAGCCGATTTATTTTTGATCGTCATAATTTTTCAATACATTTGTGAAGTATCAACTAGATGAAGCTCTACAACTCGTAATTTTTGCTAGTTTTCGAGGTCTATTGTTCGAACGATGGTCGTCTCAAAAGTTACGTGATTAGGGTCCAGGCTTTGGAAGTCGTACCCGACATATCGTTTAGCGTGTGGAAATTTTTTTCCAAAATCAATTACGACGTTTGTGAGGGGCAAACAATTTTAACATTTATAAACAACAACCTGCGGCAACAGTTTTAAAAAAGTAACCAGCGCAATAAACCTCGAAATGGTCGAAGAGAATGACACTTCTTAAACCCTTTTCGACAGTGCCGATAGTATGTTTTCGACCGAGAAACGACACTGAACTTCTATTATTATTGGACCTTGGGACAATTTTACCCAGGGTCACTGTCCAGATTGTTCCATCTCTAGTAGATCTGCATAACTTAAGGATAAGGCTGTCAGTTCCATTAGCTTAGAAGTAGGTTCCAATGCTTCTATCTATTATTCGTTTCATCTTATTGCTGACGGAACTCTCGACTTCCAGCTCCCTCCGGTCTACCTTACAGAGGGGTATTTTTTTTTAAAGTCAACTCATACTTTAGGACAGCAGCTATGGTGGTCTACTGCAACATTTGAATTATATTTTCTTTAGAATCTTTTTTTTTTTAGACACCTCTTCATCGTTCCGGACTTTTTTTTATTCACACGTGCTGCCCACGCCATCCTCCTTTCTCTATGCTCGTGCACTGATGCAGCTCCGGCCAGATTTTATCCTCCTCCAGGTGTGTTCCCAGAACTTTGTAAAAAGCTTGAACATGCTCGTGCTTTTAACGACGTGAAAATTTGAGTAAGAAAGTACATAGTATTCAAATTTTTCAACTTATATTTCGATGTATATATACATAATTAACATGGAACAACATTTGTTTCTTTTTTAAATAAGAATCGGCCTACTTATTCAGAAGATGGTTTTTTGAAAGCGGGTGTCAGCGGCAGTTTTTTAATGCTGTATGCGATACAAGCATACTTCGGCCTTGAAGCTAGTTTTACAGTCTGAGATGTCACGTGACATGTGTCTCTAATTGGGAATATTTAAGCATGGAGTCATTGTAATCGTGCTGTAATTGTTTTCGTTGAGTTGTTTGGGAAGTTATAGAAAAAAATGGCATCGAAAGTGGTCTGCGCGTACAGAGTCACAGTACAGCTAGTAGGATGGAAAAGTTTAGTCCGAAAGGTTCCCGGTTCAGCCCCCAATAAAATAACAACTTTAGGCCCTCTTATATCTGGAGATATGACTTTCGTTAGAATACTGAATTGTGTCACCCAAATTTCTGTATCTGCCTGTAGCAGTCCGTTTTAAGGCCTCATTTCGACAGAAATAAATTACTATAAAACATAATCATGCAAAGTAAATCATATTCAAGGTAGGTACCCTGCAAGTCACTTTGAGGACCCCTCTAGATCTTGCAATACAGTAACTAACAAGACATAAACATTGAATTTAAAAGACCGAGCTCCAGAGTGGCAAATGAAGCCAGTTATATATCGAATTGTAAATTTGGGACGTGACGGTCTAACCAAATTTGAATTGTGGGGCCGGAAAGTCAGTGCCCAATTTATCCCAAGAGTCTGCGAGTTTTCAAAAGAAGTGCTTGCAAAATGGGGCTGACATAACGAAGCATATTATGCCGTCATTGGGGTATACCGCCATAAATATCGGCAACGCGAATATAACGTGACGATGGACACAGATATAACTTTGAAGTAAAACTGGTTACCTGGGTTAGGCTTTCACAGCGTAGAATGACATCGGCGGCCCTGAGGTAAAGGGAGAGGCATCGTCTAATCAAGAATATTTGGGACGGTATTTAGCAACGCTATCAAAGGTGTATACTCAAATTCTGTTCATTTTGCGAAATTCCTGATCCTTCTCCACTCCACTCCCATATTGAACAGGCTTTCCAGTTACCACTAGCCCTCAAGCCTCGCATCTGTATATCTGTATCTGTTAGAGACTCTACCCCTAAAGCTAATATCTACGAAATTCAGGTCACTCGCTAGCAGGATCAACGCACAAAGTCCATGACCAACAGACCAGATATATACCCACTGCCCACACAATCGTCATCGTTAGGTCGCCAAGCGTGTCCAACTTCCACTGCAAAGGAATTTTTCGTTAAGCGTTGCCCAAGTGAGTTTTTGGCATGTGTTATGGTCACAAATGTCCAGAGCCAAACAGTAAACTATTGCTAAAGAAGTTGTTAGGAAGAATGATCACCGTCCTCGTCGTTGTTGTCCACCTCGTGCCTGTGTGCACAGACATCTCCCCACCGGCAATATACACGCGCAGCCGCACAACTCATCTACAACTAGGCGACTGGACTGACCAGTTCGCGACTGCCAAAAACCAAACAGTGACTGCGCTGGCACTATATGGGATTGAGTTTGTTTGTCTATCGGACATCGGACAATTTGGGAACGGATTACAAAGAAAAGTCACTCCTTAGGTGGACCTTCGCTAGGCCTAAGAACTCCAATTAGAGTTTTGACATCCAAACTGACCGAAGAAGGCTACACGGATTGATGAAAGTTCGGAACCTACAAGGCGATCGGGAAAATCTACAAGAAAACAACTCCATAAAGCGTCGTGGGGTTCCTTGTACGACATAAATAAAACTCAGTTGCCTTGGACCGTGGCAACAATGTTGCGCACAACCTGTGGCGATGATGCCACACCAAGTGAGTCTATAAATTATGACTGCATTGTCTCGCAAGCGGTCTGCACAGTGCAGTTTCAATTATATATTTTTTGAGATATTTTTCACCCCTCTAAGTACTGACCGAGGGCAGGTTTTTAAATATATGCGATCGTATCGCATTGGGAGGACTTTATTGTGCGATGAAGATGTTAAGGCGATGGCATTGTCTGCGGAGCTCGCCGAGTATGGCGATGAATGTTACAAAGTTGGCATTGGCGTGGTCGCCACGAAATTGAGGCGAAGTTCGTTTGCACCAGCGCATGCATTCAAAGTTGGAGATGTGCTTGTGACTGCTCTGGATGTGGATCGAAAAGGGTATCATAAGTTATGACAGTCCCAGCTCTGTTCCAATCAGCAGGCAGTTTCGCTCGAACTGAGAAGTGTTTAAAATGGGAGAGACAGATATTGGAGGGTAGCCACCTAGGATAAATAAGAGAAACAGGTTCGTAGGCTTAGCTCCTCACAACCACTCGTCTTGTGTGAGTTGTCCATTTTTGGGACGAATTTTTGGGGATCTCCAACTTTTGGCCGAGTCCAAACGGCTAATTGAAGAGCCAGTTATACTCTCGGATGTTTGTCAGGCGTACACAAGTGGTGTCGCTGTGTAAAAGCAACCTTAAGATGGAACTTGATTTTTTTGGGGATCGAACCTGGGACCCCTCGCTGAGTAGTCCACTACACCAATCCCTAAGCTAATGCGAACGACCACTGAAAAAAAGACGAACCATACACCGACGACAACTTTTCCGAGAGTCTCTCGATACACTCGACGGAAGCGACCGCTCGTTTAGGAAGACCTTGCCCTTAGGTACTTGCAGCGCCTATGGTCCAACAGTCAGTATAAGTAAAAAATAACCAACAGCCTCCCACCCAGCCTATAGTCCAACAAGACCTTGGACACCTAACCACTTATCACATATCCAATGCCAGACACATTCTAACAAACCGCTTCCCCCTCCACGCTCCACCCAGTGGCATACAAGTGAAAGTCCAACCATACCTCGTCTGGCCGCCGACAGTCGTTCGCTTATCGCCATATGATGCAATATCCTTGTCAACGTTATCTCAATCACCACAAATCATATTTGCCCCGATTGCGAGCGCCTTTCAATTGTTAACCTACTTCCAGATCACAACCCAGTCAACAGAGCAACACTCATCATTCACCAGTCAAATGGGCCGCAACCAAAGTATGAAAGCTTGGACCAACAAACAACAACATACCAAATGCGACAGACCATGGCGGCACCAAGTAATCTTATCCGTACGACTTCTATTGATTCCAATAACTTACCACTAATTAGCCACTTAATTACGTCAGGCCGGGGAAGAGCGCCCGCTGCAATCGCAAGCGCCCAGTCTTTCGGCGAATTGACTCGTTCCAGGCACAAAATTATGAGTGGTGACGCGCAATTTAACCCGCAACGATGCTTTACGCGCATACTCTCCGCATCGGCACAGTGCATGTGCGGATAAGCTGCCGCAAGTCAAATCGAGGCCTATGACTGAGGTGCCTACTTAAAAACACTGAAACGTGATAAATTTCGCGTTTTGCGTTATCTGGCGCAGACGACTGTGAGCTGCGACTACTGCTGCACTGTTGATAGTTTAACGAGTTCTTTTTTTGTATATTTTGCGCAATTTTATCGAAAGTGTATAAATCGGAATTAGGCTCAAGATTGCAGGCAGGCGCAATTTTCCCACCAAAAGGCGTTGCACTGGAATCTCGAAAAGCCACCGCGCACTGCGGATTGTAGGTGCTGGGATGTTGCGTAACAAACGGGCAGACATACACACACCAAGTGGGACCGAGGGAACAGCGATTAATTAATTAATTAAGTCACTTGTCACCGATGTGTATCTTACACCTCCTTAACAACCAGTTGGCCGACTTAATGAGGAGAATTATTGTAAAATGCCGAGTATTGGTTTGGTATGCCGTTGATCAACTGATAACTTGGGTGGTGGATACGATCGTTGATTATTAAGTATCGCTTGTGTGCAGTGAGTGATTGCAACTGCACTGTTGTGTTAGGTGCTGAGTGCTGCGAGAGTATACGAGTCGATGTGTAGCGGTCGGTGCGATATTGCGTTTCTCACTACAGATGTCCGAGTAATTGATATGCCAGGCGTTTGTAGAGTTTCTCTAAGAAATAGCGACAACGTCTTGCGTGATGAACGTTAGATACACTGGATGGTTTGAGAAGGAGAATTCCAAAGTCTGTCAAAGACTTATTTGTCTGCGGACAGGCACAGGATACATTGTAGCTATAGTTGTAGCCAAGTGGAAATGTTGTTGATGTAACTGGACAAAATTCCAATGGCAGTTCTTATGGTTTTTCATGTTCATATTTGTCAGGCGATTACTTAAGTAACGGCAGCAAAACAGGAAAGGTGTTTTTTTGTTTGGGGGTTGAACCCGACCAGCAGAGGAACCACTAAGCCGTTGCTCTCGTATCTGAATCTACTCCTATATTTTGAACCGATCATTCATACTAATTCTAGAGAGTCTTCAAACGAAAGAGTGATATGCTAGCTGCAAAACAGCATCAGGTCTTTCTGTTTGTTTGGGGGTTGAACCCGACGAGCAGAAGAACCTCTGAGCCGTTGCTCCCGCCTATATTTTGAACCGATCATTCATACTAATTCAAGAGAGTCTTCAAACGAAAGAGTGATATGCTAGCAGCAAAACAGCAACAGATCTTTTTTTGTTTGGGGGTTGAACCCGACCATCAGATGAACCACTAAGCCGTTGCTCTCGTATCTGAATCTACTCCTATATTTTGAACCGATCATTCATACTAATTCTAGAGAGTCTTCAAACGAAAGAGTGATATGCTAGCTGCAAAACAGCATCAGGTCTTTCTGTTTGTTTGGGGGTTGAACCCGACGAGCAGAAGAACCTCTGAGCCGTTGCTACCGCCTATACTTTGAACCGATCATTCATACTAATTCAATAGAGTCTTCAAACGAAAGAGTGATATGCTAGCAGCAAAACAGCAACAGATCTTTTTTTGTTTGGGGGTTGAACCCGACCAGCAGAGGAACCACTAAGCCGTTGCTCTCGCATCTGAACCTACTCCTATATTTTGAACCGATCATTCATACTAATTCAAGAGAGTCTTCAAACGAAAGAGTGATATGCTAGCAGCAAAACAGCATCAGGTCTTTCTGTTTGTTTGGGGGTTGAACCCGACGAGCAGAAGAACCTCTGAGCCGTTGCTCCCGCCTATATTTTGAACCGATCATTCATACTAATTCAAGAGAGTCTTCAAACGAAAGAGTGATATGCTAGCAGCAAAACAGCATCAGGTCTTTCTGTTTGTTTGGGGGTTGAACCCGACGAGCAGAAGAACCTCTGAGCCGTTGCTCCCGCCTATATTTTGAACCGATCATTCATACTAATTCAAGAGAGTCTTCAAACGAAAGAGTGATATGCTAGCAGCAAAACAGCAACAGATCTTTTTTTGTTTGGGGGTTGAACCCGACCATCAGATGAACCACTAAGCCGTTTCTCTCGTATCTGAATCTACTCCTATATTTTGAACCGATCATTCATACTAATTCTAGAGAGTCTTCAAACGAAAGAGTGATATGCTAGCTGCAAAACAGCATCAGGTCTTTCTTTTTGTTTGGGGGTTGAACCCGACGAGCAGAAGAACCTCTGAGCCGTTGCTCCCGCCTATATTTTGAACCGATCATTCATACTAATTCAAGAGAGTCTTCAAACGAAAGAGTGATATGCTAGCAGCAAAACAGCATCAGGTCTTTCTGTTTGTTTGGGGGTTGAACCCGACGAGCAGAAGAACCTCTGAGCCGTTGCTCCCGCCTATATTTTGAACCGATCATTCATACTATTCAAGAGAGTCTTCAAACGAAAGAGTGATATGCTAGCAGCAAAACAGCATCAGGTCTTTCTGTTTGTTTGGGGGTTGAACCCGACGAGCAGAAGAACCTCTGAGCCGTTGCTCCCGCCTATATTTTGAACCGATCATTCATACTAATTCAAGAGAGTCTTCAAACGAAAGAGTGATATGCTAGCAGCAAAACAGCAACAGATCTTTTTTTGTTTGGGGGTTGAACCCGACCATCAGATGAACCACTAAGCCGTTGCTCTCGTATCTGAATCTACTCCTATATTTTGAACCGATCATTCATACTAATTCTAGAGAGTCTTCAAACGAAAGAGTGATATGCTAGCTGCAAATCAGCATCAGGTCTTTCTGTTTGTTTGGGGGTTGAACCCGACGAGCAGAAGAACCTCTGAGCCGTTGCTCCCGCCTATATTTTGAACCGATCATTCATACTAATTCAAGAGAGTCTTCAAACGAAAGAGTGATATGCTAGCAGCAAAACAGCAACAGATCTTTTTTTGTTTGGGGGTTGAACCCGATCATCAGATGAACTACTGAGCCACTACGCTCACATCTGATTCTACACTCCTATTAAGAGCCATACGTCGGAACATTCAGGGTGAATTAATTTGCAGACTCATTCTCCAGATCTTTAACAGCTTTAGACCTCTTTTTATAAATTTTTTATAAATCTTTTTTTACAATTATCCGAACATGAAGGCTTACAAAAATAAGCCCCAGTCGCCTGTAAATCTAAAAAACAATACTAAGGGCCGTTTACTGATGCGACTCATAGCGAATTAAGTCCCACATTAACTCTTATGTGACAGTTTATGCCCTAAAAAAAGTAACCTATAAGTATTTAAGTAGAACTTAAATCGTTAAGAGTCGTTTGAGTAAACGGCTCATCCCATATCTTTGGAAAGACGAACTTTAAAAAAAAAGTGATGAAAAATTCCATCAAAAGTCTTCTTAACGTAAAAAAAATTCAGCCTATGTATGTGCTTCCAGAACTTGACAAGAAATTTCCCCACAGCGTTGCATTCGAATACGTGCTTATTCAAAAATCGACCCATATGCAGAAAAAAATATCGCAAACTCCACTCCTCGGCACTCAAGTGAGATAGAGTCATTAAATTTGGAATATCCACGTGCACTGTTTGATTAAAGCACTTTGTGAAATTTGGTTGGGATTGGAAAATGGAGCGTGGCTCTTTTCATACATCCAAGTTTAGTGTTTAAAAACTTTCTCCATATTTCTGACAGCTTTACCCTTGAAATTCAAATTGAATGGCATTTAAGAAAATGAGGTAGGAATTAGATAAGTGGGCGTGGCACCTCCAACACAACAAAGTAGGTGTATTAAAGAACACCGAGTGCCCACTATTTGTTAAAAAAGGTACAGGTGCTCTCAAGTTTGATTTCTCTTCTTGGTAGTTCGGTGAAATTCAGCGATTACGCAGTCTACCAATCCTATCTAACTTACCAAACTCAGACAAGTTTAAGGCCTCAATATATAAGTGATCAACTTCGCTCCACACTCACCCATAAATTCGCATTCAAATAAAGACCGTATTCGATTTTTCAAAGTTTCAAAAAAAGTTGACGTCTAAATTTCAGTGCACACATTAGTATACTCTGCGATCCTCTGCCAGCCTAATCTAAATCTGCACAGTGGACGCATTCGTTCTTCGGACTGGACAGACTCTAAGCAAAACATGCCGTTTAAAAACTTCCCCCTGCGGATGCACACTCGTATCCAGAGACTTTGTTGAAGCATGCGTGCCGATGATTCGGTCATCGGGTCGTTATAATTATTTTAATAGCTTTCAACTTGATCAGCAAAAACGACACACAATGCGAACAAAGGCGATCTCTACTGTGCCCGCCGCATTTGCCGTTGCAGAAATCAAGTGATTGATGGAAATTGCTGATCTGTCATGTTTGGGGTCTGTTAGTCTGCCGAGGAAATACACCTTTTCCTTTATTTGTGCGGTGGGTAAACGTTCGTTCGTTTCTTTTTTCTTCGTGAAAGTGCTTTCGAACGTTAGACCAAAATAAAAAAACATCCATCCTTCAATCTCATCTCCCCGAATTCGAGATAGCGCACGCAAACTGCTTCACGGTGTCCTATAGTTATTTCACATCCTAGAGGCATTTTTATGGAGACCAAGGAGAACGGATGGACGGCTGGTTTGATGGGCCCGTATCATGATTTGTTAGTGAAACTTCGATTTTAAGCGATTGGCGAGGAAGTCCTGCCAGGCATAGCCGAACTGTCATGTCAATGAAGTGTTAAATGCGCCACACACGCCGGCTGGCGTGGTGTGTGCCCGATACTTAAGAATCAGTTTTGACACTTTGATTTGAGACTCGGTGTCAAATGAAGACGGATCGACGTCAGTCTGGCTGAGTTTTTGGGCCAACAACAGCGACATGTTAGCAGTCTCCGGGGGGCGGTATGCATTACTTATCGAAGTCTGGGCATCGCAAAACAAATTCAGCCAAGAACTATGTTTACGTGAAAATTAATGATGACAGCGAAAAATTGCTGCTGTCGCAGGGGCATTAACATTGGTAGGAACATGCGATTTAATTAGGAACGTACACGGGAAGGCTTCGAGAGCAGATATACCTATGATTTTTAAACTATGACGCAGTCGGATTTTTCGTGGCTGCAGTTTCTTCGGCCATTTTCTGGGCACACTCTCGGTGTCGATTTTAAAATGTAAACCGGGAACAGGTTCTGCATGAGGTCGCAGTGATCCACAAGTCGTAGCCATGTTAGAGATGCAACATGATTTGTTAATTGAAACAGTTTGATTGATCAAATGTTGGTTTATTTCATTAGACCGCAACACGAATTGTGTTACGTTATGTACACATTCGATCGGTATGTTGTGTGTGATAAGGGCGGAGTTTGTGTCAGGAACTTCGATTCGTCTCACTGCGGATTATTGGTTTAAAAGATACAGCCTATGGCAGAGAAGCTAATTCTACCAAGAATTCAAATGACACAAAGGAGAGTCATTTTATTGACCCACATGATGAAAAACGAATGAGTAGGGGTACCAATATTTCTTTGTATTGATTCAGGCTGTCGGGGAAACTTTGTACCTATTTCGTGCTATCACCGCTTGAGTTTAGACGGCAGAAAGATGAATATAAATTTCATTTGTACAGCAAATGGAACCTCTCACGTGCACGTTCGTCCATGTTGAATATTTCTTTTGTCATGTTGAGCCAATTGGTTGAGTGTAAGATCATCGACTCAATTTTTGAAAGAGAGGTTACTTCAAGTTCATAAATTGAAAGCATACAAGTAGATGCCAAATACATCCCGCGATACTAATAATCTCTTTTAGTGTCCAGGCTAAATTTTTCGAACTCACTATGGCGGAATTTTCCATACAAAATTGCATATTGTGACCCACAACATATTTTTTAAATGGTTATTAGTAAGGCCTATCATGAATTCATGAGCTCATATTTATGGCCATGGAAATAGCAAACTAGATGCACATCCGATTTAAACGTCCAAAATCAACCAAAAAAATATTCGCGCCAAAGCTTACTAGTTCCCCATACGAGAGAGTATCATATACACAAACCTACCGACTGACGTAACAGTTTCGTTATCGACGAGGGAGCTATAATAGAATTGCCAAGAAAACATTAAAACATTATTTAAACAAGGGGATGACAAAACAAAATAAAATTGCTCATTACTGATCCACCTATACTTATAGCATTCTTCAGGAAATATTCGAGAATATCTGGCAAAAAGTAACGAGCAAATAAAAATCATGCTTTAGAATTTAGTTAAACAACGAGTGAATTTGAATAGTTGAATCTAATTATTCGATTCGAATAGTTAAATAGACCTAAACAAATAAAACAAGTTTCGAAAAAATGGATATATATGCAAATGAGTCAAAGACTGCCGTTGTGAATTTTTGGAGTCCATATTAACTTATAAGATATGTTACTTTAGTGTTTAATGGTTTTTGATGACATTCAGTAGGCGCCTCTCTGTTTTCTAATTCATTTAAATCAATGACTGAGCGCAATATTTACTACCGACATCGGGTCAACTGACTGACTTGATTTGTCAGCGGTTCTTTGAAAGCATACTTGTCCAAAAATATCTTAAATTTTTTGGAAAAATGCTAAATGCGTTTTGAAAAAATTAAAGAAATTTTGTGTACATTTGATTTAAATGCAACAAATTATTTAATTGAATATTTTGTAAGTTGGTCTGTTCCGTACGCACAAATACACTTAACGGATAGTCTTGATTATGACATATTTACCCAGGGTTGCCAGATTGGGCGCTTTGTCATATTTTGGGCTAGCTTTTTTCTTGAAAAACGATAGAAAATGTCTACCATGAGCGTCCAACACAAATTTGGGTTATTATATCGTTTTACAAATTTTGTGGAAATTTGTTGTTTGTTTGTTTTTTCAATTCCTTCACAAAATTAAAAAAAAATATTTTCGAACAAACCCGCACTTTTAAAACTTGGCAGCACCTTTGCTGTCAAGTGTCATTCAACTTGCAGGCACACCAATCATTTATTTTGCAGGCCTTTTGATTTGAAATTACAGAAGGTAGAAGTCAAATTAAATTCGCGGCGCTTAAGTGGGTAAGTGGGAAAAATACAAAAAGTACTCAAGGAATTGGGAAAATTTTCAACTATTTTTGGGCTTCTTTCTGGGCAACTATTTTGGGCTATATTTTTTTTAAGGTTTTGGCGCTTAGAGCAACTGAAACTACATTTTGTTAACCCTGTTTTCAGCACGTATTACTGAACTCAAATTCTTGATTATTAGCAATGGAAATTAAAATTCATGGTATTCAGGAAAGCTTTCGACAATATTCGATTCTTCTTAAAAATTTGTCTAAATAACTTTTTGTATGGCACGCCCATTTCTTGGGGGTTCAGTTTTAAATAAAAAGTTGTTAAATATAAATTATTATATTTTGCGATGTACCCAAATAAAAATAAAATTATTTATTGAGGCTTAGCTTTCATGTGAATGAATGATTGACTCCTCAAATTCGAAATCCACTTAAATAAGTGTTTAATTATTTTCCATAGTGGAGATTAGTTTTTATTAATATTTGTCTACCTACCGCAAATGTTACAAACTCGCCAAAATAATTGAGGACAGTTTTTAGCAGACGATTCAGAAAGCTTGAAAATTGTCAGGATTGGTATTACAAGTAGATTTTTCTTAACAAAAAACTGCTTTATCTAAACTAAAAATGCTAAATGCACTTATCTACTTGTTCACTTAATCAAAACAGTTAATTTAAATAATTTTCATGCCTGTAGATATATTATTAATTGACAAAGATGTTGCATTTTTACCAGACCTCTTCCTAAACAAAGATAAAACGTACAATGCTTTCAGTTTAGCAAAATAGGCTTCGAGACTCGCTACATATGTTGGAAACCCCTTATTCGAAGGTCGAAATGAAAGCATTCATCGAGTTCTAATTGATTTTTATTTGCATACCAGTTAGACTCTACGCTGGCGATTGCTAATTTAGACTTAAAACTTAATATTGGGCTTCTACTAAAGAAAAAGTCTGCGATTTTTGAACGAATGTCTGATGAAACCGAACAGAGTATCGAAAATTTATCGCCAATGCCAAGATTTTAATGTAGTCCCAAAAACAAAATACGTTGACTTCTTTTGCTCCTTCTAAGTTGGTTGGCCGAATTTTCCAAAAGGCGTACTTACTGTTAGAGACTTCATTTGTTCACGAACAATTGGTTAGCCTTTCAGTTTTAGTACATATTTAATCTAATTATTTCATTAATTCTTCTTCACGATGCGAGGCTTAATTGCATAGAGTGGGAGTCTATAGCAAAAGTTCTTAAATTACATAGTGACACCTGGGTATATCGGCCGCGTCATCATTCATGTGCAAAAGTCAAACTTCTGTCATAAATCGCTTTTTGTAGGCAGTTATGAAGTCACTCATTACTTCCAAATTCTTTTAGTATTGCGCTTGTATATTTTTTTCATTAAAATAAAGAATTAAATTTAATTAAAGTTGTATAATATACGACTCTCCATTGGTTGAGGAAAAAGTTTGTAAACTTTGTTTCTAAAAAACGAAAAGATTCAACTTGGAGCGGCCCATGGCAACCTCTGCAATGCAAATTATTTGCAATTTCTCAACGCCGTGGCTGCGAATCGATTCAACGTTTTTATTTCCACCATGTTCACATAATAGAAAGTTTTAAATCACTCATTTACATCGGCTTCGTACAATCGAAAACAACTTCCTTGAGTATGCCTTCTTACCAGGGATTACGCGAATCGAAACACGAGATCAAGAGATTCCCATGGCTACGACGGGAAAAAAGAAAAGCGCAGAAACAGAAAACTTTCCCAATCAACTTCGTTCATCATTTCCACTGATCATTTGACAAAACACGACATCTCGCGGTGGATTGGTCCGTCCATCCGCCATCGATGCTGATGGTAGTGGTTGGTATAGTGACTTCTGCAATTCCTTTGCATAAAATCTGAATGCTGCGCGTAATACTTGAGTTGTACTCGGTACGGTGGCGGCGCGTATACCCACCTCTGGCGTATCTTGGTTGGATTCATCAACGTTCGACATGGAAACCGCATGATTATCGGGATTGCTGTCGTTTTTCTGGTTTTTTTTGTACAGGCAGCGCGATTAATGCGCTTCTGCTTTCTTCGTTTTGGAATCTTGTCCCAGTTGATTTGATGGTGGCACTCCAACTGCACATCGCAAACGAGGCGCATTTGGCACACACAACTGCGAGTACGCTGTGCACCTCTTCGTCGCATGCTCCGCCCCGTTTCGAGGGGGCAAATTCAACCTGATGCAATCTGCCAGTGGGCAAGAATCAACTGAAATCTTGATGCATCCCCAAATCGTACATCAAATGCACAACACACTCACACAAACACACGCACAATCTAAAATGGACGATAGATTTGAGGCCCCAAAAGATATCACATGGCAGCCCAGCATGAGGCTGACACTTAACCGTCGGCACTGCGTTTATGTAATTGAAAACGTGTTTTCGCTTGTTTTTACACTCTTAATTTTCGGCCAAGGATATCATCCCTGCATGGTGTCCCTTTACCATACTCCATATGTACCTCCTTCAGTTTGAATTTTTATTTCATGCATCAAAGGGTTCCCTGCTATTGCCATCCACACCTTTAGGGATCAAAATAACCCCCAAGCGACAACGGCAACGTATGTAAATATGGCTGCATTGTGGATAAATCTAAAATGGCGGCAACATGAACATAACACGCAAACGTCTTCCTGTTGGGAATGGCTGCCAAAAAAATTCCTCACCACAAAAAGGAGGGTTTTTTTCTTCTTTCTTTGACCATTCCAAGTGAAATTTAAGAAGACCCGCGGGGTAGAGAATGCGCTCTCTGTATGTACAAAAGGAAGGTGTTAAGAATCAAATGTCCCATAAAAGAAATTCAATTAAAAATAGATCCGACAGGCATCATTTACCACATTTACGGAGCGTCTCTACTTTTTTTCTTGAATCCGAATTTTTATCACACCATTTGTGTGGGAAACGTGGCCGTAACTTAATTTTAGACTAATTGTATTCGTTTTGCGTTTGGCTGACAGTTTGATGGATCTTGGAGATCGGTTCCACAAATATTTGTGTACGGTCGTAAAAACGTGTGCCTATAAAAACTAGGTGTGTGCGAATTGACGGTCATAGTTTCTTACACCTACACGGGTGGCTTTGTTAGATGAATAGGGGTCCATTGAGTAGGCCCACCAAAGCAGCTATTTCGGCGGAGTAAATGATTTTTTTTAAGTTGGATATGAGATCATTGTTAAAATGTATAGTGGCGCATTGAAAGTGGGGTCATAAAATTGGCCGCATAATCCGCTTCGTAAAAAAGAACTATTAAAAATGTGTGTTTGGTTTATAGAGCCAACTAAAAGGCGTGACCAAGATAAAGGGCATTTGTTGACGATGTAAACTCAACTAGCAACACGTTTTTGATACAAATTTAGCAGCGAAATACTTTTGACTATCCATAGGTTCATTTTTATTTTGCGAAGTTGGGCGAAAATGTTTAAGCATGATTTTAAAAATTGGCAAAGGAACCAAGTGGAAGTAAAAGGCTGCGCTTTTAAAAAAAGGGTTGCCATCGACAATTTTCAAACACTTTTTGATTTAAGTATACAGTTCTCAAATTTTGCCCAATATAATTTTCCTTAATTTGCATCCTTTTGTGATGGGTCTTTCAACGTTCTATCATTAACTTCATAGCCGATTATATTTTCAAACTTCATGTACCTGTCACTATATATGGAAACCATTTTGGCTGTTTGCTTCCACAATTCACTGTCAGTTACTTCAAGGAAATTCTATCATATTCTGCTACAAGATCTGCTATATTTCCTTATATTTCGACATGCAGTTTTAATACTAGATTTTCCAATAGGTGGCACTAGTTATCGTTATCAACTATATGTGCCTTAAAATAATAAAAGATTTGCTTTTTTTATTTGCGTGTTTTTTTTAGCCTCGATCTCAATATCAAAAGTAACATAAGATTTGCAGCACGTGATTACAACAACTACTGTGAGTCTCCAAGTGTCAAGAAGAGCGTAGTTTTTGTAATTGCGTGCTGAATATCCAACTTTTCTTTGCATTGCTACGATTGAAGCTAAAAAAACAGGCCTTTTATATTTTTCACGAAATATTAACCTCATTTTAATGACAAAAAAGGTAGCCTACTGTGTGAAGAGACTATTTTTAAATATACTCACTGACACGCCCCTTTTATTTAAAGTTTATTATTATTTATTAAAACTTATACCGGTAAAACACTTTTAGAAATTTATTTTTAAACCAAAGTATTTCAAGTGATAGTGGAGAGCAACAGTGACCACAATATTTAGTTAGCAAAATCAGTCAGACGTTAGAAAATGTGTATGAAAACCAAAGTTCGTTTCAACAAAATCAATGAATACGTGAGAGAGAAAAAACGAGTTAACTAGACAGGGCTGGACGGAAACTCATTATTGCTGGGATATTTTTTTTTTTTTTTTTTGAAAAGACTAAATTTGAATAATTGAAGTTTTTTTTGCGTTTATTTGTCAAAGAAATTCTTGAATTTGTCACTAAAGGTTGAAGCATATTTTAAGGTCCATAAAACAAGCAGACGTTTTTTTTTATTCCTCATCAGTGAAGCCTTTTACAGAAACGGTGTCGTTTCACTAAGCAAACTTTGATTGCGGCGCTCAGAAAAAAAATTGCAAAGCCTAAAATTTTCTTTGGTTTTAAAATGAACCCAAATGTCAAAATTTTTAATTTAAGTATTAAATTGTTGGGAATGATGTAAGAAAATATAAAATTCTTGCTCTGAATAATTGAAAACTTAAAAACGAGTTTCTTGAATCAAAAGTAATTGTTTAGGGAAGAATTTTCTTAAAATAAAAATTCGAATTTTTTAAAAATCTCTCAATCTCTCAAGCTGTCGTAATAAGGTTTTTCCAAAGAAAACAAATGTTAGCTCCTAGATATAACATAAATAGAGCATACAAAAAATAAGTTGTAAATAATATATAGAATGAAAAAAGATTTCGGGAATTAAAACTTATAATGCTGTTTATCTCCGATTTTACAAAAAATGTTTGAATTATTAGCAAAATGTTATTTCAATAAGAATTTTTATTCAAAATCAGTATTTTCAAAAACAAGAAGCAATTTTTGATGGGCCAGAATGTTACTCAGAAAACGAGAAAATATCTATAGTTCAGTAAACAAAGGAAACAACAAAACAAACGCTATAATCACTTACTTATGTCGCACTCCAGTTTGGAGTTTCTCCTATAACGTGGAACTCGGCCTCATTGACATGTCGTAAAACAAAAAAGGTAACAAACATACATCACTCTAGTAATTTGACTGTCGTATAACTTTTTCTTACGAGTTGTTTTGTTTTTGTCCCAAAAAAATCGACTGTTACTAATTAAATAGAAATTGTAACCCATTGTACTAGGACCACGGTGTAAATCCGTTGCCGATGAATTATAGTGAGGCATTCGGTAATGCGAATCGTACCATCCTGTTAAAATAAAATGGACATTCCAAATGGATCTTGAGATGGATTCGTTCTTGTTTAAGACTGCTACATAAAAGAAAATTTATCATTTTTGCAGTTATTTTGGCATCCCTCAAGGTAGCCTTGTTGGTCCTAACCTGTTTTTGTGATTTTTCAATATCAATTTGTTACTTACTCATAGTCACCATGTGTAAGGTGCTCTTCCGGATTGTCTACATGATTATTTACAAAAAAAAACATTCTTTCATCCTATTTTTCCTATAATTTAATTTTATATACAATTGAATTCTTTTATAACTGTCCCACTTTCTTAACATACTGTTTCAAATCACTTGTTCATCGTCTACGGCTATGCTTTCACAGTAACGTAACATTTTCTTTTTGCTATTGTTTTGCATTTTTCTTTAAATCATTTTCGCTGTTACTGTTTTGTAGCGCAGAATATTTTGTGCTTCCCTTTTGAGTTTGACAAGCAGCGAGAGCGGACGTTTCGTATTGGTAACATAGTTTTACAAGGAAATAAACCTTTTAAAAAATCAATATCGCAATCTTTATTCATATTAATATCAATACGCCAGCATAATTCGAATAAAATTGGAAAAAAATATAAAAAAAAAAGTAAAAACTCTACTTCGTCAATTTAATTCATTAATATTCGATAGCTCACAAAGACCTACCTAATAAAAATAAATAAAAATATTTAAATGAGGAAATAAGGAAATATTAAAAGTTTTCCTTTTTTGCTTGCCTTGCTCTTAATTTGTGCACTAATTTGTTAACTGAGACTTGGATAATGATATTTTGAAGTTATAGCTATAAAATAAATTTTTCCCGCCCCTTTTTGGGGGCGTTTTTGACCGAAATTTTAAACGTTATTATTTCACTGGAATGGCTAATTTTCTATAGCTGAAAATTGACCAACACAATGGGATTGGGTTATTCAAAATCACTCTTTTGTTGAATATGTGTAGGAGTTGGCGAGGACTTTCCATTGGCCTGCTCCTCATAGAGATGGTGGTAGTTAGACATACTGTCTGTCAGAGTTTTTAAATTAATGCAAACGTTTTGGAATGCGTTCTTTAATAAATTGTTTATTTAACTATTCTCGAGCAATCAAATTATAGTAATCAAAATTTTCTATTTTCTATTTCTATTTAATAATGATATTGCAGAAACTTTTCCTACACTTTACTGCCAAATGACCTTCATAACTCAAACGTCAGACTACGATCAAAATTCGTCTCATTACCAATTGAAAGCCGCCAAGTAAAGTCCTTTGACAAAATTAAATTCCCAAATTCAAATTAAAAGATATAGAAAAAAATATGCAAAACCTCAAAGATCCCATAAACCACCATAAACGCAGATTGCTTTTTTTTTTGTTTGAGAATAACATTGAAATCCGATGACTTGTTTCGGTAGCGCTCGTGTTGCAGCCAACACCAGCAGCCAACCAGCCGACTGTTTCCCCTGGCCCATCATGTCCTCCACCGCAACCCAATAGTGTGAAATGCCGTTCCACCAGTGTGCACATGCAGCACAAAGGGATAAGGGAACTCCCGAAGAAGACCAACAATATAACAGAACCCTACCAACAACTGGCGACCTAAACGAAAATACAACAAGACTGATTGTCACATCCCATCATGCAGTGAAATATGCAAAAATAAACTAATCCTGACAGGGAGGCCCGGCGAGGTTCCCCCATATCTGACTGGAGGACAGCAGCACACACAAAAGCGTATTAGGCACAAATGGGAAACCAACTTAAAAAACACACAAAACAATGGGAAGACCAAGAGCCCAACCACCAGAAGCCAAAAACACATCACACTGACATCGCAGTTGTACAGGCCCGGTCTTTGACGAGGCGCAGCTATACAACAAAAACCCAACCACACAAAAAAAAAGGAGCACAGTTTTGCTTGTTTTTTTCTCTCTTCTTTCATTTTACCACATTGACGACGACGACCACGATGATGATGATGATGATGCACGTTCAGCGACAATCTCCACTTCGGCTGCTGGTGGTGTCCATCGCTCAGCTGCTGTTTGCCTCGGCCCGCAGCCCGCCGCCCATTTACATCTGTATGCAGACCTCAGCGTGTTCCTGCAAAATGGTTGTCACAACAGTGGTCTGACACCAATTTCTCAAAACCCACAAGCAAAGCGAAAAAAGAGGCCAACAGCAAACAACAACAACAACAAAAACAACAGCAGCAGCAGCAGGAAGATGAGGACCGATCAAAATTATATGAATGATTAAGGTGGATCGCCATCACTTAGCCAGTTGGCTTCTCTCGCTCTCATGTTGGGACACATGTACACATTCCAGCTTACACAGGTCCCTGCCGACCCTGGTGACGGGGACGCCCGACGACGCCGACGCCGATCCTTGACGAACGACCACGATGACAATGGCGGAGAAATGTAAAATTGCGGGCGCGCGCCTGCGCGCACACACACCGAAGACAGAGAAAGACTCCTCGTCTTCGCGTCGGCTTTGCCGTCATCGTCTTCAGCTTCTGCACTGCACATGCGGTTTGTCGTTGCCGTTTGCGTCTGGTCTGTGGTCAGTCATCGTCATGGTCATCTAGAGGGACCGTCACTGGTTGGCTGCAGCCTGACTGCGGGACGGATGACGATCGCCGAGTGGATAGAAGACTGCTGCGGAGGAATTACTTCCAGTAGTTGATTACAACCGTTTGATTGCGCATCGTACACATGTAAGGACAGGCTGATAGTTGGTTGGTGGTGCGACGGGCTCTGGCCTCCGCCAATTGTCGTTCTGCTGCAACTACCCGTGCAGAGAGGCTAAACAAAAAGATAATTATCACTATTTTGCCACCGCCCATATTTTTTTCTTTTTGTTCTCCTGGCCTCCGTTCGTATGAGCACAATTTCTTCCGAGCCACCTCTTGTGGTAAAGGATTTGTTTTTTATGCCGGCCGTATGGTGTGATAGCTGGCATGGCAGTCAAGTGTAACACGTAACATGTTTCAGCAACAAATTCCCTGGTGGTGGTCAAAAAGAATACCCATCCATCGGTGGCTCAACACATCGCAACCGCTCAACAGTCCAAGTCCAAGTCCAAGACGAAGCCGATAGCCGACTATAAAATATGAAGATGTGTGACGTGCTGCAGTGGTTTAGTATATGGCCACAGCAGCACAAGAGGCATATCGAACGACGACGGACAAACGACAGGCCAAGGCAGATCGCAGATGTTGTTATTCCACCTGAGTGAGCCCTCCTGGCTTCTTGTGCTTGGGAATGGAGAGGAAAAACAAAAAAACCGAAAAGGGGGCTGTTCGCACTGGGTATGCAAAAGAAGTGTTTGTGGCACATTTTGTTTAGATTGGTCGGAGAGGGTTCTCTGGGATGTGGTTAGATTGCTGCACAATGGTAGCTGGAGGTTGGCTCAATTAACAACATATAATTTATTTATTAACGTCATTTTGTTTGTGGCTCTTTCAGTGAAAAGTGCAGTGAAAGTTGTGCTAATGATAACCATTTGCGATTAGCTAATGAAGATCGCATGGCATTTTATCTTGTGAATGAGGTTAAGTAGAAGTGATCGTGTATTGATGCATATTTTGTTTCTGGTTAATTTATTCGTATCATACTGACCTTAAGAATCCAATGATCCAGCTCTTGGATTGGAATACTCTCTATTCACAGAAATGCATGCATCCAACGAGACTTTGTTCTTTATGCCAATCCAACTGATCGAGGAGACAAGTGAGCTACAACCAACTGACGTTTAGTTGGGTTGAAAATATCAACTTTGTTTTCCTTGAATAAATTGGAATACTAATGTTGAAAGTCCGCTTTGATTGAGATGTGGATTTGCGGTCGCTCTGATGACTTCCAATTTTGGGAGGGAGCAGTTTAAATTGGCGCAGTATCATAAGGAACAGAAAATATTTTTAGCACTAAATTTGCTTAGCCTATTTTTGAATAGCACTATAAATGGGTGGAGGGTGCATGCATACATTCAGAGCAAATGCTTTGTAGTATTATCATTTAACAAATTTTAATTTTTTTTTTTTAATCGTGGGACTCGATTTTTTGGCTAAAGAATATTTTTTTACAACTAGCTGTGTCAGTGACATTGTAGCAGACTACATTTTGTCTTTTATTTCCCTCTCACCCACTTCAAATGTCAAGGAAAAGAAAGCAACAAACGATGAAAGACTGCGCGATAAGCGTTCACCATTTACCACCAATGCATATGCAAACTTTTTCCAATATATACACAAAATAAAATTACTAGGTTAAACTGTTACAGAGTTCGTGGATTGAAAATAACAGAGTCAACTTGTTTCAGGCAACTAGGTTAAAAATAACCGATCTATCAAATGTTATCGGTCGTAAGAAGCAAAATAAAATTGTTTGGTTGATATTATTCGAGAAACTCAGTTGTTAACGGATAAAGTGTGTTTTTTTATTAACCGTATTCATTTTTATATCGGTAGTTTTGTACAGCAAATATATAAGAGAGAGACTTAATTAATTTTAAGCCGTTCTTTTTTAACAGAGCATCAATCGAACTCTGCCGGGGTCAATTTTTGAGCCTGTAAGAAACTACTATTTTTTTCGAAGAAACGACTATGGGCTAACATCTAAACCGGCCAAATTTGCTTGAAAAAATGGTACATTCCGGTGTTGATGATCTTGAAGTTGGCATATCTTCTAAATAAGCTGGCCGGTTGCGGTTAAATAGAAATTAAATGTTTTTCTGCATTGAGCGATGGTTGCCAAAAAAACACTACATTTAGGTCACAGTCCTTGTCTGTCTCAATCTTCCTTTGCCCTTTGTCCTTCCCGACGATTTCTCAGTGCCAAACTTAATTTATAATATTTTTTTAAATTCAACAAAAACTAAAAAAAAATAGAGGAACCATGGTAATGTGAAAAATAATATTCTTTATTTTGAATAAGTCCTTTTTTGATGTTTAATAAACGAATTGTTTTTGCAATATACTTTTGTTTTGCTGTTTATAAATAAACAGTTTTTAAACCGAATAATGTGCGTTAAATTTTTGACCTCAATTGGAAAATTAAATATTCGTCTGAATGGTGGTCTCTCCGTTCCCGTTTTCAGTATATTTGTCCGGAGTTATATTTAAAGTTGGCAACCGTCTTGAGTCCTTTTTTTGATAAATAGCGATTCGTTGAGTAGTTTTGAAGTTATGTGTGTTCGAATCCCTATATACAAGGAGTAATACTTTCAAATTTTATTACATACCATGCGGCTCATGTTGTCTCTTGTCTGCCACTTCTCCAATTAGAAGCATCCACTTCCAATTTGTAACCTTATAATAAAAGAAATTCTTCTCCAATCGGAAAAGGCATACCAGAGCTAGAGGCAACAAGAAATATTTATGAACTCGATTTTTGATAGCAAATAATGTTAAAACATATAGTTATGATTAATTAAAACGACTTTAACAAATTTTCTTTATTATTTAATACTTAAAACTTTATAGTGGGACGAAGGTGTTTTACGGATGAATGCTCGCAATAGACTGAGCTCCACCTTGCACTGCAAGGGCTGTCGGTGGCTATCGCTTAGCGGTTCTCTATCTCTGCTTTGCCTTTAGATGAAGAGAAAGCTAGAAAAAGAACTCGATGCGCGGCTTGATTGTTCACTTGATTATTGGCTTGATTGTCAAGTGACTAGTAAACAAGATACAGTTGATTAGCAGACCAAACAACCGATAGTGACCTATAAGCATGTCTATTATGTAACAATATCCTATACCTTATTCGTGACATTTTGCAATGCAACTCCGAAAAGCGGAGTCAATTTCGTTCAGTAGTTCTCAAACCTTTTTCGGACAAACACCTCGCAATAAAAATAAAAAATCAATCAATAAAAAATCACAGTTATGATCTGTCGACTCTACCTTGCTTTGCCGAGCTAGTCGTTCAATCAAGCTTTTTATATACATGAAGTCGCGAAATGCCTATGCAACTTCCCTCAAAAGGTGAAGCTCTTTTGACATGCCTTCAATTAAGGCGTTCATTCGCCCAGATTTGAATTAATTCCCATACCTATGGTCTAGTGCGCAAATGACGTTAGCTTGGAAGCTACCAAATTGTAGCTGTTTTTATAACAAACTATGATATTATGGATAAGCTTTATGTAAATGGAGTCGTCGCGGTGCAGGGCCCACTTTTGGTTGCGTCGATATGAGATTATCTGTATATCCTCTTCTCACATAATACCCTCGCCTATTTTAATTTCATTGGCTAACTCAGTCACAAAGAACCGTAAGTAAGTAAACAGTTAGAGCAACATGTAAGTAAAGGACTGTAGGTCTAGCTTCTCTCTAGAAATCTTTTGTGTGAATTTTAATTTTTGGGATAACTGGAAGGAACCATCAATTTCATTCTGAGTCCGGGCGGCTGAATGACGAAGCTTTCTCTGGACAATTAGCGAGAGGTGTTGCAGTAGAAAAATGTATGTAGTTTGATGTCAATTGTGTTTTTCTGGGAATCGAATCTGAGACACCTCGCTCACTAGTCCAATACATTGCTATACCTTGGACGCAGTGGCTCAGTGGTTATGCCAAAGTATAGCATAGTCCTAGTTATATTACTAGTTCTTTCCGATAAAATTGCGCCAAGATCTAGTAGGTGTCCTTGCTTGGAAATATGGCTGCCTATAAAAACGGCGCAGTGAAGACATCATCAAAAATCTAACTACCCATAGAAATGTCTCTTTGGATAACATACGAAGGTTCTTTGTTAAGCCTAAGATTTAATTCTCCCATATACCAACTGACACGGAAAAAATCGAGTATACCCACAATTTTAACAACTAAAATAAATCTTCGCAGAATTTTTTATGTTTAAATAAATAAATAATAAACTGTCTGCACAGTTTGAATTTTAATTACCATAGATAGCCAACAAAAACAAATTATACGACCATCGTATATCCAATTGTCTGCTGAGTATGATTTATATGTGAACTGAGATTTCAACTGCCAGCATAACATGTCTACTTGATGGTTGTCTGGAAGTCGAAAGTTCACAACTGCTACCCTGTACCAGCATGTGTTGTTTTTCACTAAACACGGCGATTACCATCATCAAAACTGACTACAAAGCTACTGACAAACATTAGGATTACATTTTTGTTGTGACCTTCTTAACTTAACAAATGACAAACAATGAAAAAAAAATTTCCTCTGCAGTTGCGCAAGGTATACCAGCGCACATTAATAAAAAACGAGCACCGTCCTTAGGGACAATGTTTACCTCTAACAAAAACCTACATATTATTCCCGTAAATTATTACCATGACCATCTATCAAACAAATTAATCATCACACATAAAGAGACAACTTGCACAGAACAGCGGAAGCCACATGACAGAAACTCCCAATCTCCAGCTGGTGCAATAAATCGAAATGTCCATATAAATTAAGTTCAGCTTCCTTAGGCTGCTGTGCGCTGGTTGATTTTCTTTACGCGTTTTTTTTTCACATTTTTGTACTCTTTCATTCTTAGTTCTTAGAACTTTTTAAATTTCAAAATTATTTAAATGCAATTCAGGTATACTTCGACTTACACGTAAAGTTGTGAATAGATGATGGGTGCTCCCGTGGAAGCTGCTTCCGGTTATGTATAGTCTAACAAAGCAACTTGTGCTTTCCAAAGTCAATTTAATTTAATAATGGATTTAGTAGAAGGCATGTAGAGGTTGAAAAGTTTTTTTTTTAATTTTATGATTTTATTTTCAAAGCAAGATTGATTGAACAGTGCGACTTAGTTGATTGTTGCTCTTTATAATCCATAACAGCTTAAAAGGTATACAAGGGTAATTTGGAAGGGACCTAGATTGATAAAATGTATTTTTTTATGAGCAAGGTGGTCTTGTATCCGCTTATGCACGATTTGTTATTTTTTTAGAATTTAAACATATACCGAGCAGTGTTGCCAGATGGGGCGCTTTCTCGTATTTTGGGTTATTTTTTTCGTGAAAAACAATAGGAATTTCCCAACACAGTTTTACAAATTTTGAGGATATTTTTTGTTTGTTTTATTCCTTCAAAAAACGACAAAAAAGAAATATTTTCGAACACACCCGCACTCTTAAAACTTGGCAGCACTCTTGCAGTCAATTGACATCGAATAGTCGTTCAACTTGCAGGCAAACCAAATTTATTTTGCAGGCCTTTTGATTTTTTGACACAAGCCACAACAGCCAATTGCAGAAGAAAGAAGTTAAAAAAAGTTCACGGCGCGCATAAGTGAGATGAAAAAGTAGGAAAAATTACCAAAAAAAATACTTAAGGAATTGCGAACATTTTCAACGATTTTTGGCTTCTTTCTGGGCAATAATTTTGGGCTACATTTTTTAAGGTTTGGGCCTTCAGAGTAAACTAAATTCTGGCAACCCTGCTGCCCTTTTTCTGTGCTCTTTCTTTGAGTTTAGAAAGCCACCTACCCGTATAAATCACATGAGAACAGGACCAACTATAGGCATATTTTTTTGAGCTTAGATCTCAGCAAAGCAAAGTAAAGTAGGATTTTCAGCACGCAATCGCAACAACTGCTCTGAGTTCTCGAAGTGTCAAGTAGAACGTAGTTTTTCTAATTGCCTGCTGAAAATCCTACTTTACTTTGCTTTGCTGAGATCGAAGTTTAAAAAAAACACGCCTAATATTATTTGCGTAACTTCTAACGCTGCATAGGTTTTATAGGTATTGCTTTGGTTGAGAATTCCTCTGAAATATAAGCTAAGTTTCCCCACTCCCAAAGTTTCACAAATCGATTCAAATGATTTAAGGTTGACAGAAGGAACTCAATAAATTGTGAAATAATTAATAAAGTCAATGTTACTTTCCACCTTTCCTCGAATTATTCTAGAGCAGTAGAACTCTTTTGCTTAGTAAACGAAAGGGTATACAAAATGAAGCAAAAGTGCTCTTAAAAACAAAAGAGTTGATGTTCGAACTGTGGTTACAGAAATAATGAACCACTAACTCGCTTACATATGGACTGCGTACTACAAGGTGGCGCAAAAGTAATCCTCCTATCAGAAAATGCTATAAATTTTGCGATTGGCCCCTAATGTCAGTTCTGTTTTGACATTTGTGTAGTAAACACATGCGAAATACACGTTAATAAACAATGTTACGCTACACTGCTCCAGAACGCGGAATATTGGTGACTATTTATTTGAGCAATAATCGGTCGGTGACTTTGGCACAACGTGAATTTCGTCGCAGATTTACTAGCCGTCCAACGCCTACTGGTGAAACACTTAGCCGCTCGCCTCGAAGAGACTGGCACAACACGAGATGCTGCCAGGCGTGACAGACCCCGGAGTAGCCGTTCTGCAGAGAATATTGCTGCTGTAGCCGAAGATGTCATGGAAGCGCCGTCGACATCGACCAGACGACGTGCCACGCAAATGGGTATCAGTTGACGGTCTTTACAGCGAATTTTGGTACAAGTTTTGAAGATTTTTCCGTACAAAGTCCAGACGGTGCATCAGCTATTAGCTGCTGACCGCCAATCGCGTCTAACATACGCTCAAGCCATCCTTAATCACCACCAAATAATCATGAGTGATGAGGCCCATTTCCATCTTAGCGGGTACGTAAATAAGCAAAATTTACGCTTCTGGGGCACTGAAAATCCGCGTGTAAACCACGAAGAGCCATTACACCCGCTCAAAGTTACTGTATGGTGTACTGTTTTCGCTGGAGGAGTCATCGGACCTTTTTTCTTCGAAGACGTCGCGGGCCAAACGGTTACTGTGAATGGTGAGCGCTACAGAGCAATGATCAACGAGTTCTTTTTGCCGCAACTTGATGAATTTGGATTGGAAAACATGTGGTTGCAACAAGACGGTGCAACGGCACACACTGCACGTGCCACAACCGATATGCTGAAGGATGCATTTCCCGGGCGCCTAATCTCCCGTTTTGGCGATTTGCACTGGCTAGCAAGATCGCCTGATTTGACCGCTCCAGACTTCTTTTTGTGGGTCTTTTTGAAGTCGCGGGTTTATGTCAACAAGCCTCACACTCTTGCAGCTCTTAAAGGCAATATCCGTCAAGAATGTGAGGACCTATCGCCGGAAGTTTTGGCCAAAGTGATGGAAAATGCCATAAAAAGGGCTCAAATGACAATCAACTGTGGCGGCGGCCATTTACATGACATCATATTCTCGACTTGATGAAAAAAAAATTAAAAGACCAAATAAAAATAATCCACAAGAAGAATCAAAGTTTTTCATTTTTTTTTTTAAATTACAGTCAAAAAACATCGGAAGGTTATTTTTGCGCCACCTTGTATATTGGAATAAATTGTGCTTTTTTAATAAAATTTCACTGAAGTACTTAGGGGATCATGCATCATTGTAATATTTTAAAAGCATCGGTGAAATAAGGGCGATACTTTTTACTTTACGTCAACACTTCCTTAAGAGCGGACTAGTTTGTAATGCCTTGGTAAATTTTGGTGACCAAGGTTTTCCCATCGTTTGACATGTCATTTCGGTTTTCGCAACGCTCTAGTCGTTTGACGAAATTTTCCGTCGCCTTTTGCGTTGCTTGCCGCCAATATAATAGGGACTTGTGTTAAAGCCTTCAAAAAAAACACAGGAGACTATTTTCGTTAGCCTTTACCTTCAAAAAAACCTATAGGGAGAAAAAAAAAAGAGAAATAAATAAATAAACCAAATAAATCGACGAAAACTTTGTAACCACAACAAAAGTGCATTTCGGTTATCAATATTCACATTGTATTGAATAGTTAAATGGGTAGTGCTCATATCGCTTAATTGGCAGTCGCTTGGATAATTGACCTCAAATTTAAGTGCAGGTTGGCTTCCGCACAGGGGTTAAACAATAGTGGATTTCCCAGAGGAATTTAAACGACGAATTGACTGTCAAAATTCAAATGTAGGAAGTTTAAGGGTGACCTAGTGGAGTAGTTGGAGATAGCTATAACTCCACCAACCTCAGTGTTTGTTAACAAAGTCGTTGTTCACTCAAACAACAAGTTGAGTTCGGAGCTGTTAGGTCTGGACAACGAGTCGGTGACTTATGTCCGTTTTCATATTCCTATGGAATATTTCATTGCATCTCGGGCTGTATGGGTGGCAGCGCCACCTGGTTCAAACCACAAACTGGGACGGGATAGATGGCACAGCTAATTATGCAGAAAAAAAGTATTCAAACATTTCAATGTTCTCGGGCTTTACCCAGGTGTTCTATTGGCATGTTGCAGTTCCTAGTGAAGGCCTTAGTATTTTTTAACACGACAATTTATCCCTTCAATTTAACTTGAAACTCAGCAAAGTAGTAGAACCATCGAAATAACTACGATTATCACGATGGGCCTCACTTGATCTGACTAAAAAAGGTCTAATGAAGTTACGCTTTAAGAATGGAGATCGTTTCACGACCTATCCTACCAAGGATAAATAAAAAGGATCGTCGTCATTAGGAGTAGGGCACAAAATATTGCGGATTGCTTCTGTGCTCCTCTAAAAGCTAAATACAAATGAATCCCTGAGTGTGCAGACTTCAAGTTTGTACCAAATTGTCAATATAAGCCAGCTGCTGCAGTCCAGTTGCTTATTCTTCCCTCCACCCTACACATGTCATATTTGCCGCCAGTTCATCACGGTCCAAAAGCCAGTAGTACTTCACCCTCCATCTTTGGCTCATTTATATTGCATTCCCCCCGATTTTTCACGTTTCCAAGGAACCCTCTCCACTATGTGAATATGAATAAAACCTTGCATGGGTAGGACCGACCCGACCGCATATTACCTTGTGAATCTCTCATTGGCTGGGACCGTATAATTTTTGCATTCCTCCAACATTGCCTGCCACTTAATGAGACGAGCTGCACCTGCAGCAGGCATTCTTCGCATAAACACGCTCTGAATGCTAATAAACTCTCTTCCTATAAGGGAGTGTGCGAACTTGGCCCGATACCTCCACTCAGATAATCCAAACGGACAAGATAATTGGCCTCAACTATCCGGTGCTTGGCACATACACCGCCATTGTTGTCTGCCTCCTAATTGTGAGAACTCATTTCGACAAGAGATACATATATGTATATTACTGCTTTAATTCGCCGTCTATTAAACAATTTTGCTGAGCAATGCCTCAAGATGGATGGCAGTGTGCAGGCGAACATGCAACGCATCGCATAACACCTCAATCTATGTACCATGCACTAGGAAATCCCCAGCACTGTCCAAATAGACGCGGGCGAGAGGTGAAAAATGAAATATCTGCCGCAGATAGTTTGCCGCAACCGCAAAAATGGTCAAGTCTCGCCACAGAGAGAGAGAGAGAGCCCGCCAAGTGCTGCTGGTTGAGATTCTCAAAACCAAATCGACTCGAAATATTAATCAGACAGTAAAATATGGTGAGCGGCCGCAACGTTCGATTGGAAACGATTAATTCGCAGCGGGAAGCTCCAGTGACCTGACAGTCCATGGCATGGTGGCATGGGCAAAAGGGAAGGAACCGCGCAGCGCGAGTGCTCGTTTTATAAAGTCGTTTCGGTGGTTCCATAAAGAATGGTTCGGTATGCCCCAGTATAGCAGCACCGGCACCATCGCACCATCAGCGCTATCCGGAGTGCGTAGATGTTGCTCTGTGTGGGAATCACTGCAGCTGTTGTCTGCGCGTAGGTATACTTTACCCCGGAAAGGAAGATCCGTATGCAGTACGCATGCGTGAATTAATACGCTAAATGTCAGGCATTATACGAACAGTGGTCGCTGCGCGCGAACGGCGCAACTTTTCCTTAAACTTTATTAGTTGCCATTTCTTTTATGACTATTTCCACGGCCAATACCACGGACTGGCGTTCGATTTATCGACGAACTTGAACTGCTTAAAGGTATCCGTGGATGGAATGTTTTATACCGGCTTTTCTCTTCGTTTCGGAACGGCTGTCTTACGGACAGTCACTCATATTAAGATGTGGCTTAAATCTCACTAAAAAAAAATACCTAAACCATTGGATGTTCAATTGAAGTTCGGAAATACGCGCTGCAAGTGCTGTCTGTTGTTACACAGACGAAGATCAGGAGTCGAATCGTTCACGGAATCAAGTCGATTTCACATGCACCACAAAAATAAATTCCGAGGCGCAGCTGGCGACCAAACCCACCTTTTGTTAAAGAAAGCTTCAAGCGTGATACGCAACTAAATGCCGATAGAATGCATCTTCGCAAAGCTTTGAACTCGTAGATCTTCTGAACGCATTTACCGATTGCGAAGAAAGATGTTGCCCCATTAAGCCCTCTGTTGTAGGAGGAAAGGAATCTACTTTCCTATCCATTGATGCTAGCCCTTTGGCAGGCGCTTAAAACAGTGTTCCAGCATTTTGGTAACAAAGTATGCGATTTCGCGATATATAATCGAAGAACTTCTTAACAAATAATTCCACACTACCTATCCACACTTACTTACATAACGGGCTCCCGACCCGTGAAGAGTCTCTGCCTGAGCCACTGTAGCCTTCCATCCTCTACGATCCCGGGAACGTTGCTTCCAGTTATCCAAGCGCTCTGGAATCCTCGATGGCTTGGTCTTTGAAACGGAGGTTCGGTCTTCCTTGTCTTCTCGAACCTGGGGCCTGGGATTCGAAGATCCTCTTAGCTGGAGCATTATTGTTCGTTCGCTCGATGTGGCCGAGCCAATGTAGTCCACGTATTTTGGCTTTTTGGACTACATCCACATCTTGATACAGCTCATAGAGTTCGCGGTTGTATCTTTTCCTCCATTCGCCCTCCTCGCACACAGGACCAAAAAAAAAGAATTTTTTTTTTCAAAGGAGCCCAGTATCAGCTCTCCCTTCCTGCTTATCGTGCAGCACTCGGCGCCATAAAGCAGCACTGGCAGGATAAGGGTTCTATAGAGCATACATTTTGTCCTCCGAGTTAGGAGTTTTGAACCCAGTTGTTTTGCCAAACCGAAGTAGCAGCGGTTTCCTAGGGTAGTTCTTCGCCGGATCTCCACTAGGATGTCATTTGTGGAGTTCATATTTACTCCGAGGTAGATAAACTACTTAACTACCTCGAAATTGTTGCTATCACTAGTGACGTTCTGTCCTAGGCGGTGGACAGATGCTTGTTTGTTTGTTGATAGCATTTACTTTGTCTTGTCCTCATTTACTACAAGACCAAAGAATTTCGCCTGTTCTTCAATCGCCGTGGAAGCCTCTAGCACGGCACGCTGAGAGCGACCGATGATGTCAATATCGTCTGCATACCCCAGCAGCTGGACTGATCTGTTAAAGATAGTGCCTTCCGTGTTGACACCTGCCCTGCGCACTATCTGTTCCAGTACGAGATTGAAGAAGTCGCATGATAGCGCGCCCCCTTGCCGAAATCCGGTGCATGTTTGGAATAGTTCGGAGGAGCTACTTCCAAATTTCACGTTGCATCGCGTGTTTTCGAGTGTCACGCGACACAACTCAATCAGTTTTGCCGGAATTCCGAGCCATTTAGAGCTCCTATCCACAATTGACAGTTAAAAAGCCATCAAGGACTTGCCGGTATATAAATTTAACGCACTATAAAATCCCTAGCCACTATACCACTATTGGGAGTAACTTGTATCAACGTATACAATCCCAAATCTCTCAGTAAAGTCCTCCGACAAATATACGAGTACGACACACTTGAACGCTTCCAGGAAACACCGATAGCCACAGCTACAAGTTCACCTGTCTCCTTGCACGGTTTGCTTTCTACGGTTTGCTTTCTAAGGCCTCATTCATCGAACATTTCACCTTCGAAATTGTGTAGAAGGCCAAGCCCATAAAATATTTCTATCGAACTTGAATCAATCACTTACCTACCTGCATGCTGCATAGCAATCATATCGGCCAACTGATTGACATTGGAAAATGTTCCGCCGAAGGCCGCGCTGGTTTTATTACGGAACCACTTATGCTCCATCTCGAGTTGTATGTGACAATATTCATGCAATCGCCTGTATTCGAGACGACGCAAAAAAGTCACAAATCACCAGTAACCCATGGGCCCATTGTGCGCGAACACTAATCATGCCAATCGATTGAGAGGGATTATATTCCAGGCCATTCGTTTGTAAATACAATTCGTATCCATCCACTGATTTGAATGGAGGCCCCCAATCGCGGAGAAATAATCTATACAAGGCTTCGAGGGGAGAAGTGCTGCGACTCGCAAGTGCCATAGGTATTTGTTGTCGGATCTCGTTTGCCCAGGGGAGCCCTCAGAAGGTTGCTGTTGTCTCAATCGAGCTGCGTCTATCATCGCCGACCGATAGTTAAATACACAAGCCAAATGCAAGAGGAGCGAAACTATTCGGTTAATGATTTCGTAATAAATCCGGGGAATCAATGGAAATATTTACTCAAAGGCTGTATGAAAATGTTCAGCAGCTAGGACATAGCACTTTGCCCAAAGTAACCACCGATGCTCGTAACTTGAGTAGGGATCCCTGGTAGTGGGAGCAGCCCTCCTGCGCATGTTGAGCTGTCACCAGTTGTGCTGGAATTCCCTTCGCAACTTCCGTGACCTCCACCGAGAAAGCGAGTAAGTTTGAGGCGGTGCTCGTGTATCGCCCCGAGGCCATGTGCGTTTCCAAACCGTCGTCAAACAGCTCGGCAAATACAATGTCGAACATGTCGCAGTTGGCCTCCCAATTTACTGGCGGATGCGCGTTTTCTGTAAAACGATCTCACCCAATCGATGGTTATCCTGTCAAAAGTGTCTATGTTCGCTTTCCAGTGCGGGACTTTCTCTGATGGCGGCCAAATGCAGTATCCTTCTGATTGTGTTCCGCTGATTTCGGCCAAGTCACGATGTGTGCACCATCAACGCACAATATGCACCCCACCAGGTCGCAGTTCCTCGCTGGATAATTCGTTTGTCTTCCTGGCTGCTGGCGATGGGTAATTTATGTCATGTTTGTACAAAATGACTTTAATTTGCCATGACCGGGCCTCTCGGGGCTGGGGCCGTGGCCCCAGTTCATCATCATCGTTTGTGTGTTCCTTTGAGAGTGGTATCTCCTCAAATTTTACACGCGCATTTTATTGTAAATTATCGACAATAACTTCGACCTGGATTCGGGGGCCCGAGTTCATTCGCATCGAGACGCGGACATAAATTGAGTTTTATATCTGCGATCAATGGAAATATGGGGCGGCACACACGTCGCCCCGACTTCGGTCCATTTGGGCTAAGTGGCGGTGCGCTAGCGAGAGTAATTGTCACAGTCGCAGGCTCTGTGTGGTGAGGAGGCGTTGATGTATAAACGACTGTCAACTCGGTGCGCGCGGAGCGATTTGTGTGCGCGGATAAGCTGTCGAAGCGATTCCATCTGGTTGTCGGCTGTTTATGCGCTGTGCGCGGTGGAGCCGTAAATATGTCGCCTTTGCCCTGCAACTGGCCGGGTTTGCTTAAGTGTGGCTGTAAAAAATCAGTTTGACACTTTGTTTGTGGAGGCAGCATACTGCGCTGCGAAGCGAGACTTGTAACTCGTTAATCGTTCATTAATTCGACGGTGATTGGGCCAGCCATTGAACTGGCTGTATATATCCTTGAACAGGTTTTACGCGGTTTTAAGTGCGAAATTAAAAGTAAAACAAGCGATTAACATAAATTAAGTCGACGCGTATTGTTGTGCCGAACAAGATTCTGATGATGACTCCATTTGGATGGGAGTCCTCGAGGGATTCAACAGAAATGAAATACATTCATTGGGATTATTTTCGAATTAAAAATATCTGCATTCCGAGCGCCATTCCAATTGGGATTACTGTAAATGGGGATTAGCTTGAGAGCGTGTAAGGGGATTAAGGAAGCGAAAGAGACAAACATAATCTGGCTTGTAAATAACTAAGGCAGTAAAAGTGCTTGCAGGTTTGACAAAAATGATACAACACCCAAGCAATTTTGTCGGGTCTTCATCCAGCCGCATCATAAATGGCTTCCCTAGCGAGTGAGTCTCAATGCTGCTTGCATTAGAAAAATATACCAGAACGGAGGCACTCCAGGAGTGCTGACAGAAGTGAAAACTTGAACAATTACTTGTGAATTTTTTGAATCTTCAGGAACTATTTTATTGCGTAGGAAATACTTTTAAATAAAGTGCGTTTTTTGTTTTTATTAATTGTTCTAAAAAATGCCAACTAAGACTTTTTCATGCCTTTTAGGCATTATTTCATTAGCTAAGACTTTAAGGCCTGTTTTTTTCAAAAAGACATCTTTTTTTTATTTTAAACTAGCTGACCCGGCGAACCTCGTCTCGGACCAATTAAACGCCTTCAGATAAACTCCAGAGTGATATAAAACACAGATAGTTCAAATTTCAATGTGATTTATTTGAATGGAATCGAAATCAGTAGAGAACGATATGATAAGCAATGATTTCCGATTCGTTTTCCGGCGCAAAAACAAACAACGAAGACGGTTTGCCAACACGCGAACAGGCAAGGTACATCTGACCGTGCGAAAAACATGGAAATTCGCCAATCGAATGGGGAACTGAATCCGCTTGAATTGGTCAGTTATTATCAGTTGTAATAACCGGAATTCGTTGGATAAGGACTTCCTCTTGAATTTGCCCTTGATGATCGTCGCTTGAATCACATTGTTCATCAGTTTCTTGACTGACAACCGCGTACCGTTGCACAATTTCGGATGATTCAGAATCCGCAATATGAATATCACCTACAGCTGTAAATTATGCGACGGAGTTCCTGGTACATCAAGCAAGTTAAAAAATTCATCGGATAGTTATTCGCATCATCCTCGTCGGTCACGCTGTCAACGGATTTTTACAAATGCAGTTCTCCAGCGATTTGACTTTGAATAATGGAATTCAAGCTATCGACGTCCTTATTCTTCGTAGTATTGCCCGTTCACTAACCCAATCGAGATTTTTATAATTTTGTGCAATGCCGGGGAACACTTTGGTGACGAGTTCCTCCTTCGACGATATGAACTCGCAAAAATTTGCGCCGGGAAACAAAATCAATCCAGTCGAAACATCAACTGCCTCCATTCTTGGGCAATGAATCCCCGCAACCCAATTGGATAACCTCACTTTTTACACGCAAATTAATTTTTTTGAAAAAAATTATCGTATTGCTTGTACCGTTTGCGGATGTGATGCGCAATATACGACTATCCGGATTCAGATTAATAATTGCAGAACAATATTACCCGAAATATTCCAAGCTTCAGAACGAATTTTCCACCTTTACATCGTCCAAAATCATCAAATCATGCGATAAAATGGAAAATTTCGTCGAAAATACAAATTCAAGTTTTTCCGGAATTTTCCACTAAGAATTTTCTATTTTTCCATTCGAAAAGCCATTCTGGAACAATTGCACACAAAATTCCATACAAGAAAACAATTTTCGATTTTTCCAATTTCTCGGCTTTTCCGGAGGATTTTCCCAAAATTTGCCTGGCAATTACAACTGAAAACAATATAAGTCAAATCGGCCCAGTTGCTACTATAAAGATTTTTGATGAAATTTGAATGCTATGCTCTTAAGATTTTAAATATTGAAGGAATTGTGATCTGGCAACGATACCTCTGGCTGGACTTGTTTGTACCTATGTAATTATAGTTCAAGTCCAGTGTCTGTTCGGTCTTTAAGTCGGTATAAATGATAAAAACAATAAAACAATTGTGGCAATTGTCAAAACAAACTTTTCATAACTTAACGTAAACATAAACGTCATCTATCATGAAGATGGCGTCGTAAAATGGGTCCATACAAAATGTATGGGAAAATTAATTTTCTTTATATTTTTTTGGGATTTTTCGGGATTTTTTTTTCTGGTATTCTTCTTGTTTGGCCGGATACCAGTCCGAATTGGTGCGAATCATCGAAATAGGTCCAGGCGTTCTTGAGTTATAAGCGTCGTAACCAGCGCTGCCCCCTTGCTACAATTGTAGCGTTTGTACTACATTTTGTTAGTCAAAAAAGTGACTATGTACAATTATTAATTGCATACTTTGTACTACAATTTCTTGAAAAATAAAAATAAAGAAATTATTAAACAATATTTTTTGTAGTTACTACAAACTGACTTCGATATGTAAACGCAGCATACGCAGCTCTTAGCATTTCCAATTTTCCAGTTTTACTTCCACGTTTGTCTACTAGTATAGTACTAAGCTCAATTTATTTGTCATTGTCATTTGCATTTGATCTGCGTCTGCATTATTCTTTTTTTTTTTTTTTGAAATTGTACTACATTGTACTATATTTTAAAAGCCTCCGTACTACATTTTCAACCTCTTGGGGGGAAGCGCTGGTCGTAACTAACGTCACTCTCTTTTATATATTTAGATATGTTTTTTTTTATTTTGATTCAACTAATTCTTAAAAAATCTTTGCCAAACAAAAAATATAGGTAACCTCGTCTTAAAGAATGTGTTTTCACCTTCAAACTGTGTTCATTTTCCGAACACTTTATCTGTCATTCTTTAAAAATAATTCCAGCGTCCACTTTCAGTAAATGGAATAAAATTGCAAACAAATTTGAAAGTTGTTTGTTGTATAAATAAAAATTGTTTTTACTAATTTTTTGTATATTTTTATTTAGTTTTTGATTTATTGTTTCACTTTACACAAAACAAAATATTTAAGGCATTTTATTATTGAAAAAGGCATCTTTTCTTCATGTTAGGCATTTTTTCGTCAAAAGTGGTTGGCAATGCGAACATTGGTAACAGAACACTGGTGTCGCGAGTTCAATGGTTTTATGTTTATCCCAACTTAAAAGGAAGAAGCCTAAAAAGGCTTTCACTTGAAAAAGACTTTTAATTCAATTATTGTTTTTTTTTTGTTAAAAGTGCCGAAACATTTGAGTTTCCGGACTTAAATTACAATTTTAATTTTGGAAATAAAACTAGAAAATATGTGTAACATTTTTAGATATTTTCCAAATGAAATTTCTCAAAATAAGCGTGAAAATATAAATTTTCGGACATCATTTAAATGTTGTTGTCTCTTTTTTACGAAGAACGAATAATACTGGCCGCACGAAAGAACTTTTTTTCTTTCGGTTACATTGATAGGTATTCTAAATGAGACCGTGCTTCCAAGTCTTCAATCGTTTGAATATTAAAGACGAAGTGACCGGTAGTCCGTAGCCTCTTTAACGGATTTTATAATCTCCTTTTAAAAGAAAAGGGTACACTGATGAAATTTGAAATATTATCCGTTTTCGAAACTATGATACTCACCTATGGACAAGTCTAATATAATGCGGATTTCGTGGAACCCAGTTGTGCAGTTTCTTTTAAATGGCTTCGCTGACTGAATCACTACGCAGGCGTCCTTTTTTTATTATAGTAGCTTCTATTTCTGAGTATTAGTAGTAAAGCAGAAGACGTTGGTAAACTGAAGCTGCAGGTTCCTGAGTTCCTGCAGTTTCTTTTAAATGGCTTCGCTGACTGAATCACTACGCAGGCGTCCTTTTTTTATTATAGTGGCTTCTATTTCTGAGTATTAGTAGTAAAGCAGAAGACGTTGGTAAACTGAAGCTGCAGGTTCCTGGCTTCGTTTTTCCAGAAGATGGTGCAGTACAATCGAAAGCCTTAGAGCGGTTTCCAGTGTCACGTAGTAGCGTTTTTGTCGTTCGAAAAGCATTGGCGGAAATAGAACGCCATTGCGATGAGCAATACCCGAACGTTGACGTTAGCTGATTGTTGGATAATACTACTACCTACTCAGGGAATAGAATCAATGAGTCGCCACATGCCTTTTAACCGAGTGCAGTGAGCAAATGATGAGTTTTAATAGAGGCTTTTCCAACAAGAACGGGTTGATGTTGAAATGGAATAAAACAAGCTGTGAGGTATTTACGAAAGTCGCTTGTTTATTTGAAAGGCCCATGTGTGTCAATGAGTGGTCCAATTTTTAATGACTCTTCCGCATATATATCTGGGTGAACTTGAGTGATGGCATTGGTTATGTTGGCTTCAAGCAGTGGCGACGCGTGAGTAAGAAGTGTAGGATTTCAGTTCATTGATTTTATTTTTCTTAAATTTTTTTTTCTAGATTTTGTTCAAAAATCCCATACAAATTTTCCATTTTGTTCATAGCCTTTCTGAACTTGTAGAACGTGAAAGCAAAAAAGCATTGCTGTCGAACTACGATTTGGCTCAAGTTGTCGAGAGGGTGGCACGAGTTGGGAAATACACTAGGAAAAGACTGTAGTTAGGACTTAAGGGATAAGTGAAATCAGTTTTTGAATTTTAAATATTTTTTCTCTAAAAGTTAGGCGTTCATGAACGAAATGAACAAAATGACGCGTCGCCACTAGTTTCAAGGGCATCGGTCGATTGCGGCTTATTGGCATAGACCTGCGACTTCAGTAAACTCCCAAGAGAATGTCAAATCGCGCGGTCTTGATGGTCTCTGCTATATAACCATAACCTCAAATCGTTCATGCGGAATGTAAATCGTGGCGTCTGCTATGCCGCATACAGTCCCGTCCTGCGGAAATCACTTGTCTTCTACATATCGTTTAACTTGGGCTACAAGAAATCGGTTACTCAATGTCATTGTCAAAAAGAGTACGGCCCAAGATTCGCACCAATCAGTAACTTTTTGTGGATGCATTACCACCGGGTGAACCTCGTGCGGGTTGGCGTCGTCCCATATGAGTCAATTTTGCTCACACAGCCATCAAAAAATGTGCCTCCTCAATAAAGATGGCTGCCCGGCCAAAATTAGGGTCACTTTTCCAGACGCCATAAGCTCAGTCAGCGAACAAACAGCGTTGTCTGTCGTCAGTTACTTTTAACTACGGGTTTAGTTGGAACTTTTATAGTTGTAGGATCAAATCCCAAAACAAAATTCACCAAGTCAAAGTCTGCGAAAAGCCGACTTCTTGTTCTACTGCACTTTCACGGACTGCGGTTCTTGCACGTCGGCTGATTGTGTACCGAACCGATTGTCCCACGAAACATTGGAGAGTTGACTGCTTAAGGGGCACCGTAAAATATGAACTGACAATCACTCATTTCGACAGTAAAGTCTTATCATTTGGACTTGCTACTCAGTCATTGCAAGTCATTTCTTAAATTGATAGAACTTATCGTACGATATGGCCAAGGAGATGTGATACCACACAGTCCCGCTCCACTTTTAAGCTTTCATACTGCCAGTTCCGGCACTGTCCTCAGAAGTATACTTTGTCATCATTCGAGACCACCATTCAACATCCCGAAAGCCATTCTGGAAGAACACCCATTTCGAAATTTGCATACATCCGTACTCCTCCCTCTCTGTCAGCCATCAGCAGTTGTAAATTCCACACTCAGATCCAATTTGCAATTTATTGAAATGTTAGTTTTGGCGAACCGAATCGCATGGCCCGCAGCACTTAATGCATGAGCTCGCAACTTGCAGTTCGAGACCATTAACAAAAAAAATATATATACCACAGTATCCGTCTGTTAATCTCAATTAAATAATGCCACAAGTGCGCTTGGGCCAAAATAAATAACAGTCCTGCGAATGCGGTGGGTCGCAGTCGAAAATAGTAAAACTCTCTGTGGGGTGCACTATCACAGACAGGCATCTACAGAGCTCGATGCACTACTTTTATCTCAAGACAGCGCACACAAAAGCTTCCCAAATGCGTCGTGTCATAACTTCACCTCTACCTTATGACGCGCTTGCATGCATTGCACTATAGCACACGACACCCGATGCTCCATCATAGGCTCTCGCTTGGGATTAAAATGGGGCGACCCACCTCTACCCATCCACCATCCGCATCGCGTACATACGAGTACGCGCATATACGCAAAGTCGTAAACGTAAATTTTGGAATTGCAGGGGAGAGATCTCGTGATTTGAATACGCATAAATTCGCGGCAGTTGATGTCAGTCAGTGGCCGCGGCACAGCAGTGCAAGAAATGGGCGTGTCCCATGTAATCTCCGTAATGACTTGTGATACAATTCGCATCATCAGTGCGGAGCTGTGGATGTTATTATTGCCAACTCTACCGCCGCGCCGCGCCGCCATTCATAAACTCTGCCGCGCTCAGATAGACACTTTTCCGTTGGGAATAACCTGCGAGTGCTTGTCGGTCGGTTGGGATAAAATATAAAATTCCCGGGACCAGCCCAGATGATAGGATCACCAACGCCCGGAGACTACTTGCGCATTGAACCTGACTTTGTATGGTGCGTTGCTGTGGTGTATCCTCATCGTCGCGTCGCGTCGGTCGGTCGCTCTGCGGTGGAGATACCTCTGGTCTTTTGTGGGCCTTCTCTGAAGGGAGTCGCATTAAGTCGTCGGCTGATCGATTGGGCGGTGGCTCTGATATAACTGAGTAATGGCCATCTGGGCCCGCAGGCGACAATTTCCATAATGTCCTTAACCTGAAAACATTGGCTCTGCGCGGTACCGCTGGTGCGCGAGCAAGTTACATGGGTGAAAATTGTTTTCTCAATCGACTCGTTCGATGATCCTGTCGGGAGAGTGGTGATCCGCATTCAGCTGCACTATGATTTTGTGCCATAATGGGATGTTCTCGTCCGAGCGAGCATGTGCGTTATGAACGATGTGGATGATGTGCGCCTTTGTCCGTATTCTTTTGTTTATCATAACTATAATTAGAAGCGAACATGTTTAATTATATATGGCGTATGGGTTCAGTGAGTTCCGGGATTAAGTTGGCAGTACAGTTGGTTGAAGTGGATTGGCCAGCTAAGTGGGACAGCATGGATCGGTTGAGAGTTCAATCAAAATGGTAAGTTATTGAAGCGTTTTCACAGGTTCTCTTCAAAATTTAATGTTTGTCATTACAGACAGTGCCTTTAGTATTTACCAATGCATGATGGTGAGCTCCAAAGAAAGTGGAAGTGAATGAGGAGCCAATCGATCCTCATATCCGATACAACATGGAAAGAATTTTAGGATCAAATCAAGGAAAATAAGAACAGAATCACGAGAAGTTTGGCTAGTTTTAGAGAGGGGTAGATTTACCACTTCAGTAGTTGCAATTTACAAATTCTTAATCGTAAATTGGAACTTATTTTTACCAATTTGCAATTTACGATTCTCGAGTAGTAATTTGCGGCATCACCGTTTTAAATTAAGAATGTTTCATCGTAGCTTTGTTGTTAATGCCTATCTCAGTAGATGCTCTTTCCATTTTTCCAACCTTTCCTTGAATGATGCTATTTCCATGTTTTACAGAGAACTATTTACCTCTATTTCTCTCTATGTTCCCATTTCTCGCCATAAAACTTCATCCGCATCGCCCCTGTGGTATAATAGAAGACTCCGTTCCTTACGAAACAAAAGAAACAAGTTTCACATTTTAGAGAAATTCACATTATCGGTGATTCACATTATCGAGGGACTACTGTATTTGCTATTTGAGATTGTGAATTGGTGTTTGAGTAATTGACGGGGTAAATTGCGCCAAACAATTTTGCAAATTACTAAAAATAAAAGAAGTACGAATTAATACTTCTAATCGTGAGATTCGGCAAACAGAATTTTGTATTTTCCGCCGTTTTCAAATTACGAATTTTTGTATCAATCCAAGAAATCTCATTGTGATTTGCGAAAAATATATAATTCGTATAAATGGCAGCTCAAAATTTTGCAATTGGTGATTTTCAATTCTTTCCGTGCGGAAACCGCACTTATAAGGTAAACCTGCCCAAGAAGACCATACAAAAAGGAGACTCGCTTAATATGCCTATGAAGAGACGTGGAGGCCGACCAACCACAGACACCCTTTCGCGGCATACACACACTCGTATCTGCCCCTCGCCACTATACCCGCAGTTGGACATCCCCCAGTGACACACATTTGTCACAGTTCGACATCCTTATTTCGTAATACGAATCACCCATCGAACCGTATTCGCTATTAAGTAAGGTCCAACTGTATAAGGGTCCGAATCTCTTGTAGATAGTCATCGTCGAGTGCGTGCGATGTATACAGTCGCATGATATCTCTGTTATCCACCGCCGCTTGCCTCTCGCCTGCTTCAATTTCAACGGCACAAATTCTGCGTTTGTGGCGCGCAAACATAAAAGTTCCTTGTCTACCAGCATCGAAGCTTGTTGACTACCACTCCGCTGATGGGGTTTGACAAGTCGATTGTCGTCGCTGATGCGCGTCTTCGCCGCCGCCTGACGGTGATGATGATGGGTCTTTGTCACTTGCTTCGCGACAGCAATGACCAAAACAACTTTTTTCCACGACGCAGCAATAGCGGCGTCGCGACACCACTCATAATACCAACGACGGGTTTACTATGGTGCTCGGCGGGTTTTTTTTTGTTTACTGTTCATCGAAAACCACAGATTCCGTTTGGAAAAAGATGAGGAAAGGTATATAAACTTGTCACAGTTATTTGAACTGAATTGCTGTCAGGAAACTGCGCGCGCTGCCATACTGATATTGTGTCCCGCATGATAGCCCTTTTGGTGCGCTCGCGAGTGGGCCGTGTGTTGCCGGGGGATTTGAATTAACTTTTATCTGACCCCGGGAATACTTTTGCAAAGCGTGGGCGTCCAACAAAGCCAAACTGTCACACACTGCAGACAGATTGCTGAGGTTTTTTGTTCCTTTTCGCGGCGGTCAGTGATCTATGTGCGACACATTCGGACAATAAATCTAGAAACGTATCGGTGTCTGTGTGTTCAGTTGTGCGTTTCGCAGTGCCACAGCCACACGCCGGACTATCCGTCAAGTTTTGCATGCGACAAGAATACCAGCAGCCTTTGGTCACTTTCTCGCATTGACTCACTGCTGTATATGGTTGGTGCTCTCGTTGGTGGCGCGAGAGCGTGCGCAGCTAGTGAGTTATGGTCTAATGCTAAAACAAATTTTATTGCCTGGCTAAATGGATGCCTACGCCATGCTCTCAATCTCCGGACATGTCACTGTGGTCGACCGCATACTTCTCTGTGTGTTCTTTCTTATCGCTTGCGCACAGACAGACGATTGTCTGTCATTGGCAGACAGTTCTGTTTCTGTTGCTGCTGATTCATTGACACTTTTGACAATGGCATGCAGTCGTTGTCCGCTCCCTCAGTTGCCAAATTTGATTGTCTGTTGGAAACGAGATGCTACACTCTTTCAATAATTCGCATATCTGGTAACAAGATCATAACTGATGTCACTCCGTCACAGGCCTATTAGTTTGCGTCGATTTGACTTGGGGCCGCTTAAATAAATCAACAGCACCAACACCACCATCACAGCGAGGCGTGATAAGCCGACTTTTTCCCACCACCAAACGAACCCACCTTTGGGTGTTCACGATCCGCGTATAATTAGGCGCTTTTAAGGCGGAAACTCTCCGCCATTTGTGACCGAACTCAAAGTGGTTTTGGCTCTGTCATTCCTCATCCATATTGCGGTGATTTATATGGGCGATCAACGCCAGATGGTTGCCCCGTAGGACGGCAAATTAATTAATTCCATTCGGTGTAGATGGTTTGTTTTGATTCCCATTGTACAAATACCTGTTATCGCTTGACATGCGGCGAACAATAGGTTTGCGCGTGTTCTCGCTCTAAAGTCAATTGCGGCGAATATAAATCTGAAGTGGAATTCGTTCGCCTTGATAGCACCACTTGCGGCGGCACTTGCCGTCATATACATCAAACTTGAACGGAATTGACCTGAGTGCTGGTACCCACAAGGGGCAGAACTGTAGGGGCTTGCGCAAACTTTTGCTGAGGTTTAAATGTGATTGGCCGAAATTAGATTCGTTAACCCCGAGAATGAGAATGACTTGGAAATGATTTCATTTATACTGCCACGGTTGACGCTATTTCGAAGGAAAATTTAGTTTGACGTCAGTCAGTCAGTTTATGCTTGGTATTGGTTAATTTTTATATGCACTTTGGCTATTGACAAAAAGCTTGAAAAAGGTCAAAAGTTTCGACCAGTTTTTTTGTAAAATCAATTGTAAAATAAATTCCGCGCTTTCTTCCAAAAACTAAGTTTGAGCCTCAACACTAATTAACATATAAATTATAATTATATAAATATAAATTTGCAAAATTGTCGCAAGGATGCTGAACTTGAGTGTATCAATAAGAAGTGTCACACATAATGCCTTCTGTTGCTTTAATCTTATTTCGGGGGCTTTCAGGAAAAAAAGAAGATGTCACCACTCTTGGCATGTGTTGCTGCTGTTTGTAGATTTTTAGAAACAAACATTTTATGGGACTTCTTATCTGCCTCATTAGATATATATTCGCTTTTCGAGAAGTAACAACAGGGTTTAAGCAGGTTAATATGATACACAACAGTCAACACAATTCCTGACAAAAAGGACTAGAGAAATAATCTCCAGCTCCGTAGCACTCAAAACTGATTACCAGTTCTTACCTACCTCAGAGTGATTCGAAAACAAAATCCACACCTCAACTCTTTTGCTTTTATTTTTTTTTTCAGCAAATCTGCAAAAATATCGTACTAAGGTTCTCTTGTGCAAATAAAGGATCTTTCATTTGCGACTTGACAACTTCAAACTTTCTGTATATGAACGCACCCTTAAACTGATTACCGAACTGTCAATGTCAAAATATTCAGTAAAATTAATATTTTCATTATGGGCCTACATTAACTCATCGGTCTATGCCATGGCAACTGTTTTAGCAGTCGGGCCAAACTGACGATTCAGATATTTTCAGTGGGCCACTGGCGATTCCTATTTTAATTACTATTTTACTTTTTTTTATTAAAAAAAATTCAAAATTGTGAAGTGTATCAGATCATTATTAACATAAGAAGAAAATGGCATTTATGCCAAATAACGAAACAAAACTGTACATGTGTAACTTAAAGTCTTAATAAAATCAATCAATCAATAAAATCTGACAATGTTTCTGTTGTAATAGTTTACTTATGTTAGGCATAAAATTGGATGACGATAGTAACAAGAAGTCACAAATATTTTGCTCAGTTAGTGATGCGCGGGGTTTATTTTTTACATAATTAAGATTTGAAAAAACTTTTTCACAAATATAATATGTGGATCCAAAACTACTTAAAAATTGCAAGGCCAGATCTATTATTGCAGGAAAGTCTTCTTTTGCTGCTAATTTCCTGCAATATCTTCTGAAGAATTTTGTAATTTGGAAGATACTTTCTTGGTAAAAAGCAGAGACAAATGATACTGAGACCCCCAACGCACAATCCTCTTGCCGCTGGGCCTCTCAGTTTTTTTTTTTTCAAATTCGCCATTTTGTTTTCTTATCGGTGTTGTGTCAATTAATTAATCCGTGTGACATGCAAAAACATACAAAAAATACAAAAATAAATGCTGCCAACCTCGACAACCGTGGGAAATGTGCTAGAGTTCGGGAATACCACATTTTTACATTACTGAATGCCATTGGTTAATAATTATATGTTGTTAAAAGGCGAATAATTTGATTTCTTTGGTTAATAAAACTAGCTAAATGAGATGTTCGAGACCTATACTAAAAACTTATTATGACAAACATGGTTGCGTATTTTCTGCTTTTGAATATCTTTAACTTCGATTTCATGCATAAATTTTTCTAAGAAAACTGACGAAAATTTGCTCAATATATTTCTATTTTACTTCAAACAATCTGCATTCTTCATTTTTCATATATATTTTAGGCAAATCTACACTTATTCCTTAACGAATGTTTCAAATTTAACAGATAAAATTCTATGAACGCTGTCAGCAACTTTGCCCACAGCGGAAGTGTCATATGCAAGGTGCGAGTGTGTTGGTGAGTCGGAATTTTTGAAGTTAGGTGACATTTGTCAATACGAATTTCTATGTAACAATACAAGCGCACTTAGCATTTGACACCCCATAAAAATATAGCTTGTAGGCAAATAACGGGAAATCGGCCGAAGTTGGTGGTCTCAGTATTGATTGAAAATTGATTTTGCAGTTCAGTGAGTTCCAACTGAATATCGGCAGGATAAGTAATTATTTCACTCAAACTGATTATGAAGGGATTTATATAAATTTGTATATTTTGTTTTTCTATCCTCAAAGTCCTTAAAGCTGCTCTCAAACGAGCGTAATAAATATCTAATTTTGGATTTGTACTTAGAACAGTTGATAGTGGCGATATTGAGCTTCTCTTGCAAACCTTTGAGTGTGGGTCAATATTTTCTGTAGCTAAATTAATTAAAAACAAATTTAATTTAGCTTTAAATCCGCTTATCAAATGCCTTGACATTCAAAATATTGATTTTATTCGTAACATCAACAAGAAATGCAAGATCACTCAACCAAGATGTACTCTTCAGTGAATCAGTTTCCAAAGGTAAAGCCGCTTTTTCCTCTAAAAATTCCAACACCTGCTCTCTCAAGTTGAAGAAATGTTTCAACATGTTTGTTACGATTTATTAGATCTGCCCGCTGATATCAACTGCCATCTCCTCCACTCGTCTTGTAACAGTGTGCCGTGAGAGTGGAACATTGTCGGCTTTAGATTTGACGTTTCGATCATTAAAATTTTGAGCAAAGATTATTAAAGTTTTTCTTAACACTTAACAATTTCTCCATCAGAAAAAGGTTTCTTCTTTTCCGCTAAAAGCAAAGAAATCTCATAAGAGGTTTTGGCCATGGACTCAAGCTCGTCGTGTCTTTTAACGAAAATATTCTGTTGGTTGAATAATTCCCATTTTAATAGAACTTCCAACAGGATACTCTCATTCAAAATTAGTATGATTATGCTTATAATGCCTTTCTAAATTATTTTTGTTTGCAACTGCTACTGTAGTGAAGCAAAGTAAACATATGGGCTTACGCACCAATTTAGTTTCGCATATTTATTTTCCCATTCATCATAAAAAACACGGTAGGAATTTGTCGTTTTCGACATACTTGGCTTGCTGTGAGCCATCCTAAAACAAAAAATATTTTTGAATATTCCATTCAGAATAGGAGCTAGCAAAATCTTAAATCAGCTAATAAAAATAACTTACTTTTGAACGCTAATGTAACAACTTGTTAAAAGAAAACAAAAACTGACTGACCGCGCGTAAGCTACCACCTACTCATTCTTTCCGCGGAGCACGCTAAACTAAATTTATTTGTGCTAGAAATAGCAGGCCTGCGGTTGAGCAGCCTTGGCCTATGCCAACAAGCCGGCGTATCAGTCGAAATGTGCAACTGAGTCATCGAAAAAGGGTACAACGTATCGACACGCTGCATACGTTCGGACATATGAACGAAGTCGAATTCCATTCATAAATGTTTTAATAGTAATTCAAGCCAATTAGGGATGGCGATGAGCCCGTCTTAGTACCTGGTCTTTTGTGACGATCTCACAACCCCACTTAACCTAACCTAATTCAAGCCAATAAAATTTGTCTTGAGATATCCCAAGTAGTTTGCATTTGATATAAAAAAATAAGTTGTCAACAAGTTGACTTACTGAAAGACCCTTTAAATAGTCACGACAGTTGTCAAAAGTCTATAAGGGCAATAATGAGTTAAGTCGACTTCTAAAAAGTGGTGGATGAACTTCCTTAAAATCGAACACAATTATTTCAAACACAGACACGAACAACTTTCACTGCGAAATTGCCACAATTTCTCAGTAGCACAAAACGAAAAGCTCCGATACAGCTCAAATAAAACCTGTAACTGTTGTTGCCAAATCTCGCATGCTATGGCGACTTGAGCTTAATTGGGACATCTTCGTCACCAACGCCATTGAAAAATAGCTTGCACGACAATTAATTTTATTTTAATCAGATCAAATCGGTGACGCTGGGTGCGATCGAAAGCACGCATTCTTTGACAGCTCCGAATAGGCTTATGATGCCTGATCTGTTGGCGGAAATGCGAAGGTCAGGGTCTGAGCTGTTTTCTGCTAGTCAGCTAAGTCATAGACCTATACACTGCAGTTGTGGTAATCCGAATTGCTTTTCAACTGAATGATTCATGTTTGAAGCCATCATCAGTAACTGAAAGACAAAATCAGTTTTTTCTTCTTCAGCTAAACTTTCACATAACTCATTGGGGACACATTCGGCCGACATCATCTTCAGATGAGCTCTCACCCTTCCACATTAATCAACTGCCGTTCATGTCTAAGAGGCTCATTCCTTTGGTCACCGTGACTAGGCTGCAGATATGTCGTGCGTCGGAATGGCTTTTGTTGGACAGAAGAAAGACTTAAATACCACAAAAAATTATAGTTCAGTACTCAGAAAAGCTCTTTATCAGACTCGCTTACATATGGACCTCTAAATTCAGTAGAGCTGAAAAGAGTACTGAATGGATTACTTAAGTAGGTGAAACAGTTTAATAATAGCTTGAGCTCACCCTCTCAGTACCCTCAAACAGCTGTTGTCATTTCTTGACTCGGATGCTTGTCTTTTTGGGGGCAAGTAAATTTGTGGGGTTTGGTGTCAAGTATCTCATTGTGTAGGCACATTTACAACGCCTATGGTCACTCTTCTTCCTGTAAAAAATTGCCACAGGGGTCCTCAAACGCTCATGAACCAAATATCTCGGGTATAGCTCCTGGGGTGATACGGCACGGCATGGGTTGTGCTCAACCCAAGGTAAACTAAGAACGAGCTACCTGTATAAAGCGAGGAACTTTCAAAACCATTTTAGATTGTGGATTTTTTCAGTCAATTGTAAAAAATTCTATAGCGGTCTTTGTATGCTTTGATTGAAAGTCATTCATCTGCGACTTAAAGATTTGGCGACAATAAGCTGCCTCGGTGCTTTATAGCCATTTGTTGGTTCGATTATCCTGGAGCAACAGTGCAACTATCTCTATCAGAGCTTGCCATGAGCAGGATCGGCATTGTATGTATGTATGGCGCAACGTTCAAACGTTTTCCTGTGCCCGAAGAAATTTGCTTGTGTAACATAGGGCAAATCATTCGTGCACACGAAAATGTTTGATCGTTTCACCTTACAGAATCTGACCCCGCAGGTTCATGAATGACAAATATTGAAGCTTGCAGAAGGTGTTCAATGGATACACTTTTTTTAGACTTTTGTGTTAACTAAAAATTTCAATAGAATCCAATCCCGAACTAAGCACTTTAAAAAAAAAACAATTTGGACTTATTTTAAACTGCCAATCGTTTCAATGTCCGAGAGGTGGCACGACATCCACTCTTTTGCACTGCGGCACGGCCCTATAGCCCGTCACTAATTTCCACTCTCTCAATCGCGAGCAGCTGCTGCAATGATATTTGAGCCGTTTTGAACGAGGTGATCCCGAAAGTATCAGCCAATTCGTCAACTTCGTACAGAATACGACAACACCCATATTTGTTGTGGTAATTCGAATGGCATCTTCCGCCTCGGAAGTCAAGTTATGAAACGTACTCCCTAAAAGTGGAGTATATATAGTAAAATCGTGAGCCTTCCGGTCCTGCAACAAGTACTTCATCGAATCAAACTTAGCATTCATTTTTTCCGGCAAATTTACGGGGAATGACAAGAGATGGATTTTTTTTTCAATTTGCTCCTAAAAACAAAAGAGTTGAAGGGCAAACTGTGTTCTCGAAAAATGTTCAATTGTTTATTTCGGTCGAACAACGTATCCAATTGAGTTATGGGTTGAGGACAATCTTCAGGAAAAGCCTAATGACACATGGTGAAAGCATGCATAGTGACTTTTAGTGTGATAGGTACCCCTATTTGACTTAAAATTTGTTTTCAAGTTGGCCCGCTTTCAAATATAAAACTTCTAGTAAAGCTTCTTTACAAAACATACTAATTGTGCTAAATAAAGTGTTTGCATTCCAACGTCAAAGTGCATCCTCGACCTTTTGTTCGGTCTCCCGTAGCCCAATTTAACCAACTTCGCCTATGCCCAAGGCTGTAGGTTAAAATCATTTGACAAACAGCAAACTTGCATCAACGGTGCTGCTAACTGTTCTCAGTCAAGGGACATACATCCCCATACATATCGGAGTACAATCCAAGCTAAATTAACTTTTGCGCGCGCATCCTCATCTCGGATACCTAACTCCCAAACAACATGTCTATTATATTAATTCGGCGCTGGTCGCATGCCCCCATTGCCAGCCCCGGATTCCTGTTAAATGCTCAGTTTAATGTCAGCTTAATCAAATATACGTGTCATTTGAAAGGACATCTCAGCCTCACAATGAACATTTCCATGTCATGTTTAACTAAATTACAGCTGTCCAAAGGTGACTCCGATGAAGACGAGATATCAACCGGACAACAACAACAGCAACAAAAAAAAATGAAATAAAACGATCCTCAAAGTTTGATTCGCTCCAAAAAGGAGAGGAACGCACGCAGAAGATATACAGCGAATACATCAAACTTATCGCTGATTCAGAGATTGGAATCAGTTGGGGGAATAAAAAAATTTCACAAAAGCAAATCCTGAGAAGTCCCTTGTTCGCTGTCCCATTCCTTCTGAGACGATTAAATCCTTCTGGCGATGCGGCGGCAGCAGTGGCCAGATCACCCCTGCTTCACTTTTTCCTTCGACTTTTATGTAATAACTCCGTCGTTGCCGAATAATCACTCTGCGCGAATGATTGATCAGACAGCGATTGAAGGATTTTAAGAAATGTGGTCGCGATATAAATTAACCGGACCAGCCTCTGGCGGATAAATCCATTGCAGAGCGGCAGTGCCGACTATTTTTTGTTCTGAGTGTCTTCTTCTTCGTCTTCTTAATAACATGCGTACCTTTGTTCGGTATTCGAATGAAAAGCTTCTCCAATCGATTTGAAGAACATGACTCGGCTGGCCGAACAGTATCGTGGGTGGTTTTATCTTGTCTCGAACTAATTACGAGACAAAGATGCGCCGTTCACTGGGGAGAGCTTCGCCGCGACACCTTTACTGGACTGCACGTTAAGTTTATCGTTAAATATTCAAATGACCCCTAAAAGTGTATTGTTTACACCAATAAAATTGGCCTAATGGGACGAGCCGTATGCTTTGACAGCGCTAATTGGTTTGGGCACTTCGATTGGCTGCGGTCAACTTTCTTTTGGCTTCGGATCGGTGTCGGTCTAGTTTTGGGTTAATTCTGTCGATTTGGGTGGAATTGGAATAACAGCGAATGCATTCGATTTGCATAGATGAATATTCAACACCATCCGAATGGTGTTGGGACAAAACTTTTGTTTGGTTGGAAGATCCAGCTTATCAGCGTGAGATAAATTTTTCATTAATTAATCAGGTGGAGAGTCTAGACAAAGGGCGCTCCAATTAGAAGAGATTTTCATTGTGGTTTCGACTGAAATTGTTTAACTTTAAAAATGAAATGCCCTCCCCCTTTCTGAAGGTGGCTTTTTTATCGAGGCTTAGCTTTTCTAACCGATTCTAGCCGATTTTCCAGAGGCAGACAATTTGACAGCTGGCTGGTCATTTTAAAATAAGCCGTTGGACTTATGGTACACGGCTTCAACTGGTCGAAAATGTAACTGAAAAGATGACTTCTAAATTGCATTTTGTTTGACACTACAATTGCGCCTAAATCGTAGCCCTAATGGCGTGGTTACATATTTCTGTTCAAGTCACTACTCTTGTCAGTGTCTATCATGATTTGTGGACATTTTTAATTTTATTTCAAGGTTATGAGCACACCCTACATACTTTTGCACATTCGATTAGGAGCATTCTATCGCCTGAGCTCGAAGGACCAATTTGACAGACCTACAGCTCATCTTAGCAAAGTGTTGATATTATAAATATCCTCACTAGCAGCCCTCTTGTGACAGTCTTGCATTTCGCTTACTGCTATTTTTTCAAAGTTTATATGCTGTCCGATAGTTACTTCGTTATCGGTTATGCTGTGAAGTTAGCTTTCCTTTTTCAACCAACATTCAAATTTCTGAATTTTGTTCAGTTTGTTTGTCGACAAGCTCATAATCTAAACTTTGGGCATTTTTGAGCTTAATCGAAGAACCTACAGTGCCACGATCAGGACACTAAATTCACTTATACAAACTTGAAGCCTCCACCTAACTGGTGGGAGGTAAGACGAATATAAAGATCTAACTAAATTTGAACTTGAATGTTACTTCCGAATCTTTTTTGAGGCTTTAGTGAATGGATACTGAGTTTCTCTATTCCATATAGAAAAATCAGCGCTTTAGCCAAGAAATGTATTGAAAATAAATCAGAAAAAAACCGACTTATTGAAACAATAAAAATTTGGAAGTTTTTATCCGACTGGTTTCGACGCGACCTCCTAAAATGACTTAACCGATTTTGAAGAACCAAGTCTTTTTAGATTCGTATTCTTCCCGGAGTGTCAAAGGCTAAAAAGACAAAAATAAGGAACTTAATTTGAAAAAAAACCTCCGACTGACTGTAAAAAAAGAATTAAACAGAGATGTAAACAAGACACATTGGGCCTTACTAATAATCATTTTTAACCTTCACACTAAATATTTTGTAGTTCACAATATGCAATTTTGTATGGAAAATTTCGACATTGTGAGTTGGAAAAATTTAGCGTGAACACTAAGAATGATTATAAGTATCGCGGATTGACGTATGAGGTATAACTATTTGACAGTCGGTGACTTTGCATACGTCTTTTGAGCCCTTTTTTACAGTCGAGCTTTTTTGAATCACCTATTTTATTTATGTATCTATTGATGGTCTCATCTCATTCTTTCCAACTGATTATTTCCAATCATGAGAGATAATGAGAAAGTTTTGCCAAAGTTTCGTTGTCGCCCATTTGTCTTTGTTTTTCAAGTAAAAATTGCATAATTCTCGAAGATTTGCGGATAAATTCGTAGGACAGTCTTCAGAATTTTCGATCTAGCTGTCAACCCATAAAAATTGCCTGTAAAGAGGTTTTCAATAATGTTTGCCTTTGTTAAAGACCGCAAATAAAAACTTGTGAAATGAAAGGAAAATTAGTGTGGACTTCTACGACAGTAAAGGGTCATTCATTTTTCGGTTTCGAAAGTAAAGCTAAATAAAAGATTCATTTTTCATGAAAGTTTTATTTCATTATACAGTTTGGACTTTTCCATTAAGTGTGAAATACAATATCATTCAAATGGCCGCCTCGTGAAAATCGCAGCATGCGATTCTTTTGAGGTAATTTTCAACCACTTTTTCGAACTCATCGGGCGGTATCTCGGCCATAACATGAGAAATGTTCATTTTTAATGCGTATAAAGTTCGGAGATTATTCGCGTAAACACGGTCTTTTGCGTAGCCCTACAGAAAAAAATCTAACGGTGTCAAATCGCATGATCTTGGTGGCCATTGGCGTCGCCAAAACGTGAAATTACGCGACCAGAAAACTTCTCACGCAATAAAGCCATAATTGGTCGTGTACTGCTTGTAGTAAGTTTGTAGTATTTTTAAGTGATCCATTATCATAAATGGCAAACAGTCAACTAATATTATGACACTTCAAATGACAGCTGAGTTTGACAGGTGTCAAATGAAAGTGCTGCCAACTTGAAATGACGAAATGCATGACCCTGTAGATAGCTTAAAGCCCTAAGATAGGTTTGCCAAGCGGCCAGTGGCGTACGCAGAGGGGGGATCAAGGGGCACCTATTAACTTCCCTATGGGTGAATTTTTCTCTATTGGCCGTGTCAAAGTAATATATATAATTTGCTCATCTATATATATAAAAATGGACCAAAGCGGATACTTCCTTCTGCGGGCTCGTTCGTAATTGCTACGCAAAGGTTTAGGAAAAAGGAAAAGTCGGACAATTCCCAACAGGTGGCGCTTATTTCGTTTTTCTTAATTCCTTCTGGGTGAAACTCTATGCCGTTATAACTCGATAACCGCTGAGCCAATTTGCATGATTCATTTTTTTTTTTGTTTTGTTCGTGTTGCTGATTTAAAAGAAATGATACTTTTGGACCCGATAGGTGACACTGTTGTCGATCTCTGAAACCATTCAAAAAAAAATGCAGGGCGGTTAGTAGATTATATAAAAAAAAATAGTTTTTATTGCTTCTCTGTTACCATATCTTAGACAACTTTTTTCCAACTTGCGTCATACCGTTGAATGAAATGAAGGGAAAAGGAGAACTCCCCACTCGAAAGTAAACAAATACACTCAGAATCAAAATCACTAATTTAAAACTAACAAACATTAAAATTTAACTTAGTAAGATTTAGTGGATTAAAAATAATAGAGTCAACTCGGTTAAAATTATCCGATTTATTCATAATTCAGACTCCAAATTTTCTCGGTCATAAAGTTCGAAATAAAATTATTATTATTAATTATTTATTATTATTAATTTATTTATTTATGACGGAGAATTATTCTTAACAGTATGCGTTTAACCCTTTTATCTCTGTAGTTTTTAACAAGAAATACTCGGTTTTTTCAACAGAGACTTAAATTTATTGATTTTAATTTTAAACCTCATTCTTAACCGGGCAAAAATCGCACTCGGTTGGGGCCATTTTTTGAGCGTGAATGCACCGCAATTTATTGCGCCAAATATCTCGGCCAGCATTCATACACCTCACACAGAGGTCAGCTCCTCAATTGGCCGCAACTATCGCCACATCTTGACTCGGATTAATTGGATCTAATTATGTTTGGGCCACTTTTCGTTTCGCTGCCTTCCCTCCTCCTTCGCACAACCAACAACTGTCTTATATGAGTTCATTTCGTTTGGTAAACTTCGTCGAAACAATATGCGCCGCACTGGAACGCATTGTGTTCGTTTACAAGACCCCCTGTACTGTTATTGTGTGTGTTAAAAACTGACAGATACTGATGGTAATCAATTAGCATAAATTGCTTTGAAAACCAAAACATACTGTATGGCAGAGAGCCAATTCCCGACGATTGCCAATTAGTGATGGATTGGATCATAAGTTCTGAATACAAATGCTGACCTATCAGCTATAAATTTGAGTTCGCTCCTAACAATGGACAGAGTCACCCGGACACAGCGAGATATGGATGATGGAATCTTGTTCTTTGTACTGGACAAGTTGTAATAGAGGCTTTTAGTGTTTTTAGGAATGGCAGCCTTTGACTGGGCATTGCCGATGGCAGTCTGAGGTACAAGTGATGGGACAGAAATAGACAGATCGCTCCCCCTCAGCTGGGACTTCTTGTCACCAGTGCAAAAAGTGCTCCCATAGCTGCATTGGCTGGCGTGGAATGTTGTCCACTTCCCGAAACGCTCTGGGGCACTTGTTGCCACATTGCTGCATCGTTTCGTTCGTCATCGACGGTCTGATTTATTAGCAAAATTACACCAGAGTATTGTGTTCATTTGTTTGGATCCATGTGTGTGTAGAAGGCAATGTCGTCCACATGCAAAATTCCAAGCGCGCACTTTGGAAAGCTCCCTTCGGAGGACCGACTTTGTATACCAATACCGGTGATGGTGACGGTGACTCTCTTGCGCTCTCTCTTCGCCTCATACTGTTTACGTATCTGCAGACAGAAACGTTTTCAAATTAACCAACCGACGACGAAGGCTGAGATGATATATGCCCAGTCCCGACATTACCATAATGACAATGTACAACATCTCGAACGGATGACGGACGTGCGGTCCGCACGCACACCGTGCGCTTATTTATGACCAATTATAAATCTAAACGCTGCATTTTATGGTGGGCACTGGACACTGGGCATTGGGCACTCTTCCTCTCCGTTCTCTTTGCTTTTTTCGACGGTTTAGCGCACAAGCATTCCTTGGGCTGGTGTGAGTATGCGGCTTGGCGGAATTGTGGCACAAAAGCGAGGAAGCTTGCGATTGAGCCTGTGTGTAGAAAGGAAGACAAGTTTGCGACAATTCCATCATTTTTAATGTAGTGTTGCGGCAGTGGATATAGTTGCCGAGAGAATGTTTCTTTGCTTTGGACGACATTTCTTGTTTTTGTTGGCTTTTGGCTTTCTGCCACGGAAGTAAGAGCTCCGAGATAGATGGGAGATTGCGACAGTAACGGTATTTAGTGAGTTGTGCCGTGCCATGCCTGCTCACAAGTTGTATGTGCTAATTAATTATCAGCATGTTGCGAGGTATGGTCCGATGGTTAGTACAAAGAGAAAAGCCTAAATTGAGTCAACTTAGTCACGAAATTTGCTCCAATTTTCCAATTTGTGCGCGACTGTCCTGTATGCGGTGATGAATCTTTTTTTGACAGCTGTGATATATAGGAAAGGAACTCGGAGTGGGCCGGGAATGGGTGCAATGAACGCACCGTTTTTGATAAGAATTTGGGTAATGGCGTTTTTTATCGCAGTCATCATTCGGACGGCCAACAAAATCATTGTAGAAAGTGAGGAGCCAGTGATTTGCCGATGGTGACCTAATTTGCAGTGAAATCGGATCAATGTTGGAGAAAGTTTATTTTTGGTTTTTGGTAAAGGCTTATGCTGATTTTCAGGGAGGGATTTTTTTCCAATGTCTACGTTACTCGATTTGTCGCAGTTGAGGTTCGTAAGGAGAAGAACTTCCAAGCTATTCCTGAGTTCGAAATTGGAATCAAAGTTGTGAATCATATAAGTAAGAGACACCAAAGGCCTGTAGGTACTGTAGATATGCCCTTAAAAGACCGTAAAGAGCACGGCGACGGAATGGTTTGTTAAGGTGAGTAGTCGTCAATATGGACAGCGCAGTTACATTGGGAGTTTGCGACTTCATTCGACGAAGACCCCATTGAGGAACTATTTCATTGCTTCAGACAAAATTGGTTCATTTCAAAGTTTATACAGGAAATTAAAATAAGAAAACCTCAGCTAAGAAAAAATATGGCGGTGACTTTGCGGCATTCTAAGGCGAACAATTTGCTCCAAAGGTTGGTTTTGAGCTTCACTTAACATTGCCTGCTTCCAATCTACAGGCCTCGTTACTTGTGAATCTCAATGTGGTGCTGTAGCTATAAATGTGTTATACTAACAAGAAATTAGCCACCTAAGCAAGCCTTTCGTCAGATTACACTTCAAATGGTGTTAGACAAATTGCAGAAAATATCAAGAACCTTTAAAATATGTTAAAACTGCAGAATATCACTTGAAAGTTTGAGACCAATTAGCAATAGATGTGTCAGAATGGTGGAGCATCTGGCAAAAGGGTTATAAGGCCGGCACACTCCGAACTTTTCTAGTTTTTGTTTGATTATGTATAGAAGCAGGCTCAGTATTCATTGATGTCGACTACTGAGAATGCAGTTCCATGTCAACCTGACCAAATTTACGTAAGCCTCACACCAAGAGTAGCGCGAAGCTGGAGTTTGGGTCATGCTATAGGTTCCATTGTGGATAAAATTTAGCATTTGTTTTACAAATTACATGGGTAAACCAAGTCGCAGAGTACTCATACACGACGTGTCGTTCATTGTGCAAGCAATACTTTACTGACTTCCTAACAAGCCTCACAAGCTAACCCGATCGCAGGTCTACTGCCTCCAGTTACGGCTTGCTTTCCTCAAGTTGGTTAAAGTTTATTTATTTATTTTGAAGTAGATAAATGCTACTGGCAGCTCATTCACTCGTCACCTTTTAAACTCGGCAATGCAAACTGAACCGAATATATAGGTATCAGAAGAAATTTTCACTTAAAACGGTCATGGATATAACTATCTGTTTTTTAAAGAGTCAACGGCTCAGATCCATCGAGCGGGACAAGGATAAAATTGCGTTATCTATATGCAGTTTCCTTCAGGTTATTTACAGAGTTTCTTCAACTCAGAGCTGCACAACACCCCAAGATGCTGTGCTTGGCAAAAACTGCTCTAAATTGAATAGGAGGGGTTCAAGTCTGAATTTTCGACGCCATCTACTTGGTTTTGACTCGACAGTAGGCCTGATGTAGATTGCTTCATAATCAAAGACGGACCGCTCTTGTTGAACTAATCAAGACGGATTTTTTGGGTTCTCGCTAAATACAGGTACTTCGCAAAGTCTCTCTTGTCATCCAGAACTATAATCTTGAGTCAGGAACCAGCATCGAAGTCGAAAACATTTCAGTGCAGTTCCTGAAGTATGTAAATATCATGCGTACAGTCGCAAGTTGCACAGTTATACTTCTAAAGTGGAAATTTGTCAATACAAAAATGGAAAAGGAGTCTCTTGACTGTCTTGACGAATGACCGACTAAGTGCTAGTCAGACTAAGATCGTGGCTGACATCTTGGAAATTCGCAGAATCGCTTCTAGTTAAACAGGTAAGAATTGGGTTCAGTGATTAGTTTGCCAGACCCGAGGAGCCTCAGGTTCAACCCCCCACCTCAGGCTTGCCATATTCGGCTGTTTATCTTTTTCCTAAATTTCCGTCAATTTAGTATGACAGCATTTTGACATTTCAAATGAAGCACAACTAAAATTTGTATTGTTTTAAATTTTTTTGTTGTTAGTTTTTGGGATAAAAATAAATTCTTATCAAATTTATAGAAAAAAATGTTTGTGATTGGGCTTCTTTTCTGGCAGAGATTTTGGGCTCCAACAAGTTTGAAATTGGGCTATCAAACTAGTTCAAGACCTGACAATCTTGCTTAGGGGCTCTTTCATTCGTCTCAAATATTAGAAAGCTCAGGCTAACAAAAGTTGTCCTCTGGACGCTACTTGGATCTGTTCCAAATTTTATTTTTGTGCACTCGAGACGGACCTTTACGTTTCACCTTTATCTGGTTGTAAAATAATTTTAAGCCTTGTCGTGCTAGAGTATAGGTTATTTTTCAAACCGCCACAGACTTTAAATAAAGGACCAATGGCACTGATCGAAATTTGTTAGCAACACGAAGGCACGAACCATTAGACTCGGTGTTGCATTTGGCGGCTTCGCTCGACTTCCACAGCCGTCAACTTTCTGGAGGTTTACAGTTTTTGTTCTCAGCTGTCATTGATTCGTGGCCTCATGCTACCACTCACTTTATCACCAAATGCAGCTGAAGCCGGAAACGTTTAATTAGTATTTTAAGAAATATCGTAAAATAAGATAAATTAAATTGGATTAATTATTTTGAACACTGAATTCTTCGCTCGGCAACTGGAACATTTAAAGACATTTCACCACAAGTGCCCAACCAAAAAATGTACCTAAAAAGGTAGAAGCCAAGGGCACGAAAGTCGAGTTTGGAGAAGGCTTTAACTATGAACAGAAACGACGGAACTTCTTTATCTACTGATGAATTTCAAAACCTCGTAAAACTTCTATATGAGTCGAGGTTGAGATCTTGGCCCTTTTTCAATTTTTGTTCGAACCATTGTTCGGTCTTTCAATCGGTATAGTATGAGGATCTAGGAACTGCTCAAAAAATGTGCATAAAAGTTTAAAGGCTCGAACCTTGCTACAGAGACCTGCGTAAGAAGCCTCTTCAGGTCTAGCGGACTATCCAAGGAATTTTTTTACCAATTCCCTTGAGAAAATGACCCACTGAAAAGTGGACCTCATAAAGCTGACATCCATAACAAAGCTGCCTAAGTCGGTCCGTCGGATGATAAATACTAGTTTTCATTGACTACTAACAGGCACCCTCATCATTTGACATAAAACCAAAGAACTAAATCGTCCAAATCTCTATAGAATTTCCAACTTCCTGAGATCGGCCACATCATCTCGTCGTTCGTCCTTCAAACATAATCAACGAGCTACGACGATCGACAACTGCTGATAAGTGGGGCCACAATCGGCATGCAACTTCATCCCTTCACCGATTCATCCCACCGACCGCCCATCAGCCAGCGCGCTCCGCCCGATCATCATTTGTTGTGCGTTAAATGTCTTGTTCGGTTGTTGTTTTTTGTCGGCCGATTGAATAAATATTTAGCAGTGTCTGCCAGCTCAAGTAGGCTGCTGATTAATGGGAGGGATTAAAATCTTCGAATCACACAATTTATGTAAATGCACGCTACAGATATAAATATCATATTTATGATCGTCTATTTATATTTTCCAAATCATAATACCACAACAAGAATAGCAGTGACCACACTGCCGGCCGTTGGCCGTCACTGCCACGGCGAGATGTTTTCTTTAACCAGAGGTAATGGATATGGTCTCGCACACGATGAGTGTGGTCCAGGCGCGGCTGTGAGTGGTGTAGTTCGATGAGATCGCGTCTCTCTATGATGACATCAAGTGGTGTGCACTGCGCAGGGCCCAAAATGGTCAACAATAGGAATCGAAGTAGTTGCCCATTAATTCCGTCGGGATGTATCAATTCGACGGACAGTTTGTTTCAAATTTCTTCATCCGACTCTGGTCGCCGCGCGTCTCGCATGACCATTGACGGACCCACGTTGTGGTGTGTGTTGGGGCGACGCCGAGAGGTGTTGGTGTATTGCCGGATTTGGAGCGGTCTGGGCGACACTGCATACTAATCGTTTGATTAAATATGGTCCGGACTAATGTAAGAATTTGTCCAATGCTATTCTACTGGTGGGGGCAGGGAAGTAGAACGCGACTACCAGCCACCCAAGACGATGAAGAACTTTCTACGTTCATGTTTCAGAAGCTTTGGCTCTCGATTAGAGATAAATCAATATTAGGCTGGCGTTTTCTTCGATATGGGATGAGGTGCGTATATAGCACGCCAGGTGTGTGGCCATTTGCATATAAAGTCGAAGCCGGCTGTTTATTGGCCAACTGGAAGGTGTCCGGCTCGTTGGGAGATTAGAAACTAGCTAACCTAATCCGTGATGTGGTCCGTTTGAGGTAATTTGTTTCATTTTGGGCAATAATTCTGAATTAAGTGCGGCACCATAACATATGAAGTTGACAGATATGCTGAGTGGTTGCTGCGGGATCAATTCGGGCAGTTTATAGCCAGTAGCCTATCAAAAAAAACAGGCGTGCATTGCAAAGTTGTTGCCCTTAAGCAGGCATCTTCATTTTACTATAGCTTTGGCAAAGTATCATCAGATAATCTCCGCAAACTAGTCTTCTATAGACCGCCGGTTGTAAACGTCAACCCAACAACAACGGAGCTAGTTTTATTTTTCAAAGTAGCCGTTTATCCCCGGACAAGCCGAGAAGTGGCTCGTGGAAAAATGATGAAGTCGCCTCCAAATAAGAGCCTGAACCCGGTACAAAAGAGCGTGTCTTCACACAGCGCTAATTTGACCGATTATTCTTTACGCCAAATAAAATGGCCTAGATGAAAGCTCAAATTAAAGACTCGAGCACAAGACTCAACTTGTAGCTTGCTTAGGTATATATTACAGTTGCAAGGAGAAAAGAATATCCCACCACCGCAGTAATCAAGTATTGGGATAGCAAACTCTAAAAATGCGAACCTATTTTTCGGGAAACGCCGAAATCTCCCACCATTCCATAAAAGTCGACTTCGAAATAAGCTTCCACTACGAAAGAACATACAGAAACCACGAAATATCCTCAACGATTGATCATTTTCAGTTTTTAAAAGTCTGAAAAAGAAAAGGAAAGGAAGCACTCCTCAAGATCTTAATCTTCTGTTTTTTTTTTCCGAAGCATTTTACTGTCTCCCAATCTGAATTCGTAACACCCACCAACCGATGCACCACTTCGTCGAGTTGAAAAACACTTAAACAGTCTAATTGGCAACCCAAAGCTCGGCCCTTTGCAATTCCTACACTTTGTTGGCAACGCTGCACAATTGACAAGCTCTTGCCACTTTGACATATTTAATTGAAGCTCTTCTCACATGTCTAAAAATAACTTTCAATTCAACGTAACTTCGATTTTTATCGCTTCCTTTACGGATTAACAAATTCTCTTCTTTACTACCAACATTTTGTTCTATGGTAGTAAAGAATGGGTCTTTAGTTCGATCGATGGCTAGTTCGATCCCCGGAAAAGCACAAATTACATCATAAGTTGTTTTTCCACTGTTCCACTTCTAGCGAACTTCTGACAAGTATCCGGGAATAAAATTGTCCTGTGAAAGCATCTTAATTCAGCCGTTTTCGACTAGGTAAGACCTATAAAACGGTAGGTCCCTTCAACTTGTCCAAAGGAATGGCTGTGAGAAGCTGAGCCCAGCATGCTGCCTACACTATTTATTTATTCAATTTAATTGCTGTTTAGAATTACCTAAAAATGCAGAAAAAAAATCCCGAACAATACGCAAGACAACGTTTTGTTCCACGCTTACTTTTTGAGGGCGTTTTTCTTAATTATTACTTGTTACCAAATAGCTATGCTGTTAGTACATACGGAAAGCTCTTATATTTCCTGCAAAGTTAAGTGCCAACCTCAAACTTTCCCCTGTACCTCCTTCCGTTCCATAAAGAGTTTACTGACTCCAGTAAAAGTACTAAGAAAGCATCCTAATCGGTGCAATCAACGAGCCGCACCCAAAATAAACCGCCACAAAAGGCAACAGCGCCTCTTCCGTCAAAAGACAGCTCCAATATACAGTGTCACCGCACAAAAATGACTGTCATAATGACGCCACAAGATCAATTACGGTAATTATCGCAAAATATTTCATTGGCTCTTATGACTACTCACAGGCAAAATTATTAATAATTCCCGATAACGACTGACAATTAATTTCTGTCTGCTCCTCACACGTTTGTTTGCCTTATGCTCCAATATACGTCACATGTATGAGCCTATTTCTGCCACAAAAAAAAAAATACACACACAAGCAGATGATTTAATGGAAGACGACGCACAGTTCCCATTTCATGAGGACCAACGCATCTGCATGCGACTGAAGGTATAATATGCACCTCGGTCCGATCCCCTGCCAGCAGGATGCGAAAAGGAAAATACTTTAATTATAATAAAAACCAAAGCAATAAGAGGACCACAACGAATGACGTCTCTCTTATCAGTTGAGAGTTGGTTGGACCCTTTTTACAGTTTCTTTTTCCTTTCATGTGGTCTTCCTGAGATATGAGTGTACCTACTTGAAATATGTACTCGTAAAGAGTGGGCCCAGATACCTCGGTTGGCTATATGGATGCGGGGAATCGATCGCAGGGCTGGCTTGGACTTGGTCTTGGTCTTGGATGCTGCTGCTGCTGCTGGACTTTTTATCCGACTTTTATGACTTTCGTGTCATCAATAAAAGTTCTCGTTTCGAAATGAGGCGAACAGTCTGTGCGCTTGCAGGTGCCAGGTGTGCTTTATTGTTTTGATTTAGAGCCAATCCTAAGGGTTTTATCTGTAGAAATGGGCATTTCAAGACCCCACGCATTAAATGTTGAGCTTGGAAGTTTGAAATTGCTTAAGACAAGCTTAAATTCAAGAACTCAGTTCGATCCTCCTCCTTTGATCTTCATTCACGCGATTGTCGGAAGATGTGAACGACTGGGTCACGCCAAACTCCCTCATTCATTGTTTGTTCAGTCGACATTTTAAAAGTACGTATCTGCCAAAAGGGATAACAAGAACAACAGAGAACCTTAGTTATCTAACTTTAAAGCCTTAGATAGAGCTTTACAAACTCACAATGGCGAAATGATGTATTGTGACCTACAAAACAATTTAAGTAAAATTCTAAATTGGGTTTTATCAGTAAGGCCTGCAGAAGGATCGGGCGCCTAGTGCTGTATGAAACCCTGTTTAACCTAACCTTAGGCCCATAGCAAATAGCAACGTCATTCATTTCACCTATTTACGTTTTCTGATTTAATTTCTCCTTGTAGAGCCTGAAAGACCTGACTTACTTGAGAAATTTCGGACAATTTTAGAACTTTCGGTGAAGTTTGAACCAAAATCATATGTTTACGTTTTGAGACATTGTATCTGGTCTTTGGAACGGGGTGATCAACATCCACAGTCAAACGAAAAATTTTGTTGCCGTTATAGGTCTGTTCAGGCAGCCTCTATGCCTATGTAGCGAAGCCTATGTTTGTGTGCAAGCCTTTATTTTTGGGATGAATGGTAGGGACCTACACTTGTATGCCGAGTCCAAATGGCTCAATTAAGAAGCTTTTTCAGGACAGTTTTACCGGTGAGATGGAAAAATGTGTAGTTTGGTATAATTTATGACTTTCCGGGGACCACACCTGAGTTCAGCAAACTAACTTCTGACCCACTGCGACCTCGGTATAAAAATTATGATGATATATATTTTACGTGACGGATTATTAGATATGTTGGCTTTATTTATTTATTTATTATTTATTCACTGCGTTTGCCCAACGCAATGAGCTTCAAAGTAACAGTAACTTGCACAGGCACACAGTTTTACAAGCGTTATGCCCGTCGAACACTGAGAGCGCGAGGCGTCAATTTCGATTTCAAATCTAGGGTACAATTTCGTCCAAACAACGCCTTGAGATCGTCGCTCCAAAAGTGTATGAGCTCGTGTTGCTACTAAGTCAAATTTGTGCATCGCGTTCAATAACGACATATTAGTGGCGACGCCGGTCGAAGGACCGCATTGAACAACTTATGCCGGTTACCTTCTGACTGTCACTTCTGTTGCCTGTGGTCGCCCAGCAGCAGCAGTTCTCACTGGATACCTGAGTGACACACGCTCAAAGTTTACTACACCAAATCAGCCATCTACCAAGTGTGTTCAACGACCTGCTCAACATCCGATGTTTGGTTAAGTAAACGAGGGTATTAACGCCGACGACACAAGAAATTCTGTTCAAAAACTTGATCATTAGGACTGCTTTCGGCGCTTGTTGCACTTTTTTTTTTTTTTTCATAGATTACGGTTGCCGGGTATGCTTCTCTGTGAATCGAGAGAACCACATTCGAAAACCATGTTATGGGAAGAGACTTTTCATCGCGACGGCGATGGGAAGACTGCCTCAAAATGGACCTTTTTTAAAAATCATTGAAGATAGCGGACTTTCGCTTGTCCAGCTCCGAATTGAAGCTTGTTATGGTACAAAATTTTCAATGAGGTTTGAACTTCGTTATTCATCAAAAAAACAAACAGTTTCAGTGGTACGTATAGGGTACCAAACGCCATTTCCCTGTGCAGATCGCCATGTAACCAATAATTAAGCACACTCACACCATACTAAAAATGTGCTCCATCAAGCGCATGTTTAGAGTTCCTTTATGAATTCTCTTAAAATTGACGTATAACCCTCACTTTGCCGCACAACGGCTGACAAGTGAAACCATCATTGGGCCACCTATGGCTCTTCCCAAAACGCACTCCTGGAAACCGCGCGAATATTTCTCGCACAACGCACCTTATCCTCGCCTTTTATACATCTTTCTCGCGCAATAAATGAACCGTATATAAAAAATAAAACGACGACAAGGCGCAAATGCAAATCTAAAAGCAAAAACTTGACGAAGAGTAACCAGCCCCGCAAAGATCCATTGAAGTCAATTTAAAAGCCCCCGAAGAAGAAACGCAAGCGGTCATGGACGGCCGACGTGGACCTTCTTTCTCTTATCAGTAACCCACACTTAATGTTAATGTATCTTCCGCAAGACGTCGGGACCAAAGGAGACGGCCGAAAGGGGGTCGCATTTAGAAATTCGCCACCAAACGGAGCGACGCGGCGACCAATGTTCAAAGTGGTACTGTGGACCGTTTTACCGTATATTCCTTCTTCTTTTTTTTTTTTTTGTTCTCCTCTGCTTATTCCTGTTTATTGTGCCATATCTTCTGTGCTATGGGGCTGTGTGTGCGCGCGCACTCTTGCCAAAGAATTCGCCCAAGATAACAAAACCTTCGCAGGGAATAAGGAATACCGCTTTTGGAAAAAATTCCTCACGAAGGAGCGCACACAAGCGTTCAAAGAGCATCACCGCTGTAATGAAATTGTAAGTGCTTTGCGGCACAAAAATTGCTGCCAATAATCAATTTGTCATTCCGAACGACTTCCGTACGCAGTGTCCACTGTTCACTGCCCACCGTCCACCCCATTAGTGACGGCTTTCAATCACGGTTCACCTCATCAATTCAAATTGGCGGGCACATTTGTGCGGCGGGAAGGCGCTTTCGTTTTAATTGAAAAATAATTACCGCGCTGGCTTTTAAAAAGCCATTTGCGGTACCCACCGAATTTATTCAGGTGCGACGTGCGCCTCTAATCAATATGGCTATTGGACATTGTGGGTATTTACGGGTTAACCATGGCCGGGGTGGTGCTCTTGTTTGTTATCAGCGTTACAGCTGCGGTGGGTATTGAATTGAACACCTTGTTTTTGGTCCGTGGTAAACGAACTCTTGCAGATGGCGGCGATTCCGATTCGATTGGAGTCAATAACGTGCATCGGAAACGAGTTGTACTTCAGCAACGTGTCGTGCTCCGTGGAGGTTATTCGGCAGAAGATTCAGGTGCTGAACTTTGACTGCACCATCACCAAGGAGATGGACAATCTCAAAGTAACTATGGCGGAGCGACTGTGATTATGACTGTGAGTGTGGCCACTAATCACTTTTGTTTTGTTGCAGATCAAATTCACGCTGTACAAGAAGATGGGAGCAACCTACAAGAGCTTTGTCATCAACTCAACGGAGGACGTGTGCAAGTTGTTGGACAAGACCGAACGATCCAATGTGATAAGCCGCATGATACCGATGTGGAAAAACTATGGACGGTTTGCGAAAAGCTGTCCACTTAAGGTGAGGCGGGGAGATGGGTTTTTCAAAATTGTAATGGTCTTTCAATTTATGTGCAGGGATATATATCTATGCGACGCTATCCACTGGATTTTTCTTTCTACCCGACCACCTTTCCGAAAGGAGATTTCAAAATTGTCGTGCAACTGATCGATGCTAACAACCATATGAGCGTGTTAAATGTGACAATTATGTTCAATGTGAAGTACACTAAGTATATTAACTGAGGTGTAAAAGGCGGTTAGAGCTTTAATCCCGCTTAAATAAAATGTAAAAAAAAAGTATAAAGAAAGCCTTGTTTAAGACAGATTTTTGCATATGGTGCATCTGAGGATGGTTAGATTTTATGATTTTGTTTGTGAGGGGTTTTCGACAGAGGAATTTTTTTTTCCAGAGCTTGTTTCCTTCTTCAGGCATATTTCCCTTTCGCGCAGTTTTTTTAAAGCTTGGAGTGACGTGAATCTATTGCCCCTTTCAGTACCTACTTACTGTTAATTATTAGTATTTCTTATTTCAAAATTTAATATGAATCATCAATCTATATATTTATATAAAAATTGAGCCTTAAATTTGTGTTCGTTTGTCGCCGATTCACGCCTTAACGCATTTACCGATTTTAACCAAACTTTCACACATCTTTGGCATTGGTCTATATATTGTTTTTGTGAAGTTTTGTTTAATTCGGAAAACGTATGTATGTGTTGTGCGTGCGTGAAAAAAACACATGAATTTCAATACATTTTGGGTTTTTTCACACCTATATATATATAAAAATCAATTGCTGTGCGTTGGTCGGGTAAAAACTCAAGAACGGCTTGACGGATTTGAATGATTTTGTTGTTCCTTTGTTTGTCTCGAATCAGTGATGGTTTAAGAAAAATTAAAAATTCGGAAAATTCGCAACAGGTGGCGCTATAGGCATATTTCGTTTTTCGTCTATCTCCTTCTATAAATATATATCAAAATGAGTCGCATTGTGTTTGAATTGATGTTCTCTTAATGCGTGGTCTTTGTATGTTTATTGGTTATACGAGTTATAGGCATTTTAGTGATCATTCCTGTGTTGTCGACCTCCGAATCCCCTTAATCGATTTAAATGAAATTTTGTGGATTCGCATGGTTGGATGCAGCTTAAAGGAGAGGAGAGTTTTGGGCCCGATAGGTGGCGCTGCTGCCAATCTCCGAGTCCACTCAACTGATTTCAATGAAAATTTTTGGATGGTTATATTTGGATCCAGGTGGAAAGATATGATAGCGTTGGACCCGATAGGTGGCGCTGTTGTCGATGTCTGTCTGCTTTGGGGTGGTGGGCGCAAATCGCAAGCATTAAAGAATATGTTATGTGGCATGTGGCCTTTGTGTGCGTAGGCCGTGCGGCACCTTTCGCTTGGTAGAAAGAAGTGGAGGTATGTCTTCATTATTCGTATACTATCCAGCATACTAACCACTGAGCCACCGTGTTCACAAGTCGCAACTACTGATATATAATGTTTTATAGCACCTTCATCGAATGTGAAGTGGGAACAAAATTATCTGAACGAGGATTCTTACTTCCCCTTCGGACGACCGCCATAACATGTCGTACGATTTAAAAAAAAACCAAAAGCTCAAAACGATCATGAAGCGGAGGATCATGACCCGGAGAAAATGTATGAAGTCCTTTCTATGCATTGAACTTTATTTAATTCCAAGGGAGTTTCATTCGTTCAATCGAGAGGTTCCACTTTATCAAAAAATGTTTATAACAAAATTAATTTTAGGCGGTACGAAGTTCTGACCCTAGTTAATCAATAAAAATGGTAATTTTTTTAATCATATTATAATAATATTTTAATATCAATTTTTTTGATTTACAATTCCACAAAATTACTCGGACCGCATGAGAGTGGCTTCTGGTTCAATTCCTTGACGAATTTCACGTGACGACTGACGAACCATGACATTATAACAGAGAACCGAAGCGACTTCTCTCCATCATAGTGTCACTTAGTTTGAAACAAGTTAAACAGATATATCTGCATTTTCAATCGAAACGTTTATTATTCTGGCAGTTTTGGCTTACTTGTGACCCTTTTAGATGCATTTTTGTCTTCATAAAACATTCGAAAAGATTCTGAAACTCAATATTGAATGCCAGTGGCAGAGACTTCTTTGAGAAATTCTTGCAAATGTATGTTCGAGGCAGCATTTCTATATGAAATTGAACTGACTCCCAGATGAGAGTACATTTTTTAAGACTTTAGCTTCAAATTTAAAATTTACTTTGGAAAAACATCAGCTCTTCGTGAAAAATTGTAAATTCGAAAACTGTTTGAACTGAAGATACCAACTCAATGGCTCTATCTCTTTCTTTGTCATTCGTGTGTCTTTTCCGAATCTTACAACAGGTTCAAGGGCAACTGTTCTGAACTGAATTCACAGGAAAAAGAGATTGAGAGTATTAACTAATGAATATTGTCCTGAAATCAATATTGTATTAATAGTAAGCTAACTTTTGACTCCTAAAGGCTAACCCATTTAACTTAAAACTCGTATCACCTTGTGTTCACATCTCTTCAAATACCGAAGGACGTTGCTGATAAAAATCTGCATTTTTCGTATTTTCCAGATCTCGAAATGTTGTTGAATACTATGCAGTGAAATTTAACGTACTTTTATTCCGTCTAGTATTCCAAAGCTGCTTATTTTTAAAGGGAGACCATAAATGGCGCCTTAAAAAAGAGCACAGCATACTACCTAGATTTCGACTAGGGAATAGGGTAAGTACCACTTTAAAAATTTGTCATCTCTTTTTGATTAAGTTCAAATTTGAACTTATTTATATGATCAAGGCTTACCGCTATACTAATAACCATTTTTAGTGTCCAGGAAACATTTTTCGAACTCTCAATGGCGAAATTTTCCATACAAAATTCCATATTCTGACTTACAAAATATATAGGGTGAAGATTAAAACTGGCTATTAGTTGGCCCTAGAGTCTTTTTAACACCCTACCTACTTTCGGTATAATGCAAATATCTCATATGTGGTTTTTGATAGTTTTAATATACATAAATAGAAAAAAAATCTCAAATTACAACAATGTGCTAAGTTGACTCTCAGACAGAAGCTATGGAAACGATAAGAAAGGCATCGGTTGGGTGTTGAGCCTTGTGTATTAATTTTGTTCTCTCTAAATAGAGTCCTCCTCAATATTAAATCTGTTCGGCTACATATGAGCCTTAATGTAGTGTCGCCATAAGTTTCTTATCGTCTAACCGCATTAGACGTTATTTCTGAACCGATTTTTTTTAAAAATATGAACCCAATTGAGGGTGGATTTCCGTAGACAGATTCCACTGCTATTCTCTTGCCCGAAGATGATAAAAATGAATAAAACACGAAGTTGTTGATAGAACGAAGTAAAAGACGAATGCGTCAAAGCTCAACATCTTCAAAAGACTGACTTTTGACTTTTACCCAGATCCAAGTCAGCTGTGATTTTTCCAAAGGCAATTTCCAGCTCCTGTCGACTTTGTATATGGAAATGCATTAAATACGGAAGCGACAACTAATATTTAAGTTTTTGATTAAAAAACCTTAAAAATATAATAAATATTGTTCTATGCTATTTCTGCGAGTTTAAATCAAGTTGGTTGGGAGTATTCGTGATATGGACAAATTCTTTTTATCTCTTTCTATTTCTTTGTTTGTACCTATTGTTAGCAGTGTTGCCATTCTGACTGGATTCCGGTCATATCTGACCGAAATCGCTTCCCTCTGACCGGAGAAAGTTTTGAAATCCAGTTAGACCGGATTTTTAACCGAACGAAAAAATTCTTTAACCGGAAAAGCCTTTTTTTTAACCTGAAAGATAATATTGTTCTATGACTAGACATAAAGGTTAGATTTCTATAATTTGAACGATATCCAATCCAAATTATTGTGAATAATCCTAGAACACAGGTTACAGGGGATCCTCGCGGCAGTTTCATTCGAATGATCCCAATAAGTGTGACTGGGGGTGTGCATTCAAACAAGGCTAACTGACGACCATTTAGAATATTTTGCAATTTCGGTTTTGGTTTTACCGAATTCAAACCCCGACGTGGAATGGAACGTTCCTTTTTCTGCAAAACGTTGTGATTCAAAGCTTTTCAAGGTTTTTTTTTTTTTTTTGTTGTTTTATAAGCTTTTATTAAGATTAGTTTAGAAAAAAAAAAAAAAACTATAAGCATATATCATTTTTGTTTTTAATTTTAAGTCAAAATATATTACTATATTCCATTTTTGACCGGACTTCTGGTCAAAAATTCTTATTTTATCTTTTGACCGGATTTTCTTACCAAATTTAAAAAAATAAAAATCGGTCATTGGGTCAGATTTGACCGAATTCATTATTTTTTAGTGGTAACACTGATTGCTAGCAATTTTATGTTTTTCAATCTTGCAAAAAGTATTTTGTATAATGTGAACTAGGTTCCTAATTGTACAAAACCTCTTTTTCAATTAAATAAATAAATGAAATAAGCAAAGAAATAAAATAAATTAATAAAATAATTTTGAAATTAAATAAATTCGGGGCTTAAAAAAAATGTGACTTGGTTCGAAAAGGAGGTCAAATAGTCAACCTAAAAATATTACGCTTCCACGTAAAGCGTCAGGCAACAGACGGCAGCGCATACGACCGGCAGTTATTTCGCAATCAAGAGTCTGTCAAGTTATTGTCCACTCAAAGAACTCCAGTTTTCGATTAATTAAAGTTTACTTATAAAAGGTATAAGAGAAAGGCTGTCATAAAAAAAAAACTGCAGATCTCCACTCCATCTGCAAATGCGATCTCTGCCCAAAGGGCTTTTGCACTAACTAACTAACCTTGGCTGTTATTCTTAAACGAGAAACTTTGAAGTGTGGTAATACTGCTGTAACAAATAAAACGGAGCTACGGGAGCCTGCAAAATAAAGCCCGTACTCATGTAGTTACTAGTAAGCTAGTGAGCATCGGAAAAGATCTGCATTACTCCCAGGTTCAAGACCTAGGATCTTCAAATATTTCTAGTATTGACATACGGAGCGGTTGAAACCTCTTCCGAACTTTACGTAGCTCGCTATTGTCCTAGTCATAAAAGAAAACCATGTCCAAAAATAGAAAACTGAGAATTTCAAAGATTGGGATACGAATACCTAGGACCTTCGAAATGAATTTGGAAACAACTTGTGTCAACGTTTTAAAATCGTTTGTGTGCTAAATTACTGAGGGAGAGAGAGAGACAGAGGGAGAGATAAAGAGAAATATGTTTAAGGTTGGATTTTCGGAAAACACACAAATTTTATTGAACTTCTTCCACTGCAACCACTCGCGCAGATCTGAAAAATTACCGTCCGGACTCACTTCAAAAGTGTAGGTTCCTTTCGACCCAAAATAATAATAAAAAAGAAACTCACGCAAACGGTGGCTGCTGCAAGCTAGACCTAGTTCCTATAGAGACCTGTTGCACCTATAATTTATAAACACAGTCCACGACAGATATAAGAACACTTCGCTTATACGAAACGCACGTGGAAACACCGTAGACTTTGTTTCTTGTATACGTTTTCGCATATAAGAACAATTCGGATACAAGAAATATTTTTTTTTTTAGCCATTAAGGTTTCTTATATCCGTCGTGGACTGTATAATTTATTTATTTTCTTCGAGCCCTCTCCAAAAATATATATCTTTGAATTTTGATCATAAGAAGGTTCGTTATAGCCAGGATTGGAAAATCGAAGGACTCGTCAGAAATGTTGCTCATTCTCAAAATAGTCAAACTGGACCTCACCAACTCGTGCAAACTATATGAAGGGAGCCCTTCCACTGACTTGATCCTCTACTAAAAACTCCTCTCGATTGAATTACCTCCAGCGGCAGATTCGTATCCACTCCATATAATTGAACAGGATGACCTATAACGACGACCGACAGTTGTAAACATTCGAGCTGCTCGCTACGCCAAAGCGTCTCTACTTTCGTTGCCAATTGAAAGAATCTCACAGGTCGTCCGCCTTCGTTTGGCGCCTCCTTTAACCACCACACAGATGCCAATCGGCGACCATTGCACATCGTGCAGCGCCCGGTTACTTCTGCCGATACTATTGCATCAACTCGTAAATTCACAGGTTTACACCCACTAATAACTTAGAACCGATTCACATCTGGTTGCATGCATCTATGTGGAAGAAGACGGCAAAGTCGCCTGCCAGGGTATGCAAAGAAGTTTTCCCAGCACAGCACCGCGCCTGTTGGTTTATGGGAATTTCATCTGCAGAAGTGCGCTCGCTCTTTCCGGGATATACGACTGAGGCGCGGACCCACCCCAGTTCGACTGCGAGTGCAAGTTTACGGATTGTGTGTAATAAAGCGATCAGAGACATCGATACTCGGGTAATTACCATAAAAATGCTCAGATGCATCGGCCACAAAGGGTGGCCGAGGTGGTCGTCGCAACACCAGTGGTAAATGGGTACGTGTACGCGACGCGCTCGGTGTCGCCGACACCGCTTTATTTTCACACCTCGGTCGTTGGCTGCGCTGCCCTGAACAGGAAATGTGTCCATCTCTGATTTCGTTTTTATTACCCTGCGGAGGATTACGCTGTGCGCAGCTAGGCGAGGATGCATCTAGCTTCCTCGGCCACAAATTAAGATTCCCACTGGATAAGGATGAACACAAATATGAAAATTTGTAAGGGGACACGGGTAACAAGCGACCTCTGGTAGTTGAACACCGCTACGGGAAACTCCTCCATCCTTACTCTGAACCATATGTTCGATTGGTAACTTAATGTGTGCGGGGCAGGCGCAGGAGCGCGAACGGGCACCACTCGGATCGACATGCATGTTTAGCTGTCGAACATTTGCATACAGCTTGTTGGGTCGTGCCTTGGTCAGGCAGGAGGCTGGCTGTGGCTGCGGCTGGCTTTGGCATCCCCCGATGCATATCTTCTCGCATATGCCTCGAATCAATATCGTTCGCGCGAGCGCGCGCGCGCATTCGGAACTTGTTGTGGGTCAGCGGCAACAGTGTGGCTCACATGTACGACACGCTAACGCAGCTGGGATGTCTGCGCGATGTGGGATGCTGTATGCAGTATGCTGAATGTTGCTGCTGCTGCTGACGACAACGACGGCGATGACGACGATGATGAGGAGAGGATACTCGTTTTCCAGGCGCTTTTTGCTCCTTCTCTTCGGATTGGTTGGGTGTTGTGTTGGCTTTTTTTGCTTTCGTCCGTTTTGGTCCGTGTTCGCACCTTCGCCACCGCACCGCTCCTTTGCAGCTAATTGAATTAGCATTTTTACGAGTGTAATGATTTCAATTAGCTTGTGTGCAACACCGCTCAGGTGTGAGCGAACGACCGACACGACAACGCATGAATGTGCATTAATTGCCTGAACTATGTTGTAATGGTTTAATTGGCCTAGCGATTTGGATCGCTTGGCGGTAGACGCGACGTCGTCGGCGTCAGTCTTGGAACGGCTCGTATCGATCTTGCATGTGTATTGAATTTCATTCCATGCGCGAGCGATTAAATCGAGAGAGCCGATGAGGTAATTGCTGTCCGGAATGGTTGTTGAAATGGGAGGTATACATACGCAGAGATCTGCGATAGGTTTAGATCTGGGAATGCAATGGCACGTCGCGAACATGCAACAGAATGAATGTGTCGCTGTGTTGCGATGTTGTGACAAGCAGAACGTCTTCTCTTGTTAGGCGATATCCAGTAGGGGGCTCACGGGCTTTGCGTACTCGATGTTGAATCAAAGCTTGCAGGTGGCCAACTTTGTATGGGAGGGATGACATTAGGAACTGCTATATGAAACTGTTCTCTTATGAAAAGATTTTGTTAAATTTTCGACGTGACTCACGCGTCTTCCGAGCTAATCAAATCAATCGCAGGACACCTCGTATAATTAAACGACTCACACGAAGTCACACCCGAATTTTCCCACTAATCGGGTCCCGAGACATCGCTCCTCCAATCGGTGGTTCCAAAACCAACAAGTCGCTGTAGCTATATTGTCTGCAATGCTGCTACACAGGGCTATCTGCCATCTCCCCAGAGTGGCTGCAGTAATAAAGCTGGATCCCACATTAGAGGCACCATGTCCACTCCTTCCACGAATACGCGGCAGTAAAATTAGTTTTTATGGTTTACTTTGGAGCCCGATCCCCATCGTTAATTGTTTTGATGTCCGATTTCCAATGGAAATAGGCCCCGAAAAGTTTTTTCATTGTCCTCGAATATGCCGGGCCGACCAGACTCGACCAAAAGCGATCTATTCGCTTTTTATGATGCCTCATTATCAGTTGGCCAGTAATTCGTTGGATCTCCAAGTCTTGTTGTTGTTTATCAGCTAATAAAATTCGAATACCGATACAAATCTTGTCGACTAATTTTTTCGTCCGTCCACAATTCAGCGGTGGAAAGTCGAAATTTACAAAAAATATTCGGAGAGAAGTGTCACTCCCGCCCGAAGACAGTAGCGCATGTGACAGATGACAGCTGTAAGTTGGTAGATGGCTTCGCCGATGACTGCCGCTGCCTGGATGGTGTGGTTGTTGTCGTCGATTTAATTATCGACTCATTAAGATGAATTTATTGCCTCGAACGAAATATAATACGCGCGGGCTTCTATCAACTTTTCTTTACTTTTTTGTTGTTGTTTTTTTTTTTCATCCACCATGTGTCGATGAAAATTTATGACAAATAAAACACCAAATGAGGTGAACACAATACCGCGGCAAAATGAGGTGACACCGCGCGATAAGCCCGTGATTGGTTTGGATTGGAAATTAAGCTGTTTTACGATGTGTGTTTCTAATACGATCTAGGAATGAATGTACTTAACACGTGTTAGGCGCGCACGAAGCGTTCAAATGGTGTACCTATTAGATTGTTGCAGAGAAGTGACGCACAGGAACTTCTATATCGAAGTGAATCATGAAAAGGTGATCAAAGTAGCAACATGCATCCAAAAAATAAACGAAAAACGCCTTGAAAAATCAATAAAAAAAAAAAAAAAACACCGAAATATCGTCAAAACGAAAATATTCCAAAAGTGCTGAAATAGTGTCCGAAAATGCATCCAAAAGCAAGAAACACATCGAAAACGAACCAAAAAAACGAGTCAAACGACATGTAAAACGCGTCAAAATATGTACCAGAAAAGAGCTCAAAACCGAATGAAAAATCATTTCGCAAATAGTTTGAAAAATGAGTAAAAAAATCTCCAAAAAAATCCCGTCGAGAAGTGCTCCAAAAATTGCGTTAAGAAACCCGTCGAAAAATTCGGCAAATGCAAAAAAAACGATTACAAAAAATCGTTGGAAAACATGTATAAAACATACATCAAACTCGCCTCCAAAAACGGGTCGAAAAACTCCTCAAGAAACGATCGAACAAACGTGCGCAAAAATATGTAAAAAAAAAAGTACATTCAAAAACGAGTCAAAAATCCTCGGAAAAAGCGTCTGTAAACATTTCAAAAACCGGCGAAAAACGCATCAAAAAACCAGTCAAAAAGTGCATCGAAATCATTAAACCACTCGTAAAATACGTACCTAAAAAAAAATAAATAATTAGCGCTACAGGTCCGCAGGAACCCTAGGCCTAGTTTCTCACAACCATTCGTCTGAGTCGACCAACAATAAACATATTGTCATGCAAAAAAGTTGTTAAATAGTTTAATTAAAAACCTTGTTAAAGTAGGAGTTTCTTAACAAAACTTACTTCTTGAGTAAAATTCACACGCTATTTACAGCTTGTCCTTGAGATAATCACTCACAAAGATAAGTTAAACTTCAGACACCACCGTCATTATCACTCGCCGGGCACAGCACCTTCAAATCTGCCTTTTTTTGTTCAATTATTTTTACGGCAACACTTGTACGAGAGCCAGTACCAGAGATGAATGAATAAAAGAGATGGATATCGTTCGTACGTCTATCCCCCCAAAACCCATTTGTTTACATTGTTGTTTTTGTAATTTCAACCCCCGTCTGTGAATACGTATGAGCTACAAAAAAGCATGTTGCTAATGGCCGGCCAATATTCCTTTTGTTTTTATGGGCATCGCGTTGTTCCATTTTTTTTGTGTTTGGTATTAAACTTGTTTGGTTTTTGTTAACGCTTCGATTAAAATAAAAAAAAATAGTGAAATATACATTTTGGAATAGCGAATTCTTGCATTAAAGTTCAATTCATGAACTCACATATAATACAAGAAAAGAATTGAGCATAGTGCGTGACTTCATGAATTTTTCGGGAAAACAGCTTGTAGGCAGCCGCCTTACCACTGGAAAGTTATATATCTCTGTATTCCATTATCTTTGCCAAGCCCCTAACCAGTGTTAAAAATTCATGGGAAATTTTCCTTTTCCTGTGAATTTCGATGGTAAGAAACCGTCTCGTGGGAAAAAGGTAAAAAATAAGATGTCGGTACGATTTTCTGGGAAATTTGGTCAAGAAAACAAATTTCCATCAAAGTGTAACCTAATATCATATTTCTACTACCTTATTCTGTGTTCCCAAAACAAGCCAATCTAAGTTCAGTTTTATTTATTTATATTATGAATTTTAAATATTAATTTCTGCCATTACTTTTGAAGATTGATTCGTTTTATTATTATATTTTATCATTTATTTATTATCGAACATTTTCTTATTATGGGGATTATTTGCGCTAAAGCCTAGTATCCTGCTCGCGCTAAATTTTAGCGTCCCTAGTCTCCACTTCATTTCTCCACACCAAAGATAAATGCTCGCTAAATTATAAAACATCATATAGATGGGATAAAAACCATTTGATCATGACAGTAAACGCTATTTTAATTATTCCCGTACATACAATTTTCGAATATCAAACCTTAAAGACAATGCATTGTTTGAAGAAGATATTATCATTGCTGCAGCAGCTCAAATAAGTTCTATAATAGCAAGCAGAAGACGACACGTTCCTTCGTGTCGGGTGAATCCCTATTTGCATTGTTCCTTTACAGGCCCTGCAATTTGTTTGTTTTTTTATCGCATGAAACGGAATTTTTTGTTTTGCGTTCTCTTTTATTTATCGCACAAATGTTTTCTGCGGTTTCCTCTGAAAAAAAAACGTAAACACAAAGTAAACACAACACAAATTGTTTCCTCCTTTTTTATGTCAAAATTTATCTTCGATTTAAGGTACCGGACATTTATTTCGCGAGCTAAATGAGTGGAGACTTTTCATCGGCCCATCTATATGCAGTTCAGAATTAAGCGTGCGAACAGGATATTGCTTTGCTAAACTGCCTCGCTAAATTTTATCTTTGTAGACTTTTTTGTATGGGAGATAAAATTTAGCGCGAGCAGGATACTTAGCTTAAATGTATTTTTTTCCTTTTCGTATTTACTTATTGCATAGATACTAAAATAGACAAAAAATGTGATATTATAATCAATTATAAAAGTTGTTTTTTTTTTGTAAATTGTACCAATGTGATTCTTCCAATTAAATTCCTTAATATAGAATATTTGTTTGCTCTTTTCTTATTTTTGGTTAATAAAAATATTGAAAATAAACCGTTTTTTTTTTAATTAACCAAGTGGGAAATTTGTTGGAATTTTGACTATGTCCTAATAGATGGGATACCAATTAGCTGTCCAAGGGAAAAACCATCTCAATGACATAAACACTGGCCCTAACCAAAGAAAAAATTCCCTTTTGCTAATTATAAATGATCATCGTACTACTAATCCAGTGATGACACTTCTACCACTTAAGTGCTTGCTATTTATACCAATTTTTACACTTTCGGAAATTCTACCAACCTAAAGTCGAAATCTACCACCTTTTACTCATCGCTAATTATATTTATTTTCCATCATTGTATTAAATTGAAAATTCTATCCTATTCGCCTTACTTTTTTACCCATACAGCTATCAGTATTTCCTTGAGATTTGCATCAGCAGAAACACCATTTACTGCGCTAATATTTAATTATTTGACATTATTTGCGCGAAGATGTTTTTCTATATGTTTTGACTTTTTGTTTTTTTGTAGTTCTTTTTTAATATTGATGATGAGTTTACCTTAAAAACTTTTAATTCTTAAATAATATCAAGAGCTACAGATAAATTTTTCCTTTTTCTTTGTTTATTGTTTTCTGTTAGCTAACCAAAAATATTAAAAATCAAGTTTGATATTTTTTTTATTTTTAAGCATATATGGCCAAGGACTGGAGGTTTTCGCTTTCTCGAATCTCAAATCCCGTCCATTATCAACAATCAACATCATAAACTCATCCATCTGCGGCGCTTCATCAAACCAGAGACAAATGATACTGAGACCCCCCCAAACTCACAATCCTCTTGCCGCTGGGCCCCTCAGTTTTTTTTAAATTCGCCATTTTGTTTTCCTATCGGTGTTGTGTCAATTAAGAATCCGTGTGACATGCAAAAACATACAAAAAATACAAAAATAAATGCTGCCAACCTCGACAACCGTGGGAAATGTGCTAGAGTTCGGGAATACCACATTTTTACATTACTGAATGCCATTGGTTAATAATTATATGTTGTTAAAAGGCGAATACTTTGATTTTTTTGGTTAATAAATTAGCTAAATGAGATGTTCGAGACCTATACTAAAAACTTATTATGGCAAACATGGTTTCGTATTTTGCGCTTTTTTCTTAGAAAACTGAAGAAAATTTGCTCAATATATTTCTCTATATTTCAAACAATCTGCATTGTTTATTTTTCATATATATTTTAAGAAAATCTCCACTTATTCCTTAAAAAAATATTATGCACACGTAACGAATAATTTCAAATTTAACGGATAAAATTCTATGAATTCAGCAACTTTGGCCACAGCGGAAGTGGCATATGCAAGGTGCGAGTGAGTTGGTGTGAGCCGGAATTTTTGAAGTTACGTCAATACGAATTTCTATGTAACAATACAAGCGCACTTACATAAAAATATAGCTTGTAGGCTAGTAACGGGAAATCGGTCGGAGTTGGTGGTCTCAGTATGGTCTCTGCATCAACAATCAGGTTCTTAAAATCGAACTTACTTTGCCCAATTGACATCGACAAACGTAACCATAATTTTTCTTTCCATTTTTTTTTTGTTACGAAAATTATTAATTTGGGCCGATCCCGGCGGTACTGCAATACCGGGCCAACCCGCGACAGAGGTGGAGCAAGCCCCTAGCACTCCGTCTATTTCCAAAAATCAGTTTAACATTTGTTGTCCCCCGATGGGGGATCTATCAGATGTTAAGCTGATAAGAACAGATACTACACTTTGATCTTAGCCATAAGGCCGAGAAGCGATAACTTTTCACTGTCGCTGTGCCAGCATATGACTGTATTTCCAATCGAAAGACAGTGTGAGTGGTATGTATCAAACGAAATATACAGTCACAGTTTGTTGTTGTAATTCAAATTGAATGTTTTTCCCAGCCGCGCACAGCGCAGCACAGCACCGAGCACTGCCATAGAAAAGGGGGTAGTTGTTGTTGTTCACTGTTCACATGATATGAACAAGCACAATAGAAATTCCAACCACTATACGAGTATCTATGTGCGACGTGCGGATTTAATTCCATTCAATAATCTGTTGGCACTTTGCTGTTGTTGGATTTTCTGCTCACCTTGTTTGAATTCAATATGTACCTAAATATTTTTGTCAGTTGATATAGTTGAGGGGAGGTAGACGAATATTTTGTTTTTTGTTGGATTGGAGGAATATTTTAGCAAGCTGCCTTACTAATTTACTGTGGCTATACGAAAAATGTGACTTAGCCTATGATGAATCACTTGATTTTGGCCGTTGTTTTGGTGGGGACTGTTTTGTTTTGTGTGCCCTTGAGTTCGAGTTGTGCCTTGTGCGTTTTATACTGATTAGATATCTAGTAGCAGACGCAGCGTTGCCATAAAGAAACAAATATTGAGGGCCTTTCTGAGGGCTATTTCCAAAAAGTGCGGAAGTTTAAAAAAAAAAGATGCTATAGGGCAATTATGTAATTCATGTATGTATTTTTATTCATATTGTTACTAACACTTCGTACTTCATAACAGTTTGGGTTCTAAATATACCTACCTACTAAATATATTCAAGATCTTGTAGGCATATTTTTATAATAAATAAGGCAGGTATCATTACGGGACTATCCGTTCATTATAATAATGAACAGTTCTGCATTTGAAGACGATGTTCATTACGAATTATTTTGTGTACAAAAACATATTAATGTTCTGTATTCTAGAAGTTGTTCATTATTTTGTTCTGTTTGTTTCTTTTAAATTCTTAAAACCGCTTACGTGCCCTCACTTGCTGAACGAGCGAACTAATCTAGTAGGTACTAAAAAAATGGGTACTATTTAAGTTTTTTTTTAACCAAATCAAGAATTGTATAGTTAAATATTGTGTTTCAATCTTTTTCTATTGTTCATTGTTTGGAATTCTAAAGTATGGTCACCGTAGGTCGGTATCATACATGTTTTAATTCAATAGGTAGGTATATATACATATGGCTTTCAAATAAAAAAGTTTAAATGGAATAGTAGAACCCATAAAAGAATATTGAATATTTTATAAATCGATTATAAATTAATATCTTTCCAAAACTACGCACAAACAAGCTTTGTTGCAGACGGAGCGGATAAAATGGCCACGATCTGAACGCACCCACTCGTAAATTGGATGGTGGATGCACAAAATAAAATTTGCCTGTAATGCCGTGGATGGATAGAAAAGAAGCAACATTCATTTGAATTTAAATACTTAATTTTTTAGGAACACTACTTTGTCTTCATTGTACATTTCTTATGTATCTAATATTTTTTTTTGTTTTTTTCCTTTAATAAAATTTTTTTATTCAGAACTGAATACAGTATTGCAAAAGTGGTCTCACAGCTTAGTAGGTACGCTGCTCGAGCTAAATTTTCGCTCCCATACAAAATACTCTCCAAAATTTAGCTGAGCTAAACATAAGCGAACCCATTTAGCTGAGTGGTACGCAGCTCGAGCTAAATAATCAAACTTTTGTTTCAGAATGTACATAATGTATCGGTCAAAATTTAGCGTGCCCATTTAATGGGTCAGCACATTTTCTCAAGCTAAATTGCGCCAGATCGTTGTATACCTATTTGAAAAAGTATGAAAGGTTAAGATTTTTTCATTATAACATGTACGAGAACGAGAAATACCTCAAATCAGAAATATAGTTTAAATAAGAGAAAATTAAATTTTTGAAGGAAGTTTTTTCAAATAACAGCTATTTTCTGTGACACTTATTCACGGTGTACTCTATGTCAAAATTTAGCTAGGACTTTAGCTGATATTTGGAGAGAAAAGTTGGAGACCAAATAAAATTTAGTTTGGCTCGAGCAGCGTACGGGGCTTAAACAATAAAAGAAATGATAAACAGAAGAGACAATGAAACAATAAACAGGTACAAGACAAAAAATGCGAAATCGAATTATTATTACGGGAACGAGCGGAAATGAACCGTCAGTCAGAATAAATGAATTCAGTGTCGCTTTCAATATGTGAACCAGTTTATGGAGGAAACACGTTGCTAATTTTTGTGATCAAAAAAAATTAAGTTTCTTTGAATATTTTGTTGAAGGATTAGAAAAATAAGATATGCGGGCCATTTCTCGTTGGGCCGAATGGGCCGATCGGACATATTATGGCAACACTGAGTAGATTTCGATTGTTAAATGAATGTGTTGGGATAGGGGGAGATGAGGGTGAGTACAGTTTGAATATTTGTTCCCATCTAAAGCTTACAAAAATACAAAAATGTCTACAAAGATAAAATTTAGCGAGGCAGCTTAGCAAAGCAGTTTCCTGTTCGCTCGCTAAATTCTTAACTTCATATAGATGGACCGATGTTAAGTCTCCACTCATTTAGCTCGCGAAATAAATGTCCGGTACATTAAATCGAAGATAAATAATGTTGACAGAAGAAAAAGGAGGGAAAAGTTCGTGATTATTATGGATTTTTCGGAGGAAACCGCAGAGTACGTTAGCTTAATAAATAAGAAAAAAAGGCAAATCCAAAATAAAAAAATAATTATTTAGGGACCATTTATCTTTGGTGTGTAGAATCGAAGTGGAGACTAGGGACGCTAAAATTTAGTGCGAGCAGGAAGGGAATAGTAAAAAGCGTTTCAACATAAATAAGCAAGCATTGTCTCTTACGTCGGTACATTTAAACCCTTTTATATGACTTTAACCCATGATATAGGTACCTATGCCTCCAATATTCTGCCGTTCACCCAACAAAATAATTACTTAGCTTTTGTGATTGGGCCAATTAAATAGTATCTGACGGTTTTCTTGACAACCCTTTGTCAACACCCTAAGCAACTAAATGCAACTTTTTCCCCGAATCAGCTCCGCAGCACCATTCCTCTGCTGCAGACGACTTCCACACACACTTAAGCCCACCAAGAAAGTAACAAACGACCGTCCACAGTGGCGATATCAACAATGTCCACCCTCGCTTTGGCCGATCCATTTATTGACACCCTGTCAAACAATCGAAACGTAATCTTCTCACAAACAAAACTCTGTATAAACAAACAAAAATAATCCACCTCCTCCTCCCTGGTGAATGCGGTAAGTTTGTTCATGTTCTACATTTATGTGCGCGCCATATAGTCGTTGCCGCTAACCAACGCGCCACCACCATCTCAGAGCAAGATATGCACTCGCCTTCCACACTTTATTGGCTGCTTGCTGGCCTCAAAGGTAAACATATACTCTTCCTGCCCCGGCTTCGGCTAAGTGGCTGAAAAGCTGTTTTGTGGGCGACTTTCACATAAATCACTTCATTTGATTTGATTGCAAACAAATTTATTGATGTTGCACGCATTTTCTGGAATAACGTGTGCACACACAAGACCGACCAGCCACGGCCTGGGAGCCTGCGACTCTCGGAGGGTTTTTTCTTGGTCGGTCCCGGTCCCGGTTGCTGATGCGTTCATGGTAACAAACACACGCACTCTTTACACCGGGACAAAGTTGCACATCGCATTCGAATATTGCGGTTGGGGATAACCGAATACCACGTGCCCTCTGCCTCTGGCGTGGAGACGAGAGAGCACAACATTTTATAATAAAAGTGCGCTACACAACAGCGCGCGCGGAATTTGACTGTTGGACGACATTCGTCCGATTACAGGTGAAGGGATCATGATTATAAAATGTGAATTAATGATTGGCATGATTCGGGGGGATTACAGTAAGGAATTTGCGATTTATCCATGACACAGTTGACACAGTTTGTGTTTTGATTAATGAAGTCAGTTAAACAGAGGGGGGGAGAGAGAGGGGGTGCCTTAGAGTGCAGCCTTTATGAAGTTGGTAATGGCAAATGGTCAGTTGCAGTTCGGGTAACAGGTACATGGATCATTGTATCAATCACATTTTGTGTGTCGGCTGTAGACAGAGAATGGATACTCAAACTGGATGATTACATCTATTTAGATCTGCCGCATATGCAAGGTAGAACCAACGTTGAAGACTGATTTCGACAATGAGAGTGGACGCCATAATTGAGATTTTTTATGTAGGTTTATTGTCTTGGCAAAGGCAAATCTACAAAGCTTTAACTTTATCCTGCGGTGCTTGATGCAGAAAGGTGGTAGGTACACCTTTTGCACTTAAATTGTTGTAAGGTTTGGAAACATAAGCAAGGTACGTGTAGAAAAGCTGCGGGCTGAGCTTGATCTCGGATTCAAAATGTCCGTACATATTTATCTTTGAATCGATTATCTTGAGGGACGGCACCGCAGTAGAGGAAGACCGCGACTCAGGTGGTGCACACGCAAGTGGAAGGATACCTTAACCAACCTGGCGTGCAAAACTAGATACAGCTGGCTAGGGATCTTGCTGGCTGGAGAGGGAGAGCCTTTGTTGGTTGAATCCCAGGTCAGCACCCCGGACCGTAGCGTCACCATAAGTAAGTAAATAAGTAAAAGAAGTTACGAAAAGTTTTTATTAATGATTTCAAATGACTTTGTGGGGATAAAGGGGCAGCTCTGAGTGCAATTACGCCACACGGAGTTGTAGAAAAGCCTTGTCATTAGACGGATAAATCGAAGTAGCAAAATGTTTTACTCCCAGATGAACCGCAAAGACCTCTTAAAATCCCACTATTATGCACCAGATTCGCATCACTATTACATTAGACTAGATTATAAAGCGGGAGAGCCTTCAAGGGGCTCTGGCAGTGTGCCTTCTCAGAGGAGACTATTGTGCCTTTCCTGGTAGGGTTTTAGAGCCATCTTTTCACTCCAGATGAAGACAAAGACCTTCTCTGGTTGTATGTCAGCACCAAGAATGTTTTCCTCTGAGACGACATAGAGCATGAGTATGTGAAGAGAGGATTCGGCACGAGACGAAGTAGGATTCGGTGAGACGCCAATGCGGCAGAGATGTTTTTTTCACAAGACCGTGATTATTCCTGTTATGATTCTCAGGTTATTTTTGTCCAGATTAATTAGGAAGAGTGATTTTCTGGGGGAGAATTTGGGGAAAAGTTATGCCCAGCTGTTTTGAGCCACATCTCATTGGATTCGATGCGGGATATGTTCATAATATAGTTCCTGAAATGATTTTTGCTGACTCCACCGAAGGGTTCAGATCCGATAAGAGGAGTGATTGCTCAGAATTTAGCCAGTGAGTCAGCCGATTCGTTGCGATTCTCCCCTGTGGGCTCGAAACTTAATTCCTCCGAGTCGCAGGTGCACAACAACAAAACTCCCTCCGCTGATGGGTGCTGTGATGCATCCACAAAGGCTGCAAGCCTGCAAGTTCGCCTCACACACTTGTACAAACAGCTCGATCCTCTTTGCGCAAATAAAATTGTAATCTTGTCCAAACTATGTTAACATATGCATAATGTCCTCTCTCGCTTGTCCGAATCCGAAGCATCCATGACCATGACTATGACATGCTGCTGCCGACCACCGTCGCACTCTCTTTCTCTCGCTGTACGTTCCTTAAGCGGACAGTGTACTGTGTACTACATCACGGGACGCACATGTGCCGTGTCCACCCCCCTTTCGCAAAGCGATCCGCGGCGATTTATGTCTTTTAAATGTTGGATGGTGTGTTCTGTGCTGAGCGTTCACATTATACCTATGTGCGCTCTTATTTCTAGAGTCAGCAGATTTGCTCCGACTCCAGTCTGTTGGACGTCGGACCTCTTGTGGCCAATTTGTAATTGAGTTTGTTAAGCGATCGGGAATTCATTTGTTTCTGTATGCCAATGAGCATTTCAAGCGGCGGCGGTGGGCGTCAAATGATGGCTTTCTCTGAAATCACTTCAGGGACCTGGGAGCCAGATTAGTTTCACAATCGTGTCAGGAAACTTAAAACCTCTTTGGATTGGATTTGAATTTTCACTTTCGCGCCAATTCGCTGATATATACGCTGAGGCTAACTGGGCTTAGTAGAGCGTTACCGAACAAGCGACTACAAATGGCAACAATGTCGAACTATAACATTGTGTCAGTTGCAAATACACGTATGTAATGGATACGCGCACTCGTTGTGGTAATTGAAATATTATGCCGTACATTGTGGTGAAGCTCTGCTGTCGGATTTAGTTCCGACAGTTGTTGTACAAGTGCAAGTAAGCTGCGGCTTCGTGATGCGAACAACAATTCATAGAGCTGCGGTTGTGTTACGCATTGCGAAACGCTGAGTAAATTGAGATGTGTCTCAGTTTGCAATCGAAGATCTTGTTAAGGGCAAATTGCTAGTGCTCTCGCTTAAAAGGGGAGCAAGCATGCACATGTGTATAAGGCAGACCCACATCGAGACCAACAGCTGTTGAGGAGTGCCACGAAAGCAGTTCGTTAAATTTTCTATAATCAATAGAACTGCGACAAACCGCCATAACAGGTTTTTGTGGCTCAGGGCTAGTCAAATGGATGCGGCCATATTCCCTAAACAAATAGCCAGATCCAAAATAATGAAGAAATCATTACTCCAAGTTAGATACAAGCTTCCAGCAGATAGCAATTAAGACTGTGCCAACGTTTTCTATACAGGGGTTGGTGCAAATAATTGGCCGGATACAGTGACAGCTAATTGAGAACGCAATTAAGATCTGTGCCAGATTAGGTGTGTGACAACATGATCAGTCTGTTTTAAGTGATTAGAGTCACACTCGCCAAAAGAACGCTCCTCGGATGAGATCACTGACAGACAATTTTGGTTCGACCCTGATGCAATTTGCCAAGAAGATCGGTGGACTTGGTGTTAGAACCGAATAGGAATAAATTTCTAACGGCCGTAAAGAAGAAATAACTTTAATAAAAATTGGACCAGCTCTATACTTAAAGTGCGTTTTTCTGTCACTCGTTTGAGTGCGAAAAGCTGTCGCTGTCAAAATAACATGTGGTCCAAACCACAAAAAGGCCCCAGTAATTTTGTTGAAAACTCATTGTTACTAGCATTCCATACAACACCAACAACAAGCAGGAGCGTGTAGCGTACAACAAGTGCTTTAAATATTGCAACGACAGCCAGTTCGTCCACAGGCAATTGCAGAGTTATTTTGTCCTAAAGTTTAATCACTTTCCAGCCGAAGGTATAAATTAAGCGCAGATCGTTGCAAAAATGTCAAACTTGTAAGTGTGGGCACAACAAGTGGCTTTCTTGGACCGTTAACAAAACGCAACAATGGCTGCCTTACTTACTCACTTACTAGCTGCCTCTTGATTTTATACCCAAAGAGGTCAGCACTAAACTTGCGAGTATGTGTTACAGAAATTTGTACCGCTTGCTGAGATTCAGTTGTACCCACAAGTACTTGTCGCGTTGTGCTCAAACCTCAGGTGGATATCATTAGCTATTGAATTGAATCCGCTATAATTAATTTCAGCCGAGTTTCATTCGCTTGTTACCAACAACTTGTTCAACTTTCTTAACAAGTCGACTCAAGTGGCGAGAAAAAGTCACGGATTCGAAATGAAAACCACTTCTAACGCGGTTAAGTGTAGCTGCAGTTCGACAAACCAGTTCCTGGTAAACTATCCCATCTCTCTGACTTAAGCTAGTACACAAACCATCTCCTTTCTCACCCACGACTTTCTCGTGGCTGATTTGTTGTTTACTGCTAATTGATTCATAAAATCTGCCAAATAGTTAGAAAACCGGTCTCACCAAGTCGACGATGAACGGTCCAAGTTAGCTGCGACTGATATGTGACGCTTCCTGGCCAATTGCGATGCAGCCACCTCGCACAGCACGGCATTTAAGCATGCTTAACTCACACACAACATTGTATTTCATCTTTGGACAATAATTGCTATAAACCTTCAAGTGTGTTCGCATCGCACCAAAGCTGTTAAGCGGAACAAAATGGACAACATTGAAAGCGCATGGTGCGTGATGAATTTTATGTCCCATTCACTGCGGCCAGCACCGGCGTACCTCGTACTATACGTGCGGATAAAACAGCGGGACCCGCACAAATCTACGACTGGTATAATGAAAATTCCGCTGGTCTAAATTACACGGGAAACATTGCACGTGAATAAATTCGGGGAATCCGAATGTTTTGACCCTCCGTAGGCAGTTTGGATTTGGAGGACAAACTTGCTCTGAGGTCCTTCGCGTTGACGGTCTCACTGTCTCAGTGTTCCTAATTAACATCTTACAATGTTCGCCCCGGTCCGTCTGTACACAGGTATATGCAAGAAGGTTCTGTCGAAATTCTTCAACATCGTGTTTATTTTTTTACTGCGTCGCTGTGTGGCTCGAAAGCGTGAATCTGAAAAAGGACTATACTTGGCTCTCTGGGCAACGAACGGATTTGTGGAATTTGTCATTGGCTGGCAAAATGTGGCGAGAAACCGCTTCATTTGCCGCCGCAAGCGGTGCGGCGGCTGCGGGTCTGCTAAAGACCAAACTTATTGTTCGACAAGCAGTCGTCTCGGTGGTATCTGGTGTGGTGTCTGCATCGCAGATGATGAGCCTTGAACTCCCTGAAGTGGCATTGTAAACAAAAGGCCGGAGCTGCGGATACATGGACATGCATGTGGCGTGTATGTCAGACATTTATTGAGCACTTTTGGCCTTTTACGTTGAAATTGTGACAAGTATTTAGGGAATTTGGATTAAGGAATTATTGCTCTCTTGACATTGAGTATGTACGGTGGTGGTTTTGTTTTTTTCGTTTTGTTTTAGTTAAGCGCGAACAGACAATGGCTTCTTGGAAGGGGGCTTTATTTTTGGGAGAGTCGGGAATGAGCCGAGATAGTAATTAAAGTGCGAAAGTTTGTTATGGAAATGCAAAAATTGTCAATTAGTTGAAAAATCGTTTCTATCATTACATCACACCGCCCTGAAAGTCAAGGCTGTCAGTGGTCGGTGATGGCAGCTTACCCACATGCAATGAAATAGTACGTAGGATAGGAGAGCTTGGTGTAAGGTTTTTCTAAGACCAAATTAGGAGGTCTATTGGCGGTTTTTCGACTTTCCGCTAGAAAAAACAAGATTAATACTTTTTAGCGCTGTTTTTGGGACCACATCTCACACGACCTGTCGATAATAAGGAGAGGAATGCTAGTGAAGCTCAAACCCAGCTTGTGGAGTTGAGTTTGTCGATGATGCAACTGAAATCGATGCCGGGATCGACTGTTGTGGAGGTTCCTTCTTTTAATTGGTTGCTTCAATGGAATGACGTGTCTCAAATGATAGTACTTACAGTCAACTCTTGACAGCTTGACGACAACAACAAATACCTATATTTGAACTAGGTACAGAGGTCTTGGAATTGTTGAGGTTTCAAAGACAAAGTAATTTTCTCGACTTTTGTCGTCCCTCCAAATTGGCGTACTGTTTAAATGCTTAAATGTTACGGACAAAATTGGTTCCCTCTCCCGTCTTCATCGCGGTCACATACCTTTCCATGAAATGAATCCACATATCACCGGTATCTCTTAAGCATGGTCTACATTTGCAAGATAAAAGCATTTGAACAAAAAGTAGAGTAAAAGCAAATAAACTTGCCTTAGAATTATGCAGGTAAAAAACGACAAAGGCGTTTGAGTTGCAGGGATTTCCTGGCCATGAGGCACAAGACAATCAAGACAAAATGCGAAGGCTTCCTTTGATTTATAGACATTTGTAGAGGTTTTTAAAAAAAGTTTCGAGTTATAGCGACTTTACTGTAGTTTGTTCATTTGTACGATTGTTTTTGTTGCACTTTCTTGGGCACAATCTAACTTTTAATGTGCTTGGCAATTGTCCAAAGAAGACATGTATCATCAACATAAGTCTCTAGTTAATTCTAGTTAAATAGCATTTCAAAAACGGGAATACAGAAGTGTCTCTCGAAAGTGTCTGCCTTCAGATAACAACCACACAACGTCAGCCTTAAGACTTCCTGTTCATTGTCAGGTAAGCCTGCAATCAGAGAGGGGAACTTGACTCGCCAAACAAACTCGTGCAAACCTTAAGAAGCCGGATGTCTGTCATCTTGGTAAGCCTGGCTCCTGATTGGTTTTTCATAAAAGTTCACTTACTGACTTACTTGTTACAGTCATGAGTCTGATGGAACTAGGCATCAAAAAATGCCAACCTCCATCAGTTGTAGCGGTCTTTGGTTACCTGCCTCTAGTTGTGCTCTCCAAGTTGGTTAATCACACATGAGCGACACAGCGTTTTTCTCCTTGGTAGGAGTCAAAGACTTCGTACAGTGTTATTGACCGATATAGTCGCCATTTTAGACGTACACTTTCCAACCAAATCTCCCTGTGCAACTTGTAGGCTTCGCTTTTAATCTCGTGCTCCGAAACGTCTGGACCGAAAATAACAACTTTGGTTCAAAACGACCAACGACACTTCATCCCCTTCGCTAAAAGTCCAAGTTTCTGAACGAACAAACAGAGCTGATCAGGATCTTACACAGAGTTGCTGAGGTATATCTTGGCAAAGGCTTAGCTGCTAATGAATATTGCTGAAAAGTAGCGATTGACAAAAGAACGTATTCAGAGTGATGCTATTTTCAGTATAGACAAAGCGCCGTACTAATAACGAATTTTAGTCTCGACTTTAAATTTACGTAAGCTCACAACTGCGAAATTAATATACAAAATATAGCGACTGTGAACTACTAAAATTTAGAGTCGAAACTAAAAATGTTTAAGGCTCTTAGTCGCAGAAAATGACGCTCTGTTCGATCCTTTTCGATTCGGCTGACGGTTGTCAGCCGGCTTTTAGAGTCCAATCAAGGTTTTGTTTAACCCTCCGTATCAGCCGCCTTCGTGGACTCTTTCCCTTTGAAAAACCAGGGAATAACTATTCGTAGCAGGGACACAAAAGTTACGCAATCATTTGAGTTTGACATTGTCAGTTGTCACTACCCAGGCCTCTTATTTCGCCAAAAAATAAAAACCACCGACATGGGATTTCAAAATGCTGTTACATGCGAGTACAAGACGTCACCCGTTACACCCGAAGTAGCTGCTACTGGCCTGGCATGAAGTTTTCTTCTTTTAGACAGGAAATGCAGTCAAATGTAATAAAAGCATGCTAAAACTGGAACGATGTCTAAAGAAATTTGTGCCAGACACACAAATTTGAACTACGAGCGCGAAATAACTTAGCGTCGCCGTCGTATAACAAAGAAACGCACAATCTCCACCTATAGTGGCAGAACTAATCCGCCCTGGAATTCATACCGCGTAGCGTAGGTCCATTCCCATTCAAATGCATGCATATACATTTCCAAGAAACGCATTAGATACGCTGCGCCGATGAATTCCGCCTAAAGAGCTCCTAACTCAATGCCTTATCAGGGAATATTTGCGCGTTGCTTTGACTGACGATATACGCGAACAGCGCCCCCCGCATTCGTCGCAATTTTATACAGTACCTACTCATAGTCACAGTCATAAGTCGTTACAATAATAATAAAGGAATACGACCTGGCAGTGTGAAGGCAAGAAAACACGATCGTTATGTCTGCGACTTCATTAGCCACAAGGCAGTTGCACTTCCATCTTACGCTTTATGGGAGTCTCGCACTCTCTCACTCTGTGTGTGCGAACGGAAACTCGTAATAGGTGTTAAGAGCACCTTATTCAGTATCAGTCAGTCTCAGTATCCCGCTCGTTCAAACAAATTCTAACCACAAATCGAGGCGTTGATAATTTTTGTTTTTGTTCAACTCACGTACCCGGCCGGCGGCTGTAGCGCGGTGACATTCTCATTAAGGGCCGTGCGTCGCAGCAACACCTTGCTTTCTGACACTTGCATGACTTTTTTCTCCGTCTTGTTCTCATTGGCAGTGCGCAGCGTAAAGTTATTAATCATAAAGTATCTTTACTGACACATTGTCAGGACGTTCAGGCAGGTACCCACTGGCTGGTTGGAGCAGGAAGGCCCTTAATTGAGTTTGTTCGGTTTGCCTTCTCTATTTCTAAATTAGAGAAGTCAACGCACGTCATTCAATCAGTCAGTGTCTGGCGGACTGAGTGGCTTCTAGTTTGGTCTAGCAGACAAGACGAGACGCCGCCGCACGCACGCACCCCAGCTCTGACAGTTTGGGTGTGAATCGCTGATTCGGTTATCAGTGTTATCTGCTTACATGTTGTAAGACAATGTTATGGACTGTGGACGGTGGGCTTATATGATACGAGTATGCGAGAGCGTTGTAATTGTTTGCTAAGAATATATTTAATATTCTTTGTGTTAACAACTTTCGTCAGGTCCTTTATCTTTTCATAAATAAAAATGACGTTATCTGATTGTGATGGCTGCATGCAGTTGCCTTGGGGATATGTGCATAAATTTATAGCAGACATTAAATGAAAGGCATTTTGAAGATGATGACATCGGATAATGTGCCAGGGTGTCAAAATGAATATTAATGGGTTTTGTCTTGTGCTGGAGGGGGTGTTTTTATGGCTTATTCGTCTAGTTGGGCCTGCGGTTTCGCTTGAAAAATGCTAAACAGGTTGAGTTAGGTTAGGTTAAAAGGGGGTTTGAAGCTATACAGGTATCGTTAGAAACTAGGCACAGTGATGGGAACATACCTCAATCGCCGTGGGGAATTTTTCAAAGGGGACTTTAGCAGTTTTTCTATGAAAAATTATATACAGTAGAAGTCAGTTGTAACGACGGTTAAGGGGCCGAGGAAATAAAGTCGTTATAACCGGCGGTCGCTATATCCGACTGGCTTCCACAAATATATAAATATATAGTACAGTAGTCCCTCGATAATTTGAACTAATTAAAACAAGGCGTTTTCCGATTTTAGAGGGATTCACATTACTGGAACTTTTTTTCAGTACTTACTAAACTGATTGAAACGATTTTCAAATTTATTAAAAACAACACAAAATGTATTTTTAAAGCACAGTTTAAATGTTTATTTTTTTAGAAGAAGAATGAAAATCGCACACAAAATGAGCAAAAGAAACAAGAGAAATATAAAAACTTTTACAAAAAAATTCACATTTTAGAGGTTGAAAATTTCGTAAGTTCACACTATAGTGGACGTTATAAGCGACTTCCACTGTACTTACATAAAACAGTTTCGTATAAATGACAGGGCAACCGGCAGGCCAAAACTAATTTTAGAATGTTTGAGTTATGGAGCTTTAAAAGTACATTCCACTAGGTATATTCTGTAAACTTTTCGAAATGACCCCCCTAACCTTTTAAGAGGGGCTTTCACGACGTTTTTGCCGCAGTTCTAAGTAGTAATAGAGTTAAATTTTTTGTATACATAACGCTTTGAAAAATAATTACATTACAGCTCACAAACCGATACTGTATGGAACTTGGAGGTGTTCCTCAATTTTTATAAACGACCCCTCTTGGAGGTCAAATACCAAATGCATGCTATAACTTCCCAGCCAATTACCATAGCGGTGTGCAATTTTACACGGTGATAGAGAGTAGAAAATAATGGGGCGTGAGTTTCTGAAAATTTTATTTTGAGCAAAAGCCCGTTTTAGGGGGCAATAGCCCTGAGGGGTAAACCATTTTTTGAGTGACAGTACTTGGAACTTAGCTAGTACTCTTCAACTCAAAAAAAAAAAATAGTCGTCGATATCTGTTTCCGGTAATCCAACCCAAGAAATCCTAGACCATCCTTATTGGCTTAAGGCTCACTTTTATTGTTTTGAGATTTGATTGATTTGAAATTTTATATGTTAGTAAACAAATTAAAAGTGTCTATGAGGTGTTTCGGCAATTTAAAAAAAAACTATCCGCTAGTACCTCATTAAGGGCGGTGAAGGAAATAATGTGAGCGAAGTCACTGGTGACTAGTCACTATAAATAATAAATAATGTGGCAGCGAGATTTGTTTTGAATCTGAAGTAGGTATTCCATGTATTTGCAACTTTAGTTTTAGAAGATTTAACATCATATCATATACACAGTTCTTAATAATAATTAAAACGATTCAAAAGATTTATTACAAACCATCGATACTGCAATGGGTTTCCACCCCAAACAAAAAATAGAACTGAATTCATTCATTTTTCTCGTTTAGTGATTTGACCGTTCTCACGTCAATCTCGCCCAGTTTTTGGCTTTTCTCATGTCATTTACTTTCGTCATCTATCAAAACGTAGACATTTGTTGGTTTTTCGCTGTTTCTTGTTTGTTCGTTCGTTTTTCATTCAATTGCCCTGAAAATATAATGAACGGTGAACAGCTACAAAACTGTTTAGAAGAAATAAATAAAGAAGATCATCGTATTGGCGCTGTTAAATGGTGGATTCCGTTGAATGAAATGAACAATTTTGCTGGTGATCCTTTATTTAAAAATATGTTTCTTCTTTTGCAATTAACTTATTATGTCTTCCACATAGCAGCGCATCTGCTGAGCGTGTTTTTTCGTCTCTGAACAATATAAAAACGGATTAATCGAACTAGGTTTTCGTATGAAATTATTCACTCGTTAAAGATTTTATGCATGACAACTTGAGTATCTGTGGTCATTTTATTCACTTTCCAGGTTTTGTAAAACGAATTTTAAGTTATTTTTAGTTAAATAAAATAAATAAATAAATAGTTGGCCTAGCTTCTCACAAGACACAACCATTCGTCTTGTGTGAGTTTTTATTTTTGGGACGAATGAAAGGGATCTACAATTTTATGCAGAGTCCAAACGGCCATTGAGTAGCTCTTTCATGACAGTTATACTCTCGGATATTCGCGAGAGGTGGCGCAGTGAAAAAAAAACTTTAGTTGGAATTTGGGTTTATTCGGTATTCGAGCCTAGGACCCCTCGCTTAGTAGTCCAACACACTGACCACTAAATTGGACAAAGCCGAAAGGTGTCTGTGAATTGTTAAAAAATGTAAATGTGTGATTTTTTTTTGAGCTAAATGTAAGAAATTTAATACATTAAACAAATAATAAGAATAAATACAAATATTAATAAATTGTAGTTTAATTTTTTAAGGAATGATTCTTATGTAAAATATTTGGCCCCAACTTTTGCGAAAAATTTCGAAACTGCCCTCACTGCTTTTTCCTTCGCGGCAACGCTTGTACCAAGCTTTTTTTTAAGCAATTTTGAAACCTTCTAAAACCTGGCATTTATTTTAACAAAAAAGATCTTAGATAAACAATTCTATGACTTTATGCATAAAACAAAAATAAAAATAAATAAAGCCACTGAATTGACTGAATTGAGCCGCATTTTGAGGACAGAGTACAAGAGTTGGTATGCCAGAAGTTAGCGGAAGGCAGCGCAGTGGTAAAAAGGATTACTCTGTAATTTATGCGTAGGTTGAACCTGAAAATCCTCGCTCAGCGGTTCACACCGCTCACACTTTATGAATTAAAGTGAAAGATGTTTGCACTTTAATTCGTAAAACTGCCGCCATTACCAATATGGTCTATACGCCACATGCTGATCATACAGGGGAGGCCATAAATAAGTGGACTTTATCAGAGCATTTTTCAATATTTTTTTTTCTCTTTTTAGAAATGGGATACTGCACACTTCTTCATACTCTTAAAAAAAGAACTCAAAAACATCGAAAATCTTCCGAAAGTATATCTTATGCGAAGCTTCCTAATTTACCCTTTCGTAGTTGGCGTAAAATTGTATTTCTTTTCTACTCAAATTCCCCTTAAAAAATAGACTCATCTAACTGAACGGTTTTTAAAAACTAAGTCTGTTGTGGACCTGGTAATTGTTGCACCGAAAGAACTCAAACTTGTGCAAATGGTAAGGTAAAGTTAGAAATATAAGGACATTTTTGGGGCAAACTGACAAATTAAGGAGTCGACTTATTCAGTTTATGTAACCCCTGAAAATAAGTGTTTAACTCAATTGCACCATTCAGTACCTAGAGTTTTGCCAGTACTTATGCCAGCAAACGTTATCCCTAGAGCTGAAATGTTGCATCTTTAGTACCAAAATATTTTCATGAGCACAGTCACCTCTATACCTCTAAGCAAAAGCGCTTAGGGAATTTATGAAAAACTTTCCCAACAGCTCCATTTAGTATACCAACTCCAACCCACACCTAAAGCCTTTGGTAGTCCAAAAACCACAAGAACAACAACAGAAAACCGACCACCACCAACGGACAATGGCTCAACCTACTCATCGCAGATAATTGTCGGGGGGCCATCATTCGTTGGCCAATCTTTTACTCGGCTGCCCTTATATTTACTAGCACCTCATACCTCACGCCATCAATAAAAAGTCACCAGATTCTAATTTTATTGCACGCCAGCAATTATCTCCATACTAGCAGCAACTAGAGCTATCCCGGGCGCAGCATCACGTAGGTGGTGGTGGTGGCGAACCAAACTCTGGTCCCATCGCAGCGGCGTCGCTTGGCGTCTCCGCCGAAGGCACATCCTCGAAAAGTGCTACATAAATTCACCATTAAGGTTCCTACACATCCTCTATGCCTATAATTTTCCGCCGTTGACATTTATCACTTTGGTATACTGAGATATACAGAGATGGAGCATGGAGGGAGGCGGCCGGCGCACGTACCTACAGCAAAAAATTGTCCAGAAAATTTAAGTCCTATTCTGTGGTCGTTGACCATTGCATTTGATCTGAAATTTAACTAGAACTGCACGTATGTGTGATGCATCTCAGACCTTATATTGCACATCATCATCATGCGGAGTTGGACTCGTATATATGGCGAATGACTGTGAATCCTCTGTTCGAGGTTCTAAATACAAATTTTCATGTGGCACCAAATGATATGTCGCGACATAAATTTCCCTTGCGAACATTTGCACCAACGGCTTCTTGAGTGGGGCGTTGGGGGGCAATGCGGTTTGCGATTGCGGTTGCGCTTGCGACTGGCTATTGAGTGCGTGCGCATGCGTGTGCCTCGAGTGCAGCAACGCTTATTGAGTTGAGTGATAAATTTCATTTGATGTCACGTCATTTAATGGCAGTGCGGTGCAACTCATAAGTGAAAAGTTGAAAGTGAAGGCGCACGGACAGCGGCACGGCGACGACGCAGCGATGATATCGTTTGGCTTTTGTGCGCGCACTCAGTTGTCATCGATTAAATTGGATTTGATTGCGAGGCAAAGCGAACTGCAAAGACTGGCCAATGGCATTTCGAAATGAGATCGAGGACACAGATGATTGCTGGCGATACGTCGTAGCTGGACTTTGTTGGGGCGAGGAACTGGAACTTGATGGAATCCATTCAGTTCCAAAGAAAGTTTGAATTGAAATGTTTTAATTCAAAAACGCGCCTTAAAGCGCTTTTGGCGTTTATTCAAGTTCGAATGCACTAACTTTACCGCGTTTTTGAACGCTTCGTATACAAAAAGTGTTTGGAAGTCCGCCAGATTTATGGGAACGTAGTTATTTTTGCTTGCTTGCTTGGATTTCTCCCAAGTGCGTTTTTAAATGCTAATTCGGACTCGTTTTTAACCGAAATCTTAAGACCTTTTAAAGGGTTTTCAGCATTCTTTTAAATCGTTTCGAGACGTAGTTTTATGTACCCTTGTGATTGTTTTCCGACGGGTTTTCCACTTTTTGGCAGGAAACTAGCTGCTTTTTCCAAGCCGTATTTTTAGTTGTTGACGCATTTTAACCTCATTTCAAAGACCTCGTTTCTTCACTGATTTTTTTTTGTGCGTATTCCACATTTTGGGCTGGATTTTGTTGCATTTGTATGCGCTGTCTTGAATGTTAATATGGGCTCCTTTTTCTTTGTTTTGTGGCAAGGTCTCAGGCTTAAGCCGAGTTCTTAGACTCATTTTCTGACGCACTTCAAGTGTATTTTGTGATTTATTTTGGCGTACTGAACGTGTTTTGGGTGCTTCCGAAAGTGATTTTTTTGTGTTCCATCACATTTTAGACAGATTTTTTTGGTGCGTTTATGATGGAGTATTTGATGGATTTCTGACGAGGTTTTTAATGCGTTTATTTACTGTTTTTCGGATGATGAGCTTGTTTTCGAGTTCATTCTTTACATTTGGGCCCGTTTTTTTGCAAAATCAGGAAGCTAATTATTTGTTTTTTTTTTAATTTAATTTGCACATTTACGGGTCTAATTTTAAACGCACGGGTCGTTTTTTACATTCATTTTGTGACGCTTTAAAAACGCTTTTCCTGATCGACTTTTGACGCGCCGTAGACGTGAATTTTGCGTGGTCTAAGACGCGTCTTTGATGGTGTTTTGGGGGCCATTTTTTGAATATGTTATGTGACGGTACGGTACGGTATGTCGTGATTTTGGACGTTCTTTTGCAGGATTTTTTACGTGTTCGTTGCTCTGCTTTCTGGCGGCCCATTAAACAGTCTTTATCAAAGTACGTATTGCAACCTTCCTCACAAATACGTGTGTCTATACAGCTCTTCTTTTAAATTAAGTTATGCTTTATATCCCACAGATTTCAAAGCACTTTTGAGACCTAAAAGTCACCTGACTGGCTTGGGCCCAATTATCATTCCACCAACCCTACTGCAGAACAAACTCATCAAACCATAACAATGATTAACCAACTAAAAACCCTGCAAGTGCATCTTCATCCCAAGTTGTTTACAAGCATATACGTCACCGTCATTAAGCATTTCTAGAGCACATAGAACCACGGCACCACGAGCAACAACAATTAAAAGTAATTTGTGATTATTGCCATAGATCAGGCCATCTTCGGTCCTGCGCGGCCGTTCAGAGTGTGCTCCGAATTGGACCGAGCAATCGCATATACGCCGCAACGCTTTATGGGCTTCATATTCCGTCGAATGCATTGGCCTAATAAATCTCAACGGAAATTGTTCCACTTCTTTGCTGAGATGATTCCCCACCGGAACATAAAAATCGCTGCTCCATGCACGTCTATTACAGCGCGACTTGATGAATGATGGTGACACTTTGGTCTGTGGATGCATTTTGTCTAATAGCCCTGCTTGACCATTTGCTCCATCGGAATATAATTAAATGAAAACTAATTTTGAGGCTTACAGAAATTCCATTGCACACCAGTGGCCTACGATCGACGCGACGCCGAACTGAACCATAAATCGAGACGCAGTACACCCGCTCCGATCGCCGCTGCTGGTTAGAATCTGCGACACTGTCGAGCAGCAAAATGTCCTACTATAATTGCCCGACAATAAAAATTAATTTAACAATCGAATATGGGCACATGGCGGTACTGCGCAGTTCGTGCGGTGTGCCGGGTGCCGCCACGTGCATATGGGGAAATTAGATGCCAGAAGGAGTTAAAAGTAGATTTTTCAATTAATTCGTTCGGCATGTTTATGTTTACATGGTGATCGTTAATGGTTATGGGAAATTAATGCGGCAGCAGGGAATGGCATGTACATAATACGAGTGCTATGTATGCGTTCGATTGAGTGCAGTGGGTGGCAGAGTGGGGGCCAGGCCAGATCAATCCAACTGGAACGATTGGCATCGATGACGGGTTTCCACTGAATGAATTTGCGGCCAAATGTTTGCAAACAAATTTAGTTTTAATTTATTGCCAGCACTCGGCAGTTGGTTATGGAAAAGCTTTATGGAGATTGGACAGAACGAGTATACAGAGAAATTGAATTTTAATGCAGTTTGATCCCACGCATGAATGAATGAACAATGTCCAGTTCCTGGAGTATTTCTGTTTTATATGTGGCATGTAGATTTGCAGCCTTATTTAAAAACCCGGCGTAGAGTCTGCTTAACACACCCTCTAAGTGACCTTACGCAGGGAAATGCGATTTATAAAGATTTTTCCAGCTTAAGCAACGATACTTTAGGTCTGCGTAATTTAAGCGCGAAAATTTTCGTTTTTACATCAAATGTCTTTTGGTCGGGGTCGAATTGTAACCAAAACAAAAAAGTTGATATTTCATTCATCCCTCCAAAGAAATTTCGGAACTGTTCCAGATAATTTGAGATTTTATTATATTAACTGATTTCACTTACGAAGTTGATCTGTCAAAAACAACTGTGTCGGTTTCAGAGCAAAAAGTAATAGATTTCACTCCACGATACTAATAATCATTTTTAGTGTAGGTACGGGTTCAATTTTTCGAACTTACAATGGAGGAATTTTCCATACAAAATTGCATATTGTGACCTAAAAAATATTTAGTGTGAAAGTTAAAAATAATTAATATAAGGCCCACTATTTTGTGTACTAGTTTATCGAAATTTTTACCTTCTACGACACAAATCTCTCAGTAAAGTTACCGCGGAATAATGTTTATAAATAACAATTTCACGAATAGATTCTACGTACATTTTTACGCCATGTTTAAGTAAACACAACGTAGAGGCATCGTAATGGAATCTAATAAAAACGGAAGTTCGTACTCTTTGAATACGTGTTGAGAAAAATCATTCGTCTCCCAGTGACGAATTGACCGAAAAGAACGCGAATTAAACTCGGATTTAAGGCGTAAATTGCAAGAATAATTTTCCTTATACTTTATTGAATATTTTATATAAAGGAAACAGAATGTCCTCTAATTCAAACAGCTTCATGATTATTAAACAAATTTAGGACTGCTATGCTTTCTTCTAAATGTTTTGTTTTTTTTTTAGTTTTTCTGCAGAAATAGATTTAAATTCCATACTTACGAGTAGGTACTTTTTTTCAATTTCAAGGTAAACAATGGATTTTGTGATACAAAATAAAGAGAACACTACGATTTCAAGATCCGAAACACTGGCAATTCCCTTATAGCTGAATACCTAAACTTTGTCAAAACCCATTATCATACTTTCTCTTTAATTTTCCCATCCGCACCATAATTTGGAAACCGTTTAAGTAGCAACAGAGTCAACTATTTGGTTTAAATTCATTTTTAACTGCGAAACATTTACCTAGTGAAAAAAAATTGTTGACGTTTAATGACAGTTGGGAATACATACCAATATCTATAAACCAATGGGCACATTCAAAAATGTTGTTATCTAAGAACTTAAGTTAACTGGATTGGTATGGACTATAGATGTAAGTACCCTGAACGCAAAAACTAAATTAGTCGGTAACGTCACTTTTCTTACATCGGCCACATAGTCGAACAGTCAACTCACAAGTCACGAAAACTGAGAAACTTTGCTTACGTCAGCACATATTCGAACTGTCAACTCACAAGCCATCGACTACCCCTCCATAAACGTCAACTGAAAAAACTTGTTCATGTGATCGATCAAGGCCACGCAAAACTGAGAAACATCAAGTCAGCCAGCTGTCAAACTTAATAAACTACATACTTAAACGTCCCGAATGCTAGGGTACATCTAGCAACTTTTGAGAGTATATATAACCTTATAGTGGCCTAGAAATATATTTCAGGAAAGCTAAAATTAAGCGTCCCTCCAATGTTTCTCTTCACTCACTTTCTAAATGTTTGCTTAAGCTGAGTACGCTACTCGAGCTAAATTTTAGCTCCCATACAAAATTCTGAGCTAAGTTTTAGTGAATCCCTTTAGTACGCAGCTCGAGCTAAAAAATCAAACTTTTGTTTCATAATATACTTCATGTATCTGTCAAAATTTAGCGTGGCCATTTAATGGGTCGGCACATTTTCTCCAGCTAAATTGTAACAGATCATTGTATTCTGTTGTTCTGTTGCGAAAAAGTATGCAAGGACGAGCTTTTTTATTTATTAAATTGACAAGAAGTACCTAGAATCTGAAACAGTTGAAATAAAAGAGAGTTCAATTTTTGAAGGAAGTTTTTTCAATTGACAGCGTACTCTATGTCAAAATTTAGCTAGCAGTTTAGCTAATGTTTGGAGAGTAAAGTTGGAGAGCAGATACAATTTAGTTCAGCTCGAGCAGCATACCAGCCTTTAGGTTTGACAGCTCTAAACTTAACAAAAAAATCCCAATCCAATGGTACCATTTTGTTATATCGATCCTATATGACCAGTTTTTTCTACATCAAATTCTTAGTCCACTTGATCTGTCAAAATTAAGTTCTGCAAAATGTATATTATTTATTCATGCGCTTGTTTAAAGTTTGTGGAGGCCAATCCAATAAGTTGTTAGCTCAACTCATTCAATTCTTTAAACTTCTCATCGTAAATAATGCAGGGACATGAACTTCTTGTCTGGGCATCTTCTGTCTGAAGCTTATGATGATTTCATGTTTTGCTTATAAAAAACAAAACACTCTCAGCCAGCTGTTTGGGACGCCTCATTTCCCTTACAATGTATACGAGTATATGATGGACGACGACGAAATCGCAAACGGACAGGGACAGAGCGACGAACATGGAATGACTTTTTGGCACTGCATCCCAGGAACGCTCACAACATTGATCACTGATGACGATAAGATTCCGTTGGTGTTGCGTTCGTAGGCTTCCAGTCTGAAGAATAGAACTGGCCCCCAGTAACTAGGAGCAAATACTTAGCCTTACTCGGTGCGACGATGGCGAACACAACGACGTGTCGTCGGGGGAATTTCACCGCTTGTCCCTGGCATTTTTAAATAAATAATAAAAATGAGCGATAATTATCTCCGCGGTCAGTGGTGGTAGTGGTAACTGGTGGTTGGATACAGTGACGTGGTGATCAACCAAAGGAGCGCAACGATACAAATTGTATTAAAACAAAGTGAGGACAAGAAGCGCGGTTCCGATCCGACCACAAAAAGGCCAGTCCAGCGTTTGGGGCCACATCACGCCGGCCATCCAATCATGCTGCTGACCAGTGAGTGCACGCTGTTCCACATGAGGCAAACATTTGCTGCGCGTTAGCGGCGACAACGAAAAACATTTTCCGATTTATGAAATCTATATTTCTCAGAAGTTAATTATAATACCAGCAAATGAAGTGCATACTGAGTATTTGTGGCATTTCGATCGGAATATGATGGCTGAGCGATTGTTGTCGTGGCCGTGGTTGTCATCGTGGCTGTCGTTGTCATCGTAGACGCGGACATTTAGCCGCATTTACACAGCGACGAGGTGACGGCCAGAACAATCGGCTCGGACCTCGGACAGACGGAGTGATGTACGTGTTCGTATGTCGTGTTACTTGTTTGTGAGTTTTTGCTTTTCTTTCTGTCCGTCCATCGGAGAGTGTTATTTCCTGTGAAATGGTGTTCTGCATGCAGTGACATATTTAGAACAAGTCGACGGAGATGGGACTGACTGCAGAAGCATGACTGACACTAAGTGTTGAGCTAATTGGTTTATGTAGAAATTGACATAAAGTATGAAAGTGTTTAGCGCGCTCAAATAAATGTTTTATTGCCTTTTATGAGGTGGACTTGCGCTGTCAATGAACATATTTCCGCAAATGACCGAAGAGAGAACACAGAGAAGCGAGCCCTTGTAATGGCGGCATGTAAGCGAATAATTCTGCGAACGTGTTTTGTGAGAGTATGACAGCGGACATCGATTTGTGTGTTTAACTATAGGCATGGCTTGGATTCCTGACACTGAAAATGCCACGGATTCTCTTCTAACCATGGGAATCGGCAAAGTTGCTTTGGAGGAAAGTCGATGGTTGGTGAGGTTGAAGTCGCTGATTGAAGTAGCCGCTTGATCAAGCTGAAAACTCCGTAAGCATGTAAGAGTCTCACTGAGTGCAATGCGAACTTGTCCTACAGCTGCTATAGAGGCCTTAATAGGGTTAACACCCCTCCACATACATATCAAAAAAGTGGCTATACGCAGCTAAGCAAGTCTGGCACAAGAGGAAGAGATAAACTTTAGTGACCATCCAGAACTAATGACTCTTATCTCGGAACTTCCGGAACTTGACATGATCTGCACTGACCGACTTCCAAAGACACTATGCTTCAACAAGAAATTCTCCACGGAGATCACTGAGAGAGAAGCATGGGTTAGCAATAACCCACCACACTGCCAAAACGGCCTAAAGTGGTATACGGATGGTTCCAAGATGGACACGGGGGTAGGAGCTGGTATACATGGACCAAATCGTAACGTCTCGATACCTATGGGGAAAAGCCCCAGTGTATTTCAGGCAGAGTTCCATGTCATCACGGAATGCGCGAACCTTATTTACTCCTCAGGGATCAAAGGCGCAAACATCCATATCTTCCCAGACAGTCAAGCAGATATAAATGCCCTTAGCTCACCAATAATTGTCTCAAAATCAGTCATGCACTGTCTCCCTGCTTTTCAAACTCTTTGCTCTAGAAACAAAACCAAAATATGGTGGGTTCCCGGGCACGATGGTATTGAAGTAAACGAAAAAGCTGACGAACTGGCTTGGAAAGGGTCAGGAACCCCGTTTGTAGGACCAGAACCTTTCTGCGCCGTTACTAAATCAGCAATCACTTCCACTATCAATTGTTGGGAACACAACATGTGTATCAAACAGTGGCACGAAATCCCAGGCCTCAGACAGGCCAAAAGAGCAATACTGCCATTCAAGAAAAATGCCAACAAAATTTTAAATCTACGAAGGCACGATATCAAAAACCTTGTAGGCTACCTTACAGGTCACTACGGTTTGCGATACCACCTACACAAACTTCACATAGCTGACTCCCCGGAGTGCCGACTATGTCTTGAAGAAGACGAAACAACTGAGCACATCATGTGCGAATGTCCAGCTCTAACCAGAATTAGAAGGAAAGTCTTCCTCCGGGAAATACTAAGTCCAGAAGAATTGAACAAGTCCTCTGCTGGAAACATTACCAGCTACATTAGGGAGGTAGAGACGCTGCTAACCTAAATACAAATTTTCTGAAAATCCCGGCACAATAGACCTTCTAGGTCGAAGTGCCGTCAGAAGTTTTAAAAAAAAAAAAAGAGTCTCACTGAATCGATTGCACGGAGTTCTTCATATTTAGAAGTTTCACTTCTATCGGTTTATTTTTAAATTAACGTGGTCACTAATATGGAAGTGTCATATCCCGAGCAGGTGAAGCAGAATGATGCGAAGAGACTGATTCAGGCTAAAGCAAGCGTTAACTTGGCTCAAGTTTTGATGTACAAATTATAACTCAGCTGCTATGGAATTATGAAATTGCTTAGGACCACGATGATGGATCACAGTTCAGCTTCGCGATGACTTCTTACTCCAATTGCGTGCGTACACAAACATTTGCTTATTAAGCCAAAACTAAGACCCACTGGTGGCATTTACACTGCAACCATCTGCAACTAGTTCTCCTGCTGGCAAAGGCCATTTACCTACACCATCGAATTGAAACCCAAATTAAGGTGGCAGCTTGCACAAAATTTATTCAATGATTTCATCTTACAGTCGTTAAATAGTTGACAGACACCGGCTGCGAAACTACTCGCTGCGCGTATCTTAACTAACCAATCACGCAGCGTCGCGTCGGGGGGAAAAACAAAACCTATCTCCCAGCATAAGCGCGTTGCTAATGACGCCCGTGCATTGCGACTAATCTAGATTTACCTGTCACATGTAAATTACTGCCGAACCAAGTACTGCGTTGTAATGAGTCTTTGACGCCATTCAATTTCGCTTGGGGCGGCTTCGCTCTATACACCCGGATTGGAGTCGTTATTCGCATTCGAATTGTAATAGGGGAATTATTTTGGGGGAGCTGTACATTCTTGGGCGGTTTATTAATATCTCCAGCTGCAGGGCTTGGTTCGGCTTGTTCGCAACGAATGGGTGGCCACTCCATGTGATTAGGACTACGAACTAGTATACCGGTTTGGCCAATTGAGTCATTGCGAGCCACACACGGTATTGTTGACGCTGGCTCTATCAACCGGTCAAATGTTGTAAAGGTTGCGCATTGAGATAAATATCACCCGCTTTTATTGAGGAGATTTCCAATCGAGATACAACTACCCGCCAACCGATAAATACGGGAATTTACTTGAAAATGGTAATTCGAAAAGAGTTGACAAAACTGCCAAGAGTCGCCCCTACTTCTTAACTCGAAAAGAAAATAAAACGAAACGAAACACCCATTTCGCCAAAAAGAAGACACAAGTCCAGCCCCTCAGTCCCGTCATTGCCTAATAAACAACAAATCGCACCGTAAAATACAATGATCGTCGGGACCACACTGCGCGACGGCGATAGCCATCATCCACCCAGGGCCGTTGCTATTGCTATTGTCAAACGTCGAAGGCAAATAAAGAACTTGACGGCTAACTCGTATTTATCATGCCGTGGAGCGCTCTATTCGTCGCCATAAAATGTCTAAATTAATGCCATCTTTGCGGATAGTTTTTGCATTTGATGGGGTATCTACATCTATACCTACCAATCGAATCGAATCGAAGTCCGTGTGGGCTTCCCAAACGGCCAACACAAATGTGTACAAACCAAAGTGCCGCGACGCAACGAGAAGAAGCAAGTTAATCCCTCGCATTCATTAATCAGCCGATTAGTCTATTATCATTGAAATTACCTAAGTCCCCAAAATGGACATAATTTTTGTTGTGTTTTATTTTGAAAGAGATACACTTTGTGGTAAAGAGAGAGACCCCTTCTCGGTTATTAGCCGTTTAACCAAATTTGGATCGCGGCGCTATTGGTGGTTGCCACAATGTGACAATGGGGACAATGTGACAATGGGGACGTTCGGATAAACATAGTTTATGTAAAACTAGATTTCTCCAGACTAGATATACGAACGCGTTGACTAGTCAAATAGAAATTTATTTGTATGAACTTGCGTCATATGTAGTAGATCAACTTCCATACACCATATTTGTAGTAGGCACAACTTTTTTCTACTTTGTTTAATTTATTTTTAACGTACGTTAAATATTTCTCTTAAGGTGCGTTGTATTGATTCATTTTTGTAAATCGAAAAAGTCACTTGTTTGATCTGAATGCACTCATCGCAAAAATCTACTACATTCATTGTATTGTTCATTCCTTAAATTTTCCGGTGGTCACCAAATGGACAGCGAAACGTTTGCGAAAAGGCAACGGAAAATAATTTGTAGAGAATTGCATCAGCTGAAGAAGAAGTAGAAGTTTATCCCTTACATAAACTAAGTATATGCCCTGATTTGGGTAGTCGGTCTTTTCACTGGCTCGTTAAAATTGTTATAGGGATTTATACAAATTTACGCTATTCACTTTCAAGCTTGGCGATTTATATGCTCCTTAGAAATTTATAAAAAAATGCTTACCTACTTCTATTGCGAACGTAATTTTTTTTGTATAACTAAAACTTTTTTAACAATTAGTCGTTTCAGATTTTGATCTGAGATTTCAGATTTCTGATGCCAAATCGAAGTAAATCCGAATTTTACTGGTTCTTTTGTGAATTGAGTTGGCCGCAAAAAAAATAAGAAAAAGAAAATCTTGTACTAAACTTGTCATTTACTATTTCATTTTGTTTGTTTACTGTTAAGTGTGACATATTTCACCGACGTTTTTCCAGGAATCAAACGTGGTACCCTCGCTCAGTAATCCACCACTGAGGCACGGCGAGGGCATATATTGTCTCAGTAGAACGCCTGTAGATTACGTAGCCCAATAAAGCGTATACACACACTTTTATTCCAACAGTTACAATCGACAAGTAAACACACAACAAATTAACTGACAATCATAATTTGATCCACAGCACTGTGAGGCACGTGGTTTTTGCATTGCAGAGAGACAAGCATTAACACTCATCATGTGCTGGTGCATCTACATATCAATATCAATATCTACGGCAGCCACTTTTTAGCTGTTATTATAGCACAATCTTAAATTTCCATAGTCCTATCGAATATCACCCGCATCGCCAAGGTTAGTAAAAAAAAACCGCAGTAAATAGAAATGAAACGCTTGAAGCGTCACTGCGGCGAGCTTATGCGCAAACTATCCGGCGGAATTCTTGGTTTTCGGACTTCCGTCTTTGCAACTTTTCGAGTCTCTTTGGGAAATGAATTCACTCGCTTCTTCGCCTTGTATCGGTCAATTAGTTTTCGAACGGGTTTCCAACACCATCTGCATATCATGCGAACGATAGTCCAAATGACCCCAATGGCATTGTAGATAAGGACGTTGGCAATTTGTGCGAAGGACAGGAAGCTGGATCCGAGGAATAGCGCCAATGTGCCGCCAAACGACACTAGAAGTTGAAGTTGTTTGTAATCGAACAAGGAGGATGTACTCACAAATCAGAGGCTACCCAGGAGGTCCTCAAAGCTGAATAGTACATCTCTGCGCATTCGAACCTTTGGTGGGATCACCTCCCAGCGGAAGGTTGCTGTAACCCCTGCTTTGTTTGTGTCCTTTCCACCCCTGAAATTGGAAAGTTCATGCGGCATGTTGAAAAGGTTACGTCTAGAGACTTACCATGACCTTCGTTTGATGGATTGCAGAGTGTACTGTGCTTCGGTGCATGTGTTGGGACAGTTGCAGATGTGCAGTGCCCAAACGGGCCACTTGAAGTCCAAAAGGCACTCAAAACCTGCCGGGTTACAACTTGGTCCTTCTGAAAATGGGAAGAAGGGAAGAAATACAGGGACTTACTGTATTAGGACTGAATGTGCACAAAGTGGTGCAATCTGTGAATTGCACAATGCGGGACATTAACATCGTCACCATGGACGTCTTTTTGCTCAGAACTTGAGCTTGGTTATGAAAAGCCGTCTTAAAACTGCCTTCTCTGAAGTTCTTGCGCCTGGTAAACTGCTTTGACAGTTTTAGGTTATTCAATTCCCCATCACTTACCTACATTCGGGTAAAAGAACGGCACGCAGTTACACATTTCCAGGGCCATTACGGCCCTGCAGCGGGCTAGGCACATAGTCTTCGTATAGATCTGAAACAAAAGTCAAATGTCTACAGCAGAATGATGTTTTTGAAATGACTGCACTCACAGGTAATTGCGAAGTCTCCTCGTCTCGAAAGACACACTTTCTCTGCTTTGGCTTCAATTCGCGAAGTTTTTCACTGGCACTGAAAAGAAGTCTGTCAGCCGTGCTTCTGCAAATCCAAAAGGCATCCACTTACACCGTTTCGGCAACCTTATAGGAAGCAACCACTTCATTTGATTTGCGTAGGATAACGATGTTTTCATCACCGGCTGAGATTTCATGGGCAGAATGGATGTCGACCTTAAGAAGAAAGACGAGTGTGAATTGTAAAACTGTACAGTCTTCCGGGTGGGTTTTTTCGTCACACTTCTTAAAGCGCTTGAAACGGGATCGACATTTAGCAACACATATATTTGACTTGGGTTCTTGGCACCGATGCCTTTTACACTATTTTATTATGACTTGTTATAACACAAAACAGTTCAAATACGCCTATTCCACTTACCGTTCCCGTACTCTGAAAGATGTCCATTTTTATGTAGCACTGCTGTTTTCCGTATTCGCAGATTAATGCGTGATCGAAATCTTTATCGTCTTTATTTCTGTAATGATCTTATGTAGGAAAGAGACCTCTCACACAATTATCACACCGAACCCACCCGCCATTAGCAGTCGTCAGAGCTGCCGAAATTGGTGAATTGATCACATAGCAGCGCCCTCTCTCCGTCATGATGGGATTCACACTGATCTTGAACCACGGATTAAAGCTCATCAAAACCTGGGAGTACGGTCGGTAAACCGCATTAATAACTCTATGAGATCCACATCTTCGAATCGATCATCTTCGGCAAAGCGGGCCAAGTCCACATAATTGCTAGCCGTGGCATTCACAGCGGCATACAGAAACTCCATGAAGTAGAAGTACTCCTGATCGGCAATAGAGATGTTCCACTTCGACTCGATGTACTCATTGGCCTTGTGTGCGTCCAGATTGTCATAGTAGCACAGAGTTACCGCCGGCATTGTTCCACTCCAATCGCGGTAATCACGATCCAATGAAACCACAGTTGGTGACTCGTTGTACCGTTGGATTTGTCTCGAGCTTAGGTGGTAGGCCGTTAAAACCCCAAAAACAATCAGAGATAGCCACATTATTCTTAAAAAGAAAACCAGTCAGATCCATGCGCTGCCACAGTTGCAAGGCCCTCACCTTTCCAGAAAATGAAGCGATCGATTGCAAACGAGCTTTATAGCCAGTATTCCAGTGGATTCGCCGATTTCTTCCACGACATCAAAGAACTTTGCACAGAAATACTCGCAGCAGTACCTCAGGCCCGAACAAATGCCAAGGGCAACAATCCTAAGGGCTGTCCTCAGCCAAACGAGCGAAACCTTCATGATGACTGAAGTTAAACTCTCTGTTGACCCTATAACATAACCTCAAACTCAGTGCGATATGCATTCGCTCCTTAAATCGGATTCCATTAAGATGGCGTACGTGATTGTGCTCCTCCATTTTGGGGGCACACAATTGAAGTCACTGGTACACAAAAAGTATCGTTAATTGTACATATTGTATGTATGTATGAACGGGTTGGCTGATATACTGTGCGGGGTTATTGTTTGAGGAACAGGCTTTGTGTGCGCCCAGGCTTCTCGCTTTTCCCATTGTCATGGACTAATGGATTTAGTGAATCCATTTGCTGCGATATGTGGGGGATGAGGCGGGTGCGGTCTGTGATTGAACGGCGAGAGATTGGAATTCCAAAGATTTGTTAGTTATGACTCCCATATGGGGTTCATTAAAATGTGCGACATTTCAGTTTTTGCAGTCAAGGTGGAAGAATTAGTGTGCGCGGTTCAAGTGGAGTGTATTGTTATATAGGTATATTAGGTTGCTTTTTTGACAGAGTGTTAATTAAATTTTGGGAGCGCAGTGCTGTGGATATTGGTAAGAGCCTCGTATGTGACATCATACTGAATCAGAAAGATGACCAAGACCGATATGTTCTCAAGGAGCTGCAAAACAGTAAACATATATAGCAGAGTGAGCTGTGCTTAGAGTGCTGAAAAAGGATTAACTTACCGATTTGACGAAAGCCATATTCAACTGTAGGAACCCCCAAAGCAGCTGAGTTCGGGTATCCACCATTATCTGAAGAAGGAATCTCCTGACCTGCAATTATGATTTAAATATCATCAACCCCGAGAATGCTGTGTTATATGAGTTATTTTAAGAGAACGCGTCCGTAACGCAGTCAATTCGTGTTCTGGGTTTCAATCGAACGATCGCAGTCAAACAAAGTCTATTCACGTTCATTTGAAAATTAAAAACAATAGATAAATAAGAAGAGAAGCATCGCATCGAGTAACGAGTAGTTCTCCTCTTTGAACTAAAAGAAGTACTTTAGACTTCCATTGTCAAGGATTTGACATAAAGAAATACGGATACGAAATATTAAACATGAAATAAAAAGTTTAACTTATCCACATAACGAGTATGGAGGATTTTACAGGGTCCAGCTTGTACAATGAATACAGGAAGTGGGAACATTTAAATGATTATGAATCCTAAAGGTTAACTAAATCGGTTACCCCTCAATAAAGGCAAACTGCCAAAAGTATTCACGTCACCAATCTTATCCAATTAAAACTGAAATACATCAAGCCAGTTGTCAGAATTACTAAACTCGAAATCAAATAGACAACAATATTAAGTTTGTTGTCCACTTAATCCGATAATGTTTCCATACAAAGAAACAATAAAATACAATACAAACTACGGGAAAAAATGCCTGACTTTTATATGTGACGACGGCCATTTTGGTTTCTGTATGTGTATCAAGCGAAACCGAGTAATGGTCGATCTTTGTATATTTGACTTTCAATTTCCTGTTTCCAGTTACACTCAAAAATAAAACGATTTTGCAACCATTTTCATAAACATCGAATAAAATAAAATATCCATCGTCATTACAATTTATAATCTGCAAATGACATATTTTTAACTTGATGTGATGTGATGTCTTGTATGGTGACAATTGATTGTCAAAAGAGTAGCCAGTCAATGCAAGTCAACTCAAACACGTCTAACTTGATCATTACAGTAATTCTTTTAGACTTAGAACACTAGTATTTTAAACATATAAATATAAATTCCGAGAACAATATTCGTAAGAGCAAACATGTGAATGACGTTCCGACACAAGTGCTTCTCACTTTTTGATTGCTCCATAGATGCATCAACATTCAAGAAATAATACGTTACGATAAACAACAAGAAATAATGCGAGTCTCGATTGTATAGCTTTCTGATCCAAGAGCTTGTCCGGAAATAAAAACACTTTTTGCCATAACTAGATCGGTTGGAAAAAAATAAAAAGTACAATTTTCGAAAACCAATTACCACTATTTCCATTGACTCATTGCGCGGTTGAATGCCATTCAACACCAGGGTGATTTTGTCCCTCTAAAATCCAATATTCGATTATACATATAAATGTGTGGAAAACAATTGGCACTCACCTCCCCTTCAATCAAATGGTTGTAATAGAGTATTGTAAACATTTTTCCAATGTGCATTGCAATCCATATAACAGAAAACAATGTGGTTGCAAGATTCACCTCGATCCGCTGGTCCACGTATTTGTAAAGAAGGAAAATATTAATACTTATATTAATAAAGGACCCATAGTAAACCGTCAGTATGGACAGTGCAAATTGTGAGTTCACTTCTTTTGTGAACAGCTCCAAGTTGGATACAATCCCACGCAGACGATTGACTTCTTGTCGCGGCTCCTTCAGCGTAAAACTTTCATTTTTGTAATGCAGCTGAAATGTGCGTAGCAACCCATTAAGCGACTTGTATCTCAGATAAATTGCGTACAGCATTCCGTAGTACTGAGTGATCGACACGCTAATTATTAAATTTGGAACAACATATACCACTATGCTGCGAAGAATGTTCAAAATATGTGTTACTGCACTGTAGAAATACTCCACGCCAGCCGCGGCATTAAAATAGACCACTAACAACCACATGTGCATGAAGAAGAATCTCGTGATTGCTTCATAGCAGGGACTTATGCCGAATGTTAACAGTTTACAGTCGATGATAACAATAGTGCGTATATTTTTGGCGTACTTGGCTCGCTTGAGGTAGCAAATCGTCATGATGGAGCTTACATGAACGATGTTCGCGGCGTGTTCATTGAAGTGCAGTGGTTTATGAATGGTCGGACGGGATTTGTTGGAGGTGATGTGCTCCATGTATATGCTCCATAACAGGCAGGTGAAGACCAGGATACACCATATAATGTGAAACGAGTTGAGCAGATAGTACGATGAGTGATCCTGCAGCGGCTCCATCAGATGAACTCTCGCGGGTGCAGCGCAGAAATATTGAGAAATTATGAGCAACGGCTTGAATGCCTCGTATAGTTTTAGTTCGAATTTAAAAGCTGTGTTTGCGAAGAAGTGTGTCTTCGCGGAGCCCATTGTGATAACTGGTGGCTGCAAAATAATTTTCGTGCCTTAATTGATTTTTTTATTGACAGTGATAAATCACAGGTCCGCTTGACATGAAAACAAAAATGTGTGACAGTGCTATGCATAATTAAAGGATACCCTTCGGGGTGGTCATAGTTGTGACATTAGCAGCAGTTCTTGCAATTAGAATGACCTCAATCAGGTCGACTTGGATAAGAAATACCACGTAGATCGATAATGCACTGATTAATCTGGGGAAAAATCAGACACAATTAGTCAGATATACAAAGCGAATGCGAATAAACTCTTACCCCTCCAAGAAGCGACATTTTTCCCAACCAAATATAATGTCGCGGACAATAAATGTGTGCGAAAAGAGATTTGAGAATTGTACCAAGTAATCTACTACAATTTCTCACTTTTCCGCCATCCGGCGGACCGAAAAGGAGAGCGAAATTTTTCGTTGTGTCATTTTTCTTTGGGATTTTTCGTTTGGGAACAGGTGCGTTCTAGGCTTTAACATGAGAAAAAAAAAATTATATGGTTCACATTTTGCAAAATTTCGTCGCTTTTTTGGGCAATTTGCTGCATTTTCTGGGCTCAGCATATTCATCCCTGATCCGAACGTACGTCCCTAATATGCGGCGAGAATAATAGAGCTTACGCCCTTTGTAGTCGTTATGGTTTAGCTGGAGGAGAAAACATTCAAGAATCTAGTTACCTTAAGTCGACTGGATGATGTAACCTGAACGCCACTTTATCTACGTCAGCCACAACTGTCAACTTAGTACCCATACTCAGTCACGAATTTCTTGACTAGATTCGTCGACTACCCCTCCATAAACGTCAACTGAAACAGCTGCTCATATGGCCGATTTCAACCAATCAAAACCGAGAAACATCTAGTCAGACAGCTGTCAGACTAACTAAACTAGATACTTGAACGTCCCCAATAACACAATTTATAGAGCCTGATTTCGAAGGTGTTCGGGGTGTGTTCCCGAGGTGAGTGCGATAAAGTTGTGACATATAAATTGGGACTGCCACAACTGTCAATCACTGCATGGGGAATTTTCGCTGAAACTATTCTTAGTGTTATAGTGTTCTATTTCCGAACGCAGCAGGTGGCGTCGAGTAGATGGCGGCTGTAGTTTTAAGTCTGACTTGTATGTAATTTGACGGCTGTATGAGACAGACAGATAAACGTGTTGATAAAAAGGAGCAATAAGGTTATAATAAAGATTTCTTGGAGAAATATATAGCAATCTGCTTAAAATTACTTCCCGCAAAGGAAAACATCCAAATTGGAAACGCTACAATAGAAAACGAAAACATAGTAAATAGGTAGGTAGGTATGATGGCGTTTGAGTGGGAGTTGCACATTTTCGATTGCAACTCTTTCCCACGAAGCGCACTCACCCATCAGCCAGTACGCTTCTCATTTCGACATAATTGACCTAAACTACCTGCTCTGCGACGCATTTTGTTGGCATTGCTACACAGACCTCTCACTGTAGGTACTTATGCGCTCATGCTATTCACATTACGTATTCGCCGTAAATTGACACTAACCACAGCAGAATTTGCACTCAAAGTGTAATACGTAGTGCAAACACCATTTCGCATCCCGTTTCGCCGTTGGATGGCGCGTCAAAAACCGCATTTCTGTTAATTAACCGCAAATTAACACATTTGCTTACAGTGCTCAATTCATCGGCCTGAGTGCTGCCGTGTTGCACCTACCACTTGGGCTTCTGATGCTCAATATGCCATTTTAACAATTAACACATCACTGCCTGAGTCATCTCGTTGTCCACCGATCGAATGTAGAAGTAAACGTCAGGCGTTATAAGTGACTTGCTTGTAATCCGCGACAAAGTCATCCCAGTCGACACATGTGAGATGGGAGTATCAAAGTATCAAATTTCACATAATCACGGACGACTTACAAAGGAATCGACTGCAAGGATGACGTCTGTTGGTTCTCATTAATTGACCCGTGCGAATGTATCAACTTTCCTTGTATTGATCGGATTTCTTACACGACTGTCAAATGGATTCGTTGTGACCGCAGAAATCACTTCGGATTTCCAAATTTGGCTAACCATCAGTTTAGATGTATGATTTGTCGTTGCGGTCGAAAGTGATGTTGCATATTGATCCCTACCCGCATCGGATCGGTTGGAGGCGATTCACAAAAGGTGGCAAAATTGCCGGACGATCGCTCTAAAACGAAAACTGTCGGCAAGAGTTTTATTACAGTCGCATGTGTAACGAGTAAACCACAATCAATTTGTTTGCTCAGTTCCTGATGCGTGTAAACTGTATGCTAGGCGTGGGTTCTAACTTGAGAGTTTTGTAAGTGTTTTCTGCGGTTATTTACTTTTAGCACTTTAGGCCTCTTCATCTGCACTTCATTATGCGTCAATTCGCGACTTTTTTCAGAATAATTGAATGTGGCAGACATTTTGTAAATGGAAAGTTTTATACGAATAACGAACACAAAAGCCAGGTGTCAGAATATTGCGGTCGTGAGATTGAGTGCGTAACAAGGAAATTTATTGCGCACTCGCATGTCATTTTTACAGAGTACATCAAAGGGATGAGGTGGCTACTACTTTCTTATAAGAAAAGACTGAAGGACTATTGATCAACTTCTATATAATTTTATCACAAATTTGGTTGAACGAAATCAAATTGTGTAGGAGAATTTTGTAAACCACGCACGCACAAAATTGAAAGGGAAAGGAAGACACTTTTCAGCCCCACTCCCAGTTTCTAGTACGATTATGGTGAGCCACTTTTACGAAGTATCACAGTTAGACTTGACAACCTCGAGGAAATTACTGTCCCAAAACTCTTAACCGGTATTCAGCTGCTAGCAAAATGTATCTATTCAACATCACGCTGTAACAAATAAATGCTTCAGAATAACCCTTCATTGAAACAGCACCGAATCGCACCATAATTATAGAATCGTATGGCACGTCACACAAAAGTTGTCAAGCCGTGGGCGTGGCCATTAATTTTGATGCACTTGTCAATGGGCACATTCAAAACTCGAGTTATCGGGTGTTTTCGGAAATGTCATCTGTATCAAATTGCTTTTGCAGCATGTTCAAAAGCGCAAGTTGCCAAAGTCATGTGTTCGGAAACGTCATCATAGCAAAACTGCATTAGCATGTGTTCGGTAATGCAGTTCTGTAAATATACGAACTGTCAACTTAGAACTCAGTCACGAATTCTAACTAACGTCAGCTGAAAAAACTGTTCATGTAACCGATCTAAGATAGAGACACATAAAGTCAGCCAGCTGTCAGACTAACTAAACTAGATATTTAAATGTCCGCCGACAACAAGCTGCCCTGTGACAAGCGCTGCTATAAGGGTTACCATACAATCACCATCATCCACGGTGGCATACGGTAGCTCCCAAGTAGCGGTAATTGGGACCGACGACATCGAGCTTGGGCAAAGTTATATACAAAGGCCATATATGTCGATTGAGGAAGTGGAGTGGACGCGTTCAACTTTCAGTTCAAAAAAATTAGTACTAATACTAATAATTAAATTTGTTTTCGCTTTTTTTCGGTGGCAACTTTAAATCGTCGAATGTATTTGCAGCTTAAAAGTCAGCTGCACCAATTACAGAACAACCAAACCTTGGGACTGACTTCCCGAAGGCATATTCCCGGGAGAACTGTCTCTAACTAGTCTATCTGCAAGAACCACCCTTGGGTAACTATAGAATAGAACTGTTTTAAGTTCGGCTTGAGAAACCCTGTGTTCTCATAAATGTTTGCACTTAAGAAAAACGGATTCATACCTTTTTGGGAATTTCAGTTTTCAGAGCTAGACAAAAAATTATTCCTTTACCACGTATATGGACAATTAATTCAGAACAGCTTTCTTTCATTATATCCTTCAAATTGCTGTAGCTCTAGCGTGAAAAACTCTTGCAACATGTTTAAAAATTCAGTCGATTTAGCAGTCGCATTATACCCAAGTCATCAAATTAATGATCAAATAGGCGCAGTTGTTTTTGAGAAATGAAGCCCCTTTTGATGCTGGTGCAGAAATGTCATTTTTGACTATTACCATACCCGCAGTGAGCTGAAGTAAATGTTCCCCGCTTCGTAGTTAGAAAATTTCACCAACCCCACATCACTTATCAGTTCAACCATCTGATAGCGGAAAATTCACATAACCTCAATACCAAAACAAGACTGCTGCCAACTATCGCACCACATTTGTCGACATGCTTTTGCGAGCCACTTGGATGGCTGGCCATTCCCATCACCTAAACCAGGTGACAAGGACAAGCTTCGTCACCACCACCATTGCTGGCGAGACGCAAAAAACAAGCAGCACTATCTGAGCCCCTGCTACCGAGAGCCTTCTATAGTCAAACATTAAATGCTCTCTAAACGCATGTGGGGTATATCGAAGCGGTATAGAGTAAACGATGAAAAACCGACACGTCCAATGTCATTAAAATCATTAACACGTTCCCATATCTTAAATACCAGAGCTTCCGCAGAGACCATCTTACCATTCAGAAAAGTATTTTTCCAAGGAAAATGCCTGCCGCTGTTGCTGCTATACGTATACTCGTACTCGTACTCCTGCCGTCACTTTGACTTGCATAGAGTTTGCGAATTCATGCGGTGAAACTGTCTGACGGCTGCCGACCGATATTTCCCCACTCGACCAGACCCAACAGACTGAAGCGAATCTCAAAACATCTCTACTATAAGAGATGACTCGTGACGGATGAGACCTGCCAGAGTGCCAGCCAACAGCCAGTCCTCGACCCCGTTTACGTTGAATGTATATTTGTTGTTGTTGTAGATGCGCGTTCCCCTAGATTCCGCTTAACATACGCATCACTGGTCAACAGCATTCGCTGATGATGTTCTACGTTGGAGTACGCGCATTGTCCGCTGATGTAAGTCCATCGGTGGAAAACTTCCCAACCGACAAAGCAGGTGAGCTGCGCACACTCCCCTGGCCAACAAATGATTGACAATGCGACGATGGGCTGTTGCTGTTGCCGGCATTTGGAGCAGGTGCGACGAGGGGACTCGCCGTCTCTGTCGCAAGACGATGAGAAATGAAAGTGATTTCTCATTAAGAGGTGCGAGGTTCTATGGACATGCGCGGGGGCCGGTTCTCGGCTCCAGTGCCATATCGGACCGGATAAACATTCCACACTTCTTCCCGGACGAATTGTTACTCGCCATTCGCTACTCGTGTGTGTATATGCAAGCGAAGACCGTGCTAGGCATGGTGTTATCAATGCAACGACATCGGCTCGGATTCCGATTGAAACATCGATTAAATGGTTGAAGATGGAGATGCTGATGCAGTCTCGACATAGATTCTGGCATTTGAACTATTTTTGGTGTTTCTGTTTTTATTTTTTGTTTTCTTCAGGTCCCGCTGTTCCACTGCTGGAGGTTATGTATACTGTCTGTCGTCTGTCGACTGTGGTGTGTTATAAATGCTTTCTTGGAAAAGTTATGATGGATTCTAAAATTAGTTTGCAATTAGTGTGACGATCTTCTTGGAAGAGCGATCATGAATTTGCAAAACTCTCTTGGAGGCTCCCTCTAGGCGGAGCAACTATTTTGCAGAGACTTCGCAAAAATGCTGCAAAAATAACTGCACGTAGGTAAATTACGGGCATACATTGTAAAAGCTGCCACTGTAAAACACAATCTGACGGATCCGCGGCCTTGATAATCATTCCCAGTGTGAAAAAAAATCGGCGTCTCTATTTAATATGGAGAATGCTTCCCGAGGAGCATAACAATTGCGATTCTATAAAGACATTCGGATGCCGCTTGGTTTTACAAGTTAGAACAAGCTACCGGTGATTGTCAGTAAGAAATTCTGCTCTAATTCTGACAGCTTTTCAGCGCTCAGAAAAGTGAGGGAAAGACGTCGTTGCACAATAGTTTTGCAGTTTGAATCCATTGACAGTTGTCAAAAACTACGATAAAGCACATTACTTGGTGGAATTGTCGAGAGAATAAGAGAAACTGTCATGGTCGCCAAATGAATCGAGATGAAACACATTCTTTGTGGAAACTTTGAAACGCAGATGGCAGTTCAATCATGTATTGAATAAATGTACCTACCTAAGGTTATTGCATCAGACTTCTGACAGCTTGTGTCAAATTGGCTAGTTGCGAGATGTCGTTCATACTGGGCGCAGGGACATAACTCCAGGGGACATAAATCCATTATGGACTTTGGTGGGACATAGGTCCATAATTTATTTTTCAAAGATGGTGGTGAAACTGCTCCACAATTACAAATAATATTACTTAGAATTTGAATAAAATAACAAAAACTTAGAATTAACATTGCTATTGTGAATTGTCTTAACTCTCCACTTATTTGAATTAGGCGCTCAAAGCCATCTTTATTGTATGAACGGATAACAAGCCAAAGCATAATGTACGATTACATTTTTGTATAAAAAGAAAGAAAACCACAGAATAAAGTGGTCAGTTGTTATTAGTCGCCATCGACTCAGAGTCTTTTAGTCGCCCTCTCCTGCAGTTGTCGGGCTTTCGAGCAAGGAAAGCAACCATTTCGTCGCCGTTGTCTCTTCGCCACTTCTCCAGTTTGCATCACCTTGCCTAATTCTATACATATGTATAGAATTCTAGTGGTCGCATAACGTGACATTCGTCGGTGCGATGCAGTCAACGTACTTCGTTTCGTGCAAGTGCCTTCATTAGTCCAGAACCATTCACCGACCAATGGTCACTTGCCGGCAGCACAAAATAGTGCGGTCGAACAGATGGGACATAATTCCAACCAGAAGAAGTTATTATAAAATAAGGTAAATAAGGTGTCCCAAATTTTTAACACATTAGCGCCACCTATAATAATTTAGTGTTTATTTTAACGAAAAGAAAACAGCGAAACGAAAATAAAAACGGAAATACTTACGAAATAAAATAACAAACGATATAATTTTAAAGATAAACGTGGCAAGAATTTTCTCTTATTTGCCGACGAAAAGGGCACATAAGTTCGTTCTTATTTTTTAAAGAATCATTACTAAGCTTTGAAAAATTCGCGCGAGTCTTTTCTTTTATTTTCTTTAATTCTCATAAACAAAATCTTATTTTACTTAGCACTTCTTTTTCTCAAATCTGGCTTAATGTTTCGTTTCAAATTTAAATAGAAACGTTAAGTAAAATACGATTTTGTTTATCAGAGTTAAAGAAAATAAAACTAAAAATTCGCGCGCATTTTTTCTTCACATAAATCGTATTGTTTTATATACAAGTTTTTGAACAAATAATTGGTTTTCGATTTTTAAATAAAGCAAATTACTATTCTTTCGAAATCCGGGCATAAATGCAAACTCAACACCTTCAACTAATTCACTGTCCATGTATATAATTTGTCGATCCGCACGTTTTAAGAAAATAACAATTACTAAGCTTGTTACAAAAGAACCCAAGCCAAGTCATTAAAGTCAGCTTTCTGTAATATTGTAAACCAGGGATACCACGTTAGGAGTTTTTTTTTTGTTCAAATGTATGGAAAGATATACATATGCATACAAGTAGACCTTTACTAACATTTGGCTTTTTTAAACCAAATAACATGGGGTTATAAAGGGCTTTCCAATAAGATGTGTTATTTTGGCATTCAAAGAAAAATGTCATTTTTGGAGATAAATGATCGGATGATTATTTCATAATAAAGAGGAAGGCATGCCGATAATAATGAAAAACAACATCAGCCAAATGGCCACCACGAGCACGCATACAGGACCATATCCTTTTCATGAAATGTTCCATAACCAAATCGCAAAGTGGCTGCCCTATGTCCTCGATAGCCTCACGAATTTTATCTTTGAGGTCTTACGCTGGGCTGTTGGCGTGGACCTTATCATTCTTATCTTGGGTTTTCCAAACCCCAGATGCGGCAATTTTGCTTGTTGACGTAGCCACCGAGGTGGAAATGGGCCTCATCAGTCAAAATGATTTTTTGATGGAATTCCGGATCATTTTCATGCATTTCAAGGACCCAATCAGCAAAGACACGACGTTGTTGATGATCGGCCGGCTTGAGCTCTTGTGTTTACTGAACTTTATAAGCCAAGTCTTTATGCAAAATACGGTGTAATGACGTTTGTGGAATGCCCAATGCCAAAGAACGACGAGGAATGGACAAACTTGGGTTTTTTTTCAACACTTTGGGCTACAGCAGCAATATTCTCAGTTGTTCTTGAGCGACGTGCACGGGTCTTATTCTTCACATCACTAACTTGTCCCAATAGCTCGAATTTTTACATCAATTTCTGTATTGCGGTCCGACAAGGTGCTTCACGACGACCAAAAAGTGCTTTAGTTTTGCGAACTGTGACTGCAAGATTTTCACCATTTTTGAAGTGAATTATGAAGCGTTATTCGTTCCATTTTTAGTAATGGCTTAGTTTCTACTTGTCAAATGTCAAAGAATAAAAGCTTCAAAAGTGACATCTCTCATTGGAAAACCCTTTATATTAAGGAGTCTGGCAGCTCTGCAAATAGTTTAAACTAACTTAAGAAAAATATTTATTCATATTTTTTAATATAGTATCAGCGTGCAATAGGTTCAGCATTTCTTCAAAAAGAAAACATGTCAGATGGGACATAAATCCATAAATTAAATTATGGACCATAACAAAGTTTTGGACTTATGTCTAACCTAAATAAAAAGAAACATCAGTTTAGGAGCAAAGTGGAAATTGTAGAGCAATAAGTCCATAATGGATTTATGTCCTTTGGAGTTATGTTCCTGCGTCTGCAAACTAGTCGTCAGATTTTGACACATTAAAGCCAAATGTCTGACTTAGACAACTATATACGCAATCTGCAGTCTGGACCGAAAAAGAACTCTCCGAATATTTTGATACCAGTTTTTGGAGTCAAGCAAGGATGCTTACTATTGCCATTGCTCTTTGCGCTGTATATAAATGATTTACACGAATCTTTAGAAGGAGGGCTCTATATCGACTCGCTTAGCATGAGGTTGCTTCTGTATGCAGATGATATGGTCATTCTGGCGGATAATAGGCCTTTTTTATTATGCTCACATGATCTGTATAGATCATTGATTTCCATACAACAAAAGTTGAATCATGTACTATCGTTGTAAACCGTGAATATCAATGATCTATACAGATCATGTGAGCATAATAAAAAAGGCCTAATGTCAATGTTTTACAGCAGATAACGCGGCTGGAGACTTACTGCGAACTATGGGGGTTGGAAGTTAACCTATCTAAATCAGAGATTATGGTGTTTAGAAATGGAGGAAGGCTATCTTGTCAAGAAAATTGGAAACTTAATGGAGAGCAAATACGAATAGTTTCTACCTATTCATACTTAGGGGTTGTATTAACACCGAAGATGTCGTTTTCAAAGCATGAAGAGAAGAGAAACAGTGCGGCCAAGAACAGCATAAACTCGACATGGCAGTGCTTCATATCATAAAGAAACATCAGTCTAGGACAAAGTGGAAATTATTTCAGGCAGTTTGTAGAGCAATCCAAACTTATGGCGCACAGGTTTGGGGTTGTTCCAAGAAGTAGATAAACTTCAACGCTATTTTTTGAAACGAATTTTAAAACTAGATACCCGCATTTACTCCAAACTACGCTTTGTCATTAGAGACGGGAGCAGAAGACGGACACTATTATACTCTTGATCTACACCTCCGATATATAACAAAAGCAATGTTCGAGTACAGTGAAAGAAGGCTACCAAATGAACTTACAAAAATGCTCTTGAGGAAGAAATTGTTCTGGGTAAGAGAGATCTTGGACATAGGTTCGGACTGCATTGGGATGAGAGCGAAACTTCTCAAAGTGAATGGATCAAAAAAAAAACTATGATCTAATGCGGATGCTGAAATTAGAAGTCCATCAAGAAAATATTAGAAGGGCATCGGAAAGCAGTACACGAGTATATAAACATCTAGAACATTCAAGAGGACCAATCTACATCACCGACGGTTTCGAACTTAGCAAAATCACTTGGATTTTTAAGGCAAGATGTGACCTAATTAATCTAAACGGGAATAGGTTTGGGCGCAACGAAACTTTCTTATATACTGTATGCAACTTGAGGGAAGAAGAGAACGTCCATCACTTCTTAGGCAGATGTCCGCAGGTCTAAGAGAATTCCGTTTAAGGGTCTTTGGGAGAACCATAAACTAACTATTAAAAAGACTGACAGCTTCAGCAAAAAAAGAGAAATTGCCTACAACCTGAATTTGACCTTGGATGTAGCCCAGTTTGAATTCATGTATTTGTGCCTATGCTAATCAAAGGGGACTCACTCATACTTGAAAAAAACCAGCCTACACTCTTCCGGTTTAAACCGGATGTGGCCATGTCGGTAGCCTCATTTCAATATCAAGGGCTGTGTTGTAAACCATAGTTTTTCTTAGTTCCAGGTTGACATTTTTTATATAAATAGTTGTTCGATTTTCTTATAATTGAATAGAAATTAATGTTCAAATTACAGGATATAAAGAAAAGGAATATTTTTTTAAGTCATTTTATAACGAATTTTGGATAGATAGATATTGTTTTTAATAGTTAGTTTATGGGGAGAACCAGCTTAACATACGATTAAGTTGTCCGTATACTAAATGGAGAGAACTGCCACGATTTGGATAACCTGAACAATTACATCACTGTAGCCTTACCATACAGAAATAAACTAGTGAGGGAATTCAACCAATAAAACTTTTCTTAAAAAATCAGTATAAAACTCTATTAAATTGTTAAAATTAATTTAAATTTAACTACTCGACAGACGACTTTTGTCATTGTCGTAAGTTTTTTATTTTGAACATAATAATTGAATTCAAAATTAGATTTAAATAAATTAACTTTTTGTTATTATGTTGAAATAAAAACATTTTAGTACTACTACTACTTAGACAACTCCCTCCATTCCATGCGTTGGAAAAGTTGTTGAACGTGTTGTTTCATTGAATCCTTGTGTCTAATTCGCTTCCTTAATTCATATCCAACTGTCTTCATGTCGTGTCGTTTCCTGACGCATGGCGCCGTCTAAGACAAGACGATTGATGTTATACCCCATTTCATCCGTGGCATACCTATTTTTGTATTACACTTCAATTCATAAAAAAATCCATGTCCAAATATGCAAATATCTTCGGCATCGTGGAGGCCATGGAAATCGTCCTCTAGACAAACACAATTTCCAACTGTCAATATGTGCAAACTACCGTCCGCATGTGAGACATTTTGACAAGTTCTATACTTGAGCACATTGCACACGCAGTAGATTCTCGCACATTCCGTTGCTCCTCATAGTCACAAAAATCGATAGCCGATCAAACAATAATTGTTATTTGATCGGCCTTTGATTTAGACCGTCCCGCGGATCAACTATAGCTACAGTTACCCCCACCGCCACTGGTCATTTGCATGCAATAACTTCTTGCGACTCGGCAGTCGGCAGTCGGCACCCACGATCCTCCGCTGGAGGCAATTCAACATTTCCTTCCATTAATATTCCACTTTCAATTTGTATTCATCAAACAAAGCAGCCAACCGTGGGTCCGTCCGTCCGTCCGTCCGTCCATCCGTTCGTTTGGTTCTTCTCAATGGATCAGTGAATCGGAAGCGCATAATGGAATATGACATGTTGTGCCTTTCCAGGTTGATGGACTAGCTCCAAGCCAGTCCGATTTTATTGTTTTGTTATTGTAAGCCATCACAAATGAATAATGTTCGACTGCCGTTCATTGGAATCGCACGTTTCTTGAATTCTAATTTCATTCGCCAAACCGATGCGATTGATACAATCGCCAACGTTGGTCTTGTGCGTGCGTTTATAAGAGGGACAAAAGAACAAAGTACCCTACGAAGGAGGGAGTGTGATTTTTCTTATGAAAAGTATCAACCGCAAAGGGCCTTGATTCCATGAATTTGGGGTACCTATGCTGTATGCAAAAAAATCTTTTTATCTAACTGTGGATGGTATTCCGAGTGCTAACTTGGAGATGTATTGCCTTAGTTCGTGCAGATTTTTTTTAATTTTGGAATAATGAGGCTTTTTCGCGAGGAAAATTTGTTTAATGAAAAAATCCAGGTCAAGGATGTTGAATTTCTTTGGCTGTATAAATGTGATTGTTATTTTCATTGTTGATGGGAAATTGATATTATCTTGAACAATTAAGCTGTACTTGACCTTCTATTGTGAACTAACCCTTTTAAATTAACATTCTTCTGTAGCTAAAAGGACACCAAATGTACAACCTCGCCCACATAAAAAAGGAAGGAGTAATTAACCGGTGTATAAACTATATCCACATTTTATTTCGGTTCTTTGCATATATGAAACGGACATAACATAATGGAATCAAAAAAAAGAAAAAAATAGCAAATCCTGAATATCATCGCACAATGGGCTGAAAGTAACCCAACCCCTTCTTTCGTTAAATCTTCTTAGCAATTCTCAAACTGTTACTGCATTTAAGATATTGCACAGATTCGCCAGGATTTGCACGACTTTCCTACCAGAGACAAATGATACTGAAACCCCCAAACTCACAATCCTCTTGCCGCTGGGCCTCTCAGTTTTTTTTTCAAATTCGCCATTTTGTTTTCTTATCGGTGTTGTGTCAATTAAGAATCCGTGTGACATGCAAAAACATACAAAAAATACAAAAATAAATGCTGCCAACCTCGACAACCGTGGGAAATGTTCTAGAGTTCGGGAATACCACATTTTTACATTACTGAATGCCATCGGTTAGTAATTATATGTTTTGTAAAAGGCGAATACTTTGATTTTTTTGGTTAATAAATTAGCTAAATGAGATGTTCGAGACCTATACTAAAAACTTATTATGACAAACATGGTTTCGTATTTTGCGCTTTTAAATATCATTAACTTCGATTTCATGCGTAAATTTTTCTTAGAAAACTGGAGAAAATTTGCTCAAAATGTTTTTATTTTCCTTCAACCAATCTACGTTGTTCATTTTTCATATATATTTTAAGCAAATCTGCATTTATTCCTTAAAAAAAAATATTATGCACAAGTAACGAATAATTTCAAATTTAACGGATAAAATTCTATGAACGCTGTCAGCAACTTTGCCCACAGCGGAAGTGGCATATGCAAGGTGCGAGTGTGTTGGTGAGTTGGAATTTTTGAAGTTACGTGACATTTGTCAATACGAATTTCTATGTAACAATACAAGCGCACTTAGCATTTACCACCCCATAAAAATATAGCTTGTAGGCAAATAACGGGAAATCGGCCGAAGTTGGTGGTCTCAGTATTGTCTCTGTTTCCTACGTTAATCCGGAGTTTTTTTTTGATTTTTTGGGTTGTTTTTTTTTTTGTTGGACTCCCCGGGTTTTTCCTCTTTGGTCCATGCAAGGATAAAGACTCCAACTCCTAGACCGACGGAGGTAGCAATTCTTAAAAAATGGTCCATTTTCGATTTTACTATAGCGTCAGTTTGAGAAATATCGGTTTTGCAATTTTTCGCAATTTTGGTAAAATTTCGTGAATTTTCGTCCTTATGGCTCGATTCTGGAGTGAAAATCCGCGATTACTGGCGTTTCGCGACTTATTTTTTGCGGTGGATGTATCGGCTATATGCGCCCGAAAACACACTAAAAACCTTTGGCCTGGTTCTTATTTACCTCAGAAGCGGCAAGCGAACAGTTTGAGAGTCGCACACCCATTTCACATTGCATAATTTTAGGATTTGTAATGCGACGAAGACAATCGAAAACGGACATGAAAAACTATAACATAAATGTTTTGCAGTTGCTCTCAATCTTGATAACTTAGTGCATAATTCGCCATTCCCACACGTATGCAATGTAATCCACTCATTGCTTCCTCTTGGTTGTTAAATATAGTATAGGTACGATACGACTCCTTGTACTAAATCATTTTTTCTTTAGTAAAGTTCACCACTATTTGTTCCCAAAATTATGCCACACATTTATGTTCAATAAAAAAATACTACTTCTAGTACTTTCGCCTCGAGAGTCGACCTCGGTTCAGCTGTCAGTTATCAAATACTGTTGCTGTCTCACTCTCTCTTTCTGTCACACAGACTCGCAGTCGGAATTGTTGACTAATCTTGAAAAAACAAGTAATAATTTAATAAATTTCTCACATTATTTTTCGGAAAGTAGAGCAAACAATTTGAAATGGATATATCCAAGGTACCACCAGAACGAAAATTGTACCTGTGCAGATGGTATTTCAAAGGTAACCACAGAAAATGAACATTTCCCTGTATTTATCCATGTAACAATATTATTGCAGCTGGCTTCGCTCTACTCCCCTTTGTGTGGGCAATAAACTGTTGTTGGTTCTTCAGTGAAGCATTCCGCAGGCCACCATACAAGGAACAAGCTGAAATCAAAAGATGTAAGTAGTTAAGTCCTACTGATGCAAGCATATTGGCAAATCGTATTTTTACAGATGTGATTTACTCTGCGGTGGGAGCCACCCTCTGGCTGCTGGCCATCATAACCTGGATCTCGATATTCCAAGCCAAACGCGCAGAGTGGGGTGCGTTCGCTGACTACATTAGCTTCATCATTCCTCTAGGAAAGGCTTAGAATTGAGAAAACCCTTCCAGTACAATTAATATTTTTATTTTCCTCCTAATAAAAGACTTAAGACTAACACAACTCATTGCGCAACGGCCTCTACTTCTGGTTCGCCTTTCAGCGTTTTCCATTGTTGCTCAAAGTAGCTCTTGTGAGCAGTCAGCGGCAAGGTTTTTTGTCGCAGGAAGAAGTTTTCGTTGCCCTTGGCCGTGTACGTGTCGTCTCCAATCAAAGCCCGCAGTGCCATATTCTTCTTCAGGAGTTTGTCATAATAGCGCATCCCTGCATCGACAAATTCCGGTCCCAAGGCACACAGCTTCTTGTCAATAGACGTTTCGTACAAAACCTGGTTGTAGTCCTTCATGAACGACCAACTGCCAACACCGAAGAGACCCAGAATGCCGTACATCACCATACGGAGCTGGAAGTAGGCACAAATCAAAGCACTGCTATACAACGTCTTACCACAACTTACCGCCAACGGCCTTGTCAGCAACATCATTCTCTGATTGAGGTAACTGCCAACAGTGTATACAGTGAAGAACGACAGACTAGGGAAAACCGAGTTGAGTATAACTCGATTTGTCTGCAGCTGCAGGATGCATTTACACAAACCAAACACCTGTTCATCTTCATTAAGCACGATAGACTGCTGCAACAACTCTCCACTTTCCGAGCCCCATTTGATTTCCTCATTACGAAAGCGAATTTCACTTCGGTTTATTTCACTGATCGAGTTGTACGAGTAGTTTGTTGGAATTCCAACGAGTCCACCATACTTACTCTTCGTTGAACCTGCAGAGGAATCAATAAATTTGATTTATTTTTCAGGAACTACCTATTTACCAGCTAAAAAGAGGTCAAATCCATAAACAGTAAACGGCTTTAGCACCTTACGCTCGTACTGAGGTATATCGAGAATATCTAGCGCCTTGTCGAATCTCCTCTTCACAGCGTCTGGCACGGGCCGTTCAATTCCATCCCTACAGATATCATGAACAAATCAAATATTAATAACTAAATAGCAGTACTCCTTACTTGTAGCACTGGACAACTTCTCGGAATTTGCTTAGATAAATCGTATGCGGCAAGTAGTTTCCAATGAACAGCGCAATTGTCGTTGCTCCTGCGGTGAAGGTAACTATTTTACGGCCAAACGGAGTGGTGAAGTATGTGAACAATTTGTTTTGGACTTTTCCCTTTTTCATTGTTTAGCAGTTTTTTTGAGAAAAAGTGGAAAATTTAAAGAATTTTAACAAATTGAAGAAATACCTTATGAGGTTCCGTGAAATTTTGACAGTTTCGGCTCGCGATACTCGAATTGCATAACATGATTGTGGCGAGTATTCAAAGATGTTGTATTTATTTTGAACATGCGCAACATTGAACAGGTCACAACCAGAGCTGTCAATATAAATAGGTATTGTAGTTAAGGATCTTATTCACCAGGAAAATCACATGTAACGTTTTCTATAAACCTACTTTATTCTGCAGTGTTTTTTTGTTCATAAACGTTATTTTGAATTCCTGAAAGAAAATCGGAGTAGCTATATGCCTTTAGTTAATAGGCGTGTTTCTTTGAGCTTCGTTCTCAGCAAAGCAAAAAAAAGTAAGATTTTGAGCACACAAATTACAATAGCCCTGTTTTTTTGAGCTTCGTTCTCAGCAAAGCAAAGTAAAGTATGGTTTTTTTGGAGTAGCTGTGTGCTGAAAATCTTACTTTACTTTGCTTTGCTGAGAACGAAGCTCAAAAAAACACGCCTAATAACTTATTCGAGTCTCGAAGTGTCAAGTAGAGCGCAGTTGTTGTAATTGCGTGCTGAAAATTTATACTTACCGCTCACCCTGAATTTTTGAATTTATATGATAAGCATTCTTTATCTCAGTTGTTACTTTTGCCTTATTCATTAATATTTATTCAATTTGTATAGATGCAATTGATGTTAGTACTATAAAAGACCAAGTCTTATTGTACAACTCAAAACTAAATATGTTAATAAATCTAAATTTAAATTGAAATTGAAAAAATCCTACTTTACTTTGCTTTGCTTTGCTGAGAACGAAGCTCAAAAAAACAGGCCTAATGAAGATAATAATTCCTCCAAAACTATGTCCATTGCTGTTTATGTATTTCTTTATTTTGGTTTTCACGAAACTTTGGAAATTTGTTGTAAAACAAACATCTTTAAATGACGTAAAACAGCTGTGCTGTATTTGTGGTAGTATGTGTAAATCTGAAAAAATATTAAGATCTGCAAAAAGTGATCTGAATCAAAGAAAAGATTGATTTTTATCCCAATTGAAAACGACATAAGATTTTCAGCACGCGATTACAAGTGACAGGTATGATATTGCTGGGATATGCAATATTCCTCCGGCAACCATAACGACAATCTGGATATGGCCCACCACGGAATGTCTACCGAATTATCAGAGTTTCATAAATCATTTGTCAGTGCCTCATTGGTGGATGACTCATTCCATTAATGGCTGGCCACAAATTTCCGTCCTAATTGTGTGTAGCCTTAAATAAGCTTCCACTGTGACAAACCCCAGTTGAAAATGGCTGCAACATTTGTTCCATTCAAAAGAAATGTCCCCAAAAGGAATGGACCCAGTTTGTTTGACATCCTATTTGATATATGTCAGTTGTTTTGTGCAGCTCCAGTTATTGGGCCTTCAAAACAGCTTCGCCTAAAACTTCACTGCACTTGGTGCTTCATTTTCATGTCATCTTTACTTTGTGCGATATATTTATTCCAAGAATTTATTTTAATATTTCGCATGCCTACACATCAGAATGCCTTGACCTTAAGAGAGTACATCGCAAACACCGCGCTAATACTAATTTCCATCTTCACTTCATACAGCCACTCACTTTTGACCGACGGTTTGTAAACCAGGTCCAAAAAAAGACTAGTAAATGTACTTTTGTAAACTGAGTTTAATCCAATAAAGTCTATTCTACTACTACTACTACAGCCACTCAGATTGCTACAAAACTCTCCCACAACGGATACAAGGAATCGGCTTTGCCAACGTAAGGGAAAAGGCACTCAGTCATCAGACTCCACATAACATTCGCAGAAAAGCAGCAGGAATTTTAACAATCGCAGTTACATTTTATACTAGTCTCCTAGTCTCAATCTTTTTTTATCATTTTCTCCGCAATTCCGGTGTGTATGTTCGCGAATGCAATTCCGGACAGTATTGGGTGTTGATGATCAAAGGCCTAATTGCTCGCTGCTGCTGCTAAATAGTAAATCACGAAGGAATGCTGGAGCAGTGATTGATGAGCTGATGATTGTGTATGCACAATCGGACAGTTTAGTTGGCAAAATCAACGACATCTTTGGGTTGGCCATTACGGTAAACTTTTTGATATCATTTTTGACCCTGAGTGTTCAATTTTTTAAGTTTTACATACGTTATCCGACAGAGGGCATCAAAGTAATTGGCCTAGCATTTTATTTGCACTTATACGGATGGTGATGCATTCTTGGGAAATTGTATTTATCTTTAATGTAAACCGCTGTCTACTGAAAGAAGGACGGTTTCAAATAGAATCAGTGCGAGAAAGTAAAGACTGAATTTGTTTATTTTGTAGAAAGCTAAATCGGGGACCATTCTGAACAACATCAACACATAAGAGACTGAAGTCGAAGATGCCATAAGTCGCAACTGGATGTGAAGGCGAGCATCCATCCACGTGCGTGCGGTTTGATTGACTGATATGTCGTTTCTTTGATTGGTAAGAGTTTATACGCATTCGCTTTGGATATCTGACATATTGTGTCTTTTTCCCCCAGATTTATGAGTGCATTATCGATATACGTGGTATTTCTTATCCAATTCGACCTGATTGAGGTCATTCTAATTGCAAGAACTGCTGCTAATGTCACAACTATGACCACCCCGAAGGGTACCCTTTAATTATACATAGCACTGTCACACATTTTTGTTTCCATGTCAAGCGGAGCTGTGATTTATCATTGTCAATCAAAAAATCAATTAAGGCACGAACAATATTTTGCAGCCACCAGTTATCACAATGGGCTCCGCGAAGACACACTTCTTCGCAAACACAGCTTTTAAATTCGAACTAAAACTATACGAGGCATTCAAGCCGTTGCTCATAATTTCTCAATATTTCTGCGCTGCACCCGCGAGAGTTCATCTGATGGAGCCGCTGCAGGATCACTCATCGTACTATCTGCTCAGCTCGTTTCACATTATATGGTGTATCCTGGTCTTCACCTGCCTGTTATGGAGCATATACATGGAGCACATCAACTCCAACATATCCCTTCCGACCATTCATAAACCACTGTACTTCAATGAACACGCCGCGAACATCGTTCATGTGAGCTCCATCATGACGATTTGCTACCTCAAGCGAGCCAAGTACGCCAAAAATATACGCACTATTGTTACCATCGACTGTAAACTGTTAACATTCGGCATAAGTCCCTGCTATGAAGCAATCACGAGATTCTTCTTCATGCACATGTGGTTGTTAGTGGTCTATTTTAATGCCGCGGCTGGCGTGAACTATTTCTACAGTGCAGTACCACGTTCATTGCACATTCTTCGCAACATTGTGATGTATGCTGTTCCAAATTTAATAATTAGCGTGTCGATCACTCCGTACTACGGAATGCTGTACGCAATTTATCTGAGATACAAGTCGCTTAATGGGTTGCTACGCACATTTCAGCTGCATTACAAAATTGAAAGTTTTACGCTGAAGGAGCCGCGACAAGAAGTCAATCGTCTGCGTGGGATTGTATCCAACTTGGAGCTGTTCACAAAGGAAGTGAACTCACAATTTGCACTGTCCATACTGATGGTTTACTATGGGTCCTTTATTAATATAAGTATTAATATTTTCCTTCTTTACAAATACGTGGACCAGCGTGTCGAGGTGAATCTCGCAACCACAATGTTTTCTGTTATATGGATTGCAATGCACATTGGAAAAATGTTTACAATACTCTATTACAAACATTTGATTGAAGGGGAGGTGAGTGCCAATTGTTTTCCACACATTTATATGTATAATCGAGTATTGGATTTTAGAGGGACAAAATCACCCTGGTGTTGAATGGCATTCAACCGCGCAATGAGGGAATGGAAATAGTGGTAATTGGTTTTCGAAAATTGTACTTTTTATTTTTTTCCAACCGATCTAGTTTTGGCAAAAAGTGTTTTTATTTCCGGACAAGCTCTTGGATCAGAAAGCTATACAATTGAGACTCGCATTATTTCTTGTTGTTTATTGTAACGTATTATTTCTTGAATGTTGATGCATCTATGGAGCAATCAAAAAGTGAGAAGCACTTGTGTCGGAACGTCATTCACATGTTTGCTCTTACGAATATTGTTCTCGGAATTTATATTTATATGTTTAAAATACTAGTGTTCGAAGTCTAAAAGAATTACTGTAATGATCAAGTTAGACGTGTTTGAGTTGACTTGCGTTGACTGGCTACTCTTTTGACAATCAATTGTCACCATACAAGACATCACATCACATCAAGTTAAAAATATGTCATTTGCAGATTATAAATTGTAATGACGATCGATATTTTATTTTATTCGATGTTTATGAAAATGGTTGCAAAATCGTTTTATTTTTGAGTGTAACTGGAAACAGGAAATTGAAAGTCAAATATACAAAGATCGACCATTACTCGGTTTCGCTTGATACACATACAGAAACCAAAATGGCCGTCGTCAAATATAAAAGTCAGGCATTTTTTCCCGTAGTTTGTATTGTATTTTATTGTTTCTTTGTATGGAAACATTATCGGATTAAGTGGACAACAAACTTAATATTGTTGTCCATTTGATTTCGAGTTTAGTAATTCTGACAACTGGCTTGATGTATTTCAGTTTTAATTGGATAAGATTGGTGACGTGAATACTTTTGGCAGTTTGCCTTTATTGAGGGGTAACCGATTTAGTTAACCTTTAGGATTCATAATCATTTAAATGTTCCCACTTCCTGTATTCATTGTACAAGCTGGACCCTGGAAGACACTGTGAATAAAATAAAATCCTCCATACTCGTTATGTGGATAAGTTAAACTTTTTATTTCATGTTTAATATTTCGTATCCGTATTTCTTTATGTCAAATCCTTGACAATGGAAGTCTAAAGCACTTCTTTTAGTTCAAAGAGGAGAACTACTCTTTACTCGATGCGATGCTTCTCTTCTTATTTATCTATTGTTTTTAATTTTCAAATGAACGTGAATAGACTTTGTTTGACTGCGATCGTTCGATTGAAACCGAGAACACGAATTGACTGCGTTACGGACGCGTTCTCTTAAAATAACTCATATAACACAGCATTCTCGGGGTTGATGATATTTAAATCATAATTGCAGGTCAGGAGATTCCTTCTTCAGATAATGGTGGATACCCGAACTCAGCTGCTTTGGGGGTTCCTACAGTTGAATATGGCTTTCGTCAAATCGGTAAGTTAATCCTTTTTCAGCACTCTAAGCACAGCTCACTCTGCTATATATGTTTACTGTTTTGCAGCTCCTTGAGAACATATCGGTCTTGGTCATCTTTCTGATTCAGTATGATGTCACTTACGAGGCTCTTACCAATATCCACAGCACTGCGCTCCCAAAATTTAATTAACACTCTGTCAAAAAAGCAACCTAATATACCTATATAACAATGCACTCCACTTGAACCGCGCACACTAATTCTTCCACCTTGACTGCAAAAACTGAAATGTCGCACATTTTAATGAACCCCATATGGGAGTCATAACTAACAAATATTTGGAATTCCAATCTCTCGCCGTTCAATCACAGACCGCACCCGCCTCATCCCCCACATATCGCAGCAAATGGATTCACTAAATCCATTAGTCCATGACAATGGGAAAAGCGAGAAGCCTGGGCGCACACAAAGCCTGTTCCTCAAACAATAACCCCGCACAGTATATCAGCCAACCCGTTCATACATACATACAATATGTACAATTAACGATACTTTTTGTATACCAGTGACTTCAATTGTGTGCCCCCAAAATGGAGGAGCACAATCACGTTCGCCATCTTAATGGAATCCGATTTAAGGAGCGAATGCATATCGCACTGAGTTTGAGGTTATGTTATAGGGTCAACAGAGAGTTTAACTTCAGTCATCATGAAGGTTTCGCTCGTTTGGCTGAGGACAGCCCTTAGGATTGTTGCCCTTGGCATTTGTTTGGACCTGAGGTACTGCTGCGAGTATTTCTGTGCAAAGTTCTTTGATGTCGTGGAAGAAATCGGCGAATCCACTGGAATACTGGCTATAAAGCTCGTTTGCAATCGATCGCTTCATTTTCTGGAAAGGTGAGGGCCTTGCAACTGTGGCAGCGCATGGATCTGACTGGTTTTCTTTTTAAGAATAATGTGGCTATCTCTGATTGTTTTTGGGGTTTTAACGGCCTACCACCTAAGCTCGAGACAAATCCAACGGTACAACGAGTCACCAACTGTGGTTTCATTGGATCGTGATTACCGCGATTGGAGTGGAACAATGCCGGCGGTAACTCTGTGCTACTATGACAATCTGGACGCACACAAGGCCAATGAGTACATCGAGTCGAAGTGGAACATCTCTATTGCCGATCAGGAGTACTTCTACTTCATGGAGTTTCTGTATGCCGCTGTGAATGCCACGGCTAGCAATTATGTGGACTTGGCCCGCTTTGCCGAAGATGATCGATTCGAAGATGTGGATCTCATAGAAGTTATTAATGCGGTTTACCGACCGTACTCCCAGGTTTTGATGAGCTTTAATCCGTGGTTCAAGATCAGTGTGAATCCCATCATGACGGAGAGAGGGCGCTGCTATGTGATCAATTCACCAATTTCGGCAGCTCTGACGACTGCTAATGGCGGGTGGGTTCGGTGTGATAATTGTGTGAGAGGTCTCTTTCCTACATAAGATCATTACAGAAATAAAGACGATAAAGATTTCGATCACGCATTAATCTGCGAATACGGAAAACAGCAGTGCTACATAAAAATGGACATCTTTCAGAGTACGGGAACGGTAAGTGGAATAGGCGTATTTGAACTGTTTTGTGTTATTACAAGTCATAATAAAATAGTGTAAAAGGCATCGGTGCCAAGAACCCAAGTCAAATATATGTGTTGCTAAATGTCGATCCCGTTTCAAGCGCTTTAAGAAGTGTGACGAAAAAACCCACCCGGAAGACTGTACAGTTTTACAATTCACACTCGTCTTTCTTCTTAAGGTCGACATCCATTCTGCCCATGAAATCTCAGCCGGTGATGAAAACATCGTTATCCTACGCAAATCAAATGAAGTGGTTGCTTCCTATAAGGTTGCCGAAACGGTGTAAGTGGATGCCTTTTGGATTTGCAGAAGCACGGCTGACAGACTTCTTTTCAGTGCCAGTGAAAAACTTCGCGAATTGAAGCCAAAGCAGAGAAAGTGTGTCTTTCGAGACGAGGAGACTTCGCAATTACCTGTGAGTGCAGTCATTTCAAAAACATCATTCTGCTGTAGACATTTGACTTTTGTTTCAGATCTATACGAAGACTATGTGCCTAGCCCGCTGCAGGGCCGTAATGGCCCTGGAAATGTGTAACTGCGTGCCGTTCTTTTACCCGAATGTAGGTAAGTGATGGGGAATTGAATAACCTAAAACTGTCAAAGCAGTTTACCAGACGCAAGAACTTCAGAGAAGGCAGTTTTAAGACGGCTTTTCATAACCAAGCTCAAGTTTTGAGCAAAAAGACGTCCATGGTGACGATGTTAATGTCCCGCATTGTGCAATTCACAGATTGCACCACTTTGTGCACATTCAGTCCTACTACGGTAAGTCCCTGTATTTCTTCCCTTCTTCCCATTTTCAGAAGGACCAAGTTGTAACCCGGCAGGTTTTGAGTGCCTTTTGGACTTCAAGTGGCCCGTTTGGGCACTGCACATCTGCAACTGTCCCAACACATGCACCGAAGCACAGTACACTCTGCAATCCATCAAACGAAGGTCATGGTAAGTCTCTAGACGTAACCTCTTCAACATGCCGCATGAACTTTCCAATTTCAGGGGTGGAAAGGACACAAACAAAGCAGGGGTTACAGCAACCTTCCGCTGGGAGGTGATCCCACCAAAGGTTCGAATGCGCAGAGATGTACTATTCAGCTTTGAGGACCTCCTAGGTAGCCTCTGATTTGTGAGTACATCCTCCTTGTTCGATTACAAACAACTTCAACTTCTAGTGTCGTTTGGCGGCACATTGGCGCTATTCCTCGGATCCAGCTTCCTGTCCTTCGCACAAATTGCCAACGTCCTTATCTACAATGCCATTGGGGTCATTTGGACTATTGTTCGCATGATATGCAGATGGTGTTGGAAACCCGTTCGAAAACTAATTGACCGATACAAGGCGAAGAAGCGAGTGAATTCATTTCCCAAAGAGACTCGAAAAGTTGCAAAGACGGAAGTCCGAAAACCAAGAATTCCGCCGGATAGTTTGCGCATAAGCCCGCCGCAGTGACGCTTCAAGCGTTTGATTTCTATTTACTGCGGTTTTTTTTTTTTACTAACCTTGGCGATGCGGGTGATATTCGATAGGACTGTGGAAATTTAAGATTGTGCTCTAATAACAGCTAAAAAATGGCTGCCATAGATATTGATATTGATATGTAGATGCACCAGCACATGATGAGTGTTAATGCTTGTCTCTCTGCAATGCAAAAACCACGTGCCTCACAGTGCTGTGGATCAAGTTATGATTGTCAGTTAATTAGTTGTGTGTTTACTTGTCGATTGTTACTGTTGGAATAAATGTGTGTACGCTTTATGGGGTTATGTATCTACAGGTGTTCTGCTGCGACGATATATGCCCTTGACGTGCCTCAGTGGTGCATTACTGAGCGAGGGGACTAGGTTCGATTCCTGGAAAAACTAAAATTGCATTTTATGGTTTTTTTCGACTCGCCAACATCTGCCAAATATCCGGAAATGTGTATGTTCTGTAGAGCTTCTGAACAGTTGTTGCTCCCCTTCAATAATTGTAAATGGCCAACAATTGGGTTATCGGCACTGAAGCGCCTTTTTGACTTTTGACACATATCAGCAACATTTTCTCAGTGAAAGTTGATATCTGGCTGATAGTATTTTCAGTCTCAGAATCCGATTTTACAGACACAAAGCTCCCGACGTTGCACTAGAATATCAGGCGTAAGCAACGTGTTTCCCTTTCATGCTATTTTGCGGAAATTTTTACGAAATACAATTTCAGAACCTGATTGTATTTCTGCCGACTTCGACAAAGACTTTGTAACCATCAAACACCGCTGTAAAAAAATAAAGTTCGGATTCAGATAGCATTTCTATTCAACGAATGAAAAAGGCCCATGACAGCGTTAACTGCCTTACTGCAAAGTTGATCGAACCAGTGTAGGCCCAGAAGTACAAGAGCAAAACAAAATGCAACGGCTCAGCACCACAAACATTATAGCGGTTGCATTACCAGCACCTGGTCGAGCAGCCAAGAAGAAGCCACCCCAAGTCATTGAGGCAACTCTGTCACTTGATAGATGAAAACAATTTCCGCGAAACAGGCTTTCAACTGGGTCGATGGGGTTGTAGTGTCCACAATCGGAGTAAGCTCCATCGAGGCGGCATCGTTTAATACGGGCTTTTATTATTTTATTTCTTGTCTGACACACTCATTTTCGGTTGAATTTTTGTGTAAATAGTCGCCGAGCGGTTCCACTGTGGAGATAAGAAATATTTCCATTTTGTGATAAGCGCGATCTCAGGTTGGATAAGACGAATCTTTCAGTTCGGAAGTATCTCTGACAGTGATTAGGTGCGCGGTTGTGATTCTCTCTTGCCAATGTGATTTAATAGAAACATGGAGCAAATTCCGGACCTGTGCCTCGAGTGGAAGGACATCAACTTCTCGGTGCCCGCCTACGAGGAGAATAACTACAAAGTTTGGCAATCTTGCAGGAAGAAGGAAGAAATAAATATCCTGCACAATGGTAGTAGACAGACTAACTCAATGACATGCAATGTAAAATTATCTTCTTCAAGTGAACGGAAGCATGAAGACGGGCGACTTGGTGGCCATTCTGGGATGCAGTGGCTCGGGGAAGACCACCCTTCTGGCTGCGATATCGCAACGTCTGCGCGGTAGCCTGACCGGGGACATTGTGCTCAACGGCGTGGCGATAGATAGAAAAGAAATGACACGGCTGTCGAGCTTTCTACCCCAATTTGAAATCAGCGTGCGGACTTTCACCGCCTTCGAGCACTTGTACTTCATGGTAATTGGATGAACGTTACAAGGTGTTTGCGTGGTATTGACTGATTTATTTTCGCAGTCCCATTTCAAAATGCATCGCAAGACTACCAAAGCCCAAAAACTGCGCCGGGTTAATGATCTTTTGCGAACGGTTGGACTTCGAGACTCGGTCGACACAATGATAAAGCATTTATCTGGCGGCGAGCGCAAGCGGCTTAGTTTGGCCGAAGAGGTGTGGTTGCTTTTCGTATACTTTCAGATGGCTTAATCTTGTCTTTTTATCATTCGCAGCTTATAACCGATCCGCCGTTTCTGTTTTGTGATGAGCCCACTACGGGCTTGGACAGCTTTAGTGCGTACACCGTTGTGAAAATTCTTCGGCAACTGTGCAAGAAGCAGCGACGCGGCAGTACCAGTACAATGTCCTCGTCCGTCACTAGTCTGCACAAACAGGACCTCGGCTCGGCGATTGAAATGGAAATTCTACCGTCCTTGGGGAACCCCTCGTCGGAAGACAACCTGACGGAGATGTTCAGGAAAAGTGTCATATGTTCCATTCATCAGCCCACATCAGATATCTTCGAGCTGTTTACACATGTCATTCTCATGGATGCCGGCCGCATTATTTACCAGGGGACCACAGATGACGCCCTGCTCTTTTTCGAAAAGTGAGTTCGGTTCGTTTTGTTTGAATTTATTCTTGGGAACGTGTGATTATCTGGATTCTTATCTAACCGGAAGATAAGAATCTATTGTGGGAGATGTTGACTGCCCATCAGCATTATAAAACTGCAACAATGTCTGAGAATGAGAAGTAAATGTACAAACAGATTGTAAATTGCTTATGACAAATTTGGTATTTGACTAACATGAACTTTCTTATGAACTAGAACGCGTGGTAAATTGGAATTTCTAGTTCTGTGGAGCGATTTTGTTTAAACGTTTTATCTATTTAAATTCTAAAAATAATATCCGTTCGCGTCATGTCTGCAGACAGCACTTTCACTCGATTTCAAGTACCGTGCCTAGTTTTGGGCACGATATGATTTTACCTTATTTGTACAACTGACAAGGCATATTTGCTTAGATATCGTTCATTGTTATGCAATTCGGGGACGGAACGAAAAGAATGTCTTTATACTTTTTGTGAATTCTGAACTTTTGAAATACGATTTTTCTTGCTCTGTGCAGTGATCCCAATTCCTAGAACTTTTACTACCAGAAACCCTTTTCGTTGCTCTGGCTGTGGTTGGCAAAGTACTACTGTACAATCCTTGAGATGAAATCTACTCTGGTTACAAGCAAACCGTCCAACCTCTGCACCAAAACCACAACCAAACCAGTTCATTGGAGTAGAGGTTTTAAATTTAAATTCCCAACCGATAAATTATTGATGTGCTTCTATCACTGGCCGCTTGCAGTTGTTCTGAGCTCTGATCGCTAAGAACAACGCTTTTGACTGCAGGACAAGCGAACTAATACATATATCTTATCTGCAAGCGTCTTCTAGAGCTTTTGAGACGTTTATAGGTCCTATGAGAAGTAACTGCTATTCAATTTCGACGTTTTGTCCTATAGTTTCTCGCTCAAGGCGCCTCCCAAGATGCCTCTTAAAACTCTGACTAGTCCTCATCCTGATTTTTGGTGCTCTAAGGCACCCAAAGTCGAGTTCTTTGTTCTTGACGGTACGCCGGCTTCTTCTTATTGAATTGTTGGACATTGGGCTCTGAATTTAGGCGCAACCTTAAAATGATCGTCGCCAACGTTTGCGCTGGATATTGGCTGTGTGCCATAAGCATCGATCAGCACACATGGTTGATCCCTAAAATAACTAGAGCGACATTGATGAAGATTATATTTTGGAATTAAGCGGGAGTACGAATTTACTCAACAACTTTAGTTCTAATCCGATTTTGCACAACGAATTCTTATCCTTGTAGTAGGTATTTGATTTGACAGTTGTAATAGAAAAATACCGCAATTGTCCTTTTCATTATGACCATACCGTATCTTCCAGCTAAATATAAATAGTTAGCGCAACAGGTCTGTATAGAACCCTTAGATTCTCTCTTTTCTTCTGATTATATATATATATATATATATATAGTTGGCACGACAGGTCCATATGGACCCTAGGCCTAGCTTCTCACAACCATTCGTCTTATAAATAATTGGCGGAACAGGTCCGTATGGACCCAAGCCTAGCTTCTCACAACCATTCGTCTTATGTGAGTTTTTATTTTTGGGACGAATGGAAAGGGATCTACAATTTTATGCCGAGTCCAAACGGCCAATTGAGAAGCTCTTTCATGACAGTTATACTCTCGGATGTTTGTCAGACGAGAGGTGAAAAAAACCTTAAGATGGAATTTTGGGTTTTGTCGGGACTCGAACCTGGGACCCCTCACTTAATAGTCCAACACACTAACCACTAATCCACTGCGCTGATTATCTATAACTAATATCTATTGCCGGCTTAACGGTAGGGAAATTCTGCGTTCACCTGGGGCGCCAGCTTGACGGGGCGCCTGTTAAAACATTTCATTCGATTTCTACGGACCAATACGATGAACTTGACTTGTTCTTGCGTATTATTACGATGCCTTCATCGGTCAAAGCCGCAATTAATTGTTGTAAAGAAACAATGTCCTCGCGCCGCATATCACTGCTGAAGACGATGAGACTGATTCGACCGATAAACTGCATTTGGACCCAGTATCCAATAATTTCTATCATAGGCTAGTAGGTGTAGGTATCCCACAATTCTCAATACCATTACGACGTCTTTTTTTTTTTAATCCGAAGAAGTGTCACTATCCTCGAACTTTCATGTCTCAATGCAAATACTTTGCTTCTTTTTTCAAGAGGGAATCTAAACATGTTTTCGTTTGTGTACGAGTTCCATTAATGCTAGGGTTGTATAATCGGCATGAGAAATGAAAGTCGCTGAAGGAAATCCTCCCGAAAGTCCAGGACCAGCGCTTAGCTCACCCCAAATAAATTATTTATAATTTCAACTGACACTCATCTATGTCCATAACAATATTTTGCTGTTTCCAGTTTAGGTTTCCACTTCCCGCAGAACTGCAATCCCGCGGATTTTTATCTAAAGACCATTTCCGACAGTCGCAATGTGAATGGCAACACAGTCAAGGTAAAATTCGACTCAGAAACCTCCGGCCTATATGCAGGCAGTTGGTTGCTCCGAAGAAGCTACAGCACAGACTACATACAGATGATAAATAATTTGTAAGAAACCTAGCTTCACAATCGCGATGATCATGTAACTAAAACCATTTCATTTAGCGAAAAGATCTCTTGGATCTTCCAGGTGTACCTGCTACTGATGCGCTTCATTACAGAGCAACGGAGAAACGTGAAAGAGGGCCTCACAAGTTTAGCCTTCTACATGGTACGAAACAAAATTGCATCCCTTCTGTTGCATGATAAATTTTTTTCTCACACAGGTGACGTCGGTGACCATATCAGTGATGTACTCGGGAGTGACGCAAATAAACCAAGCCTCCATTCAGGACATTGCCGGTTCGATATTTCTTTTCACCACCGAGGTCATATTCACGGCTTCGTACTCGGTTATGTACACCTTTCCGTCAGCACTGCCAATCATCAGACGTGAAGTCGGCGAAGAGACGTACAGTGTGTCCGCCTATTACGTGGCTACCGTTCTATCAATTATCCCGGTAGCGTTTTTCAAAAGCTACCTCTTCTTTGGCGTCATCTATGCCTCAGTGGGCTACACAAGGGGATGGATATCGTTCTTCAATATGGGCTTTGTACTGAGTCTGTCGGGAATAGCAGGTTCGGCTTACGGCATTTTCATATCCAGTCTGTTTGAGAAGGAGGTTCTAGCCTCGGAAATGGCGGCACCTTTCGACTTGTTATTCCTGATATTCGGAGGAGTTTACTACAACGTCGACTCGCTGCCGTTTCTTAAGTATTTGTCTTTGTTCTTCTACTCGAATGAAGCTCTGATGTATGACTATTGGAATAATATCACGGACATAGGTAAGTTTGTCTTAACTTTCATTTTGTCTTTAGTGAAAATGAAGGTGGCCATTTCTCTGAAAAGTATTAATACTAGATTTGGAACCAGCACCAAAGGACACTTTTTCAAATAAATGTCAATTCACTGATCATTCATACAAAATCGACCATTTACATGATTTCTTGAGTCGGTTTTATAATTAAAGACAATTTTCTTTCAGAGTGTTCGCAAAATGTCAACCATCCCTGTGTACATACTGGAGTCGAAGTGCTCGAACGAAAGTCGTTTAGGACAGAAAGCTACACGTTTCTTGTGGATTGTTCAGCATTGGTGGTACTCGCAGTTGGTTTTCACATACTGGCATTTTGTTTAATAAGAAAATATGTTAAGAGAACGGGTTATTATTAAAACTTGTAAAATACTTAATGTATTAATTGTTAAGTAAAATCGTATTCTAAAGATCTGCTATTTGATTAAATTAAATATTTAATTTTCGAAGGTCAGCTGGCCACGTACCTACATTTTGGAAAAAAAACCGAATGCACTGCCACTAACAACCAAGTCCGGGTTTGTAAGACCTGCTATTCATTCAGCAACTTGTATCACAAAGTAAATAGGTCTCATTGGTTCCTTAAAATAGCCAATTTTCTCTAATGATGCCATCTCCATCTAGGCCGTGATAAAACTTGATTGCAGCAACAACTCTGCCTCAATATTTCACGCAACATCTTTTGAAATTTGCCAGAACAACATTCCTCTCGCGCTGATGGCACTACCACACATAAACGACATTCAACCGCACCCCAATATTCCAAAATAAAACCCAAAACAAAACAACAACAAGCCATATCTCAGCAGCAACAACAACAAAAAATAAATGTAATACAAATCAAAATGTGTACGCGCATGTAATAAATATAAATTATAGCAATCAAAAGAATTATAATGCTACGCAAAAGTATCTGAGAATACACGCGAATGAATAAAAAAAAACAAAATCATCAGTCACAGCCATAGAATAGAATATTCTATACACCAGCGCTAGAAAGCATACGATCAGCGAGGGGCACATGAAGGGTAGTTGATCGTTCCTTGCCTCAATTGCGCGCCTATTCTAAATTCAATCGTACTTACGTTTCACAGTGTGTACGAGTACACTCTGTACGTAAACATCTTAATAGCTTAGATACTCACTCTATACGCTTTTGGTTCTTGTAGCTCGTACCCGAAGATACTTCGCCTTTATACGTATCGTTTGGATAGAATAGAATTTAATTTTAATTCATTAGATGAAATTTTTTATACAATAAAGGGGTCGGTCGCCTTGCTAGACTAATAGATGTGTACTCGAACTCGTGTCCACATGTGATGTAAGTTATTCTCTGGATGCGCCATAGGGGAAGGTTCTTTTTTTTTGCTTAATATTTCTCCGAATTCAATAAAATTTACTTAATGAATTTAACCCATGGACTGAAAGAATAGGACATTTTGTGATATTTTTTATTTAAATGAGACTATGCCAGCATTTGACGGTGGTAAGGAAAGTGTTGCTAAGTGGTAGGTAAGCATTGAAGGGGTTAGTTGTACCAGGCAGTGATTGTGTTTAAATTACAGCTGTAATTACATAGAAGTTATATATTTGCAAGACACCCATTCTTGGGGTGCTAACTATTAGCTGAAACGACTTCGGATGAGGTCTAAAATCCTCCTTCAGAGGAATGGAAAAGTCTTAATGTCGTTTTCGATTTGACTTTTCAGATTTCGATCTGAGATTTCAGATTTCCGCTGCCAAATCGAACATTAAATCCGAATTTTTTTGGTTCGTGTTTGTCTTAATTTGGCCGCAAACAAATTTTCACATATTTATAATAACGCATTTCGAAATAATTTAATCAATTCCATACTCGAAAAATGAATAATTCGTTTAAAAAAAGCAATCCTTCCAACGATAAACAATTCGCAACCGCTATCTGTGCGTCACATACATAGGGATTAGTGAAGTATGTGTAAATCTGAGAAAAAAATTGAGATTTCTCCAAAGTGCCACAGATCAAAAAAAAGATTGATTTTTTCTTACAAATCGAACATGAAAAGCAATCTCGATCAAAAAAAGATTGAATTTTTCTCAAAAATATTTATGCCAAATCGAAAACAACATAAGACTCTCAAATATTTATGCATAATTTACGTGAGAAGATATTTTTATTTAATAACTTTGTAGGACCAAAATTGTAAAAACTCTAACAACTTAAATATATTCCGCTTGCCACTAGCTGAATAAAATGGACGCGGTGGCTCAGTGATTATTGTACTGGACAACAAAGGGAGTGGTTTCAGGTTCGATCACCGGGAAAAAAACAACTTTTTTTCCACTTCGCCACCTCTCGCGAACGTCTGACAATCATCCGAGTACAACTGTATTGAAAGAGCGTCTCAATTCAGCTGTTAAAAAAAAGAACTAACACTTGCACTAACTAACAAAAAAAAAATACCCTAGGCCAATGGTACCAGCGTTGTGCTGGTTGGGTAATATATTTTTTAGCTTTGGCTCAATGCTCCGAGCCAAATAGAAATGGCTCACATTTGGCTTAAAACTCACAATTCTTTCGTACAAAAAAACATTTGCTAAAAATATTAAAAACGTAATCAGGAAATGAGAACTTACTCGCCTGAACGCCATCACGAAACAATATGTGATACATTACCGACGTACCTGCTTATTTAATAATTAAAAATAATAATTTTAGTTTTTTGTTCACGTTACTACTTTAGTGGGCTTGTTGTTTCTGCAATAAATTATTTATATTCGTTAATAAAAATTCAAATGTATGAATACACAAATTTTTAATACAGATACCTTTATTTTTCAAGACATCATCCCAAATGTAATGAACTGTGTGTTGAACTGTTCCGATTTAAAATTGCACTGACACCAATTAAGTCCTGTATTCTTGGTAGGTTTTTTAGCTTCCCCCGTTAACTTTTGGAAAAATTTTATCCCGAACAATTGAATAAAAAATCGAACTCTCAGTTTTTTGTCCAGACATTTGTTTTAATTGAACATTTTTGTATATACAATTTGACTTGGTAATAAATTGTGAATAATTAATATTTTAATGTGTTGGCCCAACGGTTTACGATGTTTGTTTTCTTAAATCTAATTTACATAAATCGTAGCTGTCTTGTCTGGTTGGACCCACCCTGAGGTCAAGTCCGGGTGTGGACATTTTTGTCAAGATTAAATGTGAATTGTATTTGTCGGCAGCTTAACCTGAAACTTCGCTGAGTACAGAGCAGTCTCAAGCATAAAAACCGCTGAGCCTTTGCTTGTCCCATTGATGTATTTGGTGCGTTTTTAATACTTAAAAAAATGTGAATGACTTGGTCACACAATTCTTGCTTATCCCTTTAGAATGGCTGCTATAAGGAAGCTAGTTTTATCAACAGCGACTTCTCGTTTCCTGATACGTATCGTTTGCTTTAAGATGCCTAAGTATTTAGTGTTTTTTGAAGTGTTGTGCCATCAGACTCTTGAAGCCCTCAAAGAGAATATCCGCCAAGGACCTATCGCCAACAGTTTTGCCAAGAGTGATGAGAAATACCATAGATCTGGCCTGAATGGTCATCAATTCTGGCGAATTCCACTTAGCCGACATCATTTTCTCTACGAAATGAAAAAAAGTTTTAGAAATCATTTAAACATAATCCAAGAGCAGAACCACAACCATTTCCATTTCCATTTTTATAAAAAATGTACCTACAGCTAAAAGGCTTTGGTTGACAACTTTGCGCCACCTTGTATAAGAGAAGCCAGCCTAAGGTAGTCGGAACCTACGTTTGGTTCGCGACTACCTTACCGATTTTGCCAAAACTTAGCTTTCATTATATTATTGTGCAAAATAACTGGATTAAGCTCTAAAATGTTCTACTAAGTTGCTAGTTTGGAGGTCTATCGATTCGACGATAATCGTCTGAAAAGCTACGAAATGAGTGTTCTGTAAACATATTTATAGTAACCTGCAGGCCTGTGTAACTTGTATCATATTTTTTGTTTTTATTTATGTAGCTAAACCTATGGGTGACTGGCATGATTTATATTTAGATTTTCAATTCACCCAAATGTAAGTAAATGTACGGTCTCCAAACAAGTTATAGGTATAACCATGGGTCTATAAAAATGTTAAATACAAATACCGACGGCTAAACAGTTTACTCATCCCAGTAAAAGTGGCAAAAGTGTAATTGAACTCGAAGTTCGCTAAAAATCCTCAAAAATCGATACACCCACCCAGAAATTTAGCTTCACTCATATTCCTAAATGTAATAACATGTATCCTTGCTTGAATAGCTCCCACACTACAAGAGTCTGAGAATACAAATCCGAAACTCTAAATCAATTGTATCTAACACCATCCCAGTCCCCTGAGTGGCTAAAGCAACAACAGTACATACTCGTAGCCGGGTATACTTAGAAGCTACAATTTCCAAGCTCACTCTAAAATAAGAGCAAACTATGCACACACTAAGAAATCGAAGAAATAAGATACTACTGGGTGTACTGAGTACTGACTCTGACTATGACTATGACTACTGGAAAAGAAATATCCATATAAAAGACGAACACAATGGAGAATCGCAAGCAAAAAGAGATAGGTACGTAATAAAGTAAATCAAACGTCGTCGCGTCGATTGGTTCTATGCCATCCATGATAGAGCACAGAGCGCACCAGCATAGAGTATCTGATATCCAAATGTGCATTCGTTTAAGTTTTATATTATATTTTTGTATCTCAATACTAGGCTCGCATACATACTCTAGTGTGCCAGTGCCACCCACCACCCTTAGCCCCCCTCGAATGAAGTGTAAACACAAAAGTAGGAGAGCTGCACAGTACCTACTTTGTTTGCTACTTTTCTTACAAGTTTTACAACAACAACAACGACGACGACGATTGCACGTTTATTTGTATCTTTTTTAGTAAAATCGAAGGAGACGAAGTAGTCGATTTTAGTGTGTGTGACTTACTAGTCGGAGCAAGACGACTACCAACAAATCCGATGCTGGCCGGATTTCAAATTTTTGATTTCCCCGAAACCGAAACTGACATTTGCAGGCACTCCGCATATATTTATATTTTATGTGTTATGTGTTCCAGATATTTGCATTGTGTGTTCGAGTGTTTGTGTTAAACCAAAAATCACTTGAGGTGCCATCTGTCGCTGCAATCAACATTTTGTGCTTTCCGAGAGTGTAAAACAAATCGTAAGGACCACAACTGCAGGAACAACCCCCTTTTGAAGTAAGGACGACTAATCTAAAGGACGCGGTAAGTGGAAGTAGCACAACCCTGCTACGATTTTAAAATGCCAATTCCTTGGGGTGAATACATTTGAGTGTTTGAAGTGAAATACAAATTTATTAGCAGATAGGTATACAGTTTAGTTGTATTTGCTTAGATCTGCATAAAGAAGTCCATTGGTACCATTTGAAACAAAGTGTATTTAGCTTGATTTATTTTTTGACAGCTTGTGCTTTGCAGATTTCCTATTAATGAATGAGTTGATGTGAATGAAGGCTTCGCGGAACGGCAACAAACATTGCAGTTGTTCTTTGTTCCTTTGTAGGTATGTGGTTTGCAGAGTTGAGTGTTGTAACTTCGAAGAGTGGTCTAAAATGCAAAGTGCGCAAATTCGAAGGGGAATTATCAAAAAAGTACCTCCTGTAGGAAAATAGTAGATCTCTGAGAGTGAGGAGTGATGCCATTGAATATGAAAAGTATGTATTGTAGCAGCGGGAACACAAATTTAGAATTTGATGGAACCGATAATAAGTTGAAAAAGGGACCAGTTACTACAGCCTGAAGCAACAAAAATCTTCAACTAGATTCTTTATCGTTCCTTGCAAAGCTTAGGTTATATAGATAAGTTCGGTCTCAAGAACGCACGTTACTTATTAATTTAGTCTTTTAACATTTAGAGGAATTTAGATTGTAATAAAAAATCTCAAACTTTAGTCGTACTGTTATGGCGTTGGTTTCGAGAAACTTAACTAACTTATTACTACATTCGAGAGTCTTACATGTTAAACTTTTGACAACCACATAGACTAACTTCTTTAAATCGCATATTATTACAATCAAATTACAAAAAAAAAGAAGCCAAATAAACCACTTTCTAAAATGTTCCCAAGGTTATCCTTTACGGAAGATGACACAGTTACTAAAAAATATCTTATCTAGAATAGTTTTTTACAACTCATAAACGTCGTTTTTTAAATGACAAACAAAAATGCCATTGATTCCAATTTGTTTCCCACTAATTAGCCACATTTTTGTTTCGCAAACGGACAATTTCAAATCAAATCAGGACGAAATGCATGCAGTGAACGGGCCTTGATTCTAACAATCCATATATGAGCTAGTTTCTGACCACTAATTAGGAAAGCTGTACAAATTATAAACGTTTAAGATGAAATTATATATTTTTGAATGCAATGTCTGTCAGTAGATAAAAAAAGAAGAATTAACCGAGAACTGTTGAGGTTATGTAGAGAACTCTACGGGTTATATAAATCGATTAAATTGACAGCAATGCCCCACCGATTAATCAAGAGGATCCAAGCATAAGTTTGATGAAAGCATCTAAGAGATCAATTGAAGAAGCAACGTCTATATTTTGAAATGATGATAATGTCGTTTTCCATTGGGCAAAAAGAAGCGTCCGGAAGTCCGGAATCGAAAAAATCACTTCTGAAAGCGTTCCATTGGCACAAAAAATACTCTGCAGGTGAGAGAATTTCGCTTCTCGATTTGAAGTCAGAATCCACTCAAGTATTGTATTTTATACAAGTCAACTGACAGCAGCCGTAGATTATTTTTTGGCTTTTCACCAATACTATTGTGGATTCTTTCAGAAGCTGTTTTTTTATTCCACCATTGGACTTCAGAATGTGTGGATCCCCGAGTGAAACCAATGAAATACGAAATAATAATCATATTAAGTGTACAGGCTAAATTTAACGAGCTATCAATGACGAATTTTTCCTACAAAATTGCATTTTGTGAGCAAAGAAATATACAATGTGAAGGTTAGAAATGATTGTTAGTAATACCGTGTGTTACCAAAAGTATCAAACAATCCTCCTCCGCAACACTGAAAGAAAACACCACCCACGAACAAATTCTCTTCAGCTCTCATTATGAAGTCTCTTTTTTCTGCTTTCCTTGTTCACACTTTTCGCAAAGATACAATCAAAACAAAACCAAACAATCCACCCAAGTGTTGGCTGTTGTGTTGATACCGCAAAATGGCAATGTGTTGAACCGGCATTTTCTGACAAACAAATTGCACACAAAAATAACCGCACCTCATTGCCCCCACGAGGAAGACCCCAACGAGAGTACTTGTACTTGTACGACGTAGAGCACAGTTTGCAGTACTGTACACGTGTTTATCGCATTGTTCGAATGGATGGCGGTGCTCCGTACTCGTTGAGGACGGCGGGACGCGATGGAGTAGATGGAGTCGAATGCATAAAGAGAGCTAACAAATTACAAATCAAGTAAAAACAGGAACAGTCAGTCGTACTAGAAAAGTACTTATTCTGTAATTTTTACCTTCCTTTCGCACCACACCGGCAACCGAACAAAGGGGAAAATGAAACCAAAACCACATCCTATCTCCACAAGCAAAACAACTGTTTGTCATATTTTCTTCTGTTTTAGTAGTTTTTGTTGTTGTTCACATTTTAGTCGATATCATGACTAATGGTCGCGACTACGATTATTAATTAGCTTAGGCTGACTTTTTTTTTTCTGTTTTAGTTTGAGGTAATTTGATGGTTCACGTGAAATAGCTTAGCCTTTGCTCAGGCATGCGGTGGCATGACGAAGACAGGCGGCACACTCATTTGCATGTTTATGTACCCCTGCAGTGAAAAATTAGTACACCGTTGTTTGGTTAAATTATATCTATCTCTAGAAATGTAGTGCGCTAATTACATAAACGTTAATTAGCTTAGATTAGTCACGTTTTAAATAGTCGTGGCTTGATAATGTGTAGGTATACACATTTCTCCGAAATTTACATATGATATGGGTTGGGTATGGTTAAATATTTGTTTGCCTTGAAAAGCCAAGTAAAAGGTGATTACTGGAAGTTATTTGAAATTTTAGCGGTGCCCATTGATTAATTGGCTTTAAATGGTTACTTGTGACTAGGTTGATATATAATTGTTTGACTGGAATAAATATTTGTTGAACCTACATATATAAATATAATAGGAACACATAATTAAAAGATTGAATTTCCTGGGGTAGGTACAGTTATATCATTTTGAGGGATTTATCCCTTTCTGAAAGAGTTTCTGCGAATTTTAAAATGTCCGAGGGATATGTCCTATGGGACATTTTCTTTCATGGTTACAAGTTTTTTTATAATAACTATTATCAGACACAAGTGAAACGAAATCGTACTCACTTGACAACAAAACAAAAACATCTGAAATTAGTTCGCTGCCGTTTATATTTTTCAAACTGATTTTTTGAGAGTGCAAAGTTTAAGAACGTATAGATGACGAATTTGATTAGCTAAAAAATTGAAAACTATGGGTTCAAAAGTGAATAGTGTACATTAAGAAGAATACTCTCCTTCATCATCAACCACGAAAATGTTAAGCCTTGTATTGGTAAAAAAAAATTACATTGAATTTAAGACAGAAAGGTGTAAGTTGTCATTTTTAGGTCGATTTTATAAAAAGTTAGGCATGGTATTTCCCTCAGATATCCGTTTCATATATGCAACTGCCAAGATGGCGGAATTCCAGGTAAAAATTGTTACAAATTGAGTCTTAAAAAAGTATAGAAGATGTCCACTCGATGAAGACTTTCATCAGCTGTTTCAAATAAATGAAGAGGGTATAGAATTGTTAAATGTACCTTGCGCCCGACCTTTGCTACATAAAAGACCTACGGTTGAATGTGGGTTGGTGGAGACATGTTGACTTATTTTATTTATACTAATCGCAACTGATACCAAAGACTGTATAACATAAACGTCCAGTTTCCGTGCACCTGACGTTATTCTCCGAAAGAAATTCCACTCGCGAGTGCTCTCAACTTTCCCGGCTGTGAATACGTGTGAATGATGGCCGCATGGAGAAATAACGGTTCTTTTATAGCCCGACCATCGTACCATTGAGGTGGCCTTTGGAAATTCGTGTAATTTAACCTTTGATAAAAGTGTTACGAATCGATGGGAATAGGTTTGAATTAGGACACAGGATTTTCTAAGTATGCTTCCGGTGGCAAAGGCGCTCATTTGATTTATTTTATCGCATATGGTTGTAAACAAATTCTCCGTTTTTGCTGTCATCCGACTGTCTTTTTTGTATAATATTTGACTGACAGATTGAACGATCTCATTTGATTCCGATGTTCGAAATCAACAGCACATTTTAGAGAGCACTTATCCTACACACATGCTTATTCCTTAAACATTTTAAATTTAATTTAACAATTTCCTTCAATCATGTTCCCTTAACCGACCGACATCCGTTCCAAAAAGTTCGAGAACAAATTCAGGTCAACATTGTCTGTCACTGATGTTCGTTCTCGTGTTCGTTCCATGCTTAACTTCAATACGGTCAGTTCAGTAAAAGCAAGCTCGACTTAAAAGCTTTTTTATGAAATGGTGAAACCCTACCGCAACATAACGATTTTAATATTTTCTTAGATTTATTTTGTTTTTTTCTAAACAAATTGGATCATTCTCAATGGGGCACTCAAACATTTGACACTTTTCACAGCTGGATGGGACGAAACTTGTACCTACCCTCCGCGAAAAAGATGAAAATTTATCAAATTTATTTACTTACAGTCTTTTTCATAATTTGGCTATAATTTCGACAGAGGGTTCATGTGAAATGTATTTTTAGACCTCGGCATCGTATTTCGTTTTATATCCAATAATTTCAATGGTCATCCCTATAATTATGATTTTTTTCTGACTGAGACCGAGTGAAAGGTTAACCCAGATTTTAATCAAGTCCCAGAGAGGCAATGCCACAACCCCCACCCCGGCGGCTGTGGGCGATGTTTATAATTTGATGTTTTGAGACTTTGTAAAAATCGAAATGGGGGTGGCAAAGACCAAATTTGAGAGTACAATCAAACAAACATGCGATGAATAGGATGTCAACATTTCAGATGCTAATTTAAATTACATGTCTTGGTGTTGGTCGCCCTTATAACGCAATAGAGGGTGCCGACTGTGTTTATATTTATTTGCGGATTAAAGGGTGCAAACGTTTTTGTTGTTATTGAATAGAGCGTTGGTTGGCAGTCGTGCATTTTAAAATGAAACGCCGGAACAGAGATAAGGGCTGTAGATCTGTATATAGAGACCTTAAAAGATTCCGCATTACAGCTCAAAAAATAAAGCGGTGTCACTTGTTAAAATATAACTGACTGATGGAAATCCATTGGTTCGCATCCGGACGCAGCTCAAATCGTCCGCTGTTGAGTTTTTTTTCATAAGACACGCACGTAACATACCTTCTATCGCACACAATCACAATGAATGCCTATTGTATAAGAGAATAAGTTTCCTTTTGTTCTGTGGTACTGAAGTGTGATTAAAATTCATTAAGTGCTGACCTTAGAAAAATCTTCAAGTCGTATCTGCTCGAAACTCTACTCAAAGGCAGGTATACTCGAAGATAGACCTCTAAATTAATGTCGTGCCACATCCCCGAAGGAATATAAAACGCTGTGTATAATACAAAATGCGAGAGGGAATCAAATCTATTATTCGTATGTATGTTTACGACAAAGTCGACGTACAGTCGGACATACAGACAAGACAGACAACCGTGAGTGAATAAATGATTTCTTTTCTTTTCTTTTAATTTTAAATTTAATCCGCACCCACCCGCACACTACACCAAACTCTCCTTTCTGCTTAGAGCCCGCAAGCCCACATGTGTGAGATATTAGATAATATTAAGTTTGGACGAATCTCATCAAACGAGCTGCTACTGTGTTTCAATTCAAACAAAGGCGGCCACACCACGTCCCGTCACACTATCCACATCCACTGAGCACTGAGTCTATTCATCCCTTTCGATTATGGATTCAATTTGAATTCCCTCCCGCTCAATATTAATATAATCAAGAGCCAAGTACAAATCTATTGATGAATCTAACAGATACATTTATTTATTCGGAACGGATCGGCTCGGCTCGTCTCGGGTCTCGTCCCGCGCAAGTCTCCATCAAGTGGCCTGCAAATGAAATTTCTCTTTTTAGTTCGAGTGCTCGACTGATGGATAGATGGATGAGAATGAGAATGAGAATGAGGATGAGGATGGTATCTATCTAAGGCAAGGGATTCGTTGAATTTTGATTTTTTTGTTCTTTACGAATGGAATAAGTTTTTGTTTAATGTTTGGGTATTGTGCGTTTGGATGTGGTGATGCTGATGTTGATTTAGGGCTGCACTTTAGTATATAGCTGTATACCCAAGCGGCGACAGCACAGGGGGGGAGGTAAAATTTTAAGTAGGTTTCTACGTTTTATGGTTGTAAAGATGCGTAGTCACTTTCATCCCTCGCACTTTGTACTTTCTTATAAATTTAATGATGTAATTCAGCATTTTTTTTTGTTGTATTATTTTCTACTTTTAAATAAAAGGGGAAACGAATTAAAAAGAATTTTATGTGCGAGGTCGTTTCGTTATGATGATGACGCGCTGCTTGTCTTTATCTTATTTTAATTTCTTTTTCTTTTCACTCCTTGGAAATGAATAATTCGTTTCTTTTGTATTCGTTTCCGTTGGAATAAGTTTTTGGTTTTATATAATCAGCCTAATCCTTTTATCTCAGGCTGGCAGGGATGATTTTCGAATACCAGAACCCACTTTAGATTTGTTGAAGTTTTTTGTTTTTATTTTGCGTTCCTGATGGTTTTATGAGTCTCAGGTCTCAGATCGAAGATATGAGAGGTTTTGAAATAGGAAATTAATTTGGTAGATTTTGAGGGTTTGACTTCTATTCTTAGGAAAGCCGTCATGAGTCTTTGCTCGCTCAAAAATAGAGTTGGTAAATTTTATGGAGCAACGAGAGTTGTGCAGAAAGACAATAGATAGTCTTGCCCAACTTGACATGGGTCGTCTTTTTATAGTTCGTCTCGAAAAATTGCGGACTTAAAATTTAATCGATTTGGACTTCTTGCGGTTTCGCCAGTAATGTCGTAGTGTGAATATTTGATCAGTTTTGCACTGGAGTCGTTTAATCAGTTCGTCAACAAATCAGGCACGATCTTGTGGGCAATATTGAGGAGACTGGCACCTAGTTGGTCTAGAGTTGGCGCGTTACTATAGGAAACTCTCATTCTTCAGCGTATCGATGTTAAGTTTCCATTTTCGCCTGGCATTCTTTTTTGTGATCAAGACTTCAAGGTATAAGTTGGTGTATGCACTCAGCAAAGTGGAATACTGCTTTAATTAGTTTATCCGTCAGGACTTTTGCTCCAGCGCCATTTATATTGCTTTTATTACCTTTAGTCGGACAGATAAAAGTCTATGGAATGAAGCCCTAGGGAAGTCTAGGAAATGAAGCCCTAGCGAAGTCTAGAGAAGTCTATGGAATAAAGCCCTAGACTTCCGTCTGTCTGTTGAATAGTTCGTTTTACCTGACAGCAGAACTTCATTATTATTTAACAGTCCGTGTTCTCAATACCGACTGTGCTTGTACAAGAAGATTACTTTTTTCATTACGAAAGGGGTCTGTTTAGGTCTTGGTTTTTTGGTACAAAATTCGAAGATAGATTCTTAGGTCTTCTCTACTTCCATCGTCATGTAGAGCCGCTTCTATTTTTTTCTGCAGCACCACTTTGCAAGCGATCTAATTTTCTCATAGCTTGCTGATGAACTTATGTTTTATTTTTCGGTTTCATCAAGGTGCAGCATTTGCAGTATTTGGCTTCTGGTGTTTTACACATGATTGTAGATGCGTAGGGCCCTCTGATAGAGAGAAGGAATTTATATTTGAGGGTGCGAAGGGTATGCCTGCTGCCGGGAAGGCATTTCAGATGATCTCTATAGAAAATTAAAAGAAGATGATCGACCCTATATTCGTAGAACTCGAAGCAAATCAACGAAAACGTCAACTCCTTGAAACAAGGCACTGGTTCGAGTCTATATTGGCTGGTTGGAACGTTCGAACATCTAGAATAGTACAGGAGTGCCTTAAGTCTTGAGGTATGACCACGATCAGTTTGATTGACGGTTTGATGACCTGATGGCGACAATGTTCCTTTGTGAATATTGAGGAAAACGGAGACCGTTTGCTAGGTTAAAGTAACGTTACGCCCTGCCAGTCCATTTTCGTCACGTGGCGTCGTGTAGGCTTTGCTTTCCTACTCGTATATTGTTTACCTAGGATATCCTCCAAGGCGATTTTAAGAACATTCCTAGGAATGCACATATATTTTGTATAGGTAGCAACTGTCTTTGGTAGCATATTACATTTTTTCTCTATAAAATGTGAGCACATATAAGGCATGAACGAACAACATAGAGATCTAAATGTTGTTGTTGATTTTCCGCATGAAATGCATGAGGTTCTTGATTGCATTACGAAAACGCCCTATGATGCGCACTTTCTAAACAAAAATGTTCGTCTGCTGGACGTATGGTAGGTCTGTTTTTAAAAACCCATAGCAGGTACTTCCAAATTAGGTTTTCTGTAGAAAGTGTATATAACCGATTTTTTTTAATAAAAATACCTCGTCTCCTTGCAACGAACAGCCTTTGTAAATATTCATATAGACGAATATAGTCCAATACACTATAGACATTTTTGGAACTTGTAACTTGCCTATCACAAAGTCACCATATACCCATGAAAGGCGTTTTAAAAACAAAAACCTCTAAGAACCCCATTTGGACGAAAACTTTCAACAGCCGCCAACCTATAATAAATCTTAAACTCAATCAAAAAAAAACGAAAACGAAAACAATTTCCAATTACACGCCCAAGTTTATCTACCTCTTCAAATATCTCCGAGCTATTTACGATCGTTTTTCAAGTCCAACCCCAGCAAATGTCTAAGATACAAATTTAAATAAAACCATTCATGCCGTATGTATATCACTTCTCTACTAATTACTGTTGTAACGAACCGAGGCTTACGAAATGAAGAGATAAAAAAATTACCTCTACCTAACTCTAAACGAACTGACAAAAAAAAAAAAAAAAAAAAAAATAGAACACACAGAAAACTCATTGTTCATAAATAACAATGGTAAGCAACTGGGATCGTACACAGCCATAGGTATCGACTTTAGATACATTGTACGAGTAGTACCTATAGATCCAGAGCAAGACACGTTTGCCTACAGATATTCCCTATAGATACGTTCCTCAAATGTACAATTTTATGCATAGATTTAAAATTGTAGTTATTGTAGATAGAGCGCAAGTACAGTCTCACGAACAAAGCCACCAAAATGGAGTAAGAGCCTGAACAAGAGCATTGTGCGCGAGTACTCGCACTCGTGGAGCGGCTCTAATTAAGAACCCATTACTATTTCTTTTAGTTATGGTTAACGTAATTGAATATTATTCTCTGTGTAATCAGATGCTGGTGTAGGTGAGGTTGAAAAAATCAAAGGAAAGACTTATCTCTCGGTCCGGGTGATATTTGTGTCTTTTGTTGGCGGCCAGACTTATCCGCGAGCGCACATACCGGTAAGACGAGGTGTTTGGCCAGTTGCGGGTGGGAGCGGGGCTAATCACAGTGTAGCCACGTTCAAGTGTCATGTAGATAGTGTGTGGCTTTAAGTATAATTGCCTACTTAGTAGGCAGAACGCAAGTAGATTTTTTCGGAGACAGAGAGCCGAGGAACAAAAGTGTAATTTCTTTTGGGTTCGCCAATTCTCTGACTGGGCGGGTATTTTTTTTAAATCTGTCCAATTTTATATGCGTACGCATTAATGATAAATGAATAAATTGAGCAGTGCCGCGCTAGCAATTGTAGGTAATTAGGCGTTGCTTGGGTTAAACGAACTCTCGCCGTGCGTACAAAGACTTGACAGATTATTATTCCATATATATGCCGAAGGAATGGTTTGACTTAATTTAGAGAATGACGTAAGCATAATAGTCATTCAATTGAAAAGTTTAGTGGTTTGTTGTTAGAGGTACACAATAGTTGGGCTAATGGTTGTGCCATTTGTCGTTCTGATTAAGTATATAGTTATATGCGGAAATCAGCGGACAAGGAAGTATTTCAAGTTTATTATTCGACTTCTGAAGAGTAAGGAGATGTTCTTAAGACGCACACAAGTCCAAGCTCAGCAAGTTAATACCTACACATATTTGAATAAAAGATATTGTGAGGTTCAGCAACGAAGAAGAAAGTTTGACATCGCAACGCTGCGATTGCAAGAGACTGCGCCAGGTCTTTGATGAAGTTTGGCGACACTAATTTCAAGTCCGGAGGATCAATGGCAGCGGTACCAGGAAGCTATCAGAGGGTATATCGCAAGAAGTACCCATCGTTCGATGAAAAATTTCTGTGAGCTTTAACAGCCAAGTAACAGGCATTCCGCGGTACTAATAATCATTTTTAGTGTCCAGGCTGAAGATTTCGACTTCACAATGGCGAAACTTTCCATACAAAATTGCAAATTGTGACTCATAAAATATTGAGTGTGAAGGTTAAAAATGATTATTAGTAAGGCCCAGTATTGGCAGCAAGGTTCGGGGCATAGAGAAAAACGGTCTGCGACACCTTTTCCCGTGGAAAAGAAGAAATTGCCTTAATTTCTTTGCAGGAAAAGAGAATGAATACCAGAACTGCGCAATGGCTACAATAGAAAGATGTCAGTCCAAGAATGAGGTTCGAAAGTTTACCAAACGATTAAAAGAACAAGTTCAGGCTATAAAATCCGAGCAAGAAAACACAAATGTGTTTTAGATGAACGTTTATGTGTAGACTTGTGACAGGAGCTATATATATAGGAGCTATATCTATTTCTTTTGGACCTAAAGCAGACACATATTTGGGGTCAGTTTATAAAGGTCCTTGTGAAGCCCTCCTACGCTTATATAGACGATTCTTCGATAATTTGTTACATCAATAATGAGATTTTTCGACTAAAAAGTTGGTTTATAACAACAATTTCATTATAAAATGCAACAAATTCAAAAGGACTTCCCCTTGACCCATATACCACCGTATAGACGCGCTGCTAACTGACCCGAAAAATTCTAAACACAAGAGTCTAACACGAGCACAGGCGCTAAATCAAATCTGACTTAACCCAGTCACCTTCATCTACCGACCGGTGCGAGGCCGTGGTCATGCTGTGCAACATAACCACCGTTCACAACGACGCGCGACACATACCATGGACTGAGGGGATTCCACGCAGGTTGCCACCGGATATCGCCACTGAATGGGGAATTACTACAAAAAAACAAGGAACATTCAAGGGTACTTCTGCTTCTACCATTTGCGCCATCACAGCACCAGAGCACACATGTGTTGTTAGCTTATACACACAGATCCCATGAAGGATATTATACGCTCGGAGAAGGAGAGAAATATTTATATCCTAACACCTGTTTTCAGGTTTCTCTTTTTTTCCTGTTTTGTTTTGTTTTATCCTCAATCGTTTGCCATCTGTCATCCTCCTTCGCGAGCTGAATGAGTCGTGTGTCCTTTGCCTGTTGATGATGTAGCACAAAATATGAGCCTCTGTGGTTTTGCAACATGTGTGTAGTGGTTTGTCGATTGGCGGCAGGAAAATCGAACAGGTAGTTGTTGTTATATTAATGAATTATTTTCTCTTATTGCCGTCTGTTCCATGCATTATGATTAGGAAGATGTGGTGGCCCCTTCCAATTGCATAATTAAAAGGCATACCGGTTACACATACCCAGTAGCAATACTGCATCCATTTACAAATGCGCAACGCAATGAAACGTTACAGTATTGTTGCAGACAACGCGCGCATTTCTTTAATTTCAGTTCATATTTGCACATTCACACGCTCTAGTCTACCTGGATTGGCTTATTGGTCTCATTAAAATGGCTCCTATATTTCTGTTCCTGGTATTACTATTTTATGCGATTGCCTACCCCGGAGATAAGGAAAAAAATCAAAGCAAACGCAGCTGCTAAGGTATAGAATAGGACGCTCACTAGAGAATAATTGAAGAATAAGACCCTTTTCAAGGTTATCTACACACAGCGTCTTGAAAAGATCGACAGTGAAAAATTAAGACTAGCAATTGCACTTTGGATTAGGTTAAACGACTTGGAATACTTGAGGGGAAAGTGTAATTAAAATGAGCGCGTATTTGCTTCATCCCTTAGAATGCTGTTTAACAGGTAAACGAAGTAGGGTAAGATTTGTATAGCAAATGATTGTAACAATTAAACGGATAGTTACGTTGTAGGTACTGCCTGTAATTGCTGAAAATTTACTTGATTTATTACTAGGGCTAGGGGTTTTCTTTTCAGTAAAACTTGTGTGTGCGCAGATCGCATTTTAAACAAATGTCTAAGCCAACAATTATTTACACTGCAAAATAAAACGGAAAGTCACACTTCCTACCAGAATCATGTCCATAAAAATGCATTGGTAAGTAAAAAGTTCGCATCAAGGACACATTTCTAGGCACTAACTGCAGATCCATTGTGCTACAAACGAAAGAGTTGAATAGATGACGAAATTGAGAACGATTTTGTGGGACTATTCCTATGATACCGAACTGCGCCCGAGAGAATGTCAACGAAATTTTGAAATCGAATACCATACCTATGAACAATTTGTTATGGTTGAGAAAATTCGAGAATCTCAGCTTACAATAATTTTCAGTTTAAGTTCGAGTACCTTTTTTGATTATTCCTATGGTGAAATTTACTGTAAAATCTAGTATCCAGTTTGAGTGGAGTCTTATATCCGATTTATAAAAAAACAAACAGCAAGCTGAAAGTTCCTACTCAGCATACACTTAGTAGAAATAGACGGACATCTTTCCTACGTCTCCCCGATTTACCCCGCAAATTTTTTCAATATAAGCCCCTCCCAACCGGTGGCAATTTTACTGTCTGTGAATACGTGTGAAGCAGCAAAAAAAATGCAATTCTAAATAGGGAGTTGTAATAAACTACTGACACTCAGGACTCAGCAGTGTTCCTACATCCTGGTATATCTATCTTTTTGTGGGAATTTCAATTTTGAAAAAATTTCAGTGCGTAAAATGAGAAAACATCAAAATTGTAGGAATATCCACAATCTGAGAAGAAAACATTCAAACTACATTTCACCATGAATATCAACGAACTAAATGTACATAAAAAGGAGATTTACCTTTAGCAACAATTTCCAGTACCAAAAATAATGATTATAATGTTAGAAAACTGTAATTTTTATACTGAGGATTAATTTAATGTTATTTTCTTTCTGAACAATACAAATTTTACTTTTAAAAGCATGTTTTTTTCATAAAAAAATAGAGGTAATTTGAGTTTAGTGAAAAGGGAAAAATGAACACGGTTCGTGGGAAAAATAAAGAGAGAGTGCTAAGAACACTGACTGAGATTTAGTGTGATGGATGCGTTCTGAGAGTTTAAATTCGTTGTTTTATTGCACCACGATAACATTTGTATTCTACTCAACAAAATGTAAAATAGCGAATGTAATCAACATAAATACATAGCTTAAGGAATAAAGTGTGAAAAATTGATTCGTTGAAATAAAACAATATATTTTTGTTCCTACAATTAATGTGTCAGTTTTCGATTGTTGTTTTTGGGGAAAAAATATGTTAGTGAAATACTCAAAATTAAGAAACACACCAAAATAATCAAAATGAAATTTCAATGACAAACTCAAGTAATTCTTTTTATTTATAAATCAACCACATCTTGACACGTTCACTCATGAAGCTTATTCAAACATGTCTTCGTGTTGTCTCTTTTTTATGCTAGCAAATATTTCACCGGGAATGTCAATAGAAAAACGGCAATGGATTGATTACGATTATTTTGATTTGAAATATGATTTTTGAGTTATAATCTTTTCATGAAGATTCCATTTAATAGCGGAAAAAAAAAACAATTCAAATTTATAAGAACATTTTAAATAATTGAGATACACAATTAAATTCCACATTCAAACAACTGCTTAAGCCAAAGAACATGAATAGTGCTAGTTTTTAATAAAAAAAACACAACTGAAAAGTTTTTGGAAGGCATTTTATTAATGAAAATAATGGCTTTCGGCAGGGTTGCTAGTTTGGTGGACAGGGGGAGAAATTGTTTAGGAGGAAATCTAGGTCTCTTTTTCTTAATTTTCTTAATAAAAAATTAAAAATAAAAATAAAATAAATAAAATGTGCTTCCACAAAAAAATTAAATGAATAAGCAATCTGCGAACGTCAGAAACGATGACTAACTTAAACTAGAATGAAGTAGCGTAGAGATTCTTCGATCCGTTCTGTCCCCAACCAAATGATTCAAAATTGAATGTGTTAAATAATCAATCGATCCTCCAAAGCTATATTTACCATTGAAATTTTTTTGTTCGAATATCTCTGGACTTTTCTCGCTTACAAAATAAGTCTTTCAAGCTAATGCCAGTTTTATAAGGAAAAAGTTATAGCTTTTTGTAATAGTTCCTTTAACATTTTGCTGGATTCAAGCACCAACCTCATCTGTAAATTTTATAAACAAGTTGTATTTATGGGCTGTGTAAATTAAAACTATGGTTTCAAAATGCGACATGCGTTGTATATATTTATAAGCCGCACACTTTTGCATTCCGAAAACGAAACTTACATGTTCGCGTTTTAAATTCGAAATTTCTACTTTTAAGTCGTACATCAAACATTTTAAAAAAAAGTATGAGAACTTTTCTTTCAACTTTTTACTTATTCAGCAAGGACTTTATTTACAAAAACATGGTCCGCAAGTACATTTTCTAAAATACTCAGTTAGATTTACCCCAAGCTAAAAAAAAAGTAAATTCCATTTTAAGAATCATAGGTAGGTAGATGCTTCTGTTGCGAAAAATATTTTTAAACCTATTCCAATTCTTCATACACCCGTTTATGTCAAATAAATATTTGCAGATTTTGACACAAAACCCATTTGGGACTTATATAAACGCACAACTTTGTATCCCATTTTTGCATCCAACTGAATGAGTTTATTAACACTGAAAGTTTGTGACTTGTTTGCCCCACCCACACGATTCTGAGCTGTCAAAATTAAGCGAGCATTTAGTAACTTCGCTGAGAGATACACTTGAGATTCCTCTTCACAGAAATTGGCTTAAAGGTTCGCGACGAAAATGTTATAGATCGCAGATAATAGCTTCAGTTTTAAAATTACAATTTGTTGTTCAGGCTAAATTTGTCGAACTCACAACGGCGAAATTTTTCCATACAAAATTGTGAATTGTGATCTACATAATATTTGGTGTGAAGATTAAAAATCATTATTAGTAAGGCTCAAAGACATTATCTATTCAAGACCCAGACTTTTAAAATTTTAGGGTTGAAAATCCATTATTCGAAATTTGTTAGGTTAAAAATTGCACCATATAGTAAAAAATGGAAATCAATGCTATGAGCTCAGCTGCAATAGAGAGGAACCAAAAAGCCCCTAAGGCCCTCCTATCCCGAGCAAAAACTGACTCCGTAAAGATTTTCTTTTCGATTTCACTGGGAGCTGGTTAAGAAATTGAGGTTGGACTTTATCTATTCCGACTTGGATATAAACTCAACAATGGACATCACATCAAGCGAAGAATAAAACGTGTCAGTTGATTTTTCATTGGGCTAAGTAAGTAATAACTCAACTGCATTGTCAAGGAGCACAAAGGAGATGTTTGCCATCCAATTCCTGATCCTGCTCTTTAGCGCTGTAGCATAAACTTAGACGAAGGCTTATGAAGATGTCGTTTGACGTTGGGAACCCAAAATTATTTGAATCATACTCGGTCCACTTTGCATAGAAGCGATTTGTAGAAGTTGATTTAACAGCCAACTCTTCGAGCTGTACGAAGACATCGAAAAGCTCGAATCGCTAGTCTAAAATATGTAGAACTTTTGGAGCAAATTAGCATCAACGCTTTTTCTCATAGACCCCTTAATTATAATCCAGATGATCATGAAAGTAGAGAAAGACCTCGAGAGGAATTAAATAAGGACGACAAACAACTTCCTGAGCAATAAATATTTTGGAAAAATTAGTTGAAAACCCCAATGTGTCCTGATGATAAATGCCAGAACATCATTTGGGTAGATAGTTACAAATTTACAATTGAGGTTAGTTTGGTCTTTTAATTCATCTCTAAATATTGTTTGTGGCTTGTACACGCATTTCGTTAAAACTAATCAATCAATCCGTACAAGTTTCTCAAAAAAACATGAGCAACATTTAGTGTTATTGCAATCCGCTGACTCATTCGGATTCATGCAAATTTTACAGTTTAAGGCGTTCCAGCCCATAGGCGATCGATGCTTTGGGTGGTTTTCGTCGACATACTTGCAGAGTGAATATTTATGTGATTTTTGCATACAAAGTCGCAGGCGCTATAAAATATTTTTTGCTCAATCTTGTCCATTTCTGAAGCGGCAAAGTACAAAATATTTACGATTGTAGAGTGCTAGAGATATACCCCTCAGATGTGATCCCTCTTTTATAGTGAACCACGGACACGACACAGAATAGATATATATCTCCTTTAAAATTAAATCCCCGCATGCAGATAGAAGCGTCAGTCAAAGAAATATTTTCTTGTGTGGGTGGTGGATTTCTTACCGACACATTTAGAACTTGTTTCCAAAGAGCCTACCTCGTACTGTTAATTAACCAAAGACAACCCAGGAGCCTAATGCAGCCAACATTATGTGCGTCCCCAAAGGATTCTAATCCTTATCCTCACCGCTCATCTCATTCATCGAAGACATTTCATCAACTTGATTAATTTCCAACAACCAATCGTAATTTTTTTAGGTTTTCTTTGAATGCATTTTCCAAACGTGTTCCCAAATCGATCATCCCTACATCAAACCCCATAGCTATATAGACGAAAAACAATTGTTAAATCTCTAAACCTTTCAGATGCCAACTCGTCATTAGGTTTTCTATTTAAATTTCCAGGGACTTCCTTCTTAACGCCGAGAGTGGTGTGTCTGTTTTCGCCTTTTTTTCGAAAATTATTCCAACACATTCTGGCACGAAGATCTTTTCATTCCCATGTGCATTCATCTTATCTTACCTTTTTAACTAATTCCTATTTACCATTTCTATGTACGTACTAAGGTTAAATTGCTTTTTTTTCCTCCTTCGAGTTAATATCACGTACACCACAGGTAGACAAGATCGAAACCCCGTCTACCTATAGATATCACGCTTACTTTTTTTTATCTCGTTCTATGCTTGTAAATATAATATAAATCCATCCGAAGAGAGGCGAACGAAGATATTCAAAGAAAACAAAAATCCATTATTATGCTTAGCATAAGCGTTACTATGATGGCCGTAGTGTTGGTGGTGCCACTAAGGAAACCGTGTTAAATGGAAATAGGAGACAGAAACAGAATCGAGAAAAAAATTGTATTTACACAAATATTTGAGCCTTAAATGAGACAAACAGAAAAGATCTCGACTTAAAAAAAGAAAGAAAGAAGGAGAAACGATGACTAAACGAATCCACCTGGGAATTTGGGTAGGACCACCGATTGGAATCCAGTTTTGTTCTTTGTTTTTGCGATATAAATCAAGGTGTGCAGTTATTTTTTTTTCATATTTTTTTCGGTTTGACAGATTCATATTAATTTATGATTGTGTCGAGTGACAAATTCCCCAAGTGTGTGGTGTGTGTGTAGCTTGGGATATATTTTGTGTTAGATCTTAAGATCGAAGGACAAATTTTGGATTTATTCGAAATTTAAATGCTAAGTTTTGCGCATAGGTATTTCTTTGTTTTCATCTGACCATCTGTCACAAGATATTGGAACTCAATAGTGTTTGATTTAATTTTATTATCGCCAAACTATATAAGCAGAGGTATGTTATTTAAAAACAAAAATAGCATTGGCCTGGTGGAAAGAAAGATATATACAAATTTAAAAGACCCTGAATTTCAGTATCTATAGTATAACCTCAAAAATCGCAGGACTGACTTTGTATTCCCGGATAAGCTTTACAACTAAAAATCTGACATTATTGCAAAAGTATCTAATATTGGAAAAGGATTTCGTACGAAAAGCTATCCCCCATCGGTATGAATCTTTTCAATTGAAAAAATTTCAAAACAGATATTAGAATCTAAATCAGATCTAACTTCGTGTCGTTGTCTACTCTCAATACTCTCAATCGGGTAGAAAATCGAGAGTTGCAGTGTGACTCACTGATTAGTTCGTTGGACCCTGTAAAAATGCAAATTAAATCATGTTCTCCCATTCTCTCGTCTCTTACGATCTTATAAATTGTAAAGAGTAATAAATCTTAAGGTCTTAACTGGCGCCTAATTCGAGACCATCCAGCACCAAAACATCACTATATTCATGCCACAGATCGTTTTAGAGATCTATTTTTAAAAAAGGAAGTTGGCGCAAAAAGTTCTTGTATCCTAGGCCTAGCTTTTCGCAACCATTCGCTTTTGTCAAGTCCGTATGGCAAATTGAGGAGTACTTTTAAATGCGACTGTTTTTCAATTTTCTGAATCATAATGGCGCCCAATGTGATGGCTGCTTGAACGAAACATTTAACGCATTAAAAAAAGTAAAATATTCTATTTCTCTGCACACTGAAAGCTAATGGCTGCACACTTGACTTCGTTTATTTTTTGCTGTCAAACCTGATGGAATAAAGAGGCAAGCCCCGTCATCGACGGGAAAACAAATTCAAATTTGATCTCAACAGAGTCACTCTAGGAATCCAACTGTCGATGGAAATTGTACAAAATCGGAATGCGATTAATGCTATCTTGTTAAATAGGTTATGTTTTGTTAAGTCCTTTTTCGATCAATACTGTTTTTTTGCTGACAGTTTGTTTGCCTAAAATGTACTCTGGCAAAGTGCTTCGCATTTTCTATTTAGTTTTGCGAGCAATACATGTCAATGGACCTACCCACTCACTACTACCATTTTCCCCAAACAATATCTGCAATTTGACAGCCACAGAAATGACCCTCTTCAAAATTGGCCTGTGAGTCACCATTTATTTCTCAAATTAGCAAGTTCCACTTCCCCAATACACGAACTTTTTAATGGAGTTGGCGCCCTTCCATGGAGTCAGGCCAATTCGTTCCTCTATATAAAGGCCATAACCTCAACCCTACTCGCTGTGTACTTACAAATCCCATACATTAATGCTGAACTAAAAGATGTGTTAAACAATTTCTCTTGCCATTTCTAATGAAAAATCAAGCATGAAGTAAATGCCTCTCTTCCACTTGATTCCCAGTCACCCTCGGTAGTTTTTATTTCTACCCGACATGCATTATATTTTCTGCATCTGATTAGTACCGGTTGTCATACCTTTAGAGAGACTGCCTACATCCCTTTCTGATTCTTATCAAACCTTTCATTTCAATTTCAATTGTAGTCTCAGAAGTTCTCAGTATAGAATTTCCTGAAAATCAATAAACCTTCCTAGTCCCTTCCTTCCTTTTTTTTGGACATTCATTCCAAGAATTTAATGGCGCTGAAGTGTGCAGTAGCTCAAAGTTCGTGCAAAAATCGACGTGCATCCCTTTCTAACTCAGTCCGCCTATTGCTTGCCATAAGTTCGGAGATAACACCCGATCAAATCGAAATAAAAGGACCCACAACTCACATTTGAAATTACGAAAGTTTAAAATTTTAGTAAGTGGGGTGCTGCACAATATACATCTAGATCTACCTACAATGTCGGTCGTTACTGTGTATAGAAAATCCTTTATAAATCATTCCGCACAGACACAGTCACAACATAGAACACAAAAAGTAAGTATAAGGTTTTATGGAATTGTAATAATAACTATAATCACAATCATCATCGGTTCCCTCTTATTATGTTCTTCCCCTTCTAATCCTAACGAATTTCCTTTTAGCATAGCTATAAACGTGGAATGGATAAGAATTTTATTGAAAGCGTCAGGAATAAAGTACCCCATGAGCATGAGGACTGAGGACGAGGCTGTATAAATGCGAGTGTGAGACTGTGTGTATAGCTATCTGAGTTCTGAAAGCGACGAACGCGTTTTGTTTGAAGAAGGGAGTAGTTATTATGCTTATGGAATTTGTTTTATATTTTTTTTTTTTTTTTTGTTCACCTTTTTATTGGCACTCGTTTTTCGAGTTTCCGTTTTTGTCAGATATAGTATATACGGTGTATACCTACGTGTATACCTACGTAGTCATCTCGTCGGTGGAGTGTTGATTCGTTGGTTCTTGGTTCACTGGCAATCCCAATTCTACGACGAATATGGTGCAATCTTCGAATGAGATTCTCTTGGTTCGTTTGCGTTGTGCCCTTTTTTAGTTGAGACTAAAGAGTCGTTATCGTGGTTGTTTTGTCGCTTCATTTCGTGTTTTACGTCATTGGTAGGTCTGTAATTCCACTCCAGTTGGGATTGGGAATTGCTTGTCGTCGTCGTTTATGGGAAGAGCAAATCGGTTTTATTGTACCTACTTTTTTGGCACCAATACTGGCTTAGAGTTACCATATAATACGTCATACGTACGTGGGAATTTTTGAAAAGATTTTTGTATCCGAACTATAAGTTATATTGCGCCGTATTAACAACAAATTTTAGTCTGGACTTTAAATTTAAGGAAGCTCACAATTGCGAAATTTGTATAGAAAATATAGCCACTGTGAACTAATAAAATTTAGAGTCGAAACTAAAATAGTTTTTTTGGTAAGGCCCAATATAGAATACTTTTTAGATGCATCCGATTCAAAGAGTATATACTTCAATGCCAAAAGTAAAGCTGATGATCGGCTGCGATTCGCCAAAACATACGCGGAAGAACCAAATGCGAACTCAGAGATGAAGATTATGCCTGTTCATTCATTGTTGAAAACATACAAAAATTTACAAAATTTAACTTGCGACCTCAAATGAAAAGAATATGCAAAATGTCTATCAAGCTTGAAAGTTTTTTCCTCAAGATAGTTCTGAAGAAAATTCAATGATCTGTTGAAATGCCTAATATTGGCAATTATCTTTGAAGAGGTAGGTCTGTTTAGGGTTAACACTTTATAGGTGATAGTCAGCGATAGACGATGAACGCATTTGAATAGATTGTTCTGCATAATTTTTCAGAAAACAATAAAAAGAGCAAATAATTTATAATATAATTTAAAATTCTACGACTTTCTTACATCTTCCATTTCCAATTTCAAAGTGACATTTATTTATTGCGCTTGGTAACCCTATATGACAAATTCTAAGGCACACTTCCCCGTATGCTGTATTCCCTGCTCAACAATTCAAACAACCAATACCTACTAGTAGTAGGTACTTGTTTCCTTTCAAATATATTATCTTGGGCGATGCTGATTTCGATTTTAATTCTTTTCCATTGAGTAAGAGAACAGTTTGATATTTCTCATTTTTCGGTTATTGCCACTGCGAGTGTGTTAGGGTAAACTCTCAATCTCAGTAATTTTGGTAACTCATTTTCGTAGCAAGTGTATGAGTGTGAGATTCCTATTGTTATTCTACATCTATTCATATTTCTTAATGTTTCTTCACAAACCAACAAAAATAAAAGGCACGATGAATTGGAGTGGGAGCAGAAGATAAATTTGAAATCTACTGATTTTTATTACATTTTCTTACAGGCAGTTCGGTGTGACTGTGTTGGCTTATTTTGATGTGAAAAAGTAATAAAGGTTATAGTAAAGTAGGAGCTAGGAGGTTTAGGAATGAGAATGAGCTACTGAAATGTATTTGTAGTGCTGCCATCGAGGGATTATATTTTACATTGCGATATATGAATTTTGAAGTGATACATAATCGCTGCTATTCCCTTCATCGATTGACTTTGGCGACTAAAGAGTCCATAAGGATCATTGATGACAAATGTAAGATCTCCCTTTTGTTTTGTTGTTGCAGGCCTAGATTATAAGAGAAAAGCCGCCATCGACGTGCAATAAATAACTTGGTACCTAGTGCCTACCAAGAGGCTTGACTATGCCTTGTTTTAAAAATTCCGCTTTGCATTTTCCCTTAATCTGCCCGTCACAATATAAGACCCCATCCATTTCAGCTTCGACAACGGGCGCATTCAAAAATTTAGTTATTTTAAGTCGGCTAGATTGGTCTGGATAGATGTACCCTGAACAAAATAAAAAAAAGTAACGTCACTATGAAAATACCTCAGCCACACACCTATACGAACTGACAACTTAGTACTCAAACTAAGTCACGAAATTCTTTACTATACCTACCTATGAAAAGTTGTTCATGTTACCGATCTAGGCCAATCAAAGCAACCAGCTGTCAGACTTAGTAAACTTGATACGTCCCAAATCTGTCAAATTTTACAGCTAAAACGGGTAGGTATTATATATTTAAGTGTTTTTAAAAAAAAAACATGAAGGATTTTAATTTTTATTCAGCCATTTCCGACGTCAGAAATATTAGGTGGTATGGTTACAAATTTGGATATCCCCTTTCCAGCAGCGTTTCATCAAATGTAATACTTATTTATTACTAACTAATTGGCAACTTGACGCTATGTACATTCTAACTCATCGTTTTGTTATTCTTATTAGATACATTAACGATTTTCTTACGATCTATTCTTACATATTACTCAAACTACTGAGCTCACTGCCACCTTTAACCACCCACGTGTAATGCTTTGTAACAGACGAGCCAATTTCAGTGCAGTAGGCCACCACCACCATAACGATAAAGGATTACCGAAGTAAAGAAACACCAACAAAAATAGTTCTACTCAAATCAAGTCCGATAATATGCGATTTCGAAATCATTATTTACTTCCCCTCCCCAGTCGCACTTAGAATTTGAATTAGAATTTCATTTACATAAGCCGCACACACATGTATGCATTACTGAATAACTTTTAATAACTTATTACAAACAATATAGAACATAGAAGATAGAATAGAAATAATCAAGAAAGAGAGGAAGAGCCATAGGCGAACAATAACAATAGAGGGGAATCAAAAAACAAACCAAAACCAAACGCCAAAAATAAAGAACATAGATGGGTAGAGTACGATTAGATGGCCCATGCAATTGTTATTATTTACATGTATTATCTGCTTGCTCTCCCTATTTATTCTCACTCTATCTACTAAGTTAGTTGATGTAATAACGGCAGAGCAGCAGCAGCAGCAGCGCTTTTCTCTCACCCGCCTAGTACGTCTCTTTTTCGAAGAGAAACCAAATTTTAGTAGTCATAACAATCCACACACACACACACATCGAACGGAGTAAGCAAACAAGGACTTTACTCACACTTCGGCTTACCCTCCGCATTCATACGTACGGATTGATAGACAGAGAGCGACCGACACTGAAGAATTGCTTTGACTTACTTCACTTTTACACGACTATACGAAGGCAACGGCAACACAGCTAAAGACGTGTCATCGACGTTGCTCTTCGGTTTCGTTCTGTTATGTGTTTTCTTTCGGTTAATCGCTCGTTACGATTAGTTTAGTTTAAGTTATTCGTTCTAAAACACAAACGATAGCGAGAGCGAAGGCGCTGTGCGCGGGTTGGCGGCAAATTTAAAATAAAATCATTTTCTTCTCCTTGCAATCATTTGAATTGTTTCTTCTTCTTTTTTCCGGATATTGTGTTGTCTTCAAAATTTTCCATCGTTTTTGTTTACATTTTTTTTATTTGTTGTGTTTTTATGTAACGAAAGGCGGAAATATTATAATTGCTGTGATAAATTGTTGCAAAAAAAAATAAATCATTTTGACAAATAAACAAACCGCAAATCGATAGTGCACAATAGGAGTGTTGATGTTCAAATTCAAATAACAGACGAACGGTAAAAACATGTGCCAGTGGAATTTTCCAGTTGTTGCCTAAAAAGTTGTGTTCTAAATGTTGATTAACTTTTAACACCCGAATAATCATCAGACTCGAAGGCGCTGCGGATATTGCCCTCAAAAGAAAAAAAAAACATTTCCAAAGGAATATTCCTGACGTCTCAGCAGAAACTGTCAAAATGGTAAATACACCAACTACAGAACAAACCCACTGTTTGCCTATACCTATTTACCTAACTCGTTAAGAATCAAACTTGTGCCATATGAATTGCATTGAACTCGGCGAGGTACATTATATTCCTGCATGTACTACATATTTCGGTGAATTTTGTTTTTCCTTTTTTCTTCTTTTTGGCAATCGGAAGCGAAAATCATTTTAAGTTCTTTATTAATAAATTAATTACAGTCGATGTGCATTTAGGCGGAATGTTCGCTTAAGCGAGCGAACTGCTTTCAATTTGTGTAGGTATTTTTAGACACCAATGAGATAAAAAGAATATAAATGGTGAACTATATTTTTAAATAAATGTCACTTAATAATTTAGTTAATGGAAATGACACGCCATGTAATTCTAATGTATGACTGACTAAATTATGACCTTTTGAAACGTCTCTCTCTCTATGGTTGGGATGGGAGCAACAATTTCAAAAATATAAAAGCCGAACACACGTCAGTGACTAGTCTATTTATGAATTTGTTTTATTTAAATTTCATATGACAGTAATTGAGCAAGATATTGCGTGACTTGCCTACCGATTAGAACAGTCTATACCTATCGACGATTTGCGTATACTTGTTCTATCGGCAGCTGGAATATATTTAAGCGACTTATTAACTTTGACTTAATGTGGATATTTCTGCTGAGCTTAAATATTGATGAAGGTGCTTACCAATTTAGCTGAATAACTAAGTTTAAATTGGCTCAATGCAATTTCCTGGGATAAAGACACACTTCATCCCTTCCTACTTCAGCTTCAAGGGTTGCAATTTATATTTCATACGATAATAAGTCTTTCAACCTTAAAGTGAGTAAAATTGTTGTCCTATGCATATTGCAGTAATCCGGGCCATTATCAACATGCAATTGTAGGTCATTCCGCATCTGCTGTTTGTGCCAATTTAGAATATAAGCCACCCACTTTAATAGAAAAAAAAACTCTTTCCAAGGAGAAATTGCTACCAACTGCTTTCTCATTGTTTCAATTGTTTCTATAAAAATGAACCCGTATTGCATTGCTTCCCATAGGTCTTAAATAATTTAAAAACTAATTTCGCAAATTACTTGAACAAATCAATAGATAATTTTCCATTTTTGTCTGCAAAATATGGAAAATTAGAGACTGACTATTCGGACACAGAGTATAGGGGGGTACAATATATCATCTACTTTGTAACTTGCTATAAAAATACGTATGTTCCCGTACTTCATTGGCATATAGTGACTAAATGTCAGATATTTCTAATAAAGCGAAAGTTTTTTCTGACCGCGATGGAAACTATCCAAAAAGTGTGCGAAACTGCTAACCGACTAATTTGCAAAATGCCCATTTCTTATAAGCGGGAAAATCAAATAGTATTATCAACACAAATTACAACAAATGTATGTTTAGGCGTGTTTTTTGAGCTTCATTCCCAGCAAAGCAAAGTAAAGTAAGATTTTAAGCACACAAATTACAAATACTACTGCGAGTCTCGAAGTGTCAAGTAGAGCGTAGTTGTTGTAATTGCGTGCTGAAAATCCTACTTTACTTTGCTTTGCTGAGAACGTAGCTAAAAAAAAACAATCCTTTTAATAGCTTTTGCATGTTAACACGTGTTGAATAAATTGATATTAAGGGTATTCACTTAAACGCGTAAAAGCCTCATAAACTGCGTAAATTGCCACCACGTAAAAGTCAGATTTTGTATGGAGATTAAGGCTCGGAAATCAAACGCGGAAAATTGCGCAAATCACAAATGCCAAAATTTAACAAACAGTCGTCTGTTGTTTGTTTGTTTCCAGAGTTTTTTTTAGCAAGATCTCAAAATGGCAAGCAAAAGAATAATTTTGTGTACTTAGAAATGAAAATGTTTATGATTTGCAGCAAAACGAAAAATATAAATTTAAACGCACTCGCTTGAACCCCACGTTGGTTAGTAGCAGTCGATTCACGCGATTTACGCAACATGATATTTTCGAGGGGTGTTCGTTCACTTAAAGCACCGCAGAAATTTATGAATTTTCGAGCTGCATAAAATTATGTTATTAAGTGAATACCCTTAATTTATTTCCCTACTCTGTGAAATTTATTGCAAAACAAACAGAAAAATTAAAATGAAAATAATAGTCATTTACGAATAATTTACATTCGAAAGATTTGACAACCACCTGTCAGTTTTTTTTTTATAACTAACTAGCCTAATGAAAAAAAAAATTGTAGGCATATTTTTGGAATGTAGGTATGCTTTCTTTCTTAAGGCCTTTCCTGCCCAATTTTGTGTATGGCTTTTGAAATAATATCCACTGGTAGGTAGAAAACGTAAATTTGTCCATCCCCGAATGGAGGCTTATGGCGTTTTCGAATGAAGAAAAGAATTACCCTTTCTATCAAAAGATCAAATCTAATAGTGCTCTTTCAATGTCTTCTACGTTTCATTGAAGAAAAAATGGCGCTTCTTAACACGACAGAAGTGTCCGGGATATTTTTTAAAGAATTTCCCTGAACTCATCAACACACACTAATGTCGTTTTCCATTGGGCAAAAAGAAGCGTCCGGGAGAGTCCGGAATCGAAAAATTCACTTCTGAAACCGTTCCATTGGCACAAAAAATACTCTTCTGGTGATTCTGAGAAGAGAATTTCGCTTCTCGATTTGAAGTCAGAATCCACTCAAAAAAGAACTCACACAAATGTAACTTACATATTTTATACAAGTAAGCTGACAGCCGCCGTAGATTATTTTTTGGCATTTCACCAATACTTTTGTGAATTCAATCAGAAGCAGTTTTCTTGTTCCATTGGATCACAGAATGAGTGGATCCCCGAGTGAGACCAATGGAAAACGACATAACAAACTGTCAGATTGAATTGTTTGTTGTGTTGATCCGAAAATATGCAATTAAGCGTGCGAATGTGAACTTTAGTTCAAATAAATTGATTTGGCTTATGAAAACATTTATATTTTTTTAGAAAACAACAAAAAAGTAGCAACAGAAAACCGAATCTCACATAGTGGTAGACACACTATTGCATAAGTGCTCCAACGAATTTCATTGAAAAGAGCAATTCTCTCGGATCTTCAATGAAAAACACCATTAGTATTCACAACAAACTGTCAAACTACAATAACGAGTAACTCATGCATGGGCTAGATTTACTTTAAGTATAGGTTTCTTATAGTACTTTGAAACTAACAGACCTTGCATACAGCTTGTAGCTTACCGCCTATAGAGTCACTTCTAAGCTGACACTGACAGCGATGTGACAGTTTTTGGAAACTTCTACCCTGGAAACAATATGGGCACATTCAAAAATCAAGTAATATTAAATCAACAGATTGTTCTGGACTATAGATGTAACCTGAACACTAAAACTAGATTGGTCGGTAATGTCAGTTTTCCGACGTCAGTTACATATGCGAACTGTCAACTGAGTCCACAGTCAAGAATTTCTTCATTAGATTCGTCGGCTACCGTTCCCTAAACATCAACTGTTTCAGCTGTCAGACTTTGTAAACTAGATACTTGAACGTGCCCAATCCTTGCAATAAAGTCCAAAGGCATTCATACATTGGGCAAGTGTTTTTCTCTCCTAATGTGACTCAAGATTGTAAATCAGATTCAACTTAGGTATATCTAGATTCAGAATGCCCATACTGGTCCAACTATTGCAAGCCATTCGTTTCGAGTATGCCACCTATGGTGGAAAGATGCCGCGTTCTCCCGGGCTATGGTTAAGTTGTTTCTGTCGCTTGAGTCCTCAATTAGAATACTGTCACTCTCGTCCGCGTACAAAGCTTATTAAACTTTGTCTGGGAGGAAACTTCTTATTGTTTTGAATTTTAATTTCAATATCAAAACATTTTTAAAATAAAAATTCAATCTACAAATTTGAACCACGTTTCTGCCTGAAACCCTTTATCTACAAAATTATTACAGAACTACAGCCAAATCAGCTATATTCAATATCACAACCAATTTCTAGTGAACCTCTTCTAGGTTTAAAAAGAGGTTACCCTCCACTTCACTAGTACCTATACAACAACCGTCATAAAAATCAACTCTTAAGTAGTAGGACTAATTCAGTAATTCGACCAATCCATATATGAACCCCTTTCTTTCAACTTCCAATTACAATTCCCCTATATGTATATTGCGCACATCAGGCACACAAGAACCATTAATTTAGAATTACAAATTCCAAGACCGCTCGTTAGAAAATATTTCAATTAGGCGTATATATATTCTGTCTGTGGAATTCCGTGCGCTTAAGTGTGTTAAAATTCCCAAATTAACCCACATCAGCTCGGAAGAATCGGTGGCCAAACGCCGCCTCGTCAACCGCCCCTCCAAGTGCCGCCGCGCCAACAAGTCTCTCAAGATACTATCCATACATCGTATCAAACATTCGCTAGAATGCGGGCCCGTATCTCCACTGCCGCTCCGCTTAAACGATACGAATATAATAAAACCCATTCATAGCTAGCGTTTCGTTGTCATTAATTTATTAGTCTGCAGCATGCTAACCAATTGACAACCGATCGCAATTAGTCACCATAAAAATTATTCAGCTATCCAAGCATGAGAGAATAAAACCAAACTAACTAGAGGAAATAAAATAAAATAATAATACTACGCAGAGCGTATATATAAATTCCGTCAAATGAGGCGAGGGACAGACCGACCCTGCATACCGGTATCGAAACCGAACCCCTTTTCAACCCAACTCCGAGTGAGCCAAATTCGCTGCGAGGAGAACCGAAAAGCTGTTTCTTCTGTTGAATTTGAATCGAAATCGAGGATTAATATCCCAAAAGTGTATCTGTTGAGATGACTGATCACTTCGATCGAACGACGACGACGACGATGATGATGAAGATGATGGTGGTGGTGGGTGTGGCACACACGGGATAAGTGAACATGATTTTTGTTTTAATTCGGTTCTGTTGGCTTCGAAATTCTAGCACTGCTTCCCCGTGCAGTGTGTCGCACTGGCATGGCCCGGCACGGAGTGTGTCTGCGATTTAATCTTTTTTGCCTTTTTAGAAGCAGACCAACAGACGGATTTATTTACTTAAGTTGTCGTCTTCGTCTTTCGTACTAAGCTATTCCTGGTGTTGTATGCCAGCGTGTTTGTGTGTGTAATTTATAATTTTTCCTTCCCATATTTGTGTGCATAGATACTTATATTCTCGGGTAATTACCGAGAAAAATAGTTTAGATACAATTGAACCCTGTGCGCATCTGTTCGTTTGTTATTAATAAGATCGAGCCAAAGATATTGCTGTTGAAATTGGGTTGGCTGTTTGGCTCGTTGTATTTAGAGATTAATGGATGTGCTATGCTGCCGCTGCACTTAAGTCCATAAATGGGAAATTTCGTAATCCCTTTTGTTGTTAGTTATTAAGAAACGATTTTAATTGGTTGATGCGCCTGGAATTATAAAATTTCCACCAAAGTAAGGGATTCTCCTAATCAGGAATGGACTTTAATCTATCACTGCAGAGACTTTGTCTGTCTACATTTTAAGAACAAAAAATTGCCACTTGCACGATCAATTCTTCGTAACTATGTAGATAAGATGTGGTCACGCAGATAAATTGTTCGGTTAAAACTTAATTGAAATGGCTGCCATATTGTTCCATTATTGGGTGATGTCACGTCCTATAATCCGTCGCAAATGGCAGTGGCGTATCGGGTGTTTGTTCCTGATGCAGCTGAAAGCAACTAGAATTACAAAACTGCAGTTTTTTTTTTCCAAGAAAACCCGACCGGTTATGATTGAACCGGGATTAAGATAACGAATTTATTTGCTGACATATAGTTGCTCCAAGGACGTAGAGACCCTCAGTGAAAAGATGAAATTTACCTTAGGACTAGATATACTTATGCCACAGTGCTATAATGAGGACTTCTTCTATTACAATTTTAAAAGCAAAGTCTGCAAGGTTATGCTGGATTTAAAAAATCACGCATGGGACTTTTTGCACGACATGGGACATAAAGATCCGCAGTCAGTACTAATAATGGCGTAAGAATAAGATCATAAATCGGACTCCTTAAGTGTCATGGATGTTCTACCGATAATTATTAAAACGGAAATAAACACAAGTCCCGGCGATCAACATTTCTTCAATCACTTAAAAACGTTTACATTTCTAATTTAAAACATGTCAAATGAGAGTGGTAACTAGTTTCAGTAAATTTGATCAAAAATTCATTAATCAATTATATTAAATAAGTAAATGATTGTCCGTTCAACACTTCTGGAAGTCATTTTGTTTTGTTGGAAAGGGTAGTTTCTTAATCCATTGCTAGAAAAATATCAACATTATTATTTTTCGATTTTATTAAAACAGATTCTTTTATTTTATTCTTTCTCCGATTCTCGTCTTTTTCCTCTCTTCCTCTAGAATGCCGGAAACCACCGACAACATGGCGATCTTAGGCTTCCTCCTTCTTTCGTTAAATTTTGAGACATTGCCAGATTATGATAACATTAAAATAATCAAGAAATCTATTACAAATGAGATCTATTACAACATGCAGAACTTTTCCATAATTTCTCCGACGTAAACAAGATGGCCGACCATAATACTTGTCACGTTTTTTTTTTGCGTATTAGGTAGGGCTGTTCATTTCGGACAGATGGCTCTTTAGGCATTGGGTATCCATTTAATCTTTTGTGTTAGTAATGTATGATGTTGGAGAAGTCCACCATAATTGTAGATATTACTAAAGTGCGCACAGAAATTTTGCAGATTGATTATCAACCTGACGTCTTTCGGAACGTTTCTTTTTATTTGAAAAATGTCACCGTTGTTGTTATTTCCACAAAATTCTAACGGTGTTTATGGTACTGTTAAGTCCAGTAAACCTGACCGCTGAATTTTTGAATGAAACTGCTTATATTTGGGTTTGTTAATGCATCACATTAAAAAACTCAGACTGTCATGCGGCTTAATGGAGCAACACTTCGTTTTTTTTTTTTTGTTTGCAATTAGCAATTCAGAAGATATACGAGGCTAAAGTTTTTTCATAGTAGGGAGATTTCATAGTTGATCAACCACGCAGGTACGTTAACATAATTTGAGTAACTTTGTAATATTTTGCCTATTTGAAACAAAAGAATCTACTTCGGTTTTCATTTAAAAAGTCATAGGATACAAGGTGCAACTCCCGTCTTTTGTACAAATCAATCTGTCAAGCAACCCATTTGATCCAATAGATCAAAAATGGCGTTGCTTTAAAACAAAAACTATAAAACATTTCATCACCAACTATAGGTCATAGTTCATACAATAATATAATAGGTCTCTGCTCCTTTACTTTTAAATCCTACGAATTTTTACGAATTTTTACTCAATGCCGTTCCTCAACTATAAAAATTCGTAAAAGAGAGCGTCATCGAGAGATCTTGCTCTCCACTGAGAATCTTACGAAAAATAAAGCTAACAGTCACGTTACAATTAACAGCTGATTTGAATTTTGTTGTCCTATTTGACATAAATGATTTCTTGCGTATTAAAATGGTATCAACAGTCGGGAAAATAAACTTGAATATTCTCCTTAGATTAATTCTGAATCACTTTCATCGCTATGTAGATGAATTAACTAATTTTGTTCGTTAATTAGCCAATTCTTCGAGTTTATACGATATTTTAACGAATTTTTGTCATTTTCATAGATTAGTACAAAAGCGTTCCCTAACTTTTTCGTAAGTGTCTCTCTCTGTTAGAGAATTTATCCCCACCACCACCACTGACATTTTGACAGTTTTTTTTCATTCTTACTACAAAAGAAAAGGAACAGACCTAATATAACTGAAGGCTGGCGCTATTCCCCTATGTCAGGTATTTCGCCAGTCAATTCCAAGAAGATCGGATTAATCGCGGAGAAAAAATATCCACAGCAAAGAACACTCTTTTTCTTTCTCTTCATAGTTTTCACGTTAGTAGCAATTGCAATACTGCATTGGAAAAGCAACACCAAACATGAGTTAGCCTTAGCACAATCAATAAAAAAACACACGCGCTGTGTGCGCGTAAATTATAAAAAAAAACAACAGCAAACTTTTGGTGTAGGGGTTTTTACCAACGTAGGTATTTCGACCGAGCACATTACAGTGTTTCGCCCACTTCGTGCTATCGGCAATCAAGTGATCATGGCTACCTAAGAGCACAACTACTTTCATATCACCGTCGAGCACAATTGAAAACCTTGCATCAAAAGGGCGGCAAGTCCAAATTTTGTTTTTGTAGAAAATCAAAAAACGAATCGAGCACTAACTGTAGCAGTCCGCAGGAATAGGAAAAGTACTCTTTAGTTTGGTTGGTAATGCTTAGTCATTTACTTAAATTGCTTGCGAAGAGACGTCTTCTGTGATGCTTAAAGCTGATAATTCCCGACATTTGGCGGCATACCTAATGAGTTTAAGTTTTCGACATTACATATGCATGCTTGGCCACGTGGAACCTCTTTGGGTAAACAGTATAATTATACCGAACCGAGTAACTAATAGTAGTTACTACCAGGTATCAAAAATTCCTGAAACAGCAGATTCACTAGATAAGCAAAACGTAAACTTCCCCTTGCCATATGTTCGCCGTTCCAGTTCCCAGAAATAATAAAAATATATATCTCACTCATGTTTATATTGATTCGTTTTCCCCAAAAATGTAAAGCTTCATACTCCGTATCTATACATGCATAGACGAGTATCTATCCATCTATCAAACAATCAAATTCTTATTCCAATCCATTTAGTCACATTAACATCCATAGAGCACATGAATGTGCCGACCGTACTCCACTCCACGGCGGCAGCTTCGCCCGGGTTGAGTCTTGGGTGTGCTGTACGCTGCTGCTCCAAAACTATATAAAAACTCACTCCTCAGAAACCGAAATTCGAAAGAAAAGCGCACACCTGGACGCGCCGCTCCGTATATGTACCTACGTCTTGTATCTATTAGGCGAACAAGCCAAGCAGCGGCGGCGGAGCCCCCATTTTGATGTCTAATTGAACGTGAAATTCACGAAAATGAGTCACACACAATATCGCCGAGCCGAGCTAACAGTTTTCGCTCTTATTGTTGTTGCTATTGCTAGTATTTGTACTTAAAATCGTCGTTCCTTATCTTAGTTTACTCTAGTAAGTACAATGGCGCGGGATTATGTTAGTATTTTTTTTTCTTTCCTTTTTTTTGTTTGATTCTTTTTTGTGCGCTGTAATGTCGTTCTCCTCTGTTAAGGTGATTAAGAGTTAGTAGTTGTTGTTCTTTGGCTGCAGGAAGTAGGTTTACACATTTCCTATCGGAGTTTGTTCATTAATTATTCGGTTGTTATATTTGTTTTGTGGGCTGGCTGGAGTAGAATTATTTACTAACCAAGAGTGAGTAAGTGGCTAGATTTTTTGTTTCTTACTTTGGGTAGGGATGTTTATTTTTTTAATAGGTAAAGGTACATATTTATTTTACAGATTGGTTGGGTTTTGACGTTAAATAAAATTAATTAGTTTTTACTTTAGATCACTTTCTTATTTGATATAGAAAATTAATGGTCTTCTGCATTTTTTTATTTTTTTTCTAAATATTTCTACACTTTGCCTAGGGCATTTAAAATCAGTCTTACCCAAATGTAGGCTTCTTGACATACGCTCTCTAGTTACATGGTCATCAGTATTGGTAGTGAGATTCTAAGCATTCCATATACGGAAGTTGGACCAGAAATCGTTAGAGTAGTTGTAATAAAGATTTAAAAGCGTAAGAGCAATATTGCTCTTGAAAGTCGGTTGTCGATTGAATCTTTCGGTGCAATATCTGAAAATGTCTCCCGCTTATTCTTATCTTATCTTTCTCGGTCAATTGATTTCGGTACGCAAGTCTGTGAAAGTCAAGAGAAATGTAATAGTTTCCTTAAACAAAATGTAAAATATAAGAAAACGGAGATCTACCTTAAATTTAGGCGTTTTTTTAATTTCCTTTTCGAGTTTTAAGACTCGATACTATGTCCTTCTATGAAAAATTCCCTACCCGAGGCCATGCGATGATAAGCAATCTTAGCTTACGTTTGAAGAGCCATTAAAACGGAAGGCTACGTAAATTCCCCAGCCATCCTGTTTTTTGGCCTATTTTTCCGGCCAAGCGCAAAAGTAACCATCGGCAGTTTTTGCTGCTAAATACATTTTTTCCCCTTTTTTACGAAATTCGTTACTCTATACCAATATTGTTAACATTCCTCTAAAAAACTGAAATCTACTCAATGTTATCTTTAAAATAAAATTTGAGTTTATAAAAAAATCTCCACTGACTTTTTGATCGGCTGTCAGCTTTGTAAAAAAGATGCCTTTGTTTCCGATGAAGTCTGTTCTTCGAAATTAATTTAAATGCATTTTCTAAAACAAAACTACGCCTAGTCTTAAACCAAATTGTTTTTTAATAAGGACGGGTCAATGTATATGCCATTATATATGGAATAAATGCGGAATGTTCAAATGTCCGCCGCGGTTTCTCACGGTAGCACGCTTCCAATGGTACAATTTTGAATGACTGCCGCACAGATACGGCTTAATTTGAGCTATGAAATTGGTTATGTTGGCTTTAATGGCATCGGTCGATTACAGCGTAGTGGTATATCTAGATCTGCGACTTTTGGAAACACCACAAGAAAAAGTCTAGCCGTTTCAAAGCTCACGATCTAAGAAGCATATTCAATCAATTACCGTTCCCTCCAACCGTTTAAAATGACTTACTTATTTTAACCAACAACATATGTAAGGTTTAAAATAAATGTATGTTGCCCCTATTATATAAAATAACTTTAATTCGACTCTAAAGTCCACTTTTCAAGCAGATTCTAAGGCCCTACTTTTTTAGAAATAAAGCACATTATTCAATCAACGTGAGCTTTCTTTTCCACTGTGAATACTTCCGTCATTAGGTCTGTTTTTTTTGTTAGCTTCGTTCTCAGCAAAGTAAAGTAAAGTAGGATTTTCAGCACGCAATGACAACAACTACGCTCCATTTGACACGTCGAGACTCGCAGTAGTTATTAGCCCTGTTTTTTTTTAGCTTCGTTCTCAGCAAAGCAAAGTAAAGTAGGATTTTCAGCGCGCTATTGCAACAACTACGCTCACTTGACACTTCGAGACTCGCAGTAGTTGTATGCTGAAAATCTTACTTTACTTTGCTTTGCTGAGAACGAAGCTGAAAAAAACACGCCTATTGTGAACTACAATTAATTGACATTTGTTGAAAATATAAAAAATTATTAGCTAACGTTTTAGATCCGAGTTAACCATTGCATTGCTGAAAGTAATGCATAATGGGCCCTACTAATAATCATTTTTAACCTTTTCAATTAATTTAAATATCCAATTTTGTATAGAAAATGTCGCCACTGTGAGTTCGATAATTTTAGCCTGGACACTAAAAATGATTACAAATATCGCGGAATTACTTAAACATTTACCACGTATCATAACACTCATAAGAAACTAACAGAAATCAAGATCCTAGTCCTCTCTCAACACTCGCAAACACATCACATGCACAAAAAGATCCATTCTAATACAGCTCACCGCGAGCAATGAGTATTTTGGCATATGGTTAGCAATCGTCGTAGACGTTTAAACAAAAAGTACCCAAACATGTTATATTCATCAGCATATCGGTCTAAATGAAATGTATTGTATTCTAATGCTGACCCAAATACATGTTTCTGCTAATCACACTCATGATCACTCAATCGCCTGACTGTCTTTGTTGTTCTTTACTTGTTCTGTTACCGCCAGCCTTTTCATACAACAGCATAACGTTGTATTAATCATAGTTCATTCTCTATTTGTCATATTTATTTTTTTTCGATTCGTATATTTTCTCTATGACACATTAAACGTCAGTAAGTCTATTTGAATCAAATCTGTTCATTTACCAGAGCGATCTAGCGAGTGTTGGAAATAATGTTCTCTACACACCAACTCACCGATCGACATTTTTGTCGGTGGGTATCGACTGCTTATCGTGTTTGTAGTTCGACTCGATAATGTTTAAGCGAGAGCAGCTAATGTGAAAATGACAGTTGTATTTATTTATTTGCACATGGCTGTTATACGTAGATCTGTAATAATCGACCTTAATGTTGTCAGTTTTATTTCACACTCTTCTTCTTTTTTTGTTGCGTGTGTTGGTTGAAGTATAAGTGCAGAAATAAAAGTTGTAATCAAGAGAATTATCGAATGATTTGCATGAGAAACAGGGGACATGCGTTCTTTTGTCATATTTCCTTAGATAGCAGAATAAATTTAAACAGAAGCATATGATTTCGAATTAAATGCGTCCTTTGAGTTTATAGCAGTATAAGGGTTGCGAGCACAGTTCTCGTTCAATCCTCACCGTTGATGATATGCCCTCATATCATTGTATCATATGTATCTGCGTACACAGATTGCATGCAATAAGGAATGATGATAGCATAGCAAGAGCAACCCCTTGTATGAGATCAAATACTTTTTGGACAATGAAAGTACACATTCCTATAGAGGTTGTTCATAATGTTTTACCCCTTTTGCACATACCCTCTCTACTTTTACTTAATTAAACTGCCCTTAAGGTTACATTACCGTATGCGATTTATATGAAACAGCATTTGTAACACAGGTAGAAGATTTATGGAACATTGCTCTTCATTGACTGAGCATTATCCTTCACTAATCCTATTTCCTTGGCTTTGAAATGGCGCAGTATAAATGTTTTAAGTCCCAACTTAGTCTTTCTGAGAGAACTGGTTGGGTTCGTATGTGCGAATTCGAAAGCGAATGAAAGAAAAATATCATAAGACGTCTTCTTTCACCATCTTCTAAAATAATTCATTTGATAGGGTTAAACCGAGGGTTCACTGTATACGCACACCCTAAAACCCACGAATTAGTGAAGCATATTATGTAGGATGTGCAGTACGCATGGAATTATAGTTTCCATGGAAACGGATGCCCTACGTTGGGCGCCAATTGATTGGAAATTTAAAAGTCTGTTTAATATTAAAGTCTAGACCAAATGAAGAATTAACTCAGGTGCTTATGTAAAATACGCCAAGGTCTTTCCAGTCATAGTACACTTTAAACGAACATTTGTCATATTAAAGCGAAATAAATTAGAATCTGGAGCACGAATTAACCACAAATAAACAACTATAACAACTATCGCCTCGACGGTATCGATTTTGAAATGTTCATAATCATAATAAGTTATATTCTGGGCGAATGAATATCCTAAGCTTTCATTACATTTGTTGAAAATGAACTGAACTAAGCTCTTAAACTCGCAATTTTTGCACTTAGTTGCTGGTTTTAGAGGTTTAATCTGAAAAATAAATGATTGAATGAGTTCCCAGTGCATTTGTCTGTGTTATTGTGCTGAAATAAATGTTTAAAAAAAGAAGACTTATGTCAGTATATAAATCTTATAGTGATGCGGGACTTGTCCGACTACTGCAATGAAACCAATAATTTATTGGTTCCCACCTGCGGTATTTCATTGCTAAAAGACGTTTTGAAAGACCGTCCAACAAACTAAATCCAACTGGCCTCATTTTGGGCGCCAATTTATTTCACAAAACTTTTGGAATCGACTTTTTTTTCGAACTTGCTAGCACACGTGTGTCCGCTATGGCGCACCCGTCCCTATTATGTCGCGCAATTTCACAATTTAGTTGGTAAGCTGAACAAATAAACCGTTAAAAAGTACATAAGCTTTTTCTTAGATGCATGAGTAAGAGCATGACCAACTAGACGCTGACACTTCAATCAAATAAACGTCTAAATCCGAAATAACTTTCTAAGACATCTCTCACGCGTTTAATCTTAATTTTCAATGGAATTCATATTCCGCTTCCCTTTATCATATACGTTTGTATATGGTTTTCATATCTATGTATACGTATCTTAATTTTTTTCGAATTTGTTGTCTGCTCTTATTGAGTATTACGACCCCACTTGAATAAGAAAAAAGGTCCCAAATAACGAAACGTGATATATCAAACATCACAAAGATTATCTCTCCTCCATCCCAATCCACATTGGTTTACCGCCAACAAAAGATACGTAAACCTACCTATATCTTACAGCACTTATTCTTCTTTCGCTTTATAACATTCAAATGACCCAGGTACCTCAAACACTGATTCAATTGTCTATCATGACTAATGTAATTAAATTTTCTTAAACAAAAATGAATAAGTAGGTTTTTTTTGTTGCTGTATATCTATATTTAAAGCGAAGGTGTGCATGGAAGACGATGAAGGAAAACTCTAGAATATGATTAACAATTTAACTGACACAAAGTCAACGGCTGGCAGTACACCTCCACCTTTTGTTCCCTTTACAAAAAAATAAAATCCCTGATCTATTCGTTTCACTATAGATAGACAAGACAGACATTCCTACGGTCATGTCACTGAACTATCTTTCCTCTAATGTACACTACATCCATACATCGCAATGTAGATACAATAACTAAAAACGTTCATCGGAATATACCCAAAAAAAAATACAAACGTAAACGAACAAGACAGTCATCAAAAGTGGATGCGTATGATTCCATACTTTATGGTTCGATGACATTACTATTCTTTTTTTAAAAAGATACACAATTTCGTGAGTAGTTGATGTGAAAAAGACGAAGAAATATTCTTATGTGGGAGCGGGAACGCGGGAGGTGAAGAAAATAGGAGTGTGAAGTTGGTTTACCATGAGTAATGAGCAATCATCATCGTCGTCGTCGTCGTGGTTGTAGAAGTTGTTGTTTTCGTTTGGTTGGGGTATTATGTCGCTTTATTTCGTAAATCGACTAACAATTCGCTTAGGTTCAATAAACATATATAATTCATTAAAAGAAAAAATGAACAGAATAAAATTGGTGGTATACCAAGCCCAAGCCGAGCTTTAAGTACCTACACATTAGTATGGCTTGTTTTTCTATTGTTTTGATGTATACGCTTTGAGCAATAGTGTACCATTGATTTTATGGACACGAATTGGTTTTAAAGAAGAAGAAGCGAAAGATGGCTTGTACGCTGCGGGGGCAGTATATAACGCACCTATGGGCAATTAATTTTCGAATAAAATTTGGTGATATGGTTTTTGCATACGAACACCGAGTCTCCCTTCGGTCTTCGATTGAAGTTGGAGTTTTAATGAGTTGAATTTATCTTCATAATTAGTTTTCGAAAAGGACTGCACAAATTTATTTATTTTCTAAACTGAAATTGTTCTGTTAGTTGTTAGAATTCTGTTTATAACCAGCGCTTTGGCTGGAGTTATGGTTATGGTTATGCTCTTCACAGGCAAATAGATACATAGCCCTAAACGAATAAAACGAATCTGCAAAGGATTAATTAAATTAATGCCCAAAACACATGTGCAGAAATTCTGGACGCAGCACAGAACGCAGTGCTGCAAGTAAAACAGATGTGCAGAAAATTATTTGACATGCCCTGCATCGGCTAATATGGCTAATGTCATTCACCGACTAAGCAGCTGATGTGTTTGCATCCAAAACAAAAACAAACACGATCAGCAAATGTCAAAAGCCAATGATACCAAATACTTGAAATTGCAATTTATTTTCATTTGTGTTGTGGTACGCTTGAATTTTGCAGCAAATTTAGAAATAGAGACATGTTGCAGTGCTGCAGTGAGTGTAGAATTTACGTGTGCCTATATCCATATAAACATGTGTATTCAAATCTTACAGCGCAGTGATTTCTGCACATGTGTTTTGGGCATATCTGTCTTTTTAACATCGAAATTTAACATGTGGTATATATTGCTAGAAACTGGGAGTGTTCAATACCATCTCATCAAATTGTCTTCGGTAAACGTGTGTCTAAAACTGAGCAGCAACATTGACTCAGTTACGGAACGATGTTGGACGACATTAGGCCTGTTTTTTGAGCTTTGTTCTCAGCAAAGCAAAGTAAAGTAGGATTTTCAGCACGCAATTACAACAACTACGCTCTACTTGACACTTCGAGACTCGCAGTAGTTATTGTAATTTTTGTGCTGAAAATATTACTTTACTTTGCTTTGCTGAGAACGAAGCTCAAAAAAAATCAAGCCTATCGTCAATAGATGAATGTAAACTAAATAAATATAATACCTGACAACATTACTAAATATAAAAACGGAGCAAGTCGCTTTCCCTCGCAAAAGCATCCGGTTAAAGTTTTACCGAAATTTAGAAGAAATTTTCAAGTATCTAGTTTGGTAATTTCGACAGCTGGCTTGATGTTTCTCAGTTTTGATTGACCTAGTTTGAACAGTCTTTTTTTCCAATTGACGTCTATGGAGAGGTAGCCGACGAATCTAGTCAAAAATTTCGTGACTGAGTGTGAAAACTAAGTTGACAGTTCCCATATGTAGCTGACGTAGGAGAAGTGACGTTAACGAGCAATTAAGTTTTTGCGTTATGGGTACATACAGTCTAGACCAATCTAAGCGACTTAAAATATGGTGATTTTTTGACAGTGCCCAACGTTTATCGTTAAGCAGCCCGTTCTTTTTCTGAGCAAAATTGAGTGCGATGGGAACACAGCGATTATATTTGACAGTTCGAAGAAACTGTCTAGTGTTTCAAATGGCAAATCGATGAATTATCAATGTTTACCCTACTTTCTTTGTATCCGATTCTTATGCTGTAAATTCTACAATCAACAATTTGTATATGAATATCCAAAATGTGAATGTTAAATGGACTTCCAAATCGGAAAGTTGATTGACTTCTTGTGAACTACTCACAATAGAGTACTTTATCTTATGCTTAACTAACAAAACACAGAAAAAGCGAAAAGATAAAGAAAACTCGTTAACTTATTACATTTTATTTTGATTTCATATTTTACTTTTCCTTTGTTCGTTTTTTCATTTAAATCAAGAACGAACGAACAAATGAACCCAACCCACTTTAATCGATCCCATGATGATGAGTTAGCGTACACACATAGAGTACTTAAAAGACAGAATACTCTTTAGCCTCCCCCTCCTTCTTCTTCTCGGTTTCTTAGCATTTGACTTTTGTGAGACCGAAATTCTAAAGCACGATTTTGGTTGGTTATATTAGTATTTTCTTTACAAAGTATTGTTATTTATGTATCGATATATTTTTTGGTATCCCTCGATCCAAATGTTCATCAGTTTGTGTAGTGGAGTCAATGGATTTAAATCGGTTTGTATTTGTTTTTTCGGGACTGAGAGACTGTGGCTGGAATTTTAAATGACTAAAGACGACAACGGGAACAGGGTCTTGTGCATAGTTGAAGGAACTGCGGTATTGGGTAGTCATTTATTTGGTGTCTGTATAATGATTAATATGAATATATAAGTTGTTTTGGTGTACAGAACTAAGGGAAATAAATGGCTAGTGGCTACATTTCCTTTTGTTTCCCTCGAAAAATGTGTGCAGGACAATTGGTCCCCGTCTATCCATCGCTATAGATGTCAAGCACAAACGGTGCTAGATGAAGTAATATAGTTTAAGCAACAGCGTAAAAAGAACGCGTAAAAAGTTACGTTAAGGTTTATTTTTAAACGTCGACGAGATTGGTATGGACTAGATGTAACCTAAAGCTTAGTACGCTGCTTGACATCCACATGAAGTACATTCTGAAACAAAAGTTTGATTATTTAGCTCGAGCTGCGTACTACTCAGCTAAAGTTTAGCTCAGCTTAATTTTGGAGAGAATTTTGTATGGGAGCGAAAATTTAGCTCGAGCAACGTACTAAGCTTAAACGCAAAAACTGGATTGGACGAGAATGTCACTTTTCATACGTCAGCCACATATGTGAACTGTCAACTTAGTACTCAGTCACAAATTTCTGGACTAGATTCGTCGACTATCCCTCCATAAACGTCAACTGAAACGGCTGCTCTTATGACCGATTTCAGAAAATCAAAGCCGAGATACATCTAGCCAGACAGCTGACTTTGGTTTTCACGGAACTCTGCACATCTGTTTTAAACAAACTTCTTTAAATGACGTAAAACAGCTGTGCTTGTGGTAGTATGTGTAAATCTGAAAAAATATCGAGATTTGCAAAAAGTGATCCGAATCAAAAAAAAGATTGATTTTTTTCCCCACTGGAACGCTAAAAGTGATTTAGATAAAAAAAAAAGATTGATTTTTTGTCCCAATGGAAAAAGACATTACTCGGCTTCGTATTTATTTTTATTTTGTAAACGTTTGAAGGATTTCCTTTGACAGGTCGTTTTTTGTTTTTGTTTATTCCCTCAATGCAGCGGGTTGTTTTGCGCTAGATTGAGAAATTTCTCTGAAAGGATAACGCTCATTGATATATTTTTCAATTCAACACAAGATCAATTTTTCGTCTACAACCTTCTCAACTCGCCAAATGTTCGAAGATCCAAGCCCGAAATTATATCGTGCTTTTCTTACTCTTGGCAATTTTAATATTTATGTTCAGTATTTTTGTGCGAGGTATATATATTATGTCGAGAATATCAAATAAGAAAATACTAAAGTGAATTGTTTTATTTATTTTTTTTTTTGTTTTAGGTTAACAAATCCTACACAGCCAACGACCTGGAGGCATTCATGAAGATCGCCGCCAATTGGCAGAACGGCAATCACATGTTCGACAATCCCGATGTCAAATGTGGTAAGTCTGAAATACACCCACCAACAGTCATTTTGGTTTAAAAATGTGTCTTATATCTACCATTTTAAATATACCATGGAGGTACCCTCCACGAAATAATATCGTATTGCGTCTCTAAATCTTTCTTGTTTATATCTTTCCATAGATATGCAACAGTACATAAATAACCCCGCAATGAACATGTACAAGAAACGTGAACGCACACAAAACTGGAACCACCAAGAGAAGAAGTTCCTTCTTGATCTGTGTCGCAAGGACATGCGCATCATAGAAAACAAACGACTAGATGCCGGTCTGACGGCGGTAAAAAACAAGGCTTGGAAGATTATACATCAAAAGTTTTCGAATGCATTCGGCCCAGACAGAACATGTAACAGGCTGAAAGAACAATGGCGCCGCATGAAAGGTAGACAGCTATAAAATAAAAAAATAAAAAACATTACCTATAATAATGATTAATGTTTATTATGTGTGTGCACTTGCAGCTTGTACTCGAAATGAAATCATGGACTACAACAACAGACTGGCCAGATTCGGCCCAGAAATCGCCGATCGCAAGAAGCCGTCAAGTTTTACCTTTGAAATCTGGGATTTCATGCAAGAGGCGAAGAAAGCCTGCAAAAGCGAGACCCTAGACGGTGTAGACTATTCCAAAATGCCATTGGCTTTGGAAGAGGATTTCGAATATAAGGAGAACGACGAAAACGAAGTAGACAACGATATGGAAGAGTAAGTAGATTTTGTTTTCAAAATTGTGCTGAATTACATTTTTATTTTGCTCTACAGTAGTCGGACCCCACCACAAGAGTTGTGCGACGTCGACATCAAGGAAGAAGACCAAAGTGAGACATTCAATGAAATGCACCAGAATGGTGACCGTCTCTCAGACACACCTCCAAATGATCATGAAGACTCAGTCACCGATCGGCGACTAAGAAGCTCTCCAGTTCCACATCCTCCGACATTGGACAATGGTTTCGGTCACGATCAGATGAATTTTACTCCACAATTCAACATGAACAATATCTCAGCGACTCTAGAGGCACTAAGCGCTCTCCGCAACGGGCAATTTCCACCACCACCGCCACCTGTTGCAGCGTCTTTTCCCACCTCAGATGGACCGCCGATCAAGAGGATACGCACCTCATCGGACAGCGAAAGTAATACCTCACCTGAGCTAAAGGCCTTCATGGATATGCAGAGCAAAGAGCATTTCCTGCGCATGAAGATCCTCGAAGTTCAACTACAATCGGCCAAATACACCCGCGATATAGCGGAGATTAATAAAACAGTAGCATTACAGAAACTGCAAGAGTTCGCCAACAAAAGAATGAGTTAAGTTGTCCCGTTCCAGATTTTACCAATTATTATTAATATTTTTTTCTTTTTTCTTTTGTGTTTGTTTCTTGTAAATTGAGTTTTACTTTGTAGAGTTAAAGCTTTGCAACCACATTCCTATTCAAATGCAGTATTTTATCATAAATGTCGTTCGTTCGTATTGATTTCGTTAAGTTCGATAAATTTGTTTTGTTTTCATAGTTTGTAGCAGCACACAATGATCGCGTATAGTACAGTGAATCGAATCGTGTTTGAAGATTCCTACCTCAAAACATAATTAATTTCAGATTTATTATTATTTTGTTCTTATACGATAACGTAATGTTTAACTAGAATAGGAAATTTATTACTATACAAAAGTACACATGGCGTACCGCACGAAGTTGATATCTAACAAATAAACGACAAATATTTTTGTACTTATAAATGTATCAGTATACATACTGACTAATTAATCATAAAGAAAATATAAGTTCTTTTTTATAAATCTTTGTTATGCGTCTCAAGAAGTACTTCATTTATATTTGTTTCATACTATGTTTAAATTTTATGTTCTTGTTTTCAAAGTGCTTGAATTTATTTTGAACTGATGTGGTCCTTAGAGCCACATGAATGGCAGATTACTTAAGAAACATGATTTTATTTCTTTTTTTGAAGTTTTCTCACCTGATTTTTGTTTATAAAAATACTATAATTTTTTTCTAAAATATAGTTTCGTTCTCATGCGAGAATAGATGAAAATAAAAATGTAATCTATAGACTGGAATAACAAAACGAAAACAAATCTAATAAAACATAAAAGAGTTTATTATAAATAAAAGTATATGATTAGTTTTAGTAGTTAAGCAAAGTGAACAATAAAACGAAAATCTCACTGTTGGTTAGAATTTGGTTTGTCTTATTTTACACCTCTGAAATGGGGTAGACAGTTGTTCTGAAAAATTCCACAACACTTGCCTAATAATTTGTACTTCCTTACCAAACTAAGTAAGTTTAACATTAATACGATTAACTGTCCATTTGAGAAGGGGAAAGTGATATCGAAAATGAGCACCTCCACAACAGAAGAAATAACCTTTCACGACTCTGCGACGAGCATGCTCTAGTGAAATTGAAACCTTTCTCTAAAATTAATTAAAATCAAATCAAAGCGTCACTACTCCGAGTGACATATTTATTTAAATATAGTAAATAAACAGAAAAATGTTAACTCCATTATTTCGATTAAACTCTGGTAAGCTTTCGCAACTTTGTGCCATCAATTTTAACATGAGAAGGAAATTTGCAGAAGACGTTTTCGATTTGGGAAAAGCCAAAGAGAATGTTTATTTTCTCAAAAAGGTAAACGGTGCTAAAAATAATATTAAAAGCCACTATACAATAACTGTCTTCCAGGAACAAGAGCAGCTTAGAATGCTTAGATCGAAACTGAGAAAAGAGGAGAAAGTTTTAACGGCCAAAATAAGGGCTATTAAGCAATTGGAGCAAGAGTGCAGCAAATCAAATGAGGACAATAGAAATTGTTAAATAAATGAAACAAATTAATAGCTTTAACGATTTTTCATAAATTTATTTCATCTCAACACATATCCTTAAGCGTATCTGGTATTTGAAGGCCTTTGAAGTCTATCGTAGAGGAATGGTTTAGGTTGTCGTACTGGTGGCGGTGCGGAAAAACTCCTCGGTCGGGAGTCCCTCGTCGCCTCAGATGGAACAGCAAGTACAGCGACAATCGCACAAATTATTCCAAAGATGGCTAATAGTTTCATGTTGTATACGATTATATTGAGTCTTTACAAATCAAAAGATGATTGAATTCTGTTGTGATTTGGCGGTACTCAGCGATTTATATACAATTGTACTGTGCTGCAAAAAAGGGGCTTTTTGATATGTGCTTTACCGAGAATCCAAAAGGAGATAACATGGGATTACCCGAGAGATCAGAGTAAAGTACCTAACCACTGTTAGAAAGATGGGAAATTTAAAATTTAATACAGAAATAAATCAAGAGTGAAAGTGTGATAACAAAAAAAGCTGACTATCATGGTTCAATAGTTCGAAATCAATCAGCGAGATGTAAGACTAGAAATTCGGTCTGCTTCCGTACTTACATAGAGGCAAACAAATTTAATGTTAAGTCTTCTTATATGTGTATGTATTTAGTTTTAATTCGTTTTGTATTGTAGTACATTTATTTACGTTGGTACTGACAAAATGTGAAGCACATTTTTCCCCATTATTTCTGTGTGGATTTTAAATTCCTGGTGTGCTCAGTCACTTACTGTTTTTTTTAAAGTGCGTCTTTTGGTTGTGCGCTGGAAGGTTGCGTAATCTACTTCATAAATTTACATAGCCCTCCCTTGAAATATGGAATATTGTCGCAAGTACAGCCATTTCCCACAAAATAGGTGTCCTGGGACTTTCAAAATTACTCTCCAGTAACTAAAATATTCTTTAAACAATAAATTGACCCAATCCATAGAAACTGAACATCGCGTTCCCACTTTCATCATCATAGCAATGACCTACCTTGCTCAGAATGACTGCCACAACAAAAATAATGTCACAATATCATCATGCAGCGAGTAAATGTGATTTTATAAATAGATGCATTCTACGCGTTATATCCGCACACTCTTTTTTTTTTTACAAAAACAATGAGAGCTACGATATTTTTTTGAGTCTTTCTCCAAAAATAGCCCTGCAAACAATAACGCAACGCAATAAAACATTTCAAGAATTCTGTTAATTACAAGCGTACATGTTTATTTAAATTTCCCATTGGAATTAGCGAACGCCTTGGAGTGCAAAAGTTATAAAAGACAGAAATACATGAAGAACTTGCAAAAATATAGACAATTAAAATTTCATTTCTTTTGCTTAAGACAAAGCTACTGTATAGTATATAAAACTGTGCTGCTGGACATTTGCAACATAGCAGCTTGCGCGTGAATCAGTTTATGCGCATTTAAGTTGATGCAATTTTGGTCACTACTTGGCGACGTTTTCAAGGAACTTCCTATGACGTTCGATGGCCTCCTCGTGCTCCTTGATCTGCTGGTGGTGGAATTCGGCCTGGTGGATCTGGTCGTTCTTAAGCTTCTCAAGTTGTTGCCTTTGCTAAATGCAATCAAATAAATGAGCTTCGAATTATTTATCTAACGTCTTAGACCTACCTTCTTGTAGAAGTATTCCTCTTCACGTGCGGCTTCCAATTTGCCAAAAGCTCCTCCAGCTTCGCGAATTGAACCGCCACCACCACCTCCTTTGCCGGCGCCACTGCCTAAATCGCCCAATTGGCTCATTTTAGCAAATCTATGAGAAAGGAAAACATTTCGCAATTAGCACTGGAAAAACATCACAATTACAAAGTAATTGCGTAACACATTAGCCGGAGCAGACTGCAGACAAAAAAAAAACAAGATGGATGGACTTGGAATGTGTTATCTAGAATTCGTTGGTAGGAAAGTTATGTTTGTTTTACTTACTGCATGCAAGTTGGGTATAAACGAGATGTGCTGCGACGTACTGCAAACATGTTAAATGCCGGTGATTAATCTGAGAATTAAATAGACAAAATAAACTGATGATTTCACTTTTCTGGCAATGTACCAAAGGCAAGTTCAAAAATGTTTTTGGGTCTAGAGAAATACAGTTTCTTGGCAAGTTTTCAACTTGAGTGGACCTACCTTCGAGTACAAATGACATTCAATCAGTAAAAAACCTCGTTGTATGGTGGACTAGACGAGACGGCTGCTGCCGGTTTCGATATTTTTTTGACATTTATTTTTCTAGATTGGACGAATCTTTAACTTAAAACGGTTTGGTTCTTGGCTCATTCCTTATTTTTGTATCTACTCTCTGTAAGTAAGTAATGGATGTGTTCAATCACAAAAAAATGTTTTTTCTTATAGAATTGTTTGTTTGTGTAAATAATTCTGCATTCTAGATTGGATTTAAATTTCAATATGAAAGAATAACTTTATCAACTGTTCTAGACAGGTTTGCTATTTATTTTTTTATGGAAGTTGCACCCAGCCAATGCGGAGAAACATTGGAAAGGCGTTTCCACTTAGAATGCACCCCCTGGAAAATATACAATTGACCGCCAGCTAAAAACATAACAAGAAACTTCGCTTAAAAGCTGCCTGCAATGTCACTAGGTATTATAGTACAGAGATGAATGAATAACAAAATTCCATTATCTTTGGTATGGTATGTCTGATTTTTTTAATTCAAATACACTACTGACACCTAAGAACGTTGACAATTTTTTAATATTGTTGTAAATAACACGCGGCAAAACCACCGCGGTAGAAAATTTGACAGCTTTGGAGTGGTATTTAAAAAAATACCTTACAAAATAAAAAAACTACAAATGTAATATTTTGGATTGGCAACGCCAGTGATTCCCCACCGCGAAAAGTAGCAATCGAAATATCGCCTGCAAAACAGAGAGCACTACCGGCCTATCTGTAATAAACAAAACGCGGCAGAGAAGGACAACACTAGCTAGTAATATTTTTACTGTCAAAAAGCGAAAAGTCACATCGTCGCTGCCACTTCAACAAAATAATTCTTTTAAAAACTATCGTAATTAAACAAATTTATAAGTTATTTTGGTTGGATCTGCGTTTTTTTTAATTTAACAATACAATGGCAGACCTGGACGATGCTGCTGAATTGTTATTCTTCGATACATTTTCACACGAAGTAAACTCGGTAGGAGGATACCATTTACGGCTTGAAATCCATTTACCTAATTGTTAACCACTTTGCTTGCAGGATATAAATTTGGATTTAGTGCAATTTCCCAAGCCAGTTTTCATCACCCAAGTTCGTATAATTCCACTTGGTGCCCGCGTGCAAGCTGACTTCCCAGGCGGTGTTCGCCTTGGAGCCACTAACCCTTCAAAGTTTGAAATTCAGTTTTTTGTCAATGATCTGGGCATGCCGGGAGCTTCAACATTTGAGAATCTTGGAAGTTTAGAGTACAACCAAAACGATTGTATTCACCTGGAGTGTCATCAGGAGAAGATCCCAACCGATGGATTAGTATTACGTGGATGGTACAGCACGATTACGTTGGCAGTGTATGGTACCTTTACGAATGCCACAGTAACTGATCAAATTGCCAGTCCTCCAAGAGAGCCAAGTGAGCCGCCAGCACCGGAAGAGGTATGTTTGATAGCCACCGAGGAGACAGAAAAAATAGAAAAACCTGATTGGCGGCCGGATGGTATACCTTTTGAACCTGCATCCATGGAAATCGACCACATTGAACCAGTTCAAAGCCCGTCTGTTGGTGGATTCCATGAGCCCGAAGAAGCGGGAGTTTACAAGGCCGATATAGGGTTAAGGAAAACTTCGCATTCGTCGGACAGAAGTGGGCATTCCAGGGTTCGCACGCATTCGGAAAGCAACGAGAGGGAAGGCTATGTTCGGCCTAAAAATCGCGAATGGTCAAGAAGTCCAGAATATCGTCACTCTGGTCGCCGCACAAGATCCAGCGGTGGCGATACATCGCATAAGTGGCCGAGGACACCCCCACTTGGTTCTCCTGTTCGTCCAAGGTCTCCCGATACGCTGGAAACCGATGAATACAAATCAAAAATTGCAGTTGATTCACAGCCGAGCTTAGAAGAAGACGAGGAACAATTCGAGCCGATTCTCAGTGATGACGAGATACTTGGTGACGACGACGATGCTCAGGAAATGGAAGACGAAATCGATATAGAGGCAGCCACATTCGAAAGAGCCATCAGGGTGCATGATCCTTTCAAAATGCCCTTAGACAGGTTCCAGGTAAATATGCACGATTTGCATGCCAAGGACATCGAAAACCTCACGGCAGCTATGAGCAAACTAAAGGCACAAACAAAGCTTGAGAATGTTGCAACCTTCCAGCTCTGCAGTGTCGATGAAAAGGAAAGCTTCGTGCACATTTCCGAACAGCTGATAAATCACTTGACCCACATTCATCAGAGCTACCGGCGCAGGAACTGCATCCTTTATTCATTCTTCCAAGATCAGCCCGAGCACCTCGGTCTTATCGGCAATCTGTTGCGCATATCATTGAACTTTGAATGTGCTTGCTTACAGCCCCAGCCTGCGTTCAAGATACGACACATCAAGAGCGGAGTGCGGCTCATCGAACTCCTGGCACCTTGTAAAGACATTCTCAACCATCTGCTCACCGTGGAGAAGCTCGATCCATTTGCTCAACTATTTGCCCTTTATCAACAGGAGTATATGGCTCTGTCGATAAAGCTGATGCTCCTTAAGGCGGTGTACGCTCTGTTGGACACAAAGGAGGGCGTCAGAATGTTCATAAATAACGGCAAAGTTAATGGCTACCAATTTTTGTTGTCGAACCTTTTACAAACCCCTCTAACGCGAACCAAATTCGCGTTGAAATCAATTGTCAAGAAAATGAATCTCTACGAAGCGCTCGAGACAATCCATGAAGCGGTCACCAAGCAGTTTGTCCTCGCTGACTACTTTGACGATCAGCTTTACACTGAAATTGAGTTTGCCATGAGCAAGGTTATCGCTGCTGTGAGCACAGATGTGCTGAGCTACCACCAGCCAAAGCGAATTCTGCCAGTCTCGAAGAAATTCGAAATCGCGTACGACCCTGGAGCAGTCAAGAGTTGGGGAAGCATGATACAGTCCTACTTCATATCCCACTCGCTCTGCGAATCAATTCTGCTTATCCTAAGTAACCGGAGCATTGTTCCACCATCTGTAGTGAACAAGACAATGGACCTCATCGAGGCAATGCTCAAAACACAGGTGGGAATCGATTACTTCGTCGACGACTGCTTTGAAGCCACTCAGGCGCTTGTGAACTGCATTCTGGAGGACCAAGAAGGGCTAGAGTTGGTTGATCCCTCCGAAGAAGAAGAGCTGGATGAGAGTGATTCGAAGAAAATAGAAGCCGCCGAGCTAACACATCTGCAGCGACTAGGTTTGCAGCTGGCTTTTAAAGTGCAGACTCGGTATCACATCGATGCACTCATATACACGCCTACGATAACGGAGGAGGCCAACTTTTTGGCCACCCATCTCCACGAACTCTACAGTCAAACGTGCAGTAATCGAGGACGGATGCATACGGTCGAGGCGATTGGACTCAACAACTACCTCGAGCCAATCATCAAGCTGATCGAGAAGGAGCGACGCCAGCAAAGCTCTCCCGGAGCAAAGTACAAATCTCCAGTTCTGAGCTACGCCGTGGATATGGTTGATTGTTGCGTTAGGCACTGCGACGACCTAGACTACCTGATCGAGCACGGCCCAACTATCCTGGAACTGGCTAAAAATCACGAGAACTTTGAACCTTCGGTGTCTGCCGTGTTGCAGGAGATGTATGTTTACCTGAAGCCATTGGAGGCATTAAATGTCTTCGCTTACGACGACATCACTCCACTGGTTGAGGTGATCACGCGCAGTTTGGAGTACATTACCACGTTCCCTGGGGATCTCATTATGGGCCTGAGGATACTCAGACACCTGTGCATCGGAGGCGGTCGCACTGTTGCCAGTGCCGAGACAAAAGAACTCAAACATCGTTTTGTAGCGTTGCAATTTTATTCCGCCGACGGTGTGCTGACTTTGTTGCATATTCTCGAGAAGCTGTGTCAATACTTTGAGCAACCAGGGCTGCATGCCCCAGCACTGATGACCATACAGGGTGTGCACTGCTGTCAGATTGTCCTGCCATCGCTGCAAGTGTTGCGCGAGATGCTCACCTTTGGCATTCAGTGCAGAGATGTGGAGTACAAAGACCTCACGCCGATCGAACATCTTATGAAGACCTATTTCTTGATGCACTACATTCCCAGCGCCAGTCAGGCGTTTGAAGAATCCCAGAAAATCAAAGCCGAGATAATCAAAATCTTTTTGGCGTACACCCAGCCGAATGAAGAGGACGAGGACTCACTGCATAAAAGCTTGTGGACCCAAATGATCCGCGAGATAGTAAAAGCCATTCTGTCAGGGCCGTCAACATTCATTCCCGGTCTACAGGTGCTGGCAGAGCTGTTGCCGCTGCCCTTGCCACTGCCAATAACGGGTCAACTAAAGGAGTCGCAATTGCAGCGACTTCTTACCGAGCGAAAACTGTGGTCCGCTCATTTGCATCCAGAGAGTGACCGTTTGGCGCAGATGATCACAACCATTTGCCCAACGTCCTTTCCACAGTTGTCAGATTTGCTGACACGGGTGTGCCTGCAATTAGCTGATCTAGCGCCCAACATGACCCTGCTCGTTTCAAAGACTCTGACAGACATGCTGTGCACCGAGGGACCCACCGGCACAGGCCTTCCGAGACTTCTTCACTTCTTCGCCCAGCTTACTTCGTACACCTCGGTTAAGAGCTCGGCCTTGTCGATTCTAACCGGCAAATTGTGGGATCTTTTCCAAACGATTCTGACAACCACCGAACCTACAAACCCTGAGCAGTATGCGAAATGCCAGGTGGCCGTGCACAGAATACTAGAGAACTTCTTTGACTCTGAGATTTCTCTTATCTCGCCGTATTCCACTTCGTTGCCGGAACTGAATTTAGCATCGGCCCTGCCACCGAGAGAGCTGATTCCAAAAATTATCGACGCTATCCTCACCAACTTGTTGAATGCCGAAGTGAACGGGCCCGTCACTGTGGTGGCATCCAGGAACCTGATCATCTTAACCGAACACGAGTATGTATAGTCAGTTGTATAGTGTAGGTTTGTAAAAAGTGCTACAAATTTACCGGGATTTTTCTCTTTCAGCATCACCTTCTATCATTTGCGGTCGGCTTTGATGTTGAAGCGCACTGAGTTCCAGGATTGGCTGAACAAAGCCATCGAGATAAACGAAAACGGTGCGTTGCATGCTTTGCTGGAGACAATTGTGTTGCTTGTGCGAGCCCTCACACACATCGACTCTACCACTTCAGACACGACCATTCCCAGTCGAACTTTAAAGTTGAGTACAGTAGAGCTGAGCGAACTGATTGGCTACAAGAAGGAGAGCGAGGAGCCCCACGTACTGAACCGCATTAAGACTATTCTGGAGAAAGTGGACGCGCCCAACGAACCACTAATGGCAGACATAGCAAAGATCGCCCTCGATCTGGAGACCTATGAGCCCACGGAGAACGACGCTTCTTCGCCTGACTCCATTAACGAGCCCCATCTGCCTCAAACTGAAGGCATTGTCACCCAATACGCATCGCGTCCTATCTTTTCGGTCTATGAATCGACGGACGACACTCAACTTCGAGTCCAGTACTGGTTAGATCCACTTCGGATTGACACCCTGACAAAGGACGAGCTGGCTCTGTGCGAGCGAGTAACATCGGACATAGCAGACTTGGTCGCCATATGTCTGCCAACAGAGACGAATCTTTCATCCGATTGCAAACGCGTCCTTCACTTATCAGCTTCACCGCAATCTAACCGCGAACGCACTCCCACTGCCCCATGCTTCCGCACCCGCCGCGTCGAAGTAGAGCCCACAACTGGCCGCCCTGAAAAGAAAATCTACATCACTCCAGTGCGAGGGCGAGGATTCGCCAGAGCACCCCCATCCCGTGGCGATCTTTTCCGGTCTCGGCCGCCGAATACCTCTCGCCCACCATCGCTGCACGTGGACGACTTCCTAGCACTTGAAACGTGCGGTGCACAACCCACGGGTCCGACGGGCTACAACAAAATACCTTCGCTGATGCGTGGCTCTCGGGTAGGACGCAATCGTGGCTCACGTATTTCCAACGCTGGCAGTGGACCATACAGGTGAGAATAATCTTGTTCGTAGAATTCAATTCTTTCTTCTAAAGAAAATCAAAACCCCATAGAACCGCTTCCCCCTCGCCGTGGGATGCATCTTTAGCACCGCCACCACCGCAGCACTTCCGAACGGCAACATCAGAGCCAGTGGTGTCGCCACACTTCAGCAGCGATTCGCATTACTCACAGTCGCACTTTGGTGGGCAGCGATCACGGGGCCGTGGAAGAATCCGGACATACCTGCGCTAGAAAAACGCAAATATTTTTAATTTGATGCATACGTTTCGTAAAATAAAGTTTATTTCGATCTAAAGATGTCCTCTTCAGTAACAATGTAGTTTATTTTGACATCATGCACGTCCAATGGTAGGTCACTATCGGCAACTATTTGCTCTCGAAAGGCTAGAGCCATTAGAACTGGTCTGCCAGGGTATTTCTCAAAGTGCCGCTGGAAGTATTTATCGTAGAAACCCATTCCATGACCCATCCGGCCACCATGGAGCGAAAATGCAACGCCCGGCGTGAGAAAAAGATCGATTCCGCCTGCGGTTTCGAGGGCGTTCTCACGGCCATCTGTGATCTTAGGCTGCTTGATGTTCCATTTTGTTAGAGGGAGGGATTCGTAGTCATCCATGTCGTTGAGTTTTACCATTTCCATCACGTTTTTGTTGTAGGTGGGAACGTAGACCTAGCCATGGGTATGGATTTGTTAGGTGGTACCTTTAAAAATGCTGACAAACACAAACCTGCTTTCCAAGCTTAAACATTTCTTTCAGTAAGCCGGTCGTGTCGACTTCTGTCGATGTGCTTAGATAAATGCTTATGCTGTTGGCACTCTTAAATGGATCTGATGAAAGGACCTAAGAAGCTGATTATCAGAGAATGTGTGCTATATAGAAAAATAGGTCTTACTCTTCTTGTAATCGCATCCGATTGCCTTCTCCTGGATTCAGCAGAGATCGTCTGAAGTATTTCATCCTTCATCTTCTTGCGGAGGGCAGTTTTAAGTGAATTGCCGAGATTTGTCATTGTTTCAACAGTGAATCGTTAAATTTCTGAAATTCTTAAGTCACTGAATTATTTTAAACCAGAAATAGACGTTTATATTATAACCCAACGGCCAACTCGGTGATAATGAAGGCACAATAATAAAAATAACAGCTAATCCGAACGTTATCAGTGCCGGTTTTTGTGTTGTTTTGCTTAAGACACTAGCGATAACAAAAATAATCATGTTCGATGTATGACGGCGCTCTGATTCAGCTTGGAGTCGGTGTTGAGATTAGGTTTGTTCTTTGGTCAGCTATCAAGGTGAGGGTACATTATAATGGTGATAGATGCCATGCAGCATACGAATGATCAAAGTCAAATGACCTAAATGTCAGCATGTCAAGACAGTGGAAATGAACGAAATTCACTAAAGCCATTTCCAAGATCTTAATGAACATTTCAAGTGTTTTGCAGTTTTGGGTTTCAGGTTGTTACATTTTTACATGTTAATTGGACGCCTTCACCAAATGCCAACCAAAACTGAAATGTACGTCTTCAGAATACTGCACGTTAATTGAACAAATATTACAGCGTTGACACTTCCACTATGTATGTAGTACATATCGAACTTTTTGAAAAGTTGGTTTTTTTTTCCTAGCCTTTCCATTTTGTAACCGAAACGTACTACCATATCATCTATTTTTTTTTTCGTTTTGGGATTGGAATTTAAAAATGCATTCAACATAACCTTTGTTTGCTTATGAGCAAAACGTTTATTTGTCAAAACAATATATTTTAACAACCTAATGTTTAATGTGCAATCTAAAAGCTTATTTATAATTTTACCTGTTTCGAGTAGATTGGGATCAAATTTCAGCAATGTTTTTGCTTTTGCCATCCCCAAATGCAGTGGAAAGATTAAATCACCTGCAATATGAAACTGTACCTTTAAGTTCTTCCCGATTTTCTTCAATTAAGCATTCTCTCAAGTCCATAAAATCATATTATGGTTGGTGCTTTATTTTAATTTGACACATGGCTAGTTGTCCAGCAACGGAACGCGCCCATACATTTCATGTCATGTGATGTGAGCTTAATTTCACCGAAGTGAACTTATGTTAGAGCCTTAAGTAAACGTAAACAACATTTTCATGGGATTATCGCAGATTATACGATTTCACCATTCGCGTCTCTAATCAAATCAATTCCCGAATCACATTCGTGTTTCTGTTGGAATAGGTAAATTTGTTAACTTTGCTTCTTTTCTGTAATTGAATTTTATATTGCATTGATTAGAATGTGCACCGAAATTGATTTATAGATAAGTACGTGCTTAGCGAAGACTTATCTGCCAATGCAAATTCAATTTTAACAAGCACGTTAACAAACTTCACTGCCTAACTTGAACGACTTTAATTCCCTTGGGATCCCTAACACCTTTGAAAATAAATCGATATAGCAAACGATTTCAAAAAGATTGCTTCTTCATCGAATCGACACAAAGGTGATCTAGATGTATTTTGTTGTTGCCCAACCGACACGATAAATAATACGAACGTAGTTATTTTTTGCTGGATACATAGAGTAAAAGAATGGCAGCAAATACACCAGAATACGATTTTCTCTTAAACCTAATTGAAAATGTGCATAACAACAAGTGCCTGTACGATAAGAACGACCACTTTTACTTTAATAAGATAAAAAGGAACAAAGCGTGGGATGAGATAGGACGAAACACAAAGAGAACACGTAAGTACATACATAATACACAAGAATTATATTTTCCATTAAGCTGGATTACGTGAAATGATATAACGTATTTGAAATTTGCAGCAGCGGAATGCAAAGCTAGATGGAAAATACTAAGAGAACGATATGGCCGTGAGCTGAAGAAGCCCTCCGGCTGTGGAGCATTTGGCGACAACTCCGAGTGGCAAATGTTTAGACAAATGTCATTTTTAAAAAGTTCTATAAAACCACGAGGGTAGGACAAGCTGTTCTTTTTTTTTTGTTACAAATGAATATATATTTTTTTTCATTTAAGAAAATACGATAACAAAGGCGAAGCAGAAATGAAAAAGCTTCCACCATCCGAGGGTGAATATAGCGTTTCGGCTTCGTACGATGGATTTGTGGAGGATACCAACCCAATTCTGCATTCACCAGTCGAACAGAAATATGTACCAAACATGTTCGCTTCATTTGCGGACACTACATCAACCGCTTCTACACCAATATCAGAAATCGAAGCAAAGTACAAGACTAAACTCGACAGTCTTTGGGATAGATTTGGAAATGTCATGGAAAAGCTGGAGCAGAGTTTAGAAACAACGATACCAACGCCTAATGCAAATGACAGCGACGAACTGTTTTTAAGAACGATGCTGTCTTTGATGAAGGATCTGCCAATCGATGCTAAAGATAAATTTGCGTCGGAAATGTTTACAAAAATTATGCAAGTACGTAGCGAAAACCGTTCGAATTTCTAGGATCGCTGCCAGTGCATAACCTCTTCGTTTTAAATGATTGTCAAGTTCTTTTCGAAATAGTTGTTGTTGATGGTTGGATCCCAGCTTTAGACCACAGTCAGCTGCAACTCATCCGTCGCAACTCGCAAGTCAATATGCTACGTGCGTAACCGAAGTTGTGTCATCCAATTACAATAACAAAGTGCTATCACAGGAGCTAGTGTTAGCCTACGTTGCCGTCGTGGAGGTTATCTGTTGGAATGCTGTTCAAATATAGTGAAGGTAGATGCTTTTGAGAAGTCGACGCATTGGTGTGGTATTTCACCAGCATTGGCGGGATCTGAAAACCAAAACGCAATGAAATACTGAATTCAACGGTTTACAGAATCCGAAATGTGTACTTCATCCAAACATTTAAAAATAAAAAAAATAATTTATGAAGAAACTTAGGTATATTGACAACACAAAACAGTCTTATTTAAAGTTCATATAAGAGATAATAGATTCTTAAGAAAAAAAAAGGATTAAACAATTTAATGTTCCGCAAAGTAAGCGTTCACTGTTTCTTGGGAGCACCTTGCGGTTCTGGCTTGTTCTTCAGATTCTTAAGTTGCTCTTTTTGCTAGAATTTAAAGAAAATTTTATATTTCTTCAGTCCTTGAGTACTCTTCACTTAAGACTAACCTGCTTGTAAAAGAACTCTTCTTCTCTGGCTGCCTCCATTTTACCAAATGATCCACCAGCTTCACGGATGCTACCACCACCGCCACCACCTTTACCGGCACCACTTCCCAATTCGCCGACTTGCGACATTTTTAGGATACTACAACAATAAGATGTGCAGAAGTGAGTGTATGTTTGGGTGTTGGATTGGATTGGAAGAAAAAATCCCACAGTTAGGGGTAATTTTAAAAACATCACAAGACAAGATGAATTAATTACGTAACGAATCAAGAATTAGGGCAACTACTAATTCTTAATGAAAGAATCGACAAACACGGAGAAACTTACCGAATATTCTTTGGATATAAGCACAAAACCAATCGTCGAGCAATGAACATGACAAATAAAAGTGAATCTTCACCGAAATTTGCTTTTATTTATAGAAAATTTAATAAAAATTGTCAAAGTTGCTGATCGAGCAAAAAAATACTTCTCCCTATACGACAGTTGCTGTTTTGTTTTGCACAATGCACTCGGCAAAGAAGAAATATTGTTCTACTCGAGCGTAACTTTGACAGCTAACAGCTGATAGGTTCTGGTTCTGGAACTGGATTCGAAGAGGTAGGTGTACATGATTTGTATTTCTTTCGAGCATAAAGGTCGTTTTAATTTAAATCTTGATTCCATTTTATTTTTACTTTTTATTCTTTGCGATTTTTGGATTTTTCCTTCAATAGTTGCAGACAGTCGCAGTGCTGGAAATGGAATTTGCCATTAGTAAGAACAACGTTGCATTGAAAATCTCTGCATGTGACATACGTCGCTTAGGAAATATGCTTCCTCGGGACAATTTTTGTGCTTGACTGAACATATACAATCATGGGGTCGCAAAACAGGATCTCCAGCTAAAATGTCTTCATAATCAAAACATCCGAATTCATTGCATTGCAGATTTTCAGATTTCTCCTTCAAATTCTCAAAGAGTTTGTGATTCTGGCGAATAAACAAAGGTTGGCCAATTCAATCAATGGTAGGTACTGCGAATACATGACGTATTCAGCCTTAGTACGGGGCTAACCGAGATACATGATCCATGCATCCATGATAATGCCATCGACTACCTACCAGTCGCGAAAAATACTCTTCTTCCTTGATTCCTTGAAGCTTCCCTAAGCCACCTCCAGGAATGATGCCTGCCATGTAAAATGAGAAGCCACGGTTTATAATCGACCTAAAAACAAATGTTGTATTGAACAAGTTTTTGATGGCAAACAAAATGCATCCTACATATAAAGTCCGCGTGATACTTTAAAAAGATTTTGGAAAAGCAGAAGGGACATCTTTAAAAGTAGCTAGGGTATTATTAATGTTAATAAAATTGAATACGAAATATATGTAGCTGTATTAAGAAAAAGTTTCTAAATAAATGACATGAACTACGATAAATCATAACGACAAACTGAGCAATGAAACACGAAAATAAATTGTGCACTGAAAGTCTAGTGTTTTTAAGAGAGAGTGAATTTTCTTTTATGAGAAATAACTTCAAATCGTCAATATCTAGCGTTCTTCTGAAAGTATGCATCTGATGTTGGTTATACTTCAGCTTTTCATAATCGTGTCACGTACTTTTCCAATCATAAATAAATTCACAGCACAGTTGCACTAGAAAAAGCCAGCTTTCGTTCAAGTTTTCCGATAAATTTCAATCAATTCGTTCAAATTATTATTTTCAAAATTGATTGTAGAATTAAATATTTCTGTCCGCTAAGAAGGATGGTCAGTCTTGTATATTATCCAAAAAACATCAGGTGAGCTTACAGGTTGATGGCCGTTGCCACAACTCATAATAATCCATTAGCTTATATAGAAATATGAAGTCGCCAAAGTTGAATAGCAAGTCAAGAAGAAATCTCTACTGCATCTTTAAGGATCAACCTATAAGAAACCCAATGGTAAGCGGACTACATCTCCTCAATACCTTTTTAAGTTGGACTGGGAAAAGTATTTTTCAGAAACCAATTGATCTAGAAACAGATCCTCAAGCTGCAAAACTGAGTCATGAAAAAAAATCCAAGTCAGGCGCTTGGAAGCGCAGGCCATCCTTACAATTCAACACTGTGGGTATAAAAGAAGCTCCTTGTCCATCGTCGTCTATATCCAAACCCGGTATTTTATACTCGGATGTTCTGTTTAGTGGCGAGAACCCCAAGGCAGTGGTTACGGTTCGTTCCCAGGAACCCAGACAGTCAAGCAGCTTGCAGTCCTATCCACGAATAAGGAAGAAAATAAAACAGAAAGATAGACCGTTGGGATGTAGTAATGGATGCACGAGTCTTAAACCAAAAAACCCTTGCACTGAAACAACTTCTTTAGACAAAAAGGCCACGAAAGTTAATTCAAGTGCCACACCTTCAATCTCTACCGACCTAAGTGAATGCATTAAACACTTGGGAAAACGTTTGAATGTAAAAATTCCTTCGTGGAACTTCACCGATATTGAGACGTTTGATGTATTTCCGAAATTCACTTGCCAATTCGATGATTACAACTATTTGAGTTGCGAGAAGGTGGCTCTAGTTGGACTGAGATTGGCTTCAGATGGAAAATTCAAATCCTAATTAGCTCTGTGTAAGAATTTATTTATTAAATGATTATGTCTTAAATGGACCGACTATACAGCAACTGGTGAGTTTATTTTGCAGTCTTTACTTCTTGTTTCATTGACATTATCCAAAATGCTATGTGTTCTAATGGGTGCGTTAAATAGTTTTCGATAAAATGTGAGGTGCTTTCTCATTCTTCGAATTTGGTTGTACTTTTATATATTTTTGAGACGTTCTCCTCAAGTCAGACAACTGTCAGACTTACTAAATTAAACACTTGAATGTGACCACTATACCTTAAGAAAGATCAGAAATGTCATTTAAGAGCTTATAATTTGTGCCACACTGAACCAAATCAAATCTGAAAGACTTTGAGAGAGTGCAAAAAATGTAAATAAAAACGTGTGCTGCATTGAATAGCCAGTATGACACTACAATTTTGTTTGCATTTTTTATACTTTTAAAATTAAATTGTAGCAGAACGAAAATTCGCGATAAGAGTGAGTGCGTACACACCAACTTTATTTATGTAGAAATGTCAAAAAAATGCATTAAATATGTACCTATTCAAATTACATTTTTCAGTTGCTGGCAGCTTTTTTTTTTTACATTTCGAGATTATTTGAAAATAAATTCGTTTGAAGATTTGTGGTTGCTTTGAAAACAATTGCTACCCCTTTCGTAATACACTTTCAGTCTCTTTTACACACCGTTGACTTTTCAACATGATAGATATGAGGAAAAAATAAGAAAAAAATGTAATGCCACACAGGCTTTAACGCTCACGGAAACATCGAAAAAATAATACACGGCATAAATTTTCCGCACATCTCTAATTTTTCCAGATATGTCATATCGTTCAGTTTGAGTCCAATCCACCTGCAATACATGTCACTCCACCACCATTTGGATTTGTCGTTGTTTCGCACATGCGTGCTGTCGATTCCAATACACCGCTGGAAGGAATCTAAAAATCCACTCAAATCAACTCCAAAACGCACACAGTGACACGAACATTTCCCAGAAAAGTTAACCGACAATAGGTTACCTTCCATTCGAGTAGAAGTCTTGAGTGCTTGCGACATCTTGGACGTTCAATACTTTAGCGTACTGTCGCAGTTGAGAAAAAATTATCGCGTTCTGCGGTGCGTTTGTGTTTTTTTTCTCCGTGTTTTGTTTATCAGCGCGTGTATGCATAGAAGGGAACGAATTTGAATATCTCTACTCACTAAACAGCAACTTCCGTGAATTGTTGTTCATCGATGGAATATACATCCGTGTAAACGATAGAGTGAAGGAAACAAGTGATTTATTCAGACGTGTCACGAAAACGCTCGCCAATTTCCAATCAGTTCGGTGACCAAGTTGTTGTGCATGCAAAACGCATCCTGCGGCGTTCCGTGTGTCCCGTCATCCCCACCTACAATTTTATCGTCGCCGTCGGCTCGGCCGCATTTCCTTGTCTTTGCCTTTACACTCCCGTTCTTTTTTTTTGGCGTTTAGTGGGGTGTAACAGCATTAATTACGGCGTCGTGTATAAGTGAATCAACCCACCATAGATAAAGTGAGTGAGAAGGGGAAAAAATTTAAAGCGAAAAAATCAAATTGAGCAGAAATTTGTGTTTGTGAAGAAGTGTGTTTAGATTTATCGCAATATAAAGGAATTTAGCCGCAGCTGCATGAGAATGCCACCAAGTAAAAGGATTATCAACAGAAAAGGAGCCTTAGGAGAAGCGACAGCAGCAGTGGCAATGACCAAATGGATGTTGACATTTGTCCTGCTCGGTGTTTTCGTCGCCGCCGCCACCGCAGATCAGGTAAGTCTTAAATTGAATTGATTTTATTTGGCCTGCATTGTGAATTACCTAATGAATTGTGCAAACACAATATTGTGGGCCACAATTTTCTTTGAATGAATAAAATTATAATTGAATCGTGATTTGTGTATTCCAACTCAAACGATGAGTTGTGCCTGGGTGTATTCGTATTGTTAACCTTGTTCACACGCATCTTCCAGTATATTGCATTGCTCTGTCGCACGCATTATCTAGACATGTGCAGTCTCACTCGCTCTCATCGGTATTGACGGTTGTCGTTTTTATCCGACTGGAAAGATATGAACTATGTAGTTAAATAGGTGTGTGAGATAATTAGTCAGGGTTGGCATTTGAGCAATTGGATGAAAATAAATTGATTTGGAATTGTTACTATCGACCTATGGTAAATAAATGTTGTGGGAGTTGACGAGCTGTGGTTTTCGCGTTTTTCTCTCGTTGAAGTGGATGTGATTCTTCCAATATGAGCTCATTTAATCCATACAAAACTAGAGATGGTAGATAGCTTTTCCAACACCTATAAAGTAAACTAGGTACCTACTTTATACGGGGGTTGGTGACTTGTTTCTTATTAAGAATAGTTTTTGACGATCTCTTTATTTTTTACATAGCATATACGGAGCATATCACTAGATGCAACTCGCTGGAAATCAAATATTCAGAAATACAATCTGAACAAAATGTAGCTGCCTATGAACGTACCTATCTTATTTTTATCTGACAAGCGATACTTTAACTGTATTGTTAAACCAAATGCAAGTCAAATGTACCTATGCCACTTGAGAAAGTCAGTGACGCTTTTTGTGCACCGAAATGTGCAATGGAACGTCATGAGTTGGTCTCTCTTTTCTCCTTACTCCCATTCATTCTCATCGGTAAGCGAATTTTTGTCTTAATTTAACTAGATCTTCATGTTTCTTTCCCAACGCCCAGAACCTTAAATATTCCTGGATCATCTGGATCTGGTATCAATGCACGTCAATATTTTAGCTCTAAATTGGCAAGAGGTGCTCGGACAATGGAGAACTTAAATAAATTCCCATAACTTCCACACTACCATTTACTGAGGCATTTATAGTTTTAGACATGCATATAGGTGGGGAAGCGGGTATTACAGGGTATTTGTTAAACTGGAGATTGCGAAAGTGGTGCGCGGAATGGCAAACCATTTAAGGCGATATTGACAGACCGAAAAATTGTTCTCAAACGTAACCAATCCTATACTATCCTATAGGCTCGCACAACCAACATCCACCAAAGATGAAGAGATATGTTGATGCAATTGCTTCGCTGGTTATACATTTTTTACGGCTCCTTGAGCCCCAATGTGGTTCGTTTAATATTATTACTAGGAACGGGTGTTGATTGCTCTAAATTGTTTTGTGCTGGAAAAAGTCATTAGTAAAATTATAGTCTTGAAACATATCTCGTCACTTTTCCTACGTCAGGCACTAGGTATACGACCTGTCAACGTTGTATTCTCAGTTATGAAATTTTTGACAACATTAGTCGGCTTCCTTTCCGTAGACGTCAAATGAAAAAAAAAGTTGTTTATGTGATTCATCAAAACTGACATCCAACCAGCTGTCAGGCTTACTAAACTAGAGTATTGAACGTTTTAAATCATAATAGGGAGCCGGTTTTATCCTCCTATTGTATACATTTGCATTGCAATAAGTACACTCGTACCTACAAGTAGGTTTCATCCATGTTAAAAGTGATTATATAAGTCTCAATAAATGAATCTGAATCTGAGTGACGTTCAATCCCAAATCTTTGAGCGCCAAATCCTTCTGTCAAACTTTGAAAGAATTTTCCGAATGCAAATTCGACATTTCACTAAATGTGACGGACATTAAAATATCATTGCAGTGTAATATTAATACCTACTTTTTGAGGGAAATGTCTTGATAATTGACCACCTAAACAATTGTTAATAAAACAAAAAAAAAAGTAGGTATAGGTATTAGGAATTCAATTCAAAACAGACACATTTGTGACGTTTCCTTTAACAAGATAAAGCCAAAATATTGACTTGTAATAATTCTTAGCTTATAATGAAATTAAATGGCACACCATTTAACTTTCAACAGACCTCCCTGATAACATTTGCAAAAAAAAAACTTAAAAAATCGCGACCGCACATACCTATTCCTCAGAACAAGCTCACTTTTCCAGTTTTCGTCTTCTTCAAATACAACAAGAATCGAGCCCAAGACAGCCTTCCCTATGCAATTTTACTCTTTCCTCTCATTGTGTTAAATCGACTGTTATTGTGTTTTGTTGTTCACCACCATTCGTCCATGCGAATGCGAACCTTTTCAAAGGTTTCACTCTTCACCCGCATAAATCACCAAATCCATTCAAAAATCTATAATTACTCCCAAATTTCAAAGGGAAAAATACTTTCGTTTGTACATCTGTGCGCCCATTAGCATTTTGTATTTCTTGTCACTTCCAGCCAATTTCTGGAACGTATTCGACGAGAAACTCACTCAACTTTCCACTTTCCACTACAAATAGGCATAGTTGCCAGATTTCACATAGGATCTTGTTTTTTTTTTCTCATTGGAGTTTGTTTTGTCGCGCCGTCAAAAAGAAGACTTCAACTCGACTGTGCGGCGGTGTGTAGTGTGTACAATACCACGCCAATCATCACGCACAAGAAGAAAATGAAAACGAGAGAAAAAGGCCGATCGAGGAAAAAGTCCAAGAGACTTGATATAATGTTTTCCTGTGTACGATGCGCGTTTAATTCCCCCCGAAAAAAAGGTGAAAACAACAAATACTTAATCGTAAATAAAATCAAAGAAACGAATGAAAGGTCCAAAGAGGGAATCCACAAGAACGTGGGTGACTTTTTTGTATGATATGCAGTTTGATTTTGCATTTACTGCAGAGCAGAGTGAACGAGACAAAAATGTATCCAGTTGGATAAAAATCGCTCTTTTGTTTATGTAGTGTTTGTGTTGACAATTTGTCAGCCTTATCAATCCGCCACGACTTTGAATTGTATTTCGTTCTTATCGAAACACAAAATATATCTTCATTTCAATTCCAATGGAATTTCTCGAACGTAAAATGAGTTTGTATTGTCAGCGTATTTCATTTACAACAGTATATTCGTACTGACGGCTCTGCCACTGCCTTTGGCAAATGGCTTGTGTGCGTGCTGTGCGTGTCATCCATCGATTTCGTTCGATATTTTATACTCGTGTTTACGAATGTCAACTTTCGTTGTAAAAATATTCTTTACGTTGGTGACGGTGGCGGCGGCGACACAGTCACAGTCACATAGAAGGCTGAAATTTCCTGCGAGAAAATGCATTTTCCATGTCAGTGACCTCGGACTCGGATCGACTTCTCATGTGATCCGAATTTGATGTTGTTGTTGTTGGCTGTGTGGGTACCTATCGGTTTTTGGTTTATTTTTGTGGAATATGGAATTCCATTTGTGGTCTTGCAGTAGGTGGAGGAAGTATACCAACAAGCCATTCATTCACTATGTGGAGGCGTTCACCGCGTCGCCGCTCCTTCTGTGGATGTATTTTTTTTTTAGCGTTTGTAATTTTTTAGCGTGCGGTGTACCGCAAGCGGATATCGAGGGCGAACAGAAACAGAATGGCATTTAGTGGCAGCGCACAGTGGGACAAATTATCATTTGACGTTTTTGTGTACAGAAAGTGCAACAATAAAGCAATCTCTCAATTGTACATTGTACGTGCATGTGGATGCCGTTTGGATGGAAAAGTCTCTTCATTAATTCAAGAATTGCAAAGTGGCAGGTGCAAAAGATTAAGCAGTTTGAAAAATGAATCGCACTGCCCACTTCAGTTGTCAATAAAAAAATATCAAACAATTGCAATGTTACCTTGCAATCTAATCTAGAGTCGAGTCTCTACTACTATCTTTTGTACTAGAGCTTACTCACATCATTTTTTTTTAAACAGAAATTTCTTTTATCTTTGCTTTGTTGAAGTGGTTAAAATTAGTATCGTTTGAAGACCTTTTGCATAGTTTCCCAGGAACGTACCAAATCTCAATTGTCAGGACATATATATCTAAGTGTATTCTGCCGACTGCTTAAAATAGTCTTTAACCCACTGTACGGCGGATCTATCGATATTTTTATTTAACTTTTTAGACTTCGACTTCGGTTAATTGCGACAAAATGCAGGTGACAACCAGGAGAAAATCGCTGACTCGTTTTTATTTCTGTATGAGTTTCTTTAGCTGTCGCCGTTGCTTATGAACGCTTACCTGTGGGTAGAATGGAATGTCGCTGATTGTTGCCGGCACCGTTTCGGTTGACCATTATGAGTAATTCTTGGACTGACAGTAAATTGAGACAATTGTGAATATGATTATGTTAACAGCTGAAAGTTTTTTTTTTTAAACAAAAGGGTTCTGTTCAGAAAGTATTTATAACGCATCTTTGGGATAAATTCATCGAGCAAAGAGTTGAATCACTCGTTATTTTGCTGATTCTCTGTTTTTCTATCACACTTTAGGAGGTCTCTTAATTTCTCGATTGCGTTCGACTTAAACCAAGCGCTATTATGAACCGTCTGCTTGAAACAGTTTAGCAAACACAAATTTGACATATCGTTAAAAGTGTTTGACAATTGTTACAAAATGTATATATCTATGCAAAACTTTTGTTTTAAATGAATACTTGAAAATCAGAAAGTGAGTACAATTCATCTCCAAGGGACATTAGTTAGGTAATTGATAAAAGTACTTTTACTTTATTTTGCAATTGAGTACAACAATCTTTCAGTTGTCAACGCTCCGCCGCCATTTCTTCCAACTCGGTATTTAACTACCTACGGCCACTGCCTTGAGTCCAGTTACTCTAGTATTATAAATAACGTACACAATTTCTTACTCTTTGACATCGTTTGTTGATGAAGTGTCAAATATTTGTCATTTTTCAAACAACAAACCGTAACGTAAATACTGATGAAGTAGTAGCCGTAGGCGTGTGAAAAGGCAAACCCTGTTGACAAGAAGTCAGCTTTCATCGGCATCAAAACCACAATGAATTTATGGGTTTTCACTTCACCAGCAAAACTCTTATTTTGATTGCATTGAACCAATTACCAAACTGATAAGCCTAGTTTGCGGGTTGCGGATGATTTATGGATTTCTGTGGTAGCGCGATGCTAAACGCCAAAATTATTGGTTCCCATATTTTGCAGCAAAACAGTTAAATTGAACATGATAAAAATTTATTGTCATTTGAAAGTAAAAATCGGACACCTCGATGGCCCGTAACTTGATTAAACACAATCTTCGGTTTCAGTAAAACATCACACTTGGGTCGCACTACGCAACTTCGATTTTGAACATCACTATTTCAAGACCAGAAGCAATCTTTCAAAGGAGCAACACATTTGCACGTTCCACCTGGAGGACTGGTTTCTACACGCGCGAGAATCGGCAAATAAAGCACAAACCACAGACGCCACCACCACATTGCTCTTCAGTGGAGCCCTTCACGGGCACGCAGAGAAGAGCATAACACTGCGTGGTGCAAGCAGAAGCTCGGCCAGCCAACGTATACCACACGACTAATGACTCTGACGGAAGGATAGTGAACCAGAAGCCGAGGTGCATACTCGTATACAAGTATACACCACACTACTATCAGCGTGGATTTACATCATCAGCACCAGTCACCGTCCTCTGTGATATTTCCAGTATTTGCCCACTTTGTTGTTTGTGCTGCGCGGAAATATTCGGTATGCTTTGGTACATTTTCACAGTTCCTTTCATTCATCGTCATCTTCTTGCTTTGAGAATAACTATAACGCGCCTCGCATATAGGGCATACAAAGAAATCAAAAGTTCTTTAGACGTGGCTTCACTACTGCTGTCAAATCGCCGCCGAACACATGAAAATGTTCTGTGCATGCTTCTATTACTTTCGTTTGATGGGCGGATGTGCATATTTTTTAAGCTCTCGCACCAAACATTGTATGCCCGCTGACAGCCTCAGGCGGGGTTGTGTTTCGTGCCAGGAACGTGCAGAAAATTAGATGCAGCGCTGGAAATTTCGACAGCAACGGAATATCGCAGCAGCTCTGTAATAAGTGGACTAGGGGCAATTTCTTGTGCATGGGGTGGAAGAGATTTTTTCTTTTTTTTGCAAAGGTCATCACATGGAATGACTTTCGAAAAATGTTCTTTATCATCCGCTTGTTTAGCAATGTCAATTTAAATTCATAGGATTTCCCCTGGGCGGAGTTGCCTTACTACGTGGATACTCATACATGGGATTTTCAATTATCTGCCATGCATTTTTGTCCATTTCGTAAAAAAACACTCGCCAGGGTGCACATGCGGTTTAATTAGAAATGTGTCTGCAACAGAAACACCAGCAGATACGGTTTGAATGATCACGGAGAAATTCACGCCATCATTTCCCGTCATTGTCGTGTGAAATCAATTGAAGTGGCGAAGCGACGTGTGGAGGTGGAGGGACCGTTGCCAAGACCACTCCATAGAACCGTCACCCATTCACAGGCGAATTGATGCCAGGGTTAATCTGATTGAGTATTCTCATTTATTTTGATTTTAAATTAGAAAAACAGGTGATCGAAGTGCGGAGCTGGCACATGGTTTGATTTATATTGAAATAGCTCTTGATGAAAGTAATTTCTTAAGCAGATTATGAATTGACTGGGAAATTGCTTTCGCTTTCATTATTCTTATATTAGACGTATACGTTTGACGGCACGGACAGGGAGCTTATGTTTGCATTCATTCATTCAACTGCCAATACGGTTGATTATGTGCTTATAAGTTTTAGCTGTATCTATATTTCATCGGGTCCTATGCGAAGATTTATTTAGTTCGATGTGGCATCCCAAATTTCATACAGGAAAGTATAAATTTTCTTCAGGATGGGGGAGGAAATCACTTCAAAATTCGCTGTATGAATACATAATAAAAAACACAGTCAATGTTAATAACTGATAATAGTTATCTCGCAGAATTTGTGGAGAAAAAATATGTCAATGTGGCCTTGATTTGCTTATCAGGATAAGTCATTTTAAATGATACAATACATGTAAGCTCGCACGACTTAAGCCAGCACAACTACTGCTTTATAGTCATCGCATTCAACAGGGCTTATTATGCTCGACTTGTCTACGAAATAAATACCACGGGGATGCTGTAAATATCCACACCTATACTATATTTAATGTAGATACCAGCTGCGCGAAAAAGAATATTTTTTCTCCATCTTGTTCTTAGAACGGTACTATCGAAAAACTTGTTTACCCGTTTCGTGAGTTTAAATATTTGCTGAGAGCTCTTGTGCGATATTCTTTGAATACAATAATATACTTGTTTGCGATTATCTTTTCGATGAAGTTCAATCAGAAATACTCGTAAAATTCAATCAGCAAGAGGCGTTTTCAAATAATGCACGTGCTTATTTTCGTATGCAAATTTGAACAAAAACGAACGAATTTGAATCAAGGACTTTTCGAAATAGGACTGGCATATTTATTACTTGTTGATAAATTCCAACAGTGATCGTCAATATGCAAGCATAACGTAACGTCTTTTTAAATATGGCTCTGAGAGGATATTGTGATTGCGTATGACGGAATTTGTGGGGAATACATTTTAATTGGTCTATTCTGAGGGAGAGCGACATTATCTACTGATAATTTGCTTGAAGTTTGGTACTACATCAGTGCCCGTCAAGTTTTGGCTCGGATTTTCTGGAGGGTTTGAATTATAAGAAATGAAACGAGAGCATTGGATAGAAATAGTCGCCAATAAGACGGATTCTACCTCTGAGCATGCAAATATCTCTTTTCAACCACACCAAAGAAAAAGTTTACCTGGGAATTAGGTTCGAAATGCAGCATCCGTGAGCGAACAATACGCCATCAATTCTGCGAGGTTTACATACAAAACCATAAGATATTTCGTGACGTAGTTACTTGGCCCCGACGTCGCATTTCAGTTGGGCACGTCTTAAACATGTTTTCATTTAATCGAAAACTTAAAAATCCTCCGAAAGACTTCTGTATGAAATAAATTTTGCAAATCAAGCCGAATTTTCGATTAAATAAGATCTGTTTTGAATTTATCGTAGGTCAGCTTTTCAACGGAGCGGAATGGTAAATGCCAGCTCAAAATACTCGGATAAGCATAAAAACTTATTAAGGTTCTTTTTTAATTGATCGAGGCTTATAACATATTAAATAACATCTTAAATACAGTAAAGCCAAGGGAACTCATTAAATAATAATGTGACTGACGTTTGTCAGCGACAGATCCTTTCTAACTAATCTGAAAATATAGAATACCTTTTATAAGTTATTATCAATTTGAACAAGGAAAAACAGCATAAGTCATTTTTAGCCTTTTTTCAGGAGCACAGGTTTTACTTTAGATGTGGAAAGACGACTTCGGTGTTTTTTTCTGATCTATAACACAGCAACAGTACAAGATATTAAAAAAAAAAACAAGAAAAAATTTGACATACACAAGGTAGGCCAAAAGAAGTCATCCAATGTTGTTTGTTTCCCTTTTTTTTTCTAAATGAAAAACTTCGGGTCTGTTTTTTGATTATGTTTATTTGAACCTTTAGAATTTTATTGGTCAAGTCGAGAAGATGATATCGGTCAAATGGGCGCCGTCACAATTGATTGGGCTCGTTTTATGACATTTTTCATCACTTTGGCGAGAACTTCGGGCGACAGATTCTCGCACTCGTGTCGAATGTTGTCCTGGAGGGCTTCTAGGGTATCGGGCTTGTTCACGTAAACACGGGACTTCAAAAAACCCCACAGCAAAAGTCTGGAACGGTTAAATCGGGCGATCTTGAGGGTCAGTGCAAATCGCCAAAACGAGAGATGAGGCGACCCGGGATCGCCGCCTTCAGAATATCGGTTGTGGCTCGCGCAGTGTGTCCGTCCTGTTGGAACCACATGTCCTCCAGTCCTAATTCGTCAAATTGCGGCAGAACAAACTCGGTTAACATGGCCCTATAGCGCGCACCGTCCACTGTTGTCGTTTGACCAGCGGCGTTCTCGAAAAAAAATGTCCCGATGACTCCTCCAGCGTGAACGGCGCACCATGCAGTAACTTTGAGCGGGTGTAATGGCTCCTCGTGCATTACTCGAGGATTTTCGGTGCCCCAGAAGCGATCGTTTTGCTTGTTCACGTACCCACTGAGGTGGAAATGAGCCTCATCGCTCATTATGATTTTGGTCGAAAAATCGTCCACTTCGTCTTCGAGATTGAGGATGGCTTGGGCGTTTAAGGTTTGTTTAAGAGGTGAATTTAAGGTTATCTGAGCTCATAGTGTATTCTTTAACACTCCCTCAATGGCTCCCTGGCTGTTTGGCCTTAGCTTGTGCCGGTCACACGTATAGATGTTGAATAAAAGTTTTTTTTTTATAGTTTTTTTTTATTTTGTGGCAGTTTTTATTATGTACTATGCCCCGTCTGAATGTTTAGTCAACTATTAAGGCCTGTCGATGTCGCTGTTATTCTAAATCATTTTTTACCACATCGTTTAGAAGGGGTTTTTTATTTACCTGCTGCAGTTTGGCCACATCCTTTTGAAGATGACACAGCTCACTGAATTCAAAGTTGGACTTCATTTGGAATTCTGAGGAGATTTTTGCCCAATTTAAATGTGAACTAATACGGCAAGTGAAAAGTTGAGCTATGTCTGGCCAACACAAACGCTGCGAAGCTCTAGAACTCAATCTTGGTAAACTTGAACTGATTAAGCGAGGCGAGCTCATTTCGACCGAGGCAATAGTTTTGATGGCAGCTTGGCTTATGAACCCAGAGGAAAATATGTCGCGAAAAACCAGCCCCAGGGCCTTAACAGAGATGTGCTTTTTTACTTTGGATAAAAAGCCGTATTTTTAACTTATTTTTTGTTTAATCTCGAGATTCCACGTATTTTTTTAGGATGCATTCAACAAATTAGACAGCTTTCCATCACGCACAACTTTCACATCCTGCTATCGGAAAATCCTTACAACTCGCCAATTGTCAACTATTGTTCGATAAAGCAATCCATCCGAGTCATTGAAAGCTCTTGAAAGAAGTCGATGACATCGATTGCAATCGCCGTTAACCTAAGCCTCCCTCTGCCGGATGAATGCTCTCAACAGCCATTACTTTATACACTGTTAAACGCATTTTAATATTCCGCCATTGCTTTAAACGTTTTTCAATATACTCAGGGCATTGTCACTCGAAGTACGTTGATAGAAAATAATATCTATCCTCGCGCGCCATAAAAATAACCCCATGGAACCTATAAAATATCTACTCCAATAGATTTTATGTCGACGTCAGTACCCTGCGGGCACTTTGCAAGCACATTTTCACATTAATGTCCCCCACCCTATACCGAGAAGAGAGATACTTCTTTAATTTTTAACAGAAGGACATGGAATCCCCCAAAAGCCCGTAAAAAAAGCAACGTTTGGCAAATCTATATACGAAAAGGACGACGATTGGTGTAGTGGCAAATCCCATAACACCACGGCTGGATGAAAAATGAAAAAAAATAAAACCAAAGATACGAGTAGCCCAGCCGCACGAACATGTGGCATTAGATCTGTTCGGCAGGCGATTACTTCGATCTCACCTCGTTGTCCCGCAGAACCTATTCAACCCCGGTGACCTTGACGTGTAACGCAACACATGACTGAAAAGCGTGACGTCTATTGGCCCCTCTCCATATAAATTTGTGTATGACACCAACAGAAGTTCGAAAAAGCATTGAGGCTGACAATTTTATTTTATCGTTTACTATAAACGTTTATTGCATTTATATGAGCGCCAAGGGGAATTTTATATGCAAATACAGGGCGAGTACATGTACGCGGGAGGTGTATGGGATGCTGATGGATAAATCGAGTTATTGTTCTGCAATCGTACGCAGAGTAGGTAGGCATCCGTCTTTGTGTCAAGGTATCATTCGTCACCTCCAGAGCCAACACTCTTGGCGTTTTATCTCATCCTTCTCCGTTGGATGAACGCATGGCTTACCTATAGCTTTTGATTTGGCGCGGTAACTGTTATGAGCCAATGAATACCGCAGCGCATTGAAAGTAATTTGCAAACGAAATTGTGCCATAATTTTCATAATGGAATGCCCTAATGAGAGATGAATCTAAATATAGGACATTATCGCCGTAATCAGCATTTAATTTGTTCCGATGAAATGTTTGGAGATAAGTAATGGAAATGCGTCACGCAAGTTGATAGAATTTCGCTGTTGTAATTGACATCGTCGGCTTGTTATTGTTTATTGGTTTTTCGATTACTCAAAATAATGATTGCTTGCGGCTTTGTCTTGACATGGTTGTGGTTGGCAGAATTTCGAATCTCAAATGTTTGGTTTTGTTTCGTGTATTGTGTAACTGGATATACACCGCCTGGACCACTTCTTTTATATCCTTTCTCCTGAAAGAAATAAGTCGCTCGCTTTGATGCCGAAAATATTAATCCAACAACAGCTGCCAAACTGAGCTTGGAGCGTGTTTTGCAGATATTCCCAATACGTCAACCAATTGTTATTGTATTGTGAAATGTGTTATATGTTTTGTGTTGGCAAAATAAGCAATCCACTTCTATTGTATTATTTTGTTTGCCCTCGAAAAATAACACTCATGTCCAAAATGGCAGATAGATACTCGTTTTTGCAAATCTTTCATCCGAAAATTCTTCCCTTGCCACAATTTTTCCTTCGGTCACTTGCACTCGAATGTTTCTCTGAATCGGATCGAAATTGAAGCCGACAACATGATTTCTTTCATGCGCAGTCATCCGATATGGTTGGACAAATAACAAAGCAAAAAAAGCTCGGGGTTTTAGCATACCCATATACCAAGTTCAGTTAGGGGCGTTTTCTGATACCTAATTCATGATGTTCGACTCGCTCCGCTGGGTCATGGGATGGGGAGTTTAATAGAGACTTATCTAGTATTCCAACACTGAGGGGTGGAGTCTGAAGCGATCGTTGGAAGCATCTTCTTCTCTGGACAAAGTGGCAAAAACTATCTCAAAACTGCAACAGTCATAGTGGTTATCATTTGCCGTATTGATGTGATTATTGACTGTGTTTGTCTAATAGGATCCCACCTCGGTATTCCGAAAGGTAAAAGCATTGGTTTGAAATCAGTACTGTCCATCCGCCCGAAAGTATGCGCGGCTTTTACAAATTTCTGGCTCTTAATCCACAGCATGGAAACCACACATTGAAGCTTTGAGAACAAGCTAAAGAACCATTAAATGGACATGAATGCGTTTGTTCTCCGCATCTCTAGTCCTTGTAATTGCAATGACAGGCAATTGTCTATGTTTATATTTCATTTCACATATTTGGGCCACTCCTTTGATCCAGGGAATAAGTTGGCCGATTGCGACGAAATACAAACTGCAATAAGAGACGACACGAGTTTATCATATGAGCGTTTATTGACAACTGCCTTAATTCTAATACATCAGGAGACGGAGACCAACCGGTGTACGTGACTATGTACATTCCTATTAACAGGGTTACCGACTTACATAATATTATTACGAACTTCCATTACTACACAAACTAAATGTTGCTCCACGGCAAGCCGTATGTTTTTCTGCAAAGTCCTGACTTGGTGAGTAGTTTGACTATGACGCGTGCATAAATCCACAAACAGACAAACTTTAAAACTGTATATTGTATTTTGATTAAAACGCTACCACTCTTAATGAAAGACCTCTTTTATAAGCCACCTTCGTGAGTGGAATACACAAAACAGCGTCTAAACTTCCACCTCGTCAAACCGAAACCCATCATAGACATAAAGCTGTCAAAGTAATTCCACTTCAAATGTCGTCGTTCGTTACAACAACTGATCTCCTTCCACTAATCATTTTCATAAACCAACTGCCTCAACTACACATTCGCCTGTCAGTTCGCATCTAAAAGCACATTCTTCTCTCCTAAGCGCCTCCTACTAAGAACCAGTCATGGAATAGTAGGTACTCTGCTTACAAAATTAGGCTTCTCTCGAGAAAGAACCCATTAAACTGTCATTCTGCCTAAATCCTAACAAACCCATTTCCCAACAATTTGCTTCCCCGGGCCTCTTGCCATTTCACCTTTTGCCACAGGCATGCAAAACCAAATGTAAGCACGTGGTCCTATAACTAATTTATTCTAATACATAATAAAAATTCAAATGAATGCGATGTTTCAAAAAAGAAAAAAGAAACAAAAAAATCCCTCTCATCTAGGCAAATGAACGTCAACCACTGAAGTGGGTCGCAAAGAACCTACCCACCCACATTCCTTCGACTCTAACCATTTGAAATATGAATTGGAATTATTTTTTTCCTCCCCTCCCTTTTGGCGTTTTCGTGTTATTTTGACAGGAAATAGTAGAAGAGGGAGCAAAATATAAGGAACGTAAAAGAATTCGTCATCTGAATTGTGGGTCAAAGTTGTAGGAGTCGGCGAGTAGGTTCTTCATACACACCTTCACCCCCTACTGGGGGGTAGTCTCTATCCTATCGGGAAGATATTCAAGTCGCCTCACCTTCGGATTTGTATTTGCATTCGTATCTGTATTTCCCCCTCGTTGTTGTGTGAGTTGGCGACCCCATGCTGTGAACAAGATGCCGGGAAAAAGGAGCCCAAAGAGGAGATTTTTTTTCTCGAATGAACGGAGCAATAAAATAAAATACCTCCTCGAAAAAATAAAAATGGGTTACAATCAAAATTCCGTGCTTTCGGAGACAAGACTCTGTGTCACATGTGGGGAATTCTTTTTCGTTAAAACAAAATAGGATGACGAGTTCATAGTTCATGCTGAAACGGGAAACGAAATAAAAATTGCGTCACATTCAGTGCGTGGTGAACAAAATTTTAAGTTTCCAGAGCGAACAAGTTTTCTATCCTTCTTCTCGATAACAAGGAAACGAACTAAAGAAAGCTTGAGGGTTGTGGGTGGGTAGGTTTCTTTTTTACTGCATTTTCGCAAATTTATCTCTTTCACATTTTATCTTAACGCGAAGACAGTTTTTTTCTGTCCCATTCACCTGGGTGTTGAATGAGATTTTGCAGACTTGTCGGTACGCCCCCGTGGTACACTTTGCGGTACAGTTTCCTGTGCACCATGAAGGTTAGAAGTTGTACATGGATGTGGGCATTTCTAATGTTGGTGTATTTTGTCTATTGTTGCCCGCAGTTACGTGCTGATTAGTTTTATGTAGAAAAAAAAGTGTTGTCAATGAGGGTTTCTTTTTGTTAAATATACCTTTTGGTTGACATATTTGTGAAAAGTAACTCCTTAAAGGCAAAGTTGTCACAACAGAAAGATTAGATCGTCTTCTTCGTTTATGTTTGTTTATATTTTTTTTTTGGAACAAACAAAGCTAACGTTTTTATTTTAAATTTGTTGACTGACTTTTATAAATGAATATCAAATTAAACGCAAACACGGTAGCACTTAAAATAGAGGAAAATGCGTTTTAAAATTTGTTGTCACTTATTTGACACTGCCACCACTGGCAACCAATTTTAACAACGAAGTTGTCAAAAGAAATAAAGAAGAATGGCACTAAAAATGTATAGATATATTTTTTTTTAGCAATTCCTGCATGTAGCGCTAGAGTTATATGCCCAGCGAAACCGTGTCGATGAAAGTTTCTTGTAAAATATTTGACGTCTTGATCGGTGGAAGAATCACCTTTGATTCGGCAAAACCCACGCGGAAGTAATAAATGCGAACTTCTAGAAGAAGATTATGCGAATGCATACCCTAAGATAACGCAACGTTCCTTGGAAACGATATATGTACATTTATGAGGATGAATCCTACGAACTCCTAGAAGCAGAAGAATCCAATTATGAGGAATATTCTGTCACTTTTCATTTAAAAACAAAATGTAACAGTGTTCGCATACATTCTTCTAGGGGAATGCATTCGCCCAGTGGTTTTCTGGGAAGCTGTTTAGACGTGAGTTTTTCTGAGTACTAAACGATGAAATTCTTATGGTTTTCGACATCATTATAAACGATTTCTACTGTACCTTAAACATGGCAACGGTGTGGCGTCTGTTTTGTGCAGCAAAACGGAAGAAAACATGCCTTAACAGTTTTTTTTTGATGAATTCCTTTCTACGTTGTGGGTCAATATAAATTATCTAAACTACACGCAGGGTATTACCTATCAACTACATACTTTGAATGTCATACTTAAAATGAAGCCAAACTTCTGAATAATTATTTTATATACCTAGTTATCTGATGATCATTATTCGCCGAACTAAATCTACCACTAAATCCGATTAGCAACAAACTTAGGTTCATCTAACAGTCAGAATCACAATTAAATAAGATGACAAATAAAGTGTAATCGCAAAAGTAAAAGCGATCACCATAACGATGACGCAACACTCCTACGGTGCGGCAAGCTCTAGAAAGACCGTATAATGTTACCTCTCGCGTAATGCAAACGAAAGCGCAAAATAAAAACAAATATACCCGAACAGAATTGTTATGCAATATATAAAAATATTTTTTTTGGTTGTTTATTGCGATTTCATCGGACTATTAGTCGAGGAAGAACATTTCGGTATAAAATAATAAACAAGCAGCGCAATCGATTATTTCTCACATTTTTCCACCTCGCCGAACATTAGTTTGCATGGGGATATGATATGTGATTTTACGAGTCCTGTGGACTATAGTTTACTGGAATCGGTATATTTGTCCTCGGGAATTGAGCTCAAGGGGATATACTGGTGTAGGGATGTGTTGCTGAAGGGTAGAGTGGACGATTTTTTTTATTATTACGGGCACTATGGTGAATGCTAACTATTCCAGAGGTTTCTGTGGTAATTCATTTTTCATTTTATAGCGATGGTCATGCTTGGAAAGTTTTGTTGGTTTTTTTTTTATCGTTAAGCAAAATATGAAGAATATGAAAATTGTTTGTTTTCAAAGCAAGCAAGAAAACAAAAACACTGGCTTTTCGAATGAGACTGGGTTTCGGGTGGAAAAAAGAAGAAAAAACTATCGTACTTATTTAAAATAAAGTGGAGTTTGTTAACTATTCGCCGAGAGCGTGCAAATAATAAAGAAGAAAACGTTTCGATTGTGCATTTGATTCATTGGTTTTGGGAAACCATTTATTGTTTCTTGGTGAAGATCGAAGCATGTATTCAGCAATCTGTGGGGAAACAAATTAATTGGGCTCATATGCGTATGTGTATTTGCATTTCGTTTCGTTGGTTGATTGGCTCCGTCGTGGTTTACCAATTTTTGAAATTGTACAACTGTTTTTCTAAGCGAAAATTACCACTTTTCACAGATCACCACTTTCACAATAAGTAGCCGGTTAAAGCGATGTAATTATCGAACTGTAACGTACTGTGTTTCAGTATTCGTCGCACACAGGCGGTACATTTACTCAAAAAAACAATCCGATATCTATGCTTTTTAATTGCATATATGCTTACAAATAACATGAGCTTTGAACCTGATTGATAATAGGATTCAGATTGATCTGTTTAAACAGTTGATCTAAAGTGCAAACTTTAAATTAACAAGTGCAGTAAGTTGTAAGATTTGTTTGCAATTTTTGCTTTGTTTTTCTTTTAATGTTTTTCGGGCGCTTTCAACATGAATTCTGTTTCTAGTAGAATGTTAAAAAAGAGTGATTGCCGTTTTTGCAATATTTTAAATGCAAAGTAAATTTTCAAACAGTTTTTCAGCAGTAAAAAAAAATATTTATTTTTTCTTTGATAATGTAGAAGTTAAGTTGATTGAAATTTCTTTGTAATGAAAATAATTTTAAAAGAAAGATTAATGTTTTCTAAATATGAAATATTCATTAGACATTTCAATTTTTGGCGACTTTTTAAAAAAATTACCTCTGAAAATTGTTAAGGATGCTGAAAAAAAAATATTTTTAACTAGAGCTAAATTTTTTCAAGTTTAATTTTTCTTTCAAGAAATCAACTTTCTGATTTTGTCTCGTGACATTAAAGAAAAAAAATTTTTTTTACCCAAAAAAGGTTTACACCTACGAGACGAATATTGACATTTCAGAGCAAACAAAGAAAATTTTAACTAATTTTGCTTATGAATAAAATGGCTGAGTGTCTCAAGAAATTACAAGCAATTGCAATAAAATACAAATTACAAGGTTACAAGGTGAAATTTCGTTTCATGCCGAGACCATTATTTTTCATATTCGGACCTAAGCGAATGATCAAAGAAGATTCAAAGTAAAACAGAAAATTTGCGTTCTACTCAACAAATAGCCAGTAGCAGAAACGCTACGCTAAACGTTTGTTTATTTAGTGTTTTTTATTGACAATACCCAGTCGATATCGAATACAAATCGGTCGATTCAGGGTGTATGGTATTGATACCACAAATTTGTCTGTGCAACTCTACCCATGGCTAAGCCCACAACTGAATGATCATACAATTTTAAAACACAGCCCTGAAACTAAAGCGTGGGCCATCAAGTGGTTTCTTTTTAAATCATAGGTTATTTTGACACTGACAGCTGTTTCCCACTCGAAATTTTGACAAAAAGTCAATATCATACCTCCGCGGAACGAAATGAGTCACTTTACGCTTGAACGACGCACAGTGGGGCAAGATACCTGCAAAACTGGAAACAACTCATTTGAAGGGCTAGCGGTTTTGAAAATATTTTTTTTTTATGATAAACAGTTAGATGTACATAAAAAATAGACATTTGAGTTTAAGCAGCTTTATTTAATTTTTTAAATTATGTTTTTTTAACTTAGAAACAAGAAAACACTTAAAAAAAATCTAAAGAAAAAATTTTTTTTTGTACTTCATATTTTGAAGCTACATAATTATGTGTATTAAAAAACAAATAAATTAAATCGATAGTTTTTCAATTTATTTACATTCATATATGTTTGCTTAATAAAACTAAAATTCGGTTTCATTTGAAGAACAATCACTCGCGCTTTCATCGCTTATGTTGGTGTTGGAGTTCTCAGAACAAAATACACTTGGTGCAATGATTAAGTCGTAAGCTTCTTTTGGAAATGATCTGAGCTTTTTTCTGGGTAGTTGTCTGTAGCTCGTAATAAGTGGATCTGATGTAATTAACATTAAATTGAAAACATCTTCATTACTTTTTTTGCGAGAACATTTCCTTGAAAAGCCCTCGCGGTATTTTTTGAAGTCTTTATTTCTGGCTTCCTGTGCTTCTTCTGAAAGTTGGCCTATTGGAAGAAGTGCAGAAGAAATCACATCTGGACCATGTATTAAAAGCTTATGTACAGTTGGAGGCATGTAGTACCAAGGGTATAAATTGACAAAGTGTTTGGCTGTATCGAGTGTGAACACTTTAAACTTCTCAATATTTATATCATAGCCACTTGAAATCGCTACCAATACAACATGCAGTTTTTCAATAAGTGTCTTATCGATACCCAATATTTCAGATACCACATCTGCGTTGCCAAAAAATCGCCTAGCAGTGTTGCCGTCATTTGAATTTCCGAATCCAGGCTTAGGTTGGTCAACAATTAGACCCATACGATTTCGGAACTCCTTTTGTATTCGATCCTTATTTGCTGCTACAATTAGTTTATCTTCCTTACGAACTTGCCACCTTTTTACTGGAACTCTATAGCCAACATGTAAAAGACACTCAAAAACTCGAATCCAGCAGTGCAGCACTGACAAACCAAACTGCAATGCATTGGGATTGTAGGGCATCAGCAGCAAGTTCTCGATATTGTTGAAGTCTTTTGAACTCGCACCGCAGATATAGCAACGCTGAGAAGAGACGGTATCTGTCAAAGCGTTGCAAACCTTCCCGTCAACCATTGCAAAGACGAGTTTATGTGCTACTTCAACTACTTTTTCTTCTACATTAACTACTGAATGGCAAAGACTCTGAATTTGAGCATCTATGTTTTGCTTTTCAGATACCGTAACTTGTGCTGATTCTTTGGCATATTCAATTTTTATCGGACGGCAGTACCTGGTTGAAGAAGGTCTGGGATTTTGCCATATGACATCTTTTTCTTCCGAGCTCTCACACACCAATTGAAGGGGTACCATAGAACTTATGAGCACACTTGAGTCATCAGCATTCATTCCAACAAATTTCTGCTTATAAGAACTGTGTCCAGAACTGCCATCGAATCCCCACTTAGAAATCAAACACAAATTGCGTAATTTCTCGTCTTTCAATGTAAATAATACTTCTTTTTGAGCTTCAATCAAGCGTTCCACGGTATGGTTCATCAAAGCTTGGACCGTAACTTCAGCTACAGTATCTGTTACATGAATGTCTTCCCTTTTCGGATAACACCTTATTTTGGCAGCTTGAACAATTTTGTAAGAAGGGAACATTTCAGTGTCTTTAGCTCGAATAACATTGTATTGCTGTCTAGTTAGCTTGGCCTCGACTACGGTTGACAGTGCTTCTTCCCCTGACATCTGCTGAGCTCGTTGATCTTCTTTACGGATGGCATTTTTATACCTAATTGCGCGCTGAGGTGAACGGACTAGCTCCTCTACCAATTTTGCTGCAACTGGATGACCCGCTGCTCTCAAACTTACCTTTGTGGCAAACCCTAATTGCGAAGTTGGCATCTCTTTTCGCATCCTTTCCGTTTTGAGACGTTTGCTTCGATCGCTGCTTTCTTCAAACGATTTCTCTGGGCGGCCACCTAACTGTTTTAATGGGACTACTTTATCAAGAAGTTTAAAGCCAATCGATGTCTGCAGCCAAGACTCATTTTGTTTTTTAAAACGTTTTTCATTCCTGCCAGCTTTTAGCCATTTTTCCCTATATCTTATTCCAAATTGAGCAATTGCATGATGTAGCTCTTTAACATTAATATTATGGTGGCCTTCAAGGTGTCCCTTCAAAAATTTTATTTTTTCTTCCAGCTTTTGAAGTCCCGATTCCTTCATGATGTTAAACAACTCCATCCTTGTGTAAAACAAATCGTTTGACTGCGAACCTACGCGAAAATAACAATATTAAGAAAAATGCGCAAATTAAAAAAACACTTTTGCTACAAGTGGTCTTCAGGGAAAAACGGAATAAAAAAAAATGGAGCACACGTATTCACCCGTTTTTTTTTCCATTGCATAGACAAGATGTTAAGCTTTATTGGCAAATCAAAATTTCGGTGTGAGAGCGTGTGATACTTTACTTTTGCTTTAGCAATTGAAAAAAATACACTAAATTTCCTCCAAAATTGAATACACATTTATTCACAAAAAAAATAAATAAATAATTTTTATAGTTTTTACCTAAAATTTAATTTTAAAAGTTAGTACATACTTGAAGCTTTCGGTTCCATATTAATGTTTAACTTTCACTTAATTTGTAAAAAAAATACAGCTATGCAAACACTTGCCAATTCAATTACTTGCTTAGACACACGTTGCAAGACGAACTGAATTGCTAATCTCAATTAGACTGTACGAAGTGACAAAGCAACTTAAAAACATAACTGTTTTTGCAAATGATGCATTGGAATGTATATTAACGCAAAAACAACTTTGTACACTCATCTCTCTCAATTAATTTTTGGAGTTGTTTCCGACTTCGTCATATAGGCTGCCCCACTGTGCGACGTTGGGAAATATTGAAAACTTATTTCCAAAGTGAGTGCTGTGTAGCCCAAATAGTGTTTTTTTTTTTTTTAAAAGCAGTTTTGGACGAATTGAAGCACCCACCGCGCCTACTGTGCGCAAGTTTGTGCAAAACCCCGTCGTCGAGACGCCAATGCATCCACTGAGATTGACAGTTTGGTTCGCATATTGGAGTGGTGGCATCATTGGACCAATTTTGTTCAACACTAAGTTTGACGTTTCGGTCAACGGTGGACGTTACAGAGTATTGTTAACCGACTTTTTCTATTTTTTTTTACTGGAATTGAAGGCATGGATTTGGACGACCTCTGGTTAATGCAGGATGGTGCGCCATTCCACACAGTCCATGCCATAATCAATCTTTTGCGCACCAAATTCCCAAATCGTGTTATCACCCGTCTTGGCGATTGGCCGCCTCGGAACTGCGATTTAACCCCCTTTGGACACTTTTGTTTGTGAGGATCGGTCCTTTAACCGATGTTATGCCAACAATCTGGAAAAGATTCAAGCACTTAAGTCCAATACCATTCAAGCAATCCGTGAGCTACAGCCCGAAACCATCAACAAGATCTTGGAAAATTGGAGTGACAGGATGCGCTACAGCGAAGCCAGCCGAGGCGGCCGCTTGAGCGATATTGTGTTCCATAATTAATGGGAATGTTTGGTCTTACTAATAAACCCATAACAAATGGGAAAAAATTTTGTTTATTTTATTGCATTTTTAAATAGAAACTTGTATTTGGCTCACCCTGTATATCAGAATCTATTCCCCCGCTTGGGCAGCTCGACGAAGAAACCCACGAATCACGAAACAAATATATACAGAACTTCTTCTATTCAGCAAAATTTGCAAGATGTGTTTTACAAACTTTTGGGGTCTTCTGACCCAGTTATAAGTAGTTTGAGCGAACTAAACTCTAAAAGAAAAAAATTGGTTTCCCTCTGAAGTGCGGAAGTAGAGGTCTAGATTTGGTTCCAGATTCACAAGTCATTCATTTATTTATATTAATTAATTATTTATTTATTTATTTATAATTCTAATAACTTGACTGTTTGATTTTCTTCAGTATATTAAATGTCAAATGAGAGAAATCCCAGGCGCAGAGTTTTTTTTAGTTTTTTGAGAAAAATTAAAAAAAAAACATTTTGTATTTATTTTTTTAATTTTTAACGAATATTCGTGTAAATTTACTTGAAAATGGTAATTTTTATTAAAACTACCTGCTTTTGATAATCTCATGCAATAATAAAATGAAAAAAAAAAGACCTAAGTGCGTAAACGACCTAAATAAAGATTTATGGAAAGCAGCAGCGCATTTATTATTGTGGCAAAAGAACATCACCTTGTCTTAAATTTCCCTTGCGCTTCCATACGTGTGTTGCTGTCATCGTCCATCGGAAGTGGCTTACGAGAGCTGCCAGGTTCGACAACACCATTTACTTATATTTCATATAAAAAGATGATCCACATCCTGAAACACTCAGATTCGAACTCTGATTTTTGATTGAAGAAACTCACTCATCAACATCTTACTGTCAGACGTCAAAAAATTTAATCTGATCCATGTATATTAATACTTCTTCATAAAATTTCTTGTCCAATTACACAGATGATTTTCTTGTCAGTCTGTCAATGATCTCAATTATCGGCACTGATTATTGTTGAACGATAGTGCAAGTCGCATTTTAAGGTCCCATGTGCGAGGGCTTAATTCGTGCCCCTTATCGCCAGCACAGCTAATGGGAGCTTTCTGGAAAATATCTGTACAAAAAAACATTCACCTCAATTAATTTGGGACATTAAAAACGATTTTTTTTTTCGAAACGCGATAACCTCTTCGATTTCCAAATGCTATCGCGGAGGCGATGCCCATTACATGGTTTGAGATTTTAAAATTTTTTTTTCTGCCGTACTAAAACCGGAAATTTATGAGAGAGGAAGTCTTTCGATTTGGTTTTTATTGCCTAATGCATATTCATTAATCAATGGTGAATAGTTTCCATTCATTCAAATAGTAAACAGAGAGAGCTACGGACGTGTGGGAAGTCGATAACTCGAGAGCGGCACTCTGATTGGGTTGAAACGGTGTCAATAGAGTCACTGTCAGAAGGCAATCGACAAGATTATAGTCGAAAATCTAACCGATGAGGTCTTAATAGATGTCTTCGTTGCGCCTCTACGAGGAATGTCTGTGTCCTTGGTGTTGCCTGTCGTGGACCTATTGTTTCTGTCAGATTTTCCGTTGTGAAAATAAATATTCAGCGCGTAAGTGTGAGGGTAAACGTCGAAAGCGATTGAATCCGAAGCCAGATTTAGGTGAACATTGTGTGTGGCATTTGAATTGCCTCGAAACACACTCTTTCGTATCGTGAATGAGAAACAACTTCCTTTGCACAGCTCGCAGCGCCGTCGCTCATTCTCCGCAATTTTGTGTGTGTTTTTCCACTTCTTTCCTTCGTTTTAATTCAATTAACGACTTCGATCGAAGGCGTCACCTCTGGCATTTGCGTTTTTGTTTCTCCGTATAGCCCCCCTTGCTGTACCTGGTTCAGTCAGTCGGATGAGAACATTAAATCGGTCATTAAACTCGACAAAAGTGCCGCAAAAGTATGTTTTCCGTTGAGTAATTGAAAAATGACTACAAGCGATGAGCGACTAACTACCATTCGATGCCGACCCGCCGACGAAAGAGGTTTTAGATTCCCGGTTCAATGTAACCTAATCGCTTTTTAATTCAACACCTTGCCGAGAGGGTTGATGGCTGCACACACACGACGACCCACCGGCATGTACCGTGTATAGTGTGGCTTCGAATGAGGCCGAAAGCAGTGTCCTCATGGCGTGCGGAATTATGAGGGATTCAATGGGACAGGTGAAATGATTTTCTCATCAGTTATTTCTCTTCTCAGCCCCACAACAGCCCGATTGAGGTTAGTTTTTTAATTTTCCCAATGAAAATGGAACAAGATGAGATTTCTGTCTTCCTGCGCATCCAAACCACAAAAGGCACAGATATTACAAAATTTTAATCCCACAACCCCACAACCTACAACTGTAGCGGAGCTGACTTCCAGCCAGCCGATTGCAGGGTATATTTGTTTTCCGCCGGAGTTTCGGGTTCACGTGTCTTTATAACATATTTACGAGTGAGGTATACGACTACCTCGTTATATGAGCGAAGAGATCGCATATGCCAACATCAACGCAGGGCATCGGGCTATGTGTGCATCTGCATCTGGATGTTTTGTGTGTGGGACACAAAAATGGAACGAAACGACGTTCAAATTGGGCTTGGGCTCACCCGCCCAATTGCCAGAGGGTATTACGTTGCGATTTTCTCGGGAGGCGCTCTGTCACACACACAAACTGTTTGCATATTTTACTAACGTATTAAAATGTAATCTGTGTGTGTGGGTACACCTTAAAGTTTAGTAAGTCTACCTCCACCGTGGTGGGCGAGTGTTGCCGAAGTGTCTTAAAAAAATAGTACGTTGTTAATGGTCTTTTTGGAACATCCAATTACCATTGCGTATAGCTTTTTTAAACGGTCTTTCATTACCGACTTGCAATTTCAAACTTTTAGCGTGAAAGCACCCTTAAACCGATTACCGAACTGACAATGTCAAAATATTCAGTAAAATCAACATTTTTCTCATGGTGAAGTACACAAAGGGACAACGTTTACAAATAATTAAAATTTGCTACCGAAATTTCGAGACGGTGGTCGCAACTTTAAGACAGTTAATGCCAATTTTCGGCCGTAATGAAATGAAGCGCTTTTTTGGTTAAACGGCCTCGTCACTAAGCAAAATATGCATTACTGGACAGGTGAGAAATCATGTGCTTCATGCAACAGCACTTCATCTGCAAAAAAAACACAGTTTTACAGCTCACTGTAATTTTCGAGTTTTGTGGTCTTGTCACTTATTTGTTTCTCCTTCTACCCGCTAATTAATAGCCAGAACATCAGAAAACTGTTTTTAAATTGAAAGTTCGCAGTGACAATCATCTGGTTTGACACAATTGCATGTTGTAGTCAAGCAGTTCCTGGTACAGCCTTTACGATTTATTCCTCATATATGTCCACTGAGAATCTTGTCATTCACTTGATCAATCGAAAAAGGAGCAAGTCTCATCAACCAGCTGTCAGAATTGACTAACAAACTTATATTTTACTACAAGTATTCGCACTGACTGACATCATCTTCTATTTGCTGGCAGAGGCAGTCAAACTTTATCAAATATTTGCCAAGGACGGCTGAACGGTTTGTGATTAAAAACTGTCAAATATTTCAAGCATTTTTGAACAATGTAACAAAACGCCAAAAGGTTTTTGTAAACGTTAAATGTCCGATTTCAATATGAAAATATTCGCTTTGAGTTAAACGTCACACACGCTTGACACGAACCATTTGCTGATGGTTCTTCATATTGTCTTAAGAATTTTTACATCGTAATAATAACAGAATCGAGTGTCGACTTTAACGAAAGTTCACAATTGGGAAATTTGTATGGGAACCTATTGTTAAAGTATTTATTTGCTAAGACCCATTATCTCAGACAGTCTGACCGTAGCTTCGGTTAGTTGGACGTTTGGGCTAATTTTCTCTCGACCTTCTGAGAGCCCTTTTTAAAACCGGGAAGATCTTGCTCAGTGGCAGCACCCAGCTTGGTTTGCTGTCAACAGGGATCAACGATTTTATCTGTAAAACCCTGTGAAGTTATCATATTCCACTGTATCTATTCGACTGCTGCTTACTTTGATTTTCTGGTTGCAGAGCCATAACCCATTTTACAACCCCATTCTGACCCGTCCTTCGCTTCCTATATTCATGCCAAATTCACAATTGACACGCTAAAAGTACTGCCCTCTGTCTGCCAGTTGAGACACATGCGTGTTAACTGTCGCCAAAGAACAGTTTGAAGGTTATCTTCTCAAAATACCATTACAACAGCTCTAATTATACTTGTACAATCAACCGCACTGCGAAAATGACAAGAAAAAAAACCCTCATCACCACCACGCACGTTGCGTGACATATAAACTGTGGAAAAAATCAAAAAACCCAACAAAGCAGAAAAACCGCCCGTTTATCTCGCACTCCTGCACAAATGCTGCGTAGGCACAAACTCATCGCATGTCACATTTAGGAATTTCATTTTTATTGCCCAAAGCCCACCCTCCGCTTAACTGTGTTTATACAGCAATTAATTTCGTCCTTCACATGTGTCATAACAGGGCAAACACAGACGACATGTCGATTGAAGGTTATACGTACACCTTTAGAGTGTCCTCTTTCTAATTTTCATCAAATTAGGATGTTGCCCAGTCGGATAGTACCGCTTCATGAATTGCCAGGCACGGCACAGGAAATCACGAAGGCATTTAGGCAAACTCCTTCGATTGGTCCTGCTATCATTTCCGGTACGACAAACTCAGTGCGTCTGTTTGCAAAACATTTAATTTGTGTCCTTCTTCGAGGTGGTGGTGTGTGGGCCCATTCCAAATCCGATTGTTTATTATACGATACGAGTCCTTTGTGCTGCAGTACTTATGCAGACAATTGTCTGATCAATTAAAAATGTTGCCTGTATCGCTTGGTGCGTTGCCGGATTGCTTTCATAGTAATTTACGTTCCCAATTGGCCTTGGGACATAATTCATGGCAGTCGAGGTCTTTGTTGTGGCCTGCAGTGTGAGTGTGGGTGGATAGCAAGTTTCGGAATTTCCCCCCCATTGATTTTCGTGGTTTTTTTCCCCATTGTTTCGTTTAGTGTGTGCATAGCCGCTTCAAAGGCGAAATTATTAATTCCTAAGCCCTTTGGTGGGTCGAACACGAAAAGGGATGTAACTTTTCCTTGGATTATTTGACCTCCCTCCAAAGTTCTGCCTTGGTTTCCCTTTTTCACTTTTTCATGTCGGCTTTTGCATAATGGAAGACCTGCGTGCGATGGACCTATGGTATAAATTATCCAGTTTTTTTTTTGTTGTTGTGCGCCTGTGTGTGCCTGTGAAACCAATCGATTGGAAGTCATTGTATCTGCCGAACCAGCTTGTCCATTACTAATGTCCCGAAAGTCGGTGAGCACAAGAAGCTGAAAACAATGTCGCTGCACTTGTTCGCCACGGTCTACTGACTCGATGGAATGCTATTGCGCAATAGTTGTGTGGTGTGACACTTTTGAAAGAAGAAAGAAGAAAAAAAAACCAAAAACAAACAGAAACACATTGAAATGGGTTGCACTGCTGCAATGGTGATTAAGTGGCTTAATTTGCGGTCGGCTACTAGGCCCAGCACTCTGCGTACGCGCGCTCCATTGTCGAGAGGGGTCCACTCCGAAACTCCACTTCCAGCCGACGCAAGTATCATTTGTTGAATGAAAAAATTTCACGGCCAATGGTTTGACCAGTTTAATTTGTATTACATTTGCTTTCATTATTTTCCGTTTTCTTCTTGTTGTTGTTCTTCTTCTTCTTTGTCGTCTTCGTCTTCGCTTCGCTGTTCGTGTCTTGAATTACTTTTCGTAATGATGATGATGGTGGTGGCGCTGCTGGTGCATTAATGGGTGTGCCGGGTAATAGCCACCGGAAGTTATTACGATTGCAAATGGAGCTGCTTCAAGAGGCAGAGTGGGAGAGGAAAAATCCAATTGCATGGTGGTGAAATACGTCCTAATACCGTGCTTTCCCCAGAGGGAGAAGAGTATTGGCCGGAGAGTTTAAAGAAAAAGTCTTTTATTTATTTTTAACAGCTATTGACCCGCTGTCTTTAGCTGGGCTGCGATCAATAGTGTAGTTTTATTAATAACTTTAAGTATAGATCTGACCCGCTGTCTAATGCTCGGCTGCGATCGATCTGACTGATAATTCTACTCTGCCTTTCCTGCGCACAACCTTTGCCTTTTATACTATTCATTCTATATGACCCATCTCCTATCTTCCCCTTCCACGCATCATCGGTTTCCTTACCAATTACCATATGTGCATACGCGCTATTTTTAGGTATTGCTTAATTGTTTTCCGTTCCCATTTAAAAGTACCCAAATGACATCTTGGGTGTCATTTGCCTTACGCTGGTGTCAAGTGTCATCCATTCCAAAATTATTGTTATTCCCTGATACCACAACGTAGTATTCCTCCGATATGCAACCATTGCAGTTTTGCCATGTGTCGGCGTGCCGCTGTGCAATCGGATCGGAGTTGGGTTACGTGTGTATTGTATCGGGTAGGTATGCACTTGACTCATTGCGCTTGGGTGGCGTTTGGGTAAATGAAAAACAAAGCGAATGACCTATTAATAGCCGTGTGCTCTGGTAATGTGTTTTTGGTTAATGGAATGGATAGGTAGTGTGAAGGTGATGATTAGGGTAGGCCATGAGTAGGGTATGATTGTGCGGATCACAACATCCCACTCCCCTTAGAAAAAGAAAATTCTTACCTGAAGGGTTAGAATTTTCTGTAAGTAGGCTCAGATGTGAACAGGAAGGTGTTTACAACGTAAAGTTATTGCTTAATTTAAACATAATGTAATATTGCTGATTATTGAGAAAAGATTTTACAAAAATTTAATATTATTGCTTAGTTTATAAACTAACTACGAAATGAGATTTTACAAAAATTTAATATTATGTTTACAAACTAACGATAAAATATTATTGCATAGTTTACAAAATTATGAAATTATGAATTGCGTTTAATTTAAACATAATACAATATTGTTGATTATTGAGGAAAGGGTGTGCAAAATAATGATTGTAATGTAATATTATTTCTTAATTTAAATATAATGTAATATTGCTGGTTATTTCTTCTAGTTTTTTTTTTTTGTTATATTAATACTTAGCAAAAATATGAGGATTGCACCCTTGAAGAGGTTCGTGGTTCCTTTGTTTAAATATACTTTTATGTTATTGTGTTGGTCTTTGAAGAGGACCTGAGTATGCAATTCTGCAAATAATTTGTATAGGAATGGATTTTTTTGGGGAGTTGCGTCAGAAGGAGTTATATTGGGTGTATGGAAGTCGATAGTAGTCACTTCTGAGTCTTTCCCTGTTAAAATGTAGCTTTTAATGAAATAGTTAGACGTTAGTGGTTAATACCAGTTTTGGTTGAGTTTGGGCAGGAACTTGCGACGTATTCGGGATAGAATTTTTGATTTCGCTTAATGTTTTTGGTCTGGTAACCAGACGGTATATGAAAAATACTAGAATTATTAGAAGTATAACATATATTACCGTATAATGATGGACATTGTGCATATCTATAGATGTGATTTGTTTTTCTTCTGCGGTTTTTAATTGCCTTATTTGATTCGATACTGATTCTAATTCGTTTTCACTAGAAAATTTTATGAAAGCTATTTCATCTGTTTGGTTGGGATGTATATGTGTGTTATTTCCCAGAAAGTTAGAGATGCTGAGGGGTGGTATGTACGAATTATGTACGAAAGAAGATTTTTCGTTGTACGACCGAATTATTAGCTCTTTGGATTTTATGTAACAGTCACCTGTTATTTCTACCATTGCTGTGTTTTCTAATTTATATGTCGTTAGGTTATCATCACAAATCTCGTCAATTTCGTATTCGTTGATTGATGACACAAGCCATTTATTGCCTTGGGATAGTTGAACCCATATCGTTGATAGGTTTGTTTGTTTTAAGTTGCAAGAAATGGGAAAAATATTAACCTTGCGTAGTAAGTCTACTTCGCATAGGGAAAGTTTTGAATTTTTGTTAAATAAAGGGTGTGACATGGGGCAAAGGAATTGATCTTCTTGGACTTTACAATTGGCCAAGTCGTCCGTATCAAGACTGGAATAGTATTCTTTTTTGTAATCTATTAGTAAGTATTTTGCTGTTGGTTGTATAAAAATGAAGTTATTTTTGTAATTCGTTGGTAAAGGGATGGTTTTGTAAATATGATAATTTTCTATAAAAGGTAGCGGGATTTTCAGCTCGTATATAATTTTTTGGTTGCGTACAATGGCGCTCATTGTAGTAATGTGGTATAACGACAAGATATCATTGGTGACGATGGACGAGATTTTTAATCCGTTTTTTGAGCTCTTGTTTAATCTTTGCTACTGCTGTTTTGAGTTGACTTGGGGTAATTATTACTGGGTGGATTTTGCCATTTTTAACGTCAGTTACTAGGTCTATAATTTCGTTGACGGTGTTTTGGTATCTAATAATAATTAAAGTGATAAAGCTTGTTAGAGATTCTATTTCGGAAAAAATACTTCGTTCGTTGTCTACATTGGTTAGTGTGTTTATCATACTTTGTAATGTATTTAGTTTGGAGTTGACTTTAGCTAATTGGTTTCCTATAGATGTTTCGGAGTTATGAAATATGTTTGCTGTAGTCTCTAGTATCATTGTTTGATTTTTTAGTAAGGTAAGTAAGTGGTTTTCGTTTGTTTGTAATTTTTTTATCTGTTTCTCGTAGAAGGTTGCGTCTTCGTTATCTAGGGTGCCAAATAATGATTTGCTCAGCATACCAACTGCGTTAATCAAACCTCGTTTCTGTCTACTGTTAGTATTTAGGAGTTCGTATTTGTTGGTTATGTCTACCATTAAGTGATTCAATTCGCTTGTGGCGCTGTTGCATAGGATGTCGCAACTTGCCTTTCCCTGCATCTGTGAACATAGATTATTGATTTCTAGTACGTACTGGTGAACATGGTCTAATTCTTTTGTTAGCTTTTGTAGATCATAATATACTATTAGTTTCCATTCTGTTGAATATAGTTCCGCTTTCCCGATCTGCTCGAAGTAGATCCCCGGATTATCCCGTATAGGGGTTAACTGAAGCAGTCCATTTATCAGTGGGATTAACCCTATTAGTAAGGTTATTGATTGCATGATCTGGAAAGATTTTATTGATGTACTCCAAACCCTTTTTTTTTTTTTTTTTTTTTTTTGTGTGTGCAATGTGTGTGTGTGTGAGGACAAGTAAAACCCTTGTTTAAGAAGGAGAAGGAAAAAAATTTTTCTTTTTTTTTTTTTTTTTTATTGTAGCCTAATGTCTCAATGGTTCCCATATTACTGTGTCGGATGACTCATAGCCCTCATAGCCTGATGCGTCGTCGTCGTCGTCGTAATCGGTTTGGTGTGGCGGACTACGCTGGATGGGGTTGTAACGTTGTGGGAGCGGACCTTTTAACACGTAGGTGGGACAGAAGTTTAGTTCGAAGTCTTCCCCAAATATCCCAAAACTTATTGTATCCCCGAAATGGAGCTCCTTTATGATTTCGGGTGTGAGTCTTATTCCATTAATATAGGTTCCACGGGAGTAATGGTAGTCAGCTATGTGCACCTTTTGATCGTTGAGATCTACGTGAATCGCCGATTGGCTGGGAGACACAAGTGGGGTATCTAGTTCTATGTTATTTGGGTATCCCCTGCCTATTCTAGTAGTTCCACGGCGCAAGTGTAGTTCCTTTTGCGTTACTACGTTGTATAGTTTCCATTCCGAATCGGGCGTGTAGTGTATCGACTCCATATCTTTAAGAGAACAACCGTAGGGAGAGGTTAGGTTGGTGACCTTACAAGTGTGAAGTATTCTTTGAGTTTTTGGATTAATTGGGGGAAGAGGGATGAGTGTTTGTCATTCCAAGAAGGGTCTTAGGTCGTTGTTGTGTATGATTTTCGTTTTATTCTTAATTTTGATGAGTGTATTCTCATCTGAAATAATGTCTGCAACTTCGTATGGTCCGTTCCATAGAGTGGAGAACTTATTTTGTCTGGTGTGATTTTTCATCAGTACTTTGTCGCCTATAGTAAATTGTTTGCCATTCGTTGTATGTGCGTCGTAATGACCTTTGGAGATGAGTTTTTTTTTGTTTAGATTTTCACGGGCGATTTGATAACCGTGCTGAAGACGAGCTTTCAATTCATTACAATAGTTTTCGTAATTGTAGTTCGTTTGAGGATTTTGTTCTAAAATTCTGGGTATTTTTGCAGGGTATCCATACAGTAGTTCGTGAGGGGTATAACCAGTACTACTATGTGTGGTTGTATTAAATACGAAGATTGCGTATGGTACCCAGGTGTCCCAAGAGAGGGGGTCCTTGTTGACGTAATGTCGAAGATATTCCGCTAGGGTACGATGACTGCGCTCGAGTGCTCCATTAGTTTGAGGATGGTAAGGAGTAGTTTGAAGCTTTCTTATTTTCAAGAGCTTGCAAACCTCCTTGAATAGTTGGCTCAGGAAGTTGGTACCTTGATCGGTAAGAAGAGACTCTGGAAATCCAAAGCGGCATAAAATTTTTTCCACAAATGCTCTTGCTACAGTAGAAGCTTCAGCATTTTGGAGTGGTACGGCCTCCGTGAATTTTGTCAGATCGTCTTGAAATGTGAGCAAGAATTTATTATTTTCGTAGCTAACAGGTAAAGGTCCGACTATGTCGAGGGCCACTCGTTCGAAAGGATTGGAGCTTGTTGTTGTTATTTTCATTGGGATTTTTGGGTTTTTGGGTAACTTGTTCTGCTGACAGGATTCGCAGTTGAGTACGTACATTTTTATGTCGTGATTCATGGTTGTCCAGAAATATTTTTGCTTAATTTTCTTGAGGGTGCGTGTTATCCCTTGGTGACCTCCGAAAGGAGAATCGTGGTAGTCGGATAGTACTTTAGTAATATCTTCATTATTGTCTAGGAAAATCCGGTTGTCAGAAAAAAGATAGATGTCTATGTGTTGTGTGTGAAAAACGTCTTCTATGAGCTTTTTCAAAGTGAACTTGCATTGGTTATCTAAGGGTGGTAGTGCAATTGCAATTGATTCTTCATTATTGTGGAGGGTTTTAATGGATTCAAGGCATGCTTTGATTGTCGCTTGATCTCTGGGAGTTCTAATTGGAATAGGTAGGGTAGTTACGCAAAGTGTTTCGTTATTATTTTGTGGAAAATTGGCAAGTTTTCCGATTTCTGGTTTAGTGAAGTGAGGGATTTGTTTTTGTAAATCTTTTTCGTCTGGGGATTCTACTAGTGGTAAAATTATGGTTTTGAATCTAGTGAGTTTAGTTGACTGAATCTTCCCTTCTTTTTCATGCAAGTTAAAGCTAGAGAGAACCTGTATACTATCATTAGAGTTATCTGTGGATACTTTTGTTTTTGCTTGGTTACGAGTTGTTACGAGTACTTTTGTGTCGTCGTTGATTCGTACTCGACTAAGCGCATCAGCGATTACATTGTTTTTGCCTGCTTTATGTATGATTTTAAAGTCGTATTCTTCCATTAGAATTCGCCAGCGCAATAGCCGTGAGGTGGGGTTTTTCTGACCTATTAACCATACAAGGTTATTATGGTCGGTAAAAATGGTAAATTTCCTTCCGTAGATATATGGTCTGAATTGTTTTAACGCGTATGTGATTGCTAGCAATTCCTTTTCGGAAGTGGTGTAACGGGTTTCTGCCTCGTTCAGTGTCCGACTGGCAAAAGAGATTGGCTTGTCTTCACCTATCGGACCTTGGGAGAGGACCGCTCCTAGTGCCATGTCGCTAGCATCAGTTGTAACGATGAATTCTTTGCTGAAATCGGGGTAAGATAGGATGGGGGGTTGAATGATTCTTTCTTTCAAAGCCCTGAATGATTCGTCGCAGAAGGCATCCCACTTAAATTCGACATCCTTCTTTAGGAGTTTTGTTAGAGGTTTTGCTAATTTTGCGAAATTGGGAACGAACTTACGATAGTATCCAACAAATCCAAGAAATGACTTAACGTCTTTTGGCTTTTTTGGTACTGGGAAGGTTTTTACTGACTTAATTTTTTCTGGGTCAGGTTTTATCCCGTCTTCGGTAATAATGTGACCTAAGTAAATTAATTCCTTTTTTAAAAAATTGCATTTGTCGGGTTGTAATTTAAGATTGTACTTTCGCAGTCGTTCAAAAATAGTAGTAAGTTTCTTATTGTGGTCTTTCAGATCGTAACCGTATATAACGATGTCGTCTATATACACAAAACATTCAAGTCCCTGTAAACCCATTAGTACGTTATTCATGAGTCGTTGAAACGTCGCGGGTGCATTTTTTAAACCAAATGGCATTCGATTGTACTCGTAATGACCAAATGGTGTGCTAAATGCAGTTTTCTGTTTATCACTGTCGTCCATAAGTATCTGATGGAAACCTTTTGCCAAGTCTAGGGTGCTGAAGTACTTAGAATTGCCTAGTTGGTCAAAAATGTCCGTGATATTAGGTAAGGGGTATGCGTCTCCTACTGTTAGCTCATTAAGTTTTCTGAAGTCGATTACCACTCTCCACTGTTTAGTTCCGTCCTTACTTGTTTTCTTCGGGACTAATAGTAATGGGGAATTCCACGGGCTAGAACTTGGTTGGACTAGACCATCTTGTAACATTTCGGCGACTTGTTTGTTTATTTCGGTTCTTTGGCTTTCGGGAAGGCGGTATGGCTTCGTGAATAGTGGGGGTTGGTTTGCTTCTGTAATTATGTTGTGCCGTATGGCGTTAGTGTATGTGAGGTGATCACCCTCAATGAAAAATAAATCATTGTATTCTCTACAAATGTTGGTTATCGCTTCTTTTTCTTCGAGATTACAATGCTCGAGCTCTAGGACGGCTTCTAATTTCTTTAGTCTGTGTTTTACAGGATCTTTTAGTCTGTTTGCTTCCACTATGTCGAAATCATCTAGTCTATCCCATTCTAGGTTGAGTTCTCCGATGTTTATTCTTTGCTCAGTTTCCAATGTGTTCATTACTAATATTTTTACTCCTGAGTCGCTGGGTCTGGCCAAAGTTTCGCCCACGTATAAACCTGGCATGATTTGTCTCTTTTGTATGATAATATCTCCAAATGTGGACTCGTATTTATCATTTATCGGAACGTTCAATACCTGTTGGCTTCGGGGTTGAATGATAATTTCACTTTGATCATTCATGGGTGTTAGTTCGAGATTAGATTTTTCAATCCACGTGCCCGTGGGCAATTCCTCGTAAGGAATGACTGTTATTTTATCTAAATTCTCGAAATTATTATTGTTTAAATTATTATTGTTCTTGAAATCAGTCTTACTGTCTGCTAATCCTTTCGAATGATTAGTCTTACTGGCTGCTTGACTGATTATATGTTGCTCATTGACTATTCCCGAGTCTTTTATTACCGCAGTCTTATTTTCTGCTGAAGTTCTTTTGTCCTCAGTCTTACGTTGTGCTGGGTTTATTTTAGGGTTTACCTCAGTCTTACTTTTTGCTATGGTTTCTTTTACCATAGTCTTACTTTCTGCTGGGTTTATTTTAGTTAAACTAGGGATAGTGCTGAGTACGTCTCCTAAGCTACTGATTGTGACTGTAGGATAACTATGTAGGAAAGGATATATCTTTAAAAAATTGTGGGCGTAACTGATTTCGCAGGAGTATTTTTTCAGGAAATCGTTGCCGATAATTCCGTCAAAATTAAAATTCGTACTTCCGTTGAGGATATGGAAAGGGTGTTTGACCGTTATTATGTCGTTTCCTGATCCGAAATGAAAGGTTTCGATGGTAAGATTAGTAGACATGACCTTATCTCCACTCATGGTAGATATAATCATGTCGCCAGCGTTATTACTTGTAGGTAGGTTGCTCGGATTTTTGATTATACTTATCTCTGAACCTGTGTCAATAATCATATTACGCAACCTCCCATTTTCGGATGGAATCCTTATCATTACTAAGTCGTCATTAGGGAGAAGCTCAATAGAAAGGGACGTGACAATTTTTAATTCGTCCTCTGGTGGACCTCGGCTTGTACTATCTGTCGAGAGGAAAGGCCATTGTCCTCTCGACAGTGGTCGTTTTCCGACGAGCTTGCTGGCTGTATGCTTGTAGGCGGGATGTGGTGATAATTCACTTGCCTTCGTGTACTCTTGTTGCCGTTATTTGTATTATTCGGGTTGTGTTGTCGGGGATTATGTGTGTTCGGTTGTTCCGAGTTTTGCATTTGGAGGTGCGATTGACGGAGGCGGCACTCTTTTAAGGAGTGGTTCCGTTTGTTACAGTAGTTACATATTATTAACTGTACCTCCTTTTTTATCTGGTTGGTGTTGAAACTGGGGATTGACTTGTTTCGGTAACAAGTTTGCTCAGTATGCCCTGGTATGCCGCAGTTTTGGCAAGTGGGTCTTAATCTGGGAGGAAGTCGAGGGGAGCTTGAATTGGGAGTTTGGCTAGAGGCGGAGCGCTCTAAGCGCGAAGAATGGTTGTCGGCATAAGCGATGGCTTTTTTGAGATCTGTCTCACCATGTGCCTGGACCACTAGCTTCAGGTTGGTATCTTTTAGACCATCCTCAAAGGCTTGTATAGCTAATTTTTCGTTTTCGTTGTTTAGGAAAGTCCTAACAGCGTTCTCATTTATGCTAGTAAAGGTGGCGGCTTTGAGTGAGGTGTGGAGTTTGTTTATTCTTTCGCCAAATTCTTTAACGGTTTCCCTCTGTCTTTGTTTGGCCGTAAGAAGTTCGTTCTGGGCAGATGCCCTTGACTTGGTTTCCCTATACTCGGCCTCAAGAGTTTGTTTCAACCCTGACCATGTATTAATCACATTATATTGTGTTAATTCGAGGGCGGGACCTCGGAGTCGAGTTTTTACAATGCTTAAGAACATTGACTGCTCATTTTCCCTAGCAGAAGAGAAAATGAGGTCTCCGCAGGAGATAAATTGTGTTAACTCGCTCGGGTTTCCGTCAAATATAGGAACGATATTTAAGATATCGCCCACACTGACTTTAAGGTCCATCGGAGTGGTCATATGGGTAGATATTGGAGGAGGGGAGTAGTAGTGAAATGGTAGAGACTCGAAAAGTTCTACTATCGCTCGTTTTTGTCGGGTAAGAATAGTGGTGGATGGTGTAGGGGTGTAAAAATAGGATAAAAAAAAATTTTCTTTAAAATACCTTAATTATCACCTAATTGGCTGCTGCAGATGATTCCTGGTTGCTCCTTCACTGCTTCACTGCTGCGCTGTTTCACTGCTTTGCTGTTTCACTGCTTCGCTGCTTCAGTCTTTGCTTGATGCCAGGCAGGCTTCACGCCCTAAAGCTGCAGTTACAGCCTGGTCTTTTTCGCTGCTCAGATTTGGCCTCCGCGTCCCTTTTTTGGGAGTTCGCCAGGACTTACGGTTATGAGACTTTTTTTTTTACTGACACTATCACTAACTGGTGTATGCCCCAGTAACGCCTTAAAAATCTTTTAAGATTTGGTTTTTGGTTGGTAGTTGGGACCTTTATTAGGTTATCCCACCGCTGCCACCATGAAATACGTCCTAATACCGTGCTTTCCCCAGAGGGAGAAGAGTATTGGCCGGAGAGTTTAAAGAAAAAGTCTTTTATTTATTTTTAACAGCTATTGACCCGCTGTCTTTAGCTGGGCTGCGATCAATAGTGTAGTTTTATTAATAACTTTAAGTATAGATCTGACCCGCTGTCTAATGCTCGGCTGCGATCGATCTGACTGATAATTCTACTCTGCCTTTCCTGCGCACAACCTTTGCCTTTTATACTATTCATTCTATATGACCCATCTCCTATCTTCCCCTTCCACGCATCATCGGTTTCCTTACCAATTACCATATGTGCATACGCGCTATTTTTAGGTATTGCTTAATTGTTTTCCGTTCCCATTTAAAAGTACCCAAATGACATCTTGGGTGTCATTTGCCTTACGCTGGTGTCAAGTGTCATCCATTCCAAAATTATTGTTATTCCCTGATACCACAACGTAGTATTCCTCCGATATGCAACCATTGCAGTTTTGCCATGTGTCGGCGTGCCGCTGTGCAATCGGATCGGAGTTGGGTTACGTGTGTATTGTATCGGGTAGGTATGCACTTGACTCATTGCGCTTGGGTGGCGTTTGGGTAAATGAAAAACAAAGCGAATGACCTATTAATAGCCGTGTGCTCTGGTAATGTGTTTTTGGTTAATGGAATGGATAGGTAGTGTGAAGGTGATGATTAGGGTAGGCCATGAGTAGGGTATGATTGTGCGGATCACAACAGTGGACTTTTTCCTTTGGTATCTTCTCCTCCATGGAATTTACACTGAACACGTTTCGCCATTACTTCTGGGGCCTTACAACTATACAACCTCTTTGACTTGATAATCGTCAAGAGCGGCGCTGCTCTGGGCAATTTACGTCGCTAATTGGTTTTTAAGCAGATCAAAGTTCAAGATGTCTCTATACGAATAAATTGTGTTTCGAAAGAAATTCATTGGTTGGGTATATTTTGCGGCTCATAAATCCAAGATGTGGATGATAATGGGTTTGGTGTTTAAAAACCCATAACATTGCACCTCACAAGTGTTGCGGAAGATGTGTACAGTTTCACCAGCTAAATTTATATTTATTTCTTATACCAGTCTTTAAGTAATTTTTGAATTTGTTGTCTTTTCTTTCAGGTATGTACGAGCACCTTCATATTTGTTTACAATGGAAGACAGCTTTTCGATGGTGAATATTAAATTTTATTTGAAAACGATTTTGTGCAAGCCAACGTGCACACAGGATGCAGGATGAGTTCTCGCAGGTAATAAAGGGTCTTTCATTTCGGACTTGACAACTTCTTTTTTAAATAGAATGCAAACTACTTGAGATAAATCAAAAAAAAAAATGTATTGACTTGAATTACTATCAAGACATTTATGAATGGAATTCCACTTCGTTCATATGTACACCACGGGAACGTAATTTTCTATGACTCGGCTGCACATTTCGACCGATACGGCCGCTATTTCTCGTTCAATATTGGCTCTGAGCTCCTCTAACTTCGCCGGCTTGTTGGCATGAACCAATGATTTAATGTGGCCCCATAAAAAAAAGTCTAGAGGCGGTAAATCACACGATCACGGCGGCCAATAGACGGGTCCCTTTCTCGAGATAACACGTTCACCGAACTGAGACTTCCATAACTCGATTGTTGCACCCGCTGTGTGGCTTGTGGCACCGTCTGGCAACGGTGACGGTCATTTTCATCTACGGAAAAAAAAAACGGCCCAGTGCCGCCACCGGCATGAAAACCGCACCAAACTGTATTTTTTTGCGGATGAAGTTCTGTTTTATGAAGCACATGAGTTCTCACCTGTCCAGTAACGCATATTTCGCTTATTGAAGAAGTCGTTTAACCAAAAATGTGCTTCATTTCATTACGGCCGAAAATTGGCGTTAACTGTCTTAAATTTCGGTAGCAAATTTTAATTATATTTGTAAACGTTGTCCCTTTGTGTACTTCACCATGAGAAAAATGTTAATTTTACTGAATATTTTGACATTGTCAGTTCGGTAATCGGTTTAAGGGTGCTTTCACACTGAGAGTTTGAAGTTGTCAAATCGCTACTGAAAGACCCTTTATAACTTTTTTCGTGGAAATTTGCAAAAAAAAACATTCTTTTTACAAAGAGGGTTCGCTGGTGTTGCCATAAGAATATTTGGAAAAATCTGCAATTATGACAATAAAAATGCAGACTATAAAAATAAACAAAAGAAAAAAAAATAGTTGAATACGAAAATAGCATACAGCAAAACAAGTGTACAAAAAGTGTTGAAAATACTTTTTTAAAATGAACAAAAGTTTTTATTTCGAACTACAGAAAAAATCTGAAGCACAGATTTCTGAATATTTGTGGTTTGGTAAAAGTCTGCAGCTAGGTTGAAAATCTGCAAAATGCTGACAAATCTGCATTTATGGCAACGCTGTGTGAGGGGTCACAATACATATACTGTGCTTTATGTAAAGTCAAGTGCGAAAAGTGATTTCTATTTTGATCAGACATTGCCTTTTACAAACAAATATTTTAGCAAAAATCTTTAAATGCTGGAAGCTGGACAAGAGTATATTTTTGTTGTTTGACATTTACAGAGCGCAACAGCCGGCCTTGGCCATTTCGGTGAGAAGATTTTCTTAAGCGCCCTTTTTTTATGCGGGTTATACTATTTTTTTGTTTTTTTTTTTGCAACGCAAAATGCTTGTACGCATGATGGAACGGATAGTTTTACTTTTGAAGCTTTTCCAAAGGAACTACTTTCAAACTGGTTTGATCGCAACAAAAATATTAGTCGGCTTCCAAGTCCGACACTAAAACTAGAGTATTTGATCAAAACCAAGAGCCTTTTTAACTGTGTAAGGATATTGCTTCCTTACGAGCCACAGCTTGTGACTTTGACCAGAGAAGGCGTTAGCTACTATGCAAAAGGGCGGTTCATCCCTATCGTCCACCGACACTAGTGATCCAAGTCAACTCAGCAACAACATATACATACAAGGGCGAACTTTTTGTTTTATCGGGTGCCTATTTTATGGTAAGGAGTCTCAGAAGACCGCCCGCATTCATCAACCTTAAAACCGCCGCTAATCATTGATATGAGGTGTCAAAATTTAACTAAATCTAGTGTTGTTGAAAATTTGCCATCATAAAAATCGTCCAACAAGAGTTATCCCGACTTTGTTTTGCATCAATTTTGAAATAACTTTCAAATGGGAGACCCTTACCTTAACTTGCTTAGAGGCGGGAGTGGTGGTGCCTGGGAACTTGTTTCCCATTGAAAGTCGGTTCAAAGGCGACGAGATGGGTTCTTCCACTGTTTAGTGCCTTTGAGTTTGATTCAAAGTCTGTGGCCCAAAGTGATCATCCATTCTCTACAGTCATAGATTCAATAAGATTTTTAGCTGGATTTATGGGTCTTTAAACAGTTTGATTTTACTCTCAAAACGGCCTAGAATACTTCAAAGACTTCATTGTTTAGGGTAATAGAACATCATTGGGATGAAAAATTCCCTTAAAAGAATCACCTCTGCCTTTCGGGAAAAGCGCCTAGTATACAGGGTGTCACGCTTTGATTTTCAGTCACTCCTGCAACTGAAACATGGGTCGCTTTCTTGCTGTTGCATTTTACAGTGTGTTCGAGATGATACAAATGTCCCCATAGTCTACCGTATGGTCGGTAAGTTTTCGACGCAGAATAATGCAAAACCTAAGTATCTAATGTTCACTGCGCACCTCTCGCTAATGTCTGACAAGCATCTGGGAATATAACTGTCATGAAAGAACTTCTCAATTGGCCGTTTGGGGTCGGCATAAAATTGTAGATCCCTTCCATTCGTCCCAAAAGTAAAAACTCACACACGTGGCGCCAACTACTTTCTTTTCTTTTTAAGTGACTAATGTAATACCGCACCGACAAATTAGGGAGTGGCCCAAGACATCAAATACGAACTTTTTAGATAAATGCGGATTTTTTTGTTCACAAGTTTAGCTCTCGTCCGACGAGCATCCGAGAGTGCAACTGCCCTAAGAAAGTTTACAAATTCACCCGTCCAATTTTATATATAAATTGAAAGCGCCTTCCATTCGTCCCGAAAATAGGTTTTAAGAAAGGCTGTTTGTCTGTGAGCTGATTTTGCCGCAAGGCTGGTGGTTGAGCATGTTGCTCCGACAAGGATTATATTTGCCAATAAAGCCAAACCCTCGTGGCTGCTTTGCCGTTTGCTGTCATTACCTTCATGGGCTTCCGAGCTGCACCTCAGAAAAAGTCTGCATTTACCAATATTTTGCAAGGGTCGACAAACTGATCGCCAGAGCGTCTTTCATTCGATTTTCTTTCGATAACACGAGAAACTCGGCGCTACACATAACATAATGCGGTAAATTAGACTTAGCTCAGTTTAAAGCTTCTAGCTAAATATGCATTTCAGGTTTTTCTTTTAAATTCCGTATAATTTTACGAACGACAGGAGAAAAGTACTTTGCTTTCTTCTTACAGCCTTATGTCAAAGCATCTACCTATCGATTTGCATGACGTCAAACGTCATGTCAAGTCTGTTGCTGTATATAATAAGCAGAGTCAATCAAAGTTTTTCATAATTGTTTTAACACGAACGCCAATAAAACCAATTATTTTTATAATGTTGCGGAAAGGTCGTACTTTTTTTAAAATAAGAAAGTTTTCTAGCGCTTTAAAAACAGTCCTGAGATGACGCGACTAGATAACCAAAAAATTCCCCTACTGCCATCTTTGACACCATGTGTCAATTGTGCAAAGTAGACAACGCACATCTGTCAAACATAGCCCCCCGGCATCAATCCCAATCTCGTACACTTCCCTTCAGCGAAAGCAACTTATTGATTTTCAATCAATACATGCCTTTATTACTTTCCAAACAAACAAATATATGTATAATAGAACCATCAATAAAGTCAACAAAAATGCCCTCCTTAATATCGACGCCGCAAGGACTACGACCTCTACGGTTATAGTCGTGCTGTCGCGCTACCTACTTTACATTCCATTAAACATACAAAAAGCAGTGAAACCACTATCCCTACCTGCTGGAAGACTCCCCAGAGCCCCTATCCATACACATATATACTGTTAGTATCTTACCTCCCCCAGGGAAAATTCAATTTTCAACAGGAAAACATCCGGAAAAAGACGCACGTTCTGCAGAACTTTGGCAAAAAATAAATTATATTGGACAAAAAAAAAAAGAAACAACAACTTTAAAACAATAAAAGGGATATTCCAGGATAACGCCCACTGTTCGCTGTCACTCCGAAATGAAAATGACAATTTCACCTCGTTTCCACCGGAAACGAAAAGCCATTTCACTCGTCAAGGATAATTTCAGCTGCAGATACCTAGACGAAGCAAGTGCACATGCAAAGAAGTAAGTAAATAAATAACAAAAGTCGACAAAAATATAAATATAAACGGCGACAGGAAACTTTTGCGCACACACACACTCACACTCAGCAAGTGACGGAAGCGAAAAACGAAGCAAAGCGAAATGTTCGCAATTGATTTGGTAGGATAAACAGAATGCGAGGCAAGACGCCGCCGCCGCCGCTTCCATCAACAAGCTATCGGTGTCCCGCCCTTCTTAGACCAGTCTTATCGTCGCATCTGTAGTCTCGTACAGATATTTTGTCTTTGTGATTCAATCGCTTTGCCCGAGTGAATATTTTAATCTCTATGCAGTCAACAGCAGGATAACAAGAAGTTACTGCCACAGCAGTCGGAATGGCTAAAGTTCCACAAATAAATCCGTGGGGTATTTATTTATTGGGGAAAACTGCGGTTGTATTCGACAAGAGGCGATGAAGCATATTCCTACTGTTCGTTCGCAGCGCGCAAACGATGTTGATGAAGTTCATGAGTGATTAGGAAAAGTTTTCTAATATGCAGGTCGATGGATGTTCCCCCAAAGGGCGGACACTTTTATTTTTTTGGTTGGAAGTCGTTCGACATAGAGTGACAGTTCGGAAAGTAGGGAACAATCTTGTGTGATTCTGACACAACGAAACAGAACAATAACAAACTTGGTCTCTATAAAATTTGAGGTTATATCAAAGGGGGAGGCTCAGGTGTGACAGGCGTAACTATGAAGGGACGACTTCTGCAGTCGCATGTTCGAATGCAAATTGCTGCATTATTTGCACCAATCTATACCCTAAGTCTTACTTTTAAGTCTTATTTGTTGGAACTACCTAGCGAAGGACTTAGGTCGATTCAATCGTGTACAGCAATTTATTTACAATTTTTAAAAATACACTGAAAATTTGAAATTGAACGCGTACAAGCTGCAAATGCTTTTGCCTCAGTGGTCCATTGAAGCTGTCTTAAAATCTCCCTATGAAACTCAAAGTTTTGGCTTTCCATTAAGTTTGAAGTTGTTGCCCTCAAATCGCCCTACAATCCTCAAGTTGTTGAGACAGCCGTGCTGACGCCTGCAAGATCGGACAATGAATAAAGATAACATTGGTAGGGAACTGTCTGCCTTGACGTGTGGGCAATGTCGGGCGCAAGAACCTAAAGCCAATAATTGTGGGCTCTGACTGAAAAGGAAACAATTGCCTACTGCTCGAAAACAAAAATATAATAAGACGCTTGTCCCACAGAATTGAACTCATCTTAGGATGATCTACCCGCTAAAAGACAATTGTGTCTCCTCAGGGTACAATAGTCAAAAAAACTCTTAGCCACCATCAACGTCCAGAAAAACGATCAGCTATCTTGGCAAAAGGAAGCGAAGGCGACAACAACTAACCCAACCGAGTAGTTCTCTGCCTCAAACTCTATCCACAGAAGCTACATTCAATCAAGAGTAAATCCAGGGTCGGAAAACTGTAAGGCAACACGTAAAAACGTTTTCGCATGCACGAGCGATTTACTTCTGCAACTTAGAGCAAATAATTCGTGCGCACGAAAACGTTTCACCTTACAGAATTTGACCCCAGACTTCAAAACGATACTTAAGGGTTTTCCAATAACAGTTGTTATTTTGGTATTCAAAGAAAAATGCCATTTTTTGAGATAAATGATCGGATGTTTATTTCATAATAAAGAGGAATATATGCCGTTAATAATGAAAAACAATATCAGCCAAATGGCCACCACGAGCACGCTTACAGGACCATATCCTTTTCATGAAATCTTCCATAACCAAATCGCGAAGTGGCTGCCCTATGTCCTCGAAAGCCTCACGAATTTTATCTTTGAGGTCTTGAATCGACGCTGGGCTGTTGGCGTAGACCTTATCTTTCACGTGGCCCCAAATGAACAAGTCGCAAGGTGTTAAATCACAAGATCTCGGTGGCCAATTGTGATCACTTCTTCGAGAGATAACACGTTCCGGAAACTTTTCCCGTAAAAGATCAATGGTTTCGTTGCTTGTGTTTTTACACCATTTTTGTAGTGAATTTTAATAATTTCAATGCGTTCTTGAAGCGTGTATCGTTCCATTTTTAGTAATGGCGTAGTTTCTACTTGTCAAATGTCAAAGAATAAAAGCTTCAAAAGTGACAGCTACCGAAATAGCGGGTCATTCACAATAACACCTCTTATTGGAAAACCCTTTACATCCTTCGTTAGTGTGCTTCATAATCAGGGATTCCATTTTCCCCGCTCCTTTTAAAACACTTGCAATCATATAAATGTTTCTATCGACTCTTTAAATGTTAACTATTTTTAAAGACTCCGAGTAGTGACCGTAGCGACAATTTCTCGTTCCGTGGACTCGTCCAATGATCAGTGTCAATTGCAGAAACAGCAAACTTTTATTCGTTTTAATGTTGCAAAATTAATTTTTGAAATATTGTTGCGGTGACTACAACATTCAAACTTTGTTTGGAAACAAACAAATACTGTGTTTGGAAAAAATCAAAGCGCCGTACTAATAACAAATTTAAGTCACGACTTTAAATTTAGGAAGCTAACAATTGCGAAATTTGTTTGGAAAATATAGCCACTGTGAGCTACTAGAATTTAGAATTGAAACTATAAATGTTTATTGGTACGACCCAATCTCTCTGTTTTGACTCACAGTTGTTTTGAATAAGTCCGCCAGTTCATTATCTCACCCCTTAAACTGAAAACTTCAATTCATTCATTTCGGGTGGAAAAAAATTACCATGAACCGTTTTTTTTGTTGCCGCCAGGTGGCTCTGGGTATCATTTCGATCTAGTTTTTCACATACAACTCATCAAGATCAGTCTTGTATTCACTGTGCCACTACTGCCACCCCTGCAACTAAAACTGTGGTGTGCCTCAGGGTTCCACTTTGGCACCCATACTCTACGAACCTCTAAAACAATCCCATTTGACTGGACCACCATGCCAATTACAAATTTCTCGTTCGATTACTTGCAACCAAGAACAGAAACTAATTGATTCCCAAACAATTTATATGTGGAAGAGGACAAAACTTTAAATATCATTCCTCGCGCGAACCTGCTTGTATTGGGATTCTTTAATGGAGCAGAAAATCAATCTCGTTTCGTATTTCAAATAAACAAACTCCACAAATTTTATTATCTTGATGATTGTCAACGTACCCTCATCTACGTTATCAGGTTGCTTTCTCTCCGCACACACGGGACAAGGATTCATTACATTTGGTTTTCCTTCCCAGTGATACATACATGTATCTCCTCTGTGGGTTTTTAGTGTCTCCTGGTCTCGTGACATATGGAAGGATATATGGGTTTGTGTTCGTTTGTAGTTTCTTTCCTCTATATCACACTTTTTTTCAATTTCGTTAAACACAACACGAACACATGACCAGGAAGGAGATGGAATCAAGCAAGGAAACTCGTAAAAATAAAAGTATTTGTAGAATTTTACCCCACATCCCCGGATCATCTTAGTCATAGTCGTCACCCTAAATATTACTTTCTTGATGGGGTTTTCCTTTTTGTTTTAATAAAAAAAAGGACAATGATGAGGTAATAGATTGGGAGGGGTACACAAATGGAATTCATTGTCGGGCATTCACAGCGAAAGGATTAAAAATAAATTATGTTTCTGTTTCTTTGGAGTGGAAAAAGAAGAAGGATAATTGATTATTCCAGGCCTAGTGTCTGAATGCATGAAAAAATCTTGAGTTGGGAACAGCAAATAAACGTGCGCCCTTCCCGTTTCCGATTGTGGTTCATTGGTGAAAGAAGTTGCGAATACGACTTCAAGTGTAATTATCTCTCTCGGAAGCAATGAAGTAACACCGCACATCTGGTTCGTCTTCGTCCTGCGTCTCATCGAGTATCAATCGATGATGTGAAGCCACAAAAGTAACTAACACAATCTTCAAACCCAGCACAGGATGTGCATAATACATTGGCGCAGATGATAAACTCTACTTCGAACGACAACCAACAGCAAGCATAGAAGAACTTTGTTAACATTGCGTGTGTATCCTTTTGAAAATTACTGCAGGCATTCTTTCCTAACACCAACCGCATCATGGTACATAATTTTCATTCTCTTCAACGAAGTCGTGTCTCCTGCGTCTGGTGGGTGATGATGACGATGATGATGATGATGATGATGGATGAAAAGGAAGCTTTTCACCCGATACAATCAACCGGAAATAACTTGAACCACCCACCCACAAGACCGCATCAAACCGTCTTAATGTCTATTCAATACGTACTCGTACCTCCATTCTCTTTCCGTTTACATACAAAGGCGCGCACACACACACACACACATACCCAAACAATCGGAGTAGGTGTTGTATACAATCTACAATATGACGAGCATTCATCCTTCGGAGGGATGGTTAATGAACTTCCCTGGCAATGGTTCCTTGTGTCTTCGTTTTGTTTGATAGCATCTTGGTGTGGTTTTTGAAGAATTTGGTAGTTTTCTTCTCTGCACCTAGGGTCCTTTGTCCATTTGTTAGATGTTCTAATGTAGAACTTTTGTTCGCCACGAGTTTCCTTTTGTGCAATTTTTCTTTTTTACGTTTCTTTATTAGAATCGTAAAATGTTTCCAAGTTGGGCTGCGCTCAGTTGGAGGTGACAGATGACAGTGTGCCCCCACCTGAAAGTCGGGGTTAATGAACACATTTAAATTGGAAAAGTTTAATGACAGCCAGAAGGCGGAAAAATAATGAAAGGACATTCATAAGTATCATTCGTTAAAAATTTTGCGTTCTCGGCGAGTTTTTACAGTGCAAAATGAGATATGTAATGATGTCGAAAAAAATAAGTTCTAAAAATAAGTCAAGCATGTAATGGAAATGACATTTGTCGCACACTGTCGTCGTTCTTTTGTCCGCAGAAGGTATACAACAGGCTGAAAAAATGGCGTGATACGAGGTCACAAGTTGTGTCCTTCAAGTGGCAACAAGAGTCAACTGCGATGAAAGAGTGCATAAGTATCGTATTGTGAATAATTGGGGCCTAAGTCGACCCAAAAGTCTGACGTAGGGACGAACGAAATTACACGATGGCATGATGGTTCATAGTTGATCGGTTTGTCTTTAAAAATCTGGCATATTCGAGCTCCCAAGAATTTCTGTCTAATTGAATGCGAATACTTTGGGAGGGATGACATTTTGTGAACTTATAGTGAATTCAGCCGTCCAACAATGATTGATTAATTTGTTTATATTTTATCTCAGAACTGTAGTTCGTTTGAGGGATTCATTTTTTTTTTTTAATCAGCAGGGCGAGAAGGAGATTTCGGGGATAAATGTTAATTCGGGCGGGTCTTTGATAAGCTTGGAGAAAGTTTTTTATTTCCTCATCCAGCATGGAATATTTTTGCATTTGCAATCACTCGAAATTTTGTTCGAGTTGACTCATCAGACATTTTCGCAGTTAAAAAAAAAAATATTTGCTGTTCTTCACATGAACATTGCATGCTTCTCTTTCGTTCGCTCCAACAGAGAAAACAACACACAATGCTGTCGATTCGATGACAGTCCACCAACCACCAACCGAAAGCAAAACCGTGATCGTAGTTTCTCCAATCGTTTCCAATTCTTTTCGAATTGAATTTATTTTATTTAATAATGCTTGATACAGTTCCATAGCTTCAAAAGGCAACAGAAAGCTCAATGAAGGCTTAAAATATTTCTGAAAGTTTTGGCATCCTAAAGTATTCCGATTTTTGTTTTAATTGACAAAGAACTATTTGAGTAATACCAAGTTAGAGACAGTAAAGTGAGGAAAAATACAAATTTTCGTGAAACACGCCCACGAAAAGAAGGCGTGTCAATGAGCGACATAGTCTATAGACTTCTTATAGTCTTAGTCATTTCGATAAAGATTTATCGAAATGTATGCAGTGGTTTTTACGTCAATTGGTAACAAGCTTAGGGTTCGGGTGGCGGGCCTTAGTCCAGTTTCAGTTAGGACAGGGTAGTGCGGCTGCACTTTGTGTGGCCTGCTACCCGAATCTTGAGTTCAAATCCCCTATAGTTTTAGATACCAATATGTTTCGGCGGCATCAAGTGGCAATTAACTAAAGTGGCTTACATTCACGGGATGCTTCGTCTTTAGAACCATCCATCGAGTTTATAAAATAAAATGGCATCCAAGCAGAAAATGCATTTATTTATATTTAAAGCTTCTCTTGAAAGTATTGGTTCAGAATAAACTTGAATAAAATATCGAGTTCCTTAGTGCTACCTTCAAACTTTCACATCATTTATTAAGCATGTGGGTCTTAAACGCATATTCGACATATCTGTTGGTCACTTTCATCGCAGACTTCAATTCGGAACTTCTGAATGTAGGTTTTCCATGTTTAAAGAGAGATCCTGGCATCTGTAGATTATTCGCTGGCAGTCCCTCAGTAAATATTTTAATATTTATTTCAGTTCTTGTAATTTTCCACACTGCAATGAATTTTATATTCCATTAGTTAACCGGCTGCCTTGATTGGGAAGGACTGCCACTGACCATTTGCAATTGACACTTGTAAAAAATAATTAATAAACTGGTGGTTGCTTATATTTAGCAAACGATACTCTGAACAGACATTTTTTTAAAAGATAGAAAGAGCTCGTTTGTAACGCCCATATATAAATCTGTATCGAGACATGATATTACTAACTATTGCCTTCTTAATATCGTTAATTGGATTTTATGCTCCTGCGAGAGTTCGTTGAAATCGTCCTTTTTTTATGTACCTTATCATAGAGTTATTTATGGATACAATAACCAATTTCTAGATGCCTTAGGGAATCCAATAAACATGGTTGTATATTAGATTCTCACCATAGTTGGGTTTCTTTTAGGAATAAATTAACTCTGTTGTTGGCTTTGGTGGTCATTTAAAGAATATTGTTGTATTAAGCAATCTGAGTACAGTAGATGTATACTAATTTGATTTGATTGAAAAGAAAAAAGAATCCAAAGCAATAGGTCAGTAAATCCAATTAAAAATGATGCCGATCTTTCGAGGCCTTCGACGCGATTGAGGTCGAATATTATTAGTCCAGTGAGTGCAGCAACTTCTTTCAAAAATAGCTATAATTTGTAGATGACTGGAACTTTTGCTGCCTTACGCGCAAGATGGACATGAAATATGTCGACGACTGTCAAGTGCGTTCTGAGGTCTTTTTCACAGTAGGTGGCTTCCTGATTTCGCAATTATGTAGGTCCTCATAAAGCTATTGAGTTGTGTTGGGTAATTACCTGCTACGCGAGTTGCATATAGTTTACTGCTCACGTCCTCTTTCTCCTGTCGTCTAATAGTTGCCTTTTATACTCATTTTTTCTGGATATCCACAGCTGTGCTACACTGCAAGCCGTACACTGTTTTTTTTTTTTTTTTTAATTTTACTGCAGCATCAAATCCCATACCTCTATGCTAATCCAACCCAAAACAGCTCGACTGTGTAAACATGTCTACAGCACGTTCCAAAACGCCGTAAAAACTAATCACATCGAATATAAAAAAAAAAAACAAAAAAAAAACCAAACAACTTCATTCTCGGCTTTAATTAAATTCCAAAAATTTCCTGAATTTATTAACAAATCTCCCATTAGCACAGATTCCAAATCCAAATCCAACAGAAATTGTCTGCTTTCCCTTCTCGTATGTGGGAGTATCACCTTGCGCACATATGAAACTCTCACATCCTGGAAGGCCACCTCCAACTCCCACCTTACACATTTTACTGTGTGTTACTTGTGTGTAATAGCCGTTCCCGCATACAAAAGAGGGTCATACAAAAATAACACATCCGTGTTTATTTGTTGCTTTTGTGGGAAAATGTTCCAACAACTGTTTCGGTCCCGGAGTTTTTGTTCAGCCCGTTTTTCTAAAGGAGAAGATGAATATTTTATTTTTTTTTTTTTGTTTTTCGAAAATCAATGAAACGTTCTACCTTTGGAAAAACTATTGCAGCACACTTTGTAATTTGTTGTTCGCTCTTGTATCTGTGTCTTTTTCTACGCTGCTGCAACATATTGCGAAAATCCGTTGTCCTTTTTTTTTTGGAAAATATAATTACATATCATACAAAAAAGAAACAACACGAGAGAGACTAAAGGAGGTGCAAGAGCGGAAAAGTATGAACACCACATGGGTAGTGGTTGCTCACACAAACTTCGTGAAGTCTCATTTCATTTAAGTGCGGTAAAAGTTCGCGGGCGACGTTAATACGAAAAAGTTGACAAGTTTAGCAATGTGTGTGTGTTTTTGTTTGCGCTTCCCACTTACTGGCCCGTCATCTGGTTCGAATGCAAATGGCGGTTGTTGCGGCTACAACGACGGATTAGGCACAATGAAAGTTTGTTGCTTTTACTAAAAGGATAGAAAGGATATGCAACAAAAATATAGATATAATGGAAAGGCCCCTGGCATGGAACTTAATGTGGTTGATTGCTTGCGGGCGGGTCTGCGGGAAAAGCCATTAGCACCATCTGACGGCAATCACGTGTAGAAGAGATTCGGAAAAGTGCAGCATCCGGTAAAAGTTTGCATGAAACTGACAGACGGTGTCTGTCTCAAAAAAGAATGGAACGACATGTGAGGCTTGGGGGTAGGTATATTTTGAAAGTAATGGCAGCTAATTTAATTATATGGGTTCGTTTGGTAAATTTTCCAAAATCGACCATAACCACATTGACTGTCGGTTCTCATTATCGCTTTTATTTTCTCGCTGGCCCATTATCCAAGGGTCGGCTGCTTAGGCGGAGCATCAATAACTGTCGCACTTCGGGCAGTAACTTCAATTTACTTGGTCTTGGTCAGTACTCATTCGTGTAAAGGAGAGATGTCAGACTTTATTGAATTTTCTTATTCAGGGCCTACTTAGAAAAAACTGATCATTCGGACATAGGATGCATCCAATCCTGCATAAGTAAGTCTGAATCCGGATTGTCCTTGTGCAATAATATTTCTCTTCGTCTTAACAGCCTTCACAATGTTTTTCCCAAAGTAATGGCTAGTCGTCATTAGGAAGCAAATATTAAAGTCGAATATCAAAAAGTCACTCGGGGAAGTAGACAGTAGTCGGAGCCTGCACGAATCTAAAACAATTGACACGGACCTATCGACTTGTCAAAAGCTATCAAGATTTGACATTCAGACAGCGTGCTCTTTTCCTTATTCCTCTCTCTGCTAACGAATGGACACAGTCGAAGAATATGCTCTTTTGTGAGCATTATATCGAAGGGAGGTTTTTCCAACCTCTGTCTGCTTTCCCCAACCTTCATAGTCAACGACTCTTAATAAAATCATTTGAGGTCGGGATTCATTTCGCCATTTAGCCTTGCAGTCTATCTTTCTCTGGCATCTAGGTTACAGAGTTCTGGCCACACGAACAAAAGCACGACTGAATCGCACAAAACTTTCTTGTCCATTGCAAGTTTGGGCGAAAAGTTACCACAATTGGACCTCGAAATAGTGAATTATGCTTTTTATGGATCTTATTTGATTGGGACTTTTTTTAAAGTTGTTCCGTCGTAATTTGAATGAAAGTCAGGCGTCGATCGTCTGAACGATATCGTTTTTGAAACTTTGATCACCAAAATAAATCATATTCTGCTTGAATACGTCAGCTTTCATTATACTTTTGGAAAATTGCCCCGATTAAGCTCTCAAACTTTTAATTTTAGTACTTAGTTGCTAATTTTGGAGGTATATCGTTTCGACGATAATCGACTGAAAAGTTACGAAATGACTGCCCAGGCCGAATCTGCAAGGATTCACACTTTGGAAAGTCTTTTTATTTTCTGTACGAATTTCAGATTAAGCAAAAAGCTGTGCCCTCTTTTTGGAAAAAATTAACAATTGTATGGATAAGAATGTCCAGCATGATCTAAATATCCTTCTCTTACATGACAGAACAAAGCTACCATTGCCGCACTGACCTGTTTTTGTCAACCTGTTACTATACTTCAGTTTTGCATGCAGATACATAATACTAATTCAACCTTCCGCTCGTGAAAACTCTCTTAGTGACTGTGAAAAATCAATTTCCCAGAGGAAATATGTAAAAGTCAACTGAGTAAGTTCTTCTATTCATCAAATCCAAGGACAGTTCCTATTGACATGAACTACATCCGTTCATAAATTCAACTTCTTAAACTCCACTTAGGCTCCGGACCATTACTTACGTACATGTGCCCACTCCACACAGATTCCCTTTGGCCCAAAGCCTAATTCACATCCTGTAGTAGATCTCCCAATCTTCTATGACAAATGTTTTCCACTGACAGAAGTAAGGAAACAAAAAATAGTCGAAGAAAGGAGGTGCACATCCCTATTGAGCCACAGTGGTGCCAAATACGATGTGTACTACATGTTCAACACATTCATGAGGTCAAAAGAACGATGTCAACATACTCATGGGAGTGTTGAACCGGCCTCGTTTTTCCTACTTGTTTTTATCCTATCGACTCCTGAATTTATGGTAGTTTTCATTTATTGACTGACGGAGTTGGCAGCAATAAAAACCGTTGAATATTAATTAAGAGTAAAGTATCAGTGCCAATTTTCAGCCCGACTCACACACGAACGAAACAAGGAAAAAAATATATCACATAAAATGCCCATAAAATCATAGCGACGTAAATTCGGCTGTAATTCTAAGTGCACAGCAGAAATTGAGTTCCTTTGGGCGACCTAATGAATAAAAAAAAAAACAAAAAAATCCATAAAAATCTGTGGAAACAGAGGAGAACGCAAAAAGTGTCCTTAATCCCGTTGTAGGAGTGGTACGAATATCCGTCGCATGCAGGACGAGAATATCGATTATGCTTGGGGGTGCCGACGGCGACGTTGGCGCTGTTACTATACTTCACTTCAGACGTCTGTATATGTTCGCGTAAAAGGATTTCAATTTTTGCTTTGCATGTGCAAGCTGAACTTCTTCTCACTTTGATACCCCCCCCCCCCCCCCCCTATCGCCTGTGTGCCTTTTTTCGCTTCTTGGAATAATCCAATGTAAGTGTAAAAAAGCCGCTGAGAAAGAGAATGATTCCAAGATGTTGAAACCCACTTCCTGGTGGTAAGTCCTTGGATTGGGGGTTGTTAACACAGACTGCGGATTATTGTCATTCTAATATGCCAATCATACCATCTGAGAGTGGGTGCGGGTATAAGGTAATTTGCAGAAGTTGAAAATTGGAAATTTTCTTGTCCGCATTGCATCGTATGTGTGTGTACGAGTATATGCAATTCCAGACACATTGGGGAAAACCCGAGCAAACTCAAGCACGAGACAGAAGGAAGGAAGGCTGCGGCAGTCGTTATCGATTGATATGGTATGACATTTGACTTGGCTATGGAAAGTGCCTGCAATTGGTGTCACTGCTGCTGCTGAAGATTATAGTGTCAATTATGGGCCAATTTAGAAGTTATTGACAGGCTGCCAGGTGCATGAAACACTGTTTTCACTTCCTTGTCCTAACAGAGAGGGGAATTTAGGCACGATTGCCACTTTAAGGTCTCAAACGGGACCAGACTGAGAATTGACTGCGAACCCAAGCAGTTGTAATATTGCTTTTAGAAATCAAGAGGCTACTGACCTCACCTACGATTGCAATGTGTTATGAATGTTGGAGGTTCACATTCCGGCGATCCCGAGGGTTTGGGAACTCAGTCCAACAGTTTATAGCTTTATTCCAATCCTATGCTTGACCTTTCAACAACAGTTCTGGGAAGCGAATCGTTATAGATTTAATTATGAGACAAGTTCATTGGAAAACATTATTGAAAGATATTTTGAACAAAAGTAGATGTGACATAAAAAACTGCTGCGAATTACACATTTAGTCTGGATTATTGAAATTTGTGCACAAGTTTATGCAGTTTAAAAAAAAGGTTTAAAATTTGGTACCAACAATTTTCGAAAAGAAAAAAATGGAGCTCCTTAGGTTGAAATATTTCCAGAGAACTCCCAAAAAATGGGCCTACAAATTTCCAAATATTTTCTAAATAGCTGTGAAAGTAATAAACAAAATTAATGTGCATATGCGGCCCACAGAAACTTTTCAGATGAGATGTATTGCATTTGTTCGAAAATATTTTCAAATTTCGATCAAAAAGTATTCGAATTTGAATTATGCACAATAACATGTCTCAAGTGTCCTAAATTTGGGATAAACACGCTGGAAGACAGTAAGAAAGATGATGATTACATCCCACTGTGCCTAGTAATCCGAATTTAGAATTTTAGAAAATATTAAAAATTTCGATCAAAAAATTTTCCAAATTTAGCTTGGCTACTGTCCTGCTTGCAAGTTTTTGAAATATGCTTTAAAGCAGTAGAGGGAATAAATTATAAGAGAGACAAATTTCTGCAACCTAATAATTCCTATAAAGTTTTGGAATATTTTTTAAAATTTCGATCAAAAACTTTCAAAATTGGAAAGAAATCCCTTGTGTTTGTTTATTGTACTCGTTGTACGAAATTGAAACAAGTATCCTTCAACAATCTTCTGGTACGGCGGGAATATGTGAAAATTAAGGAATATGTTCCAAATTTCGATCGAAAAATGTTCATGTCCAAATTGTACCGATTCCAGATGAAAATGCCAAAAGGCAAGAACAATCGTGACAAAATGTTCTATTGTAACCCTAAAAACCGAGCGGAATTTTTGATTACTTTGGAAAATGCTTTAAATTTGGATCAACAAAATTTTAAATTCCAAATAGGTAGATATACCGCGTTCTGAAAGATTATGGTGTGGTAAAAAGGGATAAAGACAAATACTGAATATTTCTGTAACCTCTTAGAAATCTTTGAATATTTTCAAAAATTGTTAAAATTTCGAATATATCGTAAGTGAGAATGCTTACTAATTTTAATGGTTGCAAGATGAAATAAAGTCGCACTAAAACCTCACAATTCGTGCTAATAGTTTTAATATTTTTGAGCTGGGTGTTTTAAATTGCTATCCTCTTTTCCTAAATTGTTTGCCCACATTAATTTATAATGTGTATAATGTCTGACTGACTATATACATTCGAAGTATCTATAGTGCATGCTTTGAATTAAATTTGTTTAGATATTTCTAAAAATCCATATCTCTATTTGAAGCGGGCACCTTCTAGTTTTTGATATTCGCTTCAATTCGAAAGAAAATCATGTTTACCTCGCTTGCCAATGCATCATGGAATTTTTAATTCCGCACGACGACGTAGCTCTGTGGATAGAACGTTTTTAATTATAACCCAACCTTGGAGATAATTCTGGCATTAAATGCAAATTATATTAAGATGCCCCATGAATGCGTCAATTGTTTGCGTTGATTGATAACCGTTCACCCTGATATGCTATTGAAAATGGATGTACTACCGGCCTGCGCAATACAAGCACCAGGACGTGGGTTGCCGTAGTCTGCAATGTCTACTGATTAAGCTGTATTGTGTGGCACAAGCCTAAATATACATACGCGAGAGTGTTTATTTGAATCAACTCATCAATCCCTCAACCTTCAACCTTCATCTGCAGCAGTGAATTCCTTTGAATATTTCTTTTCATATAATGTGTGAAACCATCCCCTACTTATTGTGGAGCCGCTCATCCTTCTGACACACTTTCAATCGACCCGTATATACTCGTAAGAAGATTGCAATATTTTACTTTAGTTCTTACCCTTCTTCGATGACGTGCAACAATTGAATGCATCGAGTTTAACGAGCACCCAAAGACCAGGAGTCAACATGCAGCCACCCCAACGAAACGAACTTTTTCTATGTATTTGGAAAATAACTTAAATCAAACTCAACTCACTCGCACAAGCAGCGAACTTTTTACGTATTTAGCCTCGTTCGCTCGCCGAATGCAGTCCACTTCAGTGGACAAGCATGACATGGCTTCCTCTGTGCTTGAGTAGCTGCTACCCCGTTTACCCCTCGAAGTCATTGCGATTGCATTTGACTTTAAGCTGACCCAATTACGTTTGCGCTTGATGGAAGAACACTACATCCAGCTACGACGATGTCAACACATGTGTGTAACATACGACCGTACAAGGAAGCTCGGCTGGCATCATGGCTGGCTAAGTATAGCAATCCACTAACCACCCAACCGACCAAGCACTGTTGCTATTTTCCCCGTTGCGATTAAGAGCGAATGCGGAGGAAAAAGAGGTACAGGAGCATTTTTACGGAAGAATTAAATGCATGGCACTCACATGATACATGAGAATGACTTAACCGGCGCAGGGCTCAATCTAGGTGAATCAGTTTAGAAACAAAAAGTACTCCCGTTGTTCCCACACTGCTGCGTAAAAGAGTTCAGCAAACATTCGAATTGGAATTAGGGGTTTTTTTTTTGCAGTTCTCTATATCGGCGTTGGAAAGTTTTTAGTTTTCAATAGCTTTGCATGCACAAGCAGATTTACCCACCACTCGATGTTTACCAGATTTCGGGTTGCTGTCATTCCACCACTAAATACCATCAAGGCTTTGATAAGAGGATTGTTGCCATTAAAAAGAAAAAAAAAAAAACAAACAACTTCTAGAGGCTTGTTTTTATTTTAAGAATATATATTTCGGGAATGGAATTAGGATCATGGCCGAATGGCTGGTGGGCTAAAGAATTTTTATTCATGGGTCGAGGTTAAAGCAATTCACAGCCCTAACCAGAGAGATGTGTGTTGTGCATATGTAGGAAGTTAAGCTATTCCAGTTAGTTTTGTTTTTTGCTTCACGCAGTTTGAAACGGAAGGTTAAGCTGTCAAGAATGTAGCTTTGTTCCAAGTAAAATAATAAATATGAAAATAGGTTTAGAAAGGTTTTTAAAAAGTACTAGTATGGTGTGCGAAGTGGAATATTATTTCAAATATGTCAAGTGGGCTTACACATGAATAGGGCTCCGTGTCAATGAGATATCAGCTCACAAATAGCTGTAGTTTTAATTTGTGGAATGAAAAGATGTTCTGTGAAGTGTTTTGAAAGAGAATTGACTTCTGGTTCCGGCTAAACCGGCTATTAAATTCACTGTAAAGTTCCTGTCGTAACCGTCCAGTCAACTATCCATACTTAGCATATTTTGAAAATTATATTACTGCGTGGTTTGAGTAAAGTTCGCATAATGGTTCTAGTGTTTAATGTTTAATTAAATTATTTTTAAGATTAGGGGTCGAGCTATACGGTCAGGGAATCAAATCGATTTTACATGTGAAACGTAAAGCACAATTTATTTAAAGCACCGTTCACGGACGCCGCGGTTCGATCCCACATTTTTAATTTTTGTTTCTTTTTTTTTTTTTACATAAATAATGAATATGGATTTAAAAAAAATAATAAAATTAATCAAAAGTGAATAATTAAATTAGAAAATAAATCCGCTTGCCATTCTGTATTTTCTATAGTTAACGTTTTAGAAATTTTGAAGCGTGTTTATGATTTAAGTGGCCCAGCTAAAAAGAAATCACAATTTTACTTATTTATTGCATAAAACATGATTAAACTGTCTCACAGAGAGCACAATTTATTTAAAGCACCAAATAATCAACGTAGACATCGTGGGCTACACCATTTAATCAAAAAAAAAAAAAACAGACATCTAAGCATGGAAAATTGAAATTGTGAAGCCAAATTTGCTGTTTGAGAAAGATTTCAGGTGTAGAGATCAACCGGAGAGATTGGGGAGGTTAATAATTAAAAGACGAACAGATGAAATTTTATAAATTGGCTGGGAAGTTGGGAAAGCTCAGATGTTGCGGCTAACAGTCTTTAAAAAATCGAAATAAAAAAAATTACACACGGGAATAATTTTTAACCCTGAAGAATGTCTACCAGTTTGCGCCATAGTTTTTTTTTTTTGTATCGTTTTCTCTTTCCCGACAAGTCGTTCCATATTTTTCTGCCAGTTGAATAATGCCGGGGTAACTTATTTTGAACAAGTTAACAGATGTTGGGCAAATCAAAATGGTAACTAATTTTTAACAAGTTAACAGGCATTGGGCAAATAAAAAAAAGTTCAAATTCGAGTCGATCCCACTAGCGTTCTCGATCAGGAAACGATTTTACCAATTCAGTTGACAATACCACGGAAAGTAGAAGGAGACAAATCAGCTTAACAGCTGCAAAATACAACAATTTGAATCTTTGGCACTCAGATGGATGACAGTAAACATTTGCATAAAAATCAAGAGGAGACGACACAAATAAAAATGACAGTCCGGGAGTTAGTTACCAGTTGCGTTTGAAAAATCAATCTTTTGAGGCTCTAGTCCCAATTTATGTCGGAAAATATATCAATTTGTCCGACCTACAAAAGCAGTTTCAATACCTTGAAAGTGAGGTGTAAAAAAGGAGTTTTTGTTGGAAAGAAAGGGAATCGGACCTAGGACGCAACCTTGGGGTACCCCTAAATTGAAAATCAGTTGTAAATGATCATCACTTACTCTTTGTGATTTTTTTTTAAGGTTTTATATATTATTTATATTATAACTGGTGCAACGTAAAGAGATCCTGATTTTAAAACTTTCTCTAGTAGGACGTGACAACAAAATCAACGCAAACACTTTTTACTATCGAGGTATGACATTATTTTTTAAGTGTGTTTTTGTTTTAGGTTCTCTGAAACTCGAAGGTCAGTCCTTAAAATATTTGTAGATCAGATTTATTACTGTTAGCTGGGGTTTCAATTTCCTCCTTCAACTGTATGGCTTTCTGATTCAACTTCGTTCAGTAAATGCAATTAGTTCTCAATACCAATTCCATTTGATTCCATTTGATTTTTTAAACTCACTCTCTGTACCTGAATTCATAAAGAGTTCGGACTCGATATTTAATTTGAGTACTTACTATGTCCCCAAGGGGTAGATGATTTGAAAAGCACATTTACTTCTCCTTGAATACTTGAAAAATATTTATTTATATTTTATCCTCGACTTTGAGAATTTAAAAAAACGGACCATTTGCGGCCATTGAAGAGTACACATTTCATATTTTCATTCCCCCATGCGGCGTTTACGCAATGAGGTGAAAAAAAGTACAGGATATTACAACTTTCTATATTCAGGGGTCTAGGCTCTATGATGACTACTACGGACTTAAGTATAGGATTTAGTAGATTATACGGAACTCTAGTTTCAGCAAGAGTTATTAAGTCTTTTACTTACTTCAATATTATGCCAAAATCGACAACCAGGGATTAAACTTGAAACTCGGAGCTTTGTGTCGGGACTATGACTACTCAGAGTGCTAACCTCTTTAAAAGTAAGGCCCTTGTGTCAGTCAGACAATGTTCGACAGGTCTGTTTTCTGGGTAAGGGTGGGCTGTGCTTTCCCTCTTCTTTCAAATAACTCCTCCATTGTTTGTTAAATATAAGACAAGTTTAAAACAGAAACAAAGGCAAATATTAATCCACCTGCACCTTTGGAACATCGCCCTCTCTCGCAATCAGCTTTGAAGGATACTACTCAATGTGAGATAAACACCAACAAGAACGTATTGCTAAAATCCTGGTACTAATTGTGAGCACAAAGCGAGTCCCCCGCCCCATACAAACTGTACACGTATATAACAATTTATCGTCCTACCTTCTTCTCACCATGCGGTACATGAGCTAAAAAGATTAATTTCTGTCAATCTCCCCGAATTGTCCCCACCCACGCCCAAGAGCCACTGAAATTTTGTAAAATTCGAGTACATTACCATATGGGGGGAGGATACTTGCCGCACTAAACAAAAAGAAAAGGAGCAAATAAATAAATGAAAAAAAATGATATCCCATAAAAGAGATCTCTCCATAAGCAGGCTCCAAAAGCAACTACACCAACAATAAACAAAGCCAAACAAGGGGTGGAACCAACCGTCAGGACACAGAATGGAGGCCCCACCGAAAGTAAAAACACCTCTGGATGTCGTGCCCTACCATTACGCTATATGCTAATTTATTCTCCCCGTTTGTTTTTTTTTTTTTTTTTTTTCAATTTGGAATTCAAATTTATTTCCGTATGAGATCCTGGCTCGTTCTTGCCGTTCCCTTGTAACGCTTTTCCTTTGTTTATCCTTTGCTAATGTATATTTTTTAAAGAGTCTTTGTTGGGTTTTTGCTGGCCAGCTACAGCGCCACACCTGAGGATTATACGATTTATTTGGGCTCTCATGAATTCCACGTGAATATCCTTGAAATGAAAAATTATGAACGAGCGGCAATAAATCGGATAATCGACATTTTATGTCGTAGTCGAGACCTTAGACATTTTTTAATGCCATAAATTTGCGTCGCAATAAAGTGCATGTGGCGGTGTGCTGATCCCACCAAGTTCATTGTGTCAGCTCACCAAGGCACTGAACACTAAATGGAATGCAAAAGTGTCACCAGAAGCAAGTAGCACTTCAGAGTTCATAAACTGCATGCGATGGGTTTGGTGTTGTCCTGCGACTATAAAGGATAGTTTGACATTAAATTCACCCACCCGGTGTAGGTAGCCAGTTTATTTGTTCCCTCTTCAAGGGCAACGATGTGGGGTGGTTCAGAGTGAGTTTGTATTTTTTTTTTCGTATCGCGTCCTTTCCCTGTGTCGACCAACATTTATGATTTTTTTTTTTTTTATTGTCTGCTGCACACAAATAATCTGCACCCTCACGCTCTTCTAGTCTGCGATGTAGGCGATGGTTTCTCCTACATTAAATGTCCTTTGTTGGACTACTGTAGATCCTGTGAAACTGGTGTGCAATGCTGAATAGAGTGGCTGCTATTTTGCACGTATTTTTCTTTTTTATCGACCACTGGTTGACCTGTGGAGTTCGACGGGGGTACTGATGCGGTACAGATGATGTCAAATATTTTCCAAAAAAAATTGTCTCGTGATCCTTGACATTTCTGAAAAAGTGTATTGGGGAAAAAAAAACAGCACGGCAGGTGGCGGTGATAGTGATGTCGTTGATTTTTTGAAATTTAAATCAGTCAAGCATTCTTTGTGGTCTACCTCAGGTGGATATTTCAGAAATTCCGTTTATGCGAGTCGAAAAGGCAAGCACACGTTGAACGTCCAAACGGTTAATGGGATTGTGGTTGGTTATTAAATGAGTGGCCACGATGAGGTCGTTTATTGTGATGTTGGGGAACACAACTTGTGGTTACGAGTAAGTGGATGTTGGACAATATCTGTTTAGTTTAGGTTTTCTTTGAGGTAAAAATGAAATGAAATATGTACATACAAATTATAGTATTGACAATGGTTTGATTTTATGTTATCTGCTTTCGAGCGCATAATAAGTCTACTCACGGTGAAATGGCGAACAAAAATGAGTAGAAATCAGCTGTCAACTTACAAATTGGTTGTCGCTGGAAAGAGTGTTGCCAATTCGAAAAGAAGCCTCCACAAAACGCCCTTAATGTAATTCACAAGCTCATTGTCAATATAAGCACTGAAAAGATATCCTGATCACTTACGTTAATATATCATAGAGACAAGAAAATCCGAAACCACTGGCTGCTAATAATTTTCTCTGTGCCGACTCCTGATTTCATCAGTTCTCTAGTTCCGCTAGACTGATACGTCGAAATTTGAATGAATCATAATTTCAGTCATTAAGAAATACTTTTAAAAATGGCTCACTGATAGCACCCACGTTTTGGACGTCTTTAACCCTAGTGCGATATTTCAAACCCTCTAAACTACACATACGCTATGCACAAGATCTGTTTTCTGTTATCTTACGCCGGTTGTATATAAAATGTTTGTTACTTTTCTCAATTCACACCGACTTCATAAACGGATTTGTATGAAAAGGAAAAAAGGATACACACAACCGGACTTGAAAAGAAACCCTGAGTCCGACCCCAGACAACGATGCAAACTACGAGTATAAATCCGAGAAGACAGTCACAACTCACAATTTACGGAAAAAGATTTAAGAAACAAAAAAAAAAAAAACATTGTACCCCGATGGGCCCTTTTTTTGAGACAACACACTTAAATATTAATTATTGAACACCATTTCTTCAAGCAAACGTAAATGAATACCTCCTTGGAGTGCGTACGATCTCCAATGTTAGCTGCCGCATTTTGGTGGGGGCACCAACTTTTCACCAAAAACGGGCAAATATTTTTTAGTGGTAAGGCAACACAGCGACCGCAGGTCTGTAAAGTGCCCGTTTTTCTTTTGCTAAACTATTCACAATCTTACATGTTTTTTTTGTAGAAGGACGCTTTCACCATTCAGAGAGATAGTTTTTAGTTTCTTGTTCAAAAAATTCAACAAACAGCAGATCAAATAAAAAAAAAACAATATAAGCGAAAGAATGCAACCTTGTTGGTATCCATTTTGGATCTACATTTTTTTGACCGCATATTCGAAGTGTTTTTTAAGGTCCGTGATGAGTTTATGTCTTTATAATAAACACGCGCTAAAGAGGTTATGAGTACCTCGTTGTCGATACCATAAAAACACATTATCGACAAAGGACCTTTTTACCACACTCTGTCAAAAGCCTTTGCCATGTCGAGCGCAACAATCTGCATTCCACCGTAGTGACGGAGAGCTGGGTTGCACTTTTGAGTGAGACCAACCACCAGCGGTATAGTGGATCTCTTGCCACGAAAACCAAACTGCCGGGAACATGAAGAACTTCCGCCGGGCATTAATATTTTTATTCAGTTCATAATCTGGCGATTTGTAGGCGTTTCCATGACTTAAAAAAAAGTGGACGTGGAAGTCTCTTGGGTCGAAGTGATAACCTATAGAAATTTGATTTTAGAACTAGCTCTATTTTGAAAACTTTGCAAATATTGGGCATTTTTTAGTTTAATTTTAAGGAGTTCACAAAAGGAATATTTTCCAAACTAGTTACCCAATTGTGAGAATTTGTAAGTTTAGATTGTGGAGAAGAATTAGCATTATATTTTTATTTTTTGAAAGTTGTTTAAGTGTAAATGGATTTATTTCGATGCATGGGAATAAACCTGTCGCTTAAGCGCCAAAAACTGTCGATTTAAAATTCGTTTAAACTTTGAAAGAAAGTTACAGACGGCCCACCCATAACTTTCGAAGAACGTGCCGCAATGCAGTCAATGGGTGTTACTTACAATCATTCTTAGACTTCAGTCCCAATATTTTGTGGGTCACAATGGGTAATTTTATATCGAAAATCTAGCCTGGGCACTAAATATGAATAATAGTACCGCGCAATGTATTAACTCATTTTTTGAATCGTGTCGAAGCTAGAAGACCTGTAACATTTACCTTTTGTTTATTGTGAGAGTTTTCACAAACTCGCCGCTGTATGGATCGGCTTGCTGTCTCGCTCGCTGGTTGGGCTTGGTCACAACTATTGTATTTTTTGCAGAATAGATTTGCAATAAATGAAAACCGACTCTTTGTGACAACGTTTATTTTATTTTAAAAAACGTTAGACAATTTCTATGCATGTCTGCCTCTTTCAAATGTTCGCACAGTACTCCCCATTTTAGAGGCATTCTTCTCTCATAATACTGTATATTTCTTAAAGTCTATTTATCCTTTTCTTAAGGTTGTACTAAAAACCATAATTCAGAATAGAAATTTATTGCTATAATCCTAATACTAATTCCAATAATATAATATCTTACTTTATGCATCAACACCTTTCCATTGACTTTCCACTATAGTATTGGCTTCCAAGTGCTCAAAACGTAAAGGAATGTACCAACCTCATCTGAGATTATGCACATAAGAACTTTTCCCAACCAGCTAGAGACTCTTAATGAAAATCGGCCGGTATATCCGTGGGTTTTATCGGCTCACCAATTAGTACCGCTAATGGCGCTTATCGGTCAACCTTCTTTAAATCGTGACCACATGAAGCTAAACAGACCGCACTGGAATCAAAAAATACGTGTTGGTTGTAACACATCCGGACCACCTGCAAAGTATTGTGCAATGAAATCACTTAAGAAAAAAAAAAAAACATTTGTGGGCGCTGATGCACAACTGAAAAATGTTCTAATGACTGCCCACGTATCATTAAATACCTAAGCAATGATTATGCCGAGGCTACTGACTTCTCGAAGCTTCCCATTCACGTCTTGTCATTCAGAAATACCTCACTCATAAAAATTCGGAGAAATCAAATGGGATGCACCTATCACTTTCATTGCGACAGCTCTCCAAACCTTCACTGACGCATAGCCTTAATCTGCAGCTGGTGTACACAAACTACCCCAAATGATTGCCAGTTCCGAGCTTAATTTAAATCCGCCGTCGTCCACATTCTCTCCCTGTCATCAGGAAATGGCGCGCAACAGCTGTACCACTTTGCACAGCAAAATCGATATGTATACTCGTTCGTATGTACGAACTTTGTGGGCGTTATTACTCGTATAGATATGCTGCATTGAGGTGCCAGATAAACAAAAACAGATCGCGACCGAAATTCCATTGTGATCATCTGGAATTTTAATTCCTAAAAAAAAAAATAAGAAAACGTCACATACGACGCAGAATTTAAATGAATTTATCGCTTCTCGGAATTTTTTTTTATGACCTTCCTCTGTATCATGTATCGCAACCAAAGTCCTAGACATGAAAATAGCTCTGAACGATAAAGTAGTAGATAACAATTGAATTTGGTTTCCAATTAAACATTTTCCTCTTTGTGCCATTTGAGTATGAATAAATTTGTGCGTGATTGAATGAAGTCTTATTTTATTGCATTGACAGTGTTCGACGCTAGGTAAACAATAAAAACAATAATTGGAGCGGGTGAATGTGTCAGGGTTGATTGAATTTTTGTATTTGAATTTATTTATTTATTTTACAAGTGTTTATTTATGCCAATAATAAAGGTGTAACATAAAATATTTATTTAGAGAATATTTGTTGACGTTGGTGGGTTTTGGTTGGTATCTGACTGTAATACTGTCACTGGAGTCAGCTCTCATCCTTAGATTCATAAATGATACTAGACTAGAGAGAGAGAGATACAATTTCGCTTCTGACTACTCCATGCTCACACCTGGAGGCGAAATCGGTGCTTAATTTAGCTCTTCCAGTGAAGGTACTTCGCATATTATCAAAACCGAAAGTAAAGGAGCCAATTCCGTGCGACGCAGTCGTGCACATTATTTGATTTTTCTTATTGAACGACTAGCTGACCCGGCGAACTTCGTGCCGCCTAAAATTAATTTTGTTATAAACATTTTTTAAAAAAGTGGAACCTCTCTATTGAACGAATGAAACTCCCTTGGTGTTGGAAGGATTTGGTACCAACCGGCAAGAAACTGTTGTTAACTCCCACGACGTAAAAAAACGATTGACCTCGTGGCCAAGTTACATACAACCTTTATTCCAAATATAGTTAATATAATTCAAATTTCGTGTAATTATTTTAATTATAATTATATTTACTTACAAAGTTTTTCTTCTTTTTCTTAATTTTTAAACTCGGTCGCACTTTGTGGTGAGGGTAGCGTGCTACTCGAAAATGAAATGTCAAAAAAAGCAAACAAAATCGAAGAGTCCGGATGCGAGTAAAGATGGCCATCTTGCGCGCTCTAGTCCCGCGGCAGGTGCCTACTGTAGTAGACTTTTCGAAGCGTTGCCAACACTTGGATTTAAATAAAGTTGAATGCATAGAAAGGTCTTCATAGATTTCCTCCGGGTCGGCTTCATGATCTTTTTTTTCCGTGCTACTGATTGAATTGAGTTGATCCGGTCAGATTTTCTCAATTAACCAAATCAACCAAGGCAGAATGTGGGCAATCGGCAATCCTCGCTTCTGCCATTCGACCGAGTACATCACGAAACGCGATTGTCCAAAAACATTGTGCTTAACGATGAAGCCCATGATCGTTTTGAGGTTTTTTTTTTTAAATCGTGCGGTATGTCATGGCGGTCGTCCGAAGTTTGCCCGGGAGGTAAGTATTCCCGGTTAGATAATTTTGTTCCCATTTCACAGTAGTTGCGACTTGTGAACACGGTGGCTCAGTGGTTACTATGCTGGACTACTTGGGCGAGTGGTCAATTTGTAAAAATGTTAGTATACGAATAATGAACACAATATATCTCCCCTTCATTTTACCAAGCGATATGTGCCGCACGGCCAACGCACTCATAGGCCACATGCCACATCACATATTCTTTAATGCTTGCGATTTGCGCCCACCACCCCAAAGCAGACAGAAATCGACAACAGAGCCACCTATCGGGTCCAAAGCTATCCTATCTTCCCAGCTGGATCCAAACATAACCATCCACAAAATTTCATTGAAATCAGTTGAGTGGATTCGGAGATTGACAGCAGCGCCACCTATCGGGCCCAAAACTCTCCTATGGTTTAAGCTGCAACCAACCATACCCATCCACAAAATTTCATTTAAATCGATTGAGGGGTTTCGGACGTCGACAACACAGGAATGTTCACTAAAATGCCTAAAGCTCGTAAAACCAAAACACATGCAAGGACCGTATATCCATAGAGACCTTGCTGTTGACGTCCGTTTTCATTTTAAATTTCCAAAAGCAAAATCGGTCTAGCATTAAAAGAACATCAGCTCAAACACAATGCGACACAAATATATATATATATATAGAAGGAGATAGATAAAAAACGAAATATGCCTATAGCGCCACCTGTTGAGAATTTTCCGTATTTTCATTTTTCTTAAACCATCCCTGTTTCAAGCCGTTCTTGAGTTTTTATCCGATAAACGCACACCAATTGATTTTTATATTTATGATGTGTGGAAAACAACCAAAATGTACTGAAATTCATGCGCTTTTTCATGCACGCACAACACACACATAAGTTTTTCGATTTCAACAAAACTTCGCAATAACAATATATAGACCAATGCCAAAGATGTGCGAAAGTTTGGTTAAAATCGGTAAAAGCGTTAAGGTGTGAATCGGCGACAAACGAACACAATTTTAAGGCTCAATTTTTAAATATATATAGATTTCATTGAAACGCCTGCCAGAAATGCGAACTATTTGGAAAATGAAAATAATTAAATCTGGGACTTTTGTGGAACACACACCTACTGCTCGCATCATTTTAAATTGAACGGTGTATGTCGATCTGTCATCATGTCGGATAACAATTGCATTGGGAACAAAATCTAAACAGATCTAATTTTCATCCAAAATAAAATCATATTCCGTCATACAATCATTCTCCATCGAACTAATTTTAAGCTCGTCGTTAGGAACATAAAACTAGTTTTGACATCACCCCACCCCATTTGGAAGGTCGAAAGTGTTTGCCCAAATAATGCACGAGTACACGAGGCCAACACATTGGTCAACATTGCCCAGAACGAAAACAATCTATCCACAGCCATGCACAGTACACGCGGGCTAAATATTAACAAAATAAATATTGTAATACAACAAATTAATGTTCATCTCGGAGGAGGATAAGCAAAGCGCTCAAAATGCGCGCACAAATGTTTCTCTGCTGGTGGCCAATCCGAAAGCATACGACCGCGTTGCTATACATTTACACTGTGCCGTCCAGAGGGACACTCAATGGCGCACTGTGCGCTCTCGATTCCGCTCGGGAGGAGCGGACACTGGCAAAAAGTCAATTATGCTGCGAACAATGGTTTTAATCACCTGTAATCCAATTTTCACGAGAACAATGCGGAGCTACCAAACCGGAAAAATGGAGAAAAAAATAACACCACTATGTATAGACATAAATTATGTATATATGTGCATGAATGTGTATGGGAAAGTACTCACTCTAAAAGTATCTCGGCAGTCTGGCCATATACGGCGAGTACATAGTAAATTCTCAATTTCCAATAATTTACCCCGAAAAAGGGATATATACTCGAATGTAGTATTTGCCTCGTTTAATGGATCGTTGGGTGGGTGGGTGTATGGAAAACCGGGTGGACGTTGGGCGGCATGATAAATACATGTCGGATTAAGTAAAATTAAATTTATGTTTGCTATATTAATATTAACGTGGAGAAAACGAAAAGGAATTGCGGACATTTGGGTATTTCATATGGATGCGTCATGGTGGAGGTATTTGGCTTTCGTTGGATTCTTTTAACGAAGTCCCACAAAGCCACCATTTAAGGTTGTTTTAATATTTTTGTCATTCTTAATCTTCTCCCCGGGATGTGGTATTCGTATTGTGAAGGAAGCACGGATTGAAGCTTTGTGGCCTGGGGATGGGGAGCTAACCACGTTAATTGTAATATATTAAGTACTGCTGGAATTTGTGGATGTTGACGGAGGAATACAGTTGGACAATTAATTCTAATTATGTAAGGCCGCAGAACGTTCCCGTGTCATTTGATTAATGCCATCACATCTTTGGACAGTTTTGGGCTACTGAATTCGTGGAAATAGAGAGTGATGACTTTATAAAGGGTGTCCCACAATTCACGCAAAATGTAATTCTGATAGAAAATATATATTTTTCATAAGAAAGCGTCATTTTTTTATTTATTCATTTGAGGATACAGATTGGGGTTATGTGTAGAATAGCACAGCGGATAAATGGCTTTGCTGGTAAGTACGAACTCTTTTATGGAAATTTTCTATGACCGTATCTGAATTTCATTAATACATCTCCCAATTTCCACTTTCAAGGCGTTGGTGGTCGTGGGTTTGTTTGAATATAAATTTGACTTCAAAAAACCCAAAAGAAAAAAGTCAAATGGCGGTAAATCGCCATCTTGGATTGCAAAAACGGCCGATTATACAGGATTAGCAAATGACTCATGCAGTAATTGAATTGTTTCTCAGGCTGTGCCAATGTGGCACCGTCTTGTTGAAACCTTATGTGGGTCACAGCCATATCTTGTAACTTAGGCACTAAAAACTGGGTTATCTTAACGACCATCATTAATTGTTACTGCCTGACCAGCCGCATTTTCGAAGAAGAATGGTCCGGTAATGCCTCCAGCCCAAAATCCGCACCAAACAGTCACGCGTTTTGGATGCATTTGTTTCTCAACAATTAATCGTGGGTTTTCTGAACCCCAAATGCGATAATTATCACGATTAACGAAGCCATCAAGATGAAAATGAGCTTCATCACTGCAGATGATTTTGTACGAAAATTTCGGACTGTAGCTGACAAACCTTCATCATTTTCAAAATATTGCTCAACAATGAAAATGCGTTGTTCTTTCGTATAGCGCTCCATTTTTACTAACCCCGAACTGTCAGCTGTCACATTGTTATGTTTTTTTTGCTGTTGGCATTACTGTCATATTAAATGGCGCAAAATTAAAATTTTGCATGAATTATGGGGCACCCTTTATATGGAAATCGCACGAGTTGAGATGAAAAGTTCTCAAATATTCAAGGAATAACATTTGTTTTAAATTTCCAATCTGATTTCTATCGATTTGAAGCCGACACCTCATATTTAAATTCGATTAGATGAAAAATTCAATCGTTTTCGCTTGCACGAACGTTTTTTTGCATGTACCTTCGAAAACGAAATGAAATTTTATTTAGAATCAAAATGAAAGCTTTTTCTTTAACGTTTTCGTTGGTTTTTGTTTCAAGTTACTCTGGAAGAGGAAGGCCTTTTTAAAAAGGGGAAAAGGTCCTTTCGAGTATATATGAAAATTATTTTGAAACTATTCACAAAGTTTGCGAATAGAAAGACGAAAACGAAAGGAGTTACATGAGGCAAATTTTTCGGATGTATTTTTTTGTTTTTTTAAATACGAACGCATTTTTTGTTTAGTTATTTACAGAATCTCACCATCGCATTTAGATTAGTATCCCCTTCCAATAGTTGCTCAAAATCGGATAACTTATAGGTAACTTTTTTGACACGTCGTTCGGTCTAATTTAGGTGGCACAATTTTTAGCTAGTTTGGTCTGTCGTGTGCCGTCTACAGCCGTAATAAATAGGAGTGCGTGTAAAAAAAATATCGTTTCTCCGAAATTGGGAAATGTTAAGCGGCTATCTTTTTTTAAACTTCCTCCGTAAATTGGAGGAGTACGCCCACTTTTTGGGGGCGTTCTCCAAGGAAACATTTTTTTTTTGTTATATTTTTTAAGTTTTTAAGCAAGCTGATAGGAACACCAATTTTAAATATTAGACACTCCTTTCTTAAGAGATGTCTAGGACCTACAACATGTTTTTATGTAGTGAATGGTGGGCCGTTTCGGTGGTAAGGGTCACAGCTTTTCCTCAAAATAAAAGATTTACTGTGTAATCCAATTTTATTTTATATACAAAAAAAAAAACACTTTGAAAATTTGTTCCCCAGTCTTCATGAAAACGACAGAACTACCAGTCGCAGAAGTGCTAAATATCGTAGGTTTTATGTCGACGTGTCTCTACAGCCGGCTCGGGATATGGAGAAGAATGTATACAGATATGGCCTCAACTAAAACGTCGTGGGAATTACCCTTAAAAAAGCGCGATTAGGAAGGGTATTTGAATTAACTGTTCAAAATTATTGGGGGATTAAATTGGAAAGGTGACTAAACTGATCGAAAAGTTAAATCCCGGTACGTGAATTCTACAACCACTGACTGCTAGAAGTTGCCAGTGGCCATAGTGGAGTGGTTAGAGATTGTTTATATAACGCGAGTGTGGTTCGAGCTGTAAAACATTTTTAATCTTAATTATCCTCTCAAAAGCATATGAATATTGTCATAGCTTGCAACTTGTGACCGATCCAAAGAAGCCTGCGAGTGGCAAATTTTTTCATGCAAAAATTACCAAACGTCAATCAGTCGAAACATCAAGCTGACTTCATTAAGACCAATCCAAATGCGTAACCCCTTAATTGAAAATAATTAAGGCTGAGCCAAACTTAGACTTGTAAATTGCATCGTTTTATGAATTCGTATTCATTGCAATTGCATCTTTATCGCCTGATACGAGTATCCCTCGTCAATTAATTGCAACATGCAATTCCATTGTTTAACTGCGATGCATCTTAAAATGTCTGTGAATTTCAATTCTCCCGCATATATATATTTATATTGGTTCCCCACATTCGTAACCTTCTTACGGCCATACCTTCAATTAATTTCAATCTATGTATCCATTTCAATGCTCATCTACCCCATTTAAGTGATTTTCATTTAAATTGTCCTCCAAGATCTTATAATAAAAGATTTTCAATCGGAACGTGTTTTGTACAAATTAATACCAATTGCGACATAAAATTTCTTTTAACTGACCAACTGACTAACTGCCTGCGGCTGGTTGGTTTGTCGCCACCCACATGCCATTCAAGGTCGGCAATTTCCAACATGAAATTTACATTATTATGATATTGTTCTCGATTCCCAATTGAAACGACATCAACGAATGATGTTCTTTTTATTTTGCCAATTTCCATAACTCAGTAAACAGTCAGGCATGGACTGATGATGACAGTAGTCAAAGTAAAAGCTCCTACACAAACACAAACCCACTGACAACTGTGAGGACTTTCAGTTTTATTTCCTTTTAACTGACTTTGTTGGATTTTGTTTAGTATTATACCGGTGACAGTGGTGAGTCTATTCCCCCCGGGGACTGAATGTCGCAATGGTTGACATAAAATCCATGCCGATTTGATGAGGATCGGATATAATGTTTCTTTTCTTAAAAAAATAATATCAGGGGGGCTCCACAAATAAAAAAATGTTTATCTCTTTCATTCTCCATTGTTTGTCATCGTTAATGGAGTTTTCTTTAGGCCGCTCTTTGATGTCCCGAAGTGGTGGCTGTCAAGTTAGGTTCATTTCCTCTCCTAAAAAATAAATTCCATTCCATTCAAACTTCAAATCCAATCAAACGAGATTGTCCCGAAGCGAATTCGCAATAAACTCGTACAAATATGGGTCGAGCTTTTTTGTTGTCGTCCATCAAAACCGAGGCACATCACTCCATTCATCGCGAGTTAGGGGAATAATTATTATTATCATTGCCACATGTGTGTGACGTTAGTTTCGTTTTTTTTTTTTTTGTATCCCCCCCCTATTCTGTTGCGGAAAGTAAATAAAAACGAAGAAGAAAACAGCCGATACCAAATTTGTAAACAAAATTTCCATTTAAAAGCGATCGCATGATGTAGTCGGGCCCATGCTCGCTCATGCTCTCATGTTGGAGTTCAAGCGTTTGGAATATAGATACACATCCAAGTTGATGGAGACAACAGTCAATCAATTTGAAGATCAGTGACCATGATTGTTTTGAATTCATGGGAGGTTTAGTGCTGTGTTCGTTATTTTTGTTTAGAATAAATCATGAGTTGTGTTTGTGTTGGGCCAGGATGCATGTGGGCTGAGCTTAGGACAGCCATCGATCAGTAGAAATTGAATAGTCTGAATTTTGATTGTTTCTTATCCAAGGCGTTTGCATTTTGGACTTTGTATATATATATATTGTTTGCATTTCCTATTCACTGGAGAACGATCGGAATTCTGTGGTGATTTGCATTTTTATAGTATGAAATGACGTAGTTACCGGATGGCTATGCAAAGTAGTCTTTTCGTCGAAAGAATAAGTAATTTGAGGCACTTCTAAGGCACATTTCTATAACCACACAATGGAGACTGGCAAGGCAAAGTGGGACTGTCCATATTGGGGAGAGGACATAATTGGTAGATTTTTCGAAATCCGGTTATGAATTTGAGTCGAATCTAAAGCGTTAACCATGAACTACTTAAGTGGGCTTAAGCTGGTGTCCGAAAGGGGCGAAAATGCACTCAAGTTACGTCACTCGGTCGAATGCTTTATTCCTACCACTAAATTGAAAATATGTTTCATCCCCATACCTTGAAATATATTTTCAATTCAGTTGTACACTGGCTTAAGTCAGATTAAGTCAGAACTGTGGTGTTGTTGTGGTTCAACTTTATGAGTTAAGAGTACACAGAAATAAGAAGGAATATCCTTGTTACACATCTAAACATGATTGGCCGTTAAAGAGAAGTTGAGCCGGAACAAAAGTGTTTAACAAGACGTTTGATAGAGTTCGACTCCGAGGAGGCTTTATGTTCTAAGTTTTCCGAGCGTCGACCTTTTTCGATCTGTCAAACATCTTAATACGACTGGATGGAGATCTGCAGACCCAATTTATGTTTTGCCGAAAACTGGAAAGCGATAAAAAGGGATGCCCTCTCATTTACAAGTATTACTACTGATACCGCTCAGAGATAATTTGCGATGGGAAGCATTGTAGCACCCTGTTGACCAAAGGTTGTACTACGTACTCGAACGCGATGTGAATATGTTGAAAATCCTGGATGGGATCTGTAAAGATGAAAACTTTCAAACGTTTTTCCTTGGACACACGTTTTCCTTTTGTAACTTCGAAAACGAAAACGTTATTCTATTGAGCAAATAAACCTTAAAGGTCCGCAACTATCCTATAATGTATGCAATTTAAACCACACATCTTCTTAAACGCTTGGGAAGAGATGAAAGTAGAAAACAAAAGGAGCAAGATTTCACCTTCCCATCACTTTTTTTCGTTTTTTGTAATGCGAAAGTACTTTTCGTTTCGTTTCGTTTTTTTTTTTACATAATTCAACAATAATAATAATAATAGTTGGCTCAACAGGCCTAGCTTCTTACAACCATTCTTTATGTGAGAGTTTTTTTTTTTTAATCTTTGGGTCGACTTGTAGGAATCTACAATTTATGCCGAGTTCAAACGGCCAATTGAGAAGTTCTTTCATGACAGTTATACTCCTGGATGTTTATAAGACGTTCGCGGGAGCAGTGGGAAAAAAGATAGAATTTGGTTATCCAACAACTGTATGAAAAATTAAGATCTGCGCTAGAAAGTATACATCAAGAACCGTTTTTAAATTGCTATATACTTATTTTTTAGAGCTGCTGGGCTCTTCATACGAAGTTGTTTCTAAAAGGTTTCGTACAACCCATTTGCTGATTTATTTCATTATTTTAGGTGGTACTTAAAATTCGTCATGACCTTTAAGAACAGTTCATCACCATAATATTTGGGTCGTTCTTCTTAACAATTGTGTTGTTGGTCAATGATTTAGATGAGGTTAGTCTTCCATTGTATACACAGTCTGCAATTATTGAACCCACTGAAAAGCCGTCTCATGCGGTGGTGCGGTTATCGAGTCAATTTGACAAGTCTAAAGCCTGCATGGGCTTAATCGCAGATTTAATATTAAGATTAACTGCCTTCTTGCCGAATCTCAATCATAAAGCACAAGGAATCGATAAGGAGAACGACTCTCCGCTTGCCAAGCTTTAAAAACGGGTAAATCCCTTGGAATCTATAATTGTTTAACTACAGTATTTTGTTGGCATTAAAAATGCGTAAATTAATAACCAGTTTCGCCTGAATTTCATTCAGCTCCTCGCAGTATTCTTCTCTGAAACGGAACTTCTGAAATATTTATCCCCGGCAGATGAGTAGATATGAAAACTACTTAACTATGCTAATGGTGTTGCCATTGGGTTCTCTGTTATTATAAATACACACCGTAACAAACTTCGATACAAAATTAATCACCTTCCGAAATTGCTTTCTATTAATTCGTCATTCACTTAAAATACAATGTTATTATAGCATAAAAAAGATTCCCTAAAAGGAACAATCGCTGAAATTCCACTTTCAAGCTTGAAACTTAATTTACGTCCTGAGCCAGCATGCAAGTGGTAGTGGGGGAATTTTTGTAAAAAAAAAAATCAGTATACCTTAGCTAATTAAAAGCATCATTCCAGAATTAGACCCAAAACTTCAAAGGATAGCCGACTACGGGTATAAGAGCGAACAAAAAAGTGTTGCGCACAAAAATCCTCGTGAATCTTTAACTCAATATAAAAAGCTTTTAATAGGAAAACATCCCTCGGGGCACTTTGAATAATAATGTTATAATTTAATTTAAGCTTGTTCCATCGGTTTTATCGAGAGTCTACGTATTTGCTTGCCTCTTCCAGCTGAGGACTCGAATCGAAGATAAAAAGGACAATTTCAAAAAACGAAAGATGAAAAAAAAAAAAAAAACAAATTATACGACTCCTCCCCACCCACTTGGCAACGTTCGCTTTTCATTATCGTATCGCATCGTAACTACAGCAGGCAATGATGTATGACAGGGAGTCGTCCTTGTACAACTTTATGACACTTAAAGTTCATTTTTCTGCGGAAAATGTAAAAAAAAACCCACAGAGGTGGAGTTGCAGATCTAAATCCTTTCGGTTGCTATGAATAGTTCCGCCACATTGTCTAATCTTCGACAGACAAACGTGCGCCACATGGTGGTGATTGTGTGGTTGTGTACGAGAAAGACGCCGCCCGCCTGCGATGGGAGGCGTTTTCAAATAAACGAGGTGCGGTTTGTTATACTCGTTTGGTATTTTGCTGACAGCGTTTTTAATTTAATACTGCTACAGTAGGAATCCTTAAAGAGCTTGCCACTGGAAATAGACAAACAACAAGAATAAGACGACGCCGACAACGACGACAACGGAAAAGGAAAAGTCATCTGCAGAGCCTGAAGTGCGTGTGTATCGGATTTTGTCTTCGTCTTACCATCCCCGAGGAACTACTGTAACGTGTGGTGGTGGAAGCATACATACAGATAGATACAGATTGACGAGGGAAAAAATAAGTAGAACAAGATAAGGAAAAAGTTATAGCCTGTCATTATGAGGGATGGTGGAGTGTGGGGGCCCGGGTGGCTGTGTATTTAAGATTACGTGTCTACCTACCAAGGGCTGATTGATGCGAGGAACTTTTAAAATTCCAAGCACACGCAGAACTACTGCTCTTTTGTCACATGTGCACGATACATTGGCAATAATAATTCGACAACTTTCGCTTTTAATTAAAGACTTGAAAGGGAGACGCTACGTTCATTAAAGAGCGCGTTTTAAGGATAACATGCGCCCTCGAAAGGATGTCATATGTGACGCACAATGGTATCAGATTTATGGCCTCCCTCTCCCATCACGATGGTTGGGATATCGTCATCCCTGGAAATTTCGTGGTCTCCCCCCAATGTGGGCTCTTTTGTGCGTTCGCTCTTTTATGACGGAAAGCATGTGCTGTGCGACAACACTGTAGGGCACATGTTAATGGGTTCTGTTGAAACCCTTGCTCTGGTTCAAAAAATTAAAATTAAATAAAAAACAAGCAAACGACAAAAATTGATTCAGGCTTAATGTGGTAGGTTAATTGGGATAGCACCAGGGATGATATCCGTGCACATTAACCTCATCAAAAACAGAGAGGAAAACACATTTTATGTTGTAAGCGTGATGTGCACTAGTTAAAGGCAATGACTGTGTTGGTAGCGATACACAAAATGCGGACAAAAACGAGTTGAAAACGAAAGCGTTGTAGGACTTGTTGTCACGTTCAGTACAGGGTGGGTGTTTTTTCGTTTCAAGTGTTTGTCTTCAGCAGCTTTGCCCCATTAAGCTGTTGATGATAATATGACAATGACAGGCAGAGTATTTTGCTTCCTCACACCGCTACATATATGGTATGGCCAAAGTGTGACGTTTTAGGAGTCGAAAGTGACTTTTCAAATGTCATTTCTGCTCGGGTACACATTTATAATTAATCGGGTGCCATTTGACCGAAATCCTTAGGTCAATGTTGGTGTTCGGGGAGTTATTAAAAATGTATGCGGACAGATGTAGCATGAATGAGTCCGTCAGGAGTCTCCCTGTGCCCGGGGACCATTGTGATTTATGTTGTTGTCCTGCTATTACAAGGGAAAGTCATTAAGAAAGTGTTTTAGGTGCCCAACCATTAAGGTGGTATTTAAATTCAATTGCAAACTGAGTTTGGTTAATTTGCCAGCCCCTTGCGGAAGCCACTGAAAGTCCGCAAGTAACCATAAGTTGTCATGAAATATTATGAGTACCAACAAGCCGAGATATAAAGGAAGAACGCTCAAGTACACACAGTTTTCGTTTCAAAGAAAATGGGAGGCAAATAATTGTGTAAAGTTTTGTGTTACACAAAAGGGACCTCAAATATAATTTCTAAGGGTCATAAGCATAACCAATCCAATAGCGGCAGCAGCCACGAGTCGACATTTATTAGGCAATTTCGTAACCGAATACCGTACAACTGGTTATAGCAGCTCTTGCGAAAGTTCCCAAACTATTGCCACAAAAACAGAGCAATTTTGATATTGAAACCATAATCAGAAGTAAAAAAAAAAAAAACAAATTTAAATCGCCGAAAAGGGAGAGATAGTTTGTAACTAAGGTATTCTCAAAATTGGTCGTAAAAAATAACTACACAAACTCGGAAGCAACATAGCTGTCACTGTCAGGAACGCAATTTCGTTAAAAATAATGACATGCTAACTAACAACTTTCGGTCTAACAACACTAAAGGCGATTTAAATGTACAAAGGAAGGTTACGTCGATAGAATTTTTCATTTTCTCTAATTGGTGGTTGGTTTTGCGAGTGGAAAAGGCTTCATGTTTGACAGAGTTCAATATTTTATTTGAAAGCCTACAGGAAATGACAGTGCGAACATGATGAAGTATTCCTCAAATGAAATTTGTTAAAATTCATTACGTTTGCTACGTCTAAATGTTTATTGGATACGAATGCCATTTCTTGGGAGGTTTTCATTTTGCTGTTTTGTAACTTCAGACAGGATAGCTGTCAAAAGTCAGTCAGTTGATATATTGCGCTAAAATTTAACATTTTAATATTTTTTTTTGTATTTTGTTTGAAACTTTTTCGAATTGGAGAGGAGCGCTTTGCAATCGGCGACATCGACAATCGATTTTGGTCGACTTATTCACGGATCACAGTATAATAACGCAAAAAAAAATAAAAATACTTATAAATAAATAGTTGTCGCAACAGGTCTGTAGGGACCCTAGGCCTAGTTTCTTACAACCATTCGTTTTTTGGGACGAATGGAAGGAATCTACAATTTTATGCCGAGTCCAAACGGCCAATTGAGAAGCACTTTCATGACAGTTATACTCTCGGATGTTTGTCAGACGTTCGAGAGAGGTGGCGCAGTGAAAAAAAACCATAATTTGGAATTTGGTTTTTTTCGGGGTTCAAACCTGGGATCCTCGCTTAGTATTCCAACACACTAACCACTAAGCCACTGCGCCGACAAAGTGTTTTGAAAAAGAAACTAAAAAACTAGCCAGAATGTTTTGGAAAAATAGCCAAAAAGTTAAATGGAAATTACGCCAGAAGATGCTGTTTTTTCTGGCTTAATTTCCAAAATTTAGTATGAAAATTAGGCCCAAAACTCGGATAAAACTATTCCCCCTCATGTTATTTCAGCACTTAGAATTTTAAAAAATAATAATTCGAAATTCCAAATATCACATAGTTTTTGTTGGTGTTTTTTCCAAAACATTTTTTTTTGTGCTTTCTCAGTTTTCTTAAATGAAAAAGGCCAGAAAGAGCTTTTGAAAAAATGACAAAATTCGCGGCTTTGTGTCAAAATATTTGGACGATTTTTGCTAGGAAAATGTGCTACAACTTTGTTTGGAGGTTTTTGGGCATTTTTCCATTTTATGTTTTTGGCGTAATTTCAGGGAGGACTTTTGATACTAACAGCTCCTTAGATTCTTAGCAGCTCTTTAAATACTAACAGCTCTTTTTATTCCAGCAGCTCTTTTAATACTAACAGCTCTTTTAATACTAACAGCTCTGTTAATACTAACAGCTCTTTTAATACTATAAGCTCTTTCCATACTAACAGCTCTTTTGATACTAATGCCATGTTCCCACCAAACCGCGAGGTTTCGTAAAATGTTTCCAAACCTCCGAGGATTTGCCATACATTTTTGAGGTGTGGGAACATGGCATAACATCTCTTTTGATACTAACAGCTCTGTTGATTCTAGCAGCTCTTTTGATACTAACAGATCTTTTGATTCTAGCAGCTCTTTTAATACTTACAGCTTTTTTATACTTACAGCTCTTTTGATACTAGCAGCTCTTTTGATTCTAGCAGCTCTTTTGATTCTAGCAGCTCTGTTAATACTTACAGATTTTTTATACTTACAGCTCTTTTGATACTAGCAGCTCTCTTGATACTAACATCTCTTTTGATACTAACAGCTCTTTTGATACTAGCAACTCTTTTAATACTAATAACTCTTTTGAAACGAACAGCTTCTTCGCTCTTAAAAAATTGAAAGAAATACAGCCTCTGCATGGTTTGGACTGAATTATGTTTCACCTTTGTAGAAACTACCAGCCAAGATCCACACAAAACTTGTGAAGATGTTTTTTTTTATTGACATGCACAAGTTATTCTCATTTTTTTTTCACCCAAGAGTAAGACTATTGGTACAGTTGCCAGTGAGACGACTGCCAATCAAGCCGTCAAACATTTCATCTCTCTGCCCTCAAAAAGTCGATTAGTTACAAAAGGACTTACAAAGTTGACTACCTAGTACTTGGTTGGTTAAACAAAAGACTTGAATCGAATAAAGCTAAGCTACTGTTTATCTCACTGCAAACGTTTGGCTGCAAAGCATTTGTTATTAAAATTCCAAAAGTTTAAATTTAACGACTTTATTTGCCATAAAAACGAATCAAAGCAAATCACATTTCAAATTTAATTAATTTATTTGTTATTGCATAGTGAGTTTGTTTTTATCAAACAAAAACACCAATTTGGAAAATATCCATCAACTATTAAATTACGGGTATAAGGTTATACTTTAAATATAAAAAAAATGGTAATATTTGCAGAAATTTCATTCTTCAATTTCAGTTACTCCACTCTGCGGGATAAAATAAAAAACACAAGCTAAACCCATCACCACTATTTAAATATTTTGTGTGCACAGTGTTACTGTGGACTGTACCCACAAATCTGGTTCTAGATTTGACCGAAAACTTTTCCACTTTGTTTTTCCAGCAGAAACAAACCAAAAAATACAACTAGAGGCCGTAGACCCATCCTGGTCCTTCCATCAGTTTTTGTCAGTCCCATCTGCAGAAGGATAACGAACATTTCTAACAATATCTATCTAATTCGATTATTTCAAACAGAGGAGCGCTGCGCTACTCCTAGTCCGAAATTGTATTGCATTGTCAAATTGTTCTAATGGCGCAGAACGTTAAGCGATTCCTATCGCTTTAGCTACATGTATCCCTATATCTGGCTAACTGGTTATATCTGATGAATACACAAAAATAATATTGTTCAACCATTTAAAAGAGCGACACACACCGAATGGAAAGCGAGCCAGTTAGACGGTGCTATCAAAACGGTTAAATCCGTTTTTCAAATGGTTTTCCAACATTAGACATAGCTAGCTTGATGACGAGGGTGGTGGTGAGCTTATGTATCTGTGGAAACTATGCAAACATAAAACTTTACACTCACACACAAGTGGAAACTTAACTATATGAACACTACCATGTGTGAATAGAAGGAGCACGAAAGCCCACCAGGGATATACTATATATACTGACTGTGTGACTGAACTTGTCTGTGGCTGCGATTGCAACGTTCATCGCCCGCTGTCGCTGTGCCGCCGTTTTAATTTTTATTTAAATTCTTCTATATTATATTTGCATGAGCTGGGTGGGAGGACAAAAAAGGCACACACAGGACTTGTCTCCGACCGGCGGAGGTACTCGTACCTTTCCCATTCCCAGTCGCTGGCACTTCAGTTCAGAAAAATTCAAAATTCATGTACGAAGTCGGGGGGAGGGAAAATAAAGAAATTTCCGGAAATTAATGGAATTGTCTACACTCATATGAGTGTGTGTATGTTTTGGGTTTGTACAAGGATATTGGGATAAAGTATTGAATAAAATACTGTATGCAAGGAATATAAAGGGATTTAGGTAACTTTATGTTGGTTTTTTTTTTTTTCGGCTGGTTTTTGGCGGGGAATTACATTGGTGTAGATTGCGCACAGTGTTCTCATTAAAGTGATTAAAATGCGTAGTCATTCCGAACGGGTGTGGGTCTCCAATGTGTATCATGTGGTATTCCATGGGGGTTTGTATGCTTTTTTTGGATAACCTGATTTTTGGTTGGAGTTGAGCTTTAAAAAAAAAAAAAAAAATTTCCCATGTACGTTAGCGAATTACACTTGAGAGGACTGCGTGCTATAGTATTTGTATATTGTTGTTGTGTGCGGTTTATGTGTTCTTTGGGTTAGAATTCACTTATTTTCGGAATGCCAAGGGAATAGGAGTTCACGGAATACATGAAATGATCTAACTTCGAATTGCTTTCTATAATGTTCAAGTCTGACCTCCGATTGTAAATAGGTTGGCGAATAGCCCCCAGTCAAAGTCAATTTATACAGTCTTAATTCAAAAGGATTTAAAATACACCAATAGTAAAAAAAAATATCAACTGGTACGTTTGCGCTTAACTTTCTCTATGCATTTCTATTACCTGTGGTCTTATTCAGTATCTGAAAGGCGAATCGGCAAAATGTGTATGGCCATTACGCCGAAATGTTGTCAGATATCAAGCGATTGTCCAGAGATAACTGATTTTTCACATTTTCTCACATTCAAATCAAAACACATTTATTTGGTGCGAAAGGCAATTGGAAGAGAAACGTACTTAATCAAAAAATGTTTAAACACAACTCGTATTGTTGATGAGAGTCTGACAGCAAATTGTTGGACACGTACAAATTTAATCGGTTTCTACGATTTAAAAAAATAGAATAAATAGCTGTCGCAACAGGTCCGTATGGACCCTATGGGCCTAGCTTCTCACAACCATTCGTTTTGTGTGAGTTTTCCTTTTTTTTTGGGACGAATGGAAGGGATCTACAATTTTATGCCGAGTCCAAACGGCCAATTGAGAAGCTCTTCCATGACAGTTATACTCTCCGATGTTTGTCAGACGTTTGCGAGAGGTGGCGCAGTGAAAAAAACCATAAGTTGGAATCTGGGTTTTTTCGGGATTCGAACCTGGGACCCCTCGCTTAGTAGTCTAACACACTAACCACTAAGCCACTGCGCCGACTACTATGTTTTATAAGCAGATTTTATTTTTTAAACATCTATGGCCTCAAAGGACAAGTTGAGCCCAATATTTATTTATAAATAATTTTGCCCCCATTTTTGGTATTAGGGTCTACCTAAATAAATATTTTTATTTTATACAACATTTTTATTAATGTGCAATTTTTTCTTATCTTTGCAGGTATGTACTCTTAGATAATACTCGATGACGTTAAATTGTTATACACGACTGCTTGAAAGATGGTTTGTACTTGTAGACGATGGCTCGAAAAGCACAGGCCATATTAGTCAAATGATAACAATATATAAAGGGTGGGCCATCTAGTGGTTTCTTTTTAAATTATAGGTTATTTTGACACTGACAGCTGTTTCCCGCTCGAAATCTTAACAGAAAATCAGTATCAACCTCCTCGGAACGAAATGAGTCGCTTTACAATTGAACAACGTTGGGAAATATTGAAATATTTATTTTTCAAAGTGAGTGCGGTGTAGCCCAAACAGGGCGTTTTATTGAAAATAAGTTATGGCCGAAATGAAGCACGCACCGCGTCTGCTGCACGCATGTTTGTTGCAAAAAGTTCGTGAGACTGTTATGCCAGCGGACAACACTCATGGTCGCCGTCGTCGTACGGTGCGCACAGACCAGAATGTGGCTGTGGCTAAGTGACAGTTTGTGGCGTATTGTGGAGTGGTGGCATTATTGGACCATTTTTGTTCAAAAAGGATTTTGACGTTTCGGTCAACGGTTGGCGTTACAGAGCCATGTTAACCGACCCCTTTTTTATACCCTCCACAGGAAGGTATATTCACTTTGTCATTACATTTGTAACGCCAAGAAGGGGTCACCGGAGATCTCATAAACTATATACAGTGTTGGCCAAAACTAAAGCACGAAAAGATGTCGCTTTGGAAAAAAGTAAAGAAAATTCAAAAAACCTTCGATAACTTTCTAGCTTTATTTTTTTTACAAAACAATATATATCAGTCCTCAATTTCTTATAAACAATTTTATTTTAACCCTCAACTTATTTAAAATATAAAAACATAAACAAGATTTTATTAAAAACTAAGTGGAAAGCACGACAGCGCCCAAAGGAATTGACATAGGCGAATGAAATTTGGTGAAAGGACTTCTTTCTATCGTCGTCAGGTTGGTATTGAAAATGGGCTATGTAGGTCAAGTAGTTCTGGTACCTCCCATACAAAATCAGTATTAGACACATGTGTCTCTCTGTCGGTGGAAAACACGACAACCTAGGCGAATGAAGTTTCGTGAAAGCACTCTTTTTTATCGTCGTTAGGTTGGTATTGAAATTGTGCTATGTCGGTCAATTAGTTCTGGTACCTCCCATATAAAACCAGTTTGCATGACTTGTATGCTGCGGAGGGTATCAAAGTATCGGCCAGGCCGATGATAACACTTTTATGTTTCTACTGTAATTGAAGACATGGCTTTGGAAGACCTCTGTTCATGGAGGATGGCGCTCCCATGCCACGATCTTTGCGCACTAAATTGTCAAATCTTGTTATCTGCCGTCTTGGCGATGTCAATTGGACGCCTCGGAACTGCGATTTAACCGATTTCGGACCTTTTTTTTTGTGAGAATTGGTCCTTTAACCGATGTTATGACAACAATCCGGAAAAGATTCAAGCACTTAAGTGCAAACAATCCGTGAGCTACAGCCCGAAACCAGCAACAAGGTCTTGGAAAATTAGAGTAACAGAATGCGCTACTGCGAAGCCAGCCGAGGCAGCCGCTTGAACGACGTTGTGTTCCATAATTAATGGGAATGTGTGCTCTAACTAAAACAATGGAAAAAATTTAATTTTGTTCATTTTATTGCATTTTTAAAAGGAAACTGGTATTTGAACCACCCTGTATATACAATATTATTTTTTTTAAATAATTTCTTTTAAAATTACTCTAAATTATTTTCGAATATATTTTTTGGAATATAATTATAATAAAAATAGGCGAAGGCAAAACAGCTAACAATCATTTTAACCGCATTAAAAAGAACATATTCGCTTGATTTTTGTTTTGGGTTCAAAAAGTTGTGAAGATATGCAGCGCTATATGTAATTTGTTATGTACAAGCCAGGTCCGCAAAAATTCAAACACCAGTCTGATATAATAGGCTTGTTTTATTGAAATTCGGTCTCCACAAAGTTAAACAAATCACCGAGCCCCATCGTCATGTAGGGGCAAAATGCAGAAGAAAATAATTCATGTTTGGAATTAGAAACAAATATTGAATTTTACTTGAATTTTACTGGCGCAGACACCCTAGTCTAGATATTTCTAAATGAGGGACAAAGTTTCGAGTGACTTACAAAAAATAACTACATACTTAATCGTGGTTCGTGTAGGTAATATTTTTCTAACTTGGTGTGTGTATTCGCTGAAATAATCGCTGCCGCAAACCACTACATAAGAAAAAGAGTACCTTCGGGAGTCCGAATCCATCGATTAGGCAAGACTAAGGGCCAAGGGCCGTTTGCTGATACTACTTATAGCGAATTAAGTGCCACATAAACTCTTATGTGGCAGTTTATGCCCTAAAAAAAGTAGCCCATATATATTTAAGTAGAACTTAAATCGTTAAGAGTCGTACAAGCAAACGGCCCTAAATCTTTGCATTGTCGAATCTCAATAAAAAAAAGGTCAAGGTCATCAGAAGTACCGAGTTTTGTAAACCAACTTTCCCCTACCAAACCTTGGACAGCAGCTGTCATTATAAAACTCTTTATTCATCAAGTTTCATATTCTTTCTAAGTTGCTACAAACAAAAAAAAAAAACCCTTGGTACAAGGATACACGTCCACGTCGGACACACTTATCAATAATTTAATGTCACCAGCATTGAACTAAAAACCACTCATCAAGTTCAAGTTCTCCCCCGATTTAGTTGGAAATAAATCCCCGCTTTCAAAATTCGATTGCGTAATTATTATTCCGTAAAATGTTGACAAAGGACCATTGTCAGAAGACCCACCCAAATCCAAAAATATCCATGTAACTCTATCTAACTGGAGCAGTCATGTTAAATTCCACGCCCTAAGAAGGAAAAACAAATCCTCCCAATTCTCCGCACCAGAGTTAACTTTTGTCTGAAGTTTTCATTTCATTAAAGTCAATCAATTCCAAATGATCTGAATAATTACCACTTTGAGACTGTGCGGGGCAGTGTATTTATATAGTTTGCCCAAGCGCTGGCCATCTCCTCTCATCATCATAAAGCGGAAAAGGATTCAGCAGAAAAGCACCATCAAAAAAAGAGCGGTGCGAACCATCACAATTTGTTCGTGGTCTGGGTGGGAAATGTTTCCTTTCCACCACTGAAGCACGTAACATTTTGTAACCGCCACCACACCGGTCGGTCGGTGAATGGAGAAGACATTTCATTGTGCGCCCAGTTGAATTTGAAATTTGCGATCTAATTACCGATGAATTCGCCCGGCGCACGCATATCCCAGCGAGGAATGTCGAGTGGCAAGTGGAGCAGCTCCCGGTTAGCCGTCAAAGTGTCCGAACGTGTTAGGTGTCTGCCTACCTACGAGTATACCTGCTCCTGCCAACGAAAAGTTTGATTAATTCGTTTTAAATGGTGATTAACTGAGGAATATCCCTGGAAGGACTTGTGTTCATTCTCAATTTTACACTGCAGCGGGTACGCTGGTTAGGGTCTGGTGGAATTTAAATTAATTACCCCTATGTTGTCGCTTTCTTTTGGAGTGTCCACGGTCAAGAGTCGTTGTCCCGATTTGGATTTCTGCAATCGCATGGAAGAGGATTCAGATTCAGGGGTTACAAATGGAAAGGAGTTTGGCTTTTGTTCACTTGGCTCCTTGCGACAAGGAGTTAGCCTTTTGTTTCCCATTTCACCGTCGCTTTATTCAATTACAACGAACGGCTATGGAAAATGACATCGCATAGGAAAGTAAAAACAAAAGAGCTGAACCCTAAGAAGAAGAAATCCAATGGAAACGTGAATGGGAAACCTCGACTGAGGTATCCCGTTCGTGTTTCTGTTGGCCTGCTTCCTCGCAAAGGATCTGCATGTTTGCTATAGCATTGTTTTCTAGGCTCTCTCCTTGGCATCGATTCTTATTTTCATCGTTCCTTTGAGAAACACAGAGAGAACTGCAAACTATATAAGTGGATTGTGTGTGCGGCGGGCAGGGTAGCAGGCAACCCTCTCCACATCAAGGGCTTAGATTATACCCTTTTTGATAAGGTAACCGAACAGTTGCGGATAAACTTTGTTCTTTCTGCGTGGTTTAGGCAATTTATTTTTTTCCTTTGCGGGTCCCAGACAAGATGGGGAAATGAGATTGCTTTTCTTTTGGAGCTCCTTTCAGATTAAGTGTTCCGAGATAAAGGTAAACCATTGGGTATCGGTTGGCAGGAGATAACAAGACTTTTTGTGCGATAAGATTGCGAATTTTGCTCAAATCATTGCTGGGATATTGTTATGACGAAAATGCTTTGTCAGGCGAGGTGTGGGTGGCATAGCCGTGTGTATAGAGAAAATTTATTTGAGCACACCGTGCTATGGTAACTAGTTGGGAAATTGCGACAAATAACCGACCGATGGTGGACCACTGATTTTAATGTGATTAGGCGGACTATTGGGGTAGCGACAAGTTGGGTTTTTGATGGGTTTCATATCAGCGGAATGCGAGGGGTCCTGCCTAATCTGATTGGAATGTGTCGTCATAGTTTTGGCCAGCGTGTCATTAGAAACCAGTGAAGTCTTGTGGAAGACTGGGTATTTTCGGATGTGGTTTTATTCCCTGTAGTATCATTTGCTCGCAGAAAAAATACACAGAGAAAGCCTTTAAGTAATTGGGGACAGCCTGTGTGGACTACTTATTGAGGGTAGTCAGGTTCGGTCCCTAGAGAAACACAAATATCAAAAAGCTTGAGGGGATTAAAACAGTCGAACAGTAGTTAAGGCTTGAGAGTGGATTTTGCCAGCAAATACAGTATGGGAGACAACAACAGACCAATCACTTTACCTGTTAACGTATTCCCAACAAAATGTCCTAAGTTCCCCCATCCACTTGGCTTGATTCTTAAACGGTCCCATGGCGTACATTTTGTTTTGTTTTTCGAGTCCTTTCTACAGCTCCGAGTACTTCCCTCGAGTGTATTAAGGAAAAGAAACCACTCTGCCTCTACTCATCTGACTTTAATGTAAAACTAAACGCGCCCCTCTGCTGTCGACAAGTTGCTGCCGCGACTGACCTCCTTACCTTGGGGTATTCGCCTCGGTGGCGACCTTAATAAATTGTTGTCTGCTCTGGGAATACAGCTACGCAGTTGATTGAAAACCATTTCTTTATTGGCTTAGGTTCGGCACAATTGGACCTGCCAATATCCATCAGTTTGGGGTCATGTTTCTCAAAATATCTGCCGACAGCCTACACAATTTATGTTATTAATTCAGAACCGGGTCATGGATATCCTTGTTTGACTATGGAAATAATCGTTTGTTGGGATGGGATGTTATGTGCTCCCCCCATCGTCTCACCACAGTCTGGCATTTAATTTCCATTCGCCGTAGGAAAATTAAACGTCCCCAGCGCTAGCGCCCTGATCGGGGACCCATTTCATATTACAAATTGAAAGCAAATATTTAAAATCAAAACACCACTCTACCGATACCTAGACGACAACGACGACGACGACGGCGACACCGCCACTCTGTTTCCTGCATATTCATATCTGTCCTCCTTTGCACAACAGAGAGACCCTCTCACCTGTCTCCCATTTATCATCATCAGACATCATCATCTCATATTTTATCTCGTGCCAGGACAAGAAGCAACAAAAAATAAAAATAAAATTCAAAATATGACGACGTCTTCGTTTCCTCATACGCTTCTTCGTGTCTTCGTGTAGATACATAGGACTTGTGCAATTTAAAGTAAATTCTCCTTCTCTCCCTGCGGAGGAGGCGCCCCTAATGGTCCGCTCGTACAAATAGATGTCACATCTGTATCGTTATACCAGACAAAAAAAAACAATAAAGGACTCCGACGCGAAGGGTTGGTTGGGACCAATTTCTTTTTGGCACACAGCTGCACGTCGAGCAAACATTAATTTTTATCCATCTGCTGTCGATGTGTTGGTCCGTGCTTAAGTTAAACTCTCCCGCTTGTGGGGATGCACACGTAAATATTTTCCATTTTTTTCCCCTCATCGCGTCATTCGAAAATCGCGCTCCCAATTAGGAGGCACGTCAAGTCGTTCTTCCAGATCTGTACCGATGCTGACGGCTGATGGGAAATTCAATTGTCAACCGGTTCCAGCTACGCTGTCACAGCCCGTTGGCATCACCGCCAGCTCAAACTCGAAATGCCTGACATGCCTCTCAACCACATGTAAAAGATATCATTAGTTGGTTCGGGGGAGCTGGGTATCCTCCGTCGCATCTCGTTGGCATATCATCATTACCGATATAATCATCATCAACAGCGGTAGCAGCATCGATGTGATGAGCTGCATCAATTCAGGTCCGTTTAGTGATTGTATTAATTAATCTCATCGAACGGCCATCGAGCCGAGATGGATGGATACCGCATTGCTGCTACTGCTCTCCTATGCGGTGGTGATGGTGCCTGTGACTGATTGAGCGATACCATTGATGGTACAGGGTGAATCGAATGCAGCATTGACTGTGTATAGTCGAAAGGTGTCAACCCATAAATGGCTACGAAATGAAATCCGAGCGGTTTAACCTCATTTCCCCGCAGAGCGCAAAACCAAAAAGTCATAGCGCTGAGTCGTTACCAGTCAAGACCGCACACACATACGGAGCTATACTCCTTTCTTGATCGATCAGCTACTCGTCCGGAATGGTAATAATAGACAAGATGCGGAATGAAAAAAAAGCGCTGCCAGAAGGTGTATGGCAAGTCGATAGTGAGCGACGTTTGTTTTGAATTTCCTATGGAGCAAACGGGGTTGCCACTTGAGTGTACTAGGACATCTAAACGAATGGAATACACCAATAAAGTGATTGAATAGAAAAATAAGAGCTGATTTGATAATGGTTGGGTTGTTTAACTGTTCGGTGAGTAAGGTACTACAGTGAATTCGCAATACCAATAATCATTTTTAGCGTCGTGAAAGGACTTCTTTTTATCGTCGTCAGGTTGATATTGAAAACGGGCTTTGTAGGTCAAGTAGTTCTGGTACCTCCCATACAAAACAAATATTAGAAAACACATTTTGAAAAGACGATACCGTCGAAAAGAATCTACATAGGCAAGTGAAATTTTGTAAGAGGACTTATTTTTATTGTCGTCAAGTTGGTATTAAAAATGGGCTGTGTCGGTCAAGTAGTTCTGGTACCTCCCATACAAAACCAATTTTGCATGACTTGTATGCAGTGGAGGGTATCAAAGTGGCCGATGCTAACACTTTTATTTGTTTTTTTTTTTTTAAATGTTGCAATAAGATTTATTTGCTTTAAAAACCACATTTATTTAACATTTTCTATGTCTGAAATATTATTTAGAACCTGTAATTATTGGCATTAAATTAGCATAGCTTGAAATAGATTTATTTTACTTTAATTTTAAAAATTTTGAAATATCGTCTAGCACTACAAATAGTTTTGTGCTAAATAGCTTCTGGATCAGCTTAACAACACTGGCACAACTGATAAACAAGATTTATGTGTTTTTTAATAGTAATAATAATCAATATTAAAGAATACAAATTATCTCGTATTTTTTGTATTCAAGAAGAAACTGTCCCCATATTTTGTCATTCGCGGCATGCAGCTGCTTTCCGTTCAAATTTTGAGTTTGAAATTAACATTTTTTTGCAAAAGGTACCTGCTCTATATTTCTCAGAAAAAAAAAATCGCGAAGTAAGTGTAGCCAAAAAACCTCAAACGGCGTAAAACAGTCAGTTACATCAAAACTGTTGAATGAATATGGTCCGTATCCCGTATGCTTATTGTAAGTCACTAGTGTCATGATGTTTTTTTTAATCATATCATTAAAAAATTAGTTTAGAAGTACTTCAGAAAGAAGGAAAACTTGAACGGTTATGACTTAGTTGATGTAAATTGTAATGACATATTTGGAAGCTTCCAAATCCTTACTATAATAAAACTGTAACTTTTTTTCCGGCCGTAAGGTGTTTGCCCAGAATAGATTAAAAAAGTACTGCACGAAATTGATTCCGGTTTTCACAGTTGCATTGAAAGTTGTCGAGATTAAAAGATAGGATATGTTTTATCATTGTCCGCTTTCCGGAAGCGGAGATCTGAGCTGATATCTAAGAAAATTTGTAATTCTCGAATGCCTTCTAGCTCCTAGCTTTGAAATGACTCATCCAAATGAAATACAAAGATTTTAAGATATAAATCATCTTTGTACGTTATCCTGAAGTTGAAAATTAAGCAATAAACTATAAATTTTATACAATTCGAAAAAGGAAAATGTTCGATTGAAGCTAGATCGTTGGATTTTCCCAGCGTTGAGCGGAGGAAATTTTGTGTGTGTGTGCGACAAAATCTGTTTCTCTCTCTGTACCTTTTGAGCTGTCGCTGTGTGCTTTTTCTTTACTTCTTTTATGCATCTTTTGTGCTTTTTGTTGTTTTTTGTTTTTGCTCTCCATTTTAAATTGAACTTGAGAATATATGAGTTCATGATATGACCTAATATGAGTAGTCGAGTAGAGCGAATGTGACGCATGAGATTAAGAGGGAATCACATTCAATTTTGATTTAAATTAAAATGCGCTGGCAAGCAAGGCGAGCACGGATCACCTAGTCCCAATATAAAAATGAGAGGAAGTCGGGTTTTCTATGTTTTTTTCTCAAAACCTTTTGATGGACATAGTTTGGTTTTTGAATGCTTTTCGTTATTGTAATCTTTTGTAAATGAATTCAGATGTTTAAATAAAAATCCTTTAAGTTTTTATTGCAAAATAAATTAATTTTGAAAAATATTGACACTTTTTTGTCATTTTCGTCACACTTTGTCCCCAAAAAAAGAAACAAAGGATTTGATTTTGCTTTTAACTTATATAATTTTTCTTGAAATCATGATCGACTTGGCAATGAAATTCTTTTAGGGGGAAATAAGGATAAGGCCCAACACATTCTTTAACTAAAATTTTTGTCAAAAAATATAATGTTTTAAATTAGACATTCAAATCAAAAAAAAAAACAAATTTAAAAAAAACTATTCCTATATCCAAATTTAAAAGACTCAACTTGTATTTTATCTGGTAAAAAGAGTATAGAACAAATTGCAATAAAAACAGACGTTAATTCGATGTTTTTATCAATTATTGAGTCCGGTACAAAAATGACAGGATTTCAGAGTTCGGGCGACATATTTTAAATTATATCATCCAAAATATTATAAAAACTACACTGTCGGTAACGGAATTAAATTGCTATTTCATTGATAAAAAATATAAAAAAAATGTTTTGCTACAATATTGAAATTTATTAAAAAAAAATAAACCCTCTTGCAACATTTTGAAAAACAAGCTTTGTCCTAAATCGCAGCGGTGACATTGAGATTGTGTCGTCAAGGAATCGTGGTTTTACTAAACAGAAATCCCTCCCGGGAGAGCAATAGGAGACATTAAGGAATAAGAATGATGCCAGTCTCGAATATCAAAGCTGTACCACTGCTTTCCTAATTGCCTTGGACATGTTACCCAATCTAGTCCGTGTTCAACTCTATCTGATCTAGACAATGCTCTCACTTATTTCAGGATGTCATGATTTGATGAATTAATAAGGAAAAATCAAAATACACCACACACGCTTTCCATTGTCTTTGCAAAAGATATAAGTATCTTTATATGCACTGCACAATTAATTGGACTGAATCCGAACTACAAAACTCGAAACTAATTGGCATCACTGACAAACGTACACCATTGCCGATGACAGCAATGGTGTACGTTTGTACACCGTTTGTATCGCCATGCAGTTATACGGATGCATTTTCCAATTGAAAAGCAAACAACTTTTTTTTCTTCAGTATTTTATTTGCTTCCTTTAAAATTGTAATCGATGATCGATTGGAAGATTTTTTTTTGCTTTTTGTTCCACTCCCGTAGCTAAAAATAAATGGAAGAGAAAAAGTTATGAACTGCAGCAAACCTCCGCCACACCTGAACTCGATTTCTGACACAAATTTTCGGGTTGAGGGGTGGTCTTCACTGTATAAAGTCGTAAATCATTCGATGGAAAAAAAAGAAAAAAAACAAATTCAAACGCAAACCGGAAATTGGCTCTAACGTTGCAGTATGCAGTGTTCAGTTTTTCTAAACACTTTCTTCGTACTCTACTAACTCTCTCCGTACCTTGGGGGTGTCTCTTTTTTATTTTTATTTATTGACTCGTCTAATGCTATTATGAAAGTTTTCTGAATTCTTGAGGGGGTGCGGGAGACGGCACTAACAACCAGTAGCTATATGCTGGTACTCGTATATTCTTAGCGAGTAATGTGTCTGACGAAATGTGAGTAATCGATTGAACGGGCTTTTCATAAGTTTGTTCGCTTGAACGTATGTTTGTTTTTCCCCGGTACATGCTGTTTGGTGAGGCAGATCACGTTCTCCATCGGCTGGCGCGCGTTCACCAGAAATTTTAATCAAGTTTCATATTGGTGAACGCGAAAATTAGCTACACGCAGAAGACATTAAGACGAAGAAATGCGACTTGTACTTTTAAGTTCACCTATATGGAGGTATTGTGTTTTATTGTCCATTAATATGTTGCGGACGTTAATTTTATGAGTCTAATAATTTTAATGGGATGGCTATTTTGAGAGACAGAGCATGAGGTAAGAAAGCACATTTGAATGAGGACATCAGTTGATTGTGACGTTTAAATTTTACAAATATGGAAGAACTAAATTTATACCAAGGTTGAAATAACAGCGGTCTCCAAGATGGCTTTGACGTTTTCAAACGGCAGTATTTAAAAAGTAAAAATGAAGCATACTTTACCTTAGGCATGGGTTTCACCAACGCCTTATTAAGTATGTCCATGATTTTGGTTGAGATCCTTCTGTAACTGGCCTCCGAATTTGTATGCAAGTCTTTTAAGACCTAAAGTCTGAATTGATGGCGTCGAACACACATCTTCCGTACCAAAAATAAAGAGTTGAGATGCAAAGGACACAATTCGACACCGTACTTACTTTTTGACTTTTTGAGGAGAATTGACAACTTGATGTTGACGACAATTGTACTCTCCAGCGCGGTATGTGTTCCAATTTTATCGATAGACATTTTCGAGATGTGGTTCAGTGGAAAATAGCTTAGCTTTATTTGAGTTTGAGTCCAAACACTAACCACTGAGTCTATAGCTTTAGTCTAAAAATATCTGACAGGGCTGGAAATATTTACAGGCATTTGGCCATATTCACTGTGATATAAGAAACTTCTTGAACGACTTTTGTTCTACAGCTGACTTCTCACGAGGTTAAGGAAGCCACAATCATTCCTGGAATGAGATAGTGCCTTCGACCTTGAAGCTAGTTAAGAGTTTGAGTTTTCATTTATTTTTTGAAATACGACTGAAAGGGATCTAAAAATCTATGACCAACGTCTGACTTGAGCCTGTCGTGTCTTCTCCAGTTGTTGTTAATTTAAAAAAAAAAATGTAAAGTTAAGGGGTTCAACCGGACGAAGTTTAAGCCACTAACCAGATGTGGGAATATAGTTATTACTGCACACTGCGTTGTTTAACCGCATATAAAGTCGTCCAGAGGCGCTGTAGACTGTCAACGATTTTATCGCGGGCGTCTGTCCATGCCAGCCCAATCATAGCGTCTTGCTTTAGTCGTTATAGCTTATTCGAGGAGTTCTTATTCAAGCAATCGTTACCCTCATTTTTGGTGAAAATACCCTGGGGATGGCGATGGGCCCGTCTTGGTGCCTGGTCTTTTGTGACGATCTCACAACCGCACTCAACCTAACCTAACCTAACCTAGCCACACGTAAATTGTATTTTTAAAGGAGAATGTAGATTTATAGAGGTGGCTTCTTACGAATTGAGTGAGGAAAGTTAAAGACTTCCTTAGACTGCCTGTGATTAAGGGGACTAAGGTTCAGCCCCCAATTTTTTTTAGTGGCTTCTTCTGGACAACCAAGGTTATTTCTATTAAATCTACGAAAAACGTCCAACCATCTGCATAGAACTTTAAACACCTCAACATAATATTGAAGTGGGTTAGCACAGGGCTGACACAGTAGACCGGTTCTTGCCCAGCTACTGTTTATTTTTTGTTAGGTGAATTTTCAATTGGAGGCGCAGAGCCTTAAAATTCAATAATTCGACAAAGCAAACATTGAAAATTAGACATCCTCCCGACAAAAGCAACACAAACAAAGTGATCCCCTGCAAAATACTTCCAGCTTCTGTATTCAAATTCGAATCCACATTATCTATTCACATCCATCAGTAATGAACAGCCATTCATTGGTTTAGAGAACAACGTTAAATCCAAGATGACGGAGCTCTGTCCAGAGTTGAACATCAACACCCAGTGTATAGCTGCAGCTAACAACATCAGAAAAGCATTCCCGACATGAATACTTAATTTGATTTCTCCCTTCGAGAATGGCAGGATAAATCAAATGGCATTGGCGAGTAGTGGTGGCGGCGGCGGCTGCACTATAGTGATGGGAATTCAATTCCAATTCCTCAACACAAAACAGGAAAAAAAAAACCCACGCGATTATTATCAGAATGGTGGTTGCGGTGGTCCGACTTTTCCCGCCTTTTTGCCTTTCCTCCCGTCGGTAAAGTTTAACGAGTTTTCACATTGTTCGAGATGAAATTTGAAAACTATACAAAAAATGGGAAAAATATGTAAAATAAAAATAATGAAACGGAGAAGGAAGGATGCTCGCTCCCTAGTTATGCATTCATTCGGCGAGAGCTCCTATGCATGGAATGTAAGTCTCGTCTCTGCTGGACATGATAAGAACGAAATCAAAGAGCATTGGCTTGGCCGCCATACACACAGCTCCTTCGTCTGGAAATGATTTCCTTATAAAAAGCGACTGTGTCTCTGTAGTCCTCAGAGCAAAGATAACAAGAAATGACCGCATATACACAAGGCGTTTTGTGCTGGCTGTGCTTTTTCATTCAAGGGGCATGGAAACTGTATCACTTAAGAGTGGGTTGCATTTTATTTTTTTATTTTTACCCTCTAACGCGTCCCGGTGCTGAAAGTGATTGCATAGGAAGAGTGTTTGTGAGGTTTTTTTTTCTCCTTCACCCAGAGTGCTCTCGCATTATTTGGATACCACAGAGTATCTACGGGGACTTTGACACTGATGGAGAATGAATAAATAAAGATGCTTAGGTCTTGGCAAAGTGTGTCCTCGTTTCGTTTGCAGAGTTTTAAAGTTGTTGATACTCATTGGATGTATAGCTGTGCGACAAAAGAACACGGAGAAGGGTTGAAGGTTTCTAATTAATGAGTCGTTTGTAATTACATTTGTGTGGAACGTGAAAGTTTCACACTGAATTGGATGGATAAAGCTGTGGTCTCAGCAAATGGAGATGGAATTATTTCAGCACATATTCAATTATGCCTCGAAGGAATGGATTGCCCTCAATAGGAAGAATCCTGAGTAAGGGTGCTTTGAGTTTGGCCTCTGTGATCTGTGGCTGTCTTTGAAATTTTTTTTTACATTTTTCTGACCCAAATTGTTTTGTTTTTCTGATAATCGCAAGCAAAAGGGACTCAACTTTCCCCTCAGCAAATATATGTATACAAATAGGAATAAATGTTGAAGGAACACCAGCGGTATCGCCATTTCTAAACTGTGAATTGTACAAGAGCTAACGTTTCTAGACAGAAAATAAAACGGAAATATCAAGGAATGATTGCTTTCTATGCTTGAATCAGGATATTCTGATCTGAAGCTCACCATGTGGCTTACATGACGATAGTAAAATCGTTGACAATCGCTTTATAAAACTACCATGCACCAGCATTCAGGCTTTGACTAAGATTCATAGATTCACCGAGAAAAGAAAAACTTGAGGAAATCCAAATTTATAAATTTCGAAAGACGTACAAGAGCCAGAAGATCCAAGCTTAAACATGTACTCAAAACCAGGAAGCGAATCGCCAAGAATTTCCCTTAAGTATTCCTCGTTCATCAATAGGGCGATTTAGCTCCAGGCTCATAAAAGAGCTGCTTCAGCTTTTCCATTCAACCGTCCAAAGATGGCGTACAGTTGTAGGTCGATTTTATTAGTTTATGAAAAAAAGATAATGCGCGACTTCTAAGAACGCCAAGAATATGTCAAAAGTATGTCGAACATGTTTAAATCATAAAAAAACAAATTTGTTCTGTTTTAGATAGCATCTCTGCATCTGCGGGCTACATCCTACATCTGCGAGCCACATCACGATCGTTGCCCTCATCTAATCATTTAGACCGACAGAAGGTTATTGAGGTATTGTTAAGCTTTGGTAAATTGATCGGCAACATTTATAAATATGTTCGGAACATGTTTTTTCTTCAGCTGCACTTTGTTTCCTAAAGTTTTCGTAATAAACTTGTTTGAAGCGTGTTTATCTTCAGCTGCAATCTGTTTGCTGAAGTTTTCATAATGTAAACCTTTAATTTACGAAGCAATCACTGTCAGGGCAGATCAAGAGATGAGTCGCCACATCTGTGAATGAATATATGTTCAGGAAAACAATTTTACATATCAAACGAAAACAAATTCCGACGGGTGCTGCTCGTTTGTGCCAACAAAGTCGAATTATCAGCAGCAAATGTTTCGTGGCACATAGTTCCTAGACCGAACCTCCTTTTTAAAGACCAAGCTATCGCGGATGCTAGAGCGCTTGGTCTGGTTAACTGGAAGGAACGTGCCCGGGATCGCGGAGAATGGAAGGCAGCGGTGTCTGAGGCAGAGATTGTTCACGGGTCGGGAGCCCGCTAAGTAAGTGAGTAAGTTGTTCCTATACTAACCTAATAAGGAGATTTCTATCCTCTTTGGGACATCTTTGTGAAGGCTATTGAGACCAGATTTATCAGTAACGTCAAGTTGCCCGATATTCAACCTGCAACCGATAAACAATTTATCGACATTTGCAGTTCTCGTTGACTCTGTTCGGAAGGGACTTTCTTTTGACAACTTCCGCTAGAATTCTTCGCAGGTCTGTCAAAATATCTGACTGTGATAAAAAAACTCTTTTCTCCTCAGCTCCATATTTTGAGGTATTCATGCCGTCTGTGTTGAAGGACGATCCGCTCCCCATTCGAGTTCCATTCGTAATCATGTTACATACTATCGAACAACCCATTTAGCAGAATGCTCTCTCAATAGCCAGAAGCTTTTACCACCCGCCACCTCCTTGTAACTAAACAAAGGTTACGAGCCTACCTCACAAATGTCGACCTTATTTCACCTTAAACCTTTTAGCTGAACTTTTACAAAAATTGAATCGATAAAACACATTTCATATGACTGTCGATGTTATTTCGTAACACCTCCCCCAGAGTCGACCTCATTAAGCCAGACTAGTTCCCTTGCTGTATACAGTTATGGACATCATCCCCGCCCTGCCACTGTTTAGATCAAAACGCAACCAACATCCATCCATCCTGGTCGTATCAACAACCTGATGAGTTTCATTTTAAAAATTCCCCATTGTTCGTCTGTGAACAATCCACCCATCAACACAAGAGCCTGCACTTCACAGGCACAGTCGGCAGGAGAGGTATTTCTCTTGTGTTTCACCATGCCACCATACGAATATTATTCTTGGAAGTACACCACTCAACGTTCTTGCTTTGAATTGAGTCACTGCCATTGTTTGGAGGCATTTGCAGCTTTTCGGGATCATTTAACTAAACGCACGTTACAATCAACTGTGAAGGGCTGCTTTTGGGGGATCCCCCCCCTTTTGTCTTTTGAAAATATTTCCTCGCCAGAATGCGCTCTTCTTCTTCTTGAAAATAAAATAAAATATGTATACGTACACACATGCCCGGAAAGGATTAGGGTTGGATAAGCACCTTCTCATAGAATTTACGGTTTCATAGCTGATTGAGGATTGAATGACGGATACCTCCAAGCGTATAGGATATTTTACTTTTCGAACCTGTAACCTTCAATTCCATTCCAAATTGCAGAGACTCTTTTTCATTCTTTCGAAAAGCGGAAGCAAGTAGAAATAATTTCAGGTGTTTTTGGGGAGACGCTGAGGGCGACTTCGGTGTTGTCGTTAAACTTGAACAGGAAAACGTAACGACAAGGACTCAGCGGGAACGGGAACGACAGCGACGGTGACGACGATGGGTGGTATGTATGTATGGCATCTGAAAAGGGACAGGACCAGGAGTCAAGTGACGATGAAATTAATGTTAACCTCATCCCTCGTGATTCGCCGACCATGTCCTCCGACGACACTCAAGTGAATTTGTTTATCTTTGAGATGATTAGAGATGAGATTACCTTGTTTTTGAGTTTAAGGATATATAGCTCTGTGAGAAAATATTGAATAAGACATTTTTGTGGGTTCCATTGTAAATCATCATCAATTTTGCTGAGGGAGGACCGTAGGCTGTTGCTGCTTATACATCGTCCCAGCGAGTAATTTTGCTCCCAACGGCTTTCCAAGTTATGTTCATTATGATGGCAATATGATGGCTGTTTGGGGGAATGTATATAAACGTACAAGCAATTTTATCCATTATTACGCTCGAGTGGAAGATTGATCATATTGATGGAACATATTTCACAATCGCACAATATTCAGGCTTTGACATAGGTTTGGGGATCTAAACAGATTGAACACTTGAAGCACTTTAGAGTGATTGCTTTGTTCACTGGGTGTATATTTTGGGTCTGTTTCGTCCGACATATTCCCATGAAACAACAAGCCTAGCAATGGAAGGAAGTGAACGGAAAGAAGTGGGAAAAACACGCTTAAGTTTGGTTTCGTAGATGTCCTTAATAATTTAACCGTGAGTTCGACAGCAATTGGCTCTTATTAGAAATATGTGTTAAGGGCTTTTCAAACTTTTCATTTATTAGATGAAGTCTTTCTCATAACGAAACCAATTAAAATAAATATATGGCTCTTGAGTTCCATAGAGAATTTAAGGTCTACCTTCCGACAGCCATTCGGTTGTACGAGTTCTAAATTTTTAGGACGACTGAAAGGGTCCTACAATTTTATGCCGATTTCAAACGTCTGATTTGAGAAACTTTCTGTTGACAGTTGAACTCTCTCATGCCAGGCGTTCCTAAAAAGTTCCGCAGTGGACAACGCCTTGAAGTGTACTTTGTGATTTTTTCAGTGATTCAACCGGCTATCCCCGTGAGCCACTGTGCCCATGAAACGAAATATGATCCACGATTGCGGTCGATAAAAAGCTTGAGGAAAATCGTTGCAAGTTTTTTTGGTAGTTTGAATGTTGTTATAGTTATTGTTGTTGTTTAGATGAATATGGAAAGTCAATGCACAAAATCGCCAACCCCATTCTCCGTCGAAATCATGAAACAACGCAACGTCCCAAAGTTGTGCTTCACTCGGCATTTCGTCGACCTACCCCAGAGCTCAAATAAAATGTAAATACCTTCCACTAAACCTGCTGAAATATATTTTTATATTGCCAATTGCGTAAGGCCAAGAAGTGGAAAAGCGGTCCAGCACATGATCATTCCCGATGATATTTTTAAAATGCCCCTCTGACCTTATCTTCGGTAGACCTGATTTTATTTGTATAGATTCAAATGTATAGGAACCTCCGAGCACATGTAACGTATACTCTTCAGCCAGGACAAAGTAGATACTTTGCAACATCCTTTGATGTTTATAAATCAAATATACAAATCAAATAACCAAACGGACTTCCACAACATCCTATCCGCAGCCATCGACGTCTTCGCCGCACACAGCAAATTTCTCAACATCCTCCTTCCTGTGCGGGCGGTCCTTTTGAAGATAATCCTAAAAGGAAAAAGATTATGCTTTTCCTTATGTGTGCACATACTTACCGTATCCCCTTTCCCATTGAAATGCTCAAAGTAAATAAACCGAGAGCTAGTGGTAGTTTGAATGTTGTTATTTGATGGAAAGTAGCAACGGAAAATGGGGGAGGCGGGCTCTCTCACATATGTGCAGCCCACCCAACCCAAATTGCGATCCTCATGCCTGCGCATCTTTGAGCCAAATATGATGGAGTAGCAAATATACTTAAAGTATCCATTTCCCTGGCTCGACTCTGTTGAAATGGATCAAGGGGAATATATATATGCATTCGCAAATACAGTCGTGTCCTTGATTTTTTTTTTATGATTCCACATACACCCGGCGGAGTATCGGTGGGTAGTTCAAAAGATACTCATAACTTAACCCTATGACACAGATATGAATAATGGATTGCCTCTTAAATGTGCAACTTCAAGAGTGTTCGTGTACCCGATAAAACAAATTTTAGAGGACGAATCTAAACATTTCAATCAGCAACAGCACCACAACAGTGATGAGCGAAAATCAATTTTATCGTCTTTTTGGGACCCTGAAGTGGGGACAAAATAATAAATCCAATTCCAAACTCGCCCTTTGATTGGACACATGTTGTGCCTCAAGTCAAACTGTCATAATGCAGTCTCCCTCTTCTGTGTATATCTATATCTTTGCTCAAATGGAACTCCAAAGTGTTTATTTTTATCCAGCTATTTGATATCTACGATGGCGGACGGATGTGTACTACGAGGTGAGCGGTATTCGATTTTCATGGCGTGCACTTCGAGTGCAAAGTGTATCACGTTTTACGCCATAGATTTTGCACAGATGTGCATCGAATGAGGTGTCAGCTGAAGTGTGACAATTCGATAATAAGCAGAGTGATGCTACAATAAGATTTGGGCGGGTCTTACGAGGTAGTTGACGATACGGGTTGTATGCTTTTGTTTGAACCCTTGTGCGTACAGCTTGGCATTTTCGGTCTATAAATAAATATATAAATAGTTGGCCGAACAAGTCAGTATGCAAGCTAGACCTGTCACAACCATTCGTTTGTGTGATTTCTTATATTTGAGACGAGTTGAAGGACCCTACAGTTTTATGTCGGCTTAGACCGGCTGAAATGAGAAGCAGTGCGACAAATCTTGATACGTAATTTTGCTTTTCGGTGATTAAAATTGGGAATTCTCGGTCAGATGTCGCGCGAAAGGATGAGCCTTGTGCTTTGCGACTACTAAGAGTCATTTGAATTCGTTCACATTTGGAGCTACTATCATTTTACGATTAAATTGTCGTGTAACGGGAAACGAAAGTGCGCGGCTTAGACGATCGGTTGGGCACCCCAACTGCTACTGGAAGCACTGAAAATAAAAGTTCGGTATTTTTTGTCGCAGTGGCTTAGTGGTAAGTGTGTTCGACTACTAAGCGAGGGGTCCCAGGTTCGAATCCCGAGAAAACCCAAATACCAACTTAAGGTCCCAGGTTCGAATCCCGAGAAAACCCAAATACCAACTTAAGGTTTTTTTCACTGCGCCACCTCTCGCGAACGTCTGACAAACATCGGAGAGTAGAACTGTCATGAAAGAGCTTCTCAATTGGCCTTTTGGACTCGGCATAAAATTGTAGATCCCTTCCATTCGTCCCAAAAATAAAAACTCACGCAAGACGAATGGTTGTGAGAGGCTAGGCCTTTTTTAAAAAAATGATAACTAAATCTTCTACGGGGGGGTCCAAATACAAATTTATTTCTAAAAATTTAGTAAAATAAACAAAACTAAATTTATTCCATGTATTATTGCTTTTTAGTATCCCATTAATTATGGAACGCAACGTTATTCAAGTGGCTGCCTTGGCTGGCGTCGCAGTAGCGCATTCTGTCACTCCATCCATTCTCCTCAGGCTAGTGCGTAAAATGTTGAGCTGTTGAGATCGACGGCGAGTGCATGCCCGTGAAATGAGTCTCACACTCTCGGCTACAGCAGCCACATTCTCATGGGGACCATGAGTCTTGTCCACCAGCATACCAGTTGCACAAACTTGTGTACAGCAGCCGCGGTGGGTGCTTCATTTCGGCCAAAACTTCTTTTCAAAAATCGCACCGTTTGGGCTACACTAACTTTGGGCTTCAGCATTTCCCAACGTTGTTCAAGCGTAAAGCGACTCATTTCGTTCCGCGGAGGTATGATACTGACTTTCTGTCAACATTTCGAGCGGGAAACAGCTATCAGTGTCAAAATAATGATTTTAAAAGAAACCACTTGATGGCCCACCCTTTATAATATACATACAAACGCCCAACAAAATGCTTTTACGAGATTGACAAAATTTAATAAGTTTTATCTTATCTCCAAACTTTTTTTGGGATAGCAAAAAATAAAAAAATAATTAGTTTTGGTTTGTTTGTGCATACAAAAATAATTCGTTAGGTCCCCCAAAACGCTGTCAATTAAAAAAAAAAAATTGTTAAATCAACTGCAAATATTGTTGATTATACAGAAATAATTTGTCAGTTCCACCGTTGCGTTTCGGTGGAATTATATTAAAATTATTTGTTACATAGCGTTATTTGGTCAGTTCCGACGTTTTAATTGGTTCATTCAACAAAAGATTTGTTGGGTTGACAGAAATGATACATCTATTCTTTATTTATGGTTTATTTGTTTAAGTAAGTAAACTTTTTTGCCAAAATGATTTATACTCACTTGAAATTGCCACTTAATTTAAAACTTTGGAAAACTTCAATATGCATTTAAATAATTCCCAAAATCCGCCACACTAATTATACACTTGTACAATAAATTAGGTATTAAAAAATTCTACAAAAACGGCCTTACCAATAATCAACTTTAGTCTGACAGTTTACGCAAAGACTCCACACTTTCAAAAATAAATTTACCAATAAACAAATATAGTTGCCAGAATATCGCTAACTAAAAGGGTTAAATATTAATGTTGAGAAACCCATGTTTATCTCGGGCATTAACTAAAAAAATCCACCCTAAATGTAATTTTCAAGAGAAGTGTTGCCCAACCACCAAAAATGGCGGTATGGAATTTCGTAATAGGAGCGAATTTAAATACACTTTTGTGCAGTTTACTTTTTATAAGTAAAGTAAAATTGTCAAGTAACAAAATGGAACATGATGGCAGAAAAAGCCATAAGCATTGAATTGGCATTATTTGTCGCTTTAAATCAAAATTTTTATTATATAAAATTACTTGCAGTAAAACCTGCAAACTATTATTACGTGCGAAAATTACAAAGCGCTTCAATTTATCCTTTTTGTAATAGATGCTTGTTACCACCGGCAAGTTTTTCTTCAGTTTTTTTCTACACGGTTGCCGCCTGTAGAATGCTGCGTAGCTTTTGATTTAAAGACGCCGAACCAGATTCAGATAAAATTTTCAATTAAAACTAGACTCGGGCTCGCAGGATGTGGACGTCACAAAGACGAATGTCCTTGCTGTAGACAAACCATATCTGAGTTGATTTCCAATTGAAGTTACTACAGTTGGAAGTGCAGAAACTTCTTCAATCATTTTCAAACTGGACGTTCAATCTTTGCAAGATATTGATAAAGCACCCAGCCCCCTCGTTACTATCACCACGAACTCCTTCAAGCCCTATACAAGTACGCTTCTTGGTCCGGTGTCCTCTGCCATTGTCTGGGCTGCTCAATCGTCTCACTCACCAGCATTGATACACGATGCAAGGCAAATATACTTTCAAGTTTCATATATATATATATGGGAAAACTGAATTAAAGGATTTTCAATTTCACAGTTTATCATTTAATCAAACTGCAGGATGGACAATATATTGTACAACACAAATATCCGGGACGCACAACGAGTGGAAAATCAATATTACCATTGACGTATGTCCACTGCTCAGATGGCCAGTTCGCACACGCCCTCCCATGTGGTTGCAGGGAATTACAATAAGGATAATAACATTTGACATCTTATCCGATAACTGCCGCCAATCGTTCCATTTTGTGTCACGCACTCACACAGCGACAGCACCATCCATCTCGGAATATGGCTGAACTTTACGTTCCTTCCTTCCGTCTTCATACTGGGGTTCCTGCTCCTGCTGGCTGTCGCAATGTGTGCCTGCCCAGAGATAAGAAAGCCAAACAAAGGACAGGTGGGTATAGTGGTGCATTGTCCATGCTGATATCGGTGCGCCTCCAGAAGGCAATTCTCCTCAATTTATATGCAAACCAATCGATGGAAAATCATTTTCCAAGTGTTTATTTGCAATTTTATACCCTCCTCACAGCCGGCAGAAGGATATTTAAGGAAAATCGATTATCGATAAATGGAGCAGAAATAATTACACTTACAGTGAAGCCTATACCTACTGTCTGTTGTGGTGGCTCCTGGATTTAATGACATTCAACTCTGAAAAGAGCGTCCGTGTGTGTGTGCTTGTGCGGTCGCAATGATGTGAACTCATACATCAGTCCCTGTACACCACTGCACTGTGTTGGGATGCTCCTTTCTAATGGCGTATTGCGGTAAAGCCGTTTTTCAAAAACAAAGCGACGACCGATTAAATGCGTATCGGATCGGCCATCCAGACTGGTCGCCTCTCGCTGCTCCGGCCGCATGTAATAAACTTTTCATATGACGAGGGGGGGTTAATAGAGAGAGGGAGAGCACCTACCTAGCCTGGGGTTGGGAATGGCTCAACACCCGAATGCGCTTGTCGCTAACGAGTTTTTCGTTTCGGGTGCTTTTTGAAATTTTGACCAGCTTTTGGATTGTCCGCACGTGAATTTCAATTTAATAGTCCTGCCGTCGAACTATTGCTGCGAGGATAATATTGTTGGGCAAACAAATGAATTGAATCGCCCCAGCCGAATGAATTGAATCGCCCAGGGCCGATAGGTCGATATGGGAATGTAATAAACGGATTGCAGGCGATGGGTACATATATACACATTTTTTTTTTGTTCGTGTACTCTGGCCAACAAAAGTAGCAATTGCGAATCATTACAGCCTGCTATTAATTAGTGCACTTGATGCGAAATTGACCACAGTTTTAGCACCTATGCCGGGCACCACTGCCGGGGTATGGGTGGTAGCGAGTACGCACTGGGGTTCATTAGTTGTTGTTTGCTTTCGAAATGTTTATGAGGTGGAAGTTGGGCACCGGTGCGCACTCAGGGAAATTGTGTTAAAAATGCATTTAATTAGCATATTAGTGCTGGAAATTTGTATCTATAGTTAAATGAGCAATTTCGAAAAGTTTGCTGTGTATATTTTAAGTTGTACTGTGAAGTGCAGCAGATGATGGCTACGGACAGTCATGGCTAAAATTTGTTGGCACTGTTTAAATTTGGATGGGCGAAGGGATGCTTTAAAATTTAAACGAAGGGAGGTCTGACTTCGAGCTTGAAGGAGTTCTGCAGTCACCTTTAGAGACGGTTCACAGAGCTGGCTTTCCATTGAATTGTCAGGCAACTCTGTTTGGCTGTTCAAGCCAAAAGTAGTGCCTCAAATCTTGGAGGATCTCTGACTGTACCCTGCTACCGACAATCAATCATGGCCGTTCTTGGGAATTGCCAACGGTGGGCTCGCTAAACCAACATAATGGGACGGAATTTTGTTTGTTACTTTCCCGTTTCACCAGTCACTTTTCTTTAAACGAGTTGATATGATTTGCACTGATTTGACGGAAAAGATAAAAAAACAAGCGATCAAATTTAGAGGTTAAAAGTTTACTTTCCACAGAAAAATATTTGCTACTAAAATTCTTGAGCTGCAACCAGCATGATTTTTCAGCGCGCTGAAAGGCGGACTCGGTATTTTTCAGCTTCGCAAAAAGAGCTCTCGCAAAAGGACTTGCCGTTGTCGGTAACTCACTACGATAGCGTTGCTGTTCCAGTAGATTGAATGTTAACCTTCTATTTCTACTGAAAGCATCTTATCTTATATCCTAAAGTCTCGGACATCTTTGCGTCTTTTCAGCAAGTTACCTCCTACACAGAAAAATTCTTCCAAATTTTGGGTAATATTTGTACGTAACCTGTTTAACCTATTCAAGCCAAATGTGGGCGGAATTTGAACGGGGCGTGGCACCAAAAAATTGAGTAAAATCACTTCTTCAAAAACAGTTCGCTCTTTTCTAACATCAGCGACAACTACCATCCTTTTAGAAGGTAGAAGAACAGCGAACTCCGCTCGGAAATTGAATCTTACAGCTTTCAATGCTCGTCTGTAAAGTAAGGCTACTCTACAAAATGTTTAAACGTGAATACTACTTAGGTATTAAGGATTCAAAATATGATTCAATAACAAAAAGATAATTCCTCAGTAGAGTATAGAGCCGCCGGGACTGGCCTCACACTTGTTGAACTTAAAAATAAGAGCTTCGATAATTCTTTTAAGGAATTCGAAACATGATCTCATCGGCTTGTTATGCAACTTGGAAAACAAAAATTCCTTCCAAAGTTGATATCTAGATATGAAAATGATTGGCTAACCATGAAGCAGTTTATGAGCAAAAGCAGTCCAATGACTCAAATCATTATGCGGTTGGATAAGTCACAAAAAGACCTCCAAAAATCAAATGGCTGCGAGGATGTATTTTGGGAATGTCAGGCTTTCAAAGCTCTCAATTAGGTATGTTCTACTCCAATAATTTCTTATCGAATATCTACCTCCGGTAGGGAGGAAGTTTTTCAAGTAAATTCGACCTTGTTCCGCTCAACACCCCCCATCAGCCCACAAGAGAGTAAAATCCCAAAGCGACGTACAAATTGTAACTGCGCATCAGCAGAGGCTCATTACGTTCCATCCCACTTAAGGAACAACTAAATAGCTTCAAAGCTTTTAAATACCGCATTCGGTTTGATAATGACCAACGAGCCTCAACTGTCCGCATTTATTTCCACACATTCCCTTGCTGCTCCATCACCCCGATTCACATTGAAAAATCCATGTAACTATTAGAGGGGGATCCCCAAAGTACTTGGCGAGGTCTACGCTCAAATGAATTACCCAATGAAACGCTGCTATGCCACAACGACGAAATGCAATTTGGAATTTGTTGCCCATTTTCGCTCGGTACTCCGCCTGTGGACCCTCTGAACCCGACCCGATTTAACTGTGTCCCACCCGTTCAATGCGCTCGAATGGGCTTTATTTTTAGAAAATAAAAACAAATTAGAAAAAAAAGAGTTCGCTCCTCCGCAGGCGATAAAAACGACAACGACTTGCCCGCATGGTGCGGCTTGAATCCGCGATCACATTAAGTTGTCCACTTTAAAGGCCGCGCTCACTCAAACGACCAAATGACGACCGGACAATTTCAATTTCAATTAAAAAATAATCCAATTTCGAAATTGTTTTGTATTTTTTTTTTTTTTTGCTTTAATGCTTTTGTTTGGCAGAATTGAGTGTTTTGATTCACCCTCCAGCCAGAATATCCACCCGCCAGAGCCGCCGCCACATCTGGTGTTTTTATTGCGGTGCACATGTCTATGGTGGTTCTGGTTGGGGTATGGTGGGCGTCTTTTTCTGAAATGGAAGACTCCCCAATGGATTCCCCATAAAATCGGCTGTTAATTGCTGCATAACAAAACTCGCAGTTGATTGTGATTTCGTGTTTCGTGTTTCGTTCATTTGCCATGAGAGATAGATACTTTTTCCAGTTTATCGAATTTCTATCCAGCGCAGACCGGATCGGCTTTCTAGGGCACGCCACCGCCAGTGACTCTCGCATAAGGCGCCCACGACACGTCAAAGATAACCGCCGACGCCGCCGCCGCCGCCGTCACGCTGTGTGTGCTGTGCATGTGTCTAGTTCAGTTCGGATTGCTTTGCGGTGTCTCTTTACCTGAAAGCGGACAATCTGAGATTGGAGTTCTAAAATTCGACGTGGAGTGAGCGGCCCACACAGAAGAGTCGCTTTTGATTCGCAATATTGTTGGGCGTCTGGAGGAATTTACTACCACACAGACAATGATTGTGACTTACAAAAAGCACTTTCCCTCTCATTATTTTTTTCAGAAAAAAAATCAGCAGGCGCTGAATACATTCAGAAATAGCCTGCCAGCCGTTTTCTAACACCTTCTGTGCTCTTTGTCGGGCGGTGGGTGAGTGAGAACCATTTTGTAGGAATTTTTGTGTTTACAAATACTCATTTTACAAACTGCTGTCGACTGCCCGTTTGAGCAGCAGCAGGAGCATATTAGGCAGACAGAATGCGCTTCCAAATCCAACTAATGACTTGTAGCAGTGAGTTAATAGGTTTTGCTGGTCGTTAAATTAGAATTGCGTCGGGTAATAACTCAATCAAATGGGAAAATATTATTACCCGTTGGGATTATGAGCTACTTGTAAATGGTTTCCGGAAAATTAGGCAGCCGTTAAAGCTGCACATCGCGTATTTCACACGAATGGCAAAATAAAACGAATGCCGCGTGGGGTGGAGGGGTTTACATTTGCAATCATGTTTTGGAAACGAGTTGCGGTTTGGCAGCAGCGTGTGGTGTTCGGCAACATTAGTTGCAATTAATTAAGTGGAAAGCATCAAATCAAATCGTCTCAATAAAAAACGAGACAGTGAATGCGTAAAATCGCACGGACTGAAGGGAGCGGTATTTCTGATTTACTGCAAAGGGTGGCGTTATTTTTGTAACAAAACCATGCATTCGATTTATGATGAAGCAATTGGATGCTTTAATTTTTTTTTTGGCTGATTAACTGTGCACTTAGATACAGACTTACTTAGTGGGCAATATTCGCGTCTCCTGTTAGGTCGTTTTTAGGCTAACTGCCACAAAGTTGGTTGAGGTATCTCTCTAGAATTAGGTGGGGTTTTTCTTGGCAGAGTTTTCTCTCTGGATCGAAATCGTAAGCATTTAGGGCCCTAGAGCATTGTTGTCCATTTTTCCCCAACATGCCCTATCCATATTGGACTTTTAACTTACACTTGCGTACGAGAACTGTGGAATTTGTACGTCAAAAGGAGGGAAATCTGGACCTAACCCTACAAATTTAGATATTTTTGTTGTTGGTTGGTTGGCTAAAGTGGCTGTATTCCCGTCTTCTGACGAGAGAGAAAAACAAATAGCGAATTGAGCGCCGTTTCGAGACCACAACTAATGGAACCTGACGATAAAAAGGGGAGAAGAAAGTATAGGGAGCTCAAAACCAGCCTGGTAGAGTTGAGAAATTTGATGATCTTGTTGAAATGGATATTTTTTATGGCCGAAAAAAAAGGGATGACCTGCGTCTGGTTCTGGCTAGGGCCGGACACTCACAAAGAAGATGAAACATTTTTGTTGTTAGTTGTAATTTTTTTCTGGTCTAAATTGTCTTTAGGGCAGCCACTTTGCGATTTGGTTATGGAAAATTTCATGAAAAGGATATGGTCCTGTATGCGTGCTCGTGGTGGCCATTTGACTGATGTTGTTTTTCATTATTAACGGCATACCTTCCTCTTTATTATGAAATAAACATCCGATCATTTATCTCAAAAAATGGCATTTTTCTTTGAATACCAAAATAACACCTCTTATTGGAAAACCCTTTACAATCTGATCTCCGACGCCAGTGCAAGTCGCCCTCTCCAGATCAATTTAAAAAAGAGAGCAAAAACAAAAAACAACACAAAGCAGAAAAGAAAAAACGAAAGAAAAAGCACACTGCACACAGGAGACAGGACACAGCAGACAGCACAAAAGGTACAGAGAGAGAGTCGCACACACACAAAATGGGAAAATCCAACCATCTAGCTTCAATCGAACATTTTACTTTTTTGAATTGCATAAAATTTATAGTTTATTGCTTATTGTTCAACTTCAGGATAACGTACAAAGATGATTTATATCTTAAAATCTTTGTACGTAATTGAACTTTATTTTAAAAAAGATTCTATTTCATTTGGATGAGTCATTCCAAAGCTAAGAGCTAGAAGGCATTCGAGAATAACAACTTTTCTTCTATATCAGCTAAGATCTCCTCTCCCGGACAGCGGACAATGATGAAACATATCCTATCTTTTAATCTCGACAAATTTCAATGCAACTGTGAAAACCGGAAACAATTTCGTGCAGTACTTTTTTAATCTATTTCGGGCAAACACCTTACGGCCGGAAAAAAGGTTACAGTTTTATTGTAGTAAGGATATAAACATAAAAAAAAAACAAGAGCATATTATTCATTATAATATAACATTTTTTCTGTATTTGTATCTCTAAAAAAAGGAGGAAAAAATAACATTTAGCGCAAACAATCTCTATAATAAGAAAATGTTCGGTAATGAATAAATAATAAAAAAGAATAATTTAACTGCATGTATATGTCTTTAAAAGTAATAGCACAAATTAATATTTTAAATTTAAATTTATTAAATTAATCATTTAGATAGGCTTGTTTTGTGAACACAGAATAAGGTAGTAAAAATATGATATTAGGTTAAAGTTTGATGGAATTTTTCTTGATAAAATTCCTGATTGTCGCGAACCCTATGAGTAATCCTGTCTTGTATACAACCTATAATTATGCGGTTAAAATATATACATTCAACGTTTCTATCAATAATACTCTGGGCCTTAATAATAATCATTTTTAAGTTTCACACTAAATATTTTGTACGTCACAATATGCAATTTTGTACGGAAAATCTTTCAATTGTGAGTTCAAAAAATTTAGCCTGGACACTAAAAATGGTTTGGAGTAGATATCGGAGTCTGTCTATAAAATAGAATAAAATTATTTTCATTGCCGAACATTGGCTTTACTTTTAGTAAGTTCTTCGAAGACGACCATTACAAATAAAAAAAAATATTCAGTCGTCCCTGCTTGAACAAAGGCATTTTATTACGGATGGCAAGATCGACAATAATATTTTCACTTGTGAGCGGAAAAAAAATTTTTCTTCAAAATTTTAAAGAGTGTTTAAGTCGGTTTGAAATAGTCTGCCCCTAAGCTGAAATTTATCAATTTTGTGACTCTTCTGCACGAGTGTATTCATTTTGCGTAAAATAAATATTTCATCAATAGGAGGAACATTACTCAGCAAGTAAAAAAAAAAATAAACAATCAATCCCCTTATCTCCTTTTGGAGCACAGTCCTCCAAGTGACTCCACCCTCCAATCAGAGTTATTAATGGGTATCGCGCTACTCGCTTCACCAGAAAGTCTTGTTAATATTCCACGAAATTATGACAGTGCTGACATGAATATTTGCGGAAATATCACTCATCCTTGTCGCTCGACCTTACACTGGTATAAGTGTACCCCACAACCAGGACCAGCACACTCCTCCCTCATCATCGGCAGCCACAATTCGCTTCAATATGCAATCCATCTGTACATCAACCATGAATCTTCCTGTTGCTCATTTAATCGATTGATGGCACACACACACACACACACACACACACATAACACAGCTAGTCAAACCAAATAGGGACAAAGTGCCGCCCTTCGACTCCCACTTTCTGTACAATGCCAATATTCAATCCTTTTAAGTGTCTTCGTATCTTATGTTCGATTACACATGACGTGCTTACATCCTTTGAAACAATGAAAAAAGGATTACTCTCCTGACGAAGGCTAAAGAAAAATTGCGCAAATTCTGCTGCCGTTCTCTCTCTGGGACTCGAGCTACTCTTCTGTTTGGATGTAGATCCTTGGAAACTTTAATTCCGATATTTCTTTCCTTTTCCCATTTTGTTTTTGCTGTTTTATTTTCCTGCCGACACAAAGTAGGAAGTTCATCTTGTTTCACTTGAAAAGTAGAGAAAAAGTAAACTTTCCCGCGCCAGTCCCTTTGAGCCTGATCCGCTTTCATCCTGTTTTGTCGATGGCATCACAGACGTTGGGTAAAACTTTATCAAACTCAATCCAAGTTTCAGTGTGCTTTGCCAGCGATAAGCATTCATCATTAATGAGCACGCATTTACAGATGGAATACATCCCATCAATAAAAATTTACTTGCGATAAGGATAATCGCACAGATGGAGGCATATCAGAAGCTACGAAACAGTAAATCCTGTTTCATTTTCTCCTTTTATTGTTATTTCATTCATGAGAAGGAGAATGAAAATATTTCCATGAGGGCCCAGGCAACCAGAAGAAAAATGTTCAAGTGTTCCGAATTCGTGTACGAAAGGACACATGCCTGATGGCAGGACAGGAGGGAAATAAAAGAAATCCGAGTCGTGACTGAGATGGAGCAAGAAGTGAGTGTAAATTTTTAATAGGACCAAGACCGAAAGGAGCAATCTTTCATTAGGCGCCAAAGGAAAAACTCCTTAGATGATAAATCTTCTCAAGTATACCGTGATGGCAAAAAAAAAAAAACAGGGGAGAGAAAGATCCTTTTGCATAGACTTTGTCGCATGCTACAGCATTTTAAATTGATTTAAATCAATATTCATCGACATTTAGGGCTGGTCCCTGGGCCTCCTTATGCTCCAACTAAAGTCAAAAATCGAATTAATGAATGCGATTGGTTTTTTATATCTCTAACTCTCTCCATCTCTCCCTCTATCCCTCTCTCTCTCTCTCCCTGTGCCTCGGTGTGATTTATTTTCTTGATCTTTTTTTTTCGACAATTTGAAGAATGCTCGAAAGAAAGTTTCCCGAAGGTTCCTTTCATCCAGAAGGGGCTGCCTCTATACGTGACCTCATTTTCATCACGACAGAGGCATGGGTGCCAGAGCTAGGCGTTGCGCTAAATGGGCACATGAGTGAAATTTTGTTGCCTTCGTTTACGTGTGTTATATTATTTAATTACCCCCGGAGCATATCTTTGAAGATGAAGCGAACATCCCCGTCGCCTGGCGTATTTTCGTGGCTCGATTGCAAATAATACCGCCACGAGGTGGTCATCAATGCAATTAGTCTCCTTAAAGTGAGCGTTCGCATTTGTATCACATGTACAGTCAGCCTCGGTATATAACTAAAGCATTAGCAATGCGAGACAGAGGAAGGGGAAGGAGAACGAGACGAGGGATGAAGGACATTCTATAGGGAAAACCTCCAGTAACTGGGACGTGATGTGAATTTCTTCGAAGGCCTGATCGATGGGAAATTTTTTTTCTGTATATACCTTACGATCCTTTTGTGTTCCTTGGTTTGGGATTTGGTTTTTTATTAAACACACAATTGAATAGAAATTCCAATAAATTTTCGATATCGCTGCCTACCGAGAAGAAATGCGCAGCTCGACTGTCATATCTATCTCCATGTCGTATCTGTCTTCCTGTCATAATTTTAAAACTGTTGAGACGGTTTTATTCTTCGGCTTAGGTTGGGTTGGTCATCTGGAGAATTGGGAAGTAGTTATACTCTATGTAGGTATATAAATTGGGAATTTCTTTTAGGACGCCATTGGAATGTACAATGAAAGTGGAGAGTGAAATCTTGGACGGATTTCCTGATTTGTGATAACAGGTCAGGAACGTTTTTTTTAAATTTTATAGTAACAGGGAGTTGAGAAGAACTGATTCACCTAGAGGATATAAAGCTTCGCGTTGTTAAAAAGAACTGATTCAACTGTTTCAAATGAAACTTGTTATAAATATGTGCAGCTTTCACAGGTATATGTACGGACCTTGACTCTGCAAGAAGCATGAGTAAGGGATTATGACTCTAAACTGTCCCAAGACCTAAATGAAACAATTCACGTAATCTGGTGGTTGGGCTACGACTGTTGGCGAACTTTAGGGCGATGCTTATTTTTAATTCTGTGGTATGTATACCATGCGTGACTTCCACGAGTTCTGACTAAGCGAACATTCTTCGTTCCTGTCCTAAAGTACGACATTTTTTTTTTTTATATAAATCTTGATCACAAGACTTTCGCTAAGTAATCGTAGCATGCCATGATCCTTGGACACTGGTTTTAAATGCGTGATATGGCTATAAACTGTCATTTCATATTCACCTGATACTCTTATAAAGCAGTTTTTGAAAGACCATTTTATAGACAAGCTATACCAGATTCTATCAGTCAAATTTTGTGTCCCGAAGTTAAAAATGACTCAATTTACGTTGTCCTCCAATGCGTCAATGCCCCATTGTTCGAACAGAAACTAGTCACCCTTATCTATCTACCCCTTAGGCAAGTACAAAGGTGCCAAATCAAATCGATCTTAGAGGTCCCCAAACGTTGTTACCCTGTCATGCTTATTCACCATAGTTATCGAATCACATATCTTTCCAAATTGTCTGCCTATATCGAACCCCATTAAGCTGAAGGGGCTATTAATATACTCTTGTACGAAGAAGTGTCCAACGTATGTATTAATTCAAGCTTGCCCCTGAAAGTAAGCTCAGTTTTTAAAGGCTTACACTTTCATATAGGTACCATGAATAACAAAAAAACGTCCCACCTCTTTCTCAAATCAATTTAAAGAAGCTTCTTCGCTGCTGAAACCTTGCAATTCCATCTCCAACATTTTTGCTAAAAAACCCAAGCATTTCAATTCATTCCTGCAACCCTCTAACTTCAATTGAAGCTTCCACCAGTTCTTTCAAAAGTTTGCTTGTTCCTGCCATTAAATTTTCTTTGCAAACAAACAACACTAATGAGAGTATCTCTGGATGCTGTACAATATGAAAAACGAAGCGACTGAATAGAACTGCCACAAATTCTCCCACGTCCTACTAATTTAGCACCGGAGCAACCGCCCTAATGCCCTAAAAATGACAAAAAGAACCCAGCGAAATATCGCTGCAATAGAATGCATCAAAACCTCGTGCAGCACCTTGCTAAAGTTCCGCTTTTGTTGCATTGTGCTGTTGCTGTGTGTTAGCTTGCTAGCTCTTTCTTCCACTCGAACCCCACTTTGCACTTTCATTATCTCATTTTGATGTACCCTCTGCGTTGTGTGTGTGTATGTGTACTACGTGTGGCTTATTATTTTCTTAAAAAAAGAAAAACACTTCGCGCTAGAAATGAAACCTTAGACCAACTCTATTCTCTGTCCTTCACTGTTTGTCTCCACTTTCTTACATATCCAAGATCTCATTATCCTTGTGAGGGCAATTTCTTACGTCCTCGTCCTTTAAGGCTGAGCTGACATGGTGCGATGGGTATCTCTGTCTGTTTAGATTGTCTGTTGCTCCAGGATGTTGTTGTACTTTCTTGTTGGGTATTAAATTCCCCCCCCCCCCACCTTCCCAATTCACCGTTAAAAATAACGTACAAGGAATTTGAAGTTGTTAAGGAGGTTGGGAAAAAATGCAGATATTGCATCGCAGTCGATTAAGTGGGCGGCAACACTGCTGACAATGACTGAAATGAATATCACCCGCGTCTGGGGAAAGCTAAACCGAATTTATGGTGGCAAACAACAAGGGAAATTGGAAAACAAAAAGAAATACAGCATTCTCAGGTTTTTTTTTGTTTAAAGGGATTAAGGATGGTGGATGAATTCCTTTGCCTTAAAGGAGGTTTTCTGTTTCATATCGCTTGCAGTTCTGTGAGTTAAGTTGCTAAGGTCGAGAAAATAAAAGCAAGGCACGAGTTTAGGTACTCAAAGAACTTGTTTTTTTTTTTTTTTAATCCCCCTTTCGTAGAAGAAATGGATTGGATTACATAGTTTTGGCTCACTTTCCATGTTTGCTTTAAAAAAAAGCGCAGAAAGTAAACCAAGGATCAAGTAGGAGTTTGAGCGGAGTGGAGTGGACCTGTTAAACTGGGTTGGGTATTGGTGAAAGTAGCCAGTCAAGATAAGTTCTTGGGACTTTTAGGAGGATTCTACATCGATTTTTAGTGAGAGATGATTTTAATATTATTTTAAAGTTTAGGAGGTGATTGTATAATAAGGATATGGGATTCAGGGTGGCTGTAAAGGAAAGCAACAAAGTTGAGAGATATCACTGAATGTTGTTATGTTCTTTGGTCATTAGGTTATGTATTACTAATTCAGACCAACTTGTATCCAACTGGTGGGTAAAAGAAAATGCTATCGAACTTTGACAGTTTCGCCTTTGACTGAAATTTAAACTATCAAATGGTTGAACCACCTTTAAGTGTCACATCGAACAACATCAACTTGTTGCTAAAAATATAAATTTTGGAATTTTTCCAACTAGAATCAATGATTCATGTCACAAACAGCAATAAGCCTGTTTTATTGAACTTGAACGACAATTTTCAGCAAATCCAAGTGACATCAGTGCGACAATAAAACAGAACTGTACGAAAATGGGAATAGACGAGTGGATTCAAGTTTTTTTTTTTCAAGATCCAATTTTTGTAACTACAATTTTGTGTCGAAGATGTTTGATATTTTGAGCCTGAGTTCATCATAAATGTTTCCTTAGCATTAGCAGCACAAATATCCCTCAAATTTAAGGACATACAGGAAGTGTTAAAAAACAACTGTAAAAGCTACAATCTAGCAAAAATAAATCTAAGACAGCTGTTACTAAAACAATTATTATTTAATATTTTCTAATATCATTGATATTGAATCTTTGGAAGTGAACGGACCTTCCCTTAATTTTTTAGACTGTTATTAATGAATAAATTTCAATTTCTTTAAAAAGGCGATTTATTCATTAATAACAGGAAGGGTTTGATAGGCTATCACTTTTAACATAAATAAATAGGTGACGCAAAGGAGCTGTATACGAACTCTAGGTCCAGCTTCTTCTACTTTTTTTCTTTTATTGTTTTTTTAAGGACGAATGACGAACAATTTTTCCGAACAGCTAAAGCTTTTCCAGGACAAAGTCTTGGATGTGTGTCAGACTTTCGCAATTGCAGCGGGGAAAACACTTTGGATATAATATATATAAATTTGTGTTCTTCCGGGGATCGTACCTAAGACCCCTCGCTCGGTAGTCCACTACCACTTTTGGTCATGTCAAAGAACAAAAAAAAAGTTGTTTCATCAATTATTTTAATGCTGAACCGGGAAGTTATCTATGTACGCGAACAAAGGCAGCAATCTCTTTTGCTTATTGAAACTTTTCCGAAAATCCGCTAATTTTGTTTGAAACTTTTTGTTTGCATATGCTTTCCTTCAGCAAAAGCATCGTTTTCGTTCCACGCTCGTCGAGAAAAATCCACATATGAAGAAACAGCCTTTCGGTTGCATATGAGCTGCAATGCATATATGAGAAAGATTGCGCCTTTGTGCAGGCAACAGATCAAAACAGGGAAGCATTCGCATCAGGAACAAGCGACTACCCACTCAGCTTGTAGTTGGAGGATCATCCTTTGTTTGGCGGAAAAGTAATACCTTTGCCTCTGCATGTAGGTCCTCACATTGCAGTGAAAAGAAAGAATAGAAACCCATAATGGAAGGTTTTCATCCCCCGCAACTGTCAAAGTTTTTACCCCCCTGGATGTCGTAAAGTTTCACCGTTTTGGTTATCCTAGCTGTCGTTTGATATTTGCTAAAGCATTTTCGGTTTCAGTCTTGAGGTTGAGGTACATCGGCATCATGGTTGTAGTGTGGGCGCGTCCTCACCATCCATCGAAACATTTTCCCAGTTTTAATTATGTTAATACGGAGTTATATGCGGCAAAATGTTGAAGTTTGATATTAACACTCACTTTGAGTAACGGCGAAGGATGCATAAATACACTTCCTTAGCCCGGCTGTATGATCGCATAGTGCTAGTGCTGGTACAGTTAATTATTTTGTTTTAATTAAAATTTACAACTCGACAAGGCGACGCACAATGATAATCTGATGTGGATGATGATGACGTTATATACATTATGAAGGGGAAGGGATTGAACTTGAGGTTAATTTTCAAATGAAGATCCACTTCGGTTTCGACGGTTCCAGCGTACATTCCGAGTTTGTACGTGACTAATGAGATTTTGTGGATATACTCGTACTCTGCACCCTTTCTGGGTAATAAAGCCAAAGTAATCCAGCGGTGACAACAACTAATCAATTTCAATGACACACACAGTCGAATAAAGGATGCGGAGTCCCCCAAATAAAGGGGACGAACACGATGTACAAACGGTTCAAGATCATTATGAGAAATTTAATATTGTTGGCAGGTAGAACAGTACAAAAATGGTGTTGTGCTGGGTGCACAAAGTGTGGTTCCCATATAAGGAGCAAAACAGTGGTTGACGCTACAATGAGATACAGACGTAGGGTACGTTTGGTATGGGAAAGTCGAAAGTTGATCCTTTCAATTTAAAGTTTCTTGATGCTGTGTTAAATGAAATTGTTTCTACTGATTCAGGCGGTAATTAAAGTTTATATTGAGTTATGGGAACACACGAGGGCGGGGCTGGAAGTCTCAATCGAATCGACAATGAATCAAAGGCGCCCGTTGATTTAATTTGATTTCAAGACAACCGGGTATCGGCGGTTAGTCTGCAGTTGAATATGTTCTGCGGGATGGTAGAAGACAACTAATTTTCTGCCAAACCAATTTCGGGCGGATTTATTTTTATTTACAACTCTGCCATTTTTGATTAATTCACGCTCAAAAATTGGCTCTAACCGAGTGCGACTTTTGTTTGGTTAAAATTAACTGAGTCTCTGTTGAAAATAAACCGAGTGCCCATTGTTAAAAACTACCGAGTACAAAAGGTTAAGTTTGAAATTTACTCGGTTATTTTTAGCCCTCTAACTTCGAAGGAACTGTATAAGGAGTACCACTGGGTAGGTGTTGGTCGAAAGTTGGCGGAAAGTTGGCACATTAAAAAAACCGACCCCATTTCTCACAGTTTATTAGCACGAGTATCATGTGCATCACATTATTAGCATTCGCTCGCATAATATCACAACTACTCCCTGATTTATAATTTATACACGCACCTGGTCATAAACTCAGCCCGCAACATGTCTAGTACTTCATCTCCGGTAATCGGTCGTTAATTCCCGACCCACAATCACAATCAGAGAATCATTTATGGGCAATCCCCTTCTAATTGCGACCATCAAATTCAAACGGGGAACGAAATTCCTAGCGCACCTGTCACCACGATTGCTGTCAGCGCGGTAGACAACTAGTCATCACTGTACCAAAGCCCTTCAAGAGTCATTGCGCCCATTGGTGGTGTTGTTGGATGGCTCTGTTAATTGAATTGCCACCTTAAATGTCGTGCGATATTGCTAATGGTTATGACATACTAGAGGAATGGTTTGTTAGTGTGGCAGTTCTGGCGATGACAGCTAAAATTGAACGCTTTTGCAATGGCGAATTCTCGGGCACTCTATTCGAATTCTGTTTTTTTTTTTCCAAATTGATTGCTTATTTTCATTTTTATACCTCACGTTTTCAATTACATGAGGGGGTAACATAGAATGCCCGGAAGTGGTGTGTACTGTTGTCATAGTGCTAAATTGACATCTACCGGATGCCTGTCTGTGTACAATTTTTTTCTTTCGTTTAGCTATATCGACCGTTTAGTGAGCAATTATAAATGTGTTGACGTTCGCTCATCGGGGAATTGTATATTCAATTTTGCATAAGCGTAAACATTTTTTTTATGATGTTTTTGATGTGCAGCTACTGGAGTGCGTTAATTTTGATTTTTTTTATTTCGTTTCACTGGCAGTCGCCCATGGAGTGGGGTGATAATGTAAATTGTTTGGTTGACTGTTTTGAGAAGTGAAATTCACATTTGTGGCATAGGTCGTAGTATTGTATATGATTTTTGAAGCTTGATAAAGTTCGTCAATGCATTGACGGTGAATCATATTTCGAGATCTTATTTTTTTTGGAGCAGTCACAATTTAGACTTTACTGGGTTTGGATATAAAAGATGCTTCACAATTTTATACAATTTGACAACACTAGGCTTCATGACAGAAAAGTATAAGTAGTAGCAGACTAGCCAGCTAAGTGTTTCGTGATTTCGGACTATGTGTGGGTGACTTCGTGTCATCTTAAATTTAGAACGCGATCTTCTTGCAAGGCAAGTCGCCTAACTTCACATGCATTCTTGGCATTCTTGGAAAAGGCGACAAAAATAGTTGCCAAGTTTGTACAATTTTTTCCAACTATCAGAAAACGCATAGTATCCATTTTAAGAACTCATAAATTTTATGACCTACATATGAATTCGGACTTTGTTTTTTAATCAGAACATGAACAAACCTATATTGCTTAATTTTAGGTTTCCTAAATGGTGAGGGGCCTTTGGTTCGACCCCCAAAAAACGACAAATTACACTTTAAGACTTTTTTCCACTGCGCCACTTCTAGAAGAAGTTTGACAAATTTACGGGCGTTACCGTCCTTTGAAGCTTCTCAATTCAACGCTCGAATCCGCCATAGAATTGAAGGTTCCTTCCTTCATCCAAAATTAAAAACTCACATAAACGAATGGTAGTGGAAAGCAGGCCTTACTTCACGTGGTCATATATTTTAATATATGTTAAAGCCAAAATAAGTTAACTTATTGAATTTATTTAATAATATAAAATAAAACAAACATATTTTTAACAAGATTTTTCTTTCTGTTTATTTGCAGGTATGTACATATTTGATGCGATAAAACTAAATGAAGCTGCATTCGGTCAGTATATTTAAATAAAAATGTCTAAATTCAAAATGTTAACCATTGAGAAGTTAGATCTACCTTGGTACTTTAGTATCTGGGTAGCTCACTCGATTCACTGCTTAATCGTCGCTCGATTCGACATTTTCCGTTTGTAGTCCCTTGAATGTTGCTACTGGAACATAGGTGACCAATTTGAACAGTTTGTTGGGTGGATCCTCATCGTCATTGCGGCGACGAGCGAGTCGGACGCGAACAGGGAATGGTGTGCTCCGAATGCCCTTGGACCAGATGTGTTTATTCAAACGAGTATCGATCCTGACATCATTGGTTTCCATTTCCTTCTCGGCGAATTTCCGGATTTCCTTGATGGCACGAGGGGCACGCTTCTTGAAACCAATAACACACAGACCTATCGGAAATTAAAGCCTGACGTAAAAAAGCGATATGAAATTAATCATACAAAAATACTGCAACAGAACAGTCGCAGGATAGAAAAGTAGGACACGAGAGGTAGCTCTACGAACCTGTCGTGCCAACTACGAGTATATTATACTTAACTAGTATCGCTTGTGGTCGAAAATCGAAAATTCCTTTTATAAGTATGTAAAATGTAATACTAAAAAACGTACCACAATTATTTTCGTTATTTATGTTTTTTTTTTATAAACGAAAGAGCGACATCTAGGTATCGAAAAAATACGTAAATGTGCTGCTCCATCGGAAACAGGTTCTTATCTAAGATGATTTATATTTGAATACGTTACTATGGTAATTATGTCGGCGAAAAATTGAATGTCGTCAAAATCCTTTCAATTACCTGTTTTGTACGAGGAATTCATAACTTAATTTTACCAGCAACATATACCCACGATTTTTGATTTGTGCACATCTATGGCACAGCACCTTTCGAATGATATAAGTTTTATTCTCCTCATTTCATAATAGATACTTAAAAAGTGTACCGAAACTTTTTATGTTCACGTATAAATATAATGATTATTGAAAACATCACAATATTGCCATTTACTAGCTGACTGAATCTTGGAACTAAATAAATCAAATGAGCTGAATTAGCAGCAAAGCGGTTGGAACTAAGTGTTGTTTCAAATTAAATTAAATGCCCAAGCTTAGTTAAAGGATGAGTTTGCAGCTCGTGAGTCGATAGTGTTCAAAAGTAAACAAAATAAGGTTAACCACTGTTGCGCAGTAAACTTTCTCGGCAACTGCGACCTTCTTTCAAACTTTTCAAATTGCAGTATATCCCAAAAATACTCAACTCAAGGAGTAGGCTTTTCCAAAATTCATAGGAGAGATTATATGAGAGCGGCTGAATAGTTTGCAAAGGAAAAAATATCCAAAGAGCTGTATGTAAGCTGTAACCCAACTAAACAAAGTTTGAAGTGAATCGATTTTAAATAGAAAAGTTTTCTAAAATTCTTCAAGGTAAACTAATCCAAACTTCGATTCAAGTTGTGTATACTCGAAAAGTCTTCTGGAAGTCTAAAAAATGCGTATGTTACTTGGATAAGACCCATAGCCTTTAAATACTCTGTTTGGGGTTATATGGGGTTATACTCGGAGCAAGGGCCTGTCTTTTTGTATACTTAATTGTCCATAACTGTTTCAGAAGCTGCGTTTATAGCTCTCAACCTTAGAAAATCCTTCTCCGGATGCATAGTTGTCATCCCCCTTTTTCCGGTCAGTTCGGTCTTTTAAGCCAATTTATTTTTTTCTGAAGCCTCCGTCTAAAGTAAATAAACTTTCAAATAAGTACGTCTTGCTTTTGAAAATATGTGCTTCCGTCTAGGCCCGGAAAATCGTCGAATGTCAGAGACCGGAGTATACGACCACATTCAGAGAAACGAGTGAAAATACGTGAAACCGGATATATGAGTAGCATAACGACAGCAACAATACTTGTGTGTAGGTAAATTGCAGTGCAAACAGTTTATGAACGTTCACGTTGCATACTTTTGGGCGTGCGATGACACTTGGTAATTTGTTTTATATTGCATACTTTCAGGTGGCAATTAAAAATACGGTCGACTGACTCACGTGCTGTGGCTGTCAAGTATGTTACATTTTCAATTCTAATCCACGCTATAGATGCCTACGTACCAAACATATTCCCTGTTGAAAACCAGATCCCGACAAACAAAGTAAAACGAATACAGCACAGCTTTTGCCGTCACAATCCCAACCAGCATTTTATTAATTACCTCCTTGACAAACCAAACAGTGGTTACTTAACGTCTTCATTGCCAACGTGATGAATCACTGCGGAATATAAATGATGTCAACCAGTGACCAATCAATCCTTATCTCGATCCTATTCACTGATTTCCTTTTGATACAGTTCCATTCTGTCTCGTCCTTTCATGAATATTTGAAAAATGAATTCACACAGCTCTGCGATTTATCACGCATGTCTGTTTAAGCACATTCACGACCAACTCTGTCAGAACCACACGATTCCTTAATCCCTTCTTGAAAGCAACCGAACGTTGTGTACCACTGTTGTATTTTAGCAAAACTCTCAAAGTCATATCCCACCGAGAATAATCGCACAGAGCCGAGCAGCCACAGCAACTTGTTGCAAACTCGGAATAAATGAATGGAAATCCCCTAAAGACTTTGAAATGATTACACATCTTTGGAGTGCTCGCTACAAATTGGGAATTAAGTTTTCTCTTGATGCCTGCACGCCACCAAGGACAGAAAATACCAAAAAAAATAATAGAAGACAGCAGAGACAGTGAGAAAGGTTTTCGTTCTCCTCAGTTTGTTCCCAATTAGGGATCTGTCAGCGCGGCCAACAAAGTACACACTCAGCACCGAATCCAATAGAGCAGTGCCAGCCTGCCTTTATTATAAAAAAGCCAAGTAAAATAATCACCAAAGAAAAAAAAAATAGTAGAAGAAACGAATGACGCCAACGTCCCCCTCGGAGGAAGCTAATTAAACCTCTTTTGGGGTATCCCATTGAAAATAATATCAAAGAACTCGGTCCCTCTCGCTCACTCTCTGTCTATAGCAGTTTATGTAAATAAACCATACTATTCCCCCAAGAAAAGAACCTGCAAATTGTATAAAAGGATCACAAAACCCAGCAAACGAGGGGAGGCGAAATAAGCTCACCAATCCTTAACGAAAAAAAAAAGAAGAATGAAACAGAAAAAACGCAAAACCCTAACTGAATTTTCCAACTTGATAAGCTTCAGTCAGGAAAGCATGTGGCAGCTGCTACCGTTCCGTTCTCCGTTGGCTGCTACCAGAGTTCTCCCAGCGATTACATTGTCAAAATGCAGCAAAGCGAATACGCGCGAGTTGATACTCTAAAAAAAGAAACACACACACAAAATGTCCCCTCGCTGCAGTACTCCATAAAACTTCACAAGCCATCCCTCGTTTTACATATGGGAACCTCCGAACATGACATGGTACAAACAGTGTACACCACTAGAAGCGGTGTTAGTAGACGATAGGGAAATTCCAGATGGGACACCAGCTGCATATAAAAAGTGGATCTAACCCTAAAAAACAGAGGCGACTAACTAACTACTCGCTCTATTCATTTGCAGTCGTGTGTGTTCCGGGGAAAATGAAATTCTTTTATGTATTACTTTTTTTTTCACCCCAACAACGGGTATTTCCTCACGAAACAAAATGCTATCGGAGCGGGAGTCGCTTTGAAGAAGAATATTATCGCTGAAAATTGAGGATGATAACATTTTCGAATGAGCCTCAAACATTGTCCTTTGTTGGTACGTGAACTTGTACTGCTGCTGATATCGGTAACGGGAGGAGTAGGCATCAGAGCGGAGTATAGAATGGAAAAATCAAAATTTTGTCAGTGGCAACTGGCAAGTCGCGAACAAAGCACTGTTGCGCTTCAGTGACAAGTGGATGTACATTGCACTTGCATATATGCACCGACTGGATTCAGAATTACAGGGATCTATGTGTGCCTTTGTTGTTGCTCTCTACATTGTCCGTGTCAATGACTGTTTGAGATTTCATTTATAGATGCGGCACGAACCGCATGATTTTTGAAAAACACAATATGGTCCTTTGAGCCGGATTTAGTTTTTATTATTTGACACGTTATCTCAATGAAATAGGTTTGCTGGCAAAAGAAAGGACACGTCACACATATATAGATAGTGGAACACTTAATGATTGATATATTGTTAGCGACACCTTCTGTGACATATTGCCACTAAGTTCCGAACAAGCCTGTCACAAAAAAAATTCTGATGTACTTTAGCACCATTGGTTTATTTTGTTGTCAAAAATGTCATCTATGTGAAATGGAATTGTGTTCAAACTACATTGCCGTCAGCATGGTAGACAATCTCAGGATATTGCAATAGTAAGATACGTACAATTAACAAGTGCAGTTATATCGATTTTAAAAATAGCCAGAAATATCACAGAGGCTTGGAAAATGTCGTTGCCAAAAAAAGAACTCGAATCATCGATAATAAAGACATCTAGTGACAAACAACAGAAACAAAAATGGAATATATTTGCCGCTGAAACAATTTTTTTTCCAGCAACAAAATTTAGCCTGTATGGACCTACTGGTGGGTCCACGTCCACATAGGCTAGCCCAGCAAGTGTGGAGTAGCTGAACTAGTAGCTGAAAAAAATGCCATCAAAATGGATGTCTGAAAAGGAGGCCTATGAACCAAGATTATTTATGGATGCAACAAGCTTATAAAAGACTAGCTGAACCGTGCTCGCCTTGCTTCGCCAGCGCATTTTAAATCACAATTGAGTATGACTCCCTCTCAATCTCAATCTCATGCGCCACATACGCTCTACTCGACTCCTCGTACTCATATCTCATATGCTCGTATATTCTCCAGTTCAATTTAAGAAGCAGAACAAAAACAACAAAAAGCACGAAAGATGCATAAAAGAAATAAAGAAAAAGCACACGGCAGCAGTACAAAAGGTACAGTGAGAGAGAAACAGATTTTGTCGCACACACACATAAAATTTCCTCCACTCAACGCTGCGAAAATCCAACGATCTAGCTTCAATCGAACATTTTACTTTTTTGAAATTTATAGTTTATTTCTTATTGTTGAACTTCAGCATAACGCACAAAGATGATTTATATCTTAAAATCTTTGTACATAATTGAACTTTATTTTAAAAAAGATCCTATTTCACTTGGATGAGTCATTCCAAAGCTAGGAGCTAGAAGGCATTCGAAAATATCAACTTTTCTTAGATATCAGCTTAGATCTCCTCTCCCGGACAGCGGACAATGATAAAACATATACTATCTCTTAATCTCGACAATTTTCAATGGAACTGTGAAAACCGGAATCAATTTCGTGCAATACTTTTTTAATCTATTCCGGCCAAACACCTTACGGCGGGAAAAAAAGTTACAGTTTAATTATAGTAAGGATGATTTGATCTTGCCCTGAAAAGCTTGAAGTCTAAAGTCTAAAGTATTTAAAGGCAGCAAATTGGAAGTTGGAACTCTTATCAGGGTTGTATAGTTTAGTATGCAGTGAAATCTAAGTACTACAAATAAATGTATCCGCCTAATACTAGGCAACAAAAAATACTGCATTTTTATACATGGACGTCCATTGAGCTCGGTAAGCCAAGGCTTTAAATTTCCATTCCGATTCCCCAGCTTATCCCTTGACGTGTAACACATGTACCCACATGTGTACTTGTAATACCGATACCATTCCAATAAAGATCACCCACTAGCAGGTAACACCAATATAACCTTTAACTTAATGAATTTGCTACCACAAATTAACGTAATTTATCCGACATAATCATTTTTTCTTAATTGCATCAACATCCGTACAACCAAATTTTGCTAAATGCCGCTGGTGTTCAATAATAGTTAAACAATATAATAAAAAAATTAAACGACAAAAACATGGGGGAAAAAACGCGAACCGTGCTGGAGAGATTTATTGGTCATTTTGCATTAATAACTCGTTTAATTGGATTTTTCATATTTTTCGTTTCCACGCGATTTGTACATGATTCGTCGCCTCTAGGATATGTTCAATTTTTGATGTTTTAAAATCAGCTCATATTCTAAAGCGCATATTGCTTTTATTTTTATTTATATTTAAATCATTGAATCACTTTTACACCAGGTGTGGGTGATGCTAGGTGTAGTGCGTACCACACAAATCAAGGAGAAAAAAAGAAAAAAACCTTTTTAACAAATGAGAGCAGTGAATTAATAATTAATATCCTTTGCGGAATTAATTGATTTTTAATAATTAAATTGATTATATTGAAACGTACTAGCGATAGCCGTTATTTGTGGGAGTACTTTGAAGGTACGGAGTGGTTTTTTGTTTCTGTTTTTTTTTTTTTTGCTTTTTTTCGGAATCGTAATGAAAACAAATTAATCGCATGGAAGACAAATTTGTCGATGTTTTGAAATGGGAGCCACAATATTGAATAAATTGATACTCGGCGCAACACTAACGAATTACGATATATTGAAATGAGTTGCAAGGCCGTAGTTACCAATATTGACCAAAGTCACCATCTACTTTCAGTTTGGAAAGTGTTTTGCGTGGCCTTAATTGCACTGATGTATGAGAAGACATTGAACATATACAGACTAAGACCGAATTTTTGGCTACCGAAGGCGTACGAAAATTCGATCATTTAGTGTCCAACATTGTGCAACGAGGGGTAATATACCCGCAGGTAGACTGCAATCTTATCCAAGTGACAAGAAAGGGCGAACAGTACTCAAAACCGACGGCGGTATGTTTGCTTCTTTCAAAATTCATCTTAGCAAAGTAGAGTAAAATAGACGAATGCCCAATAAAACCATTCATAGTGATTTGCTATCAGCCTTGAAATAGGCAATCATTTTTAGTGAAGTGATGAAATCTGCTTTATTACGGTCTATATCTCGACTGTTGCTCTACCAACATTACCATTAGAAATCGGTTAACCCAGTAGCGGTCTGTCATGAACGCACCCTTATCCGAAAGGTGTCAAAATTAAATATAAATATTCAGTTTCGAAGACGACCAACTCTAACGTTTTAGACGATTTGTCTACTCCTAATTTCATCACAGCGTAGCTTAAATAAAGGCGGCTACAAACCTATCGATTCCGCGCTGAATGGTATTGATTGAGCGCCGACACAAAAACAGCTTGTACAGTTTGTGTAAAAAGAGATCAAGCTACTTTTGCGAGGAACCGTCAATGAGATACTCCTGCAAACCTTGGCACTCTATAAAATCCGTAAATCAAGGCTACAAAATTTGCTTTCTGCTAGTGCTGAGTTCGAGCTGTCAACTAACCAGACGGGCGAATTTATGAACCTAAAGAGACATTTTATTTTAATAGTATGCAATCATTTCTAGTTAAAACTTTGTGAGGATTCCAAACAGATACCGGGTAACATTACTTTCTATGTTAATACATCAAAGAAACTAGCAACCTCTTAAGTAAAAAAGTGTAGATCTTTCCAATCATGCCCATTTTAAGTTTGAGTCAAATATAATTCACATTTGCTTGTTGCTGAGGACTTAAGTTTTGTCAGTCTGTTTTGCCACCCTAAGAAAATAACGGCTGGTCAATATGTCTTCACAATGTTGTACTGCACAATTCTAAGTCCAATTCAATTTCACTTTCCCCCTTATAGAGCGTAGAAGCTCTCGAATGTAACTTTTCTGCGTCAACGAATCACGCCCCATGACGCGTCGTAGGCAAAAATCAAACCTTTGGGAAGTGTGCTAAAATTACCGAAAAATTACCTACGTACCTATGGCGGAGCGAACGCAGAGCCCACCCTGATTGAGTCAGGTCACCTATTGGAAGGTAAACATTTTTCTGCTCCATTGCGTCATCAGGGTCCTTGGGTCTGTCTAATCAATTGATAACATGCGAGTGCTGCACCAAAGGGTTATGGACAGCTTCCGCATTGAGGTGTGTTTCCATTAGATGACAACTTAACAAGAGTCCGGAACTGGAAGCAGTTTTTTTTTGTTTGTTTGTTTGTATTTCTTTTGCCAAACAGAAAGCTATGTCCTTGCTATGTCCTTGCTGGAATCATCACCACCACCAACGTCGACTACGACGGCTACTCGTACATGGTCAGTGATGTGGAATTTTGGAAAATTCAAAGTTATTTTTTTTTTTTTTTTCATTGTGCTATGTCGGGTGTCCTGTTGTATGATGATATCCTACCAACTACCCTTTTCCGGTTTGTTGAGTTTTGTTGTTTTGTTTTTGCCAAGTTAGGCCAAGAATCAAATTCATCCAGGATCGCTGTCCCAGCCAAGGAGGCAAACGAACTCAGAAAAACAGATAACAAGGACGTGTTTTTGTGTTTTTTTTTTTTTTTTTGTTTTCTTGATGGCGTAATAAGTCAAATATTTTTGTTACTAATGTCCAAATAGTTGAGCAACAACGAGGGTGATGGTGTTGGAGAAAGGATGACAACAACTTCTGGACCGATGGCTATGCCTAGAACGAGAATGTTGCCGCCCATGGTGTTATGCTGACTAAGAATTATTATGCAATGTTTTCGGATGTTGCTGCCAGTCTGGCAGCCAGTCAACTATATCAGACCGATGGCAGGGTGTTTGGGTGGAGTTGTCATGCTGGACATTATGTTACAAGTGGTGAGTGTGTCCAACTGTCGGTTGTGTCGGTATACCATACCATATACGCATTGGGTAGTAGTTGATTTTTGTTTTTGTATTTTATTGAAATTTGCTGCGCATAATAAAGTTCGGGGATACAATTCATCCTTGTCGCATCATTTGCCGCACTAACTGCTGTAGGAAGGGAATTTATTTTCGCCAACGAAAATGTGTGTGTTTTATTATGAATTGGATTTCACATTTGATGGAGTAGCAGTTAAATTGTGGAGGTGGCGTGGTTGATATATTGTGACAATATCGCATTACTAAAAGTAGATACCCGAGATTGATATGTGGGATTGGAATCCAATTTAATGGACGTAAATTGAAAGTGTAATTTTCTTCGCCTCGACGTTGAAGTGAGTGATCGTAGTTATATGGCTGCAGATCAGAGGTAAAGTAAATTTGAATCAAATTCGACCCAATCACCTGGGCGAATTGTTTGCTTGATGTGGTTCCTTTTGAATCACTCGATTTCGACCAAGTAGATGTGAATTGTGTATGGAAGTTAAAGTGAAATATCGAGCAATGGAAAGCAGGCAGCGAATTTAAAAGAAGAGTTTATCCCATAAATATGCAACACTGTTTTAAGTTGGTCGCTTTTTTATTTTAACAAGAGAGACCCAGTTTGAAAAATGTTAATTGCGGGAATTCTCACCTTTCATTTGGACCATATTTCATAAAATTCCCTTTTGAAATATGCAGCATATTAATGTAATGAATCTGTACATAAAAAATGCTATTGTGATATAAATTTCATTGCTACTAATAACAAATCTAAGTCTCGGCTTCAAATTTGTTGAAGCTCACAATTGTGAAACGCGTTTATGGAAACTAATAAATTAAATTTAAAGTCGGAAAATGTTTATTGGTAATTTTGAAGATTAGGGGGCCCCCACTGCGTATAACCTTCACTGCGACAACTTATGTCTCGTTAAACTCGCCCCTGACTATGGAGTGCATCGATAATTGCCACAAGAAGAACCTAATTATTTGAAATTTTAGCCAACATCCGCTTTTAATTTCACATCACTGTAACAGTAGCCCAACAATATCTCTCACATTTTAAGTATATGCTCTACTGAAAGCCACATTTATCCTTAGACAAAGCACAACCGCACCAGCTTCAAGATTAATAGACTACGATACTGTACGATGATGATCATCAAACCTCTCCTTGTCCTGTTTTGGCCAAATGCATATGTGATATGTACATTATGAAGTAATCCTTGGAACGAGTTTTCGGGACAAACAACAACAGCCAAACACAGACATTCTGTTCTCGGTACAGCGATGAGTATTTCTATGTGAAAGGGACTTACTACGGAATCCTTTGGGGATGTGTTCAAAGATTTCCCAAGCAATACTCAATGACCAAGCAGTCGTATAGGGTGAAATAATTTATTATAATCAAATAGTTGGGGTTGGGCATGTGGTTGGTGTTGTAATAAAGAAAATGCTTAGCGTTTTATGTTGCTGATGGGTGGGGATTTGCGTAGGTGGTTAAACCGGATACATTGGTGACAATTTAGTTGTTCCTCTTTCATTCGGTCTGCATGGGAAATTTCGACTGTGGCATAATACAAAAAGGATTAATTTCAACTCAGAAGCTATTGTTGGTTGGTCTTTTCACATGTAGGATGGGTACACGAGTATATGACACTTGGCAGTTGATGTATTGCCATTTTGTCTGGCATTTGTGGTCATCTGAGGCAGGAAATATTGCATGAATTTAATTATGAAATGAATTTAATTATGAAATGAATTTAATTATGAAATTCCTTTCAAGGAAGGTGTCAAGTTTGACATTGATCGAGATGTTGATGGCACTTTTTAGGGTTATTCAGAAATTCGATTCAGTGGGCAATATTATATTTTATCAATTGAAAAGTTTGAGTATTGTTTTGAATTGAAAACCATCTGTTTGTTGATATTGCTGCATTGGTTTCCTTGCCCCAGCATTAACCATCTCAGGGTGGTATTGAAGCTGTGTAGGTTCGCCTATCGCAGTTTAAAAAAGAAAACAAACATTTTAATCATTAACACAGAAATATGGTCGGTTTTTTATAAAAATTATTTAAAAAAAAATAGCGCCGACAAAAAAAAACCCGAAGAAAGCAATTATGCAGTGAACCTTTTCCGCTACTGATTTCAACGTATTCTGGTGGCGAATCTTTGGTACTGACGTGGTGAATGCTAACAACTTAGGTTCCTCATCCATTTCGCAGTTTCTACGCCAACTTCTTCCTTTGTATATATATTCCACTTCACCATAAGAGTACTTATAGCCTCTTTTACAAGGCGGCTGCCCTCCTGCTACCAATGGACCAACAGTGAGTCTGAGGGCTCTACTAGGATAACAGAAATTGATACTCATTAAGCCAGCGAAATTGCAAAGTGAAAGGAAAAGGCGAGTGGGCGCGCCGCTTAGTCAAGTGATTAGAACCAGAGTCTCCACACAAAAATATAACCTACTGCGAAGCAAAAATTCAATACTCTGCGAAACCTTGCACAGAGTAGCACACATCTGCATTTGATGTCCATTCAAATCGTTCGCTGAAAAAAAAAAAAATAAAAAAAGGGAACCCCCTCAGAAAATGAATAAATAAAATATATTTGACTGCCATTTGTTTCACGGGACGTAACATCCTCGTACTGTGTCATCGTCCCTTCGTTGCAACACCGACCTCCGAATGTAAAATAAAAATATTTATGATCCGGTCTGTCATTTAGTCAGCCAGCCAGCAGCGGCAAAACAAAACTGCTTTCCCTCCAAAGGGCCTTAATTCAAGTCTCGTTTTTCAGAGGGGCCGTTCCCGACTGGCGCTGGGGGTTTGCTTTATTTCCGGTCCGCGAAATGAAATTTATGTTTGGCACAAATTTATTTTACGACCCCAAAACGTATACAAACATATAATACAGTTTTGGGTGACCAGAAAGGGACGAACAAAAAAAAGCACACAACGGAATTCTTTATATTTTGTTGGAGTAACATGAAAAAGCCAACCGCCACCAAATGGTGAAGGGAATACATAATGAATTACCGGGTTCTGACATGTGATCCTCTATACAGTGGTGGCAGCGACAGCAAACCTTCCTAACTCCGTAGCCATATATATCAAAAATTCCCCTTTCTCAGGTCTTCATTTGCCTGGTGCAGACGGATACGGAAGAGAACTTTTCTCGCCGACTCATGTGAAGTGGCCAACACTTGGCCCGTGCGATGGACCGAGCCATGCATCTGGAGCGGAGCAGTAATTAATAAATGTTGCCACGCGGGGGATAGATATGGATGTGTCCAGAGTCATTTTTCAAGTTTAACGAGTGGCAGACAGAATGTAGTGAAAGCCACACACATCCGGGACAGGTAACATGAGCTTTGCAGCTGTATGTTCGTGTTGTGTTATCCCAACCATTTGTTGAGTTCCTGAAAATGATGAATGGTGGCTTTCCTACATCAGTGCTTGGCTAAAATCGATTCAAGTTAAAAAGTTGTGGGTGCATTCGAGTTCCCTCATTCAGATAAACCGTGTCCCGTTCATTTCATGTCAAAACTGTTTAAAAACTTTAAATCCGCAATCACGAACATTAGGTAGACGCCGGGTCGGGCGGCCGTATCCTTGGCGCACCCGAAAAGTAATCAAAACTAGATAATAGTATCTCAAAAGCAAATCAAATTTTGTTAGCTACTATACCCGCAACACACAAGCACTGCTCAAGGACGAAACGGAAGGAGAACGATGAAGGAAAAAAACTTCTTAGAACATATGCCCGCTCACGTTTCGTTTAATTAAAGTAAATGCTGGCGTTTCTTTGACGGCAGGGACACGATCGAAAGGAGAAACTTCTGCCAAAGTGATTGTGGTTATCCAGAAATGAAGTGAAATGGAACTCCCCGAGAGTGAGTCTGAGGAGTGAATGAGAGCTGGCTACTTCTCAGTTTCTCAGCAACTACTAATGGTGTGGTGGCCTAGTTTTTTTTTTTTGTTTTTTGTTTTTTTTTTGCTTTAGCACAGACTTCCTTGTGCTATCCCGCGTCCCCTGCATGGCCACAATTAATGCGGGTGCAGGATAATTCACCTCCCTTCTGGAAAAACAATTCCTCCAAAGTGGTGATCCGGAATTGTTCTAGATTTCTTTTTTGTTGTTCTTTTTGCTGTAATTCAGTTCTCTATACTCTCCGAAGCAGCATCTGTAAATGCAACTTCTACTCGTATTATTTTCATTTGTCCGCGGCGGCGGCGGCTACTCAATGACTCAGCACGGGATGCTGGGACTGCAAAAATAAATCCTTTCTCAGGATTTCGATGGAAAACAACAGAGTTAAGGATCTTAATGCAGAACTTTATGTTCCACTTTTACGTTTCCGTTTCGCAATTCATCTGGAAACCCCTGCATTGGTGGTGGAAAAGGGGTGAGAGAGCTGTGCGTCTGTGTGTGTAGGATGTTTGTTTGAATGGTTGCTAATAAAACAGGACGTTGACTTTGACTAAGAAGTCGACAAAACAATTGGTTTTTCCTTTTAATTGGCTCTGATTTTCAATTAAGAGGGAATGGCTGGCTGCCCTCTAGTGGGCGTACAACAAATCAGAACGGACATCGAGAAGGGTGGGGAGGTGGTTAAAAGTATATATGCCCTCCGTCGGTCGGTCTGGGCGACATGTTTTAAATTGTGGCAACTTAATTAAGTAAGACTGGCGTTTGTGGCCTTTTGGTGAGGTGTTTGGGTTGGGGTATAAGTACGAGGTGCGGCAAGGGTGTATATTAAGGGTAATAAATGGCGAAAGTATATTAATGAAAGTGGGTGTCGCTGTGCCTCGAACCTATTTTCAAAGGGGGTCTAACGTGAGGTGTGACGAACATTTGAAACCATTGACTTGAAAATATGGACTTTTTCTGCTACAAAGAAAGACTCTTGTTCGTATATGCAACCCAGTAGTCCTTGTTCAGCCTTTCTAAAAAGCTAATGTCCCAATGAGAGCGTGCTCACTTAAATCACCCGGACTTTTCGAAAAAACGTTCGGTCGAAATGGCTGAGAGGGAAATGTAGCTTATGCTCATGTTGCCTCCAAGTAGCTGAAAATGTGCCATGAGTTTCTCCATAAGTCAAGGATAGTAGGCCATTGAACCAAAAGAGGTTTTCAATGAGTGTCTTGTAAGTGTTTTTTTTTTTTTGTTAATTTACTTGTCTGACCATAAAGAATATTTTCAAAGTTGAGTACTGAAAAGACAAGAGCTGGGTCTTTTCAGTAAAACATTTTGGAAACATTCTAGTAAGCTACTTGAAACATTTCCGATCTTTGTTAAGAGGTTTTTTCACAACTTCATTAGCCCTATTTAAATACGGAAAGGAGGCTATGTTGTGCTGCCTCATTATATGCAGCCTTCCCGGAACCAAAGCCTCCATCAAAGTTCAATCTTCATTCGTCCAGTGCTCAGCTGTTGCTCTGCAGTCGCATACACATTATTATTTGGCAATGTTCGCATGTGTCTGGCCTACTTAAAAACTACTCGACCAATTTCGTTGAAAATTTAACAGATTGTTCCTATTACCAAGGGCAGTGTTTAATAAATCCGATAGGTGGCGCTATTATCTGTATATCGGCGCTAATTTCGAGAACCACTGATCGGGATTTGATGCTGTTTTCACTGCATTTAAAAAAAATGTGTTCAATGTGTGTTGAAAAATGGGTTAGTAAATCATCGTTCTTAACAGCCAGTGAGAGAATTGTTAACTAAACATCAACCTCAAGATTCGCTAGAATCTAAAAAAAAAAAAAAAAAACAGGAAATAGTTAAAAAAAAAAATCCGTTTGCAAATTAATTTCTAGAAAACATTACAGCTCGAATTTTGAAAGCTTCTGCATCGCAAATCGAAAGGAGCTCTAGGAAATTTATTTTTTACAAATGGTGGAGTAGAGTTGACGAAGCTCAACACAATATTGAGATCATAACTCATTCGCAGGACGACAAAGCGCGAATTTGCAGCTCCAACTCAAGTAGTTCCTTCTACTCCTAGATAGTAGACTCCCTTGTCAAACTAAGCTGCATTATAGAGAAGTCGATATTTTATGACTGCCTTATGAAGGACGAGTAAATTCAAAGGACATATTGTGACTGCTGGTTTATAATGCGGCACCCAACCTGAGCTACACCAATAACTTTCAATGCAGCATTTAATTCAGTCACAGTACCGTTTCTGTGTTTGAAGTGGTTCTTTTTGGCACCAGATGTTTGTTGCTCTATACATCTACCGTCCATAATTGAGCGACAAGCGATTACGACCCTCAGCACTTTCAACGCACACTCGCAGTATTTGCACGGCCAAACCCCCTTAGTCACGGAATTCCATTTGCCCCACTTCAATTTTAAACCACACCTGATCCCGGTCCCTACGTATATCCACAAAATTCACTCTCACTTTTTCCTTCCATTGCTACAAGCAATTAAATGTTCAAAAGATTACACTTGTTTGGCAAACTTTATTCTCATAAATTATCCCCGGGGCGAGGACCCTTCGTTGCTCCCAACTAAAGGAGCTCACACTTTACAGAATAGAAATTGGAAAACAAAATCGTCTATCCTTGTATACAATTTTCCACTTCACGCCCTAACGGTTTTGGCTAATATTAACTGCACTTTACGTATCCTTTCTTACGACAACGTCATCATCGCTACCATCGCGGATATCGATTTCGTAGAGCATGTACTCAGGTATTCATACGTGCATTTTATATCCCTAATCTTCGTTTAGTGCACACACATTGCAGATGAGCGTGGTTGCCGTTATTACCATTATGGTAATCCGTTTGATAGGTAACAATATGCAATCCGGCTGCTTGGAGAGCGTCTTCCCGTTGTTATCCTTGGGTTTTCTAAACCCTACACTTAGTAATTCGATTAGATTGTGCACCTCCTAGGGTCGTGGGCAAGGATCATCACTTCGTTTGCATACAAATGCCTCATGTCATTGTGCTGCGCTCGCATATTTATTGCGTTTTTATGTTGTCACCTCAATTTGTGTGCGAGCGAACAGAAGCGCGTATTATTTATATTTGTCCCCGGATAACTCCCTCTCTCTCTCCAGTTCTGAAAAGGCGTTTTCAAAATAAGTGACAAACACCAAAGACACTATCATACGAGCAAAGGTGACGGCAAATATATTGGAAAAGAAAATTACATCCAAGGATCGGTGGAACGGTGGGCGCGCGGCAAATATTTCAAATTGCATGAAATGGCGAAATGAATACACTGCTAAAGGGTGCATATCGTATACGAGCATCAGATTTGAAAATTCAATTGAAGTCCCATAATGTATTACCACCTGAACGTGGCATCGGCAGCGCAGCGGGAGGTCTGGGGAACACCATACATTGTTACCATGATGAGCTTTTTCCTGCTCCACAACTCGTTCGGGGTTCCTTTCAGTGCGCTCGTCCTTTATCTCTTGAGGCGTGAACAATCCACCGTCGTCGTCGTAATTCAATATCTTTCCCTGGCATAGTAGTCGTGCTTATAGAGCGGAGCATTCTCATTTTTTCCTCGAATTTAGGTATTTTCCCGTCAGTTGCATGCAGAGTGGTGATGAATGCCGCCGCTGTTTGTTGGATGTTGGCTGTGTGAGACGGTATTTGGTAGATGCATCCCAACGGAATGGTGTATTTTGTGGTGCAACCGAAAATCAAATAAGTTAAATTGAAATCGTGCGATGGGTTTTTTTTTTGCCTCCCTCTATCCTTGAAAGGCAAACTATATGCTTCCCTGAGGATTTTTATTGTTTTCTTGCATTTTTTCTTTCTACGAATGCGAAATTGGAATTTCTTTTTTATCTCCCTTATATTGATGAGAAAAAAAGTGCAGAGGCCTTAATTTAATTTTTTCCTTCCTTTCAGGTAAGCGGAAAGAGGCCGGGTGTAGGGAACAAACACACAGAGAGGTTTATTGAATGTGTTTTCAGGTACAATTTACATGAGCTACGAATCCCATTCAGGGCGAGATAAAATGATAACTGACCTAGAAAGTGATGAAAATAAAGTGAAATCAGTCCCATCGGCGAAAACCCGTTTTTTAGAAAGTGGAGCGAAGGTACTAGTGCGGTCCATTCGGGTCCGGAAACAATGAAGGACAAGAATTTTACTTGTGGAACAGGTGAATTTTTGCAAGTTTTACGTGTTTCGGTAACACAGAGTTACAAGGCTTATGCTGATCTTACTTCAGAAATTGCTAGACGACTTGTCGCCTTCTGTCGATTCCAAAAGCAATTCAAACAAATTCTTTGTCCCCAGAAATATTGTGTCGTTTATAGGTTAGAGGCATTTTGGGAGTGAGCTCCCTAGCATCGAATTGATCGGAAAACCACCTACCCATCCATTTTCCCCATATGTGTGGGGTTCTTCCGAAAAGACTAGAACCTTTCTATGATTTTTCAAACTCTAATTTGAGAGAAGATTGAGAGACGAGATTTTTTGGACAAGAAATGAAGACATAACCGCTTCAGGAAACAGGTTAAATACAGTGCCAACTTTCTTAGCCGGACTAAAGAAATTTTTCCTTAGCTTTCAATAAAAACTTTGAATTTTTTTCACATCTGGGTGAAAATATAAAATTTATGACTTCCGAGTCAAAATTTCGAATTTTATTCATATTGTGGTAAAAACCGAAATTCTTCCATTTCAAGTCAAAAACCAAAATTTTCCAGTCATACCGCGTAAAAATTTCGAATTTATTTGCATATTCGGATCAAAAATTAAAAGTTTTCATGGATGGGTGAAAACTTAAATTTATTTTTATTTGGGTCAGAAACTAAAAAGTCAAAATTCAGAATTTTCTTCATATCCGGTAAAAACTTCAAATATTTTACGTCCAAAAAACACGGTCTAAATTTTGAATGTTATTCATTTAAGTTCGGCTGGAAATTTTAAATTTGTAATATCCCTGTCAAAATTTAGAATTTCCTTCGTATCGAGGTCAAAATTTGAACTTTCCTTGCGTGGTTCAAAATTACGGATCTATTTTCGCGTCGCAAATTTAAAAATTTCAATGCTCGAAGGGAAATTCAGAATTCTCTTCATGTTCACAAAATCAAAAATATATTATGCCCGGGTCAAAAAATTTTGTTATCTATATTCGCAACAAAAGTCTAATTATTTTATATCCCACCGGTTAAACAATCGATTTTTTTTTTATTTCCGGATCAAAAATTAAAATTTTCCATGCGCGGGCCAGAAAATATTTTCTGTTCGAAAATCGTATTTTCTAATTTCCGGGTCAAAATTTCGAATTTTCTTTGTATCGAGGGTAAAATTTTCAATTGCGGTCATGTCCGGACCGAAAATTGAAATTTTTTTATATCCGGATCAAGAGCAAGCCAGTCATGTGAATATGTGAATTAATGAAAACACTTGGACCGTTGGAAATCCCGCACTTCAAAGGTTTACCACGTTCCTTAATTGTGGGCAAAATGAGAAAACCCTTAGCGGTAAACAAGTGATGACAGAGAAATCATAACAAGTTGCGTAAGCAAACCAATAAAATTGATTGAATTGATAGAAAATATTAATTGTTGAACTTCCTCTATGAAACTCATTGCGCCAGTTTCAAACTATATCGCTGAGTTCTATCGACAAGACCTACTTCCTGCGGAAACCAAATCAACAGCCAAAATACGTGCCTTATTGTCAAATAAAATGCTATCGATAAATGATATATCCTGTCATTGGACAAACTGCAGTTGGAATTACCTTCTTTGAGTGTCCTCGCCGCTTTATCATTAGGTCCAAATTATATGAACCCTTACAATAGCATAACCAGCTAAGGATATGAAAACTACATGCCATCAACCGAGGCCATTAAATAAAAGTTTAACCTTTACGCGAGTCGTCGTCTCCGACCAGGAGCATAGGACTAGCAGTAGTATTCATTTATGCTCACCCCATCACCAGCACCAGTGCATTGGCGCACATACACTCGTGCATGGCATGTGTGCGGCGGATATGAAACGACTTGGAAAAAAAATCCTCTTGATCCAATCTTCCATTAGTAGCTGGGAATGATGGTTGGGTGGTTGGATGAGTGGGTGGTTGGATGGGTGGATGGTTGGATGACTTGATGGTTGAATGGCTGGCAGCCGAAGGTGGTGCGTGGAAAGGCGAATAATCCGGGTCGACTGTTTCGATACAAGGATAAATATTGATAGCTTACATCATAGAAAGGATATGACTGGGACTTGCGATGACTTTATTATTACCATCCAACATTCGCCACAAAATTGGCCAAACGATGAGGGCTTAGGTAGAAAGACCAACTCCAAATCCGTTTCCTCGGTTCGTTGATTTCAACTACGCTCTAGAGCAACTATAGATATACAGGGCGAGAGAGAGAGAGAACGGCAGATAGAGACAGAGTCGAGTACACGCTGAAACGCATTAGCTGGTGAATGGACCATTCAAGTAAATCCTTTGGTTGGTTTCGTCGGTCGGTCGGTTGGATTGTGGAGAACGTGTCGACTTCCATGTAACAGATGATGTTGCTGCTGCTCCTGTGAAGTTGGTGGTTCGGCCAGCGTAAGCAACCCCACTCCAATAACGGCCCACAGACAGAAGCAGAGACAGAGATATAGAGATGAAAATCTCTTAATCGAAACAGATTCAAGTGATGAGCAGACGATCCATTGAATCACATTAAATGCAAAAGGGACGACGACTACGGTGGAATGAACTACGAATGTTGGTTGGCGTGGTTCGTTGAATGACGCCAAGAACAATGATGTTGATATGTTGATAAGGAGGACGATGACGACGACACCACGACATAAATGTGGATGCGATTGCTGTTGATTGCTTATGATGGAAAAGACGTCGCATATCCTTTGTTCCGTCACTCTCCGCCCAGTTGTATTCATCCCGATCGTAGGTTTCATTCATAAGTAGGATTCCTCCTCCGGCCCGTCGCCGTCGTCGTCGTACAACAGATGTTGCTCACTGTGGTTTGGGGATTTCAATATTCCTGTTCACTAGCTCGCACAGTCGTGTTGGGTACTTGTGGGCCTCGGCAATCCAGTACTCAGGCCACTAATCCAAAGAAATTACATTTCGATTCGGTACACATCTGTGTGCCACATGAGAACGTTATGTTTGCCGATGCTTTGGACTCAGAACAGTAAATAACAAACTCGACTGTCATGCCAAGGGGTGTGCATTAAATTCGCATAATTGTTAAAAGGAAATTGGAATAGAACTGGGTTTTGAGTTACTTTTCGGTCTCGCTGTGTGTCCCCTTACGGCCTACCCTCGGCACGACATTGAAAAAAGTGTCAACTTTATTGTTGAATCGCAAGACAATCCCTGAAATTGGATGCCAAACCCTCCGCCCATTTAAGTGTCCACTTAGAGTTGGGTAACTTTTAATGGCTTCATTATGTGATTAGTTTCACTCAGTGCTTAAGTGTCAGAGATAAAATGCATTATATTTCAAAAAGCCAAGTCGTAAAGCTTAACTCAAGACTTTGTATGTATAAGCCACGGAATTATAATTTTCATTGTACCTTTCTAGTTAACCAACCCCAACCCCTCGCCCTCAATGGGAGTGGATAGTAGCAGCGCACCGCATCGCATACACTATACAGCTGCGTGTGCTAACTCAAAAGCCAATTAAGTGTTGACACAAACAATTCACCAAAGGATAATTAAAAGTTCTAGACATGCACATCCACCCAAGGGGCAGGACAGAAGGAGGCGGAGCAGCGAAACACTGTTTAGTTTCAACTTTCAACCCGACACAATGAGTTTATTCCGCCAAGAGATATGTATACGCAGAGCCAGGCAGTGGCCATTGATGTGTGTTTTGTTCTAAACTACAAACTTGGCTCGGTGCGTTCTACATTTTGCATATTTCATCTGTTTAGTTGTTTGATGTACAATTAAATTGAGTGCAGGAGAATATATTTGATTTGCCATTTCAAGTTTTTCAAGTGTGTGCAAGACATATAAATATAAATCGTTTAGGGCAACGCAGGGGAACAGCAGGGGAACTGTTTTGGCAGCAGTGAGAAACATCCAAAGGAGTGTATTATGACATTAGAATCCTTGCAGTCGATAAGAGTTATGTCTTTAGCAACTGCTAGCATAAATCGGTGCTCCTTATATGGGGTTGGGATTTATTGATTTAAAATAAATGAACATCGGATTTCGGGTAACTGTAAAGGGGTGAAACGAACGCTAAATATTGGAGATTCCCTAATAGCTCTGAGTAGTCAACAGTTTGTAAAAGTAACACTTCTTGGAAAGGAGCAAATGGAGCTTCTTTGCTCTCAGAAGCATCGTTGGCAATTGTAAAACTTGTGAAATTGGTATGTTTCAAGTGATTGCCTATAGTGTGTTAGACTGCGTAGCGAGAGGGTTTCTGGTTCGACCCCCGGACAAAACACAAATCGCATCTTAAAGATTTTCCCGCTGCGCCATTTCTTGCAAACGTCTGATGGATGTCCGAGAGTATTAAAGTATTGCCACTCAGGCATTTATACGTCTATAAAGTACTGAGACTATTTTACCTGCGGGGTGGTTATAACAAATTAATTGGAAATAATGTAACTTATTCACTTAGATCAACAAATAATGTTGTAGTTCCAAGAGCTATAACAGAACACTTTAGACGCTCCTACACTGTTATAGCGCCACACATATATAACAAACTTCCTGCTGATTTATGCAGTAATGTCGGATTTAATAAGTTCTTTAAAAATCTCAGAAATTGGCTATTATCCAGATCAGGTGTAGAGGATTTGATTCTAATAGTAACTTAACAAGATATTTTTGCTTGCATTAGAAATATTTCTTTGTCTCCATGTTAAACCCATGTTAAATTCTAATTTTCCGACCAATCTAACTCAATCAACTTTGGTTAAACTTTTATTTTTCTCTTTCACTTCTCAACTTCTTCCCTATTTTTTTTTTTTTTTTATTTTTTTTTTATTTTTTTTCATAGCTCTTTCTTACTTTTCTCAGTGCGGCTCTCCTTATCCTTTTTTTTATGAATAGTACACTTGAAACTGGTACTCTTACCACAAAGTGTATAAGTCACTTCATTTCAGTTCACAATTCATGGTTGATTTCTCTGAATTTCATCTTACAGTTTTTCTTCCCAATTTTTGATTGTTAAAAATTAATAATTTATATTCAGCAGCTAAAATAACTAGATAAATTAAATTTTTTATCTGACCATTGTTTAAGAATTGCTGTATAATACTGTAATAGGTATTTTAATATATAATATTGTAAAAAATAGAAATTGAAATGAAATAAACATTCAAACATTCAAACATTCAAACATTCAAACATTCAGTATGTAGCTTCATATTCGTGCGGATACTGCTGTAGGTCGTCGCTTCAATTAGTCACAAAAATTATCACGAAACAACTGAGTTTCCTCCCATCGCTGTTGTGCAGGGTGGGCCAAAAGAAATCACCCTATTGGAAGATGCTCTTATTTTTGCAAATGGCCGCCAATGTCAAATCTGTTTTGACATTTGTAGACCCCAAGAACGCGGAATAATCGTGTCTATTTTTTTGCGTAACAATTTGTCTGTAGTGTTGGCGCAGCGCGAATTCCGTCTCGCCGATTCCACGGCCGTCAGACACCGAATGCGAAAACACTGCGCCGTTTGGCAACCAACCTTCAAGAGTATGGGACCACACGAGACGTTGCCAAGAGTGGCCGGCCCCGGAGCGCCCGTTGTGCCGAGAATATCGCCGCTGTTGACGAGGCCATTTTTTTTCGAAAACGTCGCTGGTCAAACGACAACAGTTGACGGTGAGCGCTATAGGGCCATGTTAACCGATTTGTTTCTACCGCAATTGGACGAATTAGGACTGGAGGACATGCGGTTCCAACAGGACGGAGCTACGGCACACACTGCGCGAGCCACAACCGATATTCTGAAGGCGGCGTTTCCGGGCCGCCTCATCTCTCGTTTTGGCGATTTGCACTGACCCTCAAGATCGCCCGATTTAACCGTTCCAGACTTTTTTTGTGGGATTTTTTCAAGTCCCGTGTTTACGTGAACAAGCCCGAGACCCTAGAAGCCCTCAAGGAAAACATTCGACAGGAGTGCGCGAATCTGTCGGCCGAAGTTCTCGCCAAAGTGATGAAAAATGCCATAAAACGAGCCCGTATGCCAATCAAAGAACTTTGGAAACGAAAGGAATTTTCGTTTACTCGAAAGCACAAAAACGAAAGATAGTGTCGTTTTCGTTTTATTCTTTTTCGTTATTCAACCTTGTGCGTGTCGCGGGAAAGGAAGCTATATCTAATTTCCTTAGACTATTTCTGCCGTACCCACAATTGCTGCTTTTACACCCAATAGATGTGAATTATAGTTATAAAATGTAAAAATAGACATTTATGGACCAGCTTAGTCAATAGTTGTATGTCAATAGGGTTCCCATTTATGCGAGAGGATTTTTTTTAAGACACCACAGCCCCGGAAACGATCCTAAAACTATGCAAGTAAAACTATACTACACTTCTTAAATAATTGCAAAGAGGAAAACGAAAGAAATGATGCCACGATGGAAATGATTACATGTACGTTTTCGTGTGATATCTTTCGTTTTTTGAAATGCGAAAGTTTTTTTTTTTTGTAGAATTTCATTCCTGGTTGGACGTAGCTAGTGTCATTTGCCTTTTAAATAATACTTGAGTTCACCCAGTGGTAGAAACTCTACCATTAAAGTGACGTGCGCCCACCCACCCTTCCAACAGCTCAGAGAACTGTGGAAAATTATTTGATAGATTCCACAAAATTAAGTCTCAGCATCTCTTAGGGTCGTCCGAGTTTTCTAAAGGCAGTTGTTTCTTTAGCTTCTAAACCCCATATTGTGATGAATCATTTGGAAGGGATTTTCAATTGTAAATGGCCGCTTAAACATTTTGTGATGGGTCAGCTTGTTCGTGTGACATTTTGCGCAATTCTGTGACACATGAACGCACCACAAGGCAGGCAACAAATACATAATTCATGGTAGTGCATTTAAGAATTGCAGTTCCTTCTATTTCCAAAGACTTTGACATAATGCTTACAGGAAGCGATCGAGACAGGTCTTAAGAGGACTGTAATCTTCATCAGAGCATAAGTAAACAAGTCGGGACTTTGTTGAAGGGTTATCAGTTCGCGATGCAACTAAGGCAGCATGGCAAAGTGTCCAAAAATAAATTCTTTATCTAATCGATTTCCTCCAACGCTCGTATTCCTATTTCCTTATTTTCAAATATAAACGTCCATCGCCAGATATTTCTTTCAATACATTTTTGACCTGGAAGATCGCCCTCAGCAACTAAAGGCGTTCCAAGTGAAAGCGACCACAAATTCAACAATTGAAGGACTCCCAATTATCATCGTTCTGCTCCTTTCATTTGCAACTATTTAATCACCGCCTGATAGTAAGTCCTTGAGGCAATGTCTCCCCTAATCCAGTCATTTGTCTCAACCACCCTACTTTGGAGGAGAAAAATAAAAAAACGCTGGATTTAATTTCCCCACCGTTCCGTTGTTTCCGCGGGTGGCTGCGCGCGGATGATGGTGCAAAAACAAAAGCCAAACTATGACAACTAACCATCGAAACAACCTCTGTCAAGATGCTTGTCTTAGCTGAACAGCACAACAGACCCGAGGAGCTGTAGCAGCAGCAGTCTTTGTGGGGAAATCTCTTTGCATTCAGGGTAAAACAAAAGCAGAAATTAGATGCACTACTCAAGACGAAGAAAGCAATCGTGGCAACCCCATCATAAGCAAGAAAAAAAAGGAAACTAAAACTAAAGGACCCATCCTTGTCTAGACTCGTCGCCGTTTGTTGATGCCCGATGGCGTTCAACTTTTAGCCTCGCGCGCGACGACTTGTTGATGTTGATTTTTATATTTTGTGTACCCCGTTTACACAAAGGAGCACACAAAACGATGTCCTCCAGGCGTGTAGTTGCATTCAAACAGCAAAATGTGAGGGATAAAGGATTCGAGTTATTAATTTTTAATAAAGGCCGTTACACTTGCATTGCAATGACCTCTGAGGCGAAATGAAAAGGCGCGCACTGGACTTGTTGCGTGATGGCAATGCACCCCCGTCAGTGCGAAGGAAACTTGTACAAGCACGTAGAACTGTATATCCAACCAAAGCGCATACATGAAAAATGAACCGTCAACAGTTAAAGGTATTGGTTCACACTAGAAGGAGACGCCGAACAAGTGTGGGATTTGTATCCTTGGCTGGCAAACAAACAACCATGAATGGATGAAAGTCATATTCGACAAATGGTGCACCTTTTATCCTGTGGCGTATCATGGAAATGTTGGCCACAGGAACGTGATGTTGTTTGGTTTGCTTTTATCTGTCTGTACTGTACCCCCTTTCTTCGCCCATTATAATGGAAAATATTCTTTCGTTTCTATCTCAAGCGGAAAACAACAACAAATATCCGAAAAAAGAAAACAGCAACAACAGAGGAGGAACCCACACTCACCTGGCTGTCATTCGCTCTCCAAACCAGATTCCCTCCAGTCATGTATGTTAGAGTATACCACAGATATTCTACCTTACTGTATTGTGTATAGGTACTTTTGATATTCACTGCATATGAAAGGAGGGGATATGCAGATGTCCTTCTCTTTTGCTTTTTGTGAGTTGGTGTACGTGACCATTTTTGGGCGAATTCACAATAAACGAGATCTGTGAGTGCTGGGGACCAGTCACTGTTAGCCAGCCGACGCGAGGGGTAGTGCGCCACAGAATTGTGTTGTGAGTGATAAATTCAATTAACTATTATCAGAAGTGAGATATACCTACCAAATTATAAAAAAATAAATAAATAACGAAATAAATGGATAATTCGCTATACGACTTGCTTGCTGTGCCGCCGCGTTAGTGTCCTGCTGTTCGAACCATTGCTGTTGTAACGCGCGCCGCCGCGTCGCCAAAAAAAAAAAAAAAAAAAAAAAAAAAAAAAAAAAAGGGAAAATAACGAAATAAATGGAATAATTCCCTACGACTTGCTTGCTTGTGCCGCCGCGTTAGTGTCCTGCTGTTCGAACCATTGCTGTTGCAACGCGCGCCGCCAAAGCAAAACGGATACAAAGAAGAAAGAAGGAAGGAAAAGAGTTGTTGCTGCGAATTTTTGTTTGTATCGAGAAATCAATAACGTTGTTGCTTTGGTGAGTTCGTTCCATTGTATTGTTATTATCATTGTATTGAAATGCCGGGAGGAAAAGAAAAAAAGGGAGGGCAGAGTAAAGAGCCTGAGCAACTTGTTATAACGGTTGATGCGATCAACCAGATTTTAAAGGCAACACAACGTCAGGAGAGGGACGACTCGGTGGGTTTTCCTTGTTTTGACCCAGATCATTCCAGGGTAGACATAAACAAATGGTGCGATGATGTTCAGGAGAGGGCAAACCGGGATAAAATGACCGACTATGATATTATTCCGAGAGTTAAAGCGGCGTTATTGGGAAGGGGTAAAACGTGGTACGAAAAACATGGTTACCAGCTTTATGCCTGGGCTGAATTGTCGGCATCGTTAATTCACACATTTTCAAGTGCGTCAAATATTATAGAGCTTTTGAGAAGTGTTGCAAACATAGAAAGCGAAAGTTTCCCTTCTTATGCGGATTTCGTTATGGAAAAAGTGGCACAAGTCAATCGATTATCTTTCGATTTGCCAGAAGAAACGACAGTTAGGATTATCATAGGTTGTATTTCGGACATAAGCTTACGCAACTCTCTTACTTTTGTAATGCCGAAATCAGTTCAGGACCTTACGGAACACCTTTCCTCAATACGCGAACGCCCACGAAAGAGATTTAGGGAGCCTCATACTCCTCGCAAAATGGAATCAAACCCAGTTCCAAGCAAGCGCCCCCGATTTGAGAATGACAGGCGTTGCTATGGTTGTGGCATGACCGGTCATTTGAAATCTAATTGTCCCAAATTTTCTGCTTCTGGTCCGTCATTGCCAAGGGAACAACTGCCTAACAAAGCAACAGAAACCTGTACATTTTGTAAAAAGAGAGGACATGCAGAGGACGCATGTTGGTCTAAACAACGAACAGAGCGTAAAAACGTTGGTATATTCGGCAATGTGGGAATACCCAAAAATACCACAGAGGTTTCTATTACGGGAAATAAATATCATTGTCTCTTGGACACTGGGTCAGACTGTTCGCTTATCAGAGCAGATGTTGCAGAAAAGTTGCCCTTTGAGAAAATCAAAAAACCAATTGCTGTTAGGGGAATTGCAAAAGATTCGATTCTACTTGACTACAAAATAAATGTCGTAGCCCGTTTTGAACTTGTTAATGTCGAAGTATCCCTCTATATAATTGACCCTATATACCTTCAGTGTGAGATATTGGTTGGGCGCGATGTGCTAGAAGATGCTTCGTTAGAGATACTTATGGACAAAGACGGAACGAAATTACGACGAAAAATAACAAATTGCCATCTAGCAAACACTGATGTTGAGGTCCTTGAGCAGGGAAAATCCTCTGAAGAGCAGTTAAAGCTACAGCTGCTGCTTGGTAACTATTCAGAGTTCATTGTAAGTGGAATGCCAACAAAAGAGGTGAAAACAGGTGCCTTAGAAATTCGTCTGACCAAAGACACTGTTGTCAACTACCGGCCATATCGTATGGCTCTGTCGGAGAGAAATGTTGTAAAGGAGATTGTAGGCGAGTTAAAAACAAAAAGCATCATTCGTGAGAGTAGCTCACCATTTGCTAGCCCAATTATATTGGTAAAAAAGAAAAATGGTCAGCATAGGATGTGTGTAGACTATAGGGCCTTGAACCGAATTACCGTTAAAGATCGCTATCCTCTACCTCGTATAGATGATCAACTCGACCAGTTATCGGGAAATAGATTCTTCTCGTCCTTGGATATGGCTTCGGGTTTTCACCAAATCCCAATAGCAGAAAACTCAGTAGAGAAAACAGCGTTTGTCACCCCTGACGGGCAATTTGAGTACCTGAGAATGCCGTTCGGGCTCGCCAATGCCCCTGCAGTTTTTCAACGCGCTATAAACAAAGCTCTAGGGGTTCTTAAAGATAAAGTATGTCTGGTTTATCTAGATGACGTATTGGTGCCCTCAAAGACAGTTGAGGAGGGTATCGAACGACTAGATATGGTTCTTAAGGTACTTACTGAAAATGGATTTTCTCTCAATATCAAGAAGTGCAAGTTTTTGCAAAAAAAAATAGAATACCTAGGACGTGAAATTTCGTACGATGGTATACGGCCCGGTAAGTCGAAAGTTAGTTCTCTTCAAGATTCTTCAAGTCCATCGAATGTGAAGGAAGTAAGGCAGTTCATGGGATTAGTGAACTACTTTAGAAAGTTTATACCGGAACTTGCAGCAAAAACCAGATGCATCACTGCCTTAACGAAACTGAACACAAAATTTGAATGGACGACTGAATGCGAGGAAGCTAGGCATTACATCATTAAGCAGTTAACAAAAAGACCATTGCTGGTAATCTTTAATCCCGATCTTCACACTGAGCTGCATACAGATGCAAGCTCTACTGGGTATGGCGCTATCTTGTTTCAGCGCATAGATGGCACTCTTCATGTGGTTGCGTATTTCAGCCAAGCCACCAAGCCCTACGAGTCCAAGTACCACAGCTATGAATTGGAGACACTTGCTGTGGTAAATGCTGTAAAACAATTTCGCACCTATTTGTTAGGCATACGGTTTACACTCGTCACGGATTGTAACGCTTTGAAAGCTACAAAGGACAAAAAGGACTTGTTACCCCGAGTTGCCAGGTGGTGGATATACCTGCAAGACTTCGACTTTCAGGTCGTTTACCGAAAAGGCAATTGTATGCAACATGCTGACTACCTAAGCCGAAACCCACCCATTAAAAATTGTTTTCAACTCAATAGCCTTGCTGGCAACTGGCTTGAAATTGGGCAATCACTTGATCCCGAGGTAACCGAAATCACTGAAAAACTGAACTGGAAAGATGAGCAGACGACAGAAAATTATATAATTAAAAACAATTTATTGTATCGCAAAACAAACGAAGGTGAAAAACTGTTTGTTCCACAAAAATGTCGACTGGCCCTTATGAGACGTTTTCATGAGGACAACTGCCACATTGGGTGGGACAAAACCCTGTCAAAAATAAGTACACAGTTTTGGATGCCCAAAATGTCAAGGAATGTCAGGAAATTCATTGAGGCTTGTTTGATTTGCTTAGTTGCCAAAAGACCGTCGGGAAGGAAACAATGCGAACTTCATCCTATCGAAAAAAAACCAATTCCTTTCCATACCATCCACGCTGACTGCATGGGACCATTTCACGAAGGAAAGAATGGCGAAAATCGGTATCTTTTAATCCTAGTGGATGCGTTTACAAAATTTGTTCTATTGCTGCCCTGCAAAACACTTAAAGCAGCAGAAACGGTAAAACACTTAAATAATTTTATAACGCTGTTTGGAACACCATATAGAATTATCAGTGACAAAGGAACAAATTTTACAAGTCAAGAGTTTCGGAACATTTGCAAATTATATGGTATAGAACATCATACCATCGCGCCTGGTACAAGTCGAGCTAACGGACAAGTCGAAAAATATGTAGATACCGTTGCAAATTTGATGAGGACGAATTTGGACGTGAATATGGATTGGACGAGTTTTGTTGGACGTGTTCAGTTGGCGTTGAACACCAGCAAAAATAAAACAACCGGATTGTCACCATTAAAAATACTCACCGGCGTAGAGGGCAGAACTCCAGAAATTGGTGCTTTACTCTCACAACTTAACATTGAACCACATTATGAAGACGTTGAGCAGATACGAGCATTAGCAGACCAACGCATTAAAGAAAATGCCACAAGAATGAAGGTTAGGTTTGATAAAGGAAAATGTTATCCGACTCGGTTAGAGATTGGGTCGAAGGTAGTTTACAAGAGCCCTCAGATCCGTAAATCTAAGCTAGAGGTGCATTTTCGTGGACCATACGAAGTCATAGGACTACTTAAAAACGATCGATACAAACTTAAACGAAAGGGAGGCAGAGCCATTATAATAGCTGCCAGAGAGGCAATTCGTTTAATTACTGAGGGAAATAATGTGACTGTAGATACAGCAGAAGGTTAGTATCTACAGTAAACAAAATATGATGGGTTTCATAAACAAGCTAGAGATTGCCTCTGAGTTATGATGTTTGAGTATTTTAAATTAAAGTTATTTTTATTTTCATAGACAAGCGTAATATCGCCTCTGAGCTATGGTGTTTTGTTTTGTATAAACAGGTTAGTTCGATGAAATATTTTATAGACAAGCGTAATATTGCCTCTGAGCTATGGTGTTTTGTTTTGTATAAACAGGTTTGTTCGATGAAATATTTTATAGACAAGCGTAATATCGCCTCTGAGCTATGGTGTTTTGTTTTATATAAACAGGTTTGTTCGATGAAATATTTTATAGACAAGCTTAATATTGCCTCTGAGCTATGGTGTTTTGTTTTATATAAACAGGTTTGTTCGATGAAATATTTTATAGACAAGCTTAATATTGCCTCTGAGCTATGGTGTTTTGTTTTGTATAAACAGGTTTGTTCGATGAATTATTTTCATAGACAAGCATAGTACCTATTGCCACTGAGCTATGGTGGTTTGTTCTGTATGAACATTTTGGTCCGATGAAGAAGTGTAGACAAGCTTAATATTGCCTCTGAGCTATAGCATCATGGTTTAAATCGTGCTAAGGGGACAAGATAAAACTTATCGTTGATAAACGTTACAATAATGTTTTGATGAGTCAAAATTGATCAGGTCTGTTTACAGGTTCCCAAGATTGGCAAGAAGAATTCCAAGTATGAAGGATGTATAAACTAGCAGCAAGAAGATAATAAAATAAAAAAAAAAAATAATAATGATAAATTAAATTAAGATTACTGTTTTCATGCGTTATTTTTGTAATCCAACTGACAATCTTACATACTGAATAAATTGATTGTCGTGGTTTAAAGTGGATGTTATGTTTTATTTCATCGAGAGCGATGAATGAGCAGGAAGGCCGTGTTAGAGTATACCACAGATATTCTACCTTACTGTATTGTGTATAGGTACTTTTGATATTCACTGCATATGAAAGGAGGGGATATGCAGATGTCCTTCTCTTTTGCTTTTTGTGAGTTGGTGTACGTGACCATTTTTGGGCGAATTCACAATAAACGAGATCTGTGAGTGCTGGGGACCAGTCACTGTTAGCCAGCCGACGCGAGGGGTAGTGCGCCACAGAATTGTGTTGTGAGTGATAAATTCAATTAACTATTATGTATGTGAACTTTGAAGATGCCATGGGCAAAGATAACGAGCTGCAGGACTAAAAGGAAATTTCATTCTCCTGTCTCTATATCACATTGCCCATGGAATGGGGTCACCGTAGTCGCCGCCCAGGGATGTTATTGGAATTTTTATTGGATTCCTATCATACTCGTATTTGCGAAAAAAACATGTTTTCATAATAATTCCATGTGCATGTCCTTGCTATTGGGCGAGAGAACCCCTTAGTCAGGCATTATCTTCGTGTTCTGCTCTGCGCTCTGATTCAGCATTTAATTAGCTTAAAATAGGTTTTATTTTTCTTTCTCCCTTTGGCTGTCAGGATAATTGCAGGACTCCTCGTGCACATGTAATTAACATTATTTTTTTTTTTTTTTTTAATTACCACTATGAAACGAAATTACTGCTGTGGCTCCTTGCATGAGCATAGAGAGCGCGGTTAGTTTCCGTATGAATGTAGAAAGTTTTGAAAATACTTTCGGATTATAAGGAACATTTTTGATAAACCGTAAAGTTTGCACAGAGAAAATCCCAAAAAGTTCTGTAAGTACACTTGTCGGCAACGAAGTCACTTAAATTTTAATGTGGGCGGTTGATGAGTGCAGAGTATTTTGAAATCCAGATTCCATGGAAATCTTTTGGGTGCGTGGGCGTCTTGTAAACTTGAAGAAAGAGGAAAAAGTCGTTTCTTTACTTGGAAAAGTTGCGCCCGAACCTCGTAAATTAGGACATAATAATCATTTTTGGGGGCAAACAAATTCCTTGAACTATGCAGGGAGTAGTCGGTTTTATTAAATCAGTAATCCTCCATGGACACGATTAAATCAAGGATTTTGGGACGTCTCCAATAGACGGAGGAAATTTTTAAAATCACACATGCAGCTTTTGCGTTACCACGCAAATGAAATAAAGAGAACCATCAACGAAAGGGATTCAAGAAGGGCCAATTTTAAAAGCTGTACTACAGAAAATTTTAAACGCACCTGCTGCCGTTGCCGTCATTTCGTCTGCCTAGTGGAACATCCATACAGTTGCCGGCCATTTTAATCCCAAACCATCACAAACTGAACAGAAGGACACTTTCGCCATGATAACCTACCCTACCAACTGTTCACCCACAGTGCTTGCATTATCTAATTAACCGAAATGATATAACTGTGTTATCCCTCGCAGCGGCAAATGTGTTGAAAGTGGTATATCCCTTTAAGGGATCTTTTGTGAGTCGCACAATTTTTTTGATTACACCAGGATGAACGTCTCCTTTCGACTGTATGTGAGAAACGTTAGGAATACTTTTATTTAGCTTGAATGGGCTTGTGACTTTCACGCAAAGTGCTCGATAATACAATTTACGCAACAAAAAAGGACCCATATCTTTGATTTGCTGTGTAGAGTAACATTACCCCTTTTTTTTTTGTTTTAAACACCCATTCATCAGTTATGGAGACGGTTCCACTGGTCAACGTCGGGCAACATATATTTGCCGACTAGAAAAAGCAAATAATTTACCAGCCCTCCAGGTTTGCAGTGTGCTTCTATTTTTGGTAACGCTTTGCAATTTTATTTATATCCCAACACGGAGTTGACAGGACCCCGGAACTCCCACGCTTCATCCCTAACGGCGGCATATGGATAAATGCAATCCTGACGCTCTGGTGTTGCATATCAATCTGTGTTCTTGGATTCGTGCTGCTTCCATCACTCAGTTAGGGACGGTGTTAGTATTGCCAGCAAAAGTGCTGAACAGTGCTATTCAAATTTCATCGACCGTCAAACAGTGTTGTGAGTGTGTACACGTGCGCGATGGTGCCGCATGTGGTACCTAGTATCAAACGGGAAAGTGCGAAATCGTGATTCCCCTTTGGTTAGGGATGAAAATTCGAATGGATTGAGAGAATAATTCCTGATCAATGAATGCTTGTTATTGGGGAGGACCGAGCAGGTTGTACTAGTATCGTCAATATTAGATATACCGGTCAAATTATTATTTCTGATGTGCAATCGAATCACGGTTTGATATCCTTTCCATGTTTAGATTCATAATTTTAATTTGTTTGCTGATGACGTGAGGAATTTCAGGTCTACGTGAAGGCCGTTGCTCAGAGACGATTCTGAGAATCAGCCAATGAAATTGGAAATTTTAATAACAGACTGACATTTTGCTGCATACTTTTGGGATGTGTTTGATAGTTTTCCATGGTAAACCAAAATCTAAAATTTTATCAAAGCTCGATGGTCGCCTAGAAATTTGACCATTTGCAAAGAATTGGCTTAGTACAGTAGGGATCTTGATAACCTACCTTCGTCCGCGATAATTCTCATCGAAATCGTGTGAAATTCGGAAAAATTCGTTGGAAATAAAGCGACCCTCTCTGAAAACCAAATTTGGGCACTTGGGTTGTGTTCTCAAAATCAAATGCACAAAAAATGCTGTCGGTAAAACTAAGCTACTTAGTTACTGCCCAAGGTGTAGATCTTTTTTTTTCTTTTGAGACTTGACAGAAGTATTCCAAGCTATTTGAACTGATTTTGCCTATGTCAGCGGTAATTGTTCTGAATCTGTGTATGAGCCCGGAAATAGCTCGTAGCTGTTATTGGCGTACCTCTTCGGTAGTGTTTCGAATACGACAGTAATTTTGAACTAGTTGTTGGGGATAAAACTTGTCCTCTGGAGTAACATTTGCTTGTCTCTTCTTACTGGAGTTTGTGTCATCAGACTGTGGGAATGAGTTTATTTATTGGCGCGATTTGTACTTCACTGTGTTTAAGTAGATGCTCAACCGAAAAATTAAAAAAAAAATGACTTCGACACACCTGTGGTTGATTACCGCATCCGTAATCTCGTCACTGGATTTGTTGTTGGTTTACATGTAAAATCCACCAAATTCAGTGACGTATTGCTAGCTCCTGACCCCTGACTAAAGCTACCACCGATTCCTGCGGGTCCACTCTCCATTTAGCCACTGTTATTGTTTAGAACTCAAAAAATTATTCAAACATGTAATTTTTTCATCTCCCTTGATATTAAATCCTGTCAATTGCAATTCTCGATTTCCACAACGCAAAACGCGTGTACAAAGAGGACATGGGCGATTGTTCGATTTTAAGCTGGCGCATATACGGTATATAGCCAAACAAAACTGTTTAAACTCTTTCATCATCAATTTTATCGATAAACAAATTATTGTGCTCGTTCATCGAGGCAGAAATTATATATATTTATTTTTTAAATGGAATTTGCACGGACCACCAGTCGATTCGTTTGGTGTTACCCACTTTATCCGCTTGCCCGGTATTTTTTTTTTTTTTAATTTGTTAGTATAACAATCAAAAATCGATTCCGATTCGCAGTTTGTTTGGGTTGATGATTAAAAATGAATTAAATCATGATAGTGTGGCGGAATGTGTGTGTGTGCATCGGAAGGGGGTGGAAGGTCGTGCTCTGTTAATTTTTTTGTTTTGGTAATTCCGTTGGGTTAACCAAATTTTTGAGGTGATTTTCTGGGAGGGTATTCAATTTTTTCAAATTTTCTTTCGTATTTTTTTTTAGTACCCCCCCTTGGAACGTGTATCCTCGTTAAAATCAATTAAAATGAAAAGTTTCCATTGGATTGCACGAAGGGGATGGTTTTGTTGCGATGAATCCACGCGATTCCTTTTTGATTCTGCTAGCTTTTTGTTGGTGAGCTTGTTTTAATGATCTCCTTTTGTCTTTTGGCGCGATGCGAAGCAGAAAAGGATTGACAAAAAAGAAAGAAAAGAAAAAAAGGCGAAAATCCCAGAATGCATCACCAGAAGGATGATAAAGGATTCAGGTCACTAGGGGGTGTAAGTACAATATCCATTGATTGCGATGTAATCAAGTGAAATTGAATGGGGCATTGTGCGGATGAGAGGACGATGAGATGGTTCGTTGCTGTTACAAGTTCATCAAACTGCGCTTTATTGTTTTAATAATAATCACGTTGGCCGGATAGACAGTCAGGTGGTAAACTTTGGGTTAGATTGATTTTTAGTGAATGGACAGAGGATTGTCTTCTGGAAGCAGGTGTCTGGTTTCTTGAGCGATTGTGTTGTCCCATTGTTGGAGAGCGCAAATATTGTTTGGTCAACTTTGCGATGGGGTTTTGTGCTGCTCCACTTTTGAGGTTAGATACTTCATCTCTGTCATCTGTTATCAAGTGGGTTGCAGAAACTTTCTATGGGTTGCACGATTGATATTGAATTAGTAGGTGTTGTCAAAGCAAAAGTTAAGTAAATGATATAGAAATAAGTAAAGTGGGGGTTGAAATTCTACTCAAAACTGGGAACCTTTGAAAAGGACATGATGTGGGGGAAGAGCCTAATGCACATGAACCTTATCACCAGATTTTCTTGTTTGTCTTTGTTGAGCTCTACTGACAAGATCGTGCCGATTGTTGCTCGCTATCCTATGCGACATTTTTAAGACCAAGTTTGCCGTCTAAAAAAGACTTTCTAAAAGTAGGACCTGATTGAAATTCAGTCGCTAGTTAGGTTGTAGACAAAGCCATTGTTTAGTTTCTGCAAGCAAATGTGCGTAGGGACTACGTACCGAAAGTCCTACAAGATACAGACTTTGGACAGAGTAACAGCTTTTGAAATAAACAGCTCCCTAAAAGGAACTTCATCTGTCTGTGCATTTGGGGCTTTTGTGGCAGGTTTTCAGAATTGTGGCTGCCTAAATATTGCTTATGAATCTTTCTGTATTATCTGCTCTCAAGGTATATGATGTTGGGGGCTTACTTTTAATGTGTGCATCCAGCCTGACTCTAACTTTGAAGAAAAACAAAAGCCCTTGGAATGAGCTACTGAAAGTTTGTACCGAGTGTGACCAATTTAGCATATGTCCTGCTAGGAGAATTTTTTTATTTTAATCCTCTTTTTTTTTCAGCATTTTTTTTTTTTAACATTTTCATGCTGTAGCAGGAAAAGTTAGCAGGATTTTGGTTTAGCCAAATTATGAATTAAAATGATAAAATAACGTCAATGCAGATGAACCTTAGTGTGAACAAGTCATTACAATTCTCATTGGACAGTGAACACTGAACACAGCCATTCAACGAATTCAGCTAAATATAATCGTATTTATTTTTTTTCAACGATTTTTGTTTTTTGTAAAACAAAATTTTATTTAATGTTTGATCCACAAAAATTTAATTATAAATTTAATGCGGATGTATATTTTATTTCCGGATTTTTCCGTAATGTTGTACACACTTCTTCACGAGAAAAAACCCAAAACAAGATGGATACTTATATTCAAAAAAAAAAAACACATATAATAAAAAAAGAAGAGTGGGCAACCTGAAGTTGGTTGCCTTTCGCTATTAGGTGAGAATGTCATTTCCACATGTAGGTGGCGTTCTAAGGTATTAGGTATAAGTTACATCTAGGTAGTACCATAAAATGGCTTACAACTTGTAAGCACTTTTTTATACAAAAGAAAATATGCTATACTGCTGAACTTAGCATGATTTCAAATATTGAATTGGTCTCACTGTTTTTTTTTTTTGTAAAAAGCCAGCACAAAGTGGACAAGCCCGCACAAATATTTAGGATTAAAAATGCGTGGCAAGCGTAGTTTTTAAAGCAAGAATCACGTCACTCATAAGCTCAAACCTGGCACATCAGTTGAGCTGATAAATTGTGATCCTTGTCGAAGGTTTGAGAACTTGAGTCCCAAACCTTACCACGGATGTGGAACGCTTTAAACAATTGGACTTCCGCCTTTGAACTTAAAAAAAAATGCAAACCCAAGGAGCTGGGTTTAAACGGAAGTGGGACTCTCAGGACTATTACTAACGACTTCCCTGAGGTTCAGTTCTCAGTCCTGCCTCTCATGAAAACTACTTGCCTTCAATTGTACCCTATAAAAATCTGTAACCCTTTTAAATCATACATAAAAGCAGCATGAAATGGACGTATCAACACGGTGGGCACTGGGTCCTTCATGTATGGTTTCTGTGATTTGATACATTTATGTATACCAAGCATACTTCCGCACTGTTTTTCCCAACACTATTCACAGCTGCGAATAATTATTTTAAGAGTGTGCTTATAGCTACCGATCCACATACCTCGTTTCGTATTCCACCGAGCAAAGCGTGTGCATTTCACCTACTCGCTGGCATTTTAAGTACGCAAAATTAGTTTTGTTAAATATTTTCGATTCGCAACTTTATTCGAAAGCCATACTAAATTCAACTGGATTCAAATGTGTCTCGCATAGCACAGCCAAACAATCGCAGTTATTGTTTGTTCTTTGCCAAATATGCACACCCCTTGAGTGCCGAGTGCTCTATTTTAACTCAAAAACGCTATTATTTCTAATTTCCTAGGAAAATATTTCACTATACGGCGTCATTTGTTATGCAAATACGTACGAGTACACATCCAGTCGTGCTCTTTTATCACGATGAGATACAAGAGCACTTGAATGACTGCTGCGTTTAAAGGTGGGCGGCACTGTATGAATAGAAAACAGAGTTTGGGTGGCAGGATTTCGGGAGGATTTAACCGGCTTTCACGCATGTTTAGTTATTAATAGCAAAGCGGCAGGAGGACGAGGAGGAGGAATTTTAATTCGTTTCCTTGATGTAGTAGTCGTCGTGTCTGGCAGATGCAGCACGGAATCGAAGGGAGAGCACCAAACACCAGACGTTGCACATTTTACTCCTGCAAGACGTCGTTTTAGTTGCTCCTTTTGCGCCCTACCTGCCCCCACCGTATAATGGAAAGCATGAAATGGGTCGAAATAGTTGGGGTACGGTGTAATCCACTTAATCCCCTTAGACGTTTGATAGTAATCCCCATACCGAGGCAACTAAGTACAAAATGTATGCCGCACCGCGAAGACGCACAAGTTACCGTTGTCGTTGTCGTTGTCGTTGTCGTTGTTCGGTTTGACATCGGTATAAGTGATACAAAAAGTGCTGCAGTTACAGCAGTAGCAGCATACACGAGTTCCGCATTTGCAAATGGTCTGTTGATTTGCTGGCGCACGGCGAGGGGGGAGGCCCAGTGCAGTACTGGTTTGTAAGGATTTGCTGGGGTATGCCTGATACTACTACTGTTGGGAAATTTTGTTCATTTGCCATGCAGGAATCGATTTGTTGTTTGCATTCGGAAACAGCTACAAAAGTTCACATTGTGTGTGCATTCATTTGTCAAAGGATTAAATGGATCTGCGGACCAATGGAATGACATAAAAGCGGGAAAAAAAAGAGGGAAACGTTGATGTGAGTAGGTATATTTGAAAATATCTTCCAACATGTCCTGTCCCAGCAGGTATTTTTAATAACAAAAATATTTTCTGGGTGAATATCAGCTTCGCAGAGAAGAATGCAAATTCTGGACAATTCTGGGGGATATGAAATACACACGGACGGGTGGTCTTCCTTTTGTTTCGTGAAGTGAGTTACATACTAAGCAGGCTGATCAAATTGCTGTTGAGATTATGTTCAGGGAGCAGAGTTCAGCTCATGTGTGTGTGTGTGTAGAGTACGTGCTTTGTTGCAGGGCGATTGTGCCAGCCGCAGTCATAGTTTGATTTACAGAGTATTTTGCTACGAAGGTGGTAGGTTGTACTAATACGCGAACATATTCACCATAAGTAACATTTACAAAGATGTCGTGGAATATACAGTCATAAGCATCCAAAGGGTTATTCAATATGGACGGGTCGATGTTGGAATGGAATAATGGCGGAAATAAACGAGGTGTGTGCGAGGTATTCACGAAACTATTTTTTTTTATTTGAAAGGTGTGCCAGTAGGTATAGAATATATGATCGCTCAAGTGTTAGTTACGGCTTCATTTGGTGGAGTGGTCCCGAATTGAATAACTCTTCAGCATAGTTCCATAGATTTCCCTTCGACTTCGGAAAACCACCACAAGAAAGAGCTAATTTGGTCAATTCGCACGATCTTGGCGCCAAATTTAGGTAACCGTTCATTCACAATATTCATCTTGGTGTCTGCTGGCATTTACCTCCGTCCTGATGGAACCAGAGAACAAAAAAAAAATCGGCATAGAAAACGAAATAATTCTTACATTTGAAGGAAAATTTAAATCACCTCAGTTCTGCTTGCGAGTCTATCTCTTTCTAAGTCGGCAAAACTAGTTTGAACCAAGAAAGCAAAAAGGAGCAACGGTTTGCGCACCCCTCTTTGGGGATCATTTTCTTTAAATTGTTGGTGGAAAATGGTGTTTTAATTATTAGGAATTAATTATCAGTGAATACTTATTTATTTATTTCATGTTATAAGTTATATAACTTATTTTAGATTACTTTGCAATTTTTTATACAAGAATGCGATCATTGTTACAAATTATAATTTACTTAAAACTACAGATTTACAATGATACCTATTCGTATTGAAATCAATTAGGTTTTTGTATTTATTGTAATTTACACAAGCCATAGCGATAGGATCATTCAGACCATAATTTTTGTTCTGTGTCTAGGTGGCATAAAGAAAAAATGTTCCCTAGGTCGAAGAACACGAGAAGGATCATATAAAAAACGAACGATCAATGTGGCCAGTTAAGACGCGTCGTTAGTAAGCATTGCGGAATAATATATCCTTCTTTTAGAAAGAGGTTTCAAATTTATTAAGGAACATCTATAGTCGTAGGTTGGAAGATAATTATTCCAGTTGAACTTTCTTAGAGCATACCTCGCAAACGTTCTTTGAATTTTCTCTATACGAGATTCAGCATTGCGGTAAAAAGGATTCCAAACAACATCGAACGAGTCGAGGTATTATAGAGAGTCTTAAGTGTAATGATCCATATTAAAATCATTAGAGTTTCGAAAAATGAAACCTAGCATTTGATTAGCTCTGCCAACTATGTAGTCAATATGCAATAAAAATTTAATTCAGTGTCAAAAATGACTCCCAAGTCTTTTTTGGTCTGAAACTCTACTTAATGTTGTGTTTTGTATTTTATAATTAAAAAAATATAGGGAACTTTTTTCTACTAAAGCTAAGAACCGAAGAAGAACACACCAGCCATTTAAACGGTTTAAAGCATTTTGTAACGCTAAGACATCTGACATACAGTTTATTGTATTGTAGATTTTTAGATCATCTGCGTACAAAGACATTTTGAGCTTGATACTACCCTCTTTCGTAGCCACTGATAAAAAGCAGAAATAGAAGAGGACCAATATGACTTCCTTGGGGAACACCTGAAAAATGTTGTATTTCATTCTAAAACGCGGATCCAATTTTAACAAATTGTTTGCGATTGGCCAAATGCCGATCCATTTTAAAATACTAGAATGAATTCCAAAAAGTTTGCGTTTATTCAATATTGTGCTGAACACGATCAAAGGCTTTTCAAAAATCAGTATATACGCGATCTACTTGGAGACGTTTTTCAATATTTTCAAGACAGTACCTACTTGGTAAAAATAACCAAGTTTGTAGCGGTTGATCTACCACTTACAAACCCGTGCTGAAGTTCAGAAATATAGTTGAGAAGAACTAAGTACAACCATTTTTGAACGGCTGCATCGAATATTTTAGGAAACAGGTGCAGCTTTGCTATAGGTCTATAATGCTCGATACATCTCTTTGAACCCGATTTGAAAATTGGAGTTATGAGCGAATATTTCCAAACAGTCAAGAAATTTCGCCAGTAGATAAATTAATTGTAATATAATCATTAATGGATCAACTAGGCTATATTTGTTGGAGAGTTATCGGGTGCTACACTGACACTCGAATCTAGTGATGATAATTCAGAGAGGATTTAATCATTTGTTAAGGAAATAAAACCAAGGTTATATGCTCAGACTGACCCGAGAAACTGCAATTAATTTGCTCATTAACAAAGTTCGACTAGAAAAATTTTGCAAACAAGTTTACAAGTTTCGTTTACATTACTACTAAAAATTCCATTCAGTGACATTCAAGGAGGTATTCCTTAATTTTTCCTTTTAGTATAAGGAAACGAACAGAAAGCCTTAGAACCACGTTTTATATTAGTTTCAATGTTTGTAACAAAGTTCTTGTAGACGAACTTCTTAAAAAAATCGTATTATTTTTTCAAATACAAAAACTCATGGATCGCTTTTACTTTGTTAACACATCTTATACAACTTGGCAAAAATACAAAGATCGTGTTGGTATATCACACTCAAAGAAATATTCGTCAGTTTTAAAATTCACAACTGCGGTAAATCTAATTAGCCGGACAAGCTTATTCTACTTGCAAACAAACAAAGTTAGCAGATCCGTGTTTTATTTGGTGTTGTTCAGAACTCCAACTTCTACAAAGGATCTCTCTGCACGCGTTACACTTTCCTGCTGCTTCCGTGACCTGTTGAAAACGGGTCTCATGTGTCGCTGCCGGCTAAATGCACCTAATAAAGCTCAACTTGTCTGCTCTCTAGTTCCTACGTACCACTCACTAGTTAGCTGCACAGGAATTTGTGAGGCTGGCAAATTGCTTGCTGTGGTTTCGACTGTGATGCTCCTTGCACCCCATCTTTCCAGTCCTCGTAAATGCACATTGAACGGCATGCCAAACAACTTTCAGTCCAATTGATTTATGCCAGTTTATATTGCCCAAAGTGGCAACTGCCGTTTACCTATCTGCCTCAATTTCGTAACCCACTTCGATATCGATATATGTTCAACCCTGTAAACCGATACATGAACTTGTGCAAAACATTTCAATTATGATATCCTTTCTGCACAAGACAAGTCGGGTCGATATTTCATTTATCGTAATCGTCCTCAGTTGGCTCATGGCTATCATTTCGATGGCCAAGCCCAAGCAGGTCTATTCAACTTCGTGTTTTAAATTCGTCCTTAAACATCTTCCTTTGGCAAAACACACACGAGCTGTTCTCTCCTCCTTCTTCCGACAGACAACAATGCGCTTCGAGGGAATAATCTCCAGCATTACAGCCGCCTTAAAAATACATGAAGTTCCCACATCCTTTGGCAGACCAGCCTCAGCCAGCATTCCTTTCTCATTGCTCTGGCCAAAAAGTTTATCCAAGTCCTTGTGCATCCACTCGGTGTTTTGTAGTTATAGAGCAAATATTGCGCTATGCCCAAAAAAAAAAAAGTGCAATGCAAACAGAAAAAAAAATGTGAAACAACAAAACAACATCACAACTTTGAATTGTTTATATAAATATATATATGTGTTTCTCTGGCAAGCTATGCGGACAATGACATCTTCGGCATCAACAACTAAGCTGGTCGATTTTAAGAACCATTGAAATTGGCGGAAAAGTCGAAAAAGGACTAAACAATAAAATGAAATTACTCTTGTTAAAATGTCAGTCAGAAACTAAAGCAAATATCACTTTGCATATCCTTAAGGATTCGCGAGGCGAATTCTTTGGGACACTTTCTTTGTTTATATTGTTTTCGTTTGCTAAAAGTTTTCTCGCGAATACGAATGCGAAAGCAGAACCAGAGAGCAACACTGACACGACAGAGTTCCAAAGTCCTGAGTGAAACAACTGTGGCATGTTGGCACCAAAGGGATATTGTGTTAAAAACTGTTTCCCCTTTGCGTTGTCTTCTATCAGCTGCCGCGTCGAGCCCCCCCTCTTTTACCCCGTGGATGGTGAATTCCTCTTTGTTCTTAGTCCCTTTTGCATGCAAAGCGGATAATATATTCAAATCAAGTTTCGAAGGATGGTGTTTTCTCTTCTGTTCTCGTTTCGAGTATTTTGCCAGTTCTAGGAGATTTCATTCCAGTGAACCAATGTGACGGTTTTGTTCCTCACGGCATTAGGACAATAACCTTCCCTTAAATCTCGGATTTAGCTTCAGTGTGTCGCTGTTGCTGTTGTAAAGCAAGTCCTCCCCGCACACAAGAGAATAAAAGAAGTTTTTCTGACACTTAAGTATGTCGCACAAAGTGCAACAGAGAACGGGTTTTTTTTCGCACCTCCTTTTCTTTTCAAACTTTTCAAGTTTTTGAAGAAGAATTTAATGGGAATTTATTGTGCTACGGACTAGTTTGTTTGTTTGTTTGTTTTGACAGATGTGTAACCGTTACTTGTCATGTGTGGTTCTTCTTAATTTAATAAACGAATGTTTTTCTTGTCTACTTTCAGGTAAGCAAAGACGAATGATTTGGCAGTAAGTTGGTAGCTCAGCTTGAAGTGGCTGTCAGTGAAAAGGTCCTTTATGATACCACATGAATCTGCGTGGGATTTATAAAATGTTATTTAAATAGTGTGGTAACTATGAAAGGGTGCGGAAAAGTAAGTGTTAGTTAGGAAAAAGTCGACAATTCCGGCGGTTCGTGGCTTGGCAGTTGCGTATCACCGCAAGGCGGAGTTTTGTCCTCTTTTCTTGGACTGCAGCTGTAGATGGACTGGAAATAAACATGTTTACTGCTTTCTGTAATGTGATTGCATATTACATTTAAAAACGTTGAATAAAGTTCTTAATATTGGCTCTTTCGATGATGTTGTTTTGAATGATTTATTGGGACGGTTCATCTCGACGGTTGCAAGCTAGTCAAAGCTCTTAAGTCACTCTAAAAGCCTTTAGATAAAAGAGAATATTCCTAAAGCAGATGTATAACAAAATATAGAAGAAAATTTGCCGGATACCTGATCACCGGATCGGATTTCGAAGCAAACTTTTAAGCATTGGTTCGAAAAAATATTCTGAGATTTTTCTAAGAAAAATTAACTTACTCTGCTGCTGTTTGGACGTTTCGCAAGCTTTCGTTGGGTAAGCTGCTTTATGAAAACATTAAACACCAATCGATCATTTCAAATCCCAGAGTCTGATGTCGAAAATGAGCTCAAATACGACGATGGGTATTGAGAAGTAAAAGTATTTCTGACTTATACCTATTATTTTCACGTATCATACCACAAACAAAAGACGCAATCGTAGCCACGTTTGCTGGTGACATTGTCACGCTAGCTGTTGGCACAACGACCGAAAAAAAAAACTGCGATATTACAAGGCGCGCTTAACAGAACGCTTTACAAACTTTTCAAAATAAAGTGGCAAGATTAAAGATTAAAAATCTGACGCTTCAAGTTCTTGATAAAATAAAATTCTTTGCGGCGTCTACAACGAATTAAACGCTAAATTTAAATCGCTTAATATCAATTGCGCTAAAACTGCGAAAGTGTCAGAAAATTGTTTTTGAAAAGTAAAAAAAAAGTCCCAGAGGTTCTAAAACCTAATACCAGTTCGGAAACTACTTTTTTTTTGGTTGTGGTAGGAGATTTGAGTGGGTACTGACTTACTTAGGTGGCACTACAGTCAGGGGGGACCTAAAACTCTTCTCCAATTAGCGCGATCTATGGCTAACTGCTTCCAGCTGCGCACTCCAACTTGGTTGATGTCCCCTTCCGCGCTCCCCACCTAAGGCGAGGTCTTCCTCTACTGCGTTGTCTTTTCGGGTTAAAATCGAAGACTTCGGGCCGGAACGTTGGTGTCCATTCGCTCAGTGAGTAATGCGCACATCTATCACTCGCCTCATTGTGCTTTTTAGAAGATCTAAATCTGCTGAGCATACGTATTGAAATATATGTATTTCTTTCAAAAAAACCATTTGTCATCTTCAGATGGCTATAAGATGCTTAAATCTACAACTTGTTTTCAAGTATCAAGGGGGGTATTCGGATTATCAAATTATTCGGACTAATGAGTACAGAACGAGAAAAAGAAAAACTTAGGCTATTTAACGTAAAAAACATATTTAATGTTGCCTTTAACCGAAAAGTTCTATATAAATACATAGTTTAAAGAAAACAAGTATCGCTTTCGATTTTCTTAATGATTTCACATTTTTGTTTCTATGTAAGTGTTTTATGCTTCCTCTTATTGGCCATTTCCCAACCTTGAATAAAACGTTTTTTTACCGGCAAGAGCAAACGCCAAATGAATGTAAATGCCTGAAAGAATAAAGAGAGTGTGTGTACGTATCCATTCATAATTAAAGTCGCCAGAAGTCTCGCCAAAATAACGTTAAAAACTTTAAATACTGTGAAAATGAATGCGCTTGTAATTTTCCTTTTGTCGGAATTCGGATTAAAAGGGGTTCGAAATAGCGAGACATTACTGTATGTAATATTTATGATTTAATAAAATACCATTAACTTAAACTTAATCCTTTGTTATCATCAAAGAGCGCTCATTTTTTGTTTTTTTTTTTTTTTTTGTTATAAAACCTCTTTACCTAACCGAGTTAATGTATTGCATATGTTTGCGTTTCTCTGGGCGACTGTAATTCATGAGGGGAAAAAAATAAGTAGAGGACATCATAAATTGTATCATCCCCAGCCCTTTTTCACTGCAAACATGCGATTATGTGTAGTCGCACATTTGTAATCCGCATATTAACTCGCAGAAAATTATGTGTGAGCAAAGCTGTGATAATAAAATAATTTGCAACTGTAAATTAATGAAGTTTGTATTTATGCTGCAGTCGTTGTTCGACAAGTGGAATGGGTGCCCACCCTATTACCTGTGTAGTAACTGTGTGTACGTACATGAATTGCAGCGATGAATGCGCATTTGCTGAGCTTTAAATTCAAAATGTAATTTTGGCTGAATTTCTCAAATGTCAGTTCAAATACTCCGTTGAATGGGAAATGTAGACCCAAACGAAATTAGTTGCCTGAATAGCCCATTAAATAGAGGTCGAGAACACATTGTCGCGAATTCAGTCACAAATCACTGCTGGACGGGAGATTCAATGAATCAGTGGTCACACAGTGAGACAGGAGGTCAGGCTGACAACTTAATTATGGTTAAAAGTTTCTCGCTTACGAATTTGAATGCGGCATACAACTTTCGGAGGAACTATCCATTCGCGCGAAAAACAAAACTCACAAGGACATAGCTAATGACTTTCTTTTTGCCAACAGAAGTTGGTACTGGTAATTGGGTAGTTTGCCGAATGCTACTCAAGTTTGACCGCCGCAAATGCATCCCCTATAATTTTTAAGAACAAGTAGGGATAAATGCTCCGCTTCAATGTAGAACATTAACAAATGAATTATTCGTAATAAAAAAAAATAAAAAGTTGAAAACCGTGTGGCTTAGCAATTTTTCTTTTTCAAACACGCCATGGAACTATTTCAGTGCAACCTGGAGTGAACTGCATTACCTTCTAGGTGCCATTTTTAATTCTTTAATAAACTTCATGCAAGTCATGACCGGACGATTGTCGTCCTTCAAATCATAATCGCAATACTAAATTAAAATTAATTAGAATAATCCACAGACCATCTAACAAAGCCTTCCACCACTTCAAGCCAATTATTTCCTGAATATTTTAAGCTTAAAAAATTAAACAGAAATCACGACGAGCTTAACTAATACAAACATCGCTCGTTGTTAGGATTCCTGTTTTTTCCTCTACCCCAATGACACTCTGGCGTATGTGGAACATTTTCTGTATCATTTGTATTCTATTTTCTTTTTTCATTTTATCTGTTTTGCATTCTCGCGTAGCACCATCTACTAAAGTAATTATCTAATTATAAAGAGATAATATCCAGCTGCGCGCAACAAGTAACACCCCATCATACTTGCACACCCCTTAGTTAGTTTTGTATCTCCCTCTCTGTCTCTCTCTTGGTTGAATTTATCAACGTCATTGGACGGGCGTCTTCGGTCTCCCTTTGGCGTGGCAGCAGAACGGCGGTGCTAGAGCTGCAATTAGCAAAATTACTCGCCTCTGCAAATTCAAAATAAATGAGAGACAAATGCAGGGCAAGGAAAAAATTAATAAGGAAAGCAGAAAGCAAATCCCCGCTCATTTGCATAAATTAATTGTGTAAATGGCTATGCTCTTATTTTCCTGAACCCGAATTTCACAATAATCACCTCCACAACGAACGCGCCGAGGAGCTGTTTATTTTTTTCTTTCGCGCTTTTGTGACCCAGTTAAAGAACTCATATTCATTGAGGATGCCATGTCAACGTTTTCGTTTTTTTTTTTTTTTTTTTGCAGCCCTCCTCTTGTGGTGGCCTTAGAAGCCTTAAAAATGTCAAGAAAATCTAGGACTGCCCTAGCACCGGCTTTCTTCGTCGTTGTTCGTTCTCGCCCACATTTTTCTTTCGCTTACGGTTCCTCTGACTGGCTGTGTATTGTGCAACCTTATAACACTTTGTGGTACGAATAATTGTATGCGTTCGCCGATTTATGTTAATTAAGTAGAGGATGGTGGCACATTTTTGTCGTCGTCGTTGTTGGTGTTGTTGTTTTGTTGAACTACGACGACGAAGAGGAAAATAATTACTGAGCGAAAGAAAAATACCGCAAAAGAATTAAAAGTGCAAATTTAGTGAAATAATTAATGAGTAAAGAAATTAACTGAGAAATAACGAGCACAACAAACGAACCAAATGTCCTCGTAATCGAGTGATGTTGCTGTAAAGCTAGTTCGGTTTTGTTTGTTTTAGCTGAAAAGTTATTCAATGTGCGCATGGAATTTCGTGCGGAATTTATTTCCTATTTATGAGGTTTACCTTATGTTGATTTTATTCTAGAGATTGAGGCCGATTTTCTAGTCACAATGGCAGGCAGTGTTGCACAAGACTTCCGGCCAAGTGTGCGTTTCAGTTGGTATTCTTAGTTCGACTTTATCGCAATTTGTTTGCAAACATGGCTTTTGTAGGCGGTCAAAAAAGGGGGGTAATGACATATTTGGGAACATTCTGTCAGGTCAGCGACAAAGCAAATGCATAATTCCGTGCAAAAATGTCCTCTGTCTAACTAAGAATTCTGACAGCTGTCAGAAGGGTGCTTTGATTAGTTAAACATCGTCAGTAACTTCTTGTTCAACATGATCAATCTCCTCTTGCTATCGGTCTCCAAGCTGCACAACTTATAGACTGTCCTGGAAAAATGTCCTATTTTCGAAACGCTTTGCTCCAAATTTATATTTAAAACCTAATTTCAACTCCTGCAAACTCTATAGCTCAACCCAACCCCAATCGTCTACTGAGACCTTCTAAGAAAGTTAAACATAAACTTTCCTCATCGGCAATCCCCTAATTAGTAGTTAAAGTGAAATGCAAACATTAAAGTTTAACACCATAGAGCCGCTGTAAATTGACTAAAATAATTCCAATACACTTGCCAAGGAATACGGACAAATAAACCCGCCAACACCTCCGTCAATTAAACACAATTTAACTAGCAAACACCTTCATCCATTGTTGGGTGAACAACAATACGGTTTGCTATTTTCCCAGCCACCAATGCGCCTTGTCTGTACACAGTGAACATCAAGTAGCAATTGCTTCGCTTGGGCTGGGGGGTTGCTGCCATTGGATGGGTGGTATCTCACTTTCGCCATCTCACTTCAAAAGAATCCCCAATAAAGCTAATTAGATTTCGCAGCTTTGTATCTATTGAATGCACACATCTGTCCAGGAATTAATTCAATTTCAAAAGTATGCGTGGTTGGGCATGGAATCAAAAAAAGAATGTGTACGTATACTCCTGCTGCTGATACCAAGATTGCAAAAAAAAAAAAACGAAAAGTTCACTTACGTAACGTCAGATCAAGTCTATCAACATAAATGAATTAAATTCTGGTCTTTTGTATACAGCTTTTCTTCCTGATTTGTGGTTGGTATAAAAGGGATGGATAAAAAAATGTGTGCAGTAAAAAAGAAATTTAATTTTATGTAATTAAGCAAACTGACAGGATATAAAGAATTAAATGCGGAAAATATCAGATCCACTTGCACAGCAGCCAACCTAGCTGCTGGGAGCAGTTCAAACGGAATATTCCATGCTTGTGTTGAATTAATTTCCTCATACTTGTAATATTTTCACTGTGTGGGTTAGCGGTGGATGTTTTTTTCTGTAACCATGGCTATACAAGTCGGTTTGCAGGAAGTAGGTACTTTTTTTCCGAGTGTGCGGGATGGTTTAATGCGATTATTAATCTGTCATACTTCCAAATCAAAAAGGGATTAATTTAAAAGATTTATTCCATTTAAACCATGACTTTAAAACTTGCAATCTAACAATTTTTTATTGAGAGAACGCGGCAAAGATGGAACCACTTCTGAGGAACAACACCGCACCAATCGGATAGAGATATTGACCAGTTCGGTATATAAGTCTGCAGGAAGTTTGCTGGCCTGCAAGTCCACATAAAGAACATAAACGCTTTCACTTGAAATAATGTTAATTTAATGCAGAATCGAAGGGGCACCTTTAATCGGTAAAAATCGTGTTTGACGTAAATGCTCAAAGAAGTGGTTTCCAATATCGCTTTCGCTTTCTAGTATTTCTCTCTTACCCACTTCAAACTTCGACAAAAACGAAGCAACATCGGAACAAAAATATGAGCAGTCCAGTCCATGGGCAGACATGTCGCAATGGGAAGCACCTGAGTAAAATTGTAAAGTTTCCTTGAATCAGAACGAGTTGAACGACTGCGATAAAATTAAAACTATAATGGGTTGAGTAGTTTTAACGTGCAACCCATTAAATTAATGCAAATTCCCATTCAAACAACTTTATTTTAAATTTGGAAAACGCCCTATACTACGCATCGGGGCGGTACGGTGTCAACACCTTCATTTTTTGTAGTTTCCCTTCTCTTTTCGCCAATTCACTATCTGGACCACAGTGTCCCGGAACCTAACGCAATCTATACCCCTTTGAGACACATTCACTAAAATAAAACAGGAAATGGTGAGATGAAAACCTTGCCGAGTACTGAACCAAATTTAGGGCCAGAGGCAGGTCAATTAGTTTCCAAACCCACCTCGTACCTAAAATGTTACTTCAACTTAACAAAGAAGAGCTAAAGTATTTCTTTTAGCTGGTTTTTCTAACGGCTAATGGTAAACCATTTAAAATACCATCCACAAAATCGCAAAATTGGTTTTGTATGGGAGGTACCAGAACTACTTGACCGACATAGACAATTTTTAATACCAACGTAACGACGATAAAAATAAGTCCTCTCACAAAATTTCACTCGCCTATGTGGATTCTTTTCGACGCTATCGTGTTTTCAACATGTGTTTTCTAATATTGGTTTTGTAAGGGATGCACCAGAACTACTAGCCCGTTTTTAATGTCAACCTAACGACGATAAAAAGAAGTCCTTTCGCCAAATTTCATTCGCCTAGGTCCATTCATTTGGACGCTATCGTGTTTTCAACAGCAGAGAGACACATGGGTCTAATATTGATTTTGTATGGGAGCTATCAGAACTACTTGACCGACATAGCCCATTTTCAATACCAACCTGACGACGATAAAAATAAGTACTTTCACCAAATTTCGTTCTCCTATGTTTTTTACTTTGGGCGCTGTCGTGCTTTCAACAGACAGACAGACGGACATTGCTAAATCGATTCAGAATGTGATCCTGATTCAGAATACATATACTTTATGAGGTCTCCGCTGACTCCTTCTTGGCGTTACAAATGTAATGACGTAGTGAGTATACCTTCCCGTGGAGGGTAAAAAAAAGGAAAGAACGCCCTTCTGTGCTAAAAGTCTCCAAGTGTTTCTGGGATCAGAATTGATACAAAACACTAGATCCCAGAAGGGTACTGATGTCTATAAAGAGCCTCCATGTGTTAAATGAGTAAAAGCCAGTACAATTGACCTTTCCCAGTCACCCTATGCAATGTCAACATTTTACCAAGTGCCAAGAGTCTCTTAGTGATCCTAAACGCTGTGTGAAATCGCTCAACAAGACCAAAACATCTTTCATACCACAACAAAATCGATTCCCCCGTCCTTGAGAAACATTTCCCACATCGATACAGCTACCAACGAAAAAAAAAAAAAAAAACAGATCACTTACATCTTATTAATTTACCATTCCCTCAGATAACTTTCAAATCAAATCAGCAAAAATACAAAAAAAAAATCTATGAAACTTTTCGACGCCAGCTACACAGCTTGTGCAATTCAACTCCTATCTAGAAAATGAACCACATGAAGTGAAACCGCACAGTAACCAATTTAAGATAATCCAAACGAAGGGATACAGCACAAATGTCAAAGAAAATTTTACTTTTCAATCTGTGACGACGACGACGACGACAACAACAAGGACTATGACGAAGTGTACGACTACAAAGATGACATCTCCTTTTGCACATTTGCCGACCCGCAATGAGATTGTTTTTATTTTCCACCATGTCACAAACATTACCAAGAGATAAAGCTCTCATTCGTCCTTTTGTGGGTTTTTATTTGGTTCCTGCACCAGATATACCTACATTTTGACACATATCTCTCGAATGTGGTGAAAAGGACTTTTGTATCGTTCTGTATGCTCCCCCGGCTCTTAACTATTTTTGTCTTTCCTTTTGTTTGTTCTGCATCTAAACTCGTACCATGAGGACAGTTCAATATCTGAGGTTACACTGTAAAATGACAAAACGAGAAGAAGGTTTTTGTCAGCTCATTGCTGGTTTTGTGTGACAAGTTATTTGTCTCCTGCCATATAGTAATAGGTAGCAAGAGACGATGTGTGCACAGTGAAAGAAATTATACGAGTACATTGAAATATTTCGTTTATATCCAGTGTTGTCTCTCCATTCCGTTGGAGTCTTCATTTGGTTGTTTATGGAATTTACAAGCTGACGTACATATCACCGACTCGCTGTTCCTTTGTGGCTTTTCGTTGTCCTTTTATTCAATTTTGTGGTATGGATTTTTTTTTTTTTTTTTTTGTTAATAAAATGAATCTCCGGCAATATGTTTATCCCCAAATGTCGCAGTTGACAGCCGATTACTTTCGATGACTTTATTTGTGTTGCGTGGTGGTTCGGGGTCTTTCTTCGAACTTTTAAAAAAGATGGACAGGCCGCGCAATGGATGGATGCTGCACGGACAAACTTTGATCATTAAAAGTTCGTTAATCAATTGATTTATGGCAATTACCCACTTCGGAGCTGATACTAAGCCAACCGGCTGCAGTTAATGCGCGAAAGCATTTTTTTCTTGGCATTCTTTTGTGTCTTACGTGTGGTACGTACTCGTATCTACTGTGGTCAAATGGGTTTTGGTTTACTCATAAAACAGTCTCTCGGGCGCAGTAAATTTGTATCAATTATGTTGTTATCGATGCCAATCACGTATCACAGCATCTAAGTAGAATAAATTATCCGCACAGCGATTTCAATCGGAAGAACGACTGAAAGGAAGCTGGGGCTAATGGAATTTGAGAAAAATAAAAATTTATGTGAGCACCGCTACAGCTGAAGGAGGATGTTTTTTATTCTCTTTGAGGGGAATCTAATTTCGAAAGAGCACCGTAGATCTGTGAAATATCGCTTCGTCTCCGTTCCTTTCGTGAGGAAAATCCATAAAGTCTTTATCCAGGGTTTAACTGAAATGAACATAAAATGTTAGTGCGGTCAGGAAGTCTAAACAGGCCATATAGAGTTTGGCTAAAAACTATATATAGGAGAGGATGGAAACGTTGATTGAGTGCTGACATAAAGCAGCGCACTATGCCCACAGGTACAGAACCGTAACCGAAAACGGCTGTGTTGATGCCGAAGATACATCTAATCAGGCGGGTGAGTTTTGAAAATCAAAACTATGGTCGCCTGGACTGTATGGAACGCAAGAACATTGTTAACATTGTTCAGAGTTCATGGAAGTACAGAGTCGTTTCTGGAATTTATAACCGGTCCCAGGGCCTACAATTTGAATATGCAAAACCTTTTTTAAAAATTTCACACTCTTATAACGAAAGGTGCTCATAAAAGTCAATCGATTTTTTCTATTCGCTTACCTATAATGTACCTTCTTGCGAACTTGATCCTCTGACATGCAACGAGATTGTGAATTGTAACAGATATGCGATTAAGACTTCAACGTTCAATTCCCCCTTTCTAAACGACATCAGCATTTGTGATTCGAGCGAGCTCCAGTATTTTATCGGTGATAGCAATTAAAAAAGAATAATCTCCTTCAAGACAGTCCATCGGAAATACCATTTTCCTTCGATTTTCTAGTGATTTTGACTCAACATCCATTAAGCGACTTGGGCGCCAGTTAACATTGGAAGTAGTACTGATAATACTGATTTTTGGACCACCGTCCTGTAGCAATTGCTGTTGAATCGATTATTTTAGAAGACTTCATTGACTGGATGCCTACGCCCTTGAAAAAATCTTTTAGTTTAGTTTTATATTTGACTAACAGATGGCGTTTATTTTGTCTACCCATAGATCCGTTGGCAGATTTTTTTAGAACGAAAATGGTAACGCTGCCTTATTTTTAGCGCTTGTCCTACTCAAGGTATAAAATGACAACAGGCAGGTTGTCAGTAATGAACTTTCCAAATCAAGATGATGATCGTTGTCGAAGTTTTCAATAAGGACACAAAACGAATAGACCGACTAATCGAACTTTGATTGCGTACATTTTGAAATATCTAATCTTTGTGCGGAGCAGCTTCAAAATATTCAAGTAGACCTTCGACAAGCCTCTAAGTAGTCTCGAAACTTAACTCGGGATTGGTTAAAACCAGGCTGTAATTTTCGTTACACTTAGAATGTCCTTGTTGCCTTCTTTACCTGCATTTCTTGGGGGAGACGAATTTTCTACAGTCTACCAAAACGCTTGCAGATTTATCCCAGTTCTCAATACATATCCCCTTACATAGTGTGGCCTCTATTACAACCGGCAGCAATAACTTCCCTTTCCATCTAATGTCGCCGCATATTTATTTCTGCGTCAACTTTTTGTATAACTATCGACCTTCAGAAAAATTCTGCAGTCATGTCAAGTCCTAGTTTCTGTTTTCTAGTCCTATGACACTCGCTGACGTTGTGCGCCTTTTCATCTACAGTTGTCCGCAAATCCTCGTTTCCATTTATAGTTGCTCAGGTGAGACTGGTTCAAGGAGCTCTTATACCAACAACCAGTTCAACTATCTTTAGACACACGTACTCGCTCAACCGGAAAATAATAATAATAATAAAAAAAACAACAACATCCATCCTCGAATAGTTAACAGCACGTAAAAACAAATTCAGTTGTACGCTTCGTTGGATTACAGTTGGCTTTATCCTTGGAATACTGGTTTGCTCTACTTTTTTTTGCGCACCCTTTCCAATCCCAGCAACACAGACAAGCTGCAGCACGTCTTATGGAGAAGTATCTATAAAATTTGTTATCCTTCATTCAGAACAGCTTAACTGCAAAACACTTCCTCTGTCGCCCAATCCTATTAAGAGATTCTGACATCCACTCATCGCGTATCAACAAGTCATCACTCGTTTTCTGCTTACAAGCAAGGAAATTGAATAAAAAAAACGAACTAAGTCCTTTTCCATAATTTTGTTTACCCTTTTTTTTTGCGAACAGAAGTGAGACTTAATCCTTCGAAACTGGGTCAACTGTCTGTCTGCCGAAAATGAAAATGGAATTCCCCCATGCACACTTGGGGATGGAACTTCCAGTGAACGTGCAGTCGACGTTCAACGTTCAGAAGAAAATAAGAAGAAAGAGCGAATTCACTTGCACACATATCCTGCGACTTACCTAAATGCCCTCCAAAGCATTCACTCAGAACAACCGCATTAGGGACATAAGACATATCCTTATATTTGCCGATTGCTTTTAATGCGAACTTTGCCCTAAAAAAATATATCTCTCTTGCACTCTTCTACATGACGTGGCATTTTCTCATGCGGTCTGCCAACAGGATACAAATGGAATCAAGTGCAATAAATGGGAGCAAGTGAAAAGTATGCGGATGAACGGGTGCATCGAAATTTATTGTGATAAATGTCCAATCGACTTTCTCTATTTATCCATTGTTTCCTATAAACTTCACGTTCAGCTTGTCCGCTTCGTTGTTCGAACGAAAAATTGCATACATATGCAAAAGAGTGTAATAACCCAGAATCACAGAGGAGCACACGCTTCCCTCTAGTGCACATCCTTCTTCATCATCTTCGGTCGGTCTTCCTTTGCATCCAGCACACATGACAATGAACGATGAAGCACATCTCCCAGTACAAGAGGGAAACAACCACTTGAACTGTGCCAACGATGTGGTTAATCATTGTACAGTATTTCATTTACGTTGTGCAGCATCTGGCTATGAGGCACTCCCCGCCGGAGACTAAAAGAAAAAGGAATAAATTTTGCGCGCACTCCAGAAAGGACATAAGCACATGAACAGAAGACAATTTTCTTTTGCCACATAATATGATAGATCTGTGATATGGCATAATGTTGTCGTTTATCTCAGTGCGACGAGGGCACGTTTCAGAGATTTTGGTGCGATTCCACTAAGTCGCCTCCCATGTAAGATGGCAAATGATAGTCTTTTGCGCTTAAGAGTCTTCCTTTGCGCAAAAACTAGCTCAATTGGGGTTATTTGCGTTGAATGGGTAAAGATTTGTATCGTTTGACTGGTGGGGGAAATTGCAAAACAATGGCACCTGCCATTTCAGCGTAAAAAGCTTAGTCCTAGAATTTGCAAGTGTTTCAAGGGTTTGGGTTACAAATAAAATGTGACCTCAATTTGGAGCTTCCCAAGAGTGCAGGGGACTAGAAAGTCAGATGCAAAGTTGCTACGGGGGCGTATTCGCTTCTTTTCGGTTTCGGGGGCGTATACGCAATATTTTTTTTCATTTCACACGTAGCTGGCTGTTAAAACTGACGCATTGCACAGAAATTTGTTAAATTTGTGGAGTATGATCCGAATACCACGACGAACATTACAAAATTTAGTGTTTCCAACTATTGGCTGTTTTATACTGAATAATCGAAGCTACCAAGCGCTTGGGCGTATCTGACCCACTTGAATTCACACGAATATTTCGAGGTGTTGCAGGTGATGTTTAGAGAAAAGGTATTTCCTTACGTAGGTGGCGCTACAATCCGAAGTAGATCTGTGGAAAAAGCCGTACTTCTCCACATTTTTGGCGGTCTTAGGCTGACTTGGGCCAGCCCAGATAAATTTGATTTAAAAATTCTTCATTTGTCGGATTTGATTTTTTTGCCACAGCCTAGTTTCAAAAATATCAAATTTCAAGCAAATTTCTGCTCCCTCTAAGGTTAATTAGGACATCAGTTTCTGCCAATCTTGTTGGGGCAACCCAATTAAACGAAATGCACATGATTCAAATTTCGCATACAGGATATGCCATGTAAAATGAAAACCATCCCCAAAGTATTTATTACTTGGCCAACATTCTGGAATATTTTGCAATTTTGTGCAGCCAAACACAGGTCGGCATAGAAAGCCCAAAGGTTCTTCATTATTCGAACGATTTGCTGCACTAATCACCATAACCTAGATGTGGAGTCAATTTTGAAGTCACATATCACATCACTGTGATGATGAGAATTCTCAAAAATGTATCAGTTTCTTAATTAAGATTGAGACTACCTCTCAACAATGTGTTCTACCACATGAGTGACTGTTATGAAGACACATACGTCCAGGCTAATGCTTAATCAAATATCTAGTAAATAAATTCCTTTGCGTCTCTCTGATTCGTCGTCCAATTTCAATTCCTCTAGAGCACTTTCAATTAAGTAAAATTCATTCAGTTTGTTCGCCACAATCGCTCTGAGCATTATTATTCTCCAGATCGAGTGCTACCTACTCTGGGGGCTGGGCAGGGGCACTTTTACCTCGTCTTAGTCAAACTGTGGCAATATCAAAGTCATCCAGGACTGTGATATATATATATATATATCAATTCTCTTGCTTGGCATGGCATATCCTTCTCGGCCGAATTGATGCATTTCGTTCGGCTGCCGCTTTGTGGGAAAAGTCCTTCCCTCCACTCTACAAGAGGCTTAGATGAACGAGCTCTACGAATCCATCATCGCTTGTCCATTGTACGCCACAAGACCATTTTATCACCGAACATCATGGAAAATTTAATTTCTGGCTTTGTCGGCACGAGGACAACGAGAGAGGCGGTGTAGGGCTGCGATTTAATTATTTTCTGATTCGACTACGAGTGCTCTATTGGTACTTGACCCTTCTCACACTCTGTCTGTCCCTCTCACGCTCGGGTCTTCCGTCTCTGTGCATATTTTCTTAATTTAAATGGAAGTTTGTGATTGAAGGTTGACTGAAAATTCAATTTGATTGCTTCCACGCTGAGGTGAGCAAACCGCAGGGACATTAGTGTACGCATACGTTAGAGTAAAGCGCACCCTAAAAACGGAAACAAATTAACTTTTCTTCGGGGAAATAGCAAGGAAAAAATTTTTAAAACACGTTTAAAACACTTTCGAAGGATGGACTGAGGCGGAAACACGAAAACGGAAACACGGGCTCATTTTTACGCATATTTAAGGGAATTCGGGAAGAGGCACTGATACAAATATCCTTCCCTGTGAACGGCATAATGAATGGTTCTCTGTGTCGTATATTAATGGCAAGGACATTCGTTAGCTAACGATGTTGAATAAGTAGGGATAGAGACACAGCATACCACCAGCATACGAAAAGGTCTTCTTTCGTTCGTAGTCGCCGTCGTGTTGTCCTTGCAGCTCTGGTATCGTTGTCTTTGTGTACCTGGCAATTTGTTTCGGAGGTAAACCTCTTAAGTCGTATATGCTCATCGTTTATGTCGTTATCCTTTTCGAACAGAAACAACTTATTTTCACTGTTATTCTTTTCGCTGGAAGAGTGTGAAAGCAGCGTTTTACTGCCGGTGTATGTGTGCGTTCCTAGTCGGCCTACTTGCACACAAAGGGATGCTTTAAGGGTTCTTTTTTTTTCTCTTACTTCTATTCTTTTGTAGAGGGACAACAAGTCGCTTTTTTTTGGAACACATTATGTTTATCTTGGGGGAAGTACTTTCGCCAGAAGGATGAACGGTATTTTTTTTCGTTGGTCGTATTCCTAAAGATGAAAAATGAGGATTTATTGGACGACACAGCAGCTTGGATGAATTTTTTGCATTTCGCCAACAGTGGAGTCTGGCCGTGGCAAGAAAGGATGGATGAAGTAGTTTGAAAGGCAAGATGGAGGAGTTTGTGCCACCAAATTGAGGCTTTTAACCATAAAAGAAAATTCCCGTCGACTTGTGCAATGAAGTTTTCCGAAGCAAATGTGAATTCTCAACTTTAGGCAGTTTACTCGTGCGATGTCTACCATAACGAAATTAAGTTCTTACTGGCAACCTCTCTAACAAGTCGTATTGGCGTCAAAAAAAAAACCAATACCGAACAGTATGTTCCTGATCTTCGCCACTGTGTTTTGTCATAGTACGTTACTTTGTTGTCAGTTTAAATATATCTCTCTTTCCAATACCATATATATTCACATACCATTCCATGCAGACACAATTACAAAGCAAATTATTATTTATTATCTTTTCAACGTAAATTGTCAGCTTGAAAAAAAAACTGAACAAAAACAGCAACTGCCTTATCCTCACACACATTTGCATACTCTCTCTTCTTGAATCCTTCGCACACAAACAGAGTTATAGCACAATCCACTTTTAAGTGCATAGAACATTGAGTAAATCTGCTTAGCCTGTTTTGTTAGCTTTGCATATAAGGCTGATGGCTTGTGGCTGGTGGTATGCCCTATTTCGTTTGAGTGGCAAACTTAATTATAGTAAATGTGATACGAGCTGGAATATGATTCCAAGTAATTAATTGCTCTTCATAAACCACTGAAAAAATGTCCAATTATTCCAGAAAAATAGGCAACGCGCAAAATGTTGTTTCCATTTCAGTTTTATCTATTGGAGAAGGGAGACAAAAAATTGTATTTATTTTAAATTTCCTTTCATGATGATGTACCGGTTGATTGAGCAAATTACCCAGAACAAAGTTCGATGGTATTAAAAAGTTTAAAATTAAACAAAAAAAAATGTTTAACTCTTAAACTTCTCTGGCGAATAATAAAGTACATCTCATGAAAATTATTCTGTGAAATATTTCGTTCATAATGAGCAAATTAAGAATTTACGGGCAACTCCTGTTCGCTGTGTATTTTCGCATGTTGTCGGATGGAATTGTTTGCCTTACAAGCCTCACACAAGTTAAATAATGTTTTCGAGGTGGTAATTGATATTGAATTTTTAAAAAAATATATGTAATTGGTGCGTAAAAGTCGGCGTTCAATGGATGGGCTAGTGAAATTAAACTTTTGTAAAAGGATTATGTTGCGTATACGCCACCGAGAATGCGGTGTATTAATGGATTTCATCTGCTCTTCAGTAATTATTCATTTTGTTTTTGCAATGCTTTTATTTATTGACACAGAATTGCTTTAATGTTTCTTTAGTGCGTCAGTATTTTTTTAAGCAATAGTTTTTTAACATCAGACAGATGCTACAAATTTTCTTTTGTATTCACATATATGGGGTATTTGTTTTAGAGGTAGGAAAATTTAAAATTAAATAAAATAAATACAGAAATAGTAGCCATAGTACTGACTAAATTAGATTTACATTTTTATTATAGTTCTGTCTAAGTATACTGTTTCGGGCATATACGACATACGGGCCACAGATGCGTCGAATAAAGCACAAAATCGAAGTCTAATTTTTTGACTAGTCTTTCAAGCATCCGGTATCAATAGTCTATGTTAGAGGTGAATGGGCAAATATTAGTCTCTCTAACGTCTAACTAAAAGAATCATAAATCAGCTGACTGCTGTCATATTGGACGGCACTGGAAAAGGCGTTGCCAAATCGAAAAAGACCTTTTGGTGTAATATTCTTTTTTCTGTGGATTGAGCTTTAAATCCCTATCACAGTAGTGCAGTACTCTAATCACAGAGTCACATTCTCTTGCATACTTTTGGAACCATTTTTTTTCAATTATTGTCAGCTAAGGCTGAGCCCCGTCAAAATCGACGATCTTGCGGCGTTTAATAAACAGAAACAAAAGAAAATCATTTTAAGACCAATGCCTGTCGGTCCTAAAAATTTTTACAAATAAATTGTTAGAGTTATACTCCTAAGACGTATGCTTCCAGACATAAGCTGTTGAAAAAATCTATAAACCCCAAAAGTATGCATTGATTTCGGCATGTCTTTCTATTGATTTTGCTGACTGAATTGAAAGCTTACGTGTTTAAATGCAGATTCGGTATTACTGCTTCATGTTATCTTTAGTCTGATTATATCGCAGTCTTAAGCTAAAACTTGCCTTCCAACTACTTAATTCACACTGGCTTTTGTACTTAAACAAAATAAACAGACTTCTTACCATTTTCTTTTGCAATCGACGGCGCTTTACGAGGCAATTGAAGAGAACCGCAATTACTGTGCGAAGCAACGAGTAATGACTGTCCCTATCACTAATGACAATATTCCTATCGTGTTCGCTTACAATTATTTATTCCCAAATACCAATCGATAAGAAAGAGGACACTGCGACGTACTCCTCGCAACGCAAATCTACTGTAAACCTGCCGCCTTTTTTTCGATTCGGTGTCTACTTTGCCTGGACGGCAATCCAAAAAATCCAATACCATGTTGCTAAGAATGTTTACAAGTCCATTAACTTTTATGGCATTTACTTTTATTGGAATTCCTTCTACTTATCGATGTCTGGTAATCGCTATTACTGCAGAGCATGAGACGGTGAAACGTTCGATTGGTTTCTCTTCCTCAAAATTGGTCAAATACACGAGCAACAAGACATTTAACTCATTGTTTGAGTTCATTTTTAAGTGAAGCCCCATTTCAGCCAACCCAACATGGCCGAGCATTAGATGGTCGATCAGTTTATCACACCACCAGCTAGACCTACCCCCAAAGCCCAACAACAGGCATTCCCAAATGGCACACTTGAAAGTAAATATTTATCCTTGCAATGGCTATGGAGGAAAATCGATTCCAAAATGATGACGACGGACGTATTTGTGTTGTTGCTGGTGTTGGGAAAATGGCATTTGTGCGCCAGTACTGCAGTCAATCGCAACAGCAAGGCCCCCCAATTTGCAGTATATTTAGCAAGGGAGTGGCCTTCTGCTTCTATACGTCTGCCAAATTGACTGAATGTCTTATGTCATTAGGGTGCGAGGGTGCCACTTGCTGCATTCGTAGATGAGAGAACGAACTAATTGACTTGATAGTGGTGTTGGCGGTGGTGTGGCGAACTTGTCATAATTTAAGTTGGGCTTTCAGCACTTCAATTACAGCTGCAGGTGGGCCAACGCCAAGACCAATGGGATGAAGGGGGCAGTGTTTGGGAATTGGGTTTTAGCATTCAATTAACTGAAAATTCATCTGCAGCAACGCCATGAAACTGCAAATGTCTGTGTATCCTTTGGAGTAATGTGATTGCCACATACCGCATTCATCATAAGCGAAGTGCAAATGGATTTGTCCGGGCGTATGTGTGTGATGTGTTAGATTAATTTCGGAAAATTCATCTTAACGACATCCTCGCCTCGTGCAGTGCCTGATGAAGACTAATGACTTTGCTTTCAATTTCGGACATTCAAGTGTGGTAATGAATTGAAAATTCAATTTGGCACGCCTACATAGGTTGGTATAGGTTGTGTTTCCTTAGCACCGCTGTTGTGTCGCCAATTCCCTTAAAGACACATTTCAATGGTAGATTGGATCACTGGGAACTAAAATTCCTGCTAAACCACCAGCTTTCTTATGCATTTCAAATAAGCAGCTAAAAGAAATTGTTTCACAGAGAGCTGCAAAGATGTTTTTTGTTTCGGATGGAAGCTTGGTCAGCTTTATAAAGCCATGCAAATCGACAGTCAATGGATTCCTTTGACAGCTTCAGTGTTCTTTGATGTTAGAAGTGAAAAGAAAACCATTCTTTATAAATACCCTTAACCATGGGGTAGGAACTGAATGAAAGAAAAATGTTGTTATAGCAATTTCGAAGCTCCATTTGAATATGAACTTCACGTACGTATTATTTACACCTTCCAGCACCTTTCATCCCGATCACGCTTATCTCTATCGAGCGCTCTGGCATTTGTTGATATCCAAAAAAAAGGAAATTTAATTTTTAACGTTGCTTGGAACTTTGAGGTTACTTTAGCAAGAATAATTATATTTTTGACACGGATTTTGAAATGTCACAGAAAATGCTGCATGCTTTTAGGAGTCGTAATTGTGCTCAAATGTGCCTTGAGTTAATATTTTCGTCTAGACGTCTTAATTTTGTAGCAGAACGAAGTCTATCGTGCTGTCAACATGAAATAAAACCAAAACCATCATTGGAAGCACATTGTGACACTTTGCCCATCGTTGACCGAAAATTGTCCGACAAGCACTTAATTTTGTCATCAAAGCACCATTGCAACCCTTAAACTAATTTCTTGTAACCTGTAAGAGGTGTTACTTGCCCCTTCTAGGGGATGTTTTTTTTTCTTCTCTTTTTTTAATAAAGACAGGAGTGAATTTGAATCGATCATATTTTTATTCGTTAGGACATTGGTCCACCACGTCTATTTTGTCAGTCCAAGTTCGGTCAACTATTCGAAACGCGTTTCATTCTCCGGTTACATTGGTCCATTGACTGTAACATGATCGTTGGCACCGAATTTTTGAAAATATGCCCGGCAATGTTACAAGAGTTAAGGCACGTCAAACAGTGTACTTTTGTCAGTGTAGTTGAGTCTTCCGTTTTCATGTGGACTTACCTCACCCCAGAAACAAACCAAAGTAAACTCATTGCGCCAACAGTTGTTCGGGAAAAAGGAGCACCGATTTTTGATCGGTGGGAATGATACAAAAGCGCTCTTCCTGCAAAGCTATATACGTTAATTATTCAAATAAAACCGAAGATAATTGTCAAAACCTGTCAAACATCCCTATATCTGTTTAAACAAAAATCAATTTTACAATATTTACTAAAACAGGACCAAAATTAGATCGTATTTAAAAAAATTCTGCCACCTTTTAGGCATAATGCAAATTACCCGAGTTTCAAACCAAAAATACAGATTTCAAGAATGATGCTCCCTTTTAGGCGTAATGTAATTTACGTTCTTGGCCAAAACTTTGCCCCTAATCTTAAGATATCTTCCATCTGACCTATAAATAAAATTATGTACATAGAGAGGACCTTCTACTATCTGATTGAAGCTCTTTTTGTGTAGTCTTTTGAGTCTAATTAAATGGAAATAGGTATCCCACAAAATTGGCTACACACCCACTGCCGAATGTTATTTTCTTGGAAGTCAGTTATGATTTTGAAGGCAACCAACCCCCGCAAACATAACTCAAAATTAAATTAAATTACCGGCCTCGCTTACACGATAATAAATTTCAATTTACTACAACATCCCATTCATTGCGAAGTAACGACAACTTTCGAAAGAAATGCGATGCCATCTGCCGGGCGACAGTAAATTATTATTTTTCGCCCCCGCGCCACCTTTGCGATCCCTTTTATGTTGACATCCCAATAGGACTACCAAATTCGGAGACGCCATAAAATATTGATTTCTAACGCAATTTTTCTCCTCCTTCCAGGTATGTGCCAGCAACTCCTCGCAGCTATCATTTATTTTTCAGAGTGATTAACTGCTAACAAGGACATTTGTAAGTACACACCTTATACGCATGTTGCAAAGATAAAGTGCCATAACTCACTGGGTTGCTACATTGAAACCTCCGCGAGCTACCGCACACAATCTCGGAAGCCCTAAATAACATTATTATCGTGTCGTCATCATATAGCAATCATCGTCATTATCGCTCAAAGGGATGTGCACGACATGCGGTCGTAAACGAATACAATAATTACTATAAATGTAAATTGTCACCCACCAAAGGCTAACCAATTACTGTATATCGATTGTGGCGGCTGGCCGCAGACGGAGATTTAAGGGGATTTCCATGTGCGATTGAAATCCTTTAGGAAGCATTTTTCCATTCGGTTAGCCAAATTGAATTGTAATTCGTGCCGGAAATAAAGCCAGACGAAAGCTCTTCCGGGGCGGCATGATAACTTTTGTGTCGCCCCATCGAAGTCTAATTAAATTGTCGCTCAGATGGGTGTTTTTTTTTTTTTTTTTTGTCATTGTCCCGTTGTCGATTGCAACCAATCAACTGTGTTATATTATAATCCGCTATCGAAATAGTCTTGAAAATAATTTTATTTTTCGTTTGTTCTCTCATTACAGTCGGGAAATACGATTCGGTTAATCAATGTTTATTTGGGGAAATGACAAACAAAAGTGACAATGCAACTGAATTTTAAAAATTCATTCCGATAAAATTCAAATTACCGATTAATTAATTCACTTGACCGAGTGGGTGCTTAATAAATATAGATAGAAAAAACCGAGTTACACATGTAAATCGATTTCGTTTGGCCGTGTTTTTGACGGTTGCAATTTAGAGGATTAAACAATTATAATCGCGCATTAGGTGGCCGTTTGCTGGGAAATTAATTCGAATGAAATAATTTTTGAATCACAATCGATGTCTCTAGTTGGTGTTGGTGTTCCCGCTCATTAGGAATCTTTAATGCATAAACAGTGCATGTGGATAAACGATTAACGATTCGGAATCGTAATTTATTAATGCGAATTAATTCTTGTTATAATTGTAGATAAACTGAGTTGTGGTCGGTGAGCACACAAATCAACCAGGATTAGGGAATTATTCGCACCATTTTAGGAAAACGAAAGGGCAAATATAAAGGGGGCGTTGCTGATTTATTATTGGTGTTTAATTGTCTGCAAAGACCGGGGGCTTGGCGATGAACTTCTCGTATACCAAGCCGTAGGTGGCTTATGTTTGTTTGCTGTTGTTTATTACTATCTTTATACATGCGACTGAAGTTTGTACCTCCTTGATCTAAATAGGTAGCTCAGCATTGAGGTTTAACTACGAAGCTTTCTTTGAACAATTATAGTGTCGGGTATTTGTCAGTCGGCGCAGTGGCTTAGTGGTTAGTGTGTTGGACTACTAAGCGAGGGGTCCCAGGTTCGAATCCCGAGAAAACCCAAATACCAACTTAAGGTTTTTTTCACTGCGCCACCTCTCGCGAACGTCTGACAAACATCCGAGAGTATAACTGTCATGAAAGAGCTTCTCAATTGGCCGTTCGGACTCGGCATAAAATTGCAGATCCCTTCCACACACACAAGACGAATGGTTGTGAGAAACTAGGCCGGACCTGTTGCGCCAATTATTTATTTTATTTATTATTTGTCAGATGTTCAAGAGCGGTTTGGCAGTGGATAAAAGAGCCTTAAGGACTAATTTGAGTTTATTTGGGTGTTGAACCAGAGAGAGCAGAGACCACTGCGCCACTGTAGCCACTGCGCCTTCATCTGTCCCTGTATGTGGCGTTATATTTCTACAGTGGCCTCGTTGTCGTTTGAGTCGCTGCTACTAAGACTGTTGAGTTCCATGTTGTGTTTGGTCTTTCAAACCGTTATGCACCCTAAAGAATTTATTGGTGAAACTGCTTTGCGTCGTTTGATTTCCTTAGTATTTCACAAATCTAGCACCTTTTGCCCTGCCAAATTTCGACATCCAAAGGCTACTAACCGTCTTACACCACATTTCGAGTTTTGATATAATTTGCGCCCAACAATTCTTTGGGATGCACCACAGACACTATGTAGTGATGAACGAAAACGTTCAAAGTTTCTGAGGCAGCACAAATTGGACGTTAGATTCAAAGAATGCCAACGTCTGCTTCAGAATACTACGCAGATTTGTGGGACAGGCAATGGGCGTCATTTTTGTTTTCTGGGCGTTGATCCTTAGACCGATCAATAAATGATTGACACATTGTATATAGCTCCTTGATAAACAAGATCAAATCATGTTTCCCTTTCAAACGGTCTTTCATGTATCTGTGTTGCCGATATACCTCGCCACACTCCTTCTTGCTTCTCGAATGAGTCTTGAGCTCTGTCCATTCTGCAGAACGGAATATCTTAATAATCCTACGGTTCCTTTGTAATAGCAACTATTTGTACGGAACACCCGATCAAAGGACTTTTCAAAATCCACGAATACAAGCGCAGTTGGGGCTTGAACGCGGCTAATTGTCGAGAAGGTGTTGATGTGTTCGAAGACTCCGAAAGCCCGCTCAAAACTGGCCGTTTTGGTACCGTAACAATACCTTCGTCTTTCCAATTTCTAGTGTGGATTTATTTTCCCAACTAACCTGAGTTGAACGAAAGTAGAAATTTGCCTGTTTATGTTAACAGGTGGTTTTCAGCAGGGTTTTTTTTTTTTTGCATTTTCCGAGAGTCTGTACATTAACTCGTCTTGTTGTCTCATAAAGTGCAAAGATCGCCCAACATTCTACTACACATAAGTCCAAATAAAATGAATGCAAAGGTAGGTTCTCCTTTGCAACGACTGACCTCTTACGGCACATAAAGTACCACAATTTGTCCAACGTTGCACTTCCTCTTTGAACATCATAACCTTTTTTAAGCACCACACATGGGGTTGCTAGATTAAAAAATACGAAAAGAGGGGAATCCTGAGTTTTCTAGAGGGGACTTAATTTTTTTTTAATTTTCATTTCAAAACAAACACTGAAAGAGAGACAGATGACAGTACAAAACAAAAACGTATAGGAGAACAACTTTAGCACGTGCAGTGAGATGTAGTCCGTGGGTGGATGCATTCAGCTTTAAAAGTTTTCTTGCACTTCAAATGGATGTGTTCACAGAGAATTTTGTTAAAAATATGAAAAGAAAGTATTTTTAAAATTTTCAATTGAATTTTGACTTAACACAAGTGGGACAAACAGCATTTTTGTATGAAAAAAGAGTACTGTCCCCTCTAAAGGGGGACGTCTGGCATCGCTAACCACTCAAGCTGACAATCTGTTTACCAGAGTAAACAACAATCCGGTCTATAAAAGTGCAGAAACCACCGCAATTTACCAAAGAAGCGTCAACCACAAAACCACAGCATTTAAGCTAAAGTCCTCTAATCCGTGCTAAGTAACATGAAAATCTGGATTATATTCATTTTTTTTTAGAGTCATTCCCGCTTAACTACCCATCATCACTCATTCACTTACAGAGTGCTGAAGTAAGCAAGCCAACAAAAAACAACCAAGTTTCCGTTTCCATACTCTCAACGTCCATTCTTCATTTTGCGTTTGCGATAATCAGACCAGATATGGCAGATATGATTGACAGGATAAGAGCTATACGAAGACGGAAAAAAAAAATCCCTGGAAAAACTAGAAAACGAAGCAAAAGAATGTAGCAACCGCCACCCATATATACTCCAGCACGGTTTTACGTATTTTCGATTTTTCCGTCATGTCTCCCGCTTTCGTTATCTTTTGCATTGTTGCTTCTTTTCAATCTACTACGTACTTACAATTCCATTTGGGACTTGTGCTGCTCTCTATTAAATTACTGCTTGTGCGGGCGTGGTTCATGTGGTTACCCATTCCCCTGCGCCGATAACAAGATGCGAAAGTGTTTCATTGCATCTTCATGTTTGTTCTTCCGGAAGGATATAAATCATAAACATCCCAACTCAATTAGAAAGTTCTCTGAATTATGTCCTTTTTTTCTCGTCCTTACTCCTTTCGTAAACAATTTGTCACAACATTCAACAACAACAGCAGCGGAAAGAAAAAGTTTCGCTTGCTTGTCTCGATTCGTTTGGTAGCAGATGCAATTATCCCTTCCATCAAACCAATATGAGATCCTGGCTGGGGAATTGTCTTGAATTTTTAATTTCCTTTATACTGTCTCTCCCTGGTCTGGTTTTTATCCCATGGAAAAGGGATAAAGCACTTGGACGGAAAAAAAGCGAAAACCTCCGCTCCACGTCCTTACCAATTAACTTGGGAAAATTAAAATATAGTAGACTCGCAGAATCCAACAGACGGAAAGAAAACTTCTTATCCCTGGTGGGTGAGTGTCCATCACTTGAAGGGGATGAAGAAAAACTCACGAAAGGAACATTAGTCCTAGTTAACTGGTGAAAAATTATAATTTTCACCCGCGGAAAGGAGATTTCGCATTTAGTTTCTCATTATGAAGGCGAATTTAGTTTGTTGCCTCCCTTCTGTCACTTCTATATGTACGAGAATGTGTGCGTTTGTGTGTTTTGGTCTCAGGTTTGTGTGGTTTTTTTCGCGCTCGGTTTTAATTATGGCAAGCGATAAGAGGGGCTAACAACGTAAAGAAAACTAACTAGACAACGATCCTTGTGTTCACACCTGGAGGCGACAGTGGGGGCGACGACGCGCGAAGTTAATGTCGCTTGAGAAAAGTGTTTGTTGCCGTTTGTTGCAAGTCGGGATGTTTCTGTTTTTTCTTCGTTGTATTTAAAATAGTTGCTTCCGTTTGGTTCGCACACAGATTAGGGTGACTGCAGGAGTTGGAAGTGACTTGGACATTGTGAAGTTTTGCCTTTTTTACATTTGTTGGCACGCTATTTGTCAGAGTGTGTGTTTAGGGACTTCAGAATCCGTGAGTTGGCAAAGTGAGACGCCAAATGGTCCTGCATTTATATCATAATATATTCATAAAAGGCAGCAAACAAGTCGCGAAGTAAGCAAAATGTTTTGAAGTGAACGCAGCCACTTTAAAAAGTGCCCATTTATGGTTACCACATGGAAAACAAGAGATGGACGACCTATGTGCTGTGACACTGGGCTTGTGGACAATAGCCCTGTGGTTGGGTAAGCCATCAATCGCCTTTAATGAAAAACTAGTTAGACTTGGGTGAATCAAGCATTTGTTGGTTTCTATGGAGCCACTCAGCAAAATCTGAGAAGCTTGGCCTTCCATAGCAGAGACGACACTTTTAATGGAGTAGCCCGTATATTTTGCCCATCTTTCACAGATTCATCGAAGTCAACTTAAGGTTACATCAAATTGATGGTCAAATTTATAGTTCCAGATGAGACCGGTTAGGTCCTTGCTAGCCAGCACAAACACTGCGTCGTTCGACAGTTTCACTTTCAATATTGTAGAACAATATTCCGTCTTAGTGTCTTGGACGACTGAGTGAGGGGTTGCAGTCTCCGGATATACATCATCATTCCCCGAACAAACACCCGACAATTTCAGCCGTTCGGACGTGTTTTTTTATGCATCTAGTATCATGATGGTGCATTACTTTCTTGATGGTTGGGCGCACATATTCCACCTCATTTTGTGGCTGTGTTGATAGGTTATGATCAAGGCGCCTTGAACGCCATCTACCATCAAAAATCAGAATTGGTAGAAGGCATTGAAACTGACTTCAATATTTGTGAGTTTTGTGTCTGTGAGTAGCTTCTATCCCAGGCACTACAAAAATGTATTTTGTCCTTCTAGAAATAAATTATTTTGTCCTTATCTCCTTTTTGATTGAAAGGCGTTCTCGTTGGTGTAGCTTCTTGGCCCATTTTATTAACAAAAGCGACTGGGACAGTTGTCAGCTGACCACCCAACTATTACTCCACAAACTGTACAGTCTTTGAGTGTTACCTATTTTAAAACCAAGCCACAAGATCTACTACGTCTTCTCTTGACAAGCGTCGAACGAACTGAAATTTTCATAAATCAACACTGTTCTGGCTCTTGTTCGATTTAATAGACTAACTCAGTTTAAAAGCTCGTGTTTATGGAACATCTCAACACTCAGCGAAGTGGCCTATGGAAGGACGTTCAAAATAGCTATCCATATCTGCCAACTATTTCCCCCACTCGCTGAAGAATTTATCCAACAAATATCACACACACAAAATTGCTTTGACGGCGTAAGAGGCCGTATAAATTACAGTCAACGTTTCGACGACTATAACCAAATTACCGCCTTTGCAATCGAGCGTTTGCCTTGATCAATATCTCCAAGGATTGCCGCTAATAAATTGTGTAGTAGAACAGCGTGCTTGAGAATTCTCCTTCGCGACTCTGCCTCCTCTAGTTGGCGAACTTGAAAGTGCTTATCCAGGACAGAAATTTTATAAATGTGAGAAATAACCAAATGTACTTGCGGCACAACATTTTTAACCTGCATCCGGAAATAAATCATTTGATTCCCAAATTAATACATCATTTGTACACATTTTGCTGCTAAGTAAGGTGAATGCGAGTAGTTAACCACTCGGACAGTTGGCAGCTAATTCAGGAAACAGCAGGATGTTGAAAATTAAACACCCACACTTGTATCAGGTCAAATATTTAACTACTAAAAATATATTGATTGATTGATTCATTGTCTCCCTTCCGGTTCCACCAAATTTCGATTGAATAAAGGTCCTCTTGTGGAATTTTTTGGCTTGTGCTCACTCTAAAACTTTTTTGGTTCGAGTATGTGCTTAACGAAGTCGGGCAAAAAAGAATAAGCTTTTCTATTCAACTTTCGGGTGTGGGTCTTCGATAGAAAGTTGTAATTCAACTTTCGCTTAAGTTTAAGAATCGGTGGTTCATTGAAGGACAGCCTTCTCAAACTGTGTGCTAGAAATATGAACGGGGGCTTTTATGGCAACAAAGTTGGACTTTTATTTCGGAACTCGGGTTCTACGCTTTACCTGTGTGTGGGTTAAATAAAAATAAAGTTTCAATTCTGTTATAAATGCACTCATTATTTAAAGCAGGAAGACCATTCTACCGTTCTCTAAAGGTATTCTTCTCGGTTTTCCATCCTCTGCCTGAATTAAAATTGGGTACTCCAAGCCATCAGGACCTGTAGGACGCTGAAATCTGTATTAGGTTACTCTTCCAGCAGTATACAAGTTGTGGTTTTACTGTCTTAACTGATTCTTTCCCTAGGTACAAAAAAGGTGCCTATGTCTTTAGCCCACGGGTACATTTTTCTTCAGCTTTAACTACTTAACCGCCCAATCATATCCAAATGAAAATGAAATTCAGTTCCGGAAACACAACAATTTTTCCTTATCCTAAGAGTCGGTTATTACCAGTGCAATTTCCACAGAAAGGTAAATATCTTAGGGCCTTAGGCTTTGATACCCTCCACTGCATACAAGTCATGTAATATTGGTTTTGTATGTGAGGTACCAGAACTACTTGACCGACGTAGCACAATTTTAATATCAACCTGACGACGATAAAAGTAAGTCCTCTCACAAAGTTTCACTTGCGTATGTAGATTCTTTTCGACGCTATCGTGTTTTCAACGTGTGTTTTCTAATATAAGTTTTTTTTGGGAGGTACCCGAAATACTTGACCGACATAGCACATTTTTAATACCAACCTAACGACGATAAAAATAAGTCCATTCACCAAATTTTATTCGCCTATGTCAATCCCTTTGCGCGCTTTCAACAGACAGACGGACATGGCTAAATCGATTCAGGATGTGATCCTGATTGTGAATATATATACTTTGTGAAATCTCCGGTGACTCCTTGGCGTTACAAATGTAATGACAAAGTGAATATACCTTGGTTTGGTTTACAAAATGGTTTTTCCAACGTCAGACAAAAGCCTTGTAAAAAACATAGGCATTCGCTTTATAAATCAGTTGACGAGTGATCACTATACTCTTCTGCATTCGATATTGTTTGTTCAAATGAAGAAATCTTGTTATCTGGCGCATTTTTATCTCTTTTTGCGAATGACTAGTCCACTCATTGAAGCCGTCTTTACAATCCCTACTCTTGACTGCGGGAATGGATATCCTTTTGAGCGGAAAGAAAATGGATACAATTTTTAGCAGCTCCTCATGGCAGTGACGTTAGAAAAGTGAGAAGACAAAATCAGGCAACTTGACCCGAAGCCCTTTACTATCCTGACACTGCTCTTCCTTCGAAATACTGCATGCAACTTCTATTCTATTTCGCAGCTTGACATGCTTTCATAAAAACACACAAAACAGCAGATGTTGACGCATCCTATTCCACGGTCACTCCTTAGAGCAAGATAAAAAGCCCAATCTACCTTCGTTAGGATCGTCCTTTGTTCTTGTACTTGTCCTTCCTAATTACACGTGTTCCAATTATTATTGACATCTTGAAAATACTGAACCCTCAAATATACTGCCTGCCTGCCCGCCCATGTCCCAGTTTAACCCTTCTTTGATCTTAAATTACATCAACATTCAAATTGGTAACACAGGTCATGCTATCAGCAAAACCAACATCCATGCCCAAGTGCCAGCGAAATGAACTAGAAAGTCCTCCAAGCCGAGCCAAAGCAAGCGAATACAAAGGAAAGAAATGATTCCTGCTTCCCTTGAAAGCTTCCATTCACGAGCACATCGATTCATCCTCTTATCACAGGACCTAGTGAATAAGATGCCATCAGCATCTCTCACCGAGCATGTGCACTAACTGCACCAACTTGAGAACTTTGCACACGTAAAAACTCATAATAAACCACACCTCTTTGCGACTCACCCTCCTGCGCCTAATGCACTCAAGTGTTGTTGCTAATTTCCGAACAGCATCGGCAGGATTAGAGAAAAATACAAACCGACCTTGAAAGCGTGCACTAAGAGCGGCGCCACAATTGTCCTGGTGCTCGGCATCCATTTGACGTCATGTGCCTTGAGTTATTGCAGGATATCGCATACACAAGTAAAAGTGTCCTCAATGGAACTTTTGTCTCATCACAACTGCCCCCAATTGAACCGCAACAGCAAAACAGAATCCAAAACCAGGTCAACTTTGATTTATGATTTATTGCGTGTTGCTGCAGTAACTGCGGGAATGGATATCCTTTTGAGCGGAAAGAAAATGGATACAATTTTTGGCAGCTCCTCATGGCAGTGACGTTAGAAAAGTGAGAAGACAAAATCAGGCAACTGACCGAATGAAATTTGCTCTCTCTCTCTCTCAGTTGCCTGCCCCAACTTGGTAAAAGTTGCTAACAGTCCTGCGCAAGGCAAAAAGCTTTGTGCTCCCCCACCATGACCATCACTGCAGAACCAAAATAAATGCCAGAACTTGTTCCAATTTTCACAGCAGTTTGTGATATTCCTTCAAAGTGGTCGGTTCGGCTAGATTCCGAAACACGTAACTTCTCAGTGTCCTCGCGAGTTCAATACAGAAAAAAAAAAATCATATTTACATCCTTGTGCAGTGAAAAGATTTGTTGTGTCTGCCTCTGGGGTGATATTGTGCAATAGAAACTGTTCCTGTCAGCTGCTGAAAGGATACTCAAAAGGTAATCCTCAAAAGAACTTGCTTTAATTGAAATCCTTATCAGATACGCAACAACAACAACTACAGCGCTCTTCCAATTAGGGACCGGAATCTCTGATTTCACAAGCCATCTCCTATGGTTGCTAGGAATTTAATTTAATTTCCTTCTCTTCATTCATACAAATGAGTATATCCTTCAGTCAGGTGCCTTTTTTTCCAAGGATTCACATACGTCTCGTCTAAAAAAAGAAATTTTATTCTCGTCTCTCCCTCATCCTGATCTGTTTGTCGTGCAGAAGGTCTTAAAGATGCAAAAAGTTAGAAGGAAGCTTTTTTTTTCCTACTATGTTTACGAGTAGATTTGCTCCTTCTCGCATTTGGATTCATATTCAATGTTTGTTATCATTTTTTTTTATATATTTTTTCTTCGTTCACATATCCTTGTTTGCCTACTTCATTGTGTACTGTGTGTTTATGTTTTTATTACGTGCCCGCCTACTATCCTGTTTATTGTCCAGGATAAGGCAGGCACACACGAGAAGAGTTTGGTAAGTTCTCAGCACCGCCGCCGCTGAAATAGGAAAATATGCTTCCTACTCGGTGATGACATGGGAAGGCGATAATACCAGGACTATTCGTTGTTGACGACAAATGCCGGAACGACACTTTGCCAATTCGCTGGATGCCAACAAGAGCGAGAAGTCGTAATATAACATGTGACGGCAGATAAGAAGAACGCTTTAATGCTGCAGCCAGGAATGGCTGGATGGAAGAAAAGATGATGTCGATGCTGAATCCGGAATGTCCTTCCTGCATTTTATGAGCGTTATTTCTCTTTTTTACGACCCTGGTTGGTGTTTTTAATTTACACCTGATATGATGGCACTGGGTGGATAGGTATACCATCCCCGGGGAACCTATTGAATTACAAATTTTAGAATCAGTTTTCTTTTTCTCTCCGGTTTCGGAGGGGGCACGTGGATGTAATAAATTAAATTTAAAGAGTCGCTCGCTTGTTATTGTCTTCTTAGGGGAGCTGTCATAAAACAGGAAAATAGAAAACAAATAAAGGCATGAGCTTAGACCTTAGCAATCTTTACAAAGCATTTATGGCCTCTTGGGAGGACCCAGCGATAGGAAATGATTCAGCATTTTTCAGCTCCTAAAATTCGTGATAAATCGCTTCAGATGTGCAGCTTGAAAGGTGCTAGACTTTTCAGAAGCCAGTGGTGGAGCTAGAGACTTTTAAATCTATTTCAAGTGATTTAAAAGTCTATAGCGATCTTATTATTTGAATATCTGTACATAAAGAAGTAAAACTTCTTATGGCACGATAGGGTAAGTTGATCAGAAAGTTTTTTATAAGAGGTTCGTAACGAAAAGTGAAACGCGATCGAATGTTCCAGGCAGCAACATGTTGAATTGCCCCACTCAGCAACTGGCCGGATAGAGGGACTGAGGGTAAGCTGAAGTGTTTCATTTTTTCTTATCCTTTTAAATTTGTTGTGCTCAAAATTTATTGTTGCTTTGTTGTTTAGTTTCAGCTCTAACACGTATGCGTCGAGTGTGCTTTTAGTCCTCAGGTAGCAATCCATCGGGGAAGTCAGTTTGATATGTTTCAATCCTCGTTACGCTCACTGCTAATGCCGCCGTAGTGTGGTTTCGTATATTTTAAAATAGCAGCATAACAAAAAGTGAAACGCGACTAAACGGCGCCAGTCCTCAGATATCAATATAACAGTAGAGCGCGTTTCAAAATTCGTTACGCTCTCGCTTTTGCGCTTACCCTGGGCTCAAGTGTCTAATTTTCCAATTACTTTTAACTTAAAATTTCGGCTCTCACTAACTTAGCTAACTTAGTAGCCCATCATGGTAGAGTAAGTTGTTCCATTGGGAAATTAGTAAGTAACGAAAAGTGAAACGCAACCCGATTGGACGCTAAAATTATTCACGTAGTTGAGTCAGTGAATTAAGAGCGTTTTAATATTCGCTGCGATCTCACTTTAAGTCAGGCGATGACGAAGCGAAAGTTTAGTGTTTGGTTTTTGCGACACAAATGCAATTGGATGCCTTGTAAATTCCACATATTTTCAATTCATCTGCCTCTAAAGTTTCTTGGTCTTTGATTGAGCTGCTTTTTGCTTACTAGGCGTGACACTTCTTACACCATCATACACTTCTTCTCCCCGTTACGGCAGCAAAACGCACTACCTCCGACACCATACACGTGTTGAAAATGCCCCTGTGGTTAGCTGCAGAAACGCACACAGCTTACTGAACGAAGCGCTTACAAATTCGGTGGTCTAAATCTCATTCAATCTAGCTCACACAAATTCGCCCCGTGACAGTATCTATCTGCATGCAAATAAAATGTCCTTTCAACAGTTTTCGTGTTCGTTACGTAGTCGGCCATGGCCACCAAACCCCCTTCATTAATACGCAAATCTATGGTCATATTGCACATGCAAGAACGTACTAGCACTCACATTTCGCCTATGCAACTTGGAAGCGTCAACATCATCCACTTCCACCTTCTTTATCCTTATTGTATTATTTATTAGGTTTGTTCCTATCTGGAGCCACCACTGAGCAGGCGCTTCCCCTTACGTAACGCACTAACGTAAGCTTTTTGACTTTTACATCACCCAAACCCGAGATAGAGTTATGGTAATCCCCGGCAATGGGTGCTCAGGGATATCTGCAGGTAGCTACCGTCGCAATTGCTTGAATATGAATTTATTGCGTGGCCCAGTGGGACCAGTGACACAATGCTCTACCCATGCTGGTCAACCTCCAGCCATGGTACTCAACTGGGACAAAAGGAAACTCACTGTGGTGAGTTGACATGATGTTAATGAGGTTACTGATGATAATTTCAGTATGTTAACTCGAGGTGGGACTAGATCCTGCCGCCATCATGAGATTCCCATTTGTGGAAAGGTCAAACAAAGGTGCGAACAATTTTCGCGTGCAGCAATTAGCAATTTATTGGTCAACCGGAGGCTTTGTTCTTTAGATAAGGATATGTCACACAGTTTGCGAAAAGCTTCAGATGTATTATGGAAAATTTTTTTTGAAAGGAAATTCCCATCAAAAACCTTTCAGATTAAAGAGACGAATTCTTTAAAAAAATAGTCCCCTTTGTGAAACGCCCAAAAAGAATGCACTACCAGCTAGCAACCCAATTTGACAAAGTGCACTTGAATGGTCCTCTATCCACACCACACAGGCACAGGTCTCCACGTTTCCTAGGAAATACGATATCGAAAAGCACAGTGCACACACAAAATGATTTCCTTTTATGTTGTTTCGCTGAAATTTCATGTATGTCATTGGACCAACAGAGCACTCGAAATGGGGGAGAAAAAATCCGAAAAACTCCGCATTAATCGTGGAAATGCATTTTCATCATTTCCATATGTCCAGAGTCCTGTGTGTGATGTATATATACGTACACGATGCTCTGCCCTACATTCTCACAAAATCTAATAACACATTGAGTAAATACCGCACAGTCGAAATTAATATCGCATATAAACAAACTGGCCCACCGGCAAGGAGGATCTCCTGTTATGAGTTGACCAACACTCTCTGTCCGAGTGAAATATGACAAAAAAGTTAGCATACTCTTTCGAATGAAGATGAAAGACCGTTGGCAATACTAAATAATGAGTTGCTGCTGGAAAAAATATCGGAAGGCGAAAATGACATTCACGTTGGATGTGTTCTTGGAGTCTCTATTTTAATTTTTTTTTGTCATTAAATCTCACGTTAGCTACGTTCTGACTGTCCATTTATCTGTTCGTCAGAAGGTAGTTTGTTTCTTTGTTCCTTCGCAAAAAAGGATACCCTTTGCCCGAGGCGAAACCGTCATTTTTCTGTCGAGTTGAAAGTTCTTTTTTTTTTGTCAACAGAAAAATATGATTTATCACTTTGAAGCTTGTGACTTTTGTGGACATATACAGTAGGGTAGAGGTAGAGGATGGATGGAAAGGCATTTGGCTATTCGTTGTTTGCACTCGCAATCGGTAGATGTCAAGTGATGTCACAAGCACAGTATACACCGAATTGTGGCGGTCCTTTTGTGACTTTATAAAAAAAGAAAAAAAACTTGTGTGTATTTGATGTTGGGACGAGTGGTAAGAGTAATTTGAAAGGACCCCTTTGCTGGCAAATTTGTCTACTTGAAAATAAATTCACGATTTTCATCACTGTCTCGCAACAGACCATTTAGGAGGACTGCGCTGCGGTTTATGTGGATACAGAAACGTTCGTTTAAGGGTTGAAGCGGGGCATCTTGTTTCTAATAATGTTATTTGTGTTTTAGTGAAATACTTAAGTTGTATTTACGATGGTATGTCAAAGTTTTAGGAATGGAAATGTGGCGAAAAGTAAATTCAGCATTAAGCTCTTGTCATCGAGAATAATCTGTTTTGAAATGGTTATGAGCCTCGGACGTTAAAATACAAATTTATGTTGGTCTTCGACTCGTTTTCGTTGTTTGAGTGTTTTTTTACTCATTTCTGTATTATCTTTATTTACTTAATATTTCCTCAAATTTTGTCTCTTTTTTTCATTTGTACCATGCTACTAATTTCAAATTCAAATTCCACATATCTAAAAAATACCTAGTACTTTGTTGACAAACAAATAAATAAATAAATGTCTACATAGGTACTTATGATAAAATTGTTCGTATGTGGATTTGTTAACGCATCACGTCAAAACTACCCGCCCAATCTGTATATATTTCTCACCCAGAACGAAGCGTTTAATGGAGCAAAATTTGGTATTTCTGTCATTGCAATCGGTCAACTTATTCAGAAGATGTAGGTAAATAAATAAATAGTTGGCGCAACAGGTCCGTAGGGACCCTATCCATAGCTTCTCACAACCATTCGACTTGTACCAAAATGTATATTGGTAAAGTAAAATTTTAACGCCAAGCAAAGCAGGCGTTGGTCTTCTAGGAAGTAAAAATGGATCCAATAACTTGTACAAACAATTCAAAAGTAGCTAGTATTAGCTAGAATCCGATAGATGGCCATTTATGGACCAAAAGGGTTTGATATATTCTATTATGCTCATTACACTTTGTAGGATTTCGTGGATTTATGTACAACTGGTTGGAGTCCTATGTAAAGGATAGAATTCAAAGAGCTGTAGGAGTTAACTTTGCTAGTGAACCGAAAACTATAAACTTAGGCGTACCTCACGGATCAGTCCTTGGTCCCATACTGTTCCTCATTTATATCAAATACTTATTTAGTCGGCGCAGTGGCTTAGTGGTTAGTGTGTTGGACTACTAAGCGAGGGGTCCCAGGTTCGAATCCCGAGAAAACCCAAATTCCAACTTAAGGTTTTTTTCACTGCGCCACCTCTCGCGAAAGTCTGACAAACATCCGAGAGTATAACTGTCATGAAAGAGCTTCTCAATTGGCCGTTTGGACTCGGCATAAAGTTGTAGATCCCTTCCATTCGTCCCAAAAATAAAAACTCACACAAGACGAATGGTTGTAAGAAGCTAGGCTTGGGTCCATACGGACCTGTTGCGCCAATTATTTATTTATTTACTTATTTAGCCAACCGTTTAAAGGAAAAGTTACTGCTTTTGCTGATGATATTGGCATTGCTTACCGCTCTGATAGTCCTCTAAACTTAAGCGCAGACATAAATCATGATGTTCACCTACTGGGAATGTGGTTTCCCGAACACCAAATAGTTGTCAGCAATAAAACTAAATTAATGCACTTCAATTTTAATATACTAGAGTCCCGTAGCATTGAAATTATCTTTCATGCAAACAATTGCGTAAGGTCAAATGTGTCAAATTGTGTTTGTGCTAATGAAGCCACAATGACATTGTTGCTTACGCAGGCATCCTGTAACACAAGCTGTTTTAAAATTGAAACAGTAAATCAGTTTAAATATTTAGGCATTACTTTTGACCAAAATATGAGTTGGTCCAATCATATTTCGATTTTGAAACAATATTTAACATCTGCAGTACGCCTTAAACAATTTTGTGACAAAAAAAAACTCTAAAAACAGTATATTTTGGAATATTTCACTCAAGACTGCATTACGGAATGAGTTGTTGGGGTGGGGCTTACCAAACAAAAATTGAGCCATTGATTGTTCTGCAAAAGTGTGCTATTAGAAAAGTATGTGGGGTCAATCGTTTAACTCCTATAGATTTATTCAGAGCACTGAAAATTCTGCCACTTAAACATTTGTACTATTTCAAAGTTTCAAAAATCTTTTTTATTAGAGGTGGCTATTTACAGAGCCCTATTTCCAATACTCGCGTTTTGCGAAGCAATTCAAGTAATACTATCGTTATTACTCCTTTCCGTACTACTCTATTCAAAAACTTTTACTCTGTTGTGTCGCGCAAATTATTAAATCAGCTTCCTACAATAAGATCATTGTCTAAGTTCTTAACATAATGTAAAAATGTGGCTTCTGGATTTTGATCACGAGGAAATTAATGTTTTCTACTGCCCTATGTTATCTAAATATTTACCATAGCTTTATTGTTTTAATTTTAGCTTTATTGTTCTAATTTTTATTTTATGTACAAATGTTCTTTTATATTTATGTTTTCTGTTTTCTTATCTTTTTATTGCTAATTTATTGTAGTTCATAGTTCATTTATTTATGATAGCTTACACATTAAGATAACAATGATCTTATAAACTAGTGCAAGGCTTAAATATAATTCACTAAAACAACAAGCTACATAACATATTAACCTTACATTAATAACTAAGAAATTCTCTTTCTGTTTCAAAAAAAGATTAAATTTACATTTCAAATTAAAATAAAGAATAAAATAAAATATGCAAAAAACATATTTCTTTTTAAAAGCAAAACAACAGTATAAATCGAATAAAAATCATTATATTAATCAGAAATTCTCTCAAAATAATATTGTAATCCATTCCGAAACTGTGCAATGGTACTTGACCTTCTCAAATGCCTTGGCAGTGAGTTCCAAAAACGGGTTACACTGATGAAGAACTGGCGCTCCGATGCAAGATAACGATACCGCGGATCAAGTTCTTGGGATCGGTTAGATGAACCAAAACGTAGTCTATTAAATAAATAACTGGGTTGATGTGTCTGAATAACATTGAATAACAATACGAGTGATCTGAAACGTAAAAGATGGTCGAATGAGATGTTATAGATCTGTCGGGAGATATTGGAGATATGATCGAAACGCCTCAAACCATAGATATAACATGCGGTGTTATTAAAGGCGACATTAAGCTTTCTTCTGCTGATTGCATCACAATTGCAGAAAATTTCGCAGCCATAGGTAAGGGTTGGAACAACGAGTGTCTTTGCAAGAAGTAATCGTGTGCTTAGAGGCCTATAGTGTTGTGAGGACCATAACAATCGCAGTATACCATAAACTTTGACTACTGCCGCATTAATATGCGTATCCCAAGATAGTGGCCTATTAAATAGCGTTCCAAGATTTTTTGCCGTTTCAACATATTCAACGGTCGAGGCGCTTAGATGAATTTCAGGGAAATATGATAGATTGACAGGCTTCCTACTAATCACTAAACATTTAGATTTTTGAGGATTGAGAAATAGTCCGTTCCTCTCCGCCCACACTGATATTCTTTCCAAATCTGTGTTAACTATACTTGCGCAGTCTTCAATCAACCCAAGAGAGCAGCTTTTAATTAATTGGACATCATCAGCATACATATGTATAGAGGATGAACTGGCTAAGAAAGGGAGCTCATTGACATGTAGCGAAAAGAGCAGAGGTCCTAGAATGGAACCCTGGGGAACCCCCCTGGTTATTGGAAGAAATTCAGATAACATATGGCCAATCGCAACAGCTGGTTCTCGGGACCTTAGATAGGAAGACACTAATCTAGTTGCCGATGTAGATAACTGGTAGCTGTGTGCTAGTTTATTGCACAAATTATCGTGATCAACGGTCTCGAAAGCTTTTGAAAAATCGAGAAGAACTAAAAATGTTTCTTGCCCATCATCTAATGCCTCTCTTATGTCCTCTACAACATTGATAATTGCGGTTGTACAACTATGGTATTGGCGGAAGCCGGATTGCACTGCAGACAAAAGTTTACGTGAGTGTATATGGGCATTAATTTGCTTTTGCATGATTCGTTCAAACATTTTAGAAAGGTATGGTAGAATGGTAATAGGCCTATATTCATGTTTATTTGCGCTCTTTAGGATTGGTAGAACTTTCGCCAGCTTCCAGGAAAGATACTTGTTGTTAAGATGGTATTGAAAATGTGTGTATAATTGGTAGGATGGCCTTAGCAAAAACTGGGTGTATTCCATCAATACCGACCGCTGTCGATTTAATGGATAATACACTTGCAACTACTTCCGTTCTATCTACACCAGAAAACTCGAATGCTCGTTCATTTGAGTTCGGAGTACTACACTACTTTGGGGTTCGGAAGTGCTTTGAGGTACTTGATTCAAAACTGGAAACGGAAGCGTTACAAATGTCTGATTGAGAGCATTTACATCAATATAAGTATCAAGGCCTGTGTCACTTTTCCCTATACCAATATCTCGCAAATTTTTCCAAAGTTGTCGACTTTTCATTGCTGGGTTAAATTTATTGTCATAAAATTGTTTTTTCGCAGTACCAATTTTTGAAACCACCAGATTGCGTAGTGTCTGGTAAAGACGTAGATGGACATCTAATCGAAAACGTTTCCAAACGTTGTAGGCTCGATTACGTTGTAGCATGATAATACGAATTTCGTTTAAGAACCAGGGACATTGGTCATGTTTAGCCAATTTAACTAGAATAGGAACATGATTATTAAAAAGTGTGTTAATATTCCGGGTAAGGAACTCAATTTGATCACAAGGACAGGACATATGCAATACTTGCTCATATTCGACATCTCGGGCGCTTTGCTCCAAGCTTAGGTAGTTAATATGATCGAAATTAAATTTTTATATAAATTTATAGAACATCTATTTTTGTATAAATAATTTATCATTTCACCCCACACTTCCAACCATTATATTTTTGTATGAAGTGACATTATCACTATTTGTTTATGCACAAATACTATTGTCACTACCTATTCTTATTCTTATTCTTAATATTCAATATTGTTATGTAGGATTAAGTAAATACAAAGTTTGTGAAAATAATAAGAATGAATAATAATAATAATAATAATATCATGGTTTGAGAAAGAAAATCACTAATTCTGGACCTGATTGCTGGTCGAATTATTAACAAATTTTATATAAAACACTTTACAAAGTAAACTTCAGAGTCAATTGTCATCTGAGAGATGACGTTTTACCAAAAAGAGACAACAAGTGATTCAATAAATTTGGTTCAAATTTATTTCCCATCTGTAAATAGGTAGCTTTAACTTTTCCATCCGGAGCCGTAGGACAACAGCTAGTAGTCTTATAGTACAAAATGAATTGTTCACACTTTTTTGCAGCACTCACCTCATGAATGACATCTCGTTCAATACCTGTTTTCCATCACTAAACAAAAAGAGAGTGATGCAACAAATCAAAAAAATGGAAACCAGTAAAATTTGCATATTTGTGAATAGCCAATAACGAATTGACATCGTGATTTGATTCAATAGGAATTCGAGTATGTCTGTCCTTCGGTAGAATTTGGAAATTAAAATGAAATATGCATAGAGCACGTTTACTGACTGTTGAATTTTTTGGTAACAAAAATAAACGTGCTGTCAGATGGGTTTTTGTTTTTATACTAACGATTTGCGTATCGCAATCCGTTGCTTTGTATGTGCACTCGTGGATAAGTGGACACTTTAGTCTGCTGACCTTATCCCTTTAGTTGATAATGACGTGTGTGCACAGTATAACTAGCTGTTGTTTACTCAGAAATCAGTGCGAGATTCATACAGACGTAGGACCACATATGTGTCGGTGGAGTCAAAGCGAAGTAATTTAAATTTTCCAATTGAACACAGTAAAAAAAATACAGACGATTTGCATTTTGATTAACTTTCGTAATAGATTTGCGGTTTCAAATGGAATGCTTTTTGACGTGTGCGTTGAATGTAATTTTAAGCCAAATCAATGGTTGTGTGGCTTTGTACAATGTAAATTAATTTATTTGGGAAAGGTAATGCTTGTCAGAAAATATCCTTCACCAAAATATTTCCAAATATACACTTTGAATTGCTGTGCCCGTAGCTTGATTCGCGGCGTGAGGCTAAGCTTATGCATTTTAGTCCCTGATCTGAGTAATTTCAAGTGAAAGAAATAGCAACAAGTAAGAATCCGCTTACGTCTGCACTGTGGAAATAGGGAAAATGCTACCAATTTTCAACATTTGTGACTTACTTGAGGCAGGAACTGCTACCCACAATTAATGAAGCTGCTACCCACAATTAATGAAGTGTCTGCTTTAAAACTTGAGAGCCGACAATAAGTTCAATCGTCCCATCAGTCCAATGCACATTTTTACAAAAAAAAAAAACATTGCCACTGCTGATGACATTCAGATGCAAATTACAAACTTCTCTTTCAGATCCAACAGAGAAAAAAAATGGCACATCCAAACCGCGATCAAGAGCAATCGTTGCTGATCTTTTTGGATTTGATGAGAAAAGCTGTCGCCTCACACTTTTAGGTCGTCCGTCAATTCAAAATGAAGGAGTCAAAAGTACAATTGCGTTGGGCTCCGAATATTTGAACTGGATAAAATGAAATTAAAATAAAGCAATAAGAGTGCACTCGTGCATTTTCAGTCCCATTTTGTTGAAACGAAATTTCATTTGAGAGAGAATTGAATTTTTTTCCCGATATTTTCAAACAGCTGACAAGTCCTGCGCCGCAAGTACACTTTTCTACATCACATTCCCTTTAAATGGGAATTATTTGAAAATTGTACCTCGCTCTCAAGTTGCACTGTGAAGCGCCCAATTGCAAAGTGGTTCGCCCTAAAATCAAATGATGTTGCAAATCAGGTGAGAACTTGTCAAGTTCAAACTGTCAAGTGGCCACAAAAGCACACCCTGACAACCCAATGCTCCGCACAAAGGACTCATGCATTTCATATGAGCTTCACTCTCTATGCCTGTCGTTATGTACAACTGCACTCCATCGCATCGAGCAACAGAAACAGCACAGGAAATGACTCCATAATGCCTGCCATTAACTAAAAGCACTCTGGCGTGAAATACGTGTATGAATATCCGTCCGCCGCCGGCCGCCTTCCCATGCACACATGTTGATGGGGAGAAACTTTTACCTGCCGGTGACATCGGCAGTGCACACTCGAAAAATGCTTTTTACATTCCAGACAGTTTGAAGAATGCTAAACACCCAGAGAAAATCCACCCATCGATTTCAAGCTTGTAAAGTACTTGTGCAAATTTGAAAAACAATGCCACAGAAAGATGACAGTCACGTTCGTCATCCCAACCCTCGGCAAAAAATAAAGTTTCTATCCCGTGGCTATAGTGTTTGCATTCTTGTGACGCTTTAGCATCATTAATTTTAATTTTTTTTTTCCCATTTTTTTCTACGAACGCGCAGACAATTCTAAATCCTTGGAAAATCCTTCTCACCGCGATTGTGTATGCTCCTTTTGCCCTCTCACAGTGTGAATAGACGAAAAACAAGGACGCGACGAATATGGAATTTTCTTCCACCCAAGAATAACATCATTTTCTACGTAACTATACATTTTCCCGCAGTCATGTTATGTATAGATGGGTGTATGGGAAACAGTGGGATAGTGCACAACAGCACAGCAGCTGTCACAAGGACGAATGTGCTGTAAAATGCAACGCTCCAGAGGTATACTTTGTTTTTTTTTCGCGCTCATCATGCGGCATGGAAAAAGGTGTGAATATCCATCCTGGCACAGAATGTTCGCCGCAGAACACAAAAGCATACGAATAGAAGATGCAGGACGAATGGAAGATTTTATTATATAATTTTTTTTTACAAGAGTTGGCAACTTTATTTGTGACGAGGACACAAATAAGGCTTACATGTCAAGCGAATGAAATTATTTCAAGTTTCTTGTGGCATAGAAATTTCCTGTCAAAATTCCAAGAAGGAGGTGGGAGGATCGCAATTCGATTTAAATCTGAATAGACCGAACAATGCAGTAGGAAATATTGATCCAAAGTTGTGTTACCTATTCATTGGAATTTGAATGCAACCTATTTTGTATGGATTTATGAACATTGGGCTAGTTGGTATTTCATTATTGATTGGCATGCACAAAAACTATTCATTTACATGAACAGAAATGCAGTTTATAAGATTCCTTATGTGTAGTTACAAACAAGCCATGAAACTCTGTTATAATTGGCTTCAAAGGGGGAGGGCAAATGCCAAATGGAATTTTGTGTTCAGTCAGTATTACTATCAAACAATAAAAATAGAATCCTTATCCATTCAGTCGTTCGAATAGCGTACCTAATAGCAGCAACCTTTCATGCTTGCTTTTGAGAACGTGTCCTTTATGGATTTGCCCTTTTTGTTTGCCTCGAGAGTTCATTACCTCGTCGATCAGATTTAGGAATAGTTTCAGTAACGCTGTATCCATCTTGGGGTTGTGTTGCTTTTCATTGTTGGCAAAATAGAATGCTGCACATAAAATGTTCATCGCGTAGCTCAACTTTTTAAATTTTTCATTGACGGAAATTGTGTTGGTGCGACATCATTGATCAACTTCTATAGGTTCATTTGGTTCTGAAACTGCGAACATTCAATGTGTGGCGATCCAACACTAAATGATCTCAGCGAACAGAGCCACAACAACACAAGTTTTCCACTTCGTAAACCATCGCTTTCCAGCTGTCACATTGGCCTTTCTCTTACTTTTTGACAGCGACGGCGAGCAGAAGTTTTTCCCCCACGTGTATAAATTAATATTGTTTAAGTTAATAAATAAATAAATATAGAATAATCAAGTTTTTATATATTATTATTTGTTCCATTCTATTTTACCTATTTCATTACAAAGGTATGCTACCCTGCAGCTGTCATCTACCGAGCGTGTTCAACGTCTAATGCGTGGTCTAGTTAAAGTCAAAGTCTTTATCAATGTCGCCTTGCTACATAGTTGACCAACTCGGGCGACGTGACTTGCATACGTTCTTCAACACATGCACGAACGCGTTCAACACGAGAACTTTAAATTTTTAATCAAATCGCGTTGTCCGACAAGTGCAAAGTGAGTTTCGAACGATAATAAACGACGTAAAAAAATTGTTTTTCTAAAAATAAAACACTTGGTTAAATAAGTTGCGCGCGGTGTACGACCGGCCTTAGACACTGTCAAAATAGATCATCAAAAAGACGTTCAGGGTTGCGGACAACGTATACAGTGGCTCAGGCTATGAGCAAAATTTTGATCTTTAGACAACCAAGCGATATTTTAATCGATACTTAAGCACGCTCAACAGGTTTTGATGAGTATTGTCATCCACTTGAAGTTGCATCTCAAGTTTCATAATTTCTCATTAAAATCAGTAACCTATCAAATAAATATTTCCGTAGGAAATCGCCTTAATTGTGATAAAACTTTCAGTCAGCTGTTGTAGCTCTGTATACCTTTTAAGCTATGCATGGGCAAACTGGAAACATTTCTAAAAAAGAATTACCCAAATGACCCAGGAGGGCAAGGAAATTCTCCCCCAAAGTACTTACTTTAGTCACGTCTGGTTTGAATTTGAAAATAATTCTTTGGGTATATTTTTTTCCAGAAAAAGGCTGCCACAAACTACACAAAATCTCAATCTATAAGTACCCGCTATGGAGAGCAAAGTTGATGTCCTTGTTCATTTCTATAAGAGCTGATAAAAATAAAATATTTTCTGGAGAGTTAAAAACTGACTCTCGAAGGTCGTCCCTCTTATGAAATGCCCCAACATTTCTGAATGCTGTAGTCATCTTCCATTTCCCATCTGCTATACTGAAAGATATTCAGTTTGTAAAAATAAAATATGAAAAATGCCGCATAGTGCCGAAACGTGCTCACAAACATGTTTCTCTCTGCATATAAGAAACATACCTAACACCGCATCTTCTTAACCAAGGTTATGTCAAACATTTACACGATTAAACAAAACCTAATAGAAGAACTCTGTAGTTCCTAAAAATACCCCTAACCATCCTGCGAGAAGGATGGTTACACATGACCTTAAAAGGCATTCCATTTGGCACTACCCCACTGACTGGGAACATCAAAACTCACTCAGCATCGGCATCCATTGGAAAACCTCCTGAAGCGTGATTTTCCTTTTTGCCCCCACCCAAGAGCACACGAATTATGCGACGCCTCATCACTATCAAACCCAGACAAAGTCACGCATTATCCTTCGACCTCAAGAAGATACAAATTCAATTCACCACACACGATCTCTGCACGCCAAGGAATGTAGATTATACAAGTACTAGTGTGTGAATATCTTGAAAACATTGACATGTTTTGAATGTCACATTACACCCTCGTCATCAGTGGGGACGGGCGAATATCCAACCCCACAGAATTTCCCATTTATCAAAATCAATAAACTGTAACAAAATACGAGCGTCGTGTACGTCTTTTATTTATATTTCGCCTTTTCATTTCTCATTTGAAAATTGATATTAAAATTTTATCAAGTTCATCGGGAGGGACGAAAAAAAATAAATAAAATCACAAATGAAACGAAATACTTTATGTTAATGGCTGTGGCAGTGGCGCATCGAAATCGTATCTACCAGATATCGAATTTGTTGCCTAATGGCGGTTGCGGTTGAAATAAATTTAAACACGAATGGGGCAACGATAAGTATCTCTCAAAGGACTTCGCTTCTCGGCATTCCATTCAAATTTGCATAATTTTCTTTATTTTGACACAATTATTTATGTAATGTGCGTGCGGGGTGGGATAGGGGGGAAAATACGCTCGCACATAAATTGGCACCAATGGCGAGAGGCTTCCGTTTTGCGGGGCTGGGGTTTTTTCACACATACAATTAGCGGGAAAATGTTTATCAGTGCGTGCGTTTGGTGTATCGATTTAGTGCACGCACACCATATGCTGCATTGAGCAGATGCAGATGGCGGGCGGATGCGTGAGAAATGAGCATTGAACATTTTGTGAAACTATTTTGTTGGATGCGTTGATTTGATTAGTTAATGGATCAGAAATTGAGTGAAATGGGACAGTATTGATAAATCAACGAGAATACAGAAATAATGAACCACAATGGGGGCGATAAATCATATAAATACTTTGGGCACGGGGACTCAGGCAAATGACATAGAAAAATCGCCTGCCATTATGAGAGGCGAACAAATAGTAAACTGTATATGGTGTGATTTATGTGCAAAGTTGAGGGAGACCTGAGGTTTTGTTTTCTTACTCAACGTATAATGGGAGAGCGACCCAAGTTCATCTGAGTTTGTAAGGGATCAAACGGTTGCAGATGGCGGACATTACGTGCACTTGCCGACAAACTATACTTGTTGGGGGGCGTCATCGAAATGAAGGGATGGAATGTTAACTGAAAGGGCTTAAAATCTAACGACGTGGAGTGTCATTGACCTAGCTGTAGCAGAGTCAGATATATCTATTTAAATTTATTAAAACCCTGAGAAGCAGAAATTGAGTGTTGAAATTTAAACTCCAATTTTTGTCATGGGAGGAGTCATGCGACTTCTTCAACATCACACTTGACAAAGTTGTCTGAATCTTTTGCAATACGAAACCAGGGGTACAATTTGTCTGTACAATGAGATTGACATCACCGGCAGAACATAACGAGCTGTCAGTGGAGCGTTTGCAAATATCGGGACCGAAACTGCAAAAATGGGTTTTAAGGGCTAAATCAAGAATATGCTATCAACAAGAAAAGAGACTTTATAATGGAACAGAACCTCACAGTACCCATGACGTTGAGGTAGTCAAGGCCTTTGTGTATAACCTGGCTCCGCTATAATCTCTGAAAAATTAAGCGGAGAATCGTACTCGCCAATCGTAGTTTTTATAATTATTTAATTTTGTTGTAATGTACTTGCTTGTTGAGTAGAAAATTGCGTGCTCAAAATTATCGCAGGAATATTTATTGCATGGTAGACAAGAGTGTCGCCTGTTCCTTTTTTTTATACAAAGTTAACACCGTTCAATTCCAAATTAAGGTTTTTTTTTCAATTGCGCCACCTCTCGCGAACGTCTGACAAACATCCGTGAGTAAAACTGTCATGAAAGAGCTTCTCAATTGTTTGGACTCGGCACAAAATTGTAGATCCCTTGCATTCGTCCCAAAAATGAAAAACTCACGCACTCAAAACGAATGGTTGTGGAAAGCTATGCCTAGGGTCCCTACGGATCTGCGCCAACTATTTTATTTATTTACTTTTAAACACTGTTCAATATTTTACAAAGTTTTTTTCATTTATTGAAAAAAATAAGCTATGGAAAATTATTCCATTCAAATGGCCACCCAGGCTTTGGAATTACTGTGCCCAAAAATCCGGAATCGGTAATGGTCTCTTAGCATGACATCGATCTCTAGCAATATATTTCCTAAAAATAAAAAAAAGGCCCAATAATACCGCCGCTATAGAGACCAATAATTAATTTATACCCGTGCAATTAAGGTTGGAATGTTTCTGCAGTAACATTCCATTTGGAAAAAGGCGGTAGGCAGGGACGTCGTTTTAAGTAAGATCTCGATGGTACGTCAATAAAAATCCCACGTGAATACATCAAGCATTTTTTAAACTTGGCACACGCAGATTGCAACTCGAACGTCGTTGTCGAGTTCATTTTTACCGTCAGTGTCTTGAATTGAATTACGGTTTACAAAATATGAAGTTTCCTCGTCGTCAATCTTCGAAAAATTAGTAGTCCGTAGTCAATCATCAAGTTCTGTCCTATCTTTTATCCTTTCTCAGGGGCACATCAGACCTAAAATCTAAAACCCCAGCACTCTTAGTATAGTAAAAAAAAAAAACTCCATAGAGCAACTCTCACCAAGGAGAAAAACCGTTTTTTTTTTTTTAATTTAGAGTTTGAAGTTGAAGTTTCATTAAAATGCGTTTTTAGGTCAACAAGAAGCTGAAGACTCGAGCTTTCAACCAATGGCGGTTTTTTTCCCATCAAATAAGATAATTTGTGACAAATATACGTCAATCGAGTACACGTCTAGGGAAGCGTAAATTGTATGAAATCAAAAACATGAGAGCTTGGTGAGAATCCTTGGTCCCATTTTAGAGAGAATCCTTGGTCCCATTTTAGAGAGCTGTCCTCAGTGGGAGATCCCACAGTATACTAGAACAAATTGATTTGCCTTACATTTTTTGTTTAAAGCCCTGCATACTTTTAATCACTTAAAATGCGTTCTCCGTAATCTTGATAAATTACAACTTGCATCTTTTTCTTTTTCAGAAGACTGTTGAACCTTCTCCATCACCCTCGTCACCCGTTTCTTCGTCGAGTAGTGGAACACCCAGGGATGAAATATACATCGATGACGAGAGTATCGAAGGCTCTGGCGGAAGAGGCGAGGTACGTACCAAACGTTAAATATTTATCCCCAAAACTGTTTCCACAAAAAATAAAAAAAATAAAAACAAATAAAAAATAAACACCATAGGCGGTTGATCGTCCCTTTTATAATTATTCTTTAAATAAAATTAATGACACAGAGACGAGAAAAAAAATTAATGACGTGATGCGGAGAAATAATAATTTATCCTTCTTCGTGTAAATTAATAAATTTTAAATGATTTTTCTTGAGAAAAAAACCAACTCTTCCGCATTTTATATTTTTTGTTGTTTTCTTTTAAAACTACAACCGCATCCTGATCTCATTCTGTCACATTTTTTCAGCATAAATTGTGCGATGAGCACATTATTCTTTAGCATTTTTTTTTTGTCCATCCTTAAGAGAATGGAGTAGAAGGACACTGGGGGGAAAAAAGAAAATGGCACTAGCGCAGTGCTGCCGAATGAATGTTTCATTGTAGCACGGGATTTGACCGTAGTATAGCGACTGGGAGGCAGCTCCTTTTTTAGGTTCATCTGACGTCACCTGTTACCTCATACTTTTGCCGTTTTTTAGTGGCAGAAAATATGACCAGAGTAGGTGCAGTTTGGTGCCGAGCGTGTGTCTGTATCATCTGGGTTTTCGTTATCCTTTCAGCAGGTTTCTTTTTTTTTTTGTTAGCATCTTGCTTGGCCATGCATTATTCTAATGAAATAATCATTTATGATGGCGAGTTCGTTTAGTTCACCAGCATGACTGAAAAAAGTCCCATTTCAGCGTTTTGCGGCTGTTCTATTTCCATTTTCCATTTTCCATTAGAGCGCATCCTTTAGTTCCTATGATTAATTATTATTTTGTTCTCCCGATTCACTACTATTAGATAATGTCGTAATTAATCGTGTAATGTTGGTTTATGATTTCATTTGCTGTCATGGTGCTGTCTATAGGCAGATGTCATAAAAAACAAATCGTGGCCGACTCCTACTCGATATTTGGCCATCATTAGTTAAGTTGTTTGCGAACCCACATAATGAGAAAACAAATTAGTGGCGTGCATGGGTGGAGTGAAATTTACTTGTTCAAAAAAAAGTTAATTTCCATGAATGATGAATGATTCCGATGTAATCTCTGGGATAAAGTAGGATGAAAGTGACATTAAAACTGGCCGGAGTTGATGTGGGTGGTATGGGGTTCACCTGTTGTGTCTAGGAATAGACAGGACATTGATAAGAATGATTCATGGTTCATGCGAGTTTGGAAACTGAGTGCGATTTGTGTATCGATGGGAGCTATTGTTTTGGGTGTGCTGATGAATCGTAAAGCTCTGTGACGGATACCGAAAGTCATTTATCATACATTTTTAACAGAGATTGTTGAGTGAGAGGCGTTGACCTGCTGATTTTCGGTCTGACGGAAATCGTATTATTTACTTAGATGGGAATACAAATTTTGTTCTAATGGAATCATAGAACAAAGGTCTCAGATATTCAATAAAGGAGCAGGTTTCAAGCGATCTAGTCGGGAGCATTTGAGGTCTCAAAATCAAGCGAGATAATCATTGTTGCTGATGTTGCTTGCAAACGGAACAGAGGTCAGTCGTGCGTTAAGAGAGCGGAGTTGTTAACATATTTGTCATAAGAAAGGGGTTTAAGATATAGAGACTTAAGTTACTAGAGTGATCCGTCATTTAAGGTTTATCTAGAGAGAGAAATGAGACTTGCTCGAGCGCACTTGTTACCTAGAATGTGTCCATTAGAATATATATAAAAAAAAGACTCGGAGACTGCTGCATCAACAACGCAGAACGGTTCTACATATATCCGACCCTAATGTTGTGATGGAGGGAAGCACTTTTCTGTCCTTAAATAACCTCTGATTCCACTGCACAGATAAGGAGGACTTTTAGTATTTTGAGAATTTTCTAGTTTCCTCTGATGACACAACAGTTTGCATCAATCATCTCAATCAAATATCTCCGACGACTTGGTGTACAAAATTCGATACCGCGCGCGGGAGAGCCATTATTCTTGAGTCCCAGAAGCATCACGCTTTGTAGCGCCATTAAAAGGGAAGTAAGTGAATATCCTCAGGGAACGTGTACCATAATTGCATATTCCCACGTCAAATCGAGTTTAAATTGGCGACACTACTCGACATTCATAGATTACTCATTCGATAACCGGTTTGCTGGCGTAGACCTAAATTTAGAAAATCAATTCGACATTCTCAACCTATTTCCCCTGATCAGTGCAACCCCACAGCCAATAAAAATTCTTCTTCCGCTCGTGATCGGCGCCAATCATTATTTTGTCGACACATATTCAAAGCGTAGCTCCACGATCGGAAATTTCAGATTGTAACTTTGAATCGTATAAATTTACTAGGAAACCCCTCCTACTTTCCTTAAGGGCTTAAACTTTTATTTTACAAATAAACATTTTGGTACAAGTCAAGGATCTACGAAAAATACAAAAACATAAACCACTTTCATCTTCCTGATCCCTTCATCAATTTGTATTGAAAGGTATCAGCTTGTGAATTTTTAACCACTCTTAGCAATCGATCTTGCCAGCTACGACTAAACTTATACAATTTAAAAGAACAAAGCAAAGTTGGTAAAAAATATTGAAAATAAAGTGAAGACAGCCGAAAGATTTTTCTTTTCTTCCGTTTTCATCGTTCGACGGCTAACAAATTAATTTTTTCATATGCGGTGATAAATTTTTTTTCGAACGAAAATTGCTGTATTTTTAAAACAAAAGTAGCCCAAAACCTACCCATATTTATTTTACACATTTCGAAGAAAGAAATTTGTGAAACTTCTGCGGACATCCAATTTTGCCATTCAGTTTTATATGTACATATAGATAAAGTAGAAACATTCTTTTCCGTTTTAGCACTTAATTCAGACATCATGCACCACAGATAGGAAATATTCCAATCCCAAAATCTGACAAAAATTGATATTCTCAAGCACTTCAGGCTTTGCCAGGCCAAACAACGACAAGATGTCAGCTTATGTTGGCGCCCCTAAAACTGCCACCACAGTAAATTTCTCTTAATCACCATTCACATTGAGAATGATGTACGAAATTTACGACCATCTGCCGACCAGAGCCTGCCATAAATCTCTCATTCCCCGCACTCGTATGTCTTGCACACAAATTAGCATCGAAAAATCCCTCTTGACTTATTATTCACTGCACGACAACATCGAACTTGCCACTTGAAACATATATACCCCAGCGGCAGGACATGCAATAAGTAGGCGAACGACAGTGTTACTACTTCACGTGGACATCGTCTCGTCCACACATATATCAATTTCCCGTCCGCTGACATAAACAGGCGATACTCCAAGACAGCCCTTTTCACGTATATAGACGCCTTGCACACAGTATTCGTCTTCAAAACTCCATCCAGATGAGCAATACCATAAAGGATTCAATTCCACCCAAATGGGGATAATGATAAGTTTTCTTTCCGAAAATTAATTTCATGTTTGCTAAGAAAGAAAAAAGGAAAACCTTGAATTTTCATTTCCTTCTTTTCATGCACTGGGACCACCGAAAAGCAGCAGCAGCAGTACCACCACCACGACTCTGAAGGATGTTTTATGAATATGAATTAAGCACGCCGAGAGAAACTTTGTCCGCATCTCGTTCGGCTTCTTTGTGTTAGATTAGGCTTTTGGCAGTGTGATGGTGTGTATGTGCGGCCAACATGGGAACGGCATAAATTGTCCTAAGAAATTATAATAAATATGTCAAGGGGTATTAATGTCTTAGCTGCCATTTTTTGCCTGAATGCCTGACAGGCGAATGGGAGATATGCACGTTTACAACATAATTCACATTTAAGATAAAAGATTCAAAATTATGCGTGTAATCGATTAGTCCTTGTCAAAAATCTGGATCATGTTTTGTTGTTTTATTTCCACGACCGTGTTTGACTGAAACTCGGGTTTAATTAAAAATACTTCGGTTGAACGGGTGAATGGTTGCTTAAATGAGTTTATTTCGATTTATTTTGCGTGGTTCACGTTGTTAAAACTAATTAAATGGAAGGCAACACCACTGTCAGGAATGTTTTTTTTTTACATATCCTGCTTCGGTTTTTATGGAAATATTTCTGAAAATATCGTCACGCGAATATTTGCATTTATTTATTTATTTATTTGATTTAAGCCTTTGGCTGGAAATATTTTGTATTAAGTTTTATGTATCTACAAACTTTTTACTCAAAAGTATGATGTGGTGTGTTTTTATTTTTCAAAATTGTTACGGTAAATTGAAAAAAAAAAAAGATTTTACAGCCACAGTGTATGCCCACTTTGAAGCTAAACTAACAAGTGGCACTTGGTTCAGGGGAGGCTGCCTTCCACGTTCATTGGGTCTTTAAGCGGCTTAATGTCCACTCTATCCGATTGTAGCCCTTTCAAAAGCTTACTGAAACTCGTGAGCATTTCAAAAATAAATTTGCAAAAAAAGCAAGTATACGCCACAGTATCGCTAAATTTCGTATTTAAAAAATATAATGATGTCCGCCATCGTTACAGTTACCAATCCACATACTGCCATCCATGAGTCATTTTAAATCCTTCACAACCACTCATCAAATGAGAATATATGTATATTCACCGAAAAACAGATCCGACGGCCGCCGCACTGTGCCAGAGGAAAAAGTTAAATCCTCTTTAAATCTTCAATTAAAAGTACATTCCTCAACAATTTCCATAGTAAATCAGGGAAGCTTCATGATTTGGCACAAAGTCAATGAAAAACTTTTCTAATTTCCTACACACACACACACACACATGAAATAAATAACTTCACTAGCATCCAATAGTTGGGGGGATATTTCCGAGCATTCCTAACGATAAATATCAATTTCGTTTGTAGTTGTTTGATGGGCCGCCAGCAAAAAAGGATATCAAAATCGATACAAAACGGATCACGTACGATTGTCATTTCACTTTATCAAAGGACGCCTCAAAAATTCCCCAAGGGTTGTTCACTGATGGCTCTGCGGGAAAACCTACCAAGGGGTAATTGAAATTGATACAACGAAACCAATTTCAACATTCCAAAGTGTTGGGGCTCCTCTTTAATCCAAGGACACTATCCGGCATAGTGGTGGGAGGTGGAAATTTAAATTTTTCCTGTGACCGCATGGACAAGCGAAACTAAACCAGAAGTACAAAATAGAATTCAATAATTTTGAGATATTTGTTGGGTTTTTTTTTTTTCGGTACGCCTTTAGCGGGTACAATCCATTGATCGTCGTCCCTTTTGTTCGGCAATGAAACGAGAAAAATCCAACAGTTTTGCCTGCCGCCTTAAGCGTTCGCAAAACATTCATCATCTGTGCTCAATTTATTGCTTTGCAAGCGGCGAGGATGGATTTGAGTTATGGAGGGCGGTGTGTCCTGGTGTGTGTACTCTTGCTTTGTTCCTTGCGCTATGCCAAGAAAAATATTGACTTTGAAGTTACTGCACAGGAGGGAGATGGCATGTTTGTTTACATATTGTTGGCGCAGTGGAAGTGAGTTTTGTTTGCCAAATGAAACAGGAAGGAAGTGTGTTACTGTTACTAGAGCACTGCAGTACTGTGCCGTATCGTTTCGTTGCATAGCAATGAGGGTATTCGAGGGAAGCCTGAGCCAATAAAGAGCACAGTGTGTCTTGAACTCCTGAGGAATTCATAAAATACACGGATATTTGCTGGAGGATTTCTGTTGATTTCTTTGTGATTATTTAGAGAATTTTCCCCTATACATGGTTGCAGAAGGATATGAAGCTAAAATGTTAAGTATACTTCTTTGAAACTGCCTGTGGAATGTTGACTGCTTCACTACGGAAGCGCTTTGGTGTTCTGTTGGTAGCTTAGCTTTTGGCAATCTTTCGGTATGCTGAATATTGTTTTTGGATAAATGGGGGCGGAAATTTTGGGCAATCATAGTTTTTGAATGTTTTTTTTTGAATTTTTATTGACTTGCAGCAAGGTTATGTAGCGTTTAAGTTCGCACACAGTATTTTGCAGACTTCCCTGTGGACATAGTAAGTCTGTTCAAAGTTCGATGGACTACTGATCAAGAGGTACCAACTTATACCCCCGGAAAAAAAAGCAAATTCCATCTTAATTATTTATTTATTTATTATAAGGTAATTTTATAATAAATTAGAGCTAAAGAGCTTAGCTACGGAGACTATTGGCTCTTAAAAAAAAAAGAAGTAAATTCCGTGTTAAGACCTCTCGGTGAAGTCTTACAAACTTCGAGAGTGTAACTGCCGGAAAAAGCTTCTCAATTTAGTTGCCTTACACATTTATTGCAGCTTCATTTCTTTGTATAATTAAAAATTCATACAATCGATTGACCGGAAGGTCAAGGTCTAGTCTAGGTCCTAGGACCTGCTGCGCCAAATTTTTATAACTTTAAACGAACAGTAGAAAAACTTGCCCCATGAAAGGCAACATAATTTTTATAATGCGTACTTTCTTCCTATAGAACACAAAGCCAACTACCCATCATCTAATTGACCGTACCTAATAAACTTAAGCCCCTGTGAGTGAAAGTGTGGCAAAAAACTTTAACTTGGCGTCGATCACAATATTTTGGCCGATTGGTGCGATTTTGCAAACACTCGTATAGGATTTAGTAAGTGCAAAATCAGGACCACGTCTTGCGTCAGGAATTCTTGAATTGATCTGTTAAGCAGCTTGAAGCGAACTTTGTTGTTTGTTGAGGTCACGGGACTGACTGCTTAATGGGATTTTGTCCAAGCAAAATTGTAATTTCTTTTATGGAATAACTTGACAATTGACTAACAAGACTCAATTGGACGCCCTAGACCGCATTATAGTTCCCACTCTGGTGGATTTGTTTGTTATTTTGTCAAAAATAAAGCAAGAGCTTGAGTTGCATTCAATATTTGACACGAGCGGCCAATAATCAGCGGCTTTGACCCGAACAGTACATGGTTCCAGCAGAGTGCAGTCCATGAAGTGATTTTCATCCTGATAACTCGATTATAACACGAAACGTACTAGTAAATCGGACCAACGAAATCATGCGATTTAACGCCCCTCGATCCTGATAAACCGCCTTGGAAGCCAATATTCAACGGGTTTTTGTTGAGTCATTTCTCTGGCTCTCACTGGAAAGAGTGGATCAAATTTGTATCGATAGAACGCTTTTCGTCAAAAACAGTCTCAGAGATCTGCCCTAGTGCTGAAAACAGTATGTGATCATTCTTCACGGATTCTCGATTCCAAATCAATTTAAAAATCATATTCACTCGTTACTTTTGCTTTTTAACATTTCAACACAAGAGCCACTAAGCGCGGTACAACACTTCAAAAGAATAGCTCCCTCGAAAAGGATCTTTGTTCAATTGCCAAAGCAATTCGATTGAAATTGCTAACAAAACTCAGAAAATCCCAATTAATTAAATCGGTAATTGCAGGCCCCAACGATAATGAAGCACCGTACACAGACAAATGAAGTGAAACAACATTGGGAGGTTTGTTTAAAATTCACTTCAAACTCAATTTGCTCGATAATTGCTTTTAAGTGCAGCAATCATCGATGGTGGCAATTTTGGCCCCAAACTTCCACTCGGGCCCCTTCTCCTTCCATAGACTGAATTTGTATGCAAATGACATAACGATGTTCATATTCATGTTGCGCTGATGACAGTCATTTGCTTTGTAGCAGCGCTCATGACCGGAAATATCAAACACTTTGTCACACCCCAAAAATGTACGTTATCGACATTCACACAGTATAAGCAGCACTTACGACTCACGACACATTACCTTTCGCCAGAGATTGATAAGCGCCCAAGGATGGCACAGTTCTGACCTGTTAGCGTGCACGGAATAAAGTGCATAAAAACATGCTTAACTGCAATAAACGCTGAGTGGTTGTTTGTCTTGTAAAAAAAAAAAATACTGCACACACATCTAAAGAGGTAACAGGATGCAGCAGGGAAGAAATATTATCGGGAGGTAATAAATTGCGCACCTCTGTTGCAAAGTACTTGGATTCGGTACTTTAAGCACACTCTCGTGAGAGTGGTGGCGATAACTAATGTCCTTTCCTCGGCGAAAAGCCACAATCAATAACACTATAAGCTGGAGGGATGGAAATAAACAGCAAACCACTCCTATACCATATAATTAACGATTAGGGATATCACCCCCCTCGCTCTGTCTCTCTTTAATTTGGCTAATTCTTTTGGTGTCGTGTTATTGTCCTGTTTATTCTTTCAGTGGAAAGGACATTTTCTTCCTCTCGTATAGTACATCAAATGACGATAAGCCTTTGCTGGGAAGAAAGTTTATCTGTTGACTTACGATTCGGATTGTGGTATTCGATAAGGAATTTTTATTTCTTTGTTTATTTTGCAGCGTGTGGCCGTAGTCCTTGAAGCGTCTTATTCTGTTAATTAAATGGATGCTGTTGGCAAATTGATATTTATAGGATTGTTTTTCATTTCGATGGTAATATCGCGCCGAGGAGAACCAAAGCACGCAAGGACGAAAGTGATTTTGATTTGGGAAATTGTGTTCTGCAATAAAAATATCGATTATAGTCTCGCCTTGTGGTGTAGGGAATTATTGTAAGTGGCCGATTAAAATTTGATTTATTCGCATTTGCCTTTCGGGTTCATTTCAAGGACTTGAAGATTGGCGTTGTATGGCTAATGTGGGTTTTTATTATTAACCTCGGCTATTGCTTTATGCCATGCTCGTAAAATTCCCTCAATAAAAATGGGACGGAAGGAGTGTATGTTCATATTTCTAATTTGATTCTGGAAGGATATAGCAATTAAATTTATTTTCTTCGGTTAAGTGCTAAAGCTTGGCTGCAGCTGGGACTACAAACAACACATGACCGGAGCTACCAGTAAGGAGACTCCGTTAAGGAATTTTTTCACTCGTGATGGTGGTTGTTATTTTCCGCTGGGGTTCATCATCAATGTCACACACTCATTACTAAAACATTGCCAGATGTCATTTACGATGTGACGTTCTGTTTCCTGTTTCATAAAACGATAGAGAAGCGAGCACATCAACTGTCATTTCTCATTTATGTCAATAGTATATTTTTATAAGTGTTTGCGTGACAATCGAAAACAAAACTCGTAGACATGTAAACGTACGATCATTTCTAGCGATTGCTGGCTCTACCTCAGATTTCATCTAATCCAGCTTACTTTGCGGAAACTAAAAGTTTTCATCAGGAAGGGATTCAACTGCACGTCAATTCTCTTGGCATTAACATCAGCGATTAAGGGAAAGTCAGTCAAAGCGCTTTTTGGTCAGTCAACAGGGACTCGTAAAAGTAGTTCTACCAGCAGCCAAATCGAATAGGAGGTTCTATGGTTTTGTTTTTTGTTTATCCACTGAGAAGCTATCCGCTTTGCTTTATCACCTATTTTCGCTGCAGCCTGGAATGTTTGAAATTATCTTCAGAAAAAAACATTTTTTTATCTCCGAGTTGATGGTTACTTTGTGAGTGATATGCATAACCAGTTGTAATGCAATCAGTCAGCTCTTAAGTTTGTGCTTGTGCCCACTTTGTGCACTTGTACTTTTCTTAAGAGCAGGGTCTAGAGATAACCGAGTGGATCCCCTTTCCTTCGACGAAGCGGACATACCACATATCGTATGCAGAAGAACTTTTTGATCGAAGGATGTTTGCAATCGCTTTTAACAAGGTTAATCGTTCTGAGCTCTACACTCATCCCATACAAACTGCCTTTGCAGCTAAAGAAATAGGAATTTTCGAGTTCTATGCCCCGGCCGACGTATGTCGTTGCTAGAGTAACTGCAGAGCTTGTAATAAAGGGTGTCCTATAATTTGAATTTTACGCCATTTAATAGTGTAGTGATGCCAACGGAAAAAATTATAGCAATGTGACAGCTGACAGTTCGGGGTTGGTAAAAATGGAGCGCTATACGGAAGAACAACGCATTTTCATTGTTGAGCTATATTTAAAAAAAAATGAAAGTTTGTCAGCTAATAGCCCGCAATTTTCGAACAAAATCATCTGAAGATGATGAAGCTCATTTTCATCTTAATCGTCACAATTGTCGCATTTGGGGTTCAGAAAACCCACGAGTAAATGTTGAGAAACAAATGCATCGACAACGCGTGACTGTTTGGTTTTTGGATTTGGGTTTTTGGATTTTGGACTGGAGTCATTATCGGACCATTCTTCTTTGAAAATGCGGCTGGTCAGGCAGTAAAAATGAATGGTGTTCGTTAAAATAACCCAGTTTTTAGTGCCTAAACTACAAGATATGGATGTGACCAACAAGTGGTTTAAACAAGACGGTGCCACATGCCAAACAACCAGAGAAACAATTCAATGAGTCATTTCCTAATGCATGAGTCATTTCCTAATCGTGTATAACCAAAGGTTCGGTTCGGTGATCAGAATTGGCCATCCAGATCTTCCGATTTAACTCCATTTGACATTTTTCTTTGGGTTTTTTTTTAAGTCCAAGGTCTATTCAAACAAACGACCACCAACGCCTTGAAAGAGAAAATTGGGAGTTGTATTAATGAAATTCAAACACATTTATGCGAACCGGTCGTAAAAAGAGTACGTACTTGCCAGCAAAGCCGTGGCTGGCATTTATCCAATGTGCTATTCCATACATAACCCCAATCTGTACGCTCTGTGAATCAATAAAAAATGTATAAGCTTTCTTATTAGAAATAAATATTTTCTATCAAAATTACATTTTGCGTGAATTATGGGACACCCTTTAGATGTAGACCGTTTGTATGTTAATCATAAATTTTTGACCAAGTGTCAATTGTAGTGTAGTGGACAATTTTTCTATTTGTCCGCGCTATTTTCGGCAAAGTCTTTCAATACGGTGTTGACTGTCTGTTGTGACTCTGTAGATAGGAGCGCTCATGCCTAAGCCGCCTTAAACCCCCAGTGAGGAGTTTCATACCTAAGTGGATGCCGCTTGTATAATGCTTCGTTAAATAACCCCCAGTGAGGAGTTTCATACCTAAGTGGATGCCGCTTGTATAATGCTTCGTTAAATCGACTTACTCAACAAAAGACAGGTCCTAACCCCAGAGTTCGCATCCCAAAAAATATATATTTCTAGATAGTAACACTAAAAGGTAAACACTGTCAAAGCAACAGCGCCAGCTGTCGGATTCGATTCAAACTCCCAAACACTCTCATAAGTAATAGGAACAAATTTGACCAAAATCCGTCGATTAGCTTACGAAATTTTATACAGATTCGACTCACTTAATAATGTTCTTCCAAAGACACTCTGAAGCTCCACATATCGTTCAGTTAAAGAACTACATCAAATGTATCAGGTCCTTAAATCTTCTTTCACTGTTGTTTAAACAATAAAGAGCCAGTGTAAATCTTTTACAAACTCCAAACGAAAATGTATCTATATATTCGTCCCCAAATGAAGAGGACTACGACAAAATTGTCTGCCTTTCAACATGCCCTAGCCCTTATCCTTGCTGCAACAAAATCCTTCTTAAACAAACTTTACCAGAAACGTAAATGAAGGACCACTCCCGCCAGCTAATATCGTAGCTATTTGAATGACTAGCACCTGCCCCCCCGAGGGGATAATTAATGTCTCCTCTGTGCACACGCTTTGCCTTGGAAACTGTGCGCCTTCTTATTGCAAGTTTAACCACGCGTCAGCCATTAAAGAGGAAATAATTTCCCATTCAATGATTCCGCTCCCAGTTTGTTGGAATTCCCCATAGTGCGCCATCTATAAAACGGGTTGCGGTTGGAGGTAAACTCTATACACAGACCTGAAGGTAAGCACAATTTCATACACCATACTCCAGTAATAAAAAAAAAAAGAAAAAAAAAGAAAACCCAACCAGAAGGACATTGGTATAATGACTCTCATCGACTTTCTTCCGGGTTGGCAGTGCAGCGTCCATCTCAATACCAACTGGCTTTAAACTTGCCCAAGTAGTTTGCTTTCCTTTTCTTTTTCAAGTGTGTACACACATAAAGGATGATAAAGACTTTAAACTTTGTCTCCGTTATTAAGGGACGGCAGCGCAGGGAATGCATGTGTTTACAAGGATAAAGGGCTTGTGCTGAAGTGACTTGAAGCACCACAAACTCGATGATGATGATGACGGCAACAACGACGACAGCAACGTTGGAGTTTATTTTGTAGTGCAACTTCCACTAATTAGGGCAGCAATTTATGCATGTAATACAAGTGAATAGGTCTGAGGACAAGCACCAAGGATATAAAGATTATGACAGCCAGCGGGGCCAAACTTTATATGAAAGAAGATTTCTTGGGTTTAATTTTTGTTGGATGTTTTTTTTTTTTCTTTTTTTTTGAAGAAGAATGTTGCGATCTCATTATAATTGCCAGCCACAAGCCACCACGAGGACACAACTATATGCAACTAATTTTCCTACAAATTAAGCACACACATTTGATGGGAATAAAAACGCAAAGCTCACTTTTTCCCACTTGCAGCTGCCGATGTTATCCTTAGAAGCGATTCAAGCTGGCACCCGTACGCCTGGCTGTATGTGCAAATGTACAACTTAAAGTGGACGTTTTTGAAGGATGTATTCACTTGTCCGTATGTGTGTGTAGTATTAATGCAAAAAAGAAAAGACTTCTATTCCCTCTGCTTGTCTGACGTCATTAAAATTCATACGCGGCCTAGATTCTAACAAAAATACAAAGAAAAACATAGAAAAGAGAGGAAAAAGTTTTTTTTTGTTCGCTCCTGGATATAATTTATGAAATATGCAATAGGATGTGTCCCTCTTCAACAGATTCTAACTGTGGCATGGGGTACGTGCACAGAAAGCCTTGAAATTTAATGCATGCACCGCGCAAGATGTCATAGAGAGGATAACGAAGTTCCCGTTACGAAGACACATTGGCAAAGTTTTGGGGAATATTCTTACTTTTTTGTTTTTATTTTTTTTTTTTTGTGCTGCCGTTCGTCGCTTAATGGATTTGATGAGTGAAAAGTTTTCCCTTTGTTAAAGGTATGTAGTTAGGTACCTACTGCTGGGAGGCCCTTAAGTGAAATAAAGAATGTATGTTATTCAGGAATGAAATTCTTGTCTGCTGCCGGAACGTTGGAAACTACAAATAGTTTTTGAGGATGCGCTGTCATACAATTGGCTGTCTCTAAAGTTTGTTACTTAATTACTGAGCGTTGAGAGGGAGTTCTGAAGGTAGGCGCATCTTTCGGAACAAAAGCGATGCACATTTTGGGGCTAAGAACCTTGGAAGTAGGTATTCATGCACACCCACATTTATTTGTTAACAAGCATAAGCAGTCTCTTATGTAGCTTCACTAAATGATATACGTCATAAATAACTGGCCTTTCAGGAAAAAAAATAAAAACTCACATTGTTACACAGTTTCCAGTTTCTGGGAGTAGGGGTCATAGCAATACACCTCCTCTGGTCGAACTAATTTTCGCAGAGATATTCCCTGAACACAGACAGATAAAACTTAATAAAACCCACCTTTATGGAGTGCAAGTCAAAGTGTCGTATTTTTTAATACAAAAATGCGTCATACGTATTTAAGTACATTCTGTACGCACCTACGTTAATGCTGGTTTTATTTATTCACGTGGCATCGTTTGTACTTTTAGACTTTTAGAGCGTTTCAGCTTTGGACAGGGGGCAGATTCTGTATATCAACGATCGTCTAAACGATATCGTTTTGAAATTTTGATCACTAAAATAAGTCATATTCTGTTCCAATGTTTTTGATAAACATCGGATTCGGATTTCTTTAACGTATGTTACGGTTTTCTTCAGCCGAGGAAAGGCCTACTTTATCTTCGTTTGTATAGCCTCTTTTACGATTCAGTGATTGCGGAGATGGAAAGAAAGAATAATAAGTTGAAAAAGGGACAACCACCACATACTCCGTGCAAAGTTATTGATCCGCCTGTTAAGAAGTGGATCGATTTATCACAGACCAACGTATCATTCACCCAGAAGGAATTGAAATTGAAGCGCCAGAAAAAAATGTAAAAAAAAAAATCTAGAGGCTTATCCTTACAATAAATTTTCATACAAATTTAAACCAATTATGTAGGCCTATTATTTAGTTTCTCCAAGATTTTGACAACTAAATCTATTTTCGTATGAACGATGGTTGAAGTCTTAAAAGCCCTAATTCCAATCAAAACCACGAGACCAAACAACCGACTCGATCCGCAGTCTCTGAATAGCCTTCGGGATACATATAAATTTATAGCCTTCAACTCTGGGTTATGATTAATTATTTTATCCTCGCGGAACATCGGGCAAAATGTCTCAATCAATCACAAGAGCTTAATAAAAACACGCCCAAAATTAGGATCGATGTCCGACGTCAGTAACCCTCTAGACGCCATTTGAATTTATGCATCAATTATTCACATCTGCGCCATGCTAACACCGTGTTAGGATAGATCCCAAATTGCTTTTCTTATATTTCTACATATCTCCCAAATGTTTATTTTGTAAACAGAAAATGCCGCCAGAAAAAAATACAACCAAATGTTTACATTCTTCAATGAAGTGATATCCCTTCATATCTTCCACCAAGCACAGACTTGCCTTGGCCACTCAATTCGGTTTTATTATTCACCTCATGCTCACATAATCCTCTCCGATTTGTGCTTGACATTATTCATTCGCCCGTATAGGCTGTGTAAAAATCGAGCAGATCCAATCCTAGGGATCTCCTCTCAGTGCATTCGTCAACGGCGTCATCATAGTGAAAAGTCATTTAATCCGGCCATTAAATTGTTGCCAAAATAATTAATTTCAAGTCAGTCTCCGAACTCATGAATATTAATCAAAATTGCAGCAACCAATATGGAGGATGTCATACAGAAAATGATACACCCGCCAGGCGGGGTAGAGGGAATAGGTGAAGGTACCCTTTTAATTACTCTAGAGAGGAACGCACATTTCTCAAATTATCCACAAGAACTCGTTAGCAACAGAGATTCTTCGAATTATGCATGAAACCGGAGGCAGATGTATAAGTTATGTACATCCTCCTATTACGATGTGCAGGGAGAGAAAAAAATGCAAATTAAATGTGGAATAAGAAAATATATGATATCCTTTCAGAAATGATACATTCTCCACATCTTAAATGGTCCTTGTGTTTGGAATGGAGCAAGCGAAATTGTGGAACCGTGTGTGCTGGTGGAAGCCATTAAAGTCGAGCAGTGCACGCCCCTGAATGTTTGTATTTAATTTAAGATTTGCACACATGTGAAGGATAGCGCCACTCAAGCAAATCCCTTCAGGTGAACGTGATATTTATGGAAATGCGTCAACGGGTGAATAATTATTTAGCGCATCTAATACTAGTGGGTGTTTTTTTTTTCTATTCGATATCCTTGAAGACGATGATTTAAAAAATGAAATGGGAAAACATTTGGACTTAGTACCTTATTGTTTGCTTTTCGAAATGAGGTAAACAAGTTGAGTATTCAAATTGGAAAAAGGAGCGAATCTCATTTGAAACTTTTGCACATCCTACTCTTGTCGTTTTCCTTGACATTGAGTCGAATGATGCTTTGTGTGTTTTAGTTGGAAAATTGGAAAATATTAAAAAGTTGTAAAGGCCGGGGCGATGCTCGAGCGCTCGAGGGGAAGAAAAACAATATTCCAAAAGTTGAGGGTCGGCCGGTTATGAAAGTTTCAAGGATTTGTAATTTTTTTCATCAACTGGACTATGAGCGAAACGTGTGCAAGGCATTTGGACTGGTAAGTGGTTTGAAACGCCAAGTCCTAGCATTAGTCAATTTATTTGAAATTCACACAGACATGCGTACCGACTTTTGATTTAAAAAAAAGTTCTGTATCGACAGTGGAGTTTACTGGTGAATGGTGAGGCTTGATTTTTTTAGCTTATATCCCACGAAGGGCTTCATAAATTAATTGTTAATTGGAGTGTACCTCGAAATTAATTTTGACACCGTCATCTGTCAACAGAAGATCATTGCATTGTTGGCTAGCAGCAGTAGATCTGTTTTGAAACTATCAAGATCTGAAATATTTTCAAGCCGTTTTACTACCCAATCTAGGGTTTCGAGGCCCTTACTTCTTATTTATTTGATAAATAAATGCGTATAGAACTCTCCAGCTTTAAATGAAGGTCTACAAAAAATCGAAAAAAAAAAAACAATTTGAGTTAGTTCCAACTTTTGACATGTTCGAAAAGCGGCGGCACTGACCATTTACTCAGATCAGTATGAATAAAACTTATCAGACAAAGCAAATGCTATGCAAGTTCTGAGTCTGGTACAAGGTGGGCCAAAAAAGATCACCCTATTGGAAGATGCTCTTATTTTTGCAAATGGCCGCCAATGTCAAATCTGTTTTGACATTTGTGGACTAAACAGATGTGGAATACAAGTGAACAAGCCATAGAGCGATACACTCCCCAAGAACGCGGAATAATCGTGTCTATTTTTTTGCGTAACATTTCGTCTGTAGTGCTGGCGCAGCGCGAATTCCGTCGCCGATTCCACGGCCATCCGACACCAAATGCGCAAATACTGCGCCGTTTGGCCACCAACCTTGAAGAGTCCAACTCATTTTGATCACTCTTGGGAGTAGACGAGGTAGATGGAAGTTCCTCATCATCAATTCAAAATCGAATATAGATGCACTTATGTTTACCATAAAGCTCTTTCAAATAGTCCTATATTTATTTTTTTTTTACTTTTTGTTTTGATTTTTTTCACTTTTGATAATTTTCGCGCAAAAATTTGAAAATAAATTCAAAATAAACAAACCACCGGAGACCGGACAATTGTCACTTGTCAAGTTTGACAGAAACAGCAACGCAAGGACATGCACAGCGAAGTAAATGCTATGTTCGAATTTTCGAACTTACTCTTAGCAAACTAGGTTTTTATTCATACCGATTCAAAGCATTTGCTCATGGCTTTTACTTTGGTAAAACCTTTTACTCAAAGTAAATGCTAGTTTTCATTCATACGACCCAACATGTTTGGTCACTGAATGGTATGCAGTTTTTATCTCAGGCATATCCACTTGGTTCCTGCTGCCACCTATATTCAATAAATACTCCCAAAAGGTGTATTTTTTTATGAAAAAGTTCGTAGCCCACGCTTAAATGAAACAACAAATTTTGTTCTGATTTACAAAAAATTTTAGTTGAGCTGCGGCTAACCAAGATCAAAGGGGTAACCTCCCGTGTTTTATTATCTTGTTTGTAGAGAAGCCCGACCTAAAAACAGGTCGGGCACATAATTATTGTTCTTGGTGAAAAGTGCACCACTGTGTCGTATAAAACTTTCTCAATCACTCCGAATATGACTCGAAACAACAATCAACAATCCTTTGAAAATATTTATTTTTCTTGGTGTAACTTTAATTAGTTTTCCGTGAAAAGCGGTTTTCGCATGTTCCCACCCTTGGTGGCTATAGACCTCTGGAGTAAACAACGCTGGGAGATTCAGGTTTTCGAAGTTCCTTGATTTCAGAATTGTTTTTTGTATTGAACAGAAACAAAATCCGTCTTTTACTCGGTATACAGACGCCTCGCTAGTCCTGGGGGAGGAGGCCTTTCAATTCAACTTGGCATAGAATTATAAGTCTCTTACTACCGACACGGAAATGTACACACAAAAGCGGTTTCAAGAGTCTACCGCGAAGGTCTAACTTCCTACCCGAACTGATTGTGTTAAGTATTTATTGTCAGTGAAATTTTTAAAGAACGCTTTTGAGCGGACACCCCCTTGGGGAACACATTTTCCAAACCAAGCTTTACGTTTCTGATTTTTAACGTTTACTAAGACGCGAGCAAGTATATTTTCCACAAATTATTTGAATTAATTGACTGTCAAAAAAATAACCCATTGTTTGACAGCCTGACACGTCAGCTTTTTGTTGATTAGCAAACACAACCATATCCCCTTAGGGGGATAAACATTGTCACTGCCTGCAGCTTTTGCAGCGCAATCTTTTTGACTATTTGTTTGGTTTTTTATTAAAGAAAAACTACACGATCTCATAAGACATCAAAAGCCTTCAGAAGTATATTTTCAATTTTGCTACAATCTGTTGCGGAAAAGGACGGGCGTCTCAAAACTCCAATGAGAGAGATACCAACAAAAACACACCAAAGGCATATGCTACAAACTGATTTACCAAATATTCAAACCTTATGGCATACTTGCAAATCAGTTTCGCAACTCTTCCAATAATTTTCCTCCTCCAGTTTTACTTGATCAAATCCCCATCTCGCACAAAGTAATATTTCTTTTTGCATTCCTAATAAGCATCCTCTCGACTGTGCTTTCTTGGCGAAACCAAGGCCAGACAAAGAATAGAAGTAGACAAGAAATCCTTCTCCTTACAAACTGAGGAATTCTTTGCAGAGTAAATAATATCTGGATATTTACCCATTATTCTTTCAATTGAAAGGACCTTTACCGAAAAGAGTTGTGTAGCCAATTTTTTTTTTTTTTTTTCCTGAACTTCTCCTCAAGGACAGAAAGTTAAATGAAATTCTGTTCCCTCACAAAAGACAGATACAAATTGTATTGGCAAAGTTGCTGCAAACAACATTGCCAATTTCCCGTTCGTCAATCTAGCAACGACGACACAGGGACGTCGGCACGAACACTTTTCCACACAAGGATTACGAGGAGAAAAAAAAAATTCTCCACAAAAATACAAGGAATGCATTTCATTTCCTATTCTCTTGGACATGTACAAGAATCGTATGCACAAAAATTAAACCCAAATGGAAATGGACGAATAAAAGGACAAGAAAAGAAAAAAACATCAAGGACTCGACGGTAGATTGATTTACCTACCAGGACAACTTGACATAGGTCCTCAGCGCAAGATTGAGGGCCGATGGCGATACACAATCCAGAATTCTGTTTCATCTTACTTCTGCAGTGGGTTTTCATCATTCGTAAGGATACTTTCCACTCGAAAAGTGAATAAAAGACAGAAACTAATTTAGAGCATGCTCTTGATGAATTTCTTACAAAGTCTGCTCCCGTTATTACCTTTCTGGAGGGGAGGCGACAAAAAGAATGGAATTACAAAGAATTCCAAAAAATACCTGCAGGAGGCATGATTTGCCACTCTTTTACTGCGACTACTCTCCTCTCCGTTGTTTATTATTTTTCACACAACGAGTTAGCAAAGAGCGCCAACTGCACAGCCCTAAATAGAATTAATTGCTTTTCAGTCTCCCGAAAGGATATCCTATCTGTGGGCAAACGAAAATCTGCCACCGAACTTATCATATTCGCATCCCTGGACACACGCCGTATGACGTTGGCAGAAATAATTATCTGCTCTCCGAAAATGTATGCCAACAATGGTTGGCCCCATCCTTGAGCTGATATTTATTCTTTCCACTAGGTTGCTGGTTATGTGGCCTCATCATCGTTGCATAAGTATACTGTGCCAAAAAAAATCAAGCTCATTATATCATCTCCTTCGTCGACGTCGTTCTTTTTTTTCAATTTCTTCTTAATTGAGTCTCTTGCTTGCTCTTCTGCCGCCCATCCGCTTATCCTTTCCTGTTTTTGTATGCATCCTTGCTGGGAAAATTTCTCATGTGTATATCCTAGTTTTTCGTTTAGTTCTTCACCACACACCAGCTAAGGCAAAGATAAAGTGCAGAAAATTAGGAACATTTTGCCTGAGTGTGTGTACATTGAAAGTGGAATGAGTTTACCCAAAAAGTTTTCATTAAATTTTCCTTTGGCATATGTGAATGTGGCATGATTTTGTTTGCCGCACATGGGAAAGGAATGCTTTCTTTTGAGCTTCGTCGTTCGACTGTATCTTGTGGTATAAGGTGGAGGCTTTTGCAAAAAAAAAGGATTTTCTTCTGTAAAAGGCTTTGAATGCTAAATAGATTCGCATCGTAGCCCAAATGCGATCGCATGTGATTAAGCTCCGAAGGTCGGTCGGGCGCAAACGTGTTTTGCATTTCTTTTGACTTTGTTTGTGTAACTTTCTACCTCCTACTCTGATAGCGGTCGCGGCCTTCAAAGGGTAGCGCATTTATTTTTTATATATATATTTTTATTTATTTTTTAATGTCCACCCTCCCATCCACGTTCATAGGCCATCAACGACGTTAACTACCAAACAATCGCGTCTAAACTTTATATAATTTAAAACATTTTTACGAGCACTAATAAAAATGTTTTCCCCCATCTGCACAGAGAGTACCCCATTCGGATTTAATCAGCCAATACCTCTTCCCTTTTACCACAATAACAAAAAAAAAAAATGAAAACATGCCAATTCGCTAACTTAATCCCTTGTGTCAGCTTTGAAAGTCCTTAATATCCCACGGCAGAACTTTGTATTGACGGCTTCTCGTAAAGCAATTCACAGGAACATTAAAAGTCGCTCAACTGTTCCCCGTCACATAAAAGCAAATAAAAATGTAAACCCCGTTGCGTAGGTAGGACTTCACATCCTCCCAACACAGACAATGTTAGAAAGTCGTTTGCGAGTTCAAAAACCAAACCTCCCTCAGGACGATTCCATCCCCTATGAAAATAAACATGCGAATCGCTCCCTTCCGAAAATCGCTTCGCAAATTGACATCGAATTCGATTCAATAAAAACCGATGAGTTGATTAAGAACGCAATAAGAGTGAAATTGAACACATTCCACTTGATCCACTTCCATTTTCCTGGCAAGGATTTCAGCTCAGGTACACAATGAAAAAAGTAAACAAAACCTGTGGGATGTAACTATTGGTGGTGTTGGAACATTCATACCAACAATCAGTGCGAACGTAAGAAAAAAAAACGAAAGAAGAAAAACATCTTGTTTAAGTAAGATGTCGAACAAAAGCCCGCGTATTCGCAGGAAGAACATCATTAAAAGCTGGTGAATACATCCTCCTAAGGATTAATTTTTATTTCGGTTCAATTCGTGGAGTTTTTCTCGAAAATCTCGTCGTCGACAATGGAACAGGATTCCGCGCCCATTCCATCAGTCAATGGTGCCATGCACACCATAGTTCTATTTCTTTTTTCATCTCCTGAAAATTGTAAAGTGGAAATGTTCATGGTGTATGCGTGTGTATAGGTTTGTGTTTTTTGCTTTAATAGGCGAACAATGCGAATGAAGGACTGAAAAATATGTCAAGCTGGCTTTCTTGCTGCGTATTCTTGTGGGAGCACAAGGAACCACCCCACTTCAAGGATATTAAATGTCTATTGTTCGTTGTTCCCGTTGTTTGTTCAGAGAATTATTGAAATGCCTTTCTTTCTCTTAGGTAATGAGTGTTTACTAGTGGTGGAGTGTACGATTAATCCTTCGGGCTTACAAACGACATTCATCGTCCCACCTACGGTAACCTATTTATAGGTATAGGTAGGTCACATCCACAGCGCACAGATTGTTTCTCATTATTTTGCAATTGCAATCAGTTTTTGTACCCAGCACTGATTCAGTCAGATGATCCTTATTAAGGACGTTCCTTGTCATTCCCTTTCCCTTTGTCGACACTAATTAGGATTAAATTTTTCATCCTTTCTTGCATGGATGATGGGAACTTTTTCGGGGGCCACTCAGAAAATAATTAAAAGTCTCTTTTTTTTTCTGCTATCATCATCTTGTTCTTCTTCTGCTTCTCCGACAGTGGTGTGCGGTGTGAATGAAGGATATTTTTAGACGGAGGTTGGGTGGTTTTGGTTTTATCGATTTTGGGCCCGGGGGTAATCATGAGCAAAAAAAAAATGTTCTATGCGAAGAATGTGCGGTGTTTTTATAGGGAAACTATGGAAAAGGGAAGCAATCTCTTCCTCTGGGCGTATTATGAATTTGGTTCGCTTTTTGTTCCTTTTTGCCTTTCAATTAGGTAATGCGATGCCGAGGATGGCAATAAGGTTTATTTTTAATGAAATTTAAACAGTATTACGCGCGTGATTTTTTGGTTTTTTGGTGGCTCAGGAACAAACTGGAGCAATATGGCGATACTCAAGTTTGCATTAACAAAGTGCGCAGGATGATAAATATTGTGCCAGTTAAACATTCGAAATTTATCCCTAAAAGCCGTACAGTGCTTTTGTGACTTCAGTGAACTCTAAAAAAAATTGAAGGCCGAGGTCAAGTTTTAAATCTCCTGGATCTGGTCTTTCAGCCGTCGATCTTAATATTTGCTTCTCAAAACTAACTGACATATTCGGAAATTGTCCAAATTTGTGGTTTAACAACAACCTGCAATAAAATCGGAGCATCTGACATTTATCACAAAGTATGCAATTGCTATAAAAAAATAAAATCTAGAAACTGTGATTAGGGCTCTACTGCATGAGGTAGGAAAAGGACAAAAAGAAATTTAATTTCTGTCCTACCGACCGAAATAAGACATATCCCACAATGATATTTTCAACAAGAGATGCAAAAGGCTGTTCCTACGACCTCTTCAAGTTTGCATATAGTGCCCTATTTAACCAACTATAAAATTGGTAGTTGCAAGCATTTAAAAAAAAATGTTTGATTTTCTTTATTATTATTTTACTGAACTCTGGGTATTACAAATTTGTGTTTGTAATTTACGTAGGAAAATTAGTGAGAATACTGCACTTTTCGTTTAACCAAAAGTTATTTTTAGTTGTAATTCACAAGTTACAAATTTGTGAAATTGTGACTGGTTTTGTGGGTTTACCTTACACCAAACAAAATTATTATACAAACTTTGTTTAGTACATTTGTAAAAATCAACTACCTTCATTGGTATCTGAACAAAATTTCTAAAATTAATTACCTGCGTATATTCACAAATATGTACTTTACAAAATTTGTAAATTTATTCACAATTAAACGTGACTTGTAATTCCTCGCACAAGTTTTGTTTCTTATTGAAAGTAGTCGAAGGAATGTCTTTCGTATTTAAAAATACTTGTAAGAAAACACTCGTAAGTTACAAGTCAATCTTGAACAGTTGTGATCACCAATTGCTTGAAACGAAACATTTTGATTACAAATCTGTATGTAGTTATTTCTGGCTGTATTTTTTGTTTGGTAAAATACGCCACTGGGAAATTTGATGCTGCTTTCGAAACCAAATGGGTAGTGCCTCAGAACGAACTTGTCGAAATAAATTGCCGTGATTAATGAATCTTTGCTTTAAAGCAGCTTTCCAGGGCCCTATTCCACAAAAAAAATGATCAACTTTTCACTTTGCACATATCAAATTTTTCGTCAATTTGCAAAATTTTAAGTCCCTCAGATCTATAAGATTTGATACGTGATAAGTTAAAATTGAAAGTGTAATTTGCAAAGTCATTGCAATTTTTATATCCTTTTTGCAATTTCTGTTCCACGTACGTTCTCATGTGCAAAGTGAAAAGTAGATATTGAAAAGTGTAATTTGCAAAGACTTTGCAAATAATTATGCTGTTTCGTTCCACAAATAACTCTAAACTCTATTTTTGCATAGCAAATTTTGATAAGTTTATCACAAGTATGCAAGGTAAACGATCGCTTTACAAATTCATATTGTTATTACTAGTGAAGCTTTCAAAATGTTAAGACGTGAGTTTTTGGTCGATGCTAATAAAGACACGGTTATAGCAGGAAATTATAGAGACCGAATTAATTGTTCGGTACTACAAAACTTTAATTTTAAAGAGTGCTTTCGTTTAAATCAAATTGGAAAAAAATTAGAGCACAATACACAGCGCAATCATGCTTTGTCGGCTGAAAATCAACTGCTAATGTGCTTTCATTGGCTCGGAAATAATTGCCAGTATCATGCTGTTGCAGCTATGCATGGTGTTGCAAAATCAACAGTAATATATAAAAATAATAATAATAGAAAAAATTAAAACTCCTCAAACAACAGACTCCACGGCATTTGCGAAATATTTGCAGGCAGAGGCTGGAAGTTGTAGTTCCCTCTCCAATTTCAGGCATTGAAGTTTCCTGCAGTAAACCTCAACCTCCAGGAGCTCCAGCAGACATTTCTACTCTTTATCCAAAGTTTCATTTGCAAACTTACTTAATTGTTTTGAAAACTAGCAAATAAAATATTTTTTTTCTTTGATCAAATGCAACACTGCAAGTTTTTTTTTTCAATTTCTATTTTGCGGCTCATTTTAATAACTTCTTTTTACACAAATGTATATTATATTATTATATATTATTTATTTATTTAGCAAATGTGCAAAGTGAAAAGACTTTGCACTAAAGCGCAAAGTCTTTGCAAAAATTTGCTAGTACAAAGTGAGATTTGCAAAGAATATTTAGGAACAGAAACACTTATCACTTTGCCAAAAAATTTAATTTGATAAGCGAAAAGTGAAAAGTTTTGTGGAATAGGGCCCAGCTCTGCTATATTTTTTTTCTGCTTATGCCATGTGCTTAGAACTATTTTGATCTGCTATCTCTCTATTCTATTGATTAGCTTGTTTTGTAACTTTTCTTCTCTGCTTACAAGGCATTTGGAAATTTTTCAAACTTCATCCCAAAAATATCATTATACCCTCCCATTCCAGGGTGTTAACAAACAAAAAAGACAATACTCATGCAGTGCATGACATTTTTTTCAACGGATCTTCATTCCGCTCAGCTGCACTCAAAAACTTCGAACTCTTTTTCCACCTTCGCCGTTAATAGGTATATTTTAGCCCCAACAAAAACGCAATAAAATGAATCCAAATAGCTGCCAAAATGTTTCAACTATTTTTAACATACTAACAAATTTTGTGGATGATAATTAATTTTCGTACGCGATATTAAAACAGCTTGTCCTCATTTCGACATCCCCCATTCTACGAACTAACAACAACCCATTGTCGTCCGTAATTAAATATTAATGACAATAAGGCTTTGAAAATTTTATATTACTTTACGTTCCCCGAGCGTATTTTTCATTACCATCCACTTTCCGACAGTAGGAGCGAGTCGTACTCTACGAAATTTATATGCGCGCCCATAAGAAATCCACCATAGCACAGCATTGTTGAACCTAAATGGAAATGTCTGGAGCTTGCTCCGAAATTGAGAATCTCCGAAAGGAGTTCAGAAAATTTCTATATTAAGTTCGTGTTTTTTTTTTATTCGTTTTGTTTTTAAAAACCTGTCAGAGTTACGTGATGTTATAAGGTTGTGCATAATGTAATGGAATCGGTGTGGGTTTACCTCGAGGTTTGAATTGGTTGGTTGCAGGTATAGCCGGTGGAATCCGTTCAAAATTAAATTTAAATAGATTTTAATACGTTTAATGGGGTTCTCGGCTTTACCCGCAACATGTCGGAGGAATCAGTTTCAGGGTATCTATGGTTTTTGGCAGAGTTGGCCTCACAAACTGTGAGCGGATCGATATGTTATGGGATGCAGATAGTTACAAAGCATTTTTCATGGTTTGCACAACAGAAATTGGTGTTTTATATGTGGAGAATTGTTGTTAGCGACAAGTAATTTTGATGGCTTTGAAAATACATCGTACTCATGTCTCCTTCGTATAGGTACAACTCATCCACTGTCTTCGCATATTTATACAGCGCACTTTCACCTATGAACATAAGCATGGTATCCCTTAGTGTTTAAGTCGTTTGAACTGAAAAAAAAATCGATCTGTGGATGAGTTGTCTATTTAGAGCAAAACAGAAGCCATTGGTGTTTATGAATTGATTAAATATATAGCTTTTTGTAATGACACGCTTTATCTGCTCTCTTTCCAGATACACGATGATTTAGAAAAAGAGCCCGACTATTCCGGTTCTGGGTTTGGACCAGATGATGAAGATTCATCTACTGGCGGCCATCATCATCGCACGAATACACAAACACAGTACACATCTGGGACGTCGTCGTCAAATAACAACGGTAACACTAATAACAACAACAACAACAACGACATCAGCAGTAGAATCAATTACAGTAATACAAATAGCGGCATCGGTAGTAGCAACAGCGGCAGCAGCAGTAATTCAGGCATTAACTCAATTGGTAAAGATACCATTACATCAACGACATCACACACAACACCAAATATCACATCATCAACAACATCAAAATCAGATATTCTACCGATTGATGGTGCAAATGCAGGATCATCAACAGGACACGATGCTGATTTTGATTTTGGTGGTGGTATTGTCGGTTCGGGTGATGGTCATGATACCGATGATAATGACGAAGATGACGATGATGACGATGATACCGGTGCTGGTACTGGTGGTCGTGGTAGCCATGATGATGATGATGACGATGAGGACGACGATGAAGATGGCTATGATGACAATGATGAGATTCTCGAAGATAAGACCGATCGTCATGGTTTGAGTGTGGGCGGAGGCGAAGAAGAAGGGGACGATGACGATGAATACGATCAGAATGGAATTGACAGGACTGACATATATACCGATGTGACCGATCCCAGTGGTAGCAGTGAAAAGACACGACGTCAGTGGTTTTGTTTTATTGATTATCATAGTTTTGGTTATGTTTAGGTTATTTGTTTTGTTAATTGCGATTTTATTTGGTTGCTCTTAAGTTGGATTGCATGCGATTTATATCAGTGAGATGGAGGTCGGGGTGGAAGTTGGTTGTAGTATTTTTTTCTATAGGGGGCTGTGGCCAAATTTCAAACATTTTTAACTGTCAATTTACATTTGGAACAGTTAAATGTTTGCGTTTTTATTTAAAGTATAAGAAACTCAGTACTTCAGTCAGCGGTTGTGACTGTCTTGTGCGACTTCGACAAAGATCGTTTAAAAGTCGCATGATTTGGCCAAGGCCTAGTTGCTGAGTAAAGTTGCAAACGCTGCGATTGGAATAATAATTGTTGTTTCGAAATACACCTCTGATTTGTAAATCAGACTCTTTGCAGTGATTGCTTATGTAGTTCAGTTCTGGCAATAAATTCACGCTTTCTACAAATTTAAAGTGTACAAAGGTTTGGTAAAAATGCCTTTCACCTGGGCCCCAATTACTTGGGTTTTAAACAACTAATGGTAAAACTCCAGAGCTTGCTTGAAATGAGATCGATTAGAGTTTGAGCCCTATATCCAGATATTTAGATATTAGCCAACTATGGTCATTATAAGTTCGAAAAAATATCGTCCAGGCGACTATTGCCATACGTGGTGTACCCTCTCCTTTGAAGCGCCTGTTTTCAATGTTAAATCAAAGCTAAAAGTGCCGAATTTGTTTCAAATTCTGAGGATATGTCACCTCGACGCCTTGGCATTAATTAGTTACCAAGATTATCCATCAGAACTGAAAATGTTAGGTCAGAGTTTGTCGTACATTTTGAATCAGCGCTCTGATTTTTTCCTGTCATTTTTTAACCTTTGCAAGGAACTTACAATTACAGTTCTATTCCGCAGCAGGTTCAACTTAAATAAGCGCCAGCATACCGATAACGCTTTCAAACAAAAATCGAAATGCATTTCATTTGGTTCCATCCAATCATCTAAAATGCGGGAGTAACTTCTAGCAGAGTTCAAAGCCGACTTCTGATTAAATACCTATCCAATAAAACGTTAAAAGTTAGATTAATCCATGATTGTCAAATCAATAAAATCAATAAACGATTCACACAAAACTGCAAATTACAACCACTAAATCTGTCCGCGTCAGCAGTCAACCCTATTTCAAAAGGTTTCTTCTTTCTCTATTTTGGTTATTTTTTCGCATTTAAAAAGAGCAAAAACGCCCGGAAAAGTTGAGGTCTCTCCTCGAATTCATCTGGCAACTTGAAAAAAGTAATTTCAAAAAGAATAGTTGTGAAATTCCATCGGATTTCATACTCTTGCTCGTTCTATCTATGTTTACTTTATTATAGAAAGTTATGAAAAAAGTTCCCTCAATATCTAGTTAGATGGCAGGTACCCTGCTACTATTCGTAGTAGTTCAGTTTGTGCGCTGAATTACCAACATTGCATACTTCAGAGGGAAATAGTTCGTCTTTTGCCATTTTTGGATTGTTTGTGTTTTGAAAATTAGTAAAGTTTTTGGCTCTTTTGTTAGTCTCGTTTCTTCCCATTCCCATGGGAATCCCTTAATGTATCTAATTGGGTGGAAAATTGAAAGGAGCGTATTTTATGTTGGTTTGAATTCGCTGAACATGGAATTTGTCAATTAGAAATTCGAATGAGATTTGCTGGTATATAACGACTGACTTCAGGGGGTATTCGTATTTGCTAAAAGGCGATGCAACTAAAGCAGAATTTGTGATTATTTCGCTCCTTTACGAGTGCTAGAGTCGGCAAAAAGAAAAACTATTTCATTACCGATGATAGGTATCCACGTTGGTCGTTATTTTTCAGTTAGTTTAGGTCTAAATTTTAAAATATCACATTCTCGAGCCGCATTAAAATACTCCCCTAAAGAATGAACACCTAACAACGTTTTGTGCGAAAAGGACCAAAAATACATTTTTTCATCTTGATTGCAACCGTTGCAATGGTCATTTTGAAAATCGCTGAAGCGCCTTTATGACTGTTCTTTTTTGGGACCGGCTACTAGACGTATTTGCACGTCCGTTAGTGATTTAATTCGAGTGGTCTTATGCTTCTCAAATTTGTGGATTATATCTGTTAAATATGTACTTTTGGTGAGCAACTTTAAAACCGTGCGTCCGACCAACTCTTGACCTCCATCCTGTTTATGTTTGTCCATTTTTTTCTGTATCTTAATTTTAAGTTTCATTTTATATACTATACATAATCATACAATTTTTTTTTTATTAAAAGAAATTCCATCTAATTATTTAATCTACTAACATTTAGAATAAAGTTTTAAATAAAACGTTTTCAAAACGAGTAAGTGAAGAGTGAGTTGCATGCTGATACGAAGAACGATACAGCATCCATATTTTGAATCATAATAATAATAATCAAAGAAAAACAGCCACAGATATGCCGACCGAAATATAACAACCCGTCCGTCCACATTGCGATCATCAGAACAACCACAAAGAATACCAACCGTCAAAATCTTCAAAAAAAAAAGAGAAACAAAATAAAATTGAATCGACAGAAATTATAACAAATGTTATTTAGTTTCTTGTCTGTTTGGACATTTTATAAACAAATCAACTCGGTATCTGAATCATCACAATGTGTCTTATCCTTGATGTTGCATTCATACATAATAATCATGTTCATTTCAACAGCTCAACATTTTCCTAATCCTTCGCCAATTGGCTGTAGATGTTTGTATCTAAATTCTTGTTTTCATTGTTGTTTGTGACAAATTGAACATAATACTGTTTTTTTGTTTTCTCTTAATTCAATTCGGAATGATCAATTTTGTTTTTTTTTTTTTTTTGTTTTTCTGTTTAATTACTTTTCGATTTTAACCCCTCGCAGACAGAGATCATAATATCATCTCAAATGCATAAGCCAACGCTTAAGTGCTTTGCGTTGCGCTAATGACAAATGATTGGTTTTATTTTGTGTTTTTAAATGTTCTCTTTTATCATTGAATTCATTTAGAAATGACTTTTGTTCGCGAGTCGATGTTGAGACATTGATTTTATTAATTTTTCCATGCAACATCCCTTTGAATAATCTTTAATTTTGGTTCGGTTTCGGTTGGTTTTATTAACGTTTTCTTTTCAATTACCTTCATTATAAGAAGGGGAAATAATATTAATATCCATGTATTAATAGTGTTGGTGTATAGTTGCTAATTGTTAGTGCTAATGTTAAATATTTGTAGCATGCTTTCTAGGATCGATCGGAATTTAATTTGTAAATATTTAATATTATATTAGAAGCAGCAGGAAAGTATAAAAGATCAAGTTGAATGGTAAGTAATTTTTTAAATTGTTTACCAAAGTTTGTGACATTCAGTGAGTTTTTCCAGACTTTAATGAACCGAAAGTTTTGGTTGAGGAAGTGAATTATTATATTCCTTGGGTACACCTTGAATTTTTGCTATATAATTCATATAAACTTTAGTTCTTGTTGGGTAATTTTTTCTTAGGCCTGATTGAAATGAAATAGTACTTTTATGGTAGAGGAACGGATTCGTATTATTACTAGGGTCCTTGTTGAAATTTAAAACGAATAAAAACTGTTTGAAATCCTTAGAAAATCAATTTTTGTTCTTCGAGCTCAGTGCATGATTTTTTTGTGAATATTGAGGATAAAAGCTGTGACTTCTGTCCGGTTGTTTTTGGCAAGCAGTTGTAAGTAATACACTGCGACCATAAGAGATCTATTGTGTTGAAAGCAAGCAGTTGCGGGCTAAAGTGTTAAATCTGCTCATATGTACCTCTTTAAAAGGTATATCTATTTTTCACATCACTTCCGTCAATAAATCGATGTTCATTAAAATGCAAAAGCAAGATAAGTGCTAAGAGTGCCACTCTTGCTAATTTTGCTTTTAATTTTTTTTTTAAATGAAAATAACAATTAATCTATTTTAATGATCAAATTTAAAGTATTCACGCGTGTTTGTTAAAAACTGTTAGTTAGTTATAACATGTTTATGTATCAATATGTACTTTGGAGAAAAGAAGGTAATGTGCATAAGCTCAGATCAATTATTGTTTCATCAGTTGAACCGACACGTCTCCCAAAAAATTGATTGGAAACAACCTCTCTTGTCATTCAATTCAAGGTGTTTTGGAGGGTTTCAATCCTAAAGTTCACAGTAGGTATATGGACTCCAAGGCTCCGTTTTGTTGTCACTCACACATTTTCAAATCCTTCCTGCACAAATAGGTATATGGGTTTCCCCAAGGCTCCCTTTTGCGGGTGACAGCACTTTTTCTTATTTTTATAAAATATGTCATGTCTGAAACTTTTCCAAATCCTTCCTGCACAAAACACTATAAAAGTAGGCATAGCATTTTTAACACGCGGAAATAATTAGAAAAAAAATACCAACTTCGAAAAGCCTTCTTAGATTGCAAATTTTAAACCGAAATCTTTCTGTGGAACTATTCTTTTGTTATAAAAATAAGTAAATAAATATTTACATAATCAATTTTAATGGTAAAGCTAATGCGGCGTACTAATAACAAATTTTAGTCTCGTTTTTAAATGAACGGAAGCTCACAATTGCGAAATGTGTATTGAAAATATAGCCACTGTGAACTGCAAAAATTTTAGTGTCGAAATTAAAAATGTTTATTGGTAAGGCCCAATGGCTCCTTAGGTACTCCAGATGTTGCTTAATTTGTTCAGACAGTCGATCTAGAAGAAGCTATGTACTACCGGTCTTTCGGGTACGCTTTTGTCCTTGAGAAAAAATTGTGTTAAAAACAAAATGCAATAGATTGGTGAGTAATTTCGTCAAAGGTATTACCATCATCATTAGCTGCATTTCACCCTAAACTCCAACTCGAATATGCTCCCATGATTTCATGATTTCACACTTTTCTAAGTCATCTGCTGGATCGTCTCTCGCGAACTTCTGACAAACGTCCGAGAGTAAAACTGTCAAAAAAGAGCTTTTCAATCAGCCGTTTGGACTTGGCATACAATTATAAATCCATTCCATTCGTCCCAGAAATGAAAAACTCAGCCAAATCGAATGAGACCTGTTGCGCAAATTATTTATTAAATTTTTATCTGCTTGATAGTGGAAATCGTGTAGTTCATCGTCTACCACAGCAATTGTATTGATGTGTCTATAGAAAAACTAGAACAGTGACTGCAATTACGCAAGTGGTATTTTTGTTTTTTTTTAATCCCTCGTCGAATTCCAATTTTAATTACGATTAAATACGCATTCATACCTAAAATCAAATAAATGCTCATCCTGTACATGGATACATATTTCATTCCAGTACTGCGCATATCCCATTGTCTCGTAATGAACTCAAGTTCAGCTCACTGCCGCCGAGCTTATAATGGCTGAATATGAAAAGAAAAAAAAAGAATCCCCAAACCACACTAAACGTCAGACAGAGGATACAAGTATTTCCCATACGCACCAGCTACCACAGACGATATATGCATCCTAGTTGGATAACAAAGTTCACCCTCGGGGCTATGCAAAAAAAAAAAAAATAAAAATACTATATACGAGTATTAAATAGATTTCTACTTGGAAAGAAATTATACTCCATGACACACATTTTTGTGCGGCGGCTGCAGTCATCAAAGACACTTGAGCAGACACAAAGGTCCATTTGATCCAACGTCGGCTCCAACTCTTTGGCATTTTGTTGACTCAAAAGAGCGGAGAAAAAAAAGAAGACCTATTGACGATAAAAACCAAAACTTCCGCGTTTCCCTCTATATTTACACAACGACTGGCGGCTTTCAAAGGACTTTAACCCAACTTCCGCAGTTCTCTGTGTCTCTGGTTACAACTCTCGCTAATCCCAACACACACACACACCAGAACGTTCATCTTTTTCAATTTTAATTAAGCAAGCGGGTATATGGCGATATAATCTCGAAAATCGGATTAACCCTCGCACAGAGAGAGAGAGGGAGTTGCAGTTTGTGTTCTGCTTTCTCTTCCACCCTGTCTACCAATTAGTCGAACATAGTGTCTCTCGTGTCAGATCAGCCCAGACCCAGGCGGGCCTTTGAAACTCTCTCGCGCATCGTCTCCAGTTGTGTAATACGATGGAAGAGGATATCCTAATTAGTCGGCAGTACCAAGAGGTGATTTAACGAAATGAATGAAAAAAATCACGCTCACTTTGGTATGGGTATCTTAATCCTTTTCTGGATGAGTTATAGTAAAGAAGAAAAAAATCTCACCAGGCCAGGAATGCCTTCGTGATTTTTATATTCCATAAAGAGCAAAGGCGGCAAGAGGTAATAGGAGCCATGGATGAATACCTACAAAGTCCCTCGGCTCATCATTGAGCGCGGCATTAAATGAAAAACTTTTCAGTCAACAATTTGGAGAATTTTTTGTTCATTTTTGCCAGAGTCCAAACATTAAAAATAGTCAGCCGAGAATGACAGAGGCAGCAAGGGGTAGCTACAGTGTAAAAGGCTTTAATACGATAAAGTGTAATTGAGTGCCTATTTTTATTCAGAGAAGATATATTGTTTGGTGAGTTGGATAGTTTGTAAAGCCTTTAAGCAAACTGCGCCTTAATTGAATGGGAAAAAAATGTACAAAAGGGATATTTACATCAGTTAAATTTGCTATCTCTATGGGGGAGATGAATCGCATGAGTTGAATAATATAATTAATTCGAGTGGGATTATGAAGGTGCAGTTTAATGCGCGCTCTTTTTATTCCGCAAATTGATTGTGGGGCACTTAATTAATAATTTCTTTCATGCACATTTCAATTACATCGGAAAGTTTTTTTCGGTGCAAGGGAATCATGCTGAACAGCAATTTTGTGCGTTTTTTTTTTTTTTTTGTTTCGTATATTGCGTGTGTTCTTGTTCCTGCCTGAAAGTGCGAGGCAATACCTTTCACTGTTAAAACACAACACCAGAGGACCTCCTACTGATGGCAAATTCAATCTGTAGTTGCATGAACATTCGTACAGATACACGTTTCAATAAGTCACTCATCAGGGGATGATCATAATAAAAATAGTCGTGGTAAAAAAAATGTCGATAGAACGGCGTACTTTAGTGGGATGATGTGAAGGAATTTTTGTCTTTAATTTTGAAGCCATTTTAAGAAATGTATTTGAGACCCAATTGCTGTTTCATATTAACAAGATAAAAAAGTAGTTTCTTACAAACCAATACGCGATTCTCCATCTTTCTGTAGTTCGTGCCAAAAGCAACCATGCCCAACCGCAATGACTGCACAAAACAAACGAAAATACAAAAGTTACCTTGACCAATTGTCAGTCATATCTGTGCACAAGTTTGAAGGGATTTCTGGATAAAAAAATGCTATTTACAGCAAGAGTTTTGTAAACATTTAGACATCGTTTATGTCGATTCCTAACTCGCATTAGTGATGCACTTGCTCGAAGTAGCTCCAATTCCAACCACAATTTTTGTTTGCAGAACTATTGTCATTTTCTCTTCACTAATCCATCAAAATTCGACTCCAATTTCTAAATGAATAGCTCAATCATTGTTAATCATCCCACAATGCAAACAACTCTAAATCAAGTCATTGATTGAACTACCATGTATTTAAAAATAAAACAAATAACCAAACAACACAACAATATTAGCTCAATGCATTCTTTTAAACATTTTTAAACCATTCATCGATCGGACATCATTTCCAGTGCCTATATTGAAAATTCCCTTTTACATTTGCGGTTGAATACGTAGAAGAGTGCCATGAATGGAAAATTATGGAAATACCATCCACAATAAGCTTCTGGTCTATTATTCGCAGTCGTAACCATATGCTGCATGTTTTGTGCTCACATCTGTGGTAACAATTCCAAGAATCAATTACACATAAATTCCATTAGGAAGACCTGCATGCACAGACCGCACCGCCGCTTCCCAACAGGGTTTCTATAGAGTTCAGGTGTGATATTCATCTATTGGCTTCATGATGCCATTCAGCAATCCTTGTGTTTTGTATTTTGTAATTCAATTGCTAACACTATTTTCCTTAGCCATTGCCCTACATGAATTTTGCAGTCACCATCATTTGCAGCGCAGGTGGTTGTGTCTGTGTATTTGTATAGCTTGTGGTGACATTTAAATATTGACTTTATGAAATGGGGTGAACGTAATTGAGTGGAATAGAACAACAGAATGGGACTACTACTCGAAATATTCAAGCCGCTCTTCCACTAGAAATAGCATTTGACAAGTTGTTGTTGAGTAATGCTTCAATAAGATAGAAGCGGTTGTTGTCTTAGAAAAGTTTTTTTTTTAAATGGTGGTAAATATTTTTTTTGGTTGGAATTATAAGTATTTTGAACTTTATTGCTAGTTCATCTTAAGATTGTTTGAAGTGATTGTTTAAACCATCTGGTTAAATCGAGACTTCCTCGTTCATTGTAAGTGCGTCTTAAGTTTGGAACTACAGAACTGCGGGACCCCTTTTTCGAGTTCCTCTATCGGCACAATAACAGATTTGGACAAAGTTCAGTATATCAGATCACCACAACTGGCAATGCGTTTTTGTTGCTCCAACCAAGAAGACTAATTTTCACTTTCTCAACTTGTTATTCTTGTTGTGTAAACTGAAAGTATAGCTAGACGATCAGCAAAATTTGTAAATGAGCAAATCCCGTGCGATTTAATCGTGCACTTTTTTTGTCATTGCATGTTTTTAGGATGCAAAACATGCAACATATTTTCCTCTTTCCACTGGGAAACAATGCTTGTTCCGCCATATTTTGTGCAAACTTCAAAGGAACTAGTTTCTTTGAAAGCAAAAAATGTTTTCGGCCCTTTCCAATTGAGTCCAACGTCACTCGCTGGGATACGTCTTCTCTTTACGAAGTCGATAAGAACTTTGTCCGTTGCCGTTGTAATTGAAACAGCCGCAGAATATTCAAATCCATTTATTGTTTTTTTGTTCCCCTTTTTTTAATTAAATTCTCCTGTTAACTGTGCAGAGTCTTATGAATATTTCAGATAAATTCACGTTCAGTTCATTTGCATTTTATAATTAAAATTGGAAAAAAATCGATGAGTGGATTGAACTCAAATAAAAACAAAACAACTGCTGAAGAGGCATCCGGAAAAGTGGATTATCCACTGCGTATACGTAACCTTTTTTTGATGTTGTCATTCGCCTTCCACTTGAGAAAACCATGAATATATTTTTATTTTTTAAGCCTTTTGCGAGAAAATATTCACAGATCAATTATTTTTTTTTTTTTTGATACCTAACAAAGGGATTATTTTTGATAGCTGATTCTATCAAATTCATTTCAAGGGGGGTTTGTTCGAAAATTGTACCAAAGTAATGAGAATCTCAATTGAAGTTGGAGTGTAACGTGGGTTGCTATTGTGACAACCAAATGTGATTGATTACATTCAGTCTGAGCCCATTTGCATAATGGTTTCTTTTAATTGGCATGGTCCCTTTTTAAATATAATTGGAGGAACATTTTTCAATCGAAAAATTGTTGTTGTTTGGGGGGGGGGGGGGGCTTAATTGTATAGAAAAGGATCAGTAAGCTTTGTCAGTAAGTGGGACGCATTTAAAAGTAATTAAGGCACTTGGCGTGAGTATAGTCTGTGATTTTGAAGGTGGCGGGAGATTTTGAGTATCCTCCCCCGCAACCTGTGTAATATATTGCCGGGACATTTTTAAATGACTGTTTGGGCCTCTTTAAAGGAATACTGTTTTTAAGTGTACATCGAGCTGCAAGAAGAAGTGCGTTCTCTACAATTGGCGTACCAGTTGTCAAATGTCGGTGGAAAATTATTGCATGCAACAAAAACATACCTTCCACACAAACTTGTTGTAAATGTTATCTGCTCTCAAAATATATTCGTTACGTCCTGAATTACTGCATTTGAGCGGCCTTTTTGATTACACTTGTGGAGTAATAAAATATCAGCGTGCATGCGCTTCATATTGTAAAATCACATTCATCACTAATTTTGTAGATAGAGCAAAGGACGACGTGGAGTTAATCCTTTAAGTCGTTGTTTTCGAAATAGAAACGGCTCCTTAAACTTCTTAATTCTAGAAGATTTTCGGGTACATCTATCGAGGTTCTGTCTAATACCCACTGCAAGAACTCCTCTCCAAATTCATTGCAGCTTGACCTCGACAATGCTTTTAGTTCGTATCCGAGTTGGTAGTTATTGCGCAAGTTCCAGCAGTAGTTTAATAAACCTTACCCCTCTCTCTCAGACAAAATGAATAAACGAATAAACGTCTTTCCATGTCATTCCCCAAGAGTGATCTGACAAATGATGTGACTCACACGGTGCAGTATTCTGCCGTCAAGCCCTCATCATGCCATATCCGAGCACATATTTATTTGTGAGCCTTTTCCATCCAAATCTTAAGCTATTCCCAACCCCAACTCACTTGCTGTTGACATACACGCGATTTTCGCACAACAAATGGGCCATTTCGGGGTATGTGCTTAAAATGTCCAATTATCATAACTCCTCTCCTTATGTTTGCAGTTCTTATTTATTACCAGGCAGTTCCCTTCTCCCCGAAAAGCCGCAACACAATTACTCCGGCAAACGCATTCCCCCCAGGGCGCGGGAGTAAGCTAAATTAACACCACATATGCGGGTTGTACCCGGCATCGTATCATGCGGCGACTCCTTAATTCTTATGCCAAACAACCATGTAAAGGCTGCTTTGCCCCGGTTTAATAATTCTACAACCTCTCTCACTCCCAGAGGAACAGTTTTCTTGTGACACACAGACAGCACCGTCTCCGCTATATGCCGTCATAATCATTATCCTTTTTCGTAATAACCCTAAAGTACAGCACACCAGCAGCATATATCCGGACTGTATCACCATCACCATTATCATTTCGAGTTAGGTGTGAACACTTCATTCAACGTTCGCCCGTCGAAAATCTAATTTATTCGGGACAAAGCACTCGGTGAAAACAGGCCACTTAGCCGCATACACATTCAAAATATCACCGACACGCTCGGAGATCCCTCTGGCAATATATGCAAAAGTATTAAATTTTTAGCTCTAGAGTTGCGGGGGTGCGGGAAACGAGATTGGGTTTGAAGTCTCTCTCTCTCTCTCTCTGTTTAGTTGTCGGGATTAAAATGGTTGTTCGTGCCATCGACGCTGGTTAAACAAAATTAATGAAGTAGAAACCCTTCAAAGGAATTCGTCTCTCAGTAAAGTCCAGTGACCTTGCAAAGGGATCACCGCGTCGTAATCTTTCTGTCTATTCTTCTCGACTGGTTGTCGCAAATTTATCTAGAATTCCAGCAGTGTCCTTGGCAGGGTTATTCGTCTGTTGTGTTGTCAATAAAATCGATATTCAATTTTATTCGTCGTTAAATTGTTAAGGCCACGGATTTTATAATTCAGCACGCCTTCTTGAGACTTCTCAACCTCCTTCTCGTTAAAGCGGATTTGGGGCACAATCCGTTTTATCGTTTTCGAGCGAAAACATGTTTTCTTTATGTTATTTCTCTGACGAGGAGTTTGAATATATAATTACTCATTCTTTCGGGATATAAATTCTTCGCAGAAAATACAAAATTTATTATGAATGAAAGGAATGCTGGGGGCAAAAAAAAGGCTACCGCTCCAACACACCACTCACGACCTAATTATAATCCTTGTCGGGGATTGTTATTTTATTTTATTTTTAAAACAAATTTATAGTTGGCTTGCCATTCTGCTACGGTGGAGAATTTTATTTAAAGAAAATCAACAAAAACAGAAAGCATTTCCTTTGCGAGTTAAATTTGCATTCTTTGTTTTTAAAGGATCCTTGGCAAGAGGATACGGAATTTTATTTGCCTGTACTTTTTTTTTGTTTGAGTACCGGAACTGCCACTACACAACAGGAGAGAAACAACTGTGCTACAAATAATTGCTTTGCAAATTAAGTTTGCCATTGGGAGGAGTTTTCTTTTTTGTTCGATGAAAAGTCATTGATCGTTTAATGTGACGGTATAATCAATTTGCACTTGACACAAATTCAACGAAGAGCGTCTGTTAGTTTGTCTTTTGTTCGACATCGGATTTGTGCTCGTTTTCTTTTTCCACAGAACTGGAGCATCCTTTGAAAGAGATAAAAAAAGGCCATAAATGTATACAGTGTCTTTGTGGGTGGCTCTGCCTGTGTGTGTTTATCGTCCTCGACTTAGAAAGAAACTGATATCAATGAGTGGGCTCAAGGAGCTGTGGTGTGCTTCTCTTCCTTGCGATTTGCTGTGCGTTTAATGGGTCATGGTTTAGCGGTTTGGTGTCTGTTGCTGGTGGAAGTGGTGTACTGTTGCGGGGGTTGTTGTCTGTCATTTAAATAAAAATCGTCTGAAACGGAGGCTATATGCCTCTGAAGCACTTTCTGTGCATAGAATGATGTCTTCATGGATATGTCAGTTTAACTGTCATTTTTCGACAAAGGTAAATGGAAATATTTATAGCTGATGCTTACACTTGTCGCAAATAGAGAGAATTCATAAAACCACTCCCAGGAAGGTACAGGCTGTAGAGAATTTATGGGAAGGCAGGGTTGTGCTTCGATTCCCTTCGGATGTACAAGGTGTTCAATGTATTTGAATGGGATTGGTTGGATTATTTTTGGGGCTTGGGACATTTTATCTGTGGTCGAATTACCGCGTCCGTGAGCGAGCAATTTTGTGGATTTTAAATAAAAAACAATAACAAATGCCCGATTATTGATGCAGTAATTCAACCCCTGATCTGCCAGACGAGGCTACTCGAAAAACCTTATCCCACTAACATTTTTAACTTTCTACATTACCTAGTAAGAGAAAGATATTGTATTCGTACAAAATTTCGAACTCGAGATGTGAATCAATTCTGACATTACGATGATAGACCAACTCAAAAAAGTGGGTGGCAAAATTCTGTCCGTCTGTCTGTCTGTATGTCCCGAGGCCTATAGCCTTAACGTCTTCTCGGATTTCCTTCAAACTTCGGATTTGGAGTTTGGGGGCTTACAGTTCGGGGCCGTTTTTTTTTTTGCACGGTAACCTTAATATTAATGGTACTTCCCATACAAAATGTTCATACCAGTCTGATTTGTTTGAAAACGGCTCTAACGATTTCAACCAAAATTGATATTTAAGCTTAAGTAGGTGAGATTACCACGACTGCATACTCAGTTTCCCGCTAAAAAATCGAATAATGGTACTTTTAAAATTTGGACATATCTTGAAAACGGTCCATACGATTGTAACAATTCTAAGGTAATATGGTCATTTCCAACTTAATAGCAAACTCAATTTTTCAATGTTTTATCGTAAAATGGATTTTTGGAAAAAGTAATTTTTTTTCAATTTGGTTTTCTTTAGTTTACTTGAAAACGGCAACATCGATTTCGACCAAAATACAAACTTAGAGTAAAATTGATGTTTTCAAAATGATTCCGTCCTTAATTTTCAATTCGATTCACCAAAAACGCTAATTTTAAAAACTGCTCATATCTCGAAAACCCCATTTTCGATTTAAAAAAAAAAAAACTTTTAAAACCTAGTAATGCTTACATCCCGAACAATAAATTGTACTCGGTTTCCAGCTAAATAGATAAGCAATAGTATTTTTCAAACTAAACATTGCAATATTTGGTACTTATTTGTCTGCCAAATTTTACAAAAACCGTTCTTACGTATTTAATCAAAATGCTTATTAGAGGTAATAAAAGCTTTCTAAATAAGATCCCGTACTAAGTTTTTCATCAAAAAATTCAAATAAATCAGATAAATAATTATTTCTCAAAATTACTTCACAAATCCCGATTTGTATTCACATTTTTGTAATAATCTCAATTTTCCACTTCTAATAAAAATGCAATAACAGCTAAGCAAAACGTATTTTTAACAAATATAACCAACATCTTTTTTTTAACTATATTGAGTATGCACCTTAAAATAATAGCAACCGCAATCAGAAACTCCCACTTCATTTTCACACCACACCCGGCAATTTGGATATTTTATAACTGATAATGCAAATTCAAAAACAAATCTCCGAATTCTTACATCTATGGAAAGATATATATCTATCACGAACCCTGCTTCCAATCATAGCAGCGTTAGTAATCAAAATAAAAACATGACAGACAGAGACAGAGTCCTCGTACTCAAAAATCTTGTAAAGTGTAAGAGCTTGTAAAATACAACAGTGGCACTAATAACTCTCTAACCAGAACTTGCGACAATTCTCTTATACTGAGAGCTTCAACTTTTAAAAACCAACTTTTGTATTTGATATGTACAGCCATATCAGATGAACTACCTAAAATTGAATTTTATTTAACACTATTCCTTTTCATATATTCTATCTACGCAATGTTTATTTTATCTAGCATTGTTTTTCAGTTTTTTACCTACATATACCTACCTAATATAATAACAACCAAGCAAATTTTGGATCATCGAGAAAGTTTCGTTCGACCCAGTCGTGCACTTTATTTTTGTTAAAAAAGGATTAGCCCATAAAATGATGATGATAAATCTGAATGATGTCTTTCAATTTCTTGTATATGTTTTTTTTTTTTTTGTTACTGATTGGCAGGTTTTGTTATCATTTGTCAAAGACTCTATTCGATGCGCTCTCAAAGTCTTTACTTTAGCACAAAGTTGCTACCTCTAGAGGTCTTTTGTTTTGGCAAAAGTCGTCTGAAAAATAACAAAATTAGGTCTCAGGTCAAATCTTCTCGCTAAATTGTTCAACCAGGTCTTCAATGATTAAATTCTTGAATCCCCTATTTCGTTCCTTGTTTTCTTGTTTGTGTCCTTTGCTAAATGTTCATAACTATATCTTAATGCCCTCAAATAAGCTTACTTCACAAAACCAGCTTACTAAGCTTTGAACTAAATGAATTAAATGAAGAGTCCAGGGGGCAGATTCCGTATATCAACGATCGTCTAAACGATATCGTTTTTGAAACTTTGATCACCAAAATAAGTCATATACTGCTCGAATTTTTTTGATAAACGTCAGCTTTCATTATACTTTTGTAAAATGAACTGGAACTTGTAATTTAAGCACTTGGTTGCTAATTTTGGAGGTCTATCGTCTGAAAAGTTACGGAATGAATGCCCAGTTGAGTAAATAAATTTTGTACAGTGCACGACGGATATAAGGAACCTCTTACATCCAAAAAAAAATTATTTCTTATATACGAGTTTTTCTTATATGATTGTCTTACTGTCGTGGGCTGTACTAAACGTAGGCACAGTGGCTTAGTGGTTATGGTTCCATCGTTTTACGCGGCAAAGGCTTTCAATATATTTTCTTTCTTTTTTGTATGATATCCCGAAGCCCAAATTGTTCCTTTAAAGTATAATTTAAAAATATTTGTAGACGAGTTGTCCTGTCAGGTGTATTAACTATATGGTTTTGAAGTGACTATGATGAAAGGCGATACGTCTGTCTGAATTTGTGTCATAGGCACTACACATTCCCCGTCAAAGAATGCTTCCTATACATTTTTGTCGACATTTTTGAACAAGATTTAAATAAGTGCCTTAAGTATCTCTCCACAAACAACTATTTTCAAGCTTAATTCGTACTTGAATAAGCTCCAATACCCTGCTCGACTTGGTTTTTAGGTTCAGTGTTTTATTTTTCCTAAGTTCTTGGGTAACTTGAAGCTGCCATTTCCGACCATTGATCTTTACCCAGATAGCAAGTGAATCTTCGAAAGGCAAGTCAAGAAATAATTTATCGCCAACAACCATTTCTGCTGAGTTTGCAAAATTGATGACCATATTACAGGATCAGGATTAAATGTTGGCAACTAAAAATTGTTAAGTGAGTATCCTCACAGAAAATTCACAAAAAATAAAAATAGAACACAAACCGTCACGAGTGTCTCGAAATACTTTCTCTTGTCCTGTTAGAACTCTTTTAAAAAATACATTTCTACCCACTCGAGAAAAACTTTTCCAATAACAAGCAAAGTCCATTTCCGTTTCTAAAATGGTTTTCCACTTCAACAATCATCAACAATATGATGTTCAACTTTTATTTATAATTGCCTTGTTTATATGTTCTTGAAAATGAAATTGAATAAATGAAATTCCTTAACCTTGAAAATCCTCACACGAATTAAAGCGAATATTAAAAAAATCCCCCGCCCATTTTAAAATCAATTAAAATCGTGCCCTGATAATGTCAATGCATAGTTTATTTGTCCGGGTCAATGGGTTTAAGCTTCCCACGGTTAAGTTCCGTTAAAGTTCTGAACATTTTGGGAAACTTCCCCAAAATGTAGCCAACTACAAAGGGAAATAGGTGCAAACTTGCTTATCGCATTTCGACCAGAATTCTCGGACAAAACCTCAGTGGAGTTCAAAGATGAAATCCTACAAATATACGGGAGGGTTATGTTCCAAGGAATTAAGAGGGAACCTGCCATTGGCATCATTCGACTACGACTACGAGTATATCCCTTTAAGCACATTCGAACCAATGAACCAGCAGAACGCTTCGAAAACTCTGACAGGATAATGCACTTTTGTCCGATGCACAAAAGGTAATCCGCTTGAATAGACAAAGTATTCATGTTGCTTATGAGCAGCAGAAGCCAGCAGCAGTTGTCCTCAGGAGAAAGGCAAGCTGCAAGTGGAATGTGTCCTTGAGTGTATGCCCATGCATCGTTGACAACAACAAACAATCGGAGTAGCCCTGTCGTACTCGTATTTGTTGACGATACAGATAGATGTTGTTTGCCTCTCTGGGCATTGGTTAAATGAGATTTCATTTCACTGGGCAGAATTTGAAAGCAGTGCCAGTATTGTGCTAATAACGCCACTGCCTTTGGGCGGGCCAAAACAATAGAATGCCCCCCCAAAAACCCGCTTAGGAGTACCTACATCCGACATATTCATAAATTCCATTATTTGTCGAAGTTATTTCGTCGCAAAGTAAACGAGATTTTAGTTTCTCGTGAAACTAGCGAAGTCGAACACCCCAACCCATCAATCAGTTTTCGATGTCCCATTTGAACGCGCCTTTTCGGGGATGGGTTTCACGAGACGTCAAGCTAAAGGACGCACCCGGTTCCCCCTCTCAAAGCTCGATATTTTCCAGGCTTGTCAATACCGCTTTTAGACATATCGTGTAAAAGTTTATCTTTCGGTAGAAATCGAAAATTCGTCTACCCCCATTCTGGATTTCTTGTCCTTGTTGAAGGTTGTGAAAGTTAAATCACACACTTCATAGGTCGAGCACGCACTAGCTTTTCGAAAAAATGAATTTTTACGCCGCCCAAGGAGGTATAAAATTATACAAACCACGCACCAAAATAAAACCAAAATAAAGGACATTCGCACAAGTACGAGTAGATGAAAACGGAGCCACAGCCACACAAATCCACTCAATTGGAAATTGGGATTTAATCATATAATCGATGGTTCGTTCACTTTGGGTCGGATTAACAAACTAAACTCAATAACCAGTTATCTTTTTGCCGGTTTTGGGGGAATCTAATATTTTGTTGCGTAAAAGATTACGAAATCGTGCAGTGACCTTTCGGTGTAGTCAACCAGCTTTGGTAATCTATGACAGAATTGCAATCGTGTTCATCTATTTTAATTTCCTGTCAAAGATACATACAGAGACCACATGGCGGATACGAGAAACAACATTTTTTGCAATTTTCACAGAAATAAGAGAATACATTGCGTATTTGTGCGAATGGGATTGTGGTTGCGGTTTGCGGATCCTTAATTGTCTTTTGTCTGAAATATATATTTCTGTTGGAATGGTGCGCTTTCGGTTGATATAACTGAGTCAAATCCACGGCCGAACAAAAATACGGCACATCAGTATTAGCAAAGTTCGGGTAGGGTTTCGTGGTTCTGCTTGTCAGGAAATGAAAATGCTGGTCGAAGGATAATGCTGCGCAGTGGGCGAAAACATAAAAATCGAACACTGAAATGTGTTTGCTCGAATATTGAATCTAGAACTTGTAACTTGGAGCTATTTGCCAAGTTTGCACTGCATTGGTTTTGCGTTCTTTATTCAGTACGTTTTGTGCAAAACATCTTGAAAGTCCAGCAACGCCTTTAGTACCGATTTTGACTTGCCTTTGCAAGCAAACATTTTACAGACTCTCAAAACATTGCGTTAAATGGGTTATTGCACTTTTCGCTTAAGAAATGTATTCCAATAAAATAGCTTAAAGTCTTTCGAATTTAGTTTCTTACTTGAATAGTAAAAAAAAATTGGTTTTCGTCTAAAACGCCCACAAAAGGTAGGCGTGGCGATTACCAACATACCTCGGAGATCTAAGAAACATTATTAAAGCAAGGTTCAACAAAATCTGTCCAGCAGTTTTCACATCAGCCAGCAACAGATATAAAAGACAAAACCCCCTACAGTCTTATTACACGAATAACTGTACAGATAAAGTTCCTCAACCCTTCCGAATGTGTCAAATTGATAGAGAAAATTACTGTGATTTTCTTCACCCTCCTAGACTCACCGAAACTTCTTCGAAACTTGCTCGAACTCGAAGCTACCGCCCCGACTGGCCTCTTTCCACGGCTTTGTCGTAACTATTGTCGTAAATTTTAAGTGCCTTGTCTGCAAGTTTCAGAGGGAAGGGGAGAATATTTTATAGCTGCGGTGTATGAAGTAACAGAACATTTAGCAATAATTAGTCTCTAGCCGTGGTAAAAACGCTCATAAACCGAAATTGCGTACATACTCAGAAGTGAAAGAAAATCCCCGATAACAATCATTCGTTCTTCACCTACTTCGCCGAGTGTCAAACAATAGAAATTAAATTACACCGCCATCCCCTTCTTTTTTGGAAACTATTCCTGCACATCCGAGTGTCTCTTCATAAGAGGCAAGACATCTGAAAACCCAGTTAGGTCTCATCTTTATGGCTTCATAATTTCCTCGGGATGACCCTTTTGTTTTCATTTCTCGAAACGAGATAACAAAAGCCGAAATGGGCCAACTATACTAATGAAATTGTCGTGTTTACGCTGCAGTAACACAAACAACTTACAATGCTGTCTTCCGTCACAGCGAGGAGCGACTAAGCCAAACCGCTTACTTAAATGGCTTCATCCTTGATGAAATTGCCGCAAGCGATTAACATACGGAAGCCAAGGATGGTGGTTGAAAATGACGCCACCCTCCCTCCGTCCCGTTAAGAAAATTCGAGGACATCCCCCTACACAGGCTATCGCCAGCAAAGCAACTAGGTATATGCAGAAAGGGTCAAGTCCGTAGGAAAAAAATTTCAGCAGCCAACCAACTCAACTAAATGACTTGGAAATATTTTAATAAGGATTTCGAGAACGTTTCGACTTTGGAGTGAAGTAAAATCGATTGAGGTGTACCCGTATTCCGTTGTCGTCGTTGTCGTCGGTTGTAAATTCAATTGAGTATCCTTGAGAGGAAGAGAGTTGCAAGAATATTTTTGCATTTCATTTAGAAATAGCCACAGTACGCCACAAGGTGTTCGTCAATTTATTGATGAGATTCTCTTTCAATTTCGAAATTGAGCGCGGACAAGCCGGAATCGACTCTTGGGAAATTTCAATTTTCCAATTGAGAACATTCTATACATTCGAGTCCTTTCAACTTAATATGGCGGAAATTGTTTCTTAAGACAAATTGATTTGTACGACGAGTTTAATTTCTTCAAATTCCCTTCGATCCGTGGGAAGTATCTGTTGGATGTAGCATGATTAAGTCATATAACGTAGAAGTAGTAACCGCATGCATCTCCTCATTTGTATAGGCTTGGAATTACTTATAGGTATTGGATTTCGAATTAATCACCATCCTTCATCTTATACTAACACGTCATCATGTAAAAGAAGAATCCATCTCATCTTTCGAGCGAAGTTTTGACGAAATTTAATGAAATTATTTATTTTTCATTTCTGTACAGTTGGAGAGAACACCAATCAAGGTAACGAATTGGACACAACAAACATCAATAATCTCCCAACAGATACTAAAGTTGAGCACACAACTGGTAACGAAGTGTTAATAATGAACACGAACGAGGATGACAGAACGACGAGCTTTTTCGCTCAACCCGGAATTTTGGCTGGTGGGTGTCCTTAAATAATGTTTTCACTATTTGCAGGTCAGATATATGATACAGTTTCGTAAGAGAATGTCTTCAGTTCGGAAATTGAGCAGTTTCTCATACTTCCCTTAAATTTAAGATCCCAGCAACCTCATAGTTGTTTTTACTGCCATCTGGCAGTCAATGTGGCAACTATTTATCTCTCAGTACTATCAACTTCGTACGATTAGGTATTAATAAATCCTTTTCTCTTTTTGCAGCTGTTATTGGTGGCGCTGTCGTCGGTTTATTGTGCGCCATCCTAGTGGTAATGTTCATCGTTTATCGAATGAGGAAAAAGGACGAGGGTTCCTATGCCCTCGACGAACCAAAACGATCACCTGCCGTCAACTCTTACGCGAAAAATGGGAACAATCGAGAGTTCTATGCCTGAGAGATTCCTAACCATTAAAGTTTTTAACAAATTAAGAAAAGAAAACAATTAATAATAAATAAAGAAAACAAACAACACAAATGGGGGAGAAATCATAGAGCAAATGATAAAGTTTTGTAAACCCTATTCAACGTGCGTGTAAAGAAAACCTGCAGAAATATGTCTACAAATGGAAGAGAAGAAACGAAAATCAATTTGGCAAATTCGCCTTTCGATAGGCGGGAATATAAATATTTATAAAAACATAAAGAAAACCAAACAAGTCATTTGCATAGGAAGTCATCTTTTTGATCAACAAAAAAATATAACTGTCAACAAAAATATGTGTGTAAGTGAAGAATAACAATAACAAAACAAAACAATTAAATTAGGCAACAAAAAAATGTATTAAGTAAACACAATATACTTGGAAGAACAAACAAACTTAACCCTATATGTGTATGGATGGACAACAACAAAAAATACATTCTTTTCGTTTTCATTAAATCACTAAAATTAATTAAGAAACGACACACAGCTGAACGAATTTCTCCCCTTTTTGCAGAACCAAACCCAATAAAATCAAAGCATTTATCGTTAGAAGATTTATTTGTTTGTCTCTCTACAATTAATCAAGAATATCTGTTCTCCTTCTTGTTAAGTTTAGCCGTTAACTGCATACTCATAGTTTAAATTTTTATAACACATTTCCTCAAAACAAACACAGCAGAAAACATTCATCATTTCTTAATTAGTTTTTCTCCCCTTTCGTTAGGAAAAAAAAAACAAATTGCAAACAAAAAGAAACACAAACTGAGCAGTTAAATTAGGCAACTAAAAGTTTAAGAATAAAATTTATATATAATAATTAAATATAATTGGAAGAAACAGAAAACAACAAAAAAAAAACTATAAAAGAAAATATGAGACAAAATTAGATTTAAATAAGTTACAAAAATGCAAAAGAAAGTAAAAAAAATCACTTTGTTTAGTCGTAAATTAAATGTAATAATAAAAATGCAAGTGTCGTATCCTTTTGAACTTTGGTAAAGGATACAACCACTTCATAGAAAATAACTATAATAAAAATATTTATAAAAGGAATTCGATAAACACAACAAAAGAAGAAAAAAAAAATCAAATCAAAGAACAACAACTTTACGTATCTCTTTTTTATATTTATCTATAAAAACAGTTAGTTTTGTTGAAAAGAAGAGAATGAACTAATTATGCATATACACAGGTTGATATAATGAAGGAAACAGAACTATTTTTAGTTTCTAGTTAATTAATATTATTATTGATAATTAATTGTAATATTTTTTTGTTTTTCGTATTTTTCGTTGTGCTATACTATTTTTAGTAAGTTGCAGCTTGTCTAATTTCTGTGTTTCTTCTCAATTAATCACCGAAAAATAAGTAACAAAAGCTAATGTACTAAGTTTTCCATTATTAATTATTATATTTACATACATAATATTATTTTTTATTATTGTTTGTATTTTTTACAGTTTTTATATAAATATAAAAGAAATATACTTGAAAAAGAGAAGGAAATATTACAAGAATATCAATTTATATATATTTTTTTAATTATATCATTTAAATCAAGCAGAATTGCGGAAAAGAAGAATTATGTACTAAAACAAACACGATACAAACAGAAATTTATACAAAACTATTATGTTACAAAATATATTTTCGTTTCTTTTTCTAATCATGCTTTGTATTTAAATATAAAATGTAATAAAATGAAACTGAAAAGGAGAAACCACACAAGAATGAAGAAGTAAAGTAATAAAAATGAAACTCTTTAGGAATTAAGTAAAAACAATAATCGAGTGTTTTATTTCATAAAATCTAAGATGCCAAGGTGGTTCTTAAAGTTTGGCAAACAACATTTGCCTGTTCACGGATGCGGCGAGAATGGTTGAGATTTAAAATTCTTTTCTTCTTATCAAATCAAATCAAGGGAAGTTCGTCGTTCTTTCTCAATATATATTCGTATTGGTATTTTGTACAGTTTAAGGCGGCATAATGAGAACCTCGTAGCCTAAAATGTTTTTACGATGTACGAAATTGAAAGCTATTTGCTTCACAGGCAATGCCTTTGGCACGATTGCTTTGTTTATCAACGTAAGGTACATTTATAGGTTCGGTTCCGATACCGATTACCGGTACGGGCAATACCTACACTTTTAGAATACGAATTATAGACTTCCAGGCACCATTCAAACATTTACACCCCCTCTTTATTCACATAGAACCCGCCCATAACAAAAAGAATAAACATTACAGATTCGCCTTCATAAATGGCTTCAAGTATTCCTGGAACGACTTTTGAACCGGGATCTTATTCATAGGACTGCGCTGAGCCTCCTCGAAAATTCTCTCGTAAGCATTTCCATCATAAGATCCCAAGGCAGAATTCAGCTCACGATCATGATAGTCGAACCCGTCCACAATTGCCACAGCATTTGGGCGTATCTTGGTTAAGGACCTTTCCAATTGGGACTGCAACGCAGTAAGGTCAGCATCCTTCAGCGGTACGAACTGTTTGAAATACAGCTTTGTGAGTTTGACTGAGTGATATTCTGTAAACTTACCCGCAGTATAGCGCCAATATTCTGCAAGCAACTATCAACCAAATAGAGTTCTGTTAGATCTCCTAGTACCGAGTTTAGTTTCTCTGAAATTTGAGTATTACGTCCTCCGATTTGCTTTAAGGCTGCTGCTGCTAAAAAGGCCCTCCCATGGAGCTAGAAAATATATTCTTTAAATGAACTGAGAGAAAGTTAAACTTGTAATCAACCTCAGCAGCTTCAACGAGCTCAATTGCAGTTTCGTTTGCGGCCTCCTCTGGTGTCATCTGCTTTTTCCTCGCTTCCAGATGTTTGAATGCCACTCGAGTTTTGCTAGAGGTCAACACAAAATTAAATAAATCATAAAAAACTAAAGTTTATAGGGAATTATTACTTGGCAGCGGCAAATTGAAGGGCTCGCACAATGCTCTTTGCTGAGCCGTCCCAGCCCCTGAACTTTGATGAACGCACAGCATCTGCCAAATAGGCCACCGACGGCACCAACTCTTCCCGCTTTAGAGCAAGTGCCCATGACTTAATCAGGAATCGCGCGGTTTGTAGCAACAGAACAGTGTTCTCACCCTCATAAGTAGGAGCCGCTGCAGCGAAAGTGTATATCGTCGGCAAATTTGAGGACAGCATATAGCCATGCCCACCACATGCCAAGCGAAGGGTCTCTACACCACCCATACAGTCCTTTGTTGAAATCGCCTTCATACAGCACGCCAAAGCGTGCATCTCCGGCAGACGATCATACTTATGCTTTACGATATCCTTGTTAACTTCGGCAAACATTTCCAATATGTAGCCAGAAGTGATCTTCAGCACAATACCTTTGGCAATGGTTGGGAATAGCTTCAATTGCTGCGTAACGTGATCTATGATTTGGTGTTCTGGCTCTCTGTGGAAATGTACGTAATTTAAAACACGACTTTAACTAGACTCATCTACCTTACTTAGGATTAATGACACTCTGCCGGCGCACGGCTGAATACCGAGTGGCTATTGTAGCAGCGTGCGTTAGAAAATCAGAAGATAACATCACAATCTTGACACGTACCTCCACCATCGTGAGGTACGTTAAGGCAGATACTTGAGCTTTTTTAAAAGTTCCATCCGGCAGCACCTGTGCGTTTTTCATCAGCATATTCATTCGAGGGATACGATAATCCCTAAAACCGAGATATCCATTATTAACTGTCTGGAAGGCCATCTTGTTACCAATTTCCCCAATAACAATTCCTGGCAAGGGCATGTGGGTCTCTTCATCGCGCAGTGGAACCATGAACATCTGAACGCCATGAGACTTGTTACTGACATACAACTGAGCCACCACAACTGCGTAGTTTGCGGTGTGTCCTACTGGAAATTAAAATTAATGAAAAAAACCGATATGAGTGCATTACAATAATTACACCCGCCGGGCCACCATTTATAAGCTGTAATTTTCGGTGAATTCAACACAAATTCATGAGTCTGGGGGTCATAGTCAGCTCTTGTCTCCAACCCGCGCAGGAATGTTCCATGTCCCAGTTCTGTTTGAGCGTACGTTCCAATGATTTCGAAACTCAATGCTCGAGGTAACCATTTTCGAATTTGCTCCGGAGTTCCGTGAGTCTTGATGGCAGGAACAAAGACTCCCATATGTAAATCCAGTGGGTGGCCTTGTTGATGTACTGCTTTGGCAATTGTACTTGACATCAGCTCGCTATTAAGAGAGTGATTTTAATAATATTATTTAAGTTAGGTATTGATGAGGACTTACGGAAATATGTCGCTTCCTCCTGGATTTCGTTCATGCTGTAATTTTCTCAATTTGATTGCCAGTTGGTGTATCTTTCTGATGGAGTTGTTGTACATATCCTGGTAGGACAAGTAAGTGGGTGGGTATTCATCATACAATTCGGGGTCTTCTAGGATAGCTTTTTCTGAAGAAGTTACAAACAATTTTAATTAGTTAACAATGAAAACTCTCTTTTTTTGCCAGTCAGCTGATCAAAAAACCATACAAAAAACAATTGAATATTCAAGTAGATTGGCCAATGCCTATCTTCCGTTTAATTTGCTATTCGAAGAAATTCGAGTCATGTACGCAGAAGCGACTTAAAATTTGTTAATCTAAAGAGTGTTAAGAAACCATAGCTCCCTTTATACTTTAAGCATAAAATCTAACTCACTACCAGCTTGATTTGATTTTTATCAATCCTAATGTAGAATGCAATTCGAACCTTTCTTGATAACAAAAAATACATATTCATTCGGAATGTCTCTTCTTACCAATTTCTCGCTTATTTCGGAGCTTCTTTTTCCCTCCGTGCCACCATGCAGCAAACTCTTCGACATTAAAAGTCGCAGTTCGTCGCTCTTTTTCAATGTCCGGATTGATATTTCGTGCAGCTGAAGGTGTCATATTGATCACCTGTAAATCGTTGAAATATATTCTTACTTTACAATTGATCCCTATTTACATTAATCGACAACTAGTCCTATTTTGTCACTGTGACTTTGGCAACGTTTTGAACTCGATTGTTTTTTTTATTTATAGAGGCCCCTGCCCCTGCATTAGCTATTCCCAAAGCAAATTAATTCGAAAAGCTCTTGTATACGGCTCTTCATATACCGTCCAGGATTGCCAAGTGCTTCGATTTCCATTCAAGATCATAGTTTCCACCGAGACCAAGAATTGCCTGTTTTAAATAAGCAACAGGGTATTTGAAAGACGGTGACAATTTTCGATTGAATTTTCATTTTGTTTACAATCTGTTTCACACTTTAGGTCTGTTCATTTACTTTTAAATTTTACGAATTTTTACTCAATGCCGTTCCTTAACTCGAAAAATTCGTAAGAAAGAGCGTCGTCGAGAGAGCATTCTCCACTGAGAATGTTACGAATTTTTACTCAACAAATTCCTTGGTGTAAGAATTGGAAACACTTTTAGTCAGCTGATAATTGACAGATGATATAAAATTTGGTGTCCTATTTGGCAGACGGGTTTTCATTTCAATAGCAATAGGTGGCGAAATAAAATTGAATGTTCTCCTCAAAATTTTTTTTCGAAAGTGGCGACGAAATTCTTCCTCAATGTAAAAAGGGACAATCCCCTCCACGTAGTTTTTAATGCAGTTTCGTTTTAACCTCTTATCAAGTGCATGTTGTTCAATCAGAACTAACTCTTCCACATACTCGGATTCATCAAAAAGAAGTTCGATTAATTCCGAATCACTTTCATCGTTCAGGTGAGATTAGACTGTATGCCAGATGGTCATAAAATGCCAATTTCTGACAGTTCTCCTGACAAAATATGGACATACAATGTAATGGGCATATCTCATATGCTCTAATGACCTAAATGCCACATATGACCAGGCTAAAGTTGACAGATAAAAAAGCCCAAATAGCATATAGTGTAATCGGACAATAAGCACGAATGCCAGCATAAAGCCCTGTATGCCCATATGCACTTTATTGAAATTGCTGGCATTTTTCAGGGAAAAAAGAAAAAAATAATTATTTTGTTGTCATCGGTGTTTGAGTTCGCGGAATTGCGATTTATTTTCATTTTCGTTGTATTTTGTGTGCTACATACAACATTTGGTAATAAATAACAAATGCCTCAAATGACTATCAAGGCAAATATGACCATATTTGTAGTTTTGGTCATATAGTTTTATATACCGTTTTGATAATCCTAACATTTTGACAGCTAAACTAGTCATTTGCCTGTCGGCATTCATATGCATTATTGGCGTACAGTCTAATCTTGGCTTTAGGTACATAGTTGGATGAACTATTTTTGTTAGTAAACTCGAAAATTCTTCTTCACATTTTTGAATTATGTATCTGTCATTTTTCCTAGATTACTACAAAAGCCATTTTGACAGTCTTTTGCATTCTTACTATACAAAAGGAGAGGAACAAAACTTTGTACATACGTGACGGTTTACCTTTAACTTTGAACAGGTTCATTGTTCAGAAGGAGATCAAACTCTTTCTGAAACTCACAACTAAAATGTTCCTCTTTCTAAAAAATAAACAACCTGGCAATCCTAACCACCTTATCCAATGTTTAATATTTAGACACAATAAAGAGTAATAATCTTGAGCTGTACGCCGAACTCTCTTCCGAAATAGCGACACGATCGAAACGATGGCAATTGAAGGCCAACATTCTCTTATAATAAAAAGCTTTGGAAGTTCAAAACTATATATCGTTTTGGAAAAAAGAGGTGTGACGTGATTTGTGAGCGTATACTACTATTTCAAGTAATCAAGTAAAAAAAAATTCTTAAGAGTGAATTTTGTGTGCCGGAAAACATATACCTTATGTTAAAGATCGGGCGAGTAAGAGTCTAACAAAAACAAACCACAGGGTTGCCATGAAAAGTCATAAAGTACGACTAGACAACAAAAAATGATTATGCATTGACAAAATAAATGAAGTTGTCAATAAAAACATTAAATAGTTGTTGACATCAATTGGTATATAACGGCACCCTAATAAAGCAACATTTTTTGACAACAACCCACATTGAAGCAAATTTTATGAAAATTTGTTATTTTAAATCTTTAAAATGCAGTCGAGCAAGGATAAAGCACAGGTTAATAGAACAAATCGCTTTCAGAATTAAAACTACTCTTTACTGACTTGACTGAAATGTTTTACCTTCTGTAAGTTCTATACGATTATGTCACAATCAGCTTAAAGTCACTTTCTGCGCTATCGACCGTTTGGAGCACTTCACACACGTCAAACTTCCCTTACGCAAAAGTTGGGTAGTACAGAACGAAGTCTGACTAAATTTGATTAATGTCTTCGATTGCATTATCGTTAGGCAACAGATCTATTACCTTTATTATAAGTCGCCAAATATTAACCCTAGACAAAAGATTTTTACCACAAAAGTCGTAAAGAACTAAATTTGATTGGGACTATTTTTAACAAAAAGATGAAAAAGTGCGAGTTTTTTGAGAAAATAAAGTCGCTGGTTTTAATATTGGATTTAGACAACCATCCATTGTTACAATTATAAGGACAAAGACCCGCAGCCAGAGAGCCGTTTATTGTTTCGCATTTTTAACGAGCGTAAGAACGAGAGTCTGGAAAACACCGCGAAAATAAATAGTCCTTGGTATTTCAAATGCTACTACGAGTATTTTGGAGATCCTAGGAAGTTTTAAATAATATATCGCAAATAACAAAACTGTTTGCAGTGGAGTTCATACCACTATAATCTCACTTGTGTTTTTGGTACTTAATTTTTTTGATACCAAGTTGTCAAGTTGTTTATAAACTTATTGATCAACTGTATATCTATTCAGATAAACGATTTAATTTAATTTAACGATGTCATTTCATTTAATAAATCCTAATCTAATTAATCTGAGCCTACCTTTGATAATAAAACCGTTTGATTGTGATGGCTATATCTCTTTGAAGTGGATCGATAGTCAATCACACATGTGAGTGATTGAATGAACTATTTTCAAAGGGCTTGTTTTTGTATTCTTTTTTAATCACATCAAAATATTTAACAAATTATGTTTCACTTCAAAAGCTCAACGGGTCAACGGAAAATCTGCGTCGATTTGTAGACATACCTCGTACCAACTTCAACTTCAAATCGCTCATTTGCAACGGCACCGTCATAACCTAAAAACCCAATTTTTTTTCCAGAAACTCAGCGAAATGTATTCAGCATACGTTGTCCAAAGATCAGTGCAATCGAAATGAGCTCTTTAAATGCACAGATGCCTAGGTCACAAGTAAGTATTTTAAATTCGAATGAAAATGTATTGTAGCAAACTTGCAAAACTTCCTTTGATGAGTGAAACAAAAATCCCCAACTGCAAACATACAGATGGCAGCAGTAATGCTTTATCATCATATTTTCGAGTAATGATGCAACACAAATACCATTAGGAAAAACCATCCCCGATTACGGTTAGATTTCATGTTCCCGATCTCGATTAGCAGCTGAAATTAGAGGTGGTACAGTTTTCTGGTCTGCTAAATACCTCGAGCGTAACAACGTAAAAAGTAACGTTTTAACACAAAACCCAATTGGGATTACAATCAGTCGATATAATTTTTGGACGAAATTATTCAGATTCTTGATAAATCCAACTAATAAATAAAACAGTGAGGCAAAACTCATCGCCTCGTCTAGTTCTCGCGATCGCAAACGAAGATTCAGGTTGACCATTCTGTTCATGGAGCTACAAGAGTTAAGTTGTTCATTTCAAGTGGTCTCCTAATATTTTTCTACTGCGCGTTCCTCTAATAAAACGGTACAAGAAAACCTATTAAACGAAAGCAATAAAATGCCGTCAACTGTGCAAAAAGTGAACCCTGATATTGCCAAGGAGCGGCAATTGGCCACCTTTGATGTGGAGGAATTTGCCACCTGGTGGTACGGTGGAGCCGACAAGCTAAAGGACAAAAGAGAGATAGGTAAGCATGACACGGACACCAGAAACTTTATCTAACCGCCAAAAATTGCATTTAACATATAGGCACACTTCGTCTGTGGTTTGTGGTCAAAGTCCAAATGAGATGATGACGAATGGCGAACTCCGAATTAGTAGAATATAAAATTACTGAGTAAGCTCTCCTATCTTGTTTTTTGATTCTGAATTGCACTCTTCGGTGTATTGATCATGGTGGCTAGCTAGTTGTGTCTGTGAGTATAAATTGATATGAATAGATAAAGAAAATCGGCGTCAAATGCTGTGATCCAAACATGATTTCCGTTTTGCTAATTACGTATGTTGAATTTTTCCAGTTTCACTGAATAGAAGCACCAGAGTCATCTTCCAAATCTTGACTTTTTTCGAACTCTTAGAAGTTCTTATTGACTCAATCATAGTTCTTCACAATGGCTAGTGAGATTGGCGACGTTCAAGTATCTAGTTTAGCAGGTCTGACTATCGATCACCGGAGCCGACGAATCTGGTTAATAATTTCGTGTCTGGGTACTAAGTTCACAGTTCCTACTCGTATATATGGTTGACGTAGGAAAAATGGGGTTTCGCGATCTAATCCAGACCAATCTTGTAGACTAAAGATAATCAGCCCATGATGTTGCTTTAGTTTTGCTTGTTTTATGAGTTGCTGGATCTACTCTGAGCATTATAAAGAAAAGCGCTGCCTTAGTTATTCTGATTAGCAAAATAATTAATCTGATCTCAAGGGTATACCTATAAATATTTTGCTGCCTCGCTCTTCGCTAGCGGTGTCAAGTTTGAGTGTTCATTTTGTTACCCTGTACTTTTTGTTTGAGTCACTGATCTTGTTAACATTGTTTGCTGAGTGTTTTTGCAGAAGAATTTATGTAAAAAAAATTAGTTGGCGCAACAGGTGTAGAACCTTATATCCTCATACCTTCGCTCTCAACTATTCGTGTGAATGAATTTTTATTTGTATGAAAGGGACGTACAATTTGATTCAACAATTTTCTAATTTACTTGCAGAGCAGGAAATTTTCGACGATCCCGACTTAAAGGATGATGTCCCCGTCACATATTTGTCCTACCAGGATATGTACGATGCTACGATAAAGAAATGTTTCCTTTCGGCCAAAAAGCTGAAACAATTGCAAGACAAAAGGAATCCCGGAGGCGAGGAGATATTCCCGTAAGCGTCGATGGCATTTCAGACTCCCATTCGTATTAATCATCTTTTGACAGAGAAATGTTATCGGGACCAATGGGCTACGCACTTAATGCTCAAAGTAGTCCTCTACTTATGCATCATTCAATGTTCATACCTACAATTATGGGACAAGGAACTCCCGAACAAATCGAGATGTGGCTTCCCAAGGCCCGGAAGTGCAACATTATTGGCACCTATGCACAAACCGAATTGGGCCATGGAACGTTTTTAAGAGGCCTAGAGACTCGTGCTGATTATGATCCTGTTACTGAAGAGTTTGTCATGCACTCTCCGACGATAACGGCCTACAAATGGTGGCCTGGTGGATGTAGGTATAGGTTTTAGGAGCCAACCTGCTGAATGGTTCTCACGTACATAAGAGAGGTCCTAACTTATTGAATCTATATTTCTAGTGGTTCACACGGCAAACTACGCAATTGTTGTCGCCCAGGTTTTTATCAAGGATAAGCCACATGGCGTTCAACTGTTTGTTATCCAGCTGCGGGACGAGGCGACCCACTTGCCGTTACCGGGTATTATTATCGGTGAAATCGGCAATAAAATGGCCTTTCAGACCGTGAATAATGGATACTTGGGCTTCAAGCACCATCGCATTCCACGCATGAACATGCTGATGCGAAACGCACAGGTTCTGTCCGATGGCACATTCAACAAGTCACCGGCTTCTGTGTTGACATACTTTACCATGGTTCAAATTCGCGTGATGATTGTTTCCCACTCCTACCTCTTCCTGACCCGTTCGGCGGCCATCGCAACAAGATACTCTGCGGTACGGCGACAGAGCGTCATTAATCCAAAGTAAGGCGAGCCCTTCCATCTGAAAGTGAAGAAAGTCCTAACCACTGGATTTTTTCAGGCAGCCTGAGCATCAGGTGTTGGACTATCTGACACAGCAGTTGAAGCTTTTCCCCAACATCGCAATGGGCCTTGCCTTCAAAGTAACCGCGGACCATGTTTTGGACATGTTCAACGCCATTAAGAAGGATGTTGGGGAAGGGCTATTCGAACGTCTCCCGGAAATGCACGCACTTACGTGTTCTCTTAAGGCAGTTACCTCTAAGGATTCCACAGCTGGTATGGAGGTCCTTCGTTTGGCTTGTGGTGGCCATGGCTATATGCTGGCATCGAACCTCCCAATCCTTTACAGCTTCGCTTCGGCAGCCATAACCTATGAGGGCGAAAATACTGTCCTGCTTCTGCAGACTGCAAGGTATTTAGTGAAGTCTTGGGCTAAGGCACTTAAGGGCGCCAAGCTGGTGCCGACAGTAGCATACTTCGGCGACGCTGTCAAGTCACATACATTCACCAATTTTGATGGGTCTTGGAAGTGCATCATTGTTCTCAGTTGTCTGTTGTGGGGTACGCACGCATCGGGAGCCATAATTTGTTTCCTTCAAGTGTATACACTTATTAGCATAATGTCGTGCAAAGTTTGCTTAAATAAAGTAGAACGATCGGAACCTAAAATTGAATGTTCTGATTGTCACTCTTTTCTTCACGCATCTTGCGCAAAGTTGTTGCCAAACGACTTGGAGTTTATAAGAAAAAGTAATGGAATATGGCGTTGCACTGGCTGTTCACTCACCCGTCGCAAGTCTCTTTCGGGTGCTCCTGGTGTACTTTGTTCGAACACTACAAATACAAAAATCGTTCCGTTAACAAATTCTGCTCTGCCAGAAGAAGAATCATCCACTTCAACTAACATCAATTTCAAGGCAAGCAATCAGCAGCCGTTTTGTGACAAAATAAAGGAATTTTCATCGTCAGCTAAATCACGCATTACTTTGGAAATGATTTATGAAGAAATATTAATAATAAAAGAAACACAAAAAGAGCAAATAGATGCTCTCCAATCCAAAAACAAAGTATGTGAAGAGAAAATTTCACTATTGGAGACTAAAGTCAATCACCTAGAACAACAACTACTAGCTAACACTATCGAAATTTTTAACGTACCTAGCACCCAGAATATTACTGAGTCCGACATCGCTCTGAAAGTCTTCCGTAATGGTATGAGCTTGGATATTTCTGAAAAAGACATTGATTTCTGTCAAATGAAGAAAATAACATTGAAACAACAAAATAAATCTCCCAAAAGATTAAATATTCTCCAAGTGAGACTAGTGTCTCGTTACGTAAAAGAGAAAATTATGAAAGCGAAACATGAGCACAAAGAAAAATTGATAACAACTCTTCTCAACGAGCATGCTGAACTGCAGAAGATGTACATAAATGAGAGCCGATCTCACCACACTCGTCAACTGTTTAAGGCTGCAGCGTCGAAGAAAGTCTCCAAGGGATACAAATATATATGGACGAGGAATGGGACCGTGTATATGCGAATGAAGGAAGGTGATGAATTAGTCAAAATAAATTGTACAGCTGATTTAGAAAAAATATGAACTCAGTTGGTATAAATGATTCTATCTCGTCTTCCCAAAGCATAAATATCGTCTCTTCTCCTTCCACTAATATCGATGAATTTGTTACTCTTTGTTTACATCAAAATATCCGTAGTTTAAGAAAAAATTTCCATATTTTGTTAGCACATATCGAAAGTCTCGCGAAATTGCCTATTATAATTGTTTTGAGTGAAATTTGGATTTATCAAAATGAGCTAGATCTTTATAATATTCCGGGTTATTTGCCATTTGGCAATTGCAATGATTCTTATTCAGCCGGTGGTATTGTAGTGTACGTCAAGATTGGTTATTCGTGCGATTGTGTTTCGATAAATATTCCTAGTGCCGATGTAGTAAATTTATCGCTTACTTATGAAAATGAAAACTATTCTATAATGTGCATTTACAGACTGCATGACTTTAGTAAAAGTATTTTCATTGATGAGTTTAGTTCTATTTTGAGTGATGCCAAGGCTTATAGTAACTTAATAATTCTAGGTGATTTAAATATTGATATTTTAAATGAATCTGACAGAGACACTGAAAACTATTTATTCTTGATGGCTTCTTATGGTCTCAAAAGTATTATAAATGTACCAACCCGTGTAACTTATTCAACCAAAAGTTGTATTGACCATATCTTCACTCGTTTACATAAAAATAATAAGTCGCTTCTTTGTGGAAATGTTTATGATTTTAGACTTACCGATCACCATATGATAACTCTTAGTATTGGTAACCATACAAAGTTAGATGATGTTAATAATTCCTTGCGGAAAGAAGTTCGCACAAATTATGCTATGCTAAATGAATGCCTAAGATATGAATCTTGGGAGCCAGTCTATTCAGAGAGAAATCCTTCCATTGCTTATGACTTGTTTATAGAGATTCTAAGAAAATATATAGAAAACTGCACATTCTCGTGTATGCATGCTTCGAATCGCAGAATCAGAATAAAACCTTGGATGACTACTGAACTCTTAAAGAAAGTAAAAAGGAAAAAAAAGTTTGCACTAAAATATAGTAAACATCCACTTAATCATAAACTAAAGAAATACTATGGTAAATTGTGTAAAGAGATAAAAAAAGAAGTAGCAGATACGCGTGACCGTTACTATATCAATCAATTTCAAAACGCTAGAGGTAGTATTAAAAACGAGTGGAAAATTGTTGATTCTATTTTAGGAAAAGGTAATAGTTCTAAATCAGTTGATGTTTTAGAAGTAAATGGTGTGGTTTTGTCTGATATTAATAGCATTGCTAACAAGTTCAATGAGTACTTCATTGAAATCTCAGAGAATCTAAAACCCTCTGCAGAATCAAATAATATTTGCAACTGTAATACTTCACATGAAACTCTTGCAGTAAGAAGTCAGGTCAACAGTTTTGTTTTTGATACTATATCATCCGAAGAAATATTTAAGCTTATAATGTCTCAAAAAAACAAAAGCTCTTGTACAAGTGATGGTATTACGAATGTGGTTTTAAAAAAAGTCGTCTTTAATATAAGTGATATACTATGTTATTTATTTAATCATTGTATAAGTAATGGATGTTTCCCAGAATCCTTAAAATGTGCAGAAATTGTACCTCTTTTTAAAAAAGGAAATCGCAAGGATATGCGTGACTATAGACCTATATCTCTGCTTCCGACTTTTTCTAAACTTTTTGAAAAGCTACTAAAATCGCGCATGGTCTCTTTCCTGGATGATCAGAATTTCTTTTCCAATAACCAGTTCGGTTTTAGATCAGGTAAATCAACAGAAGACGCTATTCTTAAATTATGTACCCAATTGTATGATGGAATTAATAGTTCTAAATTTACAATGGCTCTTTTCATTGACATGACGAAAGCGTTTGACATGGTGGATCACAGTTTGCTACTAGATAAATTGTATGATGCTGGCTTTAGGGGATTAATTCATGATTGGTTTCGCTCTTACCTTACAAATAGAAAGCAAGTAGTCGGTATTAATGGAAGTTTTAGCAGTTCTCGTACAATTAAGAATGGTGTTCCCCAGGGCTCTGTTCTGGGTCCACTTTTGTTTTTAATCTATATTAACTCCCTCTTCAGTCAGAATTTCAACGGGTTTCCTACTGCATTCGCTGATGACATAGCTTTCTCCTATAAAGGATTATCACAGTTCGATTGTATTATAAAAATTGAGGAAGATCTGCAAAAACTAAGGCAATGGTTTGCATATCACAAACTGATTGTAAGTGAGAAAACTAAATTAATGGCCTTCCAATTGTCGGGAAATGTTCTAACCGATTTCAATGTGTTTTTTCATTCTCACGACTGTAAAAGGTTTTCTTTACCTATACATACTTGCGGCTGTACAAATTTCAATGAAAATATTTCATGTTCTAGTAGATGCTTTAAAATAGAATCTGTCAAACAATATAAATATCTGGGGGTGCTTATTGACTTCAATTTGAACTGGAAAAGTCATACGCAATTAGTAAAATCTCAAATGATGAGGGTAGCACGCAAAATGTATCTTCTAAGGCCTTTCTGTTCAAAAAAAGTTTTAACTATGATTTATTATGGTCTTGCAAACTCTAAGTTGCAATATGGTATTACGAGTTGGGGAGGTTCTTATGCTAATAGTTTTTGCCCTTTACTTAAGGCTCAAAAACATTTAATTAGATTACTCTGTGGAAAAAATCGATTTGCTCATAGTTTTCCTTTGTTCAGAGAGTTGCGAATTCTGCCTTTAAGACATCTTTATGTTTTTAAAGTTCTCCGAGAGTTCTTTAAGCAAAGTGGCAACACTCCTAATAGAAACTCAAGACTCTACAGCTTACGTGTTAATAACCTAGCACTAGTAAATGTTCCTATTGCACGTAGAACCAAATTTACGCACTTTTTTACTACAACCGCACCAAAAATGTTCAATAAATTACCGATTGCTGTTAGAAGAACTTACAATTTTCATTCATTTTCAAATAAAGTAAAAGATTGGCTATTTACTATCGAATACAATAATATTGAATCATACTTTCGCTTTGTGTCGTAATAGTACTCATAATTACATTTCCTATAAGCTTGTATGCATATTCCATTCAATTATTAATTTTTATTGTTATATACCCCATATCAGTTTACTTAATTGTTAAATTTTACTCCTGCGAGTCATTCCACACTAACTTTAAATAGTTACGGAATGATTACTATTATTCTTCCTTATTATTGAATTAATTTGTTGTTTAAATATAGTATCTAAGATGGATGAATAAAAAAACTATACAATACAATACAATACAATACAATACATCATTAGGGCACTACAATTCACAGCCGCAAAGTAAGTTGCACAGTGGTAACTCTTCGGCAGGCACTAACCCATTTTGCCTTCTTACAGCAAAGTTCGTGTAGCCTATGAGCATCTAGAGGAGAAGAAGAAACTGATGACACCAGAGGAAGCCGCAAATGCCACCTCAATTGAACTTGCCGCGGCTGCGGAAGTAAGTTTTTTTTTCTTATATTCGTTCATTACAGTATGAAGGACTACATTTCTGTTTTATGCTTGCTTAGCTCCACGGGCGTGTCTTTATAGGTGCAACTGTTTTGGAACAAATAACCTCAAAAACCAGCGAGCGATCAGAGCAACTCAATTCAGTGTTGTTGGATCTTCTCGAGCTATATCTAGTCAATGCGTTCCTCGATCAGTTGAAGGACATTTTGTGGGTGAGATTTTCAAACAGCTTCTGGTTTTCTAAAATCCATCATAATACATTTTCAGTTCATCCCTCTGACTGCAGTTGATTTAAATCAAATGCAAAATCGCCTCGAAAGTGGTCTGGCCAAGATCCGGCCAAATGCTGTAGCAATCGTCGACGGCTTTGACTATCACGATCGTGTATTGAATTCCGTCTTGGGGTCTTTCGATGGAAATGCCTACGAAAGGATATTCGAATCGGCACAAAAGAGTCCCATGAACAAGATTCCTGTACAGAAGTCATTCCATGAGTGGTTGAAGCCTTTTATGAAGTCGAATATCTAAATGGTGGATGGGAATGGGATGACTTGTTTTTATTATTTAAGTTTGGAATTGGAGACACAGATACCCATTTTTAACTCACTGTCCACCTGATATCAGTTGCTTAGCGTTTACAATAAACGAAAATGATTTTTGTATACAATTAAAATACAAAATGGTTCCCCAAGATGGTGGACGAATTTTTATTTATCGTTTGAAAACTGTTGCGCACATGTGAGATTATGATCTTCCGAGTTCCCGACCACCGACAGTATACATTCGGAAATAATAATCTTTGTCATTGAATTTGAAAATGGCGGTGCCAGTTTTGAAAAAATAATTCTTAAGAATTAGTTGCGTACTCGAAAGTGAACGAGAGAACACAAAATAAAAAATGCACTTATATCTACGTTTAATCTTTAATTTTTTGTACATTTAATCGAATTATTAGAAGTTGGTTATTTCACTACTTTCTCTCAATTTAGCGGATAATTTTTCGCTTGATTGATTTTATAAAGTTTGACATGCCTAAATAGGTGTGGAATTCTGTAAAATGTAAACGTTTTGCTTCATGTAAATCCGAAAACGAAAGGAAATTTCATTTGCCCGAAAACTGAAAAGCGAAAGCTTTTTCATAGATATTTTCGTTTTTTTTTTTTGCGTCATGTAACTCCAGAAACGAAAGACATTTTTATTTCATGCGAAAGGAATACAGCGAATACTATTTATTTGACATTTCTCATCAATATTTTTGGTTGTTTAATTAGTGGGTGTGATGAATTTTTATTCACAAAAAATCTGCTGGAAAATTATTTATTATTAGCAAGCAATAGTAATAATAGCGATGTGGAGAATTGTTTAAATTTAAGAAAAATCCCAAAAAATCTTCGAGATTGTTCGGATCCTCTTATACGCTGCCCGATGAACGGTTTGTTTATGAAATTGACAGTTTGGTTTCCGCGCGGTGTTTGTAATGTTCCCATGTCTAAAAAAGTGGCATATCAATAGGTTCATTCGTTTACTTTCAGCATAGAAAAATAAAAAAACGTCAAATATCAGAAATCGAGAGAGAAATCTCTCAATTTCAAGAGAAGTATTTACCTGACCGGGTTTCTTACAAAAAGTTTAAGTAATGTCATTTTGACATTTAAAATGCAGCATTTACAAAATAAACTTAACATTTTAAATGCGCTGATATGTTCTGGGAGAAAATTCAATTACAACCTCTTCGTCCGACATCGTTGAAGACGAAAATAAATACAGTTTTACTTGTCAAACTTTTGAGCTGTCACACAGTTGTCAGTTTGTCATTTATCATTTCTCAGTAAGTCGAAATTCAGCGAGTAAAAGATTTCTCTCTCATTTTTTCCAATTTTCTCAGTACGTGGTCGCATTCCCACAGTTTCTTAGCAAATTTTTAATAATTTTACGTTTGAAAAAAAGTACCCGAACGAACGTATACATTTTTCCATCCAGTAATTTTTTTATGGGCGATCCATTTTCATTTAATATTTTACACAACTGTTGCCATTTTTCTGTAGCTATATCTCTTCCCTGAGCAGAGCATTGTCTTTTGTTTTGTTTGCTATAGGGAGGGATACTTTTACATCAACTCGATCGTTAATATTGTGTTGCATTTGTGTTGTTGTTGAAATATGAAATGCATTTAGTTACAATGTCGGTAATATTGTTAATTGTATGTACTTACATTTTTATTCGAATGTTCACATTTTGTTTCGACCAAAATATCAACAAACGAAATATTTACATTAAATCTGTCAGCTGTTAGCCGTCAAAACTACATATTTGATATATACAGCTTTACTTTAACTTTTTTGTCACTCCGTTTCTTAAACCATGTAACATGAAGCAAATGTTCGCTTTCGCGTGTTTTCTTTCATTATTTTAAATGCGAAAGTGGTTTTCGTTTCGATTTTTATAGAATCCCACCCCAGCTTTTGCGGTACTTGGCATTTTTTCAAAACTTGTGGACAATTATTTTCTGTGGGATTGAATAATTTTTCTCTACAAAATCGTGAATGGCTGTACTAAATCTTTATCGCGAATTCTTAAATGTTGATTTTTGTATAAATAGTTTGACGTCCCGCTGTTAATTTAGCGGACAATGAACTGACGTTTATCTGTTCGAGCCAAGAATCAAAAAAATATGATGTCGTTTCCCATTGGGACAAAAAAATCAATATTTTTTTTGATCTAAATCACTTTTCGCGATCCATGAGGAGCATAAAATCTGAGATTTGAACAAGATTTTGGTTGGTCCCAATGGAAAACGACATAAGATTACTTCATTTGCATAGTTTTGTTGTCAAATTTGACAGGTTGGCGACACCAAAATGAGTGGAAATATAGAGGACGTTCAATTTATTAGTTTAGTAAGACTGACTTGATTGACTTGATGTTTCTCGGATTTGATTGGCCTAAATCGATCACATGAATAGCTTTTTCAGTTGACGTTTATGGAGGGGTAGCCGATGAATCTGGTCATGAAATTCCTGACTGAGTACCAAGTTAACAGTTCGCATATGTAGCTGACGTAGGGAAAGTGACGTTATTGACGAAACTAGTTTTTGCGTTCAGGTTACATCCAGAGTCCAGACCAATCTAGTCAAATGAAGATAACAAGATTTTTCATTTCTGAATATCCTGATATTGAGTAGCCTGGCAAATCGGCCTATTTTCACTCAATAAATTAATTTCGATCTCAATTGTTTACACCGATCATTGGCACCCAAATTCGCAATCAGACAATACCCCGGTGAGTGAGACTACAGCAACGTACGTATAAAAGATCAGATTTTATTTACGAAAACATTCCTATTACACCAATTTTTTTAACAATACACCTTATATTCGGGACCTCATGAAGGGCTTCAGGTGGTCCTCGAATGAGTTGTGCACTGGGATCTTATTCATTGGACTGTGTTGAGCTGCTTCGAAAATCCTCTCATACGCATTGCCGTCATATGATCCCAAAACAGATCTTAATAATCGATCGTGGATATCGAAGCCATCAACTATGGCCACGGCATTGGGCCGGATCCTTTCTAAGGCCCTCTCCAGCCGTATCTGCAAAGCGCTGATGTCTTCCTCAGTCAACGAAATGAACTGTGAAGAGTGGGTACTTATTACTTGAACATCCAATTTTGTGTAAATTTACCCTCAAAATGTCGCTCATCTTTTCCAAACAGACACCAACCAAATACAGTTCCAGAAGATCGCCTAATACAGCTTTCAGTGCGGGTGAAACGTTGCTGTTTTGGACTTGGTGCAGGGCTGTCTTAGCCAGGAAGGAACGACCATGCATCTGGGAATGATAAATACATTTTTAAATCAACGCGGTGCAGTGGAGAAAATTAACTTACATCGCCAGCTGCTGCCAACTCGATTGAGGTAAGGTTTGCAGCTTCCTCTGGTGTATGTTTTAGGAGCTTCTTTTCCTCTAAGTGGTTGAAAGCGATCCGTGTTTTGCTACAACAAATGATCAGTAAGATGCAACTTTATTTGTAGCCGTTAAACTCACTTTGCCGCAACGAACTGTAAAGCCCTGACTATGCACTCCAAAGAACCGTCCCATTTGGGGAACCTCTTTGCGTGGAATGCTTCCGCTAAATACGCCACAGTAGGTACCAGTTTTTCCACCTTCAACACTGAAGCCCAAGCTTTCATAAGATATCTGGCAGTCTGAAGAAGCATTACGGTGTTTTCACCCTCATAAGTCATTGCTGCAGTGGCGAAATTGTAAATAATTGGTAAATTCGACGCCAGCATGTAGCCATGTCCACCACAAGCCAAGCGAAGAGTCTCAACTCCTGTGGTAGAATCCTTAGAGGCTATTGCCTTAAGGCAGCTCGTAAGAGCGTGCATTTCGGGCAGACGCTGCAGTTCGCCCCTCTGCAACTCTTGCTCAATTTCAGTGAACATCGCTGTGAGGTGATCTGCGCTTAGCTTCAAAGCCAAGGCCTTTGCTATCTCAGGGAATAACTTCAGTTGTTGTGTCAAGTGATCAATGATTTGGTGTTCGGGCTCGCTATACAAGAGAGATAGCAAAGTCAATATTTTCAATGACAGCGATCTCTGCCGCGAACTTACTTTGGATTGATGACACTCTGACGGCGAATGGCAGCGTAACGCGTTGCAATTGTTGCAGCACGGATCAGGAATGTGTAAGCGGTTGAGAGTATAGACACACGAACTCCAACCATTGTGAAATAGGTCAAAACGGATGCTGGGGATTTTCTGAACGTTCCATCGGGCAGCACTTGTGCGTTTTTCATCAACATATTAGTCCGCGGGATGCGGAACTTCTCAAAGCCCAAAAACCCGTTGTTTACAGTCTGAAAGGCCATTTTGTTGCCTATTTCTCCAATAACAATACCCGGGAGAGGCATATGCGTCTCCTCGTCCCTCAGTTGAACTACGAACATTTGAACGCCACGTGGTTGCTCGTCTATATACAACTGAGCCGCGACCACAGCGTAGTTGGCGGTGTGACCCACTAAATATAGGGAAATGGAACTGCATCGGCTTTTCTAACAACCAGATGTATACTTACATCCGCCAGGCCACCATTTGTAGGCAGTGATCGTAGGAGAGTGCAACACAAATTCATCTGTCTTTCGATCGTAGTCAGCTCGAGTTTCCAATCCGCGAAGGAACGTGCCATGTCCCAACTCGGTTTGGGCGTACGTTCCGATGATGTTAAAATTTAACGCTCGTGGAAGCCACTTTTGAACTTGTTCTGGGGTTCCTTGCCCCCTGATGGTCGGGATAAACATTCCGTAATGAAGTAAGAATGGAGTGCCTTGGGGAATAAATGCGGAGGAGCTTGTCCCTAGCAGCTTGCTTTTTATTCCAAAATGAAAATTAATTGGAAAAATGTGAAAAAAAAAATATTTCAACTCACGGAAATATATTTGTTCCTCCTGGATTGATTTTTTCCTGCAGGGTTCGCAGCTTTTTAGACAGTTTAAAAGTGGTTTCGACTGCATTGTCGTACATATCCTGGTAGGACCTGTAGTTCAACTGAGAGTCGTCCGCAAACTCTGGGTCCTCGAATATAGCTGTCTCTGGGATTAATTAAAATAAATGATTTAGTAAACAAGGAAGGTTTTGTTTTCGATCAAAATTTCCAGTTAAATTCTTCCAACTGCTTACAACCTACTGTCTTATTTTCAATACATACGGGAGAGTACTGATCTATATCAAGGAAATTATAAAGCTTTAACTGCCGTAAATAAATTCAAAGCAATCGGCAATTTCAGGGGAAAATATGCGCCCAGAAATTGTTTTTTTCCTTTAAAGTGTCTAACGGAATTTATTTTCCCCGGAGTCTCGAGAAAATTCGCCTTTTAAATTATGTTCGAATGCCTCACGAGCTGTTTACCATCGCCATTTGCGATTGTGTTTCATTTAAGCTATTTATATATTTGTTTTAAAGTAGAAATGGACGTCTTTACCTTCTAATTTTGATGTATCGACTCAAGGATTTTTGATGGTTAAAATTAGCTAAGAAAGTTAAATAATAAAAAAATGTTTTTAATACCACTCATTCTTATTGCATTGTTTGTGAGCGCCTTGTTTCTTGTTTCTTATGATGAAACTGGTAAATATTTATTAAATTTTTTGTTTTCTTGTTGTCGCAAGGACACTAGCAAAAAAAATAAGTGCACACGGTGGAGTTCAAATTTGCTGCAGTTCCGTCAGCACAGGCTCGCTGCTAGATAAAAAAAAGAAACAACAACAACTTGGGCTGACAATAATTTGTGTTTGGTTTTACTCTCTGGTACAGAAGTTGCACCCAGAAAAGAGGTTTCCAAATGCTTTTCAAGCTTGTCCAAATGCAACCTTGCATCCATCTGGTCTTGACGCATTCTCCGCTTTGTGGTTCATTGGCTTGGGGGTTGCGGATCTTCGAGACAGCTTTGCGTTTGCCGTTTTGTACAGAGCTCTTCATAGTTAGCCTACTCCCGCCCCGCGTATCCTATTGAGATCTGATGCAGATCATAGTTTCCACTGTTCGCGCGTTTCTTTCAATGTGGCAACATTTTCTTTTACAAATGGCAAAATACTTGTCAAGTACCAAATCGAACTCTTTCAAATTCTTTAATTTATGGATTTAATTTTTTAATTATTAAAATATTTAATTATTAAAAAGGTCACTCTTCTTTTGTTTATCATCGCGTAAGTTTCAGACAGTCTAAAAACCTTTTCTCTATCCTACCTAATTTCATAGTTTTTTTTCCCTGATTTTCAAATGCATAAAGTCCATAAAGTTTTCAAATCCGCAATAAACTGATAAGGTAACCCTTCTAAAGAGACACATAAACAACCACAGTCCGCAAAGAAAAACAACAATCGCTTGAAAAGTTCAGCATCATCTCAACTTACCGATTTCTCTTTTGTCTCTTAATTCTTTGAGACCGCCATGCCACCAAATGGCAAACTCTTCGACGTCAAAGGTTGCAGTTCGACGTTCTTTCGCAATATCTGGGTTAATCTTTTTTACTGTCGCTGGCATAGCGCTTATCAATCTTTTGAACTTTTTTATAAATCAAAGTTAATGTAAAGGTTCCGTTTACTACAATCAAAACAAGAAAACTCTATCAATGCTACGCTCTGCACACTCTTAAAGTATTCCACTGACTATTTGACGAATGCCACGAACGCAATGGATGGGAAATTATAAAGCTCCTATGTTTTCACTTAGGGGGGGCATATTAGTTTATTCAGTGAAAATAGGTGAACCAAAAATGTTTAAATATCTTATCTCGACGGATCACTGTTTTCAGTGTATTCTAGACAAGCTTCGTATATTTTGCGCTGTTCAATGCTAACCGCAGCGTGCTATCAGGAAAAAAACAGCTATAATCGCAAGTGCACTCGAATTTTTGCTGAATGTTGTCAATGAATAGATTAATTTTTATCAAGGATTAATATTCCGTAAATCTAAAGTGAAGCTATTTAGTTTTATCTTTATATTTGTACGTGAACATCAAAATTTTCCGTACACTTCTTGAGTATTTATTAAAAAATGAGGAGAATGAAACTAATATCATTCGAAAGTTGTGCCATAGATGTGCACAAACAAAATATTGTGGGTATATGTCGCCATTACCGTTGGTAAAAATTAAGTTAACTATTCCCCATAAAAAATTCTAAGTTAAATGAAAGCATTTTGGTGACATTCAATTTGTCGCCGCCATATTATTACCATATCAATAGCAACGCATGTGAATAAAAATCATCTTAGATTAGAACCTATTTTCGAAGGAACACAATCTACCTACCCCTAAAAGTAAGCAACTGTATAATTTGGCATTTGCGCCACTCGTAAACTGCGATTGGTACTTCTGGCCGAACATGAACAAGCAAGTCAACGAGTGGGCAAAAACATGCGTAGGCTGTCAGAATTCAAAAGTTCCAAGGTACACGAAGTCAGCACACGGCAGACGGCACATTCGATTTTCCAACCGGCCGTTTCGATCACATTCACCTCGACTTGGTAGGACCACTCCCGCCAGCCGATGGGTTTTCAGAGACTTCTCAGAGACATTTCGGCAAACTCAGTCGCAAGGCCAAGGGCATTTGTGGAAAACTTTGTTTCAAGATTTGGCACTCCGTTAAGAATTATCACAGATCAAGGAAGCGAATTTAAATCAAAATTGTTTAACGAACTTTCAAAGTTACTATAGGAATCTACAGAATTCACACAATAGTTATAACATAAACCGCAAGCGAACGGTTTGGTCGAAAGGTTTCACCGCCAGCTTAAGAGTTCTCTCAAAGCGAGATGAACTACAGTTAATTGTAGCTCGGAGCTTCCCATCATTTTTGTAGGCATTCGTATGGAAGACCTAGACCAAGGGTTCGGGCTTTACTGAATAGCAGTAGATCGACAGACTATTTATGTAAGTTTCGGAAATCTTAAATCAAAATTGAATATATTTACACATTTTCGAAACTTAGTATTTTTGTATGAGCCCATTGCAAATAATCAGTTACTGGAAGCAATGTTTTTTGATTTTGCAATCTATTACAATATATTTAAAAAGAAAATGTCCATGCCATCTCGTTTTTACCGCATTTGCATTTGCATGAACTGATACTAAAGTCAAGTCTCAAGTGCGGCTTTCTCTGTTTCTAAATTTATTGTTGTTGTTGTGCTCTGCTCTCGGCTGTATAATACTAATACATTTAAAAAAAAAACATTTGAAAGCTCAATTTTTATCGCATTTTTTCTATTCTACTGCACTTTTTTTTAAGATCTACTGCGAAATTTCACAACTGAAGCCCGGACCTGGCCATGACCTCAACTGCTCAGCCGCAGAATTAGGTTACGGTCAAAATCTCAGGTTGCCAGGAGAGATCTTTGTGGACAGTGAAGTACAAGACACGTCACCAGACGTTCTCATCGAAAAGCTACGCAACACCATGAGAAATTTGATACCCAAACTCACGCGAAAAAGTGAGGAAGATATTTGTGTGGCCAATGAGGCTGATGCTGCATCAGAAAGAGTACTGCCACTCTAAACACCGGACAGCAATAGATTTTTAAAACGTGTTAAAGGCATTTTACATGTTTGACCTCATGAATGGCTTCTAGTACTCATGGAAATACTTCTGTAATTGATGCATGGGGCTCCTTTGCGCCGCTTCGACTATTCTCTGATAGGCATTTCCATCTTAAGATTCTAGTACCGAGTTCAACAGTCTATATCGTGGTTGCCGAATCCGCAACAGGCTAGTGCGTGAATCTCCCCCAAACGACCATGATTACCCTCATCAATATCATTCATCACTTGCTTTTACATCTCATATAGTCACTCTCCTCCCAGTTGGATGGCAATACCCCTGACGATTTCTGGAAAACCTTAAGTTGCTGGGTTACGTGATCGATCGAAGAAAAAGAGTAAAAATAAAGCAGAATTTTGCAAGAGAAATAGACGAGATAAAACTGCCATTAAATCTTGTTTTCAATCGTCCTATCAATGAATCCCTTATTTAGGGGCTTCGAACCCATATCGAAAACTAAAAAAAAAAATACCAATTTTCAATTTTAGTTGACATTTTTTTTCTAAAATTATAAAAAAATTGTTAAAATACCATTTTATGTCCGATTTCTATCAATCTTCCACTTCAGACGGACTTTGAAGCAGTCAAACCTCCAAACGATAAGGTAAAAATAACCGAGATGCTCTCGCTATCAGTTTTCGGTAAATATGTAACCAAATCACGGTGAACTACGAGTTAAGACAAAGATTATAAGTGTCGTGGCACTCTCTGGAGCTTAACAATTTCACGCCTTTGCTTAACTTTATCAGCACCTGCATACCACCAGTTTGTAAACTCTTCGACATCAAAGGAAGCCCCTTTGCGCTACTTCGCGGTGTCAGGATTTATTTTTCCAACCGGCATTTGTTACAAACAATTTACAAAATTTACGAAACAAAAAAAAATATAAGCACCTCACTTCACACCGCTTTTCATAAAGATCAGTCAGCGACTATACCTTTATTGACGTAAATGAAAGCTTTTATTATTTTAAAATTGTTGTTGGGTTTAGTGGTTATTAAAGCTTTCGCTGAAAGTAAACATTGGGACTATTGTGTAAATAATATTTTAATTGATTTTAATACTACTTTGTTTGTCTACTTGAAAGTCACAAGTCTGCTGTCAACTGGACAAAGTTCAAATTGCAGGCAGTGTTTGTGTGGTTTGTTTTATACTTGCAACAGGGGACAAAGTTTTGACATAATGGCTCCAATTTTCACCAAGTCATAGTTCCAAGAACAACCTGATGGTTGATCTGAAATGCAGTCGTGCAGTTGCAGTTTTTATGTGACACAACAAGCGGCTGGGAAATATTACTGGCTGAAATGTTGATCTCAACTGATGGTTTCTTAGAATCTCGTTACAAATTAAATAAATTAGTTGTAGGCTTTTTCCATTCGAAGAAAAAATTGTGTTCTTCACAGTTTTGCTGGTTTTATTGTAGAAGTTTTCCATGACCTTCGATTTTGTTGATACAGCGCCCCAATCGGTTTCTTTAAGGCGTATGTGGTCGTGGGCTTCTTGGCAGAAATCACTTTGAAACCCCGAAAGAAATGAAATACATCAGCAAGAAAAAACTCCTGCTACATGGTACATGGAGTATTGAAGGGAATATTGGGCCGTCTGACTGAAAGTGACAGGACAACCTTACTCGCAAAAATACGTGACACTTATTTTGGTCGGCAGGAATTACGGGAAAGCAAAATGGCTTCCGGAAATGATTTACGGCCAATTAATTGATTGATGAATTGTTGGTTAAATTTACTGAAATTAATTACCACTTTTATTTGACATGCTTTAAATCACATATGAAAAAGTTTGCAAGTAATTGCAGAAATGCTGGTCGCCGGAACTTGTGTTTATTTCCGTTTGACTTTATCCATAATTATGGGTAGATCATCAATGACACTTTTGGTGTCTGATTTGTGATCTCATTCTTGCGTATTTAAGCATTGACTGCGGACAAACGGAAGTCTCTGCGCGTGCATGATGTTGTAAATGAAGCATTAGTTGCATTGCTTCTCAAACAAGGTGTTCTTGAATTTGAAACATATAGGGATTATCAGATTTTGCTCTCAGATTTCAGATTTTATGTGTTGGTGCGTGATTTAAAAGTCAGCTGTTCCTAAATTGTAATTTTTGTTACATTCCTTTATGTTGATATCCATTGCAGCGGCCATAATGCAAATTTTTCTCTATTTCTCACAGACTCGTCGCCTAAAAACGGAAATAATAATACACTTCGACGTTTGTTTTGGTGAAAGTAGATGTAAATCTTGCCGAGAAATCGGGACTCGCAAAATTTCGCTCGGACTCTTTGCTGACAATGAATTATGAAATCTGACAACCAGCTGATTTCGAGAGCAGGAAAACTGCTCTGAATCTAAACAAAGTGCTTTTTACGTCCCAATGGAAAACGACATAAGATAACGTACTTCCTGCCGCACTCTTCTTTATTTATTTAGTGCACGACATGCAAAACCAGTTTTTAGTGGTGACCCACTTTTACGAACTAACAGTCACCTTTTTTTTCATACATTCTTATGTTATACATCACATTGTGTCAGATAGAATATTTATAATATTATTATTCAGCTTTAAATGTTCGACTTCATGAATGGCTTCAAGTACTCGTGGAATGACTTCTGGACAGGAATCTGATTCATTGGGCTGTTTATTGCCGCTTCGAATATCCTCTTGTAAGCGTTTCCGTCGTACGAACCCAAAACTGAGTTTAACTGTCTATCGTGAAAGTCAAAGCCGTCGACAATAGCCACAGCATTCGGTCGTAAGCGCGCCAGAGTTTGCTCCAAAATAGACTGCAAGCCGCACAGGTCCTCTTCGGTTAGATAGACAAACTGCAAAGGGAAAAATTCAATCAAAATGCCACTTTAAGCGGACGTCTTCCAGTTCACCCTAAGTATGTCACTCATATGTCTCAAGCAGGCGTTCGCCAAATACAATTCAAGTAAATCGAGGAGCACAGCGTTAAGTTGAGTCGATCGGTTGTTCGGTTCAACTGCAAGCTTTTGCCATACTGTCGAGGCAATGAAAGCGCGGCCGTGAAGCTAGAAACACATTAAGAACATAAATGCATAATAATTTCGTAAATGTGCTCGGTTTGCGTCTTACATCAGCGGCTTGGGCAAGCTCTATGGAAGTTGCATTGGACGCCTCTTCGGGAAGCATTCCCTGTTTGCGTCTTTCCGACAAATGGTTGAATGCCACACGAATTTTACTAAGAAGACCGATATTAGTGTTATGATTTTTAAAAGTTATGGAAACTTACTTGGCGGCTGCAAACTGCAAGGCTCTAACCATGCATTCCAGAGAACCATCCCACCTGGGGAACCTCACTGTCTTCACAGCATCGGCCAGATATGCAACAGTTGGCACCAACTTGTCTCCCTTCAACGCCAAGGCCCAGGCTTTCATAAGGAATCTGGCGGTCTGTAGCAACATTACGGTGTTCTCTCCCTCGTAGGTAACAGCTGATATAGCGAACCCATAGATACCTGGCAGATTAGATGCTAACATGTAGCCATGTCCACCGCAGGCTAAACGAAGAGTCTCCACGCCATTTGCGGCATCCGTAGAAGCAATCGCTTTTAAGCAGCAGGATAACGCGTGAATCTCTCCCAGACGATCAAATTTCCCCCCTTCGATCTCAGTAGTTACTTCACTGTACATGCCGTGAAGATATTCGGCTCCTACTTTAAGTGCTATAATCTTGGCTATCTCAGGGAACACCTTCAGTTGTTGGGTTACATGATCGATGATCTGATGTTCGGGATCTCTGTAAGAAACAAGTTTAGGGAAGGCTCCTAATTTTCAATTGAAATACTTGCTTTGGATTGATGACACTTTGTCGCCGCACAGCGGAATATCTAGTGACAATGGTTGCAGCTTGGCTCAGGAACGAAGTGGAATCAATCACGATTATTGTTCTCACATAAACCATTGTCCAGTACGCCAATACGGTGGCCGGCGAGCTCACAAAAGTTCCATCGGCGTGAACCTGAGCGTTTTTCATCAGCATATTCGTGCGCGGAATGCGTACATTCTTAAAGCCCACGAAACCGTTGTTCACACCCTTGTAGGCAAGCTTATTGCCAACATCGCCAATATGAATTCCTGGCAGCGGCATGTGCGAGTCCTCATCACGCAGTTGCACTACAAAAAATTGAACGCCTTTCGATTGGTCTTTGATATAAAGCTGAGCCACAACGACCGCGTGGTTAGCCGTGTTTCCCACTAGAAGAAGAAAATATTTAAGCCCAAAGTCGTTGAATCAACTTGACCCTTTAACTCACATCCTCCTGGCCACCATTTGTAGGCCGTTATCGATGGAGAGTTCAAAACAAACTCCTCAGTCTTGGGATCGTAGTCGGCGCGTGTTTCGATTCCGCGAACAAACGTCCCATGACCCAACTCGGTTTGGGCATAGGTTCCGATGATTTTGTTCGCCGTTGCGAGTGGCAGCCACTTGGCCAATTGTTCGGCGTTCGCTTGCAGCTGAATTGTGGGCACAAACATGGAACAGTGCACGGTGAGTGGGGTGCCACAAGGGGCAAATCCCGCACCATGCGCGCCGATTAGAACGTACCTAAGGGACACATAACCTATTTTACAAAATGTCTATCCATACATTTTTGTTGAAAGTATTTTACGGGTAAATCTCCTTGCCGCCAGGATTTCGCGTTTCTTGCAAGATTTTCAATTTCTTCGCAAGTATTGTGCCTCTCTTCACTGAGCAGTTGTACTGATCCTGGTAGCTCAGGTAGTCAAATGGGATGTCATCCTTAAGCTCGGGATCTTTGGCAAGCTCGCTAACTGCAGGTGGGGAAAAATGGTTGGTTTATTAGTGCGACTTGGAAGGCTTATATCTGTTTGTGAAATGATAGTTCAAACGTTCTTTGTGAAGGCGATCATACTTTTTGTAATTGACGTACGAGTATGACACAATCTGCTGGTAACCTCTACTGTACTAAAGCACAGCCCTTTGGAAAAACCAACTACGTTGGTACATAATATAAATTCACTTTTATTTCACAGTTGCAACCGACGAGTACGACCCCAGTTTGGCGAGTGTGAACGGCAGTCACAAATTCACCTTTTTACAGCCCTAAACGTTGATTACCCCAACGGTTTCGAACAACATCCGCATATTTTCGAATGAACATGGTACCTTAGTGCTATCGCAATCGAAGCTCGTGTAGGTACAGGTGTTTGAATGGCTTATTAGTATTAGAAACGTTAAAAAAAAACCGATAGCCACAGCTATCAGCAAAACAATTTGGAACAACAAACGCGCTCCCTTCGATTGACGCATTGTGCTAAACAACATGTTTCTACTTACATCTCGACTGCTTACAAAATTATACTGTGAGGTATGTCAGATTTATCGCAAAATTTATTCGAGTTTTTTATTTGAAGTTAATTATCTCTATGGTTAGTTTGCCTATGCGATTTGTTAAACGCTTCACAGACAAATCGTCTTCACAAATCGACCAAGGTCAACGTTTTAAGCTTTCGTTATGTGTTCAAATCTGCCTTACATCTTACATACTTATATCACGTTTCTCCTTGAGCCTGTCAGCTCCTCCGTGCCACCAAATGGCAAACTCTTCAACATCGAAAGTAGCCGCCTTGCGTTCCTTCGCGATGTCTGGATTTATGTTTGTTACGGTAGTCGGCATAGTGTCAAACCGCAGTTCGCTCGATTTCCAAAAAATAAAACAACACACAAAACACAAGAAGCGCACCGTAAAGCTTTCAAACCGCTTCTCTTCAAGTTCGCGCAGAGACTGCTGGACAGCACTCTTATTAAAGCGATGAGACAGAGGAAACCAAATAAAAGTGATAGCGCGTTGGGTACATGGCCAAAGTGCAACATAGATAAATATAAAACAAGTCCAATCAACAAATTAGCTTTAACGGTCTACATGTATTTGAACTTTTTGAGACTTGCTCCTAGTCATTGATAGGCTTGCCAGATTGTGTGGTTTATCGCAAACCAAGCGCAGACTTTAATCTTGCGGCCAAATCGCAAGCATTGAACAAGTTTGTCGATATTTTTTCCTTTATTTTTGACTTGATAACCTACTTCAATAGGGCGCCACAGGAGCGGTTCTGTATAAGGCGTGTTTTATTGAAGGAAGAAGCGACTTGCCGCAGTATGTTTTGGAATTTTTCTGTCTTTCTGCGTGTGTATTCCGTAACGATTCGTACACATTAGTTTAATTTCGTTAACGTGCGCAAAAGTTGGGTAGAAGGGAAAGAAGTTTGACTGTCTTATGTGTTCGAATCATTAGGGAACAGAGCTAATATTATTATGAAATTGGTAGTAAACTGTTTTTAATATCTTTTACAGCGAGAGCGAACAAGGAGAATGTATTGAACTGAATGTCGAGACACAAAATATTGCTTTTTATACCAATTTATTCCAAATGTGGTTGGAAATATTTTATTGCGGATTCGATATCGATTGCGATAGGTTGTGTTCCATAAAGAATTCCTATTAAGCGAAATTTTTCTTTTAAGTGCCTAGTTTGATAAGACTGACAGCTGGCTGACAGGTTTGATTGGCGTAAATTGATCACATGAACAGATTTCCCAGTTGACGTTTACACCCGATGAATCTAGTCAAAAAATCCGGAACTGAGTTCTAAATTGACAGTTCGCATATGTGGCTGACGTCATCGACCAAACTAGCTTCTGCGTTCAGGTAACATCTGGTCCAACTTATGATAGTTATGTGGTATTCGATTGGGCGCTCTCGGAGCACTTTTTTACTCTCAGAGCACTTTTTATGTTCGTTTGGTACAAAAAAAGCAATCTTTTTCAATTTTGCGAATCTGGATTTTTTCTCAGATTTGTTCAGATTTACCAATACAAGTACGTTTGAGTTGGACAACTAGTTGAGGTTTTTTTTACGTTTTCGTGAAAATTTTCAACTGCAAAGAAATACATTGCATCGGGAGGATCTACTTTTGTTAATTATTTATGTACAAATGTTTAGAAATCAATTTATGTGCAAACTTCGAATGTTTTAATATATTGTCGAAGGCTACACGTACACATATTCGAACCGCATGAACATCAACACAAAAAAAGAGTTATTGACGATTTTATGTTCGATTCTGAAATTTGAGAGCAAATCTGAAGAAGCCCAATCAAAAACCACATTAAGGTTTTGAATGTTCCAATTATAAATCTTGTTGCTTAATTTTATCTCGTCTCCAACTATTCTATCCAAACATCAGCTAAAGTCCTATCTAAAAAATGTAATTCTCTCTTATTTCAACTATTTCTGATTCTAGGTACTTCTCGTCCATGTAATAATTAAAAAGGCTCATGCTTGCATACTTTTTCGCAACAAATACACAACGATCTGTTACAATTTAGCTTGAGAAAATGTGCCACCCAATAAATGGGCACGCTAAATTTTGACAGACACATGAAGTACATTTTGAAACAAAAGTTTATTTATTTAGCTCGAGCTGCGTACCACTCAGATAAAAGGATTCGCTTAAGTTTAGCTCGGCTAAATTTTGGATAGAATTTTGTATGGGAGCGAAAATGTAGCTCGAGCGGGCGTGCTAAGCTTTAGGCAAAATATAAAACCCAGAATGGAGAAACGAAACAAAACATCTCCGCGAAAAACCTCAAGAATGTGTTTTTGTTACTTTTTTCGAAATCCTTAAATTTGTGCTCAAAATACCAAAGTTTTAGAGTGGCACAGAAAATGACAGGTTATTGCCTTCCATGAGTAGAAATGCTTTGAGAATTGAGACTCGCGGCGAAGACGGGTTTGTCGGTCAATAAAGGCAAGACAAATTATATGTTGTCAACATGAAAGGACACCAACACAGACGTCTCGGACAGATATAACTTGGAGGTGATTAAGGACTTTGTCTACCTATATGCTCTACTATGATCTATGACATATAATCGCTTCCTCTTGCCAATCGCTGTTTCTTTGGGCCAAGGAGGCAGTTGAGTAGAGAGGGCTTCTCTTGAACAACTAAAGTGATCCTTTATAAGACCCTTAGTCTTATGTTATATAGAGCAGAGGCATGGACTCTATCAAAAACGGATGAGGTTACTCTCAGTTGATTCGAGAGGAATATTATTCGAGTAATCGACGGTGAATACAACGACTCAGGTGGCGCACGCAAGTGGTAGGGGACCATATCCAATTTAGCGTGCGAAACTGGAGACATTTGGCTAAAGATCGTGGTGGCTATGACACACGCTGTTGGTGGAGGCACAGTTCAACCCGGGACTGATCTTCTTTGTGTTACATGAAGCTGTACTGTATAACGAGGTATGTGGTAGTCTAGCACAACATTTTCTGCAGTGCTACGTCTAAAGTGCAGCTGATTCCTCATCACAGATAGAAATATGGTGTGCGCGTCAGGGAGTGCTGCAGCCCTGGGCTACCTGTTTATTGATTAGCTTCATTGTTCATTTTCGTCGTTCGTTGTCTCGTCATAATTACTTTCCACTCCGAACAAGGACAAAAACATGAATTTTCTTCATAAAAAACGTTTTGTAATTGACATCGTATTTAACAGTATAAAATGATACAACAATAGTAACCCAACGTAAGCATGTAATTTACTTATAACCTACCCCATTAATATTTAACATTTTTTTATACAATATCTTACACAAAGGCTCGACGAAAATCTGAGATACTTCCTTTACAACTTTGCCTTCATAAAAGGCTTCAAGTAGGCATTGAATGACCTATTCACTGGCTCCTGGTTGAGTGGACTCTTCTTTGCCACTTCGAACATCTTCTCGTATACATTGCCATCGTATACGCCGAGAGTTGAGTCCAACATACGATCGTGCAAATCGAAACTATCGACAATGGAAACTGCGTTGGGGCGAATTCTGGCCAAGCAATCTTTGCGACGTATCTCCAAGCTGCCGACTTCCTTCTCGCTTAACTTGATGAACTAGAAAGGAGACAGACAAAATAGTTGAAAGTGTTAGGTTAGATTTGGACCGTTCCTACCAAGAGGAAGTCCCCAATGCGATTGAGGCAGGCGTCCAGTAAATACAGCTCTAATAGGTCTGTCAACACCTTGGCAAGTGATGGCGATACATTTTTGCAAATGCTCTCTATCTCAGTGTAGACAGACAGGGCTAAGAAGGCACGACCATGGAGCTGAAAAGAATGAAATCGCCAATGAAAATTCGGAATTACCAACAAACAAAGAGGAACCCACGTCAGCGGCTTGGGTTAGTTCGATTCCAGTTAAGTTTGCAGCCTTTTCTGGACCATAGCCATTGGCCTTCCTATGTTCCATGCGCTCGTAGGCGATGCGAATTTTGCTGCGAATGGAAACGACACTTAAATTACACAAACAAACACAATAAGTGATAACATACTTGGCTGCAACAAACTGGAAAGCTTGCACAATAGACCATAGCGATCCGTCAAAGTTGACAAAGACCTTATAGTCAATCGCCTCCTTTATGTATTGCACAGTCGGCACCAGAGCACCTCCGCTCAAGGCGATTCCATACACTTTCACCAAATACCTTGCGGTTTGAAGTAACATCACAGTATTCTCACCCTCGTAGGTGCATACCGCAGTGGCCATGCCGTAAAGAGTAGGGAAATTCGAGGCATCCATGAATCCGTGACCACCGCAAGCCAAACGGCAGACTTCGACGCCACCCGCTGCATCAGCACTACAAATTGCCTTCAAGCAACAAGATATCGCATGCATCTCAGGCAATCGATCGAGATTTCCTTCTTCCAGCTCGCCGGTCACGTTGTTGTACATGTTCCACATGTAGTCCCCAGTCAACTTGAACGCAACAGCTTTCGCGATTTGCGGAAACAGCTTCAGCTGCTGCGTTACGTGGTCCATAATCTGTGGTTCTGGCTCACTGAAAGCAGCACGATTTACCTATGTTAAAAAACAAAGAATACCTTTTCAACTCACCTGGGATCAATTGGACTTTGTCTCCTTACGGCCGAGTACCTTGTCGCAATAGTAGCGGCTTTGCACAAACTCAGCGCGGTATCACGAAGCAACGCCACGCGAACAAACATCATGGTGCCATAAGTCAGCAGGGATGACTTTGGCGGAACATAGGTTCCATCAGGCAGCACTTGAGAGTTCTTCATCAACATGTTCAAACGTGGAACGCGGACATTCTTGAAGCCAAGGTAGCCATTGTTCACGCTTTTCATGCCGAGTTTTGTGCCGATTTCGCCGATATCGATGCCTGGCATTGGCATGTGGGTATTCTCATCACGCAGTTGAACAACAAATGGTTGAATGCCATGACATTGTCCTTTGGTGTGGAGCTGTGCCATAACAACCGCGTAATTTGCCGTCTGACCCACTACAATGTAAGACTCGCTTCAGTTCCAAATTGCTGTTGACCTCAGCTATACTTACAGCCTCCGGGCCACCATTTGTACGCGGTAATTGTTGGGGAGTTCAGTATAAATTCTTGTGTTCTGGGATCGTAATCAGCTCGTGTTTCTAGACCGCGCAGGAACGTGCCGTGGCCCAACTCGGTTTGGGCGTAGGTACCAATAATCGAACAGTCCCATGCTTTCGTCAGCCATTCAACTTGTTGGTCAATGGTTCCTTGACCCATTACCGTCGGAACGAACATAACATAATGGAGCGTTATCGGGTTGCCCTCTTTGATCAGACCCGAACCAAGGGAGCTACCCAACAGAGCGCTGTCAATTGATAACCAAAAAACATAAGAGAGGATCAATCAGAGATAGTCGAAAGACTTACTTGTAAGTATCGATACTGGCGGCGCCATCGTCGCGCATCTGGCGGATTTTGTTACTTATTATGGTTGCCTTGCGGACTCCCTCTTCGTACAGCTCCTTGTGCGACAGGTAGGAGATTGGGATTTTGTCCATCAGCTCTGGGTCCTCGAGAAAGTCTTTTTCTGCAAACATAGATTTTATGTGTTACCCACACTTCTACTATCCAAAATAGGCGCTTGTCCATAACAGTTGCCATACGCGTATATGAAAGATTTTTATCATTCGCCCGTCGTTGTAGACACGACTACGTAACGAATTGTCAATGACAAATTGCTTCCAGTTCGGATCGCAAACACATTTTCAAACAGAATGTACACCTCAACCATTTCAATAACATCCACAAACAGAAACACAACGCAGCTTTAAACCAAAATGATTCCAGTGCTTTTAGAAATAAAATTTCTATTGTAAAGCTTTCGTCATTCGTCGGCAGAAAGCTCAGTGGCATTTTTTGTGGTTATGAAAAATCCCACTATCCCAACCTACGCTGTCAATCAAATGACTGATAGATGACAGGCGAGATGACGCGATTTTTTCTGTCTGACATTTCCCAACAGCCAGTCATATGATTTTGACAGTAGTGTCATTAAGCTCATTTGTGTCGCATTGAGCAGAGCTGTGTAGTGTTGTGAAAGTAAAGTGTAGTAAATACATTTTTTTTAACATTTCTGTGAACAGAAAACACACAGTGGAAACAAATCGTGAGTACCTGTTCGTGCATTCTTTTTGTCGTTGAAATGGCGCAAGCACAACAGAACGAAAAACTTGTTCAATTTGATCGATTGGAACTGTTTGTGCACGCAATAATGTTTGTTTCGTTTGATTTTTGTTTTGTAATGTAGGTAGTTATATGGAAGACAGCTACGGTGGTAGAAGTTTTGATGAGAATGATGATCTTGAATCGCATTCCGTGAGCAGCAAAAGAAGGGCGGGTCGCACAAGTACGACCAATAAGCAAAAACGAAACAGAAAACTTGCTTACTCGTGGGACCGACAAGCAGAGTCTGCTTTGATTGCGGCTGTTGAGGAACAGCCGCCGATTTGGGATGCCAGTTGCAAGTTATACAAAAATCCAAATGTGAAACCAGACATTTGGAGACAGGTGGCGGCTAAGCTGAATATCGAAGGAGTTGACGACCTTCAGGCGCGTCTCAAATGGCAGGCACTTCGCAGCCATTTCAAGGGTCATATGGGCAAAATTCGAGCCAGGAAATCTGACCATCCGACAGCCGAAACACATTCGTCGTGGCCTCATTTATCAGCAATGATGTTTATTGAGTCCGGCGATGTGACACAATCCACTTCAATAATAAAAGCGGTACTCCTACTTTGATCGCTCTCATTTCATTCATTTCATTTCGTTTGTTTATTGTATTTGTAGGAATGTTCGTACAACGATACGTCGACTTTGAGTGATCCACTCGGGTTACGCTTGGAGAATAGACAATCGTCCCTCGAAGCTGTCCCCCAAACGTCAATTCCGAAACGCGAACGACGAAAAGATAGAAGAACGAAAGTGCCAAGGATAACGCCATCACCATCGTGTTCTTGGAATTCCAACTCTGGACATGCGCCACCTTTGCTGGATGAAATTTCGGAAGTAGGGCACGTCGCAGGCAGGCAAGAGGAGCGATATGATATATTCGGAAGACTGATCGCATTACATCTGCGGCGACTTCCGGAGGACGCCGCATTCCACTTGGAAGGTCGCATTATGCAAATGATTTACTCTACGCCACCGATCGTTTAGACAACAGTTCATCGGTTTTCTTTTTCTTCGTCTCAAGTGTCCGACTAAACCCCATCAATATACTTAAATAAATTAAATTAATTTGCACGAGCAGTCTTTGTTCAACCCGACACGTAGAGCTGGTTATTTTTCAGTAGCTTGCATATTTTTCGTTCTCGTGCAATCGCCTGTTGTACAGATGAAAAATGGAGTCTGTCATCCATTTCGGGACAAAATGACTCGCAGATGACGCGGGCTGTCATCTTTGCCATTTCAGACAGCTTATTTCAAACAAATGCGGATGTATCTGACTTTATGCTAAAACTGTTCTATGACAATTTTTCAATTTTTTTTTGCCTCCGCATAATATTGTTTGGTGAATAGCGAAATACAGTCTCAACTGTTAGACCATGATCTTCCACATTTATTAATCTTTGTACATGCGATTTAGAGCTTTCAAGACTGCTCTCCATCATTGTATGGTGTACTTTGTGTAATTCAGAGATTTCTAGTTTTTCCCCAACAATGACTTTTAAAATGTTAATTGCTAAAAGGCGAGCAAGCATCTAATTTAATTGGCAGCCAGTTAAATCATGCCTAGATCGAGTTTACAACGTCAGCTGTACTTTAGACACAGATCAGCTTATAATTATCGCCAAGCTTTTGCAAGCTTCTTCGTATGATGGGGCTCTTTAATTTCGTGATTTATTGCACATCGGTGTGCAATTGAACTGGTATAAAAATAGGGCAACCAAGAAAGATAGAGGAAATTACTTTACAAACAGCAGTCGTACCAACTTTCTGGATTCTTCATTAACAAGTGGCCTCCTATGCTACATACAAAACAGAATTTCATTTGTACAAACGCTTCAGCTCGCTTTTTTCTTTTTGAAGCGAAATCCGGTGTACCATCCCATCTTCTACTTATCGCATTGCCCCCAAATAGCTTAGTCGAAAAAAGCTAAATTCCGATTATCAGTTTTTTTAAGTCATAACAATTTATGTTACGATACAGTAGAACTAGCAATCTAAAATTTATGAATTTAAAACAAAAAACAATGAGGAATGGAGTACTCCCAACCCCGGTTGTTATGAACCACTACATTGGTCTTAGTTATCAACGGTCTATGCTAAGCATTCTATAACTGGATATTACAACTTCATACATACCTAAAGCTTTCTTTTCCTGGTATTTCTTTTCACCGCCAACCCACCACAGTGTGAATTCCAGAGGACGGAATGTTGCATTATCTCGTTCCTTTTGCAGATCTGGATTAACTTTTCGAATGGATGAAGGCATTATGAAGCTTTCTCGACAAAAATGTATTACTAAATTCTTCAAGTGCACAAATACAACTGATTTCTTATGGAATTTTGATAATACTGGGTTGGCCACTAAGCGCTTTCTAAATGCTCTTGACCTTTGAATGAACACAAGTACTTTGTGAACGAAATGTACTTTAACAATAAATAAAAATTCAACAAACACTTTTTTTGTTGTTAATTCGAGTAAAGTGTCATCAGGCATTACAAAACAGCTGGTTGGAGGTTAGCGAAGAGAAGCCGCTGTACGTCGGCCGTAGGTTTGTTTGCTTAAATAATTTATGTTAGTGTTGATCAGAGGTAGGAAAATATGTATATATGTATACAGAAATTTAAAGATGTAGCAATATTTTCATTTATACAATACACTTCCCGAGATACTAATAATCATTTCTAGTGTCCAGGCTAAATTTTTCGAACTCACAATGGCGAAATTCGCTATACGAAATTGCATATTTTGAGCTACAAAATATCAAGTGTGGAGGTTAAAATTGATTGTTAAGCAAAAGAAATTAATCCACGTTTTCTTATTGTAAAAATAAACAATTTTTTGTCAATTTGTTCAATGAAATCATTTATGAATGGAACAATGTTTTAATCCAATTTATGTTGTTGATTCTAAAATATATATATTTACTAATCTCATCTTTTGTTCTTGAAACCGCTGTAAAATTTGTAAGTGTAATTAAAATATTTCTCGCGAAAATCTCAATCAACTGGATTTTTTTAACATTACTAACATTCAATTTGGTGTTGCAATTCCCAAGGGATTCATATCTACTTTATTTTTAATACTATGATTTTTGTATTTAAGCTAAGTATCCTGCTCGCGCTAAATTTTATCTCCCATACAAAAAAGTCTCGAAAGATAAAATTTAGCGAGGCAGTTTAGCAAAGCAATATCCTGTTCGCACTCTTAACTTCATATAGATGGGCCGATGAAAAGCCTTAGCTCATTTAGCTCGCGAAATAAATGTCCGGTACATTAAATCGAAGATAAATTTTGACATAAAGAAGGAGGAAACAATTTGTGTTGTGTTTATTTTGGATTTTTTTCAGAGGAAACCGCAGAAAACATTTGTGCGATAAATAAAAGAGAACGTGTAACCAAAAATTCCGGTTCATGCGATAAAAAAAACATAAAAAAATTGCAGGGCTTGTGGAGGAACAATGCAAATAGGGATTTACCCGACACGAAAGAACGTGTCGTCTTCTGCTTGCTATTATAGAACTTATTTGAGCTGCTGCAGCAGTGATAATATCTTCTTCAATTTTGCTAATATCTATTGTTTTGGAACGATTCAAACAATGCATTGTCTTTAAAGTTTGAAATTCGAAAATTGTATGTACTCGAATATTTAAAATAACGTTTACTGTCATGATCAAATGGTTTTTGTCCCATCTATATGATGTTTAATAATTTAGCGAGCATTTATCTTTGGTGTGGAGAAATGAAGTGGAGACTAGGGACCAGAGATGAATGAATAAAAGTGATGGATATCATTTGTACGTCTATCCCCCCAAAGCCCATTTGTTTACATTGTAGTTTTTGTAATTTCAACCCCCGTCTGTGAATACGTGTGAGCTAGAAAAAAGCATGTTGCTAATGGCCGGTCAACGTTCCTTTTGCTTTTATGGGTATGGCGCTGTTCAATTGTTTTGTGTTTGGTATTGAACTTGTTTGGTTTTTGTTAAGGATTCGTTTAAAATAAAAAAAATAATGAAATACGCATTTCGGAGTAGCGAATTATTGCATTAAAGTTCAATTCATGAACTCGCATATTCTAGAAAAGAAATGAGCATATGTGCGTGACTTCATGAATTTTTCGGGAAAACAGCTTGTAAGCAGCCGTATTCCATTATCTTTGCTAGGGACGCTAAATTTTCGCGCGAGCAGGATACTAGGCTTTAGTAAGAAATCATATATTTACAGCTTATTGCCTGAATGGCAAATCAGATCAATTGCTCAATTTTTTGCACAGCTCGGTATGGCTGACAGCTGGCATTTTGAACTTAATTCAAAATATTTACAAGAAATTTTAAAAATTTCTCTACAAATTATTCGAAATTACGATTGGTTGATTGATGCCTATGTGCTTGTACGTATACGAATAACACTGTGTTCTTCAATTCACTGTACCCATCCTACAGGATTTCTATGTAGACGAACTCTGGTCAAAGCTGCCCAAGTCATGGCGAAACCACCTGGAGCCTCTGGATCCTGATGACTTGGCGAATATTCTTCGTGGCAACACTAAATGCACTTTCGTACGACCATTATCTTTACTATGTCTTATGTCGCTTATGAAACGACTTTGTGTTTCGAGAACAGTAAAGAATGATTCGCATTTAGAGCAGATTCCAAACAATCCCCTTATAGAGCACCCAAAACTAAAGCATATCTTCAGGAAGTGCGTGAAGCCCAAAAAGCGGCATGAAATTGCGATTATGGCCAAGTTGTGTCACCATAGTGTGGTGGAGACTTGTGTTGATTTCGTCGTAGACTTTGGTGCTGGATTAGGCCACTTGGCAAGGGTTCTAGGATACGGATATGGGGTGCAAGTGTGTTGTCTGGAAATGCAAAGCACTCTAAATGAACAAGCAAGGTGAGTTTTGTGAACAAATTGCAAAAATTCGATAAACTTGTGAACCCGTTGTAGGACAATTGATTTACAATTAGAAACGACGGCATCCAGGTACATGTCGCCAGAGGAAAAACAACATTTCCGCCGACCAGTACACATCACTATGAAATTGAATCAGTCAGTCTCTGCTGAGGAGTTTGTGGACAAAATAGCCGAAGCGTTGGGCATTCCTATGGACAGTCAGTTTTGCTACGGCATTATCGGCCTTCACCCATGTGGAGACTTGGGGGCCATACTCACACAAATGTTCCTTTCCTGCAAACAAGCAAAGTTCCTTAAATTTGTTGGTTGTTGCTACACGAAGCTTTCCACTGAGGAGGGATCCACAAATCCCGGCTACCCTCTTAGTGAGTTTCTGCGAAAACAGAAAATTACCTCTCGCCTCAGCTATCAGTCCAGAGAGATTGCCTGCCATGCGTCTGAGATGTACTGCGATCGGCTAGAGAGTGGGAATTACGAAGATCTCAAAGTACATTCATTCAGAGCTACTACCGAGAGGATAATAATGAAGTACTGGCCAGAGTTGAAGCATACAGGTCTGAGGAACGTAAAGCACGCCCAAGGAATGCAATTTGAAGAGTGAGTATGATGGTAGTCGCCTGCGGAAACCTTGTTTTAATTACACTCCTTATAGCTACGTCAAACTAGCCACCAACGGTTTAAACATCCACATTTCCCAAGAAGATGTGCACTCTGAAACTACACAGAATGACCTCCGCCAGTGGAAACGGATTGTTATCTTCTACACCATGCGGCTGCTGTTTGCTCCATTAGTTGAGAGCGTCATTCTTTTCGATCGGATGCTCTACCTGAAGGAGAGAGGTAAGTTAATCGGACAACATCTTCACCGAATCGCCCTAATGAGTCCTTTTAGGTTGCTCAGTCAACATTGCTGCCATTTTCGACCCTCGCCTCTCGCCTCGCAACCATATAACAAGCGCGACTAAACTTGGTCAGTGACTGCTCACGTGTTACCTCTTGTTTTATTATTTTCCTAGCACATTGTTCAATAAATTAAAATATATATATTTACAAAAAGCTTGAGGCCATTGCAGTTTGTTTTTGTTTAGGAAAAATGGAATGACTTCGATTAGTATAGGGTGCAGGGGTATCCTTAAGCGAATTGTGCGCTTGCCAGCATGTTTGTCGTTACATCTGGCTCTTCATCGCTGGCATTTTGGTCGAGCTTCTCAAATCCCCGCTTTCTGTGGTCCAGCAGGCCGCTTAGTTTAAAGCCCTCCGGCTTGGAGGGAAAGTCCCAGGCATGTCGGCGATTTTTCACTCCAAACGGAAGGCAACCTGGAGTAAAGGGAAACAGTATTACAGAGCAGAAATAATGTTACAGCTACATTCGTACGTGTCTATTGCTACGTGCGGATCAAATGGAAGAATCTTACCTTGAGTGAGGTCAGTTGGGTGTCTGTAAACGTGGGCTAAAGAAATTGAATTCTCAGATCAAAAGAGGTGGGGGAGAAATGCACTCAGCCAAAGTTAAACGGGGTACTTAAGTCTGATTCCAGGACCATATCCGAGAAATTGTTCTTTTGTCGAGGTTTTGGCAGGGACAACAGCAGCCCGTGCCGCCGCCCAACATTTTTTTTAGCTGGTTCACCCTGACAGCTTGCTCATCAAACTAGTTTTATATCCCAAGGACAGCATAAGTCAGACATAAACATGTTAAACATGTAACGCTTCAACTGCTCATCATAAATGAATGGGAAAAGGCCCGAATTGAACATTACAGAAGCGGACTGATTATTACCCACCGTCATAGCATCGGTAACAGCTTCCACCACTTGGTGACTTGCTTACGTTTTAGTTTAGTTTAACGCACTTCACAAGTGCCTGCGAGCATTAAATAGTTAATTATATACGCTTTTACCGCAGCCAATTCTGACAAAAGTGCAAGAATACGTCCATTTAACTCGTGCCACTTGACTTACTGAAACGTAGTCAAACTTGGTTACCTAAATGTGGAGTCTTGTTCATCTACGATAAAAGTAAACCTTACCTCTGGTGACGACCTCCGCTTACGAACCCAAAGCAAACATTTATGCCAAGTAACAATAAAAATAAAATAATAAAAACAAAAACAAATTTGCAAAAGAAAATTTACTATAAAAAAAGTCGAGAAAATAAACATAAAAAAATACGTTTACGTGTATAAAATTGTAAAAAAAAAGAGTCAAATATTCGAACGGCTGACACAATAATCAAAATTATATAATATATAGTTTCCACATGTAACCAGGATTACAAATGAGAAGGCAAAACGTGATGCAGTTAATTCTTACTTTAAAAATCTAAGGGCAAAAGCACAGAAGTAGGAGGACGGGGACAATGAACACAAAAACAATCAACATTCACTGTGATTGGAGGAGACCAGGCGCTTATACACCAAATCACATGGGGTACCCGTTGGGAGATCAGAATTACCTCGTTTACGTCTTCGGGAGATCAGCAGTGCCATTCCGAAGGTGAGCAGTGCAAATATTACCATTAGAGCTGCCACCAGGAGGGCAGTTGATCCAGGTTGTGCTTTCGTTGTGGCCCGCGATTGCCGTTGTTCATTTGTATAAGCTGCGATTGTGGTGAGAGTTGGTTTCGCCGCCGACATTGGTAGAGATGGAGCTACCTTCTTGTGGAGGAATTTGTGCACCTTAGTGGGGTTCAATTCGGCAACGTATATTTCAGTGCCATCGGCGGTGACGGCAACATCGTGCGGGTTAGAGAACTGCAGGTCATTTGGGCCGAATTTGCTGATCACTTGCTTGGATTTAATGTTGACCACATAACCACGTACTTCGTTGTAGTGGTCAGTGTTGCCGTAGCCGCCGGTTGGGCCGTTTACTACAATAAGTTGGCCACCTTCGGCTGGGGTGTAATCCATGCTAAACAGTCGGTCGCCGATTATTTGACTGTGGTATTGCGAGTGGAATGTTCCGTTGTTGGAGAAAAAGCACTGTACACGACCATTCTCGCGATCGGCTGCGCAAACTAGACCCTGATCTGGTACAAGAGTCAGTGCATGAGGAATAGCGAAAAAGTTTTTAGGGGCGACTGCAAACACAACACCTAGAAAGGGAAATTGTAGAAAGATTGCGAAAAAATAAAACCCAAGACGATACGTACCTGTAAAAGAATTCTGTCCCCATTGTAGGATTTTTTCTCCCGAAGCCGAGTACTTTAATATGCGGGCGTTACAGTAGCCGTCAGCAACGAAAAAGTCCCCGTTTGGTAGAACTGCGACCGAGGTCGGTTTGCAGAATGTCGTATCTGTTTTTCCCGGCAGAAAAGCTGATCCCAGCTTCAAAAGTGGCTCTACCGATGAGCCTCTGGGCCGAAATTTGAACACCTGATGCAAAGCGACGTCAGTGACCCAGACATTGTCTTTATCGTCGATTGTCAAACCATGAGGCATATAGAAGCTTTAAAGAGAGAAATTGCATGCAACTGGTGACCCATGGATAATCAGATTACTTACATGTCCTTTCCCCAGTCGTAGACAACCTTGCCAGTCTTCCTATCAAAAGCCACTATGGTATTCTCGCCGATTGGGCCCCGATAGCGTTTAGTAAACATGTTCGACGCATTGAAAGTGGTTTGTCCCCAAATTCGATTAACTCTGTGGAAGATGACGACATTTCCCGCCTTGTCGAAGGCCACCGCAGATACAGCGCCAAGTTTAACTGATGGATCTGGCCATTCTGACTGGTAAACGTAAGCTAGAAAAGGGAAGTTTTCAGCAAACCCATATAAAGAGGGGGAGCGATTCGCACTCACTTGAATTCAATTTTGCGATCTCCGCCTGCACATCGATCTTTTCCACCTTCAGCTTAGGTTGCTTTAGTACGATATCCGATGGATAACCACTTTGCATTATCTGCTGAAAGCGTTGGTTTGTGCTAGCAGCCTCATCTTCAGTCAGTGGAAGATATCTTGCGAGGTTCTGGAAAAACAAAGCAGAAAATCATGCTTAGAACCAAACAGAAAATAGTTTAACCGAAGCACAATTTCCCAATTTATCTACCTACGCATTCAACAGTAGTCCCATTTAGGGGTTGAAATTAATGAAACCCACTCAATATCTTCACCTGTTACTTGATACTGGCAGTTTGTAAAAGAAAATCAATACAACCACGTTCTAAGCCACATATTGTAAGGAGTTGAAGCGAAAAACTTACCTGATCGGAAGCAGATTCAATTAAACACTTAACCAGGAAGAGCTGTAGAGCTATAAGGAGTTTTGGCCAGTACATTTTTCTTCACTAATTTGCTTTGTTTTCTAATGGTCCTCTGACGAAAGCTAGTGCTTCATCTATGTCTTATTTGTTATGGTTCCAAAAGGAAAAATTATAATTGAAAACACTTATTCACTTGCACAAATACTCCAATAGAGTTCTTGGAAAACAATTTATTAAATTTTCACTTGTAAATGGAAAACTGTTTCAGAAAACAAAAGACAACAATCAAACAGCCATCGCGGCATTTTCCATATGCGGAGAAAAAAGGTGATGCCCAATCACAAAAGAAAAATGTAGTAGATGCTTGTTAAAAAAAATTGTACAATGTTTCCAAAATAAGTACTTGATTCAGAAACTCAATCTAAAGTTTAGGAAACTTTGACCTCGTCGTTACATTCAGTATCCATAACTAAAACGGTATTAACATAAGGAACTTCCTTTTGTGAATATGAAAGAAGTGAATACATTTTCAAGTAGAATAATTCTAACTTACATCAAATAAGTCCTCATCCTAGCAAGACATTTTTTTTGCTTACAATCTTCTAAGCCCGACTGTAAATTATGATTCTTAGTAACGTATTTCGTATGCCAAATTTGTTATTATTTATACAACAAATTTAATGTCGTTTTCGATTTGGCAAAAAGATCAACATTTTTTTGATCGAGATTGCTTTTCATGTTCAATTTGCCAAAAATAAACAATTTTTTTTTGATTTGAATCTTTTTTGAGAAATCTGGATTTTTTTCTCAGATTTCACACATACTTTCACTAATACCAATATATATGACACACAGCTGCCGGTTACGAATTTTTAGTTGGAAGGATTTCTTTTTTAACTGACTTATTTATTTTTCCGAGTATGGAAAAGATTTTTTATATTAGATTGTTTTGAAATGAGTTATTATAAATGTACAAAAATCAATTGAAATGGATTTCCAGTGCAAGTGAAAGAGAATATTTTTTGTGGCCAACTCAATACACACAAGAACCAATAAATTTCGGATTTTATGTTGGATTTTGCAGCAGAAATCTGAAATCTCAGATCAAAATCTAAAAAGCCAAATCGAAAACGACATACCTAAGTAAAAATGATGCAGGGCATTTGAATTTAGAACTACTTCAATGAGATGTAGTCATGCCAATGTAATAGAAAAACAGCCGCTGCAATCTAATTTTGTTTTTAGATTTTAGAAAATCAGCTATCATTATAGGGCTGTCCCTGTAGTCTGTACCTGAATGCACTCACTCACTCAAGAACTGTCAAACTCTGTTGCCCTCGCAGAAATTTGTATTTTCTTGCCTTCAGTAAAATTTTATAAAATTTCTTCAACTACAAAGGTTAGTAGGAAATTGTTGTTTTCCATAATAAATCCATGAGCACTTTGCGATGCATCCCAACTGGAGGGCATTGGCAACGCTACACATCCCACTTAAACGTTTTGTGACAGCCGGAGCCTCTGAAGAACCCTCAACATCCTCGTATCAGGAAAAGTATCAAATCTCAAATGTAACTTCTTCAGAAGTGAAAAAATTCTACGACGAAGTGATAACAACTCCAGAAATCGCTCCAAAACATGAAGCATCCCCGTTGCATTCAAATCCGGCAGTGGAGATTAAAAAAATCGCTTTTGATAGGAACAAATTCTTTCGGGCAGCAATGGCTAACGACACAAACAGTATTCTGCTTTTCAAATATCAGGATGGCGATATAAACACAACGGACGCCTACGGCTGGACCGCTCTTATGATGGCTGCCTGTGAGGGTGCTGCTGATGTTGTGGAAGCTTTAATAGAACTAGGCGCTGACATCAACTACAAGGATCGTAGTGGCAATACAGCATTCAAACTAGCAGAGAAGAAGCACCACTTTCACATTCTCGAACTCTTTTCGAAGCGCCCATTGGATGCAACGGGATCCGAAACAGACGAACCGGATGATGATATTGTGCACAGAGAGTTCTTTTGCGACGTGTGCAGACGATCGTTTCAAGAAACATCGCTTCGCGATCATGTCACTTCAACTGTTCATCAGTTCAACAAAAAAAGGGACAAACAATCCTCGCTGAATAGGTTCAGCATTCCCGCGAAGAATCGTGGATTGAAAATCATGCTTAAACAAGGTTGGGACAGACAAAGTGGACTAGGACCAAGCAACAGCGGACGACTGTTTCCCGTAAAGACAGTTATTCGCAAGCAACGCACAGGTCTGGGGACACAGCAGGAGCCTGCCAGAGTTACCCATTTTCAGGCATATGACCTCCGAGCCATAAAATACGTGCCTCGTCCAAAGGCCAAGAATCGAAACGATATGCGCCATGAAAAGCAACGCGAATGGAAGCGCGAACGCAGACTGCGAAAGGAACTCTCTTAAACCAGCAACCAACTGACCTATTTCTGTCTTCCGTTGCAGATCACTGTGCGCACAATGTCGAAATCCGATGAACAGAAAACTGTCGACATAATCCAAGCCACCGAAGAGGTAGCCGATGTGATTCTAATGAACAAGCAGGAGCTAATTGAATTGGACAAACGGCGACAGGTCACACGAGAGGCTATAAGGGAAATCGAGAAAACATGTGCCGATGAGAAGAAAATTTGGACAACCATTGGGAGTATGCTGGTGAAGGTCAAGAGGGAGACTGCGCTGAAATTGCTTAAGAAGGGTAAGTAGACCGCACGTCCAAAATCTGCGAATGTAAATTAAATTTGTTGATTTTTCCAGATCAAATGACAATCGAAGTGGAAATCAACAAACTCCGTTCAGACCAAAAGATTTTAGTCAACAAACATCGCGACTTGGAGCATTCGACGCCGTATTCGGGAACGCATTTAAGGGCATTGGACAGACATGAGTTTGGGGCGCTTAAGGCGAATTTACCATTCATGTAAATAACGATAATATTCATGTTACAGTTGGTTAAGTTAGATATTAGAAATACAATAAACTCAAAGTCCATCTGAAGGTTCTTTTTTCCACTGCGCCATCTCTCGCAAGCGTCTGACAAACATCCAAGAGTATAACTGTCATAAAAGCGCTTCTCAATTAGCTGCTGGGACTGGGCCTAAAAGTGTAGAACGATTCTATTCGGCCAAAATGAAAAATATACACAAAACGAATGTTTGATGAGAAGCTAGGCACAGGGTCCCAACGGCCCCGTTACGCCAGCTATATGTTTATTTATTTCATTCGTTTAATGAGGCTTCCACCAACAGATGCAAATTCACACACTTCTTGCGGAGTGTTTACTTGTTGATGGATTTTGAATTTTGAAATTGGAATTTGAACTCCCAAGTGCTTTTCATAAAGTGTGGTAGTTCTGTTTCACAACACTCTTTTGTATTTCCCTGACCCAGTCCCTATGAATGGGAATTTTTGAAATGTTGGTACTTATACTTAATCCATTCGAAAGGAAACCCTGAGTATAAACGAACAGCAGATAAAGCAATCATCTGCGAAGCGACAAAGTAGAACATTTTGTTATTCCTCTAACTCAAAAATGTTGCGTATACGCCACCCTTCGAGTGCGAAAACAGGACTTTTTCAACAGGCTGGGTTGGATTGGAATGATAATGTTTATCAAATTCAAAGTTTGCAGAAACTCTAATCTCTGAGGTTGATTACGTCTCTCCACTAAGTTCTCTCTTCATCACCACAAGTCCACAGTTCACACCGAGTGTTCACATGCATGTGTGGGGCTGAGGTGGTGTGTCGTATTTCGTATAGCAACTGCATGCCTGAAAAGCTTTCGTGTATCGTGTCTCTAAGCGAGTCTCCACCACTATCGCGCACAACTTTTTGCTCTTTCTGTTTACACTTTGTGCTGTTGCTGCCTATCTTTATTGCCACTTTTGAAGTTTAATTTTCGCTGTGTGCCAGTCGTACGGGCAAAGCGGAGTCGAAGAATAAAAACACATTCACACTGCCCCCACATTCACGCATCTCCTCGCGAATTGCGTTATAGATACATTCACACATCCGTATCGATACCCTACCCACTGAAAATAAATACTTTTATTTTTTTTTGTTTCTATTCGGTGGAGCAGTGTGGCGTAGAACGACAACGACACACCGAACAGAAAAAGAAGGCAAAAAGCTGTTCCAACTACTAAAATATACGAGAAAGAGTGAGAAAGCGAACTGTGATATGAAGGCCATGGTACAAGTTATGTCGCTATCGTCGTCGTAGTCGCCAACGTCGTTGTCGTTGTCATTTTCAACAATTCGCAGCCCGGAAAAAATCGTGAAATCTTTATCGATTTACCCTGTATTTACCTAACGTGGGGGATAAAACGCGAATTAAAATTCAACCAAAATACAAAACAAACAAGTTAACTCTCAAACAATTCGCGAGATACTCGAATGCGGTGGTATCCTTAACGTTTTTCCAACCATATGCAACGATTCTATCCAAATCCGACCCCAACCAGTTGTCCCTCGAGTTGGAATTGAATAATTTTCCATTGAATTCGGGTTCACATGTGACGCGAAAAATATTAGATAAATAATATGTACAAAGTTGCAACAAGAATCGCAAACGGTATGCGAAAATTTCGGTAGAAGCCCTTAGCAAGGGGAAGTTATAAAAAGTGATAACACAGTGCAAAGCAATTAGATAGTGAGCCAGTTGGTGGTGATTTCGTGGTGTAGCTCCTACCTCATTCAAATCTATGTACCTTCGTAATAAGTCCTAGTAGCCCCTAACTAGATTCAAACTAATATACTCTCACTCTGATATTCGCTTGTTCCTAATACATATTTTTAAATAATTCAATTTTCGGAAAACAAATTCCCTCGGTTACCAAAAACAACTTAACAAGTGGTCCATAAAAAAATGTGCACCAAATAAAAGATTAATTCCACCAGAAGGGGATAGCTCTACATGTGTTTGCGTTTCTCTCCGATATAAGACCAAAAACAACAACGCAAGCGGAAAAAAAAATTCACAAGTACAAGCTACAAGATCGAAGTGCAGCAACAACATCAGCGCCAGAGGACGACATCATCTTCATCAGTCTCCTCATTAAGAGATCGCGCTAAAAAAAGGGATATTACTCCCTGTTACTCGCCGCAGATACTTTTATTAACTGCGAACGCGAATACAAAACGAAAAACAACAGCACATACCAGCAGATAAGAAAATAACAACTAATACAAGAACAACAACAATTTAATGCAAATAAATCAGGTTTGTGGAATTATTATTACTATTATCTGGTAGATTGTAGATATTTTGTGTTTGTTGTAATGATGCATGTTTAAGATTTCTTTCGGTTGTCACCGGTGGTTGGTCGGTGCGTTTCTTTACAAAGGGAGGGGTAGTTACCTCAGGCATGGCGCATGGGGTTGCATTGGGCCAACGAAACAGCGGAGCAAAAGCACACCATGTGATAGATAATGCGAGGAAGACGACAAACAAAAAAATCAATTAAACACAATAAATAGCGATTAGGGGGGATATGACGATGGCGACCATAATGGCTATGTGTGTAGTGTGTGTTGTCAGGGGGCTGTGGGCATAAGGGGGTGAAGCAATAACTTGAATTTTGCAACAAAGCTAATCAAACAGGATATAGTATTGCCAGATTGAATTTTAACTATGGTTGTTCTTTCGAAGTCGATTTTGTTTGGGGTTTTTCAGTAACTAGCTGGTGTCATTGCGGAACGCAATGGGATGGACATATTATTCCAACGAATCAAAAGTTTTATGGTGTTTTCAAATTCGCTCAACAGTTATTGCGGTAATAATGAGGACGTTTGGATTTCTAGTTTAATAAGTCTGAAAGCAATCTGATAGCATTTGCCTCCCTTTTTGTTTGTCCAGATTAACCACATAATCAATTTTTTAATATGTTCGTTCGCGTACGCGTTTTGAATCGAACGCAATCGATATAAATCGATCACAATCGCACAAAGTCTATACATATACACGTAGGTACCCATCAAAAATGACAGAAAAAGAGAAAATTAACAAAATAATTCCTCTCTTGGCTCGAAATAGCTCAGAGAATTTCAACTGGCAAGTACTGATAAAGACATATGTCAAATGCACAAAGTTGTCAAGAAACAAATTCAAAATCCGTCTTAAAAATAAATTGCACACAACAATAAAATCTGTAAAAATAAAGAAAATTCGGTGGTGGTCAAATGTTGTCCTAGAACGTTTTATATGTTGCAAAACTGTAAGTTACATATTTATTTGTGATATGGATTAGATGTCAAAGATGAAAGTTGCTCAATTTTATCCACGTACTTTGGCGTATATTTTCAGCTCTCTGAGAGAGTTCTGCTCAATTGAGTTTGACAGATTTGTAGTGTTTGGCTCGGGAAAGTACGCAATTAGATCTATTGTAATCCAGTCAAGAAAATTGTGCCGGCATACTTAGTTGACAGTTCGTAGTGCCAAAATTCAAACTAAACCGCGGGAATGCAATAACAATTCAAGTTGACCAATCAATACGTTCATGTACCTAGTCCGAAAAAAATCTTGAAGACGTTCTACATAAACTATGATATTCCAACGTTCCCAAAATAGGTCTTTGCTCGTATATTTCTTAGAATGTTTCGTAACACGTCAAATTCATGTTGTTTTTTGATTTGGCGAAAAGATCAATTTTTTGAGAAAAAATTATTTATATTTATTTTTGGTCGAGATTGCTCGAACATTTCCGTTTTCGATTTGGCAAAAAAAAAACATTTTTTTTTGATCTGCGGAGAAATCTAGATTTTTTCTCTTTTGTGTCTTTCGGCTCGGTCAAAATCTAGCCCTTTTTATTCGTTGAACCAATGTATCCGCAATGGGAAACAACTAATTGATTTGAAGCAAAAATCTTCTGTAATGATTATAAAACACTTTTGAACTTGTGTTAAGAGGAGCGTAACTGTCCGAAAACAAATTCCTAAGAAAATTCGTTGCCATAAAGCTTCCAGTCTTCCTTTTCGAAAAAGTGTTACCAACGCAGGTGCCTTCAACGAAAAACATTTTGCTAAAAATTAACCAGTCGATCGATAACCGAGTCAATCCTTTATAATACCTACCAAACAAAAGCAAATTCCTTAAAAACTCTATGCCTCATTTGGCTTCTCGCTGGCAATACTCCAAATGCCACAGTATTTTGTCTCCGTTATCTCATGGAAATTCTGTAGGCACAGTCAAAAATGGATCGAATTTTACAATCGCAATGAGAGCACGTATTTGCAATTATGCGATGTTTTCAGTAAAAACAAAGCTAATATTGCTTCATTCCGCACTTACTTAAGTTCAGCATTCATCTTCGACCCGCAGTTTTCTCTCCCTCTTTGATTAATTTAGTAAACTGCCGCGGCCGGCGTTGGGCCTCTTCGAAATGGCAAACTTATAACAGACAGTTGTTGCTTATATTGCTTTCTTCTTTTCGACATTTCGGGCATAATGAATGACAAATGTATAGAACCACGAAGATGTTAATGTAAATTTGTGTGCTAACATTTGCTTTTCAAATTTGAGGAAGGCACAAAAGTGCACAAATGTACAAAAGTAGGCTCAGGGCGATTTTAACCCAATGTGGATTTCCCTAAGAATTGGGGCTATGTTAATGAGGAACTCGAGGGGCAGTGGTCGTTTTTCGAACATACGTATTCAGGTTTAAAAATATCCGACCCTTGTTTCTTCGTTTAAGAATATCGATGTTTTAATAGATGTACGTTTGACAAATGTCAAATGTTTTGGTATTGGCGAAAAGAAGAGTAAATCTCGCTCAGAAATCGGGTTTCGCAGGATTGCTTTCTTTTTGTCTTTTCTTTTTTGCGACCAATGCAACATGAAATCTGACAGACAGCTGATTTCGAGAGCAGAAAAAGTGCTCTGTGTTTTTTCCGGTCCCAATGGAACACTACATTTAAAAACTAGCTTTTCTAAGGTACCTACTTCGTTTCTACGGGTTGAAATTGAAACGATTTATTGACACAATTTTTTAAGAAGTTGACAGTTGCGTACTGTTACGTCACGTTAAAAATAATGTACAGATAGTCGAGACCAGGCATGGCCTACTGAGACTGAGACCCCAACTTCGCAGAGAACTACTGCTCTATTATTACTTTGACTGCTTTGCTACATAGAAATTTGTTTTGACTGCTGTCATGAAACCATAAAAAATGTTCCTATAATCGAGGAAGACTAGTTGCCTCTTTGATTGGTTACCAAAAGTAAAATGGGGCATTAGCTTGATTACTTTCATGAATATATCTTACCATTGATTAAAGCTAAACCTAATTTCGGAACAAAATGGTCTTTTTATTTGTCAAAATGTATCACAAACATTCGGTGCTGTACCTATTTAACTGTCCAAAGAAAGCTTCCTGATTTCGGCATTGCCAGGGAAAATTCTTGCAAAAGCAACGAGAACACTTCTTGTCAAAATCTTAGTGTGGTTGTATGACGCGTATGCAAGTGTCAAAAATTAAAAGTGAATACATAATATTGTATGTACAAAAAATCTGAAATTTGGTCGCATTTTCTAGTTAAACTTCAGTATTTAGCCGTCATTTCCATCCGACTCAGTACATACCTATTATACAACTGCGTTTGCGTTTATAAATCTCATAGCAAAGTAACCTGTACCTTTTTTCTATATAGGCATACCTCACGCGTTGTGTTCCCAGGAAATCTCTATCGAGCGCATTAAAACGCACCCTCTTCAAAACAAAAAAAAAAACACCCTAAAAGGTGTGCTCGACTCAGTCATGCTGAGGCTGATACGCTGACAAATAAACACGTCGGACAGCATTAATTAATCAATTGCGAATGTGATTCGAATTCAGTATAAGACGCTTGAAGTCTACCTGGGCGCCAGTTCGCCGTTAATCAACCGGAAAATTTGAATTCCTTCGTTCCTACTACACATTTGCATCTATAATATTCTCCCCTGTTTCGATAAAACTTATAAAATAGTTTCGATTGTTTGGTCTGCGCGTCGATGCCTTCTAAAACTAGTTCCGCCAGACTGCTGCCATCGTTGCTCGGATACCAGGGCTTCTTAATAATGCATGAGAGCGTGCCTAGCCGCTTCAGTTTGTTTGCTAGTCATGTTCCCCGTCATGAGTTCTAGCTATGGATACTTTCAGTTTATTTCTCGAATTTATTCACAAAACAATTTTTCGCGTTGCCTACGATTACTGGCTCGTTGTATTCGTTGGTTACCCTAGGCCCTGGTGAACGAACAGAGCCTCTTCTCTCCGCACCCTCGACGAACTTTCCGCCAAAAGTTAAACATACGCCATACATTTTAATTAATCGTCAAGCACCACTACAGCGAATTAACAAGCTGAAGGAGTAAAAGAGAAACAACATCCGACGGTTGTAGTTGTGCGAGTGCTAATCCAGACTTCAAAGTGGTTAACAAAAAAAGCGCACTCGTGGTTGACAAACAGGTGAAGTTTGCTACGATTTGAGAGTTTGGGGTAATCAAAAATTGAAAGATACACAAAAAGAGTGAGAACTTTAGATCAATAACATATGACCGAAAGTTGTAGGACCATCTGTTCAATTGATTTTGGTGAACTAATTCTGACACACTCATACGAATTGAGCTTTTTATTTGCTATTACGAATACTTTGACACTAACCCACACAATGGGATGAGTTCTTGGAGCGAGCTGCTGCTACTGTTTTTTCTCTTTCATATTGATAACAAGTTTTGCAAAAAAAAAGAACACAATCGAATGGGGTGTTGCCAGAAATACATTCAATATTATGATGTCTTTGTTTTAGATTGAACGGTTTTGTGCACACTTTAACTTTCTTAGAAGAAGTATTTTAAGACTTATTGATGTGATAAAGCATATTTTTAGAACCGCGGTGGCATTGATTTACAATGCGGTACGATTATGTTGGCGTCGTTCTTGAACAGACCTCGTTCTTTACACAATCTAGGAAATGGTCGTCTCGACATTTCTTCCAAACGTTTAAGTGATCTTTGAGCCATAAAAAGACGATAGGTACCTTGTTCAATTTCGATAATTCAGGATTTTCCTTAAGAACCAGTAATCTTAAGTCGACTGCATTGGTCTGGGCTATTTGTACCCTGAACGCAATAACTATATTGGTTGGTAATGTCACTTTTCTTAGTCAGCTGTGAAATTATACTTGACAAGATTCGTCGGCTATCCCTCTATAAACGTTAACAGAAAACAAACTGATCATGTGATTGAGCCAATCAAAACTGACACACATTAAGTCTGGCAGCTGTCAAACTTACTAAACTAGATTCCTGAACGCCCCCATTGGGTTTTATAATAACAAGTCGCTTAGAAATAGATTTTGGGAGCAGTAGACGGTAAAATCTTACGGTACACTCCTGAAGTAAGTACAAAAAGATGAAGGTAGCCATCATTGTGCCTCAAACTAAGACATATCTTTTTGGTATCTACGAAGCGCGTGTCTTTAGACTGGGCGGAAATATTTAATTAATTGTGGCAGTATATTTAATTCTTCAACAGGGCAAACCCAAATTTTGTTTACAGAGTTCTTAAAACATTTAAGATTTTATCTGGTTAAAAGACTTTAGAATAAGAACCTCTAACGGCGAGACGAAGTCAGTCTCCTTCTCATTTTCTCACGTTCATAGGTACACTCTAAATGCCAAAGACACCTCAAACGCAAAAGGGACTATAAATACCTATCTAAAAAATACTTACGAAGCCACCTTCATCTTCAAAACAGACATATTGAACAGTATTATTTTCCTATTCGATGTTAATACACACCCCAAAACGTACCGCTGTTCAGAAGTAGTCTTTCAAGGAATGTCCTTGTTCTAGAGCCTAGTGAAACAACTTAATTCAATCTTCATTCTTTAAATTAAGTTGAATGTTATGCCCTCTCCTTACACTCCCTATTGTTGAACACTTGTCGCCATCCCTTTCTATATTCTTGCCTTTCTGTAAGTGTGTTGAAAGAAATTACTTGCCCAAAGTTGCACTAAGCAGCCGTTTAAATACATCTTATGTTTTTCCTCTTCAATGAACTTCAATTGAGACTTAAACAATAATAATGGAATACCTACTTCTTCCCCGAAAACAGACTTATCTGTTTTATGTCATATCCTATGCTCTCACAACAATTGTCACTGGTTTGTGTCGTCGTGTGCGTCATCATAATCATATCCCACGCGCTTTTGTGTTCATTCTCTCCTCTCACACTCTCCAAACTCTAATCGACTGAAAGCTATAAAAAAGAAGCTTATTCTAACTAGCCTTTCACCTCTCCTCAGCTCTTTTGGTTGTGTTCACCACCAATACTCTTGTAACCCACTTACACGCTGCCAAACCACTTGTTGCTCTCGCCCTCTGAGCTCTCTCCATAGGAACTACAGGCTCGGACGAAATAAAAGCACCAAAGAGTGGATCAGCCATAGGAAAATCGAAACAACAGACAGAGAGAGAGAGTGAACAGCAAGCTCAAAGAAAACCTAGCTATTCCATGTATCGGTTGTTCCTTACATTTATCAAGGTCGCAACGAGTTGTTTTGTTATTTCCTTCCCCTGCCACATAATCCAAATATCCGTGTTTGGTTTGGAACTCAGTAAATGCATGTGTGTGTATTTCATTTCGATTTTTTTTACTGTCTCTTTTATAGTGCGGCCGCGGCGTATACTTTGGTGGTAGTGGTGGTGGTTCCTAGATAACATTAAAAGTGTTTAACTGGTCAGTTGGATTGCAGCGCAAAGAAGGGCGAAAAAAAAGGAGAGGTTCAGAGCTACCGCTGATCCCTGATAACCCTCTGTGCGACACAGCGTGCCTCTCTATCTGTCTGTCTCTATCACGCACCCACGTACCGCTAAGCGAATTCCTTCCATTGTGCGTTGATAATAATCATTCGCTTCGAGAGATGTTTACAATAATTATTCCTGCTTTTTGAGGAGATGCCCTAGGTTTATGGTCAGCCTGCGGGCCTTGGAGGAGGGATAGTGGTGAAATATTTGTGGCGCCCGAGCCCGTACTATCCGTACTTGTGTGTTTTCAAAGTAGATTGTCACCCCAGAGACAACACACGAAGAAGTAGAAGAAGACAACAAAATCCTGGGCCGCTGAGAGATGCGCTGATGGTGCCTAGCCTATGGCTTTAATTTGTAATTGTAATTCAACGGGTTTATTGAATTACGGGTGCGGTGTAAGGGACTCACCTTACCGTGCAGAGACGGACTAGGAGACGAAGAAGAAATTGCAGAGTAGTTGTTTTCTGAAAGTAGATAGGTACAGCGGGAAACGGGGAACTTGCATCGAACGAAAGAAGGAAATCTGAGCCAGCCTAGTGCTGTCATGGGCGGCACTGACCTCTGCTGGCAACTATTTGCAATTTCTGCACTCAAGGACGGTCATTGGTATTGTGTCTGTGTATGTGCAGCAGAATAGAAAGAAAAGTATATAGATACGTATAAATGTGCCTGTAGGTTGGGCCTGGTTTTTCTAAATCGACCGACAGTGGAATAGAAATGGGACAGCGAATATAAGGGCTTGATGTAGGGTTTGTGTGTTGGAAGACGTTTTAGCTAGCGTTTGTTGTATGATTATACTTGGCTATGACGTACATGCCTTGTGCAGCGACGCATGCGTTTATAAGCTATGTTGTTTTGTTTTTTTTTTACCAAATTATACCTGATTAGTGTAGATAGGTTAATATTTTAGGGCGCAATATCCTCCGCAATTGACAGGTTGGATCATTAAAAATAGGTAGAGGTAGGTACCTATGTCATATTTACGGTGACCATCCGTTCACAACACTTTTGTATTAGAAGACGAAGTTCATTATGAATTATTTTGTATACAAAAAATATATTTCAATGTTTTTTTATTTTATTAAAACTTTTGAAAACCAAAATTCAATGAACAATAAGGAATATGCTAATGTATGTATCCTGGGGGCAGATTCCGTACTATAATCGTCGGGACGATATCGTTTTTGAAACTTTGATTACCATAAGAACTTATATTCTCCCCGAATTTGTTTCACTATCGTCACCTTTAATTACACTTGTGCGAAATGAACTGAATTAAGGTCTCAAACTCGTAATCTTGGCACTTAGTTGCTAATTTTGGAGGTCTATCGTTTCGACGATAATCCTCTGAAAAATTACGGAATGAGTGCTCTGAATTTAATGAAAGAGCAAACAAGTACCTAATCTAGTATATACTAAAAAATGCGTTCGATTTAAGTTTTTTAATAAAGTGCCTGTTTAAAAATTTTGCGTAGGTAAATTTGTTTCTTTTTCAATTGTTCATTATTTGGAATTCTAAAATATAGTCACATACCTTCCAACCTTAGAAGGTTTTTTCGGCAGCGAGTTGAAGATGACCTCTTTTTGTTTATGTAAAGATCTGCCGATTTTTTTTCTAGATGTTATTTCCAACCATGATTTGCGGACTCTCTCTGTGTTTGGAGTGTCACCCTTTCTAAAGCAATAAGTTTTAGCCACATTGTTTGGAGCCTTCCAATGGTTATCACCTTACCGTCCTCAGTTTCTCTTCAACTGTATTAGTATAGTGTTTCAGAGGAATGCAACGGAGTTGTCTTAGCGCCATAAGATTTGACCAATTCCAGTGCCAAATGATTGGGTAGGTTAGGTATGTCTATTGAAAGACCCGTCCTCTGTTGGTGCTTCGTTGGAAATACATAGCACTTGGGCAACATTTCTTTAGTTTATTTAAAGGAAACACATTACTTTTATTAATCACATAGGTTTCCCATTAAATTAGAACGAATGGGTAAATGGGTTGGGAAAAAAACTATTTGAGGGAAACTTAGCGGGCAACTTAGCTCTCTTCTTGGCTGCTTATCGACTGAGACTTTTTTACTTTCCTCATATTACCTTAAGTAGGTACTTTTCTTTTCTTTTCATATTGCTTTTCTACACTTCTCGGCTCTACTTTACGCATTATTCCACATATATTTGGAATTGATTATAAAAACTGTATGTTTATGTAACAAATACAATAAATAAATAAAACATTTTATCGAGTGATATTATCTACCTAACCACCAATTTAAGAAAGTTTGGACTTTTCTAATCGTCTTCGCGTCACATAATGAGTTACTCTTAAAAATAGCGACAATCACCTTGTTCCTCAACTTCTGCGCTATTCAGAGATGTTGGACCACCTAAGCAAGAAGTTTCTGTCTACATTAATTTTTTGTAGAACGTCATGCAAAACACTTCATTAAGTTGATTGCCAAGTTTTCAGTGGTACATCGTCATCATATACGTGGCTTCTGTGTCTTTTGGAACGTCTCTAAGTGATATTTGACGTTTCCTGTCATCTAACAAGCGTTCCTAAAGCGTTTAATCAATTTTACTAAGTTTTTTACACATGTTATCATTCAGTTGCAATAACTTTACGTAGGTTAAATTTGCAAAACCTCCATCAAGCCATCATTTTGCAATCTTGAAGAGCGTTCCTAAAGCGTTTAATCAATTTTACTAAGTTTTTTACACATGTTATCATTCAGTTGCAATAACTTTAGTTAAATTTGCAAAACCTCCATCAAGCCATCATTTTGCAATCTTGGAGAGCGAATGCAGAACAGGTTTCGTATGAAAACCAACAACAATAGGAAAGAACTCACGTCCTGTAATGTATAACTGAAGCTTTGGCTAGAACATAACAAAGCTCGGACCATCAAACTTCAACAGTTTGACAGGTCATCGCTATCCAAACTGGTAGGGGCCCTAACGGGTCATAACTTCTAAAAGAAACCACACAATAAAACGAAATCTCAAAGATGACGACACATTTCTCTGTCACTTGAGTAGCAGAACGCTCGGAAGTTATTACCTCCAAGACTTACAAGAACTTTTAGATGTCTCACTGTCTGACATTTAAAAATTTTTGTGGACAATGGAGGCATAAGACAACCGATACAGCACCAACAGTTAACTCCCATAAAGGGTATCGCAATGGGTCCACGAGGACCTAGGTGTGGTACTGAAAGGTTTACTTAACCTCACCTGACAATTTTTGAAATAAATTGGAAGAGGATGGAGCGCATGAGACAAGAGGTCAAGCGGGGTCATAAGTTCCACATTCTGTTACAATGTTAAATCGCTCTAGAAATTTTCAAACAATTGGCCGCCTTGTCTTGAATTTTAGAACGGCTATGAGGATGAGACTGATCTTTAGACACAGCTAAATAAACATCGCTAAGACCCAGTTACTGTCTACGAGTTTAAATTAAGTATGACGTCCCAAGCTTCAGCTTTAAATTTCTTGCCAGAAACATGCCTATCAACAATTTCAATGTTCCCTCCAACATGAGTTTCGGGGAGTATTAAAAATCATCACAACATAAACGACAACCAAACCTATGAATCACTCCTATAACACAAACTAAAAACGTTTCGTCTGGCATGTGTTTCGCAAGCGCATCGCAATACGACATTCCGACAACTAAATGACAAATTTATGTTCCTCCTCTCACTTATAGTGTCCACGCCAATGTATGGCTGTCTCTTTATCCATGACTTTAGTTAGCTTTGCACTTTTTCGAGTTCAATGCTTCGTTAATTATAAAGCGCACATAAATATATCTACCACCCTGCGTGCCATTTTTTCTTCTCAATATCTCACCAACAACCTTGTGCAATTTGAACAACACCGCACTCAGATAAAACAGAAAAAGAAAATTGCATTTAATTGAATTCCTTCAATGAGCAGATCACGAATCGGATAAATCATAAAAACCGAATAAAGTAAATAAAATTCGCAGGCCGTTTGGAAACATGCGAAGCATTGCCGCAAAAGATGCAAATTTTCATGAGTAAGGCGTATTCGCATTAATTGACGATTTAATGATGACAAATGACGACCTGTCACAAAATGACGGTTAAGGTCATTATTGTATATCGTTTTAAGAATAAAGAGTTTTCTTTTTTGTGTTTGTACAGCTTTTAAAACGATTAACAATAAAATATTTTAGCCACCGTCTACAAGTCTATACAAGAAATCGTGTGTTTCCGTTTATTACATCATAAGTTCGCTCGATGGAACATTTGGCAACGCAGACATGAGAATTATTGCTTCTAGACTTTAGCGGGTGAACCTCAAGGTGTTCGCCTGCAAAAAAAAAGAGGAAACAACTCAGTAAAACTAATTGCTCGTTTATGAGTTGTTGAGATGGTTTCTGGTCGCGTGTTAGACTGAGGTATCAAATGTCCTAGATACGAGTACTTTATTGAACTCAATGCAAATCAAATTTCCTATAAGGGTTGGGGGTTTCTTTCGCAAACTTTGCTCTTTAATCCAAGTCCTGTTGCGTGCTACCCAATGAGGTTATGGTTACAATTTTTGTATAATCATTTGCTACGACTTATTGCACAACCTATATACGATGTTTACTTTTTTTTAGTATACTGTGGCTTTATTTGCCATTAGAAGTGCTTAAGCTGAGGGTTTACCTCATTCGCATTTTGAATCATAACCAAAAACGAAAATGGCCGAGGTAAATGTGGATCCAAAGCAGCAGCTTAGCGTTCCTGTCTCTGACTTTCAAAGGTGTACAACATCATCAAATAGGAGTCAGTATCATGTTCTTGGGAACAAATATTTGACAGCAAAACGAAGTGAGCTTATATCGCAAAGACTATCGACATTGTCATGCCTTCAGGCAGACTTTTTTTTAATTTGTATATCTTTTGAACGAGTGCGAGGATTGTGATGATGTAAGCATCAAGTGTTGAACCATTAAGCTCCATGCTGTGTTTAAGATGTCCATACAAATTGGGTAAGCAGTATGGTATGCGTCTTCGAATCCACATACAAATGGAACAAATTTACAATTTTATATAAGGAAGACTTTACCAATAAAAAGCATCAAGCTTCCACCATCAGGGACGATAATCGAAACAATTTTCGTAATTTTAACGATAACTATATATAAAACAGAAGAGAGGCAGCCCCAAGATCATGCTCGTTCAGAACTGAATACTGAGCTAAGCACTTCGAGCATGCTCTAAGATGAGCGTGTTGAGGGCGATTTAGTACACATTAGAGAACTAACTTTCGTACGACTTCAAAATGTAAACCCAGTGAACAGTGTCGGCTGTATTTCTTAAGTCTGCTACACTTTTTATCTACTACAATCGACTTTCTTACTCTGTACCAGAATTCGCGTTTCTAATCAACAATCATATGATTAACTGTCAAACATGTTGTTCTCGGACTGCTCAGTGAGTTCACTTTGAGCGTATTGGAATATCTTTTAATCATGTTCTAAATGAAAAATGTAACAGATTACAAACTCATTGTCCAAGTATGGCCGCATTCAAGAATCTAGTTATCTTAATTCGACTTGATTGGTCTGGATGAGATGTAACCTGAACGCACACACTAGATTGGTCGGGAACGTCACTTTTCCTACGTCAGCCACATACGCGAACTGTGAACTTAGTACTCAGTTACGAATTTCTTGACTAGGTTCGACGGCTACCCCTCAATAAACGTCAACTGAAACAGCTGCTTATATAACCGATTTCCCCCAATCAAAACCAAAATACATCTAGTCAGAGAGCTGTCAGACTGACTTAACTAGATACTTGAACTTCCCCAATGTGTCATTGGTTTCAGTTCTGCGTCAGTTTTTCGCTTCCGTTAGTGACTTCTTTAAAATCAGTTTTGATGTTGTCTTCCCACCTTCTCACTCTTCGCTCAAATCTAAGTTCGGGAATAATTTCCTATTAAAATTTGTTAAACATAAATTTATTAAACCTATTACATCGGAAAACATTGCGCTTCCTCCATTTCTTTTCACCGTGATTTAGCAATGTGCTTAAAAAAAGTGCCACACGCACATTTCTCTTAACACTAGGCCCAGATCTTCAATTAAATAAACAATCCGTCACCGAAAAATTGCTTTCGTCCTTTACCATCCGTTCGCACAGTCCATCATTCAGCCTGTCTGTCAAAAGTTCATTACATAATTGCCAGCAATTAGTTAGAAGCGAAAGAAATTTATCAAATGTCCGAAGCTCTCTGTTAAAAGAAAACTTAATAAATTATTCATCAATTAGGGTATTGTCTTCCCCAGTGGTGGTTGGTGGCCACCATATTGTCTCATTTTTATCCTTTACTTAATGTGTCCTCCGCACTTCTGTTTCCCTCTCCCGGTCGCAGGCGTCTTTCGTCATTCGTCGCGCTTTGTTTTTTGTTTTGTTATCGATGCACATATCCGTTGTTCAATCGACAGGCTCGTTATAGCCTAGCCGGATCTTGTAGGAGGATATGTATGAATTGCCAGCGAATGTAGGAGCGATGGCAACCGAACTTCCACCATTACATTGACAATGGCATGCGCCTCCCATCCCTCGGGTTATTACCGAAATACGTCTTCGGAATTTAATTGCTTTAAAATATGCATCCAACGGACGTGCTTTTGAGGCTTCCTCCCCCATCTGGAAACAGAGGCGGATGGATTATTACATCAAAACGCGCGACAGGAGAACATTATGACATCGGAAAGTACTTATAGCTCTTGCCAATCGATGTGAACGGAAGTTGCTGTGAAATTACCTCTGCTGTTGTTGTCGTCCAAAAAGGATCAATCAAATGGCCGTTATATCGGGTTTTTGGGTATTTTTAGCTCTACCGGCGAGGTTGGTTTTCGGTGGAAGAAGGAATACGGCGTGTGTCGTAATTGTCGCCAGGAAGACAACACAATAGTTGACTTAGTCATGGTGGTTGTGTGCCGATATTTTCCAACATTATAAAAAGTATTCCCAAAAATTGTATTTCCCTTAGCGAAAGTGTTGAAATCGTAGTTATAGAGGGACATACCCATATATGTACTTATACTGAAGGTCAAGGCTCAGAACGGTGGTTGTGGAGGGTTTTTGTTTTTCTCGCAAGTCACAATTATTACTTTTTGTTTCATTAGAGCTGGTCTTTTGCTGTTGAATGGGTAATTCACGTCCTATAACTAATGGCTGCCAGCCGGGTCTGGTTGTCCGCATTTCTTCCACACAGATAGAGTACACTGCAGCTAATTACAGACCCGCAGACCTATTATGGTCGATACGATGAAAAAGAGTTATAATATATGCCAGAGTAGTTGTGGCGCTCCAACGCGGGGCACACTAATTGAGTTAAAGAGTTATTGAAGAGATTGGAAAGTGCTTTATTACATAAACCCGATGGCCACCTTGTTTGGTGGATGAACATTTATTTTGACAAATGGTGGTTTAATGGGCGCAAATTAAGTGAACTCTGGTTAAGTGTGGGGATTGCTTTTGTTTTTATAGACTGCGGCGGAGTCGGGTATAGGTCAGCGATCTTTCGAGTTTGGCATAATTACAGGTAGGGACCTATCTTTTTATATGGTGAAAGGTGCGCCGTTATGGGCACCTTTCAATTTATTGATGTTCTTACGTAAGTTTTACAAATCACTTTTGAGTTTTCCCGTTCTGCGCGTTGACGCTTTTCACCAAGAAATTGAGAGTTTTTGTCCGGGCTAAAAATTATATTATACCATGATTAGACCTTACTAGCTGCAGGGATATTGCAGCATAAAGAAGTAGATTTAAAAAAAATGTAGCAGACTGATTAAAATTGTAGCAGATGTTAAAAAAAAATTGAAAACAAAATTTGTCAAGTGTTGTGCATTTTTACAATCTTTTCGAAACGGAGACAAACTGCAGGTAATAGATTTTACATTACACGATGGTTGCATACAGCACACGAAATCTCTTATTTTGACGATCACAAACGAACAACCGTAGCATTTAGTTGTTTAAGCGGCAAAAACAGAATACGTGTCCTAAAAGTGTAGTAAGAATTGTAGGTAGATTGAAAATTCTAAACAAATGTAATAGATGTGCTATTTTTGTGCAAAATTCACAACCCTTATTTTTTGGACCCCTGTTCACAAGTCCTCTGAAAAGGCTCTGCAATTATAGTGATAATCCGCTGTCAGGGCGCTGACACATGTTATACCAATTTTTGCACATTAATTCGCTTCATATATCAGACTTGAAACTAACCCAGGTCTTTCCTATTTCAGAAACACGGAGATCCTAAATCACGCGCCAATCCTGTTTAACTCGGTAAGTACAGCATAATTGTCTCTGATTCAAAAGCCATTAAATTACTGTTTCCGTACGGTACACCAGGGCATATACTTTACCAATACATGTAACTTGAATGTCCCCAATTGAAGAAATAACATCCAATTTCCATCGCGCGCACAAACAGCCAGCTCACGTGTTCACAAAGTGGTGTCGTCGTTGGTCGCGCATGAAATCCAACGCGCAAACACTTTAATAAATTTATTCGAATTTAATTGAGCAGATAAATGCGAACAAGAAAATTTGTAAGTCCAAAGACTTGTGGGGAAATTGTCTACGATCGGTCTACAATTAGTCACAAAGTCACACCAAGTAGTGATATTAGATAGATTCGCCTGCTGGTTGTAACTAACACACAGAAAACTCTGTGACATCACTGGCCACGCGAGATGACATCATCTAGTCTGCACTTTAAGTCGGTTCGCCAACCGTTTGCAAACAATAGAAATACAAATAAACAAACGAACAGACACACATTAGTGGAAATCAAGTTAAGAACCGGAATACTATACCTACCCAGCGAAGCTGCCCTGGTGGCTTGGCCTCCATCCAAGCTTCAAGTCGAGAGCGAGCGAGACATGGCGATTCGTCGTTTCGCATGCAAAAGTTCAAGCTACCGACAGCAGAGCGCATTTGCATCAAATTATCAAAAGAGTCATCGTTTACGCTTCTGTATTGTGGGCAATCTTGTCCCTCCAGATGTCAGATGATTATGCATGCAACGGCGGCGCTGGTGTTTCGGCAATTCGTACAACAACAGATTAGAGGAGTAGTATGTAACGAATTCGAATTCAAGGGCACTGGCACTGCCAAAGGCTTTATTGTGTGTGTTCTTGTTTTATTCTTCTGTTTTTTTGTGCTGCCAAAATTCCAATGAAATGAAGATGAGAAACTAAATGATGGTCGCGTTGATTTGAAGGACATTAGCATGATCTTTGGTAATAATTTGAATTGAAATTGATAGATTTGTTCAGCATGATCAAAATGTTAATATGCGGGCATATATTCTAAACAATAAAAGAAACAAGTATATGGCGTAAACTGAAGTCATCAAGCAGAAGACCTTGTTATTTGGTTATTTCAGGTTCAGGGCTTTGCTATAAAACTTGACGGTCGCTTAGTTCATTGTACTGCTGTACTCCGCATGCTGTCATCTGCAGTTGTGGATAAGTTTTAACTTCCTAAGAAATTTGCCAGTTTATTGGTGGGAAACATTTCTTTTACGCCACTTTGGCGCTGCTAATGAGTGTTTGTTCAATCCTTTTGGGGTGTTTAGTTATAGAGGTTAATGGGAGCTTCAAGTTCCCTCAAATGGGGTATGCATTTTTTGTTAACTGGTTGGTTGATTTTTCTACAGTCTCATCTTTTGTTTTTGTTTTAAATACTACTCTCGGGAAAGACGTACTAAAAAGCCTCAACAGCGACCCGAGATACTTGCAGGTAGTTGCTTTGTCTGCATTTAGATCGTTACCAGTTGTAATCGCCTTAACATATGTCTGCAGGAAGCGGGTACAAAATTTAGCTGGTCCTTTGTGTGGACGGTAATCTTGTGATTGGAAATATTTTAGAGAAAGACCTTGCTCGAATTGATGTCGTTTGGATTTAGACGCATTGTGCGCAATACTCAAATCTTTACTCTTCGGAGATAAGTAGGGAAAATAATGGTTAATGACTTGTGCAGTATGACTATACAGTAGATAGCTTATGTAACACTGTGACAACCGAAACTGAATTTGCAACTGGCTTCCTGCAGACATATTTTCAGAGAACTGCAACTTACAACACTGAACTAAAATCTATCTGCAAAAATGTTGGCAATGTTGGAGCGATATATATGGGCTCCATCTTCTCGGCTCCAAACGCCTGCTATTCATAGAGTTGCACCCAGTAAAATGAGCCCTTCATTCGGAATAATATTTTTCAAATAACCTTCTCAGAAGGAAGCTTCATTCCCTCTGAAAAGAGTCCACAAATACCCAATCTTAATCATAATTTCAAAACGAAAAACAAACATTTTCTCCTGTCGCCACTAATCACATGCTTTTCCGTGCACCATGCTCATGGAAAACCACAGTGGAGTCGTCCCATCAATTACCACACCAAAGAACTAATCACTGATTCAGTAAATGTCCCTAAACCTATCAGTTTGATTGACTGCCATTGCATAGAATTTCAAGATCAAATTAACCTGCGCTTTATGCAATTCTGCCGGCAGAATTGCCATCCGAATTTAGTTAAAGGCCTTGTTGGTTGTGCGCCACAGCGAGAACCACTGCCCGTACAAGGCATTTGTGAATGTATAGGGACACAGGAGAAACCCCAACTTTTTGTTTTGTCATTTAGCTCACACTTTATGTTCCCAGAATGGTTTGCTTGCAATGCGTCCATGAATACAAAAAAATGCATACCTCCCTGCCCCTTGCAACACTGGAACACATAGTGGCTGTGGTGGTAGACCGCGCTTTGAGGATTGTCGCGCCACGCTTCCAACGGACGAGAGGGCGCTATGTCATTTTCATTTTCACTGATTACATTATTACCGCCATGTTGTGAATGTTGTGAGAATACACGTGATGGTGGTTTTATTTTCAAGGACATCCTTTTCAAATGTTGAAGTCTTTTACTACCGTATGGGGAGGAGAGAGTGGACATTTATTTTATTGCCGTCGAACGGAAACGCGCGTTTGTAATGACAAAAAAAAATAAAAAAATATTTCCCTTTCGGTTGGCATTAGCCCGACCGGCGGCATGGAGAAGGAATGCATTGAGTTAAGTCGTAACACTAGACCAACATGAGATTGAAGCTATTTTCCTGGTGTTTCGAGTTTGAAGCTCGGAAAGGACTTGGTTGGAAATACTGAATTGGACCTTGAAAACAGTTTTTACATATTCAGTTGGAGCGGCAAAAACGTTCAAATTGGATCTGTGAATATCGAGTTGTAAGCGCATAAACGGTCCTTCCGTAGCAGAGGGACGTTGCCTTTTAAAACATGTAAAGATTACAAACTCCAACTGGTGTACGATGCCGTTTCCTCTTACAAGTGCAACATGTAGAGAGACAAAAACAGACCGACAATGGTGGTCTGATTCGAATAACTTTCGAAACCTATATCTGTGGCAAACTGCATTTGGGAGGTAACATTTTCGTAAGATTCAAAAACACTGTTCAAATGTTGAATCTAAATATTGCAGTCGGCATGAGTCGCATGATGATGATGGCCAATTGACTGGTCCGTTTCGTAAGATCGTCGAACTTCTTCGCCATTAAGTCTGTAGTTCGGCTAACGTTATGGCATTTTGGACCATTCTATTTGGACAACATGTCCTCCCTTCAGTGGCACAAACATTTTACGTGCTATATGCAAAAAAAATTAAGCTTTACAACGTCATTTCTGACGAAAGTCTGACAAACAACCGGGAGTGTTCGTTTCATATAAATCGATGGTTGTGTAAAGCTAAACCTATTTGTCACAGCTTGCGTTTAAGAGACAACAAAAAGGAGGAATCCCAGAAGGAGCCCTTTAACCTTGTATCCACAATCAACTTCTTGATCACCCTATCTGTTGTGAATAAAAATCATTGGCTCGGCTATTACCACTCGGTTGGACAGTTCCTTCCACAAGGAGCTATAATATGTACAGAATCTACAGTCAGAGATCAAAGGCTCAGGCAATCATACTTAAAGAAGTCTGATGACAAATTCGCGCCGTTCGAAATCAACGAAACTCCAACCAAAGTGTTTGTCCTAAAAAAAGAATGGCTTTTCTCTTTAGAATACCGGATATATAGTCAAGCCTGTCTAAGTGGGACCTGGGACCTCTAAGTGTGTGCCTAATTCTAACTTACCTTGATTTTTCCTTAAAAAAAAACTTATATATATTAAAACTAACCTCAAAGTGCAACAGACCGGCAAACTTATTTATTTAAACCTCTGAAATTGCAACAAAAATTGTGTTTTTTCGCAAAAAATGTTTTGTTGTTTTTTTTTTTTAAACTCCTTTAAGTAAAACAAATATTTGCTCTAGACAGAAACTCACTCTAGTGAGAAACTGGGTAACTGGAATACTTCCGTAAGCGAAATGAATGGCCCATTAGATAGAAATTAACAAACTTCCAGTTTATATGGTCAACAGTTTTTGCATTAGTCAAGTTCTAGTACGATTTTTGTAACTTTGCTTCACTTTGAAATACCTTTCGGATTTTTGAAAGCTTTTCCATGAACCGTAAAATGCTTCCTTCATTTAATTTAGCATGCGAGCTTGGGTTTGTTCACACTTCGCTTTACTTTGATAGAAAACTACAAGAAGTTGATCCTCTTGTCTGAAAATCTGCCTTTGACAACGAAAAACTAGAGTCCATAAATCGATACAGCGGTTGTTTTGTGTGGATTGTGTTTTGGGGTTAAGCTTAGTATGCTGCTCGAGCTAAATTTTCGCTCCCATACAAAAATCTCTCTAAAATTTAGCTGAGCTAAATCTTAGCGAACCCATTTAGCTGAGTGGTACGCAGCTCGAGCTAAATAATCAAACTTTTGTTTCAACATGTACTTCATGTGTCTGTCAAAATTTAGCGTGGCCATTTAATGGGTCGGCACATTTTCTCAAGCTAAATTGTGTCAAATCGTTGTATATTTGTTGTTCTGTTGCGGGAAAGTATGCAAGGATGAGCTTTTTTAATTATTACGTGGACGAGAAGTACCTAGAATCAGAAATAGTTGAAATAAGAGAGAATTAAATTTTTGAAAGAAGTTTTTTTCAAAGAACAGCTATTTTCTGTGACGTTTATCCACAGCGTACTCTATGTCAAAATTTAGCTAGGACTTTAGCTGATGTTTGGAGAGAAAAGTTGGAGTCCAGATAAAATTTAGTTTAGCTCGAGCAGCGTACTAAGCTTTAGGAGCGTTTGACTTGAATTCAAAAGCCTGTTTAGAACGTCTATTTAAAAAAAAAACTAGAGACTAAAAGCTAAAGCCCGTATGACACTACATACATTTTTTCTGCTTTTAAAATGAAACTAGATCAGTACGAAAAATTAGAAAGAAAATTCCCGATAGGAGTGAGTTCGTACACACGAACTTAATTAATGTAGAAACGTCAAAAAAATGCATCAAAAACGTATTCAAATTACATTTTTCAACTGCTTGCAGCTTTTTTTTTTGACATTTCATTATTTTTTGAAAATAAATTCGTTTGAAAATTTGTGGTTGCTTTGCAAACAATTGCTACCCCTTTCGTAATACACTTTCAGTCTCTTTTACACACCGCTGACTTTCCAACATGATAAAAATGAGGAAAAAATGTAGTGTCATACGGGCTTAGCTTTAAGCTGTAGTATTTGAATTTTGAAAATACTATTTTATATGATTTCGAGTAAAAAGTAAAAAAAAACTTGTCCGGGGTTTTGAAAATTTTGATTTCCGTACTGTTCTTCTCAAGTCTTTTGCTCTCCAAATACTTTAATGTCATTTCGGGTTTTTCTCAAACACTCATTCGGAATGTGGGTGTACGAAAAATGGTTGCTGTTGGTGAGTCACCATATTGGAGCAAAATTAAGCAAAAGCCGCTACAAACTGAACTCATTGTTCGAAACTTCATTAGAATAATAAAGCAGTTTTGAAGAACTTTCGAAGAAACATTTTGACATTGAGACATGTGATTGTCAAACTAATTAAAGTTTGTAATTGAAAAGCAGAATCGTTTTCAACGCCCACGCGATGCGGGAGGAGTTTCTGCATCGCATGGGCATACCCCCACCGAAAACAATTAGAAATAATCATTTCAAAAACAAGGTTAGCTCGCGCATTCAGAGTTATCTAGACCCCACCGCAGCACCGTATCCTACATATCGATTCTTGTGGAATCGATTCAGCGCTATATCACTCAAGCATATATGTGTCGTACGATAACTTGATATACCTTAATCCTAGAGATATTGGACATGCACATGCCATACATTTTCCCACACGAGTTGCCTTCCGCGCGTCTTTACCCCTTTTATGGATCAATTATACACCGCATATGCCCACAAGCTTGACTAACATCCACTCAGGGCAAATGACAAAAAGGATATCATTCACTGCATCAAAAGGATGTGAATCAACTATACTCGCGCGCGCGTTATGTGTGTATCGATTAATTAACTAATCATGGCCTCGACTCTTTGATGAAGTTAGTCCTTATTCCGCCTTCTGGGTGGATCTCTCTGTGGGTCAAGATATGGCGAAGGAGTAATCATTTTCTCTGTGTTCATCATCAAATTGATTGAAAGGATATCGCTGGCATGAACTGTGTTAATTAGATTACACACATAATGGCTTGCCGCTGAGCATAGGCAATAGAAGGCATAGATGGATGGTTCGACGGATCGTTGGATGGTCCAATGATTGACTGAGCACACCGTTGGATGGATAATAAGGATTATTCCTCCAGTTGCTCATTGCGCGCACACAGAATATTTTCATTTAATGGATGACAAGGACAGGACGTTGGTTATACCTACCTTTTTTTTTTTGTTCAACTTTAGCGGCAGATGAGGTAGGTGCGTCCCTAGTGAAGTGTTTAAGGATTAGATGTACCTATACATATAGGTTTTTGAAAATTCTGCGATTAAGAGCCTAATGAGGTGAAAATCATTTCGCACTACTGAACTGGAATCCTTTAGCCTAAGCCATGTCGTATGACCAGTGAATTTGTGGGGCACACAACCTACCAGCGTGGGTGGTTCCCAGTAACGCCGTAATTTCTTTAATTTTGCTGTATTAAATTCAAACCTTCGGCAATATACAAAAATTCCGAGGAATTTATTTTCCGAAACAATTACCGGTTGATTCCATGACTGGAAGTATCTATACCAAACCTAGCAACAACTAATTACGAAACCCGAAGCATGTCAAATACCAAATTTAAATTTCAAGTACAGTAATGGACGGAAATGAAAGGCAGCTGCGGCGGTGGCAAGTGTCCTTGTCATTTTTTGCGTTGGGGCGGAAATGATTTTATCCAAGAAGTAAGTAATACTCATTAATTTCGAAATATGAACAAATATGTACACTGTACAGAGGGTATCAGGTAGAAACAACAGAAAATGTTAACAAACCCTCAATAGCTCTGCAGTATATCCTTTTGCCTATAAAAATGCGCAGATAAAGAAAATTGGTTACACCAAAGCTCGTGTGGAAGAAGTACTGCAGGTGCAGTGTTATCGGGATTTGTAAAAATACAAAAAGAAAAATGTGTTAAAGGGATATTATTTATTCTTAACAGTGAACATGTCGGCTATAAGCCAACACATTGTGTCGTAATCTGATGGCAAACAAGGTAGCTTTAGCTGTTATAGGAGGTGGGTGGCGGCTTTCGTTGTGAGCGGTGCCAGTCACGCAATTTTCAAATATGTTGCTTGTTTCTGTTTTTTTTTTTTCTTATAAACTCGTACATATAATAAAATGTATTTCGTCCTTACGTTATCGATGACTGCAGTTAAGGGTGGTAGATAAATTGGGCCAGATTTGCTGCAAGTTATTGGATAGTTTATACAAAATATGCATTCTTATCGGCTTTGCAGTAATTCGCAACGAAGTTTGAAGTTACAAGGAACCAGGCCAAGCCAAGGGGTCTCCTGATAAGCTTTTCAGAATTGTAACAAAGTGTTCTTTGTAATTTATTCCGATATGTGCTTTTTGGTGGAGTGTAGCTGAGGTGGCAGTTGGCATTGTGGCCTTTCGACTGTCGTGGGAAGCGCAATCTGGCAATAGTTGGTTGGAAGCAGCGTTGCCAAAATGATACAAGTGTAACAAAAGTGTTCCACTTTATAATTATTTTATAATTTTGTTACACTGTTACTTTTTGTTCGCTTTGTTACACTTTTTCCCATTAAATTTTTTTTATTTTCTCGTTAAAACATATTGAAAATTTGAAGTGGCAGCACTTTTTTCTTTCGAACAAACTTCTACCAATTTCTGTCAATGCATTTGCTTGTTTACACAGAGCACAAGTTGTGTAAAACGTCAACTGCGAGTAGGAATGGGAATGGGAATCATAGACAAATGATACTGAAACCCCCAACTCACAATCCTCTTGCCGCTGGGCCCCTCAGTTTTTTTTTTCAAATTCGCCATTTTGTTTTCCTATCGGTGTTGTGTCAATTAAGAATCCGTGTGACATGCAAAAACATACAAAAAATAGAAAAATAAATGCTGCCAACCTCGACAACCGTGGGAAATGTGCTAGAGTTCGGGAATACCACATTTTTACATTACTGAATGCCATTGGTTAGTAATTATATGTTGCTAAAAGGCGAATAATTTGATTTCTTTGGTTAACAAAACTAGCTAAATGATATGTTCTATATACTAAAAACTTATTATGACAAACACGGTTGCGTATTTTCTGCTTTTGAATATTTTTAACTTCGATTTCATGCGTAAATTTTTCTTAGAAAACTGACGAAAATTTGCTCAATATATTTCTATTTTACTTCAAACAATCTGCATTGTTCATTTTTCATACATATTTTAAGCAAAGCACACGTAACGAATAATTTCAAATTTAACGGATAAAATTCTATGAACGCTGTCAGCAACTTTGCCCACAGCGGAAGTGGCATATGTAAGGTGCGAGTGTGTTGGTGAGTCGGAATTTTTGAAGTTACGTGATATTTGTCAATACAAATTTCTATGTAACAATACAAGCGCACTTAGCATTTGCTACCCCATAAAAATAAAGCTTGTAGGCTAAGTAACGGGAAATCGGTCGGAGTTGGTGGTCTCAGTATTGTCTCTGATGGGAATGGAAGGGAACGAAAATATACAACAATATATATCTGTTTCGCTGTGTCGCCGTTGACAATGGTTTTTCAGTTTGTTATATATTTTTTTTCCATTTGTTACACTTTTTGGAAAAATTTGTTACACTTTCAATAAAAGCTGCGGCAACATTGGTTGGAAGGTCTCTTGTGCTCAAATTAATGGATAAAGTGGGTTTCATATTAATTGAAAGGAATGGCAAAAAAGGAAGAACTAGGCCTAGCTTTTCACAAGGTGTGAGTTTTTATATTTCTGGCGAATGGAAGGCACCTGAAATGCCGCTAAGAAAGCCGGTAATCGCTCAGGTCTTACATGGCCACCGCCATTCGATTTCATATGTTTTAATTTTGTATCCTCGCTCAATCTCGCCTGGCAGCCCAAAACGCAATCTAATTAATTTTCCCACATATATGACTAATATGTGACCTATGGTCACCAGTTTCGATACTCCTTTTCGGCCCTACTTTCATCCTCACTCATTAAGGTGGGGCCACATTCGGGAGGACCTGGTTTTCTACCAATACCAGTAAGCAACTACAGACCTATTTCGCTCCTCCCTTCAGTAAGCAAAATAGTGGAAAAAAGGATTTTAAGCTTTCTGAATAAAACAGGTTTTTTCAGTTCCCTTCAATATGGGTTTCAAATAGGTTAAAGTACGGAGAATGCACTACTAAATTGTTGGTTACAAATTTCTGATAGTTTAGACAAAAAAAAATGTACGGCAGTTTGTCGATATTACCAAAGCATTTGATATGGTTAACCATTTCATTTTGCTGGGGAAAATACAAAACGCTGGTTTTCGAGGCTTTATTCTTGAGTGGTTTAAATCATATCTTGAAAATAGATCTCAAAAAATAAAGATTGTAGGAACCAGAAGTAAAATTAAATTTTTAAATCTAGGCGTACCTCAAGGCTCTGTTTTGGGACCAATGCTATTCCTGATCTATATCAATTCTTTGTTTGAGCAAAATTTTATCACTGCTTTTGCAGATGATGTTGATTTTACCTATGATTTAGTAAGACCTTTAAATTTAATTACTGATCTCAATTCAGATTTAGAACTGTTTAGATCATGGTTTGCTTCACACAGACTCATGATCAGTTCCAAAACTAAAATAATGTTTAAGTCTAGCAACTCAAAGTTCATTTGAAGCTAAAGTTTTTTTCATGCTCCTGAGTGCCAAAAGTTTAAGCTGTTGTGCTGCTTCTGTGGCACCAATCCCTCCGCTAAAACATTTAGTAGCAATCATAACTGCAGTGAAAATTGTTTTCAAATTGATAACATTACAGAATTTAAATACCTGGGGCTAATCATTGACTCAAAAGTGTCCTTTAGTAATCATATTGATAACTTAAGGCAATCTTTTCGCATGATGCTTAGGAGTTTTTTTTATCTGAAGAATTTCTGCTCAGCAAATCTTCTTAAGGTTATTTACTTTGGAATTTTTCACTCTAAACTACAATATGGCACTACTTGTTGAGGGGATCAAGTTTCAACAGAATCCAACCACTTCTTGTTTTACAGAAATCTATTGTAAGAAAAATCTGCGGGAAAAAGGATTACATCCAAGCTTTTCACTATTTTACAATTTGAAAATTCTTCCCGTCCGGCATTTATACTGTTTTAAGGTTCTTAAGACTTTTTTTTTTATAGATCTGGTAACTTGAATATTATAGTTGTTGAATCTAGTAGCTAGTTGCGCACTTCAAGTTATTGTTGTCACATAATGCGAGCCCTTCTTTTACTACTACAAAAACTCTTCGAGTTGTTGCGTTGCTGCCCATTGGATTACTATTCGCTCATCTTAGGTAATGCGTACCTTTTTTCATCTACTGGGATGTTGGAGTATAGCTCGTAAAGGTCATTGCCAAGTCTCCTTTTTCAAAGCTTGTGCTCGAATATAATGAAATTTCTAGTCAGGAACTAAGTCAGTTTATGCAATTGATGGTTTTCTACAACCAATCTCCCATCCTAAAAAAAGTATCTCGGAAAATGTAAGAGACCTTCAATATCTAACATTGAATGATACAAAATTACGTCTTCCAAAGAAAGAAAAAAAACACAAACTCTGCGACAAGAACATCAAACTGATGAGTACCTACACATTTGGTGCGCACATCATCCCAAATTAACATGTCAATATGGGTTTAATTTGCCTCGCGGTTAGAAGTCCCATCACATCCAACTGAGTGCATTCTATACAAACCAAAGACTCCTTTCAAAAGTATGGTCACATTTTACAACAGAACATTACCATATGCATGCTGTTACAGTTATGTACATATAGACAAATGAATTGTGATCTAAAAATGACGCAGTTTCCACAAATAGGTCACTGGGCTGACACCTACCTTGCCCAACCCCGCTTTAGAACCCAAATGGCACAGAAAAGTAAAAGTGAACACTTCCTCGACAGTTTATCTCGCTCATACGTTTACCTGCCTCAAGCAAAACTACAGTCAACCCTTCTAACGTCAAAATGTGTGCAAGTGTCACGATTTAGCCGTTCGTATAGGAACCCCCCGAAGCACGGAGACTGTAGAGACTCGAAAGCACATCGTTGCAGCGGCAGCACCTCTCAAATCCATGGGGAAACGAAAGAAAAAGAAAAGGTCGCCCGAGGAGAAATACACCCCACCCCAAAGCCAAGTCACTGCGTCCCAATCTAACATCACAGTCTGCAATTGCAACGACAGAACGTACCCTTGAGCTCCGTCCGATTCTCGTATCCATCAGAAGCGAAAATCTACACAGCTGCACGTCGCCCCACCGCATGGTAATGGCATAGGCATGGCTGGGGTACAACAAATGTGGTAGAAGGTTCCGTCCGATGAATGTCAAGTGCAACTGCAATGAAAAAGTTCATGAAACGTCCGGCTCGGCCGGCACGACACACTTGCACACACACCCTACCAGCTGGATATGCATCGGATTCGGATTCGGATCTGGGTATGATAAGCTATAGTGCAGCGTACGAGTATGTTGCACTGATGGTTGTGCTGTGCACAGTACGTGCACATTGGCTGCAACGCGATTTGCATAATGCAAACAGTTCTGCTGTTTCTCGTCGGCGTCGTTGGTCGTCGGTCGTCGGACACCAAGCCGCGGTTGGGTGGGTGCATGTGTTCTGCAAACGTAAGCAGATTGTTGCAACGTTAATATTTCGCCGAGGACGAGGAGTGGTTGATCCTTTTGTCTGTGGGATTTCCTCCGCTTGCATAACTCAGTATTAAGACCTTTACGGGCTGACACTTGAGAAAAGCTCCAATCCGTCCGCACTCGCTGTGAATTTAATTAGCTCCGCAAGCGCACCCCTATAGCCAGACAGAGCGGTTGGGTGTTCCATTTTTGGACACGCGCTCAATATTTGCGGGCTATATTTAGACAGCGCCTTCCGAAAGAGACCTTCGTTCGTGACAAGGATAAATTCCTTGGGTTACCGTTTCGCCTTAGCAACTCACCGCTCACCCTGAGGGTGGGTCAAATGGATATCGTCAGGACTAGGCGATGTTGCGGGGTTGCATTTGTTGCATTCAACTGGCGGTTATTATGAATGCAAATTAAATTGCATGATTTTGTATTTTTACATTCTTTTCTGGAATTGAAAATGCCAAAGGAATTAATCTGGATTTACTGTGGACTTTTTTGTTTTTGTTTTAAATGGGGCCAGCGTTTATCGTGGGTTTTTCTAGAGGTAGGGTAGGGGTAGGGGCATAAATGCGGACAAGTAGGCACACTTGTTGTACGTACGAACTGACAGTATACGTTGGCCATCGTGGGGTTACATTATACAATTGACGTAAGTAAGCGTCAGTGCGTTCAATCCTGTACTGTTTGCGACGGGAAACAAGCAAATGTGTGTTGGGGGTGGTGGTAAATAGAGGTACATATGCTGTGGGGTTTTTTTCAACCCAAAATTCTCAATCAGGTAGTAGCGTGTTCTTGGTAAATTCATAGCGTGACGTTTAGACTCGCTGTTAGTGACTTCCATTGATAAATTTTTAAAACGAGTATCCGGTCTGCCATTTCTTGTGAGACATGAGGATTGGGATTTAAGAATCTTCCACATGAGAGTGGCTCCGGCACAATTGATCAATGTCAACCTAATCGGCGTGTTTTTGGCTTTTTTAACAGCTTTCACTTTTAGGCAAAGTTCAGGGTTAGACCTTCTTCGACTTTCGTTGTCTTAACACGAACAGAGGCGAATATTCGATGTGCAAATTTTTAATTAGTTCTTGGCCCAAATTATGAAAACGTAGTTCGACTGTTTGAGTTATGAAGTCAGACCAAGCGTAGCAGTGGAATCCCGTTAAGTGGAAAGTCTCTAACATTCGCCGCGAAAATTCAAACTCATGAACAATGCGCCCGTTAACATCTGGTATTGACTTTAAATCTGCGCATACAATAGACTTGAAAAGTTTGTCTGTTTGTATGTTTATTTGTGCATGGATAACGTTAGAACTACTCACCAAATCTGAAGGATTTCTCAGGAAAGCATAGGAACAGCAAATATGTTTTATTTCATCGCAATCTGATTCACTCGAGTTTTAAATTTTTAGATGTCAGCTCCCAGTTGCCTCTCATTGGTAAATCGTTTCACATGGAATGTTGGTAAAGGGCGTTATTTACGTTCGTTTTTTGATTCAATTTCGTCGAAGTTTACATGAGAGAAAAAAAACACGGCGGCCACAACTCACAGTAAATAAATAAAACTTCAAACAAACTTTAAGTTGATACTCCGTGGGCAGACGGAATTCATTTTCTGACAGCCTCTTAAGAATGCAACCATAAATATCGAAAATCAAATACTTATGTCCTTCCGCCGAACACCTATCCACTATGCACAATGTGAGTTCATTTGCGAACGCAAAATCAATCTAAACAGGACATTGACAATAAACAGAAGCGAAATCTTAAAAATAACTTCCTCCCTCTCGGGCTGATGTCAGATATTCGCGTGTCTTTGCCATCTCAACCCCATAAATGAATATAAAAATGTTTCTCATTACATCTGTGCATATATATATCACAGAAACGTACTCTCTCTCCTTCGTTCGCATTAATGAACAGTTTCGCATGGCGAATGCGTTCAACGTATCGTCCGTTTTCACCCAGAGCAAGGCGAGAACAAAAACACTCTTGTATTGGATCTTCCTCGCGCTCACCGCGCGTAAATTTTATAAAATTTTTGTGTAAAATGAAAATTCACTTAAAAATTTACACTAAATTTAGAACTCCTATAAATAAAAAGGCCTGCAGAGGATACACCCTGAAATGATTGTTGATTCTATTAAACTGTTCTTTTCTCAGGAGGGCGGTGTTGGCGATTTGCAATATACGTTCGTTTGAAATTGTTTCTGTTTCTGTTTCTGTTTCTGTCCATCCTGCAGCCTTTTTTTATATATTGATTTGTAATATCAGTTGGAATACCACCGAAAAAGGACTCACCGCACACGATCGAGAGCATTTGCAATTGTGCGTAGGAGCATGCGTATACGCTGAACACAAACAGAGGGGGATGCGACTTTTGCACATCCGAAAATAACATCCTTTTTTGGTCGAGGCGGGAGTGTTGCAGATGGAATGCCTTAGGGCATTGGATTATTACTCCAGTCTTTTGCTGCCGTGCCCTCTTGCCTACCAACGATGGGTGCTTTTTTTTTTTGTTTTTTGTTTTTTTGTTTTTGAAAATATTTTTCAATTCGCCTGTTTTGCTTGCGCGCTGCTCTCTCCAACTATCGAGATCCACAAATATAATCGAAATGAATACGAAAAATGATTCTTAACTTAGAATTCTGAAAATAAAAGTCTTATTTTGAGATCATGAACGAGTTGTTATTCCTGTACAACAAAATGCCTGTGAGATCTGCTTTTTGGTTAATTTTTCTTTCGATTTTTTTTTGGTTAGCAGCGGTGGTGCGCTGCTGCTGCCACAACGGATTCTTCTGTCTTGGCTTTTAATAGTTAACTTATGATGTACACGCGAGTAGCAATGAGCTGGTGCTATTTAAGAAATAAATTACTTTTCAATTTGCATCGATTATTCGTTATATTTTCGAAATGTCAATCAAAATCGGTGTGCGGAATTTGTTGTTTACCGTATGTGCGGCTGGACGACGACGACACCAACGGGTGAAGTGTCACATCAATGAAATGATGTCAGTGCTTGGTGGCCGTGATTTTGTCGCTCGTTCTGTTTGGGGGTTTTCGAGTCGAAACGACCGTTGGATATTTGAATTTGAATTTAAAAAAGTGTGTTTTTGGTGATAAATTGTTGGCAGGCGCTATTGTGTTGTTGTTGTTGTTGTTGTGCGATTATGTAATGCGAAATTCACGTTAACCTATAAGTAAATTATAAAAATTTTACAAAATGTGCTTAAACCGAAAAATGTAGTTTTGCCTTTCATTTGTACAAGTAAAAGTAAATTATGCAGGTGGAACTATACCGGTTGCATCCCCAAACCGAAAAGGAAACCATTACCCTAATATTTAGTAACTTGCAGTAAATGAGACAATAAACATTGGAATTGTGATCTACTTAACTTCGCATACAATTTGTTGCGTGATTCCTGCACCCAAAAGTCAGTTCATAAACTAAAGAGCTGTGTTACAATAAAGTTTTTCGTTACAAGGAATTTTACTTCCATTTCTGATTAATACGGTAATGACATCTGATGTCAAAAATATGAATTGTTTTGTTGTTTTTTTTTTTGCCAAAGATGACAATAACTTTTAGTTACGCGGACTTTCATTTAAGAGATTGTTTTGATCATTTCGATCCGTCAGCCTGTATATTTTTGCAAAAGATATTTCTTGTCGGCGCAGTGACTTAGTGGTTAGTGTGTTGGATTGCTAAGCGAGGGGTTCCAGGTTCGAATCCCGAAAAAAACTCAAACTCCATCTTAAGGTTTTTTTCACTGCGCCACCTCTCGCGAACGTCTGACAAACATCCGAAAGAATAACTGTCATGAAAGAGTTTCTCAATTGGCCGTTTGGACTCGGCATAAAATTGTCCCCTTCGTCCCTTCCTTCCATTTGTCCCAAAAATGAAAACCTCACGGAAAGAGAATGGTTGTGAGAAACTAGGCCTATGGTCCCTACGCGCCTATTGCGCCAACTTTTTATTTATTTTTTTATTTCTTGTTTTTCCTTTCCAAAAAGTGAACCAAACATCTACGACATGCAGCGAAGCGTACCAACTGACAACATATTAAATAAAACAGAGAGGATGATTAAACCCTAATGCACTTTTGTTGGTTTCCATGTTTATTTTTTCTATATTCCCCGGTTCTTCTTCTCCGTTGTTCTTGTTTCGGTAAACTAAAACTTCATTAAATATAGTCCACTTAAAGCGCATTTTTTCCAATGGTCAACTATCAGTTTACATTTCAAATATTTGCAATGCGCAATACTAATAAATCATATTTAGTGTCCAGAAATTTTCCATATAAAATTACCTAATCTGACCAACAATATATTTAGTGTGAAGGTTATTACTAAAGCTACGATTACACATGTCATTTGACGTGGGAAATTTTGACATGCTGGCGTCACAAAAATTCGGCCATTCGGTCTATCTTTCGTGAGAGTTCGCTGCCACAGCCCGTGTGACCAGACAATTGACAGGCGATCACACGTAGTGACAAATTTAGGACAAATGTTTGTGTAAAAATGACGTCGGCATGTCAAAATTTGACAACAAAACTGGAATGTGTAATCGTAGCTTAAGGCCCGATGCATTTTACAAAACCCTGCATAAAATAATTGCCACTACAAACTGACAGCTAAAGTTCGCTAATTGCTACCAGCATATAAAAAACAAATAAAAATCTTATAAAAACTTTAAGAACGAGGTATTGGGCCTTACCAATAAACAGTCTTAATTTCAACTCTAAATTTTAGTAGTTCACAGTGGCTATATTTTCTATAATAATTTCGCAATTGTGAGCTTCCGTAAATTTAAAGCTGAGACTACAATTTGTTATTAGTGCGGCGCATTAAGAACTTACGATTTTTTGTAAGTTTTGACATTTCCTTTCAGAAATCTTTTTGGTCGCTACAATATGCGTATATCAGACGTCTGTTTGTAGTACGGGGTACCTACATTAATACGCATTTTAGTGCACTGGTTAAATTTTACGAAATCACAATGTCGATATTTTCCATACAAAATTATCTATTGTGATCTAAAAAATATTAAATGTGGGGTAAAAATATGTTTATTGGTAAGGGCCGGCAACAATTGCTATTTGAAGAGTTGGCCGAATTTTCAATTTACGATCTTCTGAACAGTGATCGCATTTTGTAGATTGTGAATAAAGCCCAACAATCGACGACAAGAATAATTAAATTCGTGTGAAAAAGTTTCCTGCGATTTACAAAATGGTTTTGGAATATTCAAAACAACAATTTGCTGTCATAAATACAGTCAAATTGTTCTCATTCAACCCTCAAAACTTACCAAAACCTACTTCCAACTGACTCCTTATATCTCTCAGCCATGGGACTGAAAACATATCATAATTGAAGTTGAATTTGGTTAAGCGATTTACTTTACAAATATTTGTAAATAATCGTCAACATAACCATATTATTTGGTCTTTGAAAAAAAAAAAAGATTCCGAGATCAGCACCCAGCGATCCGATTCACGTGTTAGGACTCTTGATTTCCGATGAACTCCTAAGAGTAGAATGACGACGCCTGTGTCTGTAAAACGAATGCCTACTTAAAAGCACTGTATTCTTGCCTTCATTTTACCGCTTTCACTTCACACATGCTCAGGTCAATTGGCCAAAAAGTTACCTTCATAGGCGAATAAACAACCTCAATCGCAAAACTGCACTTGAAAGTTCTCAGAATAGGTACACATACTTAGCTCTTTCGCAACATATTCTCAGAAAATAAACAAATCTCTGGTCACCCTCATGATTGTTCACAGCCGTCGTCGCGTCGTTTCCTTGCTGCCACCCTTACACGAGTACATCCAAATGCTTCAAACTAAATTAGCAAAGATCTTCCGATCAATAGATCCACATTATCATGATCATTTCTCCTCATCATTGGTTATTTCGGATATTTGAAAATAATTTTCGATTTTTGGCTCTTTGAATAGACTAAGAACAAACAAAAAAACGACTCGAACTCGACCCGATCACCGAAAAAGAGCAATACACCGAGGTGTGGGATAAACCCCACCGCCTCTATATTTAAAACGGCTCCGCGAGACCGAAGGAAACCGCAGCACCAACAACAATAACACTGGCAACACCAACAACAACAAAACTAGATATAATACATATTCTTATTTTTATAGAACGTTTATTTTTAATTATATGCGATTTTCTGTGCTGCTACTCTAGTGCGGCTTGCTTTTTATTCTTCGTCGGCCTGTGCTCTCTGTGTTCTGGTTGTCGTTTTTATGTTTCATTTATTTTTTCATAACTGCTTAAGTGTTTCAGTGAATTTCCTAAAACCATATTCTGCCCTTAGTGAGTGTGCTAATTGTTTTTATTCAAAATCGCAATTCAGCAACCGTCATCAACTCGCGCGCGCACACAAACGTTCAAAGTGCATTTGTCCTCAGATAAATTGATAACGCAAGTCGGTTTGTGTATACGGGAGTGTTTAACTTAGGCTGTCAAGTTGTGCGCGCATTTGAAGAGTGAGTCACAATCAGCGGCTGTGATGGAAAACAAGTGTGAGTGATGGGAAACTTAAATTCAATTCGAATGGAGCATAATAGATAATCAAGTGTGAGCTGAAAATGCCCCTGATTTGAAGGGGAGAGCTTGGAGCTTTAGTGGCTGCCAGTGGTAGTGACATCTTGTGGGAATATTCCAATTAAGTTGCAGTCGATTTGTGCTTATCGAATGCACATCAGCTAAGCTGGGATACACACCATAGGCGGCCATGATCACTGTTGCTTCATCTAATGGATAACAGATGGCGCCAGTGATAAATTTGTTCGTAAGTCAAAAATAGTCCGTGTGACGTTGAATATGTTATAAAAATGCAATTAATGATGAATTGATTGGTGAAGTGTACATATATGTATGCAAATAGGATAATGCTTCGTAGGACATGTGAGACTCGCAGAATAGTTGTGTCTATTAAGCACTGTCCCTTAGGAAAATATTTGAATAAATTTCTCCATCAATATAGTGCTCAATTGTAAGCATAATAACGTTCTTAAAGGACTCTATGTATATAAAGTCCAACGTCGCCTATTCGCGGCTGTTTACAGGATTATTTAAACTTCTCTTCAAAACTGAACTCACTCCGCGACACCAGACACCAACAGATGCCACTCCATTAATAGTAGTTTTGTTAGCGCAGTTTGTCCTGCCTTCTCTCCGCAGGCAATCCAACTCCAACTTCACAAATAAAGAGATAATCAAATCCATTCACGTGGGCAAGGAAGCAAATCACAGTACACATCCGTACAGAAGTCTTACCCAGAATCAGAATCTTTCATTTATTGATGCTACAACCTAATCTAATATACCACACGTAGCCAAAGCCCAACCGGTCGTCGTCGTCATCGTTGTCACCCCTCTCACATCGGATTGCAAGCCCAAATAAACAAAATAAAGTCTTATCTCCTTTAATTGCACGTCTCGAACAGTTAGGCGGCATTAATTAATTCCTCCGCTTGAGCAATTCACGTAACAGCATTAAACACACACTGGATTTCTTTCCTCTAATTGCAAGGATTCTTGGGAATTACACACCGCCAAAGCCCGCGCGCCAGAGACAATATAATCAAATACGCACTCCCACTTGGTACGGCGCGAACGTATCCCTACAAGTACACTCACATATAGAAAAGACTGTCGTCCGGGGCAAGAGCCATCAAAGGAAAGGAAAATAAAATAAATCTTCCAAATTCCCATGGAACCCTCTTCAGTGGCGAAAGTAAATTCAACTGCGCTCCCCATCCCCATAGAGCATCTGGTTGCCTTGTAAACCGTATAAGGAAACATCCACTGCGTTGCTAATCCCTACTGGAAGTGTTTACAACCTGTTTGAACACTTTCCAGAGAATGGTGCGAGCGCTCGGAGATACGTCCAAAATGGATAACGTGGTGTCTTAATATAATTTGGGGAATTATTGTTGTGAGAAGGCTCATTGAAGAGCATCACCATCACACCGTCAGCGCCGCCGCCGACAGCAACATCAATGGCAGTCAAACCCCCACAGCCTACCTTGACAAAATGTAGCATTCTGCCATCTCATCCCGTATGCTCTCGATGGAGGCGCACATATTTTTCGAGTGGACTCTCATCCTGTTCGCAACATCCTACGTCAACGTAACAAACGGATTGAGTGGGTGTTTTGTGTATATATCCTTCCTTTTTGGCTGAGAGATAAAAGTGATTCAACGTGGAGTGCTCATGGCCTGTGTGTGTCGCCATGGAAACTTTTCCCTTTGTTTTCCTACAGCTTCAGCTGGTCTCCACCAATGAAGGGGCTGTCTTGAAAATTGAATTTAGGTAAAAATGTTTTCACAGCGCTATAATGGAAAGGAGGACGGATATGGGAGTCACGTCGAAAAGTGTGTTGGGGCTTTTTTTATTAGTGGCACATGTTTGCAACTTGATTGTCCTTGATTCGTATTTAAAATGTAGGATACGGATAAGATGGTTCTTTGCGGCTTTTGAACAGTTTCATTTCGTTTTTAATCGTTTTGAGATGAACAAGTGCGCGAGGGTTAGAATATTTAGAATAATTTTAAATATAAGTTAGTGTTGAGGGCTTGTTGAGTGTTGTTGTGCTTACTGCGATGAGAAATGCTTTGGGAAGTGTTCACTTTGAAGGGAAATAAGTCGAAGTTGGGTCTGAACTTGGCTCATTGTTGTGCAGTTTCAACGGAGAGGAGATTAATTCATCGAATGATGATGCTTTGAAACGAAACCGAGTTCGATTTCTATTCGTCCTTCGGATCCAGCGTTGAATCCCAAGAATGTTACTAAAATACGGACATCGATATCTGCGTTGCATGCAAAAACTTATTGCGTCACCTTTTTCGAGAACTGTGACAAAAAATGGAGCAAAAATCGTTGGATGTTCGCCAAACGGCGAAGCAGTTCTTCAAATGGAATCCCTAGATAGGCGGCAGGCTGGATCAAAATTAGTACCGATTTCAATAGTTTTCGCTTTGATTAACACTGCAAAGCTCACATATCAAGCTATAATCCTTTAGAAAGGTAAGTCGTCCTTTGTCCCACTCGAGGTTGATGGAAATGTGCACTGAATACGAATCGCCCCAACTTCGTCTGATCAAATTCGTTTATAACCTTAATCCTCTATTCGATATGTTTTTGATTGCAAAAAGTTTTGAAAAGCCGCCGAATTTAAAAAGCACTCAGTTCTAGTCCGTGCAGAAATCGAACAACAAGTCGAGTTCTTTGCCGTCATATGTGGATATCGAGAAAGCAAATGAGTTGAGTTCAATGCGACCAGGGTTCGGACTTCAGTTGTAAAATTTCACAGTAGATCTTAAAAAAAGTGCAGAGATTCACTTTTTTGCAGTAGATTTAGAATTTAGAAAAAAATGCGATAAATATGAAGTTTTGAAAGCAGAGCAGAACAACAATAACAACAATAAATTTAGAAACAGAGAAAGACACACTTGAGACTCGACCTCAGTATCAGTTCATGCAAGGCAATTGCAGGGAAAACGAGATCGCATGCACATTTTCTTTTAAAATATATTGTAATGGATTGCAGAATCAAGAAACAGTGCTTCCAATAACTGATTTTTTTTTGCAATGGACTCATAAAAATATACTAAGAAACGAGAATGTGTAAATATATTCAGTTTTGATTTAAGATTTCCGAAATTCACATAAATTGCAGTAGATTGTCAGTCGAGCGCAGTGGTGCAGTAGATTTTACTTTTTTTTCCTAAAATAGCAGGAGATCTACTGCAATTGCAGTAAAGTTCGAACCCTGAATGCGACTTCTTCTGACGTACATCGTCAATCGTTCAATATTTAAGCCTAGTATGCTGCTCGCCCTTAAATTAAGCTCCCATACAAAAATGTCTCCAAAGATAAAATTAAGCAAAGCAGTTAAGCCAAGCAGTACGCAGTTCAAGCAAAATTAGTTAGCCACTGTACGAAAAATCTCTACACAATTTTTAGTGAGCGTATTAATGCAAAATACATTTTTCCACAGCTAAATTTTGATAGATCTGAGAAAATATCGGTATTCGCAACAAAATTTCAAACGAAAGCAAATTAACAGTATGGAGAATGGTTAGAAATTCGTTGTTGTTAATTTAATTTCTTTTAGAAATGGAATATTTTAAGGAGGAGTAATGGAAGAGGTTTTTGAGGAGGGAGCTGTAGAAGTACAAATAATGAAACAGAACAAAGTCAGTCAGCCTTACCGACATATTTTTTTTTTTTTGACGGAACTTGCACTGTCAAAATTAAGCGAAGTGGTGGAGAGAAACATTGGAGAGGCGTTTAATTTTAGCTTTCCTGGAACAGCATACTAGGCTTTACGCTCAAACCCCAGCAGTAACGTGTATGTTTCCATCAGTTTTCGCAAAAAATTTCGACAAAATTGCGGACGTCGGTGAAAATCTGAGCGAGACCAACAAACATGACGGCCGAAAGTAAAATTCTCCGTTTCAGTGTTCAGTGTTCTTGGTTTTTTTCTCTTCTTCCCTGTTATTTATTTTCGTTTCCCTTCTTTTTCATTGTTTTTTTGGACTATAAAAAAAGCGCGAAGTGAAAATGTTCCTGGCTGGCTGCCAGAGAACGAGAAGTACCCACACGCATACAAGTAATCTGGAAAAATGGTGGCCTCCTCTATGTGCTGTTGTGGGCAATGAAAAATCGAATAGATCATGAAAATCGTATGCTTTTCCAAAGGAAATTATATTTGAAACAACACATGCACTTGGATGGTTCGGGGCTACAGCAACACAACTGGAAATATATGTATTCCAGGTTGGGGCGTTTTGTACAATGCGCCTGGTAGTTTGATCTAGTTTGTTAAGTTTATGGTGGAAATTATTGCGAATGCGAAATGGAGATGCCCAATTCGCAATTAATTTACAAGATTTTCATATATTTTCCTTTATTTTTGATTGATCTAACGCTGCAGTACCATAGAAATGGGATCAGTAAGGTCTTATGAGGACTCCCTCAGTTGTTCTTACAGATTTTTTCAGACAAAAAAAGCACCTTGGCAAGAGTTTCATTTATGATGAGTTGTCTCACGTTCTGCCGCTCTTTGAACGACTCGGCGTGCTTGGAATATCTTAAAAATGCTGTCGAGCTTGATGTCGCAAAAAAAAAAAAAGAAGATATGCCTCATTATCGTTCGCTGCAGAATTGCTGTCCTAGGGGGTCTCGAAATAAGTGATGATGGATGTCGATTTGTGCGTCTTGGATTTGCTTCAGAATCTCTCGAAGTGTAAAGGCTGTGGCAGACTTTTTTGGGTCGAGTTCTTTGATACCTTTTGGTCATCACTTTTACCTTTAAGAAGTCTGATAACTTCGGCTGTTGTCAGGTCTTTTTTATTGTAGAGAACGCTTTTATTAAAATGTGGAACGTACCGATTTGTGAAGCATTTTCAGTAAAAATGTACAATCGAAAATTAGTTAGACGTTTACCACTTGATGGGACAGAGTACAAAATGAGTAAATTTGGTCTACGCGCAGTGACCACTGAGCCACTGGTGGAACTGCAATCTTTTTAGGCGATCAATATTGTGCTTAAGTGCCTCTGTACTTCTGTATCAACATAATATTTTCATTTATAAAAATAGATTAAACAGCGCCTTCTGGTACCAACGATTTTCAAAATTCATTCACTTTCTGGCCGGAAAAAAAAAACAAATCTTTATGACTCCGTTTACTGAACGGTTCTTGCCATCTTTGTCTTCGAAAAAAAACCTAGCTTAATATTCACACAAACGAATGGTTGTGTGAATATTAAGCTAGGTCTATAATTCCCCCTTACACACTTCAAGCGTCGACAAACCAACGAAAACAATTCGACACGATTACCACTTGTCAATTCCCAAACATTTCCTAACCAGAGAAAACTGTCCGCTGACGTCTTTAAATCTAAGGCTTGTTGCATCAGCCGATTTCGATGCAACACAAGTTAACCAATAACAAAAATAAATAAATAGTCGGCGCAATAGACTTAGCTTCTCACAACCATTCGTTTTGTGTGAGTTTTTACGTACCTAAAATTGTATGCCGGAAACGAACGGCAGAATTGGGCAGCTCTTTCATGAGAGTTATACTCTCGGATGTTTGTCAGACTTTCAGTAGAGGTGGAAAAAAACCTTAAGGTGTAATTTGTGTTTTTCCGATGATCGAGCCTAGGACCCTGGCTTAGTCGGTTAATAAAGTAACCACTAAGCCACTATCCCTTACAAACAAAAGTCAACTGTTGCTCCATATTAAGCCCTACGCTCTTGGAGAAGTTTATTCAGACTGTTTGAATATTTTTTTGAGTGATGCGTGCACAAAAAACCACAATTTTGTAAAATGAACCCGCCCGGCTCAGCAAGAAATTTCTTTCTGCCATAAGTTGTTGTCTATCGTCATTTAAAAAAGGGCTTGAGTTACCTTAAGTATTAAGGCCCGCACTTCTTCGCTTCTTTTGCACAATCAAAATCAATGTTTCAAATTTTAGAGCTTTAAAAGATAAATATGTGAAGTACTTACTTACTTTTGTAGGTGGCGCTACAGTCCGGGTGGACCTGGGCCTCAACCAATATTGTATTTGTGTTGTCATTAGCCCATTTTTGTGACTCAACATGTCTTTTGAACAGAATTAGAGATCCGAATAATTGCTTCCGAGGATGGCTTTACTGCGCCATTACTCATTCAGAGGGTGATCCTGCCCCTGTTCGCCTATCGTTTACCTGCAAGAACAATATACTGGTTTGGTTAAATTCGAGCAACCTTCACAAGTGCCAAAAGGAGCAGTTTCTTGCATCACACTCTTATACCCAAGTCAGCTAAAGTTGCCCATCTCTCTTGGAAACAGTTCCCTGTTTTCGTTTTTATTCGTAGTCCTCATGGAATACATTTTTAGAATTTAACTTCTTCGTCCATCTTCCAACGATATTGACTTTGGGACTCATTTTATAAGAACATCACCTTAAAAATATCCTCAAGCACATTTGTGACGTCTTTCGATGGTCTTGAATGACTTTAGTTCCGCTTAGATAGCTAAAATTTTAATGTTGCCCGAAGGGCGAGTTTTCAATAATTTGTTCAAGGATAACCCCAATAACGTGTGACAACGAACTAGAGTTGAACAAAAAAAACCTCTCCACCACTAACTAATTAAAATTTGTTGCTTTCCTAAACAACAAAAAAAATTGTTTTTCATCTCAATCCTAAAGGTCGTTAAGATTTTTTCGATCTCCGAGCCAGAAAAAAAAAAACTCCATTGGGCTTACGTGAATTTATGCTAATGTCTTTCATTGACATCTGACTACGAGGATAGATACATAGGTATATACAGAGTGCGAGTAAACGCGTACCCCATACCTAGCTACATCTCTACACACGGCGATCCGAGAACGCGGTCCCCGGCATGAATCAGTCGTCGCCCATATATCATTCACACTTTTTGGAACGCTGCCAGATTGGTAACATTCTCGGGATCGTATCAGTCCGCGACAGAGAGCACAAGCAGCAACGAAATAATTAAAATCGGGAGATTTTTCTGTGCTGCTCGTGAAAATCACAAACACACACATGGGAGAAACATCAGAAACAATTTTCGTGTTTCATGTTTCACCTCGAAATGACTTCTTAAGCCGAACGGCAACACGTCTTCTTCGTTCTTCGCTGTTTGTCATCGTGGATTACCCTTGAGTATGGTGTCTGCCCGAGTGCCCACCCTACGCACTATACACGCACTGGAGAGCCGTCCTTTACGACTTTCAAAGTGTCACTTTCCACTAAAAATGTTTCAAAAGTCTTCTAGCTGGACCGGAAAATCATGACAGTTTTTATTGCAACCATGGTCGGATGAAAGGCATCTCTTTGTTGGGATTATTTTCCGCCTTAACGCCATGCGTCAGACAGAGATGAGCACGATCGCCCGGTGCGCGATGGTAGTGTGGCGACAGCCAGTTCGTCATTCGCAATTTCCTGAAATTTGATCCGTGGGCGAGAGACAAATGCCAAAGGAAACTTCAAATTATTCTCCCCCTCAGAAAACGCAGAGGTGGTCTTTATGGATTTTATATTTCCTGCGATCGAGTTAAGGGTCCAATTTGTGGTTCCTTATATACGTTTCCCTTTCATGGCTCGGTAAGATTCTGTTTTCTTCCTGGTGGACGCGCATTGCTGGGGGTATCTGATGCGATGATTCACGCAGTGGCCTGCTCCCTTTTTTTACGATAAATCTTCCGTCGTCGGAAAATACTCCGCCCGAAGATTTTGGAATGTTTTGAGTACTTGTCGCCGCTGAGTGCGAACACATTGAGTCATTAAACTCGATTTCGGGGGATGCATTCGATATTGTTTAAATTAAAATCATCACTGCCAGAGATATGGGGCATCTATGACGACAATTTGACGCATAATTAAGGCGTTAGTCATGCGTCTGGTGATTGTAGTGATAATTAATTTTTACAAATTTTGTGATTTATTATTCGCTGTGTAGCCAAGAAGTTGGGAAATGCTGATCATAAAATGCAAAAAAAAAAAGAGATTTAAAACGGGACAGGTCTTAATTGTAGGTTTTTATGTTTAAGACTTAAGACTTAAGTGTGATCCTGACGCCGATCACACGAGTTTATAAAAAAAAAAACTCGATTGGTCGTAAAGAGACTGAAAAATAAATCATAAAGTATGTCCACGATTTAAAGCTTGTGAGCAAAGCGTGACCAACAAATACTGTTCTTCTCTATGTTTGGAAATGAACACGTTCATATTTTGATTGCCAACGGAGACAGTATTATCTGGGAGAAGATTTTGCTGACCAGCTTCGGTAACATTGAAACAGACGTTGCACCGTTGCGTATCCTCAAAGGGGTATTAATTGCCTTACCTTGTATTGATCTGAGACCTAACCTTAATTTGTGGGTGGCCCAGGGCACTCATTCCGTAATTTTTCAGACGATTATCGTTGAAACGATAGACCTCCAAAAGTAGCAACTAAGCCAAGATTACGAGTTTGAGACCTTAATTCAGTTCATTTCGCACAAGTGTAATTAAAGGTGACGATAGTGAAACAAATTCGGGCAGAATATAAGGTCTTATGGACATCAAAGTTTCAAAAACCATATCGTCCCGACGATAATTGTTATACGGAAGCTGCCCCCAGTTTTTAACGTGCATAAAATGCCTCTCTTTGATATGCGAGCACAAACTTTACCTAATAGTTAATTTAAAAATCGTAGCTATAAGCGATATTTATTTAAATACTCAAATTAATATAAGTAAAAACTAATAAGAAGTTACAAAAGAAACTAAACGGAAGTAAAATTGTAATCCGCTCGCTCCGAGTTCGCAGAAGATGATTTTTCGTTCGTAATAAAAGTTGTCCCACAATTCACGCAAAATGTTATTTTGATAGAAAATACAGATTTCTAATTTGAATGCTAAATTTTGTATTGATTCATAGAGTGTATAAAGTAGCACATCGGATAAATGGCAACCGCGGCTTTACTGGCAAGTACGTACTCTGTTATTGAAATTTTCCATCACCGTTTCGCACAAATGTGGCTGAATTTCACATCCCAATTTCCTCTTTCAAGGCGTTGGTGGTCGTGAGCTTGTTTGCATAGACGTTTGACTTCAAAAAAACCCCAAAGAAAAAGTCGATTTTGATGATTAACGAAGCTATCAAGATGAAAATGAGCTTCAAATGATTCGACAAAATCACCATCCAGTTGTTTTTGTTCTAAAATCCATTCAACGAACTCTCTTCGCGCGGCATGGTCAGTAGTCTTCAGTTCTTGAGTCAATTGAACTTTGTAAGCATGAAGTTTTAAGTCTTTCGTGAGAATTCGCTGTAGCGAGCTTCTTGAAATGCCCAATTCGAGCCGAATTGATGTGCCTGGACTGTCAGCAATACTCTCGCGAACTGCTTCGATGTTTTCTGTTCAACGACTTGGACAGAACACCCAGAGTGTTAAACACTCATTAACTGATTCAGTCTTCCTGAACTTTTCAATTATTATTCTCTTCACAGTTTAAGGTTTAAATCACTATGATGGCCATATTTTGCGGACTGTAGCTGACAAACCTTTATTTTTATTTATATATTTGCAGGCTTGCATTTTAAGATACAATATCTTATAAACCAATACAAGCTTTAGTTTTAGAACGATATAGGCCACTTAAAAGAAAAAAAAAATCCAATACGTTTTATTAAGCTTAACAAATAATTAGAAAAAAAATGCATTCCTCTTTAATATTCTTAATTAACATTACAATTATATAAAAAGAATTAAAAGAAGCCAAGAAAACAAAAAATTGTATACATATTTTCACCAACTCCATTATATTAATCTACATAAATAAATATTCAGCTTTGGTTAACACAACGTATAAGACAAGGAAAACTAAACGAAACCCCATTAATTAATGAAACGATAAATGTATTGCAAGTTCTTTTAAAAAACACTCGGTATTCCCAATTCGCCTAATTTTACGCGATAGAGAGTTCCATAACCTAGTGGCATTTACAAAAAAAATGACGTCCAGACTCCAGAGGTTAAGCAAGAGAATCGAAATTGTGTAAGTTGTTGCGACCTACTTGATGAGCACAGTTGCAATCTGTTTAAAAATAGCAGGGTGGATGTTACTGCATTATCCTGAACAATAAGATCAAAGTCCGATATCGGATAAGATTGTCAAATGAAAGGTTGTATATGGATTTTACGAAAGTCGATATCCTGTCATATCTTTTCAGACCGTATAAATATCTAGCAATATTATTGTAGGCTACATTAAGTTTTCTCCTACTATTGAAGTCGCAGTTGCCATAAATCTACGGGCTTTTTGGGAAATTATAAGACATTTCGACTTATTTGGATTTAAATAGAGACCATTACATTGAGCATAAAATACAATTTTACCTAAGTCCTCATTTATATTATAGACATAATCTTCAATTAGTCCAAGAGGGCAACTTTTGTACATTTGGACACCATCTGCATACATTTGAATAGAGGTTTCATTAATCGTTTGAGGAAGCTCATTTACGTATAGAGAAAATAAGAGCGGGCCAAGAATTGAGCCTTGTGGAACGCCTCTAGAGGTAGGAAGGAAATTCGAAAGAGTACCATTTACCATGACAGCTTGCTTTCTGCCAATTAGGTATGAATTAATCAGTTTTGTGGCGGAAACAAGGTGAACAGCATTGACAGTTTTTTTTACAAAGATTTTCATGGTCAACTGTGTCACAAGCTTTGGAAAAATCCAATAATACCAAAAATGTTACTTTTCCATTATCTAAAGCGCCTGTTATGTCTTCAATAACATTTATAAGTGCTGTGGAACAACTGTATTGTTTCCTAAAACCGGATTGCTTCGGTGACAAAAAATTTGTCCTTTGAAGAAAACAATTGATCTGCTTTTGCACAATTTTTTTCAAATACCTTTGATAAATATGGTAGTATTAAATGGCGCAAAATTAAAATTTTGCGTGAATTATAGGACACCCTTAGTATGCTACGCGTGGAATTTTGGACGTCGCTCCTAATCTTGATGGAAGAATCTCCTGCGATTCGTCAAAACCCTCGCGGGCGAACTAAATACGAACATGTTGAGGAAGCAATTAACGAATGTAAAGACAGATGCGACGGTAGTTATACATCAAGTTTAAACAGATGATAAGTTAAAAAAATGCTAAGCCCATCATTCAAAAGTTCCCTTCGAAATCAGGTCAATAACACATTTACATAGTCGATAAATCATCTACTAAATCAATAAACTCACCATTCCTCTCAGCGCTGAATGTGATCCTCGTTCTTGCTTCTAATTTATTTATTTTTAGTCCTATTCGTGGGCAATAATTCGTTCTCCCCTCAACGAAAAATTATGAAAAAAAATGACAATCGCCATCTGGAAAGTGTTTCTTTCTAGACACTTTTCGAAAAGATATTGCAACATCGGCACAGTCCATCAGACACCACTTCTGCCGAAAATTACTGAATTCTATCTTCAAGTGCTTTGCTTCTGCTTTCAAAATAAAAAAAAGAAATAGAGAAAACTAAATTATTTGATGTACATCTCCTCAATTGGTTCCACGTGCAAAGGTATGCAACATCAAAGACTCTATCCAGTTTCGTTAGATTTGGCCAGATGCTCTTGAATGTCCAAAATGTACATCTTCGTTTTCGAAAATTAATTAATGTCATAAAACGTACCGCAATCAAAAAGAAAATGGCCATAGACTAACAAAAAAAAAAGAGACCGAAAGAACTGCAATTAATTTAATTTGGCTATGGGGCGGTGAAAAACCGAGCAAAAAAGTGGAACGACGACATTTTCTTTTAAGTGTTCATCATTTGGAATGTGGCCAAAAATTGTTTGTCTTTAAGAAAACAGAAAACAAAAATTCGATACACAGCACTTGGTTGCTATTAAGATCAGCAACAGTTGCTGCGACGTCCCGTGAGTCAACGCCATTAAAATATATCGCATTGATTTTACGAGTGTATTATTTGTATTTATTTTTATTTAGTGTGTCCAAAATGATGTGCGTTTTCGAAATCCTGTGCTCACATTTGTTGTTTTCAATTTTTCTTTCTTACAGCATTTTGTATAGAGTTTGTAGCCAACTGTAATGTCAAATTAGGTGTGACGGGAATAGGTGGGCACTTGTAAAACTAGGGCTGACGGGGTTGGCATTTTTGAAAGAAAGAACAAACAAACAAAATGTATCTCATTTCCGCCAAATTCCGACATTGTCCCATTCCGTTGATTGGTTTTTCTAATTTATTTCACTTTGGAAAAAAAAGTTACTTTCTTTCTCCCTCTCACTTCATTGCTTGAGATTGGGATAAACAAAAAAAAAAGAAGAAGGAATACACATTTTTTGAGTAACTAATTCCACATGCAAAGAACGAAGAAACCAGCAGGAGATCTGGGAAAACGACCGTCGCGTAGTGGCGTACAATTCAAATTCATAATCACACTGTAATGGGATCACATGTGGCTATGTACCCATCGGTAAATAAACGTATCCCAGCACAGCATGTGTTGAATATGCATCGGCTGTAGGACTGTAAGGATTGCGCTTGCATACCATTAACTGAACCATTTCCATTTAGGGTGTGACTCAAAGAGGGCATCTTCCTTACAAGTGAACGGTGTTGGAGGGAAATTCGTGAAATTATTCAAAAAAATATACACAAAAAAGGGCGAAATACCTGACAACAGTGTTTCCAGCCTACAGAGCCTCAGCCGAAATAAGTGGCACGTTGATGTTAATCGCTGTGGGTGATGTTTGGGAAATTCTTTCTTGGGTTTAATTTTTCCAAGAGGGCTTCTATTGTGAATGGAAATTCATTAGCAAAATGTTTTAGAATATCAAAAGGGGCGTAATGGAAAGAGTAAAGCTTTCGCTTATTGTTTGAAAATGTTTGGCAAGGTCGTTGCTAAGGGTTCTGAGTTTCCAGCGGCACTGTGGAGTTTAGTATTTGTTTGATTATACAGTGCTGCATGGTACAGTCTGTCATTTGGAACACATCACAAAGAGTGTCCTAGCAACTAAATTGTCTGCTTATTTGTTTGTATGATTGAAATAGATACGTTAGGTTAGGTTAGAAAGCAGTTTTCATTATAAGCAGTTTTCACCCAGAAGCTTTTGCGGCCCATTATGATTGCCCTTTTTAAAGTACATAATAGGACATGCAACTGACAAGACCATTCGGATCTGTTCATTGATCTCCTTAAATCTGATACAGGTATCGTTGCTAGATCTTTCAAGCCCTCGAAGAACCTTGCTGCCATACAAGAGTAGCGGCGTTCTTGGAGAGCTAATGACACAGGAGATGTTCGAGGGAATCCTTTTCCTTTTCATCCCAGCAGCTTTTGCAGATTTGTAAGGATAACCAGGGGGGCAAATCCCGTATAACAATCATCGTCGGGACGATATCGAAACTTTGAAATTTTGAATTTGAAACTTTGAAACTTTCATAAGAAGTTATATTCTGCCCGATTTTGTTTCACTTTCGTCAGCTTTACATTTGTATAAATGAACTGAATTAAGGTCTCAAACTCGTTATCTTGACACTTAGTTGTTAATTTTGGAGGTCAACAGTTTCGACGATAATCGTCTGAAAAATTAGGGAATGAGTGTCCAGCATTTTGGCCACATTTGCAATGATGCAGTGTCCGGTTATTACCCCGACGAGCACTCGGATTTGGTTCTATCAAATGATGCCCAATATCCTTGACCTTCTAGTGTCAATTGCGTGCCACAAGCTGCGAGTTATGGTACAACCGTAAGTGTTGTTCACCAAATTTAATCTGAGACTTGAGTGTTTGTCTGTCAGATGATCAGTCAATATCAGAGCCGTTTCGAAGTTTTGAAAATTGACTACCTGAAGCGCCACATTCGTCAATCGTAAAAGAGCTATCGTTTTGAAATTCAATCGTTTTGACACAAAAGATAGAGTACTCCACCGCGTTGTGCTCGTTGACATTGACAGAGATCACGATTCGGCCTTTAATTTTTGAATACCTACTTATCATGGGATAAGTGATGGCGGCAGTATTAACTTTGAAGTTTTAAGCTAAGCCATAGGTCAGTATCCCACGTCCGATTGGAACAGAAAAACCTTTTAGCCATTTACGAGTTTTCTATCCGGAGTTTGTTTGGGGTTCAACCGTATTCAATGAAGTATTTTCATCGAAAGTCAGCACTTACTGGGTTTGTTTCATTACACATCATTCTAAAAACAGCGAACAAAAGCAAACAAGTGCTTAGTAAAAGAATGCGGGGTGACTTACTCCAAAATCAGCCTCAATGTATGCAATCGTTTTTGAAAAAGTTGTACAAACGGGTATGTTTAGGTATATAGGACTGTAGTTCGGTGGAAAAAATGCCTCTGCATAACAATCACACAGGACAATATCGCGATATCGCTACTATATACCCAAATATTGACGCAAATATAATATACGCTCCCATTGCCTACCAAAGCAATTCAGAGTGCATCAGCATCCGTGCGTGGGCGTATATACCAGTAAAAAACAACTGTCACAAATGCAAATCCAATTTATAGTGCTCCCCGGAGAAAATTAAATTTTGGATGCCACACGCTAGTCCATGGGTATCAACAGTTGTCATCCATAAATTGCAGCACCCCTTCGTGTGTCGCCCACCCAACACCGCCCACTTTTCGACAGAATATGGTCCTCCTCAACGACAACGTCAGTCATCCTCAACATCGAATCGTGCACGCTTTGCCTAATAATCTGAAACATACGTTAATGGTTTTTTTTTTTTTTTTTTTTGTGAGATGCACTCACGTCAGCTCTGCGAACCACAACGTAGGCCGAATGACACGAGTTGGGGGTGAGACCGGTACAACACCTACTGATGGTTGCTCGGGAAATGGATTATTATTGTCGCCATGGATTTTTCATTTCGTTTTTTGATTAAAAGAAAAAAAAAACTTTTCGAATTCCTCTACTAGCGTATGTGGCTGTAAATGGCCGACTGGTTTCAGAGGCGAATCCTTTCCAATGGGCACTGGGAGGGGAGCGAGGAGCCACGAATTAATTTTCTTCTTCTTTCGTGTTCTTTTCTATTTCATCTTTTAATTAGACAGTTTTTGTTTTGTTGTTTCTTACAGATTCTTGGCCCGCTTCCAATTGCAACAGAAAATTAAATGAAATAGACGCGTGACGCTACGTTGCCAATATAAATTGTGTGTACTTGTTGTGGGGATGAGATTGCAACGCTGGACGAGACCAAAGCCAACTTTCTGCAAACAATGACGTGAGTAGAGCAGTTTTTTGTTTTCTGAAAAGGTCACACGTCGAAAGGATTTTATTGTTCAAGTATAGATTAGTTAGACCGGTCGTTGATTGTTGACCTTATTGGTTAGCCAATTAGGGGGAGGGAAAAAATATATCGACTGTCACTTAAGCGGAGTTTTGCTGAGGGGATACTACATGTTTCAAATATTTGAAACCACTCCATCAGAAAGGATTTATACAAATTTTATAAGAGACCGTTTACTATCATTCAGAGACTCAATTCAACAAGTAAACTGGCTTTTGATGGGCTTGCTTACAGCTTATTCTCTCCTTACTTAGTCATTGTTTGGCGATCGGTGGTTCATAAATTGACAATCTTTCGGCTTCCAGCTCAATTAGTTTTGAGATTGGGACGTTTATAACCTCATTGAAGAACTTCAGCAAGCTCTATCGCTTTTTAAACTCTCAAGTTCTAATTCCAGACCTTTAACAATCTCTGGATTAATTTCTTATCTAAAAACGCAATCATCTTCCCTGTGAAGGCTGCCTAAATTTGCTCTGGCTTAATTCAAAGAATCTCCCAGCTTATAGTCTCTGGATGTGCATCTCTTTAAACACGTCGAAATCGTTCTTAAGTCCGTTAAGTTCTCGCTTGCCTTGTTTCTCAAATTTAAACTTTTTAGGTTTGTGCTACCTCACAGAAAAGATTGCGATAGCCTTGACAAGGCTTTGTACAGAGTCGTTTCATTCTTTTTGAGTATAAAAGAAAAGCAATCCCGGCAAACCGAGAAACAACTTTGCATAACATCGAAGTGTTCGTGGTTTTGTTTTTCTGTTCCGCTTCAACAATTGGTGGCCTTTGACAGCTGACGCAAAGTTCATGGGTTCACTCCCTGACAAGGGAAGAACAGAAATGTCAAACTCATTTTAGCGGTAACCAATGTCAATCCTCGCTTTTTCCATTCAACTTAAAAATACAAAGATTTTTGTTGTGACTACTACTGTCCTTTTTTTTACTAAAATTTCATTCCACATTCGCCTCATTCGTGAACCAGTTATTCGAAACGCAATTGGGTCGATTTTACAAACGAAATATGAACGAACGCCGCCACGAAATGTACATACAAGGTGGGCCAAATAAAAGTTTTCTTTTAAAAATGCAATAAAATGAACAAAATTATTTTTTTTGTTCCATATATTATGGCTCTATTAGTAAGAGCAAGATAAACGGTCCAATGATGCCACCACTGCACAATGCGCACCAAACTGTCACTCTCAGTGGATGCATTGGCTTCTCGAAAATAACGTGCGGGGTGTCCGAGCCCCAAATAACCTATGATTTAAAAAGAAACCACTAGATGGCCCGCTCTTTATAAGGATTTGGCGATTTGGTCCGAAGCTTGTTGCCTTCTGTCTGCATTCTTGGATTCTAGCAGAGATGTCGACCGGAACGGCACAGTATCGCTCAGTGGGTAAGATTCGTTGATCTATATGCCTAGAGCTTCGACGAATGTGTCCATCTTGAAGCTTCAGCAAATTTGCTTCTTTTAAAACAATGCAGGTGGATAGCCCGCCTCTCTCTTGTACTACTGAACAATGATTTCATATAGAACTTTGACAAACCTTCACAACATGCGCCCAATTTATCATGTCGATTTTCATTCGCGTTCCCCCGCAGTGGACATTTTACTACCACTTCAGTGGCACGAAATTTATGCGTCCCATTAGAAGTGCATCCTTTGATGAATGTGCCCCCAAAAAAACTATAAAAATGCGAAGACCTCTCAAGCGTAGGTGCAGCAACAGCCACAAATGTCCCTCATAAAACCAAACTATAATACTTCATGTTAATTAATTTCATTGTACAACACATTCGTTGCACCTCTTCAGAATTAGGAGACATAACAAATTTCGTGCTCCCATCCCCTCCCTCATTCGACAGAACCAAAACCGACAAGAGGAAATGATATAACACCAGTAGAGCGACAAGATGAAAAGATGCAGTTGCAACAGCTAGACCAGAAAAACACGGAAAAGTCAGCCTCATTATTTTTCATGTCGACGTCGGTCGGCGGTCGGTCGACGGCTGTTGCTGCTCGACAATTGGTCCCTTTTGGCCACCCAATCGAGGCAGCAGCGATCTCATCGGCAATTCTCGATGCGAATGCACTTGGAGGCAGCCAGATTGGGCACCGGGACTCGAATTCTGTTTACGTTCAGCCAATGGACTGGATTTCGAAACCTTAAGCATAACATCAGAGTGAGAGATTACGGCGCGTCTCTCATGCTACACATTTCATACGGCATCATATTAATTGAAAAGTGGCACGTGTCCTGTCTAAATTTAGACTCAGCTTCAGTCGATAGTGCGGTGTGTCGACGTTCGACGAGCAGAGTAACGCGGACAGTAAAAGGCGTATATAGACAGCCGTCGGTGGTCTATGGTTACGCATCATATCGAATGGAAAACAGCAGTCTGCGGTCGTTGGAGAATGACAAACAACGAAATGTTGGGAAATGCCAAAAAGACTTTTCTCCTCAGTGACGAGTTGTCTCACACCTTCCTGATGTGAATTATGAGCAGCGACAAGTAATCAACTACAGCCGAACGTCGGCAGTGTGCCGTGCACTCAGTCCGTCAAGTCGTCGGTCCATTAATGCTGCTGGCGTCCAGCTAAATGAGCTCCGATTACACTCGACGACGACGACGACGAGTTCACTATTTGTGCATCTGCCCGTTTAAGGAGTCGCATAGCAAAGGCAATGCAACACTGTTGCATCTTGGCGTCGTCATCGGCAATCGAAAGTTTTGACATCGAAAGACAGGTGCGCGATGCTTATGGATTTTTCAAGCAACTGGGTCCTGGTGTGGGGACGCATTATGTGTGAACGACAAGGGTCATAATTGCGTTCAACAACTGACTAAGGGCAGCTGCATCATGGAGAAGAGAGAAACGGGATAGGGGACATCTGTCAATATTTGGGTGATTAGGGGGAAGTTTAGTAAGGGTTGACTTACTGGGAAATATCCGATGTGGAGGAGAATCTGAGAGAAGGGGAACGAGCAATGTAACAATTGTTTTTCTGTCCCAAAATGTGCATGTTTTTGTCTTCCTTAAATTCTGACACCGTAGGCAATATTATCCTTGAATACATGCGTGCTAAACACACTTTATGGGAATTCTTGGAATGTATTTCAAGGAAAACAAGTCGGTAAACACGTCCATACTTTATTCAGCCTATTACCTGGAATTTCAATCGAAACAAGGTCTTATGTGATGGTTATCGGAGTTTGTTGGAAAGTTTGTAGGAAGGTTCGGGGTTCGGAGTCCGAAGGGGCACAAGCACTTGTCGTCTCTCTGGATAATACTTGTTAACATTGAGGGCCTTAGATTCAAATTGTATATTTTGTTGGTCACAATATACAATTTTGTAAAATGTAGCCTAGACCCTAAAAAGGATTATTAGTATCGTGAGAAGTGAGGAGTATCACTGCCTGCGCTGTGCAGTACCATACAATTTTAATTGGCATTTAATATGATTTTGCGATCTTCTGTGACGAACGTTTTGTATACCCTCCACATATTATATTCACTTTGTCATTACATTTGTAACGCCAAGAAGGAGTCACCGGAGACCTCATAAAGTACATATATTCTGAATCAGGGTCACATTCTGAATCGATTTAGCCATGTCCGTCTGTCTGTCTGTTGAAAGCACGATAGCGCCCAAAGGAGTTGACATAGACGAATGAAATTTGGTGAAAGAACTTCTTTTTATCGTCGTCAGGTTGGTATTGAAAATGGGCAATGTCGGTAGAGTAGTTCTGGTACCTCTCATACAAAATCAGTATTAGACTCATGTGTCTCTCTGTCTGTTGAAAACAGGATAGCGTCGAAACAAATCGATCTAGGCAAGTCAAATTTTGTGAGAGGACTTACTTTTGTCTTCGTCAGGTTGAGATTAAAATGGGGCTATGTCGGTCAAGTAGTTCCGGTACCTCCCATACAAAACCAATTTTAGTGACTTCTATGCAGTGGATGGTATCAAAGCATCGGCCAGGCCGATGATAACAATTTTACTTGTTTTCATTCAGGTCGAGTAAAGCAGAACCTATTGAAAAGAGTGCGATTTATAGGGTATCGACCTGATATCACTGGGGGTGAGCACTGGATATTTAGCACAACGTATTATTCCATTTCCATTCAGTGTAGCCAAGCCATGAACCTTTGTTTGCACTGGAATGCAGGGGTCACCGATCTGGAAACACAGCTTGAATATATTCTTAAGGTCCACCTATAGGTACCAAGCATTTGACTCTTTCTAAGTATATCGCACTTGATCCTTGTGAATTTTTTTTTCGTTCCTGAATTCTTCAAACGCATACTGGGAAAAGTCTGCAGAATTCTGGGGGCAGATTCCTTATGACAATATCGTTTTTGATACTTTGATGACCATCGTAAGTAATATTCTCCGAATTTTTAACACTTTCGTCAGCTTTCATTGCATTTGTGTAAAATTAATTGGATTAAGCTCTCAAACTTGTAATTTTTGCACTTAGTCGCTAGTTTTGGAGGTCTATCGTTTGAACGATAATCGTCTTAAAAGTTACGGAATAAGTGCCCTGGCTTTGAGAGGCGATATTCATTTATGATCGTTGGGATCAGAATTATAGAAATTAAGTAGTATAGAGAACAGTACTGAACCTTGTGGTAGCCCGTTGAATAGTTTTTGTTGTCACTGTTTGCGCCGTGACATTTTCGAAATTTGTATGAAATTTGTAGCCACTTTGAACTACTAAAATTTAGAGTCAAAGCTGAAAATGTTTATTGGTAAGGCCCTTTGATAATAGCTGTAAACTAGAAAGCTTTCATACACACCCACAAGGAACTGCTGGAATTTTAAAGTCAAGACTAATGCGAGACCCTATATGTCGGGTATTAGATATGAAATCTCTTGCTCAGTATTTCAGCATGCTGATGTTAAATTGCTCGAAAAAGTCTTAAGCCAGTGTTTAATTTTTTTAGAACCAAGACCAACTTGAAGTCATATCCTTTAAGATACCAAGCTAAATTCTGAGTTTAGACCCACATTTCCAGGGAACACCTTCATCAAAACATAAATACTTTAAAATCCCAACCATTAGTAGCTTGCGGTTATATTTTTTGCAAACAATGGTCTTGCTAAATTGCTTCTAAAAAAGAAAAAAAAAAACAACTTCTGACCCAAGGTTTAAATCAGAAATGACAGATTTTGGCAGAATCTTCATGATCTTAAGAAAGGCCATACTCCATACAATAAGCAGAAGAATAAACGGTTTTTCATTCCTAGCATTAGGGGTATTGCAATTTTCATGCCTCCGATTAGTTTTTTCATGTTTTTGAGGACAGATAAAACAGAAGTGCTCAAGTTTTGCCTATGGGGATGGCGATGGGCGCACTATGGTTCCTGGTCTTTTGTGACGATTTCACAACCTCACTCAAGCTAACCTAACCTAACCTTGGGGCAAATTTGCTGGTCTTTTGTGACGATTTCACAACCTCACTCAAGCTAACCTAACCTAACCTTGGATCAAATTTCCTGGTCTTTTGTGACGATTTCACAACCTCACTCAAGCTAACCTAACCTAACCTTGGGGCAAATTTCCTGGTCTTTTGTGACGATTTCACAACCTCACTCAAGCTAACCTAACCTAACCTTGGGGCAAATTTCCTGGTCTTTTGTGACGATTTCACAACCTCACTCAAGCTAACCTAACCTAACCTTTGGGCAAATTTACGCCTTACAGGAAGATCAGTAGGCGTAAAATATTTCTGGGACAAGCAAATTACATTTTTCCAAAAAGTTGACAGCCGCAAAGTCATTGTCAACATCGAGGAAGAACTACGAATTAAAAAAAAAATTATTCTTGAAATTGGTCATCGAAAGACAGCTCCGCTATACTAATAATTTTTTTTACTGTGCAGGCTAAATTTTTCGAATTCACAATGGGAAAATTTTCCATACAAAATTGCATATTGTGACCTACAAAATATTTAGTGTAAAAGGTTAAGAATGATTATTAGTAAGACCCAGTGATATTAACAGATTGGACCGTTGTACGTGAATTTAGTTCCACACTTGACGCCAGATAAGCCAAAATTACAAATAGTTTGAGCTAAACGATTTTATTCGGACAAGAATGGAAAGACTCCCAAGAGTGGGTTATGCCGTATCCCTTCCGAAACGAAACATTAAACGCTCAGATGTTTGTCGGACACTCTCCAAAGATGGGCAGTTAAAACTAACTTCAAGATTTATGTTTAATACATTTTTCGTTAGTAGAACACGAACGCTCACCATTGACAGGTTTTAATAAAAAAAGGTTGAAGTTGCCTTTCATAAACAAAACCTATAGCAACATTTAAATCGCGCATCTGCAAAACAAACAGCAAAAGTATAATTAATTTAGTTTTCTAATATTCGGTCCTCGCATATAATTTCTGAACTCTGCCCTCAATCGATGTTATAACATCTTACAGCGTTTTACCTACATTCAGAGGAAAAGGCGGCACGGATCTCTATCAACATCTTTGGAGAGAGTGTCATCGGCCTTATTCGTATGAAGGAAATATTCACGGCTGGCTACCTAATGACTAAGACCTGTTTATGAATAGATCATTTTTCAACACAGAATATAGATCCGAGTACAAAAGCTGGAGGTTAGATAAAAGAGGTTGCCTCACTTCTAGCAATATCCAAAATCCTTTTTGTCGGCGAAATTGAACTTAATGTATGACAATTGTGTACAGATTCACTAGCGGACCAGTTCTGACGGCGCTTCATGTTCACATTCCACAAATTTCCAAACGTGTCTTCAATTCGCCGCCCAGTCCCTACTGTCTTACTAATCACTTTTCTCTTAACAACAAAATTAATTTCTTTTCTTACACAATTTGTGTAGACTTTTCGCATATTTTCGAAAAAAAAAAAAAAAAAATATATATGTAAAATCTGTCAGTGCGGTATTTTATCATTATATTTTTTTTTTATGATTCTCGTAAAATTTAGCAAAATAAAAAAGAACTGAAGCGAAAGAACAAAAAGCATGAAAAAAAAAACAAAAAATAAAATTCGAAAATTGATTGCGTTGTTTTCCATCGTCGCGTCCTGTTATTCGCTGTCGTTGCCATCTCGTCCCTCTTCAGTTGTGTTGATCTTTTTAACTATTTCGCTGATGTTGGCCAACTGCCAAAATGCTCTATATGAATACAGAAAAACAGCATATAGCTCGCTTTAAAATGGCAGCAGAGTTTCTGACGCGCCGAACGATCGGTCATACCAGATTGAACGCCAAAAAAAAGCTGACAAAAAAAAAAAACAAAACTGAAAATCTTTTAACATTTTCCAACTCGTTACGTGTTTTGGGTTTTTTTTTCTCCTCTGGCTGTCTTCGTTTTGTGGCGCAATTTAATGAAAATTTATAACAACACAGTTGTGCTAGAGATTTTCGAATTTTCCCCACACACATCACTTGTTTCCATATGTACATAACCGTGCCGTAGATACATTCCTTGGGTATATATATTATATGTGTATATACCTGTGTGCTCTAGGAGGATGCTCTGACGCCAATTGCCCGCAGGGAGTATAGATACAAATCATGGCGCGTCTAGCTTTTTCGGTTACGTGGTAGAATCGAGTTTTTCAACAAAAAAATATATATATTTTCCAAAATGGTGGATGTCGAATTAATTGGGCATGAGTTTTTGTATAATGGCTGTGCTGGCAAGAGTATAAGGCAACTGGTCCTTTCTGTTCGATGGCGGTTGGAAACGGGGGACCGCTGCAGAGAGGGTTGTATCTCGAGTTTCGGATTTGCATTTTTCGAAGTGAGATCATGATTTACTGGATTTTGTTTTTTTTTTGTCTGTCGATTTTTGGGATTTATCCATAAAATGCTTTTGTTTTTCCAATTTTTGTATCGAGTTACTTTGGGGGGAGATTTTCGGACACGAAATCACACATGGAATGCATTCTTTCGAAAGCGCTGTCGTATACATAGACCATTTGGGCTGTAAGCGTGTATGCAATTATTGTTTAGGTGTAATTTTGGAAGCAGCAATTTTAACCTGTAGAAAACACAGTGGGACTGGCTTTTATTTGAGATGTATTAATGGCGCTCTTAATAAATAACTTCAGCGCCTATGACGCCTTCGAACTTTGACATTAAAGTTGATCATTGTCGCACCGGAGGCGGGGACTCAAATTCTGGTTGGCAAATCACGTACGACGATGATCGTCTGTTTCAATTACCGGCGGCTTTTGCTTGGCGACTGAATTGCATTTGTGCTCTCAAACTTACAAAGAACTGAGTTTCGAAAGTCTATCTTTCGTTTGAAAGTTAAGTAATGATGTCACTGGGTAGTTATAGTACTACGAGGTAAAATGATCCTCTAGAATGTGTGGGGATCAGTGCCACCAGTAAAAAACGACCGCCGTTAGCAACCACGCCACCACAACTGTTTTAATCATTTTTTTTTTCTTCAGTAAAATACGAAATTAAAACAACAAGACTCTTCTCATTTACACTGAGCCCAGAAAATGGTGAAAACTACAGAAAATGCATCAGTTTTTGTATTTGTATAAACAATTTTTTGCATACTTTTAGGCTGATTGCTACTTTTCAGAAAAAGAGTCTTGTGGTACTTTTATTGATCTCGTATCTTCTACGCTGTGGTAGATATGTTGAAAAAAACAAAGTTTGTTTTTTTTCCATCCACTCGCAAACGTCTGACATCCGAGAGTAAAACTCTCATGAAAGAGCTTCTCAATTAGCTCTTTGGACTCGGCATAAAATCGTAGATCCTTTCTTACTTACTTACTTAAGGTGGCGCTACAGTCCGGGGTGGACCTGGGCCTCAACCAACAAGCGTCTCCAGCCAGCGCGATCTTTAGCTAGCTGTCTCCAGTTTCGCACGCTAAGTTGGTTAAGGTCCCCTTCCACTTGCGTGCGCCACCTGAGTCGCGGTCTTCCTCTACTACGCCTTCCCTCGGGTATGGATTCGAAGATCACGTTAAACGCATGTTAAAAACTCGGTTTCCAATACTTTACCTATTGGAGGGGACTTAAGAACTCTTTTACGGGTTTGCAAATCGCCTGAAAATTCGCATTATTGGGACCACGTAACTTAAAATGTGCTGCCATGTCCATCCCCTGCGAATCCTATTCGAACATTTACAAACAGAAAGCAAACATCCATCCAAATGGCTCGTTTTCGTTTTATTTATTTTCCAATCGGACAAAAAATACAGCACCTTGTGTAATCCTATCACTCACCCATACATCCCCAATTCATGTACATAGCTCGCTATGGTAAAGTTTAATACGTAACCAAAGCAAAATACCATAGAGTTCAAAATTGCTTAGCATCACCTAGACCCCAGCCAATGGGAAACGATCGTTCTCGAGCATTCACACAGATACCTTTAAAATGGATCACAACCATGTACATAGCAAATACATTTCAGATCCACCCTATCCCTCACCTCACGGTACCCAAACGAAAAATCTCGAAAACAACAATTTCCCCGCATAGAATTTTCATCGTATGCGCGCAGTTCTTAATTTAGAATCAGAAAAAGATTTCAAAAACGATTCGTTCAAGGAAAATTCGACACACACAACAGCAAAGCTCTTTCCAACCCGCCCCACCCAGTCGCCATTCCCCTTGTATCGGTGTGAGTGTGCGATCCTCTTGAAGCCGAACAACTGCTGTTCGTCTTGTATCTTAAAGAGTCTTTTTCTCTTTTGGGTATATATCTTTTGAAATTGAAATAATTTTCCTTAAAAATAAAATTCCATAATTTTATAAACACCTTAGTCGAACCCGGGCATACATATAGCGAAAGTGAACTTCCTATTTACCCCAACAGACATTTTCAAAAATAGCGACTATTCTGAGGACGAAGCGAACAGCACCATCATCATCATCATCACATCATTCGCATCGTCATCGGCAGACTTTAATTATATACTCGTGCCATATAGAAACAATGCGGCACACGATGGTACACATTATCATCATGTACTGGCAGGAGTATGGTGTTATTATTGAACTTAAATATAAACATAAATAAAAGGATAATTTTGGATTTTGAGTATTTCGCTTGCTAAAAGTAGGATCCCTGTATGTCTGCGCGGTTTAATTTAGAGATTTTGAACTTCTATGCCACAAATGTGTTTCACTCGCGGTGAGTATCCAAAAATATCGACTTTATTTCAATACAATTGGGTTTTAATTTAGATTTTTAACGAAATAAAAATATACTATAGTGTTGCATGTGAAAATTTAAAATAAAAAGTTATTTTTTGCGTACGCGCGTGCCGCGCCCGTGGTATATAATTGGTTGGATATTTTTAATTGTAAAGTATTTTCGACAAGATCACTTGTGTTTTGATTAGAAAGATTGAGGAGGAATAAGAAGATTGAATATTGGCCCGACTTCTTCGAAGGATCTAAAAATAATATACAAGCAGACACGATTTCTGATTTAAGCTGGTTTTATTGTATTGTTTTGACTAGGGCGAGGGTTGCACTTTTGCAGTGAAAGGATGCAGTTAGTTGGGAGGCTAAGAGGACAATTTGTGGCTATTTTGGAAATACCATTGTTTTTGAAGAAATCTTAAACTTGAGCTGACCGCCTGAGGGTTATAGATATTGGTCGAATTTTTTCAAGATCACAAGCTTTACGGAACAAATTGAAGAAATTGGATGGCCCTTGCACTTGAAAATCGCCTGCTCTTTCGCAAGTGGCGTCAGTGCTTATCAGCTGTCCTGAGTCGACTTAGCCTTCTTCTATTTTGGGTTAGAAGATTTTATTTCATTGCGTTCTTTTCAAAGTAATTGTCGCAAATCGTTCACTTCCATCGCAGAAATCGGCCAGATGTTTCTAAGCCACCTATTGAGTGAAATTCTGTGGTTGTGACGAAAAACCTGATCGCTAAATTTAATAAATTAGCTGATTGACTTTCATCTGATTGGCTTCTTCTTCTCAAAGCAGCTAGGCCTTTTTTAAACCAGCTTCATCATTTTTCCGACGCAAATTCACTCGCAAAGCACAGCAGCTAAGTCCGGGAGCCGTCTTCGGAAAAACTATATACACAGAGACTGCGTAAGGGATGGTAGGTCGGTCACATTATTTAGACAATGGACTAAAGTTAAATAAAGTAGTTTTGTGAGCTGTGCTCTGAAATATTCGTAGAGTTTCCAAAATGTACATCAGCAGAAAATTGAAGAACACCGTCATACGTGTCCGCCGTGACCCACAAAGCTTTGCTACTCGTTTCAAATGCGATTTTCGAAGTCGTTAGTTTCCTTCAGAACGGGAATCAAGGTGCTCTAAGTGAGGGGAGATTTATTCAGCTTTCTTTTGAACCCTTGTGACAGGTGACACGATATAGAAATCGGCTCCCTTATAAACATAAGCATCTCTGCAGAGGGAAATATTTAACTAAAAAAAAACTGAAACCACTGATTGAAGGATGAAGCGATTGGACACCCAAATTACTTCTGACGAAAAAACACGGGCAGTAATTCCGAGCGCTTTCCTGTCCTGTCCATGGAACACAATTCAATCAGATGTCGTTATTCTGAGAAAAAATACGAGTGGGATAAAGAAATAACAAATAATTCTGGAATAATTTGAATGCTCTGATGCATGTAATGCAAGTTGCCGTGATTTAAAAAAAAAATCGATATTTCAGCACATGCGTTTTTGGTGATTTAAGCATTATATTCAAAGTTTTAACTTATATACTTTTTGTAATGGAACCAAAAAAAAGTACGGATGCTTTGAAAGTACTCAAAGCTACTGAAATTTCCTTCTGCAAAAAAAATCTACGTACTCGCAATAACTTCATTCTTGAACACCATTCCTTTTTTTAAATCTTCTGACTCGCCAAGGCGATAAATTGGCACGTCAACCTGAAAGATCTATTGTGACGAAATAATCAATATTGCTACAGAAGTTGCGTAAATTTTTTTTCCCGCACAAGCTCTTGATTTTCCAACTTTCTACCTACAAAAATACATAGGATCCTGGCGTGCATTCAAACAACATCCACTCTTTTTTGTTTCATTTAAAACCATTTGTTTTGTGTGCCATAATTTATTTCAATCAAGCTACACATCTTCATCCTGTCTGAATATTTAAAGCGTAAACCTAAACGAACCCCGTCTATCTGCAAGCACATTTCTACACCCACCATTACTCAATGAATAATTCTTGTTCTTAAATAAACAACAAAATGTTTTATGTCTTGTTTTGTTAATGACATAATTAAAGAAATCCTCTCGCACTATGACGCAAACATGTATTAAAACAAAGAACAAAATATTCATCGTCTGTCCGAATTTATATATACATTGTGTATTAAACTTTACGCAAGGACTTTTTTTGGTTTAATGTCAAGTGCGTGTCGAACAACGAATTCACTATCATTTGGTTTATGGAAGTCATCAGTTTACTTCCACTTCCCAAAATAAAAGAAGCACAATTTCTTGTGAATTACTAGCCTACTACACCAAGGAAGAGACCACTTTAAAATGTTCTTGTGTAGTATTTTTCCCTCGATTTAAAATTAACAAATTTTCAAATATAATTCGTATATTTTTAAATCAGAGTCCTGCTAAACTTAGAATAATGTAGTATTGTATAGTATCGAAAATAGAGTTGTTGTGATTGTTTGTTTTTGTTTTGTTTTTAGTTTGGTCTGGCTTGTCTGGTTTTATAAGGGTGATTTTTTAGCTGGTTTGGTTTTGGCAACACCGGTTTTGACAGCTAACGTGTGTTTAGTACCTTGTGTCACTGTCAAACAGCTTCAGTTTGGTTTGCAATTTAACCATGGATCGTCTTACAAATGAACAACGCTTGCAAATTATTGAATTTTACTATCAAAATTCGTGCTCGGTTCGAAATGTTCATCGCGCGCTGCTTCCATTTTATGATCGGCATTCTCGACCTTCTGAGCAGTCTATTCGGAAGATTGTGACCAAATTTCGCACCAAATTTACTTTGTTGGACATTAAACCACCAACACGTTTACGTACTGTGCGTAGTGAAGAAAATATTGCGGCCGTATCAGCTAGTGTGACAGAAGACCGCGAAATGTCGATTCGGCGCCGTTCCCAGCAGTTAGGCCTTTGTTACAGCACTACGTGGAAAATTTTGCGGAAGGATTTGGGCGTAAAGCCTTTTAAGATACAGCTAGTGCAAGAACTAAAGCCAGCCGACCGAAACAATGGCGCAATTGCGAGGCGAGTTTGGTGAACAGTTAATTTCACGTTTCGGGCCGGTCAATTGGCCGCCTAGATCGTGCGATTTGACACCATTAGATTATTTTTTGTGGGGGTATGCCAAGGCTAATGTGTATAGGGACAAGCCCGCTTCGATTGACGCACTGGAAGCCAACATCCATGCATTCATTCGTGAGATACCGGCCGATATGTGTGAAAGAGTATGCCAAAATTGGACTCAGCGGATGGGCTACCTGAGACGCAGCCGCGGTCAACATTTGCATGAAATTATCTTTAAACATTAAATTGCAAGGTTCAAACTATCGATTCAAATAAATATTTCATTCATTTTTTCGAATTTTTTGTGTTTTTTTTTTAATAAAAGTTCTAAACCTCTTAAAAAATCACCCTTTACATATATACTTGGCGTATTTTTATATTGACACACTCGTACAGTTTTTTTTTATTATTTTTGTATATGCTATTGCAAAACGGACATTTTATTTGTTACAATCAAATTGATTTGAAGAAATCGCTTTTTAATAAAAATTAATTTTATTATATTTTTCTATCACATTCATTAAGGATATATTTTGATTTACGTGTCCGTGGTGGACTAATGGAATGGCGTGGGATGTGGAATAATCGAAATAAAAATTTTCTAATAGAAATAGCATAAAATAAAATAAAATAGATAAAATAAATCACAAGAAAAATGAGTCTTCCTTATAACTTGTTCGTAGTTTATTATTTAACTTTGTCGCTAAGAATACGGATTTAAAAAAAAAATTTAGAACGTGTGATAATAATTTTAAACAATAAAGTTGAAGGACGAGGAAGTTTAAATTTCTCATTTCATGTGGTATTGTGCATTTATAATTTATACTCTCTACCTATATTACTTGTAACCAGTGCTACCTCTGAAAATTGTTAGAAAGAGAACAAAACAGAGTCCCGGATGAAAAAAAGAGTCCCATTCGGATCTTAACATTTGCTTTTCTTTTTTAAAGAAAAACACTGTCATTTATTATCGATATAATTGAAATTAAAATTCAGGTAAAAAAACATTCTTTCGAATCCTAATTGGAATAGACAAATTTTAATTATAGCAAAAACGTTCTACATTTTGAAATAGATCCAGAATTCACTGTTTTTAAAAACGATGGGTCCAGAGTCCAGAGTCCAGAAGTTCCAAAAAGAGTCAAAATAAATCTAAAGCGTGACGTTACACTGCTTGTAACACTTGCTAAATTTTTAGAAGAAGCGGAAAAAAATACTTTGACAGTAGCTTTTGGTTTGACGCGGTTCGTGTGTTGCCACTTTTTTTTTTTCCTAAATGCATTCCATTGAGACTGCTGCGCTTTCTAAGTGAGCAAATTTGTAATAATTTAAATAATCGTATTCGACTGTACTGTTATTTTGTTACTGAAACTATAACACACCACACACGAGCCGATTCACTTAAGCAAATCGATGCTTTGGTTCGTGTGCTATAGTCGAAGAGCGCCATATCAGATAAATGTCCAAATAATTGCTTGCACTTTTGAAAAGTTTAATTTCAAAGTAGGTCTGCTGAACTGGGGCCCTACTTTCTACCTCGTACCGAAAGTCAATACTATTCGAAATTGCTTTCCCTTACAAGATTTTTACTTTCGGAACGATACAGTAGGGCCCCTGATCTGGTTCAGGTTTTAGCGTGAACATACATACATCCAAATACCTGAACATTTTTCTGATTTTATTCAGTCTGCATTTGATCAATGTAGATCCATTGAAACCTATGAAAATATGTCAAGCCATCCCGAGGCTATTCCAAAATGTATGCCAGTCTTTTGTAGACTTGTCCGAGAAAAGTTCTAAGTCTTCGAAAAAGAATTCTGTATCGGATGGGGCAGAGTACCCCTCCCTATAAACGCCTCCTCTGCACAGGTCATCAGTATTGATGCCCATTTTCTTGTTATTGCCGCATATTATGTCCTGTAATAATACCTGCAAAATTGTTAACCCATTTGTAGGATTCCATTTGTCTTCGGTTTGTGTCTGGAAGACAATGAGGTATTGCCATCCTTGCAACCCGTTGCAAGTAAGTGACAAATGGTCGTTGAAAGTCTAGATGGGGAGTCGTGTAGTCAGATTCTGTGCAATTTTTTAAATAAATCAAAAAACACATTACACACATTACATTATTTCCCGTGTATTTCCTTATAATTTACAGGTCCCGTCAGGCTGTGTTTCCAGCTCCTATAGCCTGGCTTATCTGAAGGACGCAGCAAATTTCTATGCGCAAAGGTCTATGGGCTTAAAATTTTTACACCCGTAGTGCCAATAATGCCATCGCATTTCATTGGAAAGACAGCATGCAAAATCATGACAGATTTTGTCAAAAAGTGACATAGAAAAATTAAAAGCTTTGCACTCCCTTAGTGGAGAAAAGTTCTTGAAGTTTCGTATCAGCTTTTTCGATCCCTTTAAATTTAGATTTTTAATGCAATTCCTAGGAACACAAATCTTAGTTTTGATCCAGATCAATGTTTTTTTTTTTCTATAGATCTAGATTAATTAAAAAAAAATGCACAGAATCTGATAATAGACATTTTTTGGCAAAGATTTTCGGGTCGCCTCTGTAAGATGTGAAGCTTATGCACAACGGCTAGAATCTTGGTAGGTTCATTCTTTTTACAAATCAATCTCGTTTTTTCTATGAGAAATAAGCTAATTGAAGTTATGTTTTTATTAAAGGGAAGATTAAGGTTTCAGCTTTTTTAGCTCGAAAATAAAAAATTCAAAATTCAAAGTATAGGAAAAGTAAAAAAGAAAATACCATAAATACGATTTTTCTGTCAGCCTTTTAGAACTTTCTTAATCAGCGTTCCCTTCCTTTTGGAAAGTTCTACAATGCAGTACCTATTCAGCTTTGGTCACACCTTTCAAAAGCCACATTGTAAGACAAATGCATTGGCATTTCAAATTCGAAAACAAAATAGCCAACTGCATATTAAAGAGGACATTAAAGAAAATATATAATCTTTCGTTAAGTGGTTGCAGTCGTCAGCAGCTGTTCGTCGTATTACTTGGAAAATTCCATTTTTGCCAGATCAGCATTTACTGATTTTGTATACACAGCAGCTAATACTATGTACGCACATCTCTCCTTTCAAGTGTCTAAATTGTTCACGTTTATGCACAGTCATTGTCGCGTACTTCCTAAATTGTGTACTCGAACCGTATCCTACGCTACATAAACATGGTCTTGAGCACCCGGCACACAACGCAGAGATATGTTTATTTTTTTTCTGTATTTTCCTGTGAAACCCTGCTGCCATTCGGTGCGGTGCGATGAGGTGAATAAACCGTAAAGGCATCATCTTGACGTCTTCGAATACGCACCCCTGTCTGGAGTAATTAAAGCAACGGAAGCAATTAGTAACCGAAATGGGAATCACTATGCAAAGAGACGGCGACGGATAGATAGACACTAGAGAAAGAGGTGGAGTCGATTTTCTACTCCCTGAACTGAACTGAAAAGGATTAGAGAAAGGATTTTCCATAATTTATAATTACATAGTAGAGTACAGTGGAGGCGCGTGCTAGACGCGCATTCTACTGTGTGATATAGAAGATGTCCATTCAAGGGCACTGTGCACTTCAAAAGAATCAGTTTCTGTTTGGAAGATGAGTTCTTTGTGTAATTGTGTCAGAAAAGATCAAATGGTGGTTCGTTTAACTCTCGGATGACACTTCTTCTCATCGACATCCTTCCCTGCACCGGAAATCCGTTGAGAGATTTGTTTTTGTTTTCCATTCGAAGGCACAACCACCGAGGGTGCTGTATCTGTGTATATGCAATTCGAGGATATGATGCATGCAGTCAGATGCAATTGAAAGACTGTCTACATGTTGCACATTGAATCGGATGGATATCGGAGGGGAACTTCGTTGTCGTTCTGACCAGCTGTTGGTTGCGAAGTGTGATGTTTGAATAATAAAGCCCCCGCAATTGTAGGCAACCGACAGCAGCTGAAGGATGGAAATGCCATTTGAATTTGGCATAATATGCAATTGTGAAATATTTTCAACGGCTTTATTTCTGGTTTTAGAGAGATAAAATTCCATAAGAGCAAGAGGTAACGGCGGGCGTTATTTTATGTTGTTGCCTCCCTTAACAGATTGTATATTTGTTAATTCAAATTTTGTTAGTTTAACTTGTCTACTACTAAAGTATGAGTGGATCATCACTTGTTTAGTTGTCATTCCTTAAAGTGTCACACATCTATTTGATGATTTAAAAAATCTTAAAAATTAAACCTGCAAAAACCAGCAGATTTTAAAAGTCACTAGTGGCGACAGTTCCATCAATGACAGAAGTACTTTATGCGCGCTTTGCCTCTATCAACGTATCAAACATTGTAAAGGGCCTTTCATTAAAAACTTGACGGCTTATATTTTAAATAAAATGCAAACCACTTGATATACCTCTAAAAAAAATTGTATTGGCTTGAATTACTATCAAAACAGTTATGAATGGAATTCGACTTCGTTCATATGTCCACCACGGGAACGTATGCAGCGGTCCATATGTTGAACCCAATTTTCGATGACTCGGCCGCACATTTTGACCGATACAGCTGTTATTTCTCGTTCAATATTGGTTCTGAGCTCCCCTAACGTCGCCGGCTTGTCGGCGTAGACCAATGATTTAATTTGGCCCCATAAAAAAAGTCTAGAGGCGTTAAATCCCACGATCTCGGTGGCCAATGGTTCCGTTTTTCGAGATACCACGTTCACCGAACTTTGACTTCAATAACTCGATTCTTGCACCCGCTTTGTGGCTTGTGGCATAGTCTTGTTGGAACCACATATCACTGATGTCCAATTCATGCAATTGCTCAAAGAAATAGCGTTCCAACAGCATAACAAAAAGGCACATCAGTGCTACTTGGGTTCAAATCAGAGCCGCCACTTCTACCCTAACGTTCCAACATTCCTTCCTGTACTGTACTGTACTGTGTACTGAGCAAAAGGTTAATTTTACTGAATATTTTGACATTGACAGTTCGGTAATCGGTTTAAGGGTGCGTTCACAATGAAAGTTTGAAGTTCTCAAATCGCTAATGAAAGAGCATTTATGTCCAAATTCAAAGTTCGTAATGTTTGATGACTGCCTAGTGATACGGGCTGTTGATATAAAATTTCCCCGCCGTTGCCTAAAATTTCCCCATTTTTCCATACACTTCGTGTTAATTTGTTTTAAGCTGTAACAAAGGCTAACTCCATTAGTGATAGTTTGCAAAAAAATATGTACCCAGAGTTTCAAATTTATGCGTCATATTGACTAAAATCCATCCAGTCCGTAAAGTCATTTTACAAGAAGTGTATTGGCAAAAAAATCAAGAGAATGCCATCATTGAAGATGTTGCTCTGTGTGACAAAGTTCGTTTCACGAATAATTTCAACTCATGGCGTCTTGGCATGCGAGACGCATTTTGTCGAGACGTAAATTTCACACTATGTTCACGCTCTATACGAACTGAAGGAAACAGGTGGCGAATAAGTTATTCTGTCGGAGATCAGTTCGAAATGAATAATATGTGTCCGACGGTTAACTCAACAAAAGTACTAGATTGCTTCGCCAATAAATCAAGTCATGCTGCCAAAATATCACCAATTGATGATGTTGTCCAAGTTAAAAAAAAAAAAAAAAAAAAAAGCAAGATGTCAATGCTTCTCCTTCGAAGCTAAAAAGAATTATAAATTATAAATAAAAACAGAACGTCCCAGTCGTGCACTGTGTTTGTTAAAATTATTTGGAAAAGAAAAACTCTTTCTATTTACTATTTTTTAAATTCTGATAACAGAGGAAAGAGCTGTAAGCTCCTCCATCAGTATGCGCTAAACTGCATTCGCATCATCGGTACAGTGCTCGACACTCGGTTCATTTCATTTAAAAATCTTCCGATACGACAAATGACCTCAGCAGTACGATCCGACATTTATTTACCGAGAATTGAATTTACCGCACTTCAAAGCGAACGTCTTAATGATCGGTCCATGACCATACATCACACGTAACGCAACCATCAGGCGCATACGATCGCAATAAGGCGTCACCATCTCGTCCAGCAGTTGGTATGGATCAGCACATAAATCCATCTGACTGGGTCTTTGAAACCTCCCTGTTCTTCTTCGATTCTGTTCCTTGTGCGTGTTGCACAAAGGAAATTCCTCGCGTCCTTGGTAGGAGAAGTAACTCACTTGAGCCAACCCTGATCGACCTCGACTGCTGGCAAATGGATTACGACTGCCGATGCAAGGGACATGTGTATGTTTGTATTTTTTTGTTTTCCCGTCTCCCAAGTTGCGCGTCTTTCCGTTTCAATAGGAGGGCAGCAAGAAAAAAAAAAATGGTAAAACTTTGCGCGACAACATTGTTTGCCGATAATATGTGGGGTATTGAGTGTGACTCCCGCTGTACTTCACCTATCCACGCATATCGTAACAAGAAAGAAGATTTATTATATCCTTTCGACTGGGACATTTGGTGTTTTTGCTGGCAAAGTTTATTTCTTGTTTGTTTTTGTTGAAGCGGCAATGTCTCCTCCACGAACGGGGGATGTCTGCTTGGTGTATGGCGTCAAAGTGTAACATTGCAGTGCGCTACATGCTTTGACACTTGTTTTCGAGACGTAATGGGGTTTGTTTACACTTTTGTGGCAAGTGCTTCCCAATGACAAATGGGTAATGGTATGCAGAAGATATGTTGTCCGTAACATTTTTGTCCGTTATTTACAAAGTATAAAAGCAATTAAATTTCAAATGGCACAGTTGTATCGGTCTTTCAGTTTCCTTGTAATGCGATTTGTTTCAGGATTGCATTAAATTAAATGATGCTCTTGGAAATATCGATGGAGGATTAACTTTGTTACGAAGCAAAGACTAAGACTGTTTTATTTTCTGTCTATTTCCAGGAGATGTTGGAATAAAAGTTGATGCTAAACTACTCCGTTGCGGTGAGTGCTTCACTAATTTAATAGATTCTTAAAAGCCTGCATATATTGCAGACGCTTTTCTATTCGTTATTCAATTTATTTTCTATCAGACGAAAGCTTTCTTGGTAACTGTTTAGTGGGATTGTTTTCTTTGCTTGCAGCTTTATTCAATTTTATACCACTGACAGATTGCTACTTGGATCATGATGCGTTCTTGCTGCAATACATTTTTGAGAAAGCCCACCATTAACACAGTGGGCCTTTGAAATATGAGTACTGAAATTAAATTCCGAAGATCACTTTTATTAGTTCATAGAATTGAAACGATTTTAACAAAACTCTTCTTTGCTATTGTGAATGATTTTAGTGTAAAGTTTCAGGAACATACTTTTTATAATTTTTAAATGTTTCTTTGGTCACAATGGTTAATTTTATATTGAAAAAATGTCCTGGACACTAATCATGATCAATAGTGAGGCGCAATGATAAAATTGTTCAAAAATAAAAATTATCTATTTTTATCTCAAACTATTTAATCTGACAGTTAAAACTGATTGCAAGTAAGGATCATTGTGACCTTGAATGAGGTTATCGGCGGTAACTTGAATACATTTATTTTGTAATTAGAAGCCGAATTGTCTGTTTGTTTTTTTGTAGAAGTCTGAGATGAACTTGGGCCAAAATTGGTTTCTAAATTGTTTTATTGTTTACACATCCCACATCCCCTTATCTGAACTACGCTTTACTAAAAAAAATCGCCAAATTTGGTTTTTAATTATCCGAAGTTCTTGTAAGTGAAAAAAATAAAGTAATTGTGGCAAATTGAAGTTTCAGTTTAAGCCGTAATCACTGGCAGCTAGTGCTATCTTAGTTGTTAATTTTGTAATTCACTTAATAATTAATAATATTATAACGATAATAATAAGTTTCAGTTAAGCGGAGTCGACTGTAATCATTTTCTAGGTCACAATGGATCGTGTTATATTAAAAATGTCACCATTTTGAGTTCATAAAATGACTACGACCTGCGATTATTTTTTTCAATATTTATATGGTATTTTCCACATCATTTTTGCACGAAAATAGCAATTTACGAAACAAAAAAAAAATGTTTATGGCAAGAACGAGAACATGCGAAATTGAAAACATTAAGTGCGCTGATTTTTCAGTTTTGTGGTGAACGACAAACATTTACGTGCTTAGTTTTGAAAAGCCAGCATTGCTTTCTACATGCTACAATAATGTTGGCTCACTAAGATGAGATCACTGCTGCGCATCAGTGGCATAACCAATTTTGTGCACCAATGGAATTAATCGCTATGTATACATACGGCATATCGACGGCTTACTTACTCCTTCTTTTTTCTTCGTTACTGCAGATTGCATTGCAATGATTCCGCCGGGCAGACTCCTTACCAACACATAACAAACATATTTGTTATATCACACTTAATACAGCGGATGTATCATTTCGCTGCGATGCTTTTTATGATTCCGAAATATAACATCCCGCTTATTTTTGTTTTGTTAAAGTCATTTGTTGAATAATTATACACAGTTAATTTGGAATTATTGTAACTATACAACCTACTAGTGAAAATAAACTTTATATAACTAGATAACTTATTCTCGTTCGTCGCAACTATATATATATTTTTTTTTGCAATGAATTAATAAACAAAAATATATTTTTCAATGACTCAAACAGCTTAACAATCTTGCAAGTAAAACAATAATGCCTTGGACAAAAATCGTCTGTTAAGCGTTTGCTACATAAAATCAGGGCCATCCCAAGTTATATTAAATTTCTGATTAAATGAACAAATATTGACTGTGTTAAAGTACAAAATTAGACCCATCCCAAATTGTACTAAATTGCTGATTTACTCCTTCAGCTTTGTTTATGTTAAATATTTAGCGGATTATCCACCACTTAAAACTCATTTTACAAATTACAAGAAGAGTTTTTACTAAATAAATTAATTACATGGAAAAATTTCATTAATTAATTATAAAGCTTATAGTTTTTCTTTTGAATATTTTTTTAATTCTTATGTCCTAAACAAAACAAAGCCGAAACACAACACGAAACTTTCCTGTTCATATATGCAGATATAGCCATACTGAGACCACCAACTCCGGTAGATTTCCCGTAACTATAGCTACATCTTTATAAGGTGGTCACGATTTGGTGCGCTAGTATAGAAATTCGTATTGACAAATGTCACGAAACTTAAAAAAATCCCGACTCACCAACACACTAGCAAAAAGTTGCTGGCATCGTTTAATTTGAAACTGTTCGTTACGTGTGGATGGTATTATTTTTTTTAAGAATAAGTGTACATTTGCTTTAAATATTCATGAAAACTAAACAACGAGCGAAAATAAAAACATTTTGAGCAATTTTTCTTCATTATTTAAGAAAAATGTACATACGAAATCGAAGTTAATAATATCCAAAAGCGGAATATGCGGAATGCGAGTTGGGGGTCTCACAATGATTTGTTTATGAATATCCTCCCATACTTAAGGGTTGATCTAAATAAAAAAAAATTGACATATTCGAAAAATGTTATCAAGCATCACAGGTGTTCAAAACTCAAACAGAAATGACGACATTTTTTTTAATGAGTTCTGAATATATTTACCATAAACATAATTTTCTTTCGAAAGTATTATAAAAAAAAAAGAATATATCAATGCTTATTTTCCAATTCGAAAAATATGTATTTAGCATTCTAACAAAATATGTCAAAATATTACTAATAACACATTTTAATATTCTTACACTCTGGTCCCATTTGAGATAACACTGCTTAACATTTGTGTAGTTTTTAGCATTTATTTCTCAATAAATAGTAATAGAAATTTTAAATATTTATATAATTTTAACAAAACAATGAAAAAAAAAAACAGCCTCCACAAAAAAACAAGAGTATGGTCACTCTATCATCATATAAATAAAATTGGTGGAGCTCTGTACGACTAAGATTGAATTTGACGGCATGTCTTTAAATGCAAAAATCTTAGAAACCGCTCAATATATTCTGGTGCATTTTTCACAGGCCTATAGAGGATAGATTTCGAGAGATATTTGAATCAGACCACCATTGTCGGATCTCTTTTCGTCTGGCCTATAGAGGATACCTAGGCCTACAATCTCTACTTTATTTCAACTCTATGTCTTTATAAATTTTATAAAAAATTGGACAAGAGTAATTTATTTTTTCGTTTCGTTTTGCTTTTTTCTTTGTCACGCTTTCCGTTCGAAAATACTGGGAGCATTTAAGTATAGTTAACACTAGCTTATAGAGGACATCTGCAGGTACAACTTAGGATATACAATAACTCGATAACTTAAAAGGTTTTTAAATAAAAAGGCAAAATTTGAAACATTTCTACGATTTTCATATGAGTGAGTAGATATGCAATTCATTCTCAAATCAAACATACTAACTGCGCAATATTATATTGACATCTCTTTTAACCCTATTTTACTCCTGTGACGGAGAGGGAGACAGACAGAGGCAGTACGCTGTGTGATTTGCTAAGAAAAAAAAAACAAAAGAAATGGCAAATATGTAGGAAAGGTTTGTTTGCCTCTGTTTTGCTTACAAAATAAAGTGTCTAGAAAGAAATGTCAAATAGGTATAGGTACCAGTGATACCAAATTGTGGTATTACTACATTAGGGAAAATTCCTGATGATATACGTCGTACCTCTTTATAAATGCTATTTGCAATCAATATGAGGCAGTAAATTACCCGGTCGAGTTTTTAAATAGAATTACAGTCCATGGCCTGGCATTAAAAGTTGGAGTTCCCATTATGCTGCTTCGCAATTTGAATCCCCTAAGCTTTGTAATGGATTGAGAGTGATTTCGTTGCAGAAAAACGTTATTGAGGCGTTAATTTTAACTGGGTGTGGTAAAGGAGATACGGTGTTTATACCAAGAGTACAAATAATTCCCAGCTATTATCCATTTCAGTTTAAACGGATTTAAGTTCCTATTAATGTTTGTTCTGCCATGACAATCAATAAGTCACAGGGTCAAACTTTAAGAAAACTGGGGCTTGAATTCACAGGCAGTTATAGATAATTATGTAGCGTACTCCAGGGTAAATAATGCAGGAAATATCACTATCTCAGCCAATAGAAACAAAACTTCTAATATAGTATACAAAGAAGCGTTACATTAATAAAATAGTGAGTTAAATACCTATTATAAAATTATTTTCTTTCATTTCTTTGTTTCATTGAATATTAAATTGCTGATTAGTCCAAGGACCAGGTGCAATGCCATGAAGGCAGAGTGGACTCAGTCTTTGGGATGTTTTTTAATACGGGCTCAAGTCCCTCACTATTGCAGACGCTCCCTCGCGTTATACCGCTGCAATGTATATCGATGATTTTTCTTTGAGCGATTATCAAAAAAAAAAATTGTGTCCCCTTCAAGACAGCAAATATAAAAAAAAAACATTTTTCCATCAATTGTTCTGAAACCACATTTTGCACGGGCGAAGCCGGGCGGGTACAGGTAGTATAAAATAAAAATGTCAAACAGCTGATTTTGAAAGTTGAATTTATATGAATTCATTTTATGACATTCTCGATAATGAATGTTATTCGTTCGAATCTCAAAATACACAAAGTTCATTCGAAGGAATAGAGACATTCGTTAGAATTGACTATTCGTTCGAATTTCAAAATAAGCATGATCAACATAAAGTGTACGACTGTATCGCGCAAAACTTAACATTATCGTTGCGAGTTCTTTTTGGGTAGTTATTCAAGTTCTTTTATTTAATTTATTAAACCACTGCTTTTGAACATGAGATAGGTAGGTAGTTAGGCAAGAATATAAGCTAATCGAGTTTATTTTGTAAATGTTTTTATAACTTCTGTGCTCCCCTGTATTAAACGCTAAATATGTCTTTATACTGCTTTAAATATACGAAGGTGTGAGGCACTTATGTTACTCGAGTTCACCCAGTTGTAAACCTGGTAGTGAACTGGCTTTTACATAACATATTGGAAATCAAACTACGCACAGCATTGCATCCAACAACAAACAAATCAAGCGAAAGTGATTCTTAACTATTTGCCTTCGTTTTTATATATAAGATGTAATTTCTGTTGGAAACACAAAGTTTTACAGAAATTTCTGAAATTATTCGTTCAACCCAATTCAACTCATTTTTTCTATAAATTACTTCACACTGAGAAAAAACTGCGTCGCAATAATGACGACAGAAAAAAAAAATCCGTCACGAAAAACATCATCCTTACATACTCCACAGCAAATATATTACCACATTCAAATTCTTCCGCTTTTAATATCGCCCACCTTTGTACATGCAAAAGGAATACATGTTAGCGAATGACATGCATTAATAGACATCAGTACGCTTCCCTTCCACTGCCAAGCGAATCCTTCAAACTTTTCCATTTCCCTACATCCATATGTATGTTGGGTTGATTTCTCGTCTTTTGGTTCGCGTTCAAATTTTGTTTTCCGAACTTTTCCAGTTTGACAGTCAACGTCAAAAGAGTGATATCTATCAATTTATCATACACAATACAAGCCGAAAAGCATATTAGCAGATTCGAGGGTATCTCTGTAACGTTTCTAATCGAAATGAATATTGATATGGGTATTGGGTATACCTTATGCCATTTACCTATCCATGCATCAGACTTGCTGATGGATTCGATCCAACTAACCCACACGCTTCGTGTACCTAATTTTTTGACTTTGATCGAAGTGATTTGGCAGCAGTATGCCTAATGTTTATGGAATATTATAGAAGGAGGGAAAATTAAGTGCACTGTTTAGTCGCAAGGTTATCGCAAAGATTTTATAAGACTGTTGGTGATCACCTGTCAAATTAAACAAACTCGTCGAAACTTAAATTTCTGTCATCAAAAAGTGACAGCTCAAATTATTTTGTAATAATTCATTTATTTTACAACTTCCACATGAAAAATGTTGGCTTAAAAAACTATTCCAAGGGTATGGAATGGCAGGCTGTGTGCATGATTGTTTTAAGCTTCCTACCCAATATTCAAAGCTTCCACGAAACCAATACCTGCCCAGCAAAAACAAAATAAAGAAACATTTTTCTGTTTGTTTCGAGTGTTGGCTGGTGGCCTAGGAATATCCGTCCACCTGTCAGCCGAGTACCATCTTGAGCTCTTTCCTGATAAATGTTCACAACTGTAACTACGGTGTGTTGCTATTGTTATAACACATCCAAAAGTTTTTTGTTTTTTTTTTTTATAAATTCACACCTGTTCGTGACTGTATCAGAAAACATCATTCAATTGACAGTGCGTCAATAGTCAGCAAAGGAAAAGTGAAAACAGGAACGGAAGGACATGGAAATTGAGAAATAATCATTGGCCTCGATTTTATTGTAGATATACGTCTAGGTGTGTGTGCTTTAAATTTCAATTGGCCGGATAGGAAGCAGAGCAAGCCAGAGGGGGGACGAGGAAAAATGTAAATGCTGGCACGTGCCAGATACTTTACACACACTTTAAAGAAGTGTTTTTTTTGTTGCTGCCTGTGGATATGGTTTCCATGAAATAGGGGGGATCTTCAAAGAGATGATGGATGTTGAAACGGCAAACTCAAACACTTGAACATCGGATCTGGGAATATGAACGAGGATGTGTATCTGTTTCGCTAGGGGAAGGGAAAAAAGCTTGTTTGGAATGGCTGAGGGAAGGCTTCAAAAAGGGAACGAAATACGTTTCCTGGTGTTTGAGGTAAATTCTTGGGTTTGATTGGTTTCCAGGAATTCATCCCATATGCATTTTGAATTGTGTCGGTGACTTTCATGAGAGGAAGGTACCGTACTCGACCATTTGTGGCGGAGTGAGTCTTTTTTTACATTTTTTTTATGCCAACATATCCATTTGCTGAACTTGAACCGACCTACGGGTCTGTGCTAGAATTTACCATCATCAACTATGCTTCGAACGCTTCTGCTCTTTCTCTGCATTACGAAAAGAGACGCAAAGGAACCATAATCGTGTGCTCGCACATCACGACGTTCATTTCTGACACCTATGCGTTTTTTTTTTTTTAACGCAATTTTCAAAATTACTTTCACGCGTTGAACATACTAAACTCATAAAAAATTCACACAAATATCGATATCAAATTATCCTTTGATACGTCACTTTCTTCGCAATGAAATTACCCTTCTTCTTCTTTGGGGGCAAAGCCTATTCCGGTTTCCATCAGAGCAGCAGCAAACAGCTGACGGGGTAGCTGTTGCTTTTTCTGGAATTATTTTTCCTTGTGTGTGTGTTTGTGTGTGTGCTTAACGGGAGCTCTTTCCGCCCACACAAAAAGGTTCTCCAAACTGGATTGAGGTGATGGAGGGCAAACTTTTAGAGCTACAGAAAAAAATAAGCACGTGGACTGCGATGTTTTCGTTTTTTTTTTTTTTTTTCTTTGTTAGTACTTTTCTCTGGTGTACCCAGCTTAGGTACCATCCGCCGCCGCCCACTCAGACAGCCGATAACCACAAACAACCCAACTGTCATTCATCCGGAGCCGGTAGATGAGGAGGTAAAAGTTTTACTCTGAGTCTAGAGGATTGGAATCCATTCAGGGTTTTTGGTTGAAAATGACATTGCCAACGATTTTATCCCCGGCATGGAACAAAAAAAGGACGAACCCCAAACTGGAGAGAAATAAAGGAGCGGGACAACAAACTCAATGATGATGCTGAGTTCCTACTTCAGGTATATGGACTCGTCAACCTACAGCAGTCGCCCTCATTCGACCGGGATCATTCAATCCAAATGGACAGGTTTCATAAAAGATGAAAACAAAAGTAAATTTCCAACTAAGTGAAGTGATTTCCTTCCGCCTGCTGCCGCCGCCTGCCTTTGCGCCGCATGAAAGTTGTTTCCATTTTTTTTTTTTTCTTGCCGAGACTGGGAGAAGGTTGAAGGAAAAGCATAGCAGCCAACTGATGTAATGGCTTCCCACGTATCAGGGAAAGCTATCGTTTATTTATTTATCTCAATGAATGAAATGTGAAACTGTCAGGACGAGTTCGAGTACTCGTGTCCTCTTTTCCGCTTCGTGTGGATTCGTTTTATTGATGACTTCATATTGAATTCAATTGATTAAAGAGAACGGAAGGACACAGCACACATGTTGTCCTATAACCTTCGAAAAGGGTTTTCTTTTTTGTTTTCGGTTTCGTTTTAATGATCCCTCCTATAACGCCGCCTTCCAACTGGATGGATAGCAAACAGATTCGATTTAGAGAGATATTGTGATTGGAAAATAATTAGGAGAGGGATATTAAGTTGTTTAGTCGAGTGACAATGCCTATGTTTTTGAAAGTCACAATCACTTAGCAGAAATGGGTTGCTCCTCTGCGGTCGAGATGAAATTCAATAATCTTGTAGGCAGGGGGAGTGTGAGAGTTCTAGTCAGGGAGCGGCGAAGGTTTTACTTTCCCAATGGATTATCCCTTGGCGGTGTGCGAGAGACAACTTGGAGAGATTCTGTGCGGTTTGCATTGAGGACATTCTTTTGCGGAGTAGTAATTAAAGGCAACTTTAAAATAATGCATTCAATATATCTCTCTTCGTTTTTTAAGGTCTCAAGATTCTGCAACTTCATGCGACTTATGTGCGGTGGAAATTGACTTCCACAGGACCCCAGAACAAGTTTTGTCACTAAAAAGAGAAACTTCTTCTGAATGCTGTTAATTTTTAAGACCTCACGTATTCGTATGCAAGGCTGCAGAATTTCAACAAGTCGGGCGAGGGAATCGTTTAGAATATGTTGACTTTTGCGTCTTTTAAGACATATGAACACAGTTTTATCTGTCCCTTACTGGCAAAGGAGTGCCTAAAGCCGAGCTTCGACAGAGAGCGTGACACCAATGTCAGTTAATAAATTCTCACTTTTAATAAGCACTATGGAAAACAAGTTGCATAATTGAGTCTTAACGTCTTGTGAAAGCTATTTGCAATTATTAAATTTTAGCGGCATGCCACTTTATTTACACCATTTCTGTATGCCGTCAATATCGTTCTGTAAGAATAGGGACGGCATTCTGTAAGGCGAAACGTTCAAACGTTTTCGTGTGCGCGAAGAAATCTGCTTGTGTAAAATAGGACAAATCATTCGTGCGCACGAAAACGATTGATCGCTTCGTCTAACAGAAACTGACCCTAGGTTTCTTTGAATGTGGTCTTTTAAGAAAGGTTACAACATTCAATTTTAATAGAGCTCAAAACTGATATACATGCAGTCAATGAAATGAGAGAGGCCCTCTGTAATAATAATCATTTTTAACCTTCACGTTATATATTTTGTAGGTCACAATATGCAATTGTGAATGGATATTTCGCTATTGTCAGTTTGAAGAATTTAGCCTGGACACTAAAAATAGGTCTTAGTATCGCGGAAATAGTTTAAAAACAGGGTACCCAGAGCTCAATGCAACAAAACCGTATCCTTTCTGAAAGAAAAACAAACCACGTTTCAAGATCAACCACACTTAAACGTCCTTTCCATTTATGCTTAAAACAAAGTTAATATTTGGCGCAACAGGTCCGTAAAGGACCTTACATGTGACCCTTCTTGCAACCATTAATATTGTGAGTTTTTATTCTTGGGACAAATCGAATGAACCTACAATTATTGTGTGCCGAGTACGAACTGCTTAATTGAAAAGTTCTTTCATGACAGTTGTATTTTTGGAAGTTTGTCCGATTTTCGCCAGAGTCGTCGCAGTGGAAAAAAACCTTAAGATGTAATTTGTGTCGGGTAGCACTATTTCAATAATAAACAATTGTAAATGAATCTATAAGAATAAATGTTGAGTATGGCTTTTTAGGTAGCTTAATTTGTCCTCTATCAATCTTCGGCATTAAAAGGTGTTCATACATTCACATTTCAGTTTATTTTTAATTTTGTTTGTATGAATTCTATGTTTGACAGCAAAATGCATAAATTAAATCCGTGAGGGTTGTTCCAAAAATTAGTCAACATCTTTCAAGTTAAGCCCAAGCTTCCACTAGACAAAAGCGAAGGGTGAATGTTTTCCAAATCGTTTATTTAACACTATATTTGTACAAAATCAATATATGATTGGAAATTCTGTGCACAGATTTTTTTTATAAACCTTCCTAATTATTAATTAACAAAAACAAGTGCACTATTTGTGTTTTTGGAATATGAAAAGTGATCAAAACATTTTTTTATCGTTACCGTAAAATTCGTTATCGTAAAATAAATGGCGAAATATTTTTTTTCAATTTAACAAATGCATACTTGCATGTATTATTGTGCAAGTATACATTTTACGTACTTATTACAGATTATAAATTATGCTAAAACTAAAAAAATATTTTTCCCCACGACATAAAAAAAAAAAAAAAAAAAAAAAAAACCTTTTCGCTAAACTGTGTTAAAATATGTTTTTTTTTTTTCAATATGGCTTCGAAATTTAAAGCATTAAAATCAACAGAAAAAAGTGTATTTTCTTAAAATATGCAAAAAAAAACCTGCAGTTACAAAATCTCTGCGAACTGCGGTAGTTCATTTTCCCTGATTAATATTATGAGATGGATTTCGGCTAGATATTGACGAATAGTTATAATTTATTTGGTATTGTAACGAAATTATAACAGGAATTCCATTTGATACCAACAATTTCAAAAACTTTACAAATTCTTAAAATAAACTGTGATGTGAACACCGCATAACTAATGGGCACAAAGTATGCCGAACACAGTCGCACACACTTGATTTCCCACCATAATAATGGCCGCCCGAATGACATGAAGTCCCTGCAGCAAATTGTATAAGTATGCGTGCGGCAGCAATGGCGCTCCTTTGATTTGTACAGGCACGAATACTTATGCAATTTGCTGCAGGACAGGTAGCTTGTAAGCAGAAGTACCGTTGCTGCTCTCAGTCGACTGTGTAGTTTGGTTAGCCTATGCTGTCAAGTCTTAACGCAGATGGTGTTTTGGGCATCAGATTCCAACAAGGGTGCAAAGATATTTTTACTCTCACTGAATTTAAGTAATGATGTCCTATAGTGCATTCGCTGGACGGGAATACTAATATTCGTACTTTTAGTACACTTTCATTGGGTATAAAGGTTAGAGATTTTTTTTCTAATTTGAATATTGAAAAAGATCGTTAATTTGACACTGGAAAGAGTCAAATTAAATAGTCTCATTATAAAAATGCATTTGTTCATGTGCACTTATTTGCAAACGTTAAATTTGTTCACATTCCATTTCAATTTCGTAAATAAATAAATTCATAAAAAAGCTTAAACCACCAACACAGTTTTTTTCTAAATACGTACTACCACTCTGTTTGGGACCACAACAAAAAAATATCAATTAGACTATAATGACGGTATCCTATTCCCATTTCGATAGGGATACCAAAAACAAGTCCAAGGGGTCACTCTGCGGTTTCAGAGTCTTTCATGGCGAAATGAAAAATCTCCTCTGAACACAAAAAAAAAAAAAAAGAAAAAGAAAACAAAAAAACAAAACGAATCACCACACATGGTTTCGAAATAATATTCCTTCGAGTCTGACTCCCTGCCGAAGTGCAACATTTAAGACCACGTTGGTATAACGATAAACACATGGAACTCTCCATATCTCATTACTCTCTACCTCTGCTGCAACTCTTATCCAATTCCTTGGTTTTAAACGTTTCAAAATCTCAAGTCTCGAGTGCATCGATATGCAGTCATCGCATATAGGAGGTCGCAGTTGCAGTCGCCTCGGCATAGGTACCGCATTACCATATGTACCCCACGCATATACATACTTTCACACACATGGGAGTTTCATTGCGCCCAGAGGAGGTTTTTTTTTTTATTCTCATTTTCCTGTTGGTCTTGTTATTTTCTTCGGTAGCATAATAGCAGTGGTAGTTGTATTACATTTTATGCGTTTTTATACTACGCTGAAGCCTGATACTGTAAGATAATGTTTTTTGGCACAATATGGACCCGATGGCGAACACATGTGGGCGCGAGCGCAGGATATTATCACAAATGCCTGGTGTGTGGATGGTTTTGGTTGCTGTGTCATAACAATTAGTTTGGAAGTTTTTTTCGTTGCTTACATGTGAATTGCCTTCAATTGTTTATTGGAAATGAAGGATTTTAGTTGTGTTATTGATTGGAGTAAATACCTGCCAGTGATAGGTACACGGGTTTGGATCGGGTTAGCGCCATTTGTAAATGGGAGGGAGACGAAATATATTTCAGGGATGTCAATGTTTAAGTCGCCTACAGGTTTCCAACTGTGTTTATCGATTGAGGCGATCCACAGCTCAGATATCTGTGCAGTTGTTTTGAAATTGACGATGAATAGAAAATTTCAATTTTCTTCTTCCTTTTCTTTTCATTTGTTTTTAAATTGAAATTGTCTATTCATCGTCAATTTTAAAACAAATGAAAAGAAAAATAAGCACCACTGGTCTGTCAGATGTATTGCTATACCTGCAGTGGTGACAGCGCCATTTAGACAAGGTCTTTAAATACTTTGTGGTTATAGGTATCAGATCAGATTGATATTACGCTTACCTTAGTCGTCGATGTGATGAGTGCATTTTGGACGACGGCATATGCTTTGTTTTGACCGCATTAACAGCCAGACCCATCTCCGACCATCTCTGTGGCCGATTCCCTTTCAGTACCTTCAAAATGTCAGTATCACCAGCATAATGCAAGTAATTGTTGGCTGGCGGTACACAGGCATTAGGATTCTGAGTACAGTTTGGGAATCTACTACATTATTCCCGCGATCATCAGTATTTCCTTTATTCATTCAGTAATAAACAGCTAAGAGCGTCATGCCACATTCAATTCAACGGATGAAAGATGGGACAACACTTACGGTGTAACTCGGAGCTTGTGGCCCACAATTGCCACTAAAAGGTCACAGATCCTAACCAGATCGGTGTAATAAGCGGACACTGAATCATTGAAAACATGGCCAAAAGGCTGGTTATCTCTACAAATGACTTCAGCAGAAGCTGCAGGGATGAAGAGGAAATACGTTCCGTCGAACATCTCCTGTGTCACTGCCCTACCCAGCTATCCAAGAACGCCGCTACCCTTGTTTGGGAGCACGGTTCTTCGATGGCTTGGAGGATCTAGCAACGATATACCTCTGTGAGATTCATCAACAGATCCGAATGTTTTTGTTAGTCGTAGTATAAAAAGCGTAATCACTATGCACCTCAATGGCTTCTGCGTGAAAATTGTATGCGATGCAAACTGTTCCTCTAACCCAACCTATCCTTCAGTAACCACTCGTAATTGCAGTCTAGCCAAAGGATAGCTTTCCATCTCAACTCACCCGCACTCACTTCGATCGCCCCCTAAAATATATGCAGCTAGAAAGCTTCCATTCACTAATTGCGCCCAACAGGCAATGTCCTCCAGCAATTACTCTCCATTTTAGCTAATCCAAATAATCAACAGTGGCAACTGTCGATACTCTCCAAAAAAGCGAGAGCGTCATCAGCACAGTCATCATCATCATCAACACAATCAACATCGGAGCTGCCTTACCCCCATGGCCCCATATCAACTTTCATTTTAGGCGGTCGCACCACATGTACCCGCGATACCACCACTCGAGCGCAAAAATTCGAACTTCGAAAAAAAAAACACAGTGTGAGTAACGAATTAGGGGCGCATGCTCCCTCTCGCTGAATCATCGCATATGGCAGCCACTGGCCTCTACGCCGACCCGCCGCCGTTCATCTACAGAAAAGCTCCCAGCAGAGCTTGAGTGCGCTCTTCGCTGCTCCGGTTTAGTAGTAGACTATACAAAGTGACTCAGTTGTGTGAAACACTACCCCTCGCTGAATGCGAGCGTGCGGGCTACTAACACTACCTGATAAAAACAATATGACTTCCGTGCGTCAGTGTGGCTGTGGCACATATTATGTTAACTCGCAAAATCACAACATCTTGTTGCTGCTGCTTTGTCATGTATCTATATCTACTACAACTTTCCTTTCGATTTCATTCTTCTTCTGCTGTTGTGGGGTTCTCTCCTTCGCACCCTTATCTCTGGCAGAGGCAGTGCCAGGCCAGCCAGCCGACCAGAATGTTGTATACTAAATTGTCAGAGAGTGTATACTAGGCGCACACTCGATACTATACCACTACTAACTAAACAAAACAGCAGAAGAATACGTTTCAGTTTTTTTTTTTTTTTTTAAACCATCCACATATGTGCGGCGGCAATATAGTAGCGCTAGCGGTGTTCATCTGTGTTTTGAAAACATTTTCTGATTTTTCGGCACCACCACACCGATAGACATTTTGCTGACTGTAGCTGTATGCGTGTGAATGTCGCACACGCTAGGGAGTCCAAATCGAAGTTTAAATAACATTTAGAACCATACCGAAAGTTTCCGTTCTTGAATGCATATACGCACTCTGTTTGTCGTCTCGTCTCGTCTCGTCTTGACTGAACGTGCCGTGGCGGAAAATATTGTAAACCCAACAAATAAACCGAAGAAAATGACGAAAATCTTTATAAACTAACAGTTGAGGATTTTTTAAGTTCTTTTCCATTTATTTTATTTTTTCAACGACAACGGATTTTGCGGAGCATTTCTTTCCACTCGGACATTGATACAATATCTATCGTCGGTTTATCAACAAAGTATAAATTACCCTCGGTCTTAAGATCGGTGGCAACTTGTGTTTTTTTTTTCTGTTTTATTGTTCGAGAAGTTACAGCGATCCGACTTGGAGATATATTCGCACTCGCTTACCCCGTCACCGACAGTGTGTTGTTATCAGTTAAACTGGTGATCGATAACGTGTAAAAGTGAACAAAAAATAAATAAGTTAAATGAAATCGAAAGTGAATAACGTTTCCGGGAAGATTGGCGCGCCAAAGGACCAAGTTTAGTAAACATTTAACAAAAAAAAAAAAAATAGAAAATCCCAAACGAACCTGAACGAGAGTTTATCTCCCGCATATAATGTTTAAACAGAGAATTAAATTACAGAAAAGAGTGCTATCGCGATAACAAACATTTTTATTTTCCCCTGATAAAACAAAAAAAAAAAAAATAAAAAAAAAACCAACTAATTGCCATAAAGTATAACAACAAGTAACTCGTGTTGGTTAGAAAAGGGAATTCGTGCGAATGTTTTTGCAATGATTGTTAAACAAATAGTGAACAGTTGAAGAAATCTCGTTTGAATGTCAAAATGTCAAAATGTTGAACTTGTTAGAATTGTGCGAGTGACGAGAGATTTTGGTGAAATTAACGAAGGACCTTCTTGTTGGATTCTTACCGCAGGAGAGAGAGAGAGATAGATCAGTTTTGAACACACATTTTTGCAACTGCAACTGTAACGTCCAGTTTTGATATTGTACATGTATTGAAACTAAAAAACAAGTAAACCAATTTGGATACAATTTTATAGACAGACAATTTTTTGATAGCGATTTTTATGTCTCTTGACGGATACATTGGATTCATCGGTAAGAATTTTTTGAACTTGATATTGTTTTCCTTCGAGTTGAAAGCGGGGGGCCAACTTCCGGCTGCAATCGTGCTTTAGTTTAAAATATAGGGATGTGCGTGTAGCGAAGGAATAGCTCGACCTAGTTGATGTGTTCGGCTATTAAGTGGGGCTCTGTGAAAGACTGAATGAACAGGCACAAATAAATAGCAGCAAGGGGTTTTGTTGTACTTTTATTTTTGTTTAAAAAAATTGAAGCTTACGCGAAAGATAACTGGGACCTTATGATAACTTTATTGACAATGGAATTGAGTAACAAACGAATTTTGCAAGGTTAAGATAACATTTGTGCAGTCAGCGTGAAGGCAAATACGAGAGGCAGCTTGTTTTTGTTTTCATATACGTTCAGCCTTTGGCTGTTTAACATTCATTTGATCAAATGAAGCAGACTAATATTAAGCGGGCAGTATAGTTCTGCTATACATGGGATAGGATTAGGTAAAAGTTTCGAAAGTAGCTTTGTTGATGATGACACTTCATTGAATCATTCTGAGCAAAAATCATGGCTAACCGACAATGAGGTATGAGGATGGCTGACACCACGTTAGGGACACGGCTTAGGTCGACGGCTACGGTTAAACGCGCCAAATAGGGGTAATGTGGCTCGCTTCGCTCGCTTAAAGGATATTTCATTTTCGAACACGAGCCCGTACGTTTTAAGGCCCAACTTATTTCTTAAAGTACTATTTTTAATTATACGTTACGTCAAATACGTAGCCGGCGACCTAAGCCGTGTCCCTAACGTCGTGCGAATAGCCACTTCGTATGAGGATAGTGCAAACAAAGTGCCATGGCAGTGCGACGGTAAATCAAATCAGTGATGCCAAGTGTTTTCATTAGAATTTGAATTATTAAGACCGCGTCTTCACAAGTCTGATTAATGTGAGTCTTTTATGTCGAACTTCTTGCCTGATATATTTTTATGTCATTTGTTAGGCAAAGTGACCCTAGCATGACATTTTGTTTCACGGCAAAGACTAAAGTAATGGCGATGCCAGCTTCGAAAGCATATAGAAATTTGGCAAATTAATGTTTTGGGTTAATACACTTTAACCGAAGCGGGAGCTACACGATTTGGAAGCCCGCATTCATTATGTCTTACTAAAAATCATTTTTAATCTTCGTACTAAATATTTGGTTATTTTATATGCATAATCGAGTTCGTAAAATTCTGCCTGGACACTAAATATGATTATAAGTATCACGCATTGAATTTATGTCTTAAGCAGGAGTTCATCAAAATCCAAAAACTACAGCGGAGAATGTTTAGGAACCCAAATTCAAATCTGCCCTTCCACTGGTATGAGTAAAATAAATGCCGCAAATATAGGCATGAGCTCAAAATATTTGTCAGCATTTTAAACACAGAGTTGCAGAGATAAACACTCTTAGTAAATTCGGAGGAAAAATAAAATACCCGAAACTTTCAACAAAAACAGAAGAAAACTTTCGGAAACTACTAATACAGGGTGTTCAGCGGGAAGGTTAATTACTTTACTTTTGAGAAATTGAGAATGAATTCATTACTTAGGCCAGTTTGCTGATACTACTCATTCGATTTAAGTTCTACTTAAATACTAATGGGCCACTTTTTAAGGGCATAAACTGTCACATAGGAGTTTATGTGGCACTTAAATTCGCTATGAGTAGTATCAGCAAACGGGCCTTTATGTGGCACTTAAATTCGCTATGAGTAGTATCAGCAAACGGGCCTTAATGTTTTAATTAATGTAAATGCAAAATATGTATCGAAAGGCTAACCTACAAATGCGAGCTCTTCTTTTAACATTTTCCAACACAATTTTCATCACAAGTCATTTGTACATGCAACTTTAGTGTTTCTGGTTTTATTGTCTTAAGTCTTGTTCTAGAGATATTCCCACAGAATGTTATTTTATGAACACTCGGACAGGAACTCAGACCACTGTCCATTATGCAAAGACCCATTTTCGGTGTAGTGACGGAAGTACTGGGATATTCGATTCTCCTTTTTGTCAAAGTATTACGGTCCCCCGTCGGAGATCGAACCTATGCGTCTCGGAAAAATTGGCAAATGTACTAACTACTACACCAAGCAATGCCCACTGTAATGTGATAATAGCTCACCCATATAAAATGTAAGTCGTCCTAAAAGCAGTGACACGATTCAGTTGTCGATGTTGTCCACCCTAATTTTACACAATCTTAAAACAAAATTACCTCGCAATTTCCACCAAACGTAAGTTTAAAATTAAAAACGACCCTTGGTAACAAAATGGCATGACAACATATATTTATTTCATGTCGTGAAGTCGCGAACAATGATTGCTAAAACACAGAAACTCTTATGCGACACATGACCAGGAGTTATTGAATCAAAGTAACAGATTTTTTCCTACACACGTAAACATTCTGGTGGGTAAAAGCAAAAAGCCAGCTCCAGTATGAACAATCGTATAATACATGTTGCTCATTCTCTGCAACAAAATATGTGGTTTGTGTTATCAGTATGCCCGCAGAAAGGCAGAAAGTCAGTAGTACATTCATATTTTCTGCAGAAACAGAAATCTAGCGAGTTTAAGTCGTGGGTATTCATTTCCTTATCCCATTTATGATTAAAACAATCAAAAAATCATCCTATGTTGGAGTGAAATGGTTTCTACCCGACTGGTTTACATAATTTAACTGCATAAGGAAGACAAGTTCACAGTTCTGTGATACACTAACGCCTGTGGGTTTTGATTCTTATATATTCACCCTCGAAAATTGCCAAATAATTCGCCAAAGCTTAAAGTTTTCGAAATAGTTAACGTTGGTAATTATTTGACAGGTGAAACGGTCACATTTGTTTGTAGGTTACAAGAGCGGAACATTTGAGTTTTAGCATTGCAGTCAAACCCAAGTTGTGGTGGTGGTGACTGGTGACCTAAGAAAATCTTAGGTATTTGCATTTTTGTCAGTAGAATAAATAAAACCTAATTAAATAGAAAATCAAATCTATTATGATTTTGATTTTTATTTATAATTTTAATTTTTATGCGGCTGTATTTAAAACACAAACTTTTTTTTTAAATTTCCTTTGGGCCTCATACAAGCTCGCACAGTGGCTCCTGTAAGTGTCGAAAATATTTTAACTTATTTAAAAAAAAATGCGACAGTAGGTTGGGTTCGCTAAAGTGGATGAAAAGTAACTTACCAGAGACTAAGTACAGCAATTGGTGGTTCGACTTAACATTGCCCCGGGATTCTTACAGGTGTTTATTTCTTCATTTTATTCTTCACTTTATTTCTTTATTTATTCCTGGTCATTCTTACATCTGTCGACCTTCACGCATCGTGCCCTTCACCACTCCCTCGGTAGACACTATCACATAAGCATCATCCAATTATTTCCTAAAACCATTCACATTTTTATAATAAAACTATCTATGTACACTTGTACAGTGCACAAATATGCCTCCCACCATTCTGTAATAAAACTAATTTGGCAAGCCATAAACCCTTCAATAACGATAGAAAATACTCGCCTGTTTCACCCTCCGACAGATATATAAAAAGAAATCGAAATTTCAAATTAAATCGCATTCTATCCAATTAATTAAACAAAAAAATCTCTCGTCTAATTGGAATTGACGCCGCACATACTTGCCGAACAGAGTCCAATGAAGTTAATTTTATTCAGATTTTTCATCTGCACCCACGTAATTGGTGGTGACATGAAATTTAATTTATTAAAAAAAAAACCAACCCACACTTTCCCCTCTACACAAATAAAATATGATATAGATCAACGTGTGAACAAAATATTTGGGTAAACATTCGTGACTGCAATTAAAAGCGACAAAATGCAGCCCCAGTAGCGCATACCGACAATATGACACATTCCATTACCATTAAATTTGTGTGTGTTGCAAATGTCACTACGGATGAACCATTTGATTGTTATCTTCAAGTTAAATGGTGCTCATCACTCAAAATGGATAAACAATTGATTGAAATGAAAGTGAAATGAGGAAACTGATGGTCATTAATCAAGCCGTTTCGAACAAAACATTCGTAAATGTTTCTTGACAATTTTCGCGTGGTTTTTATTCACATGTTTCGGTGAAATATATTTCTTCCAATATGTGTTAATAGCAAATGTGTAGGGTTGTTGTTTCTAGTTTATTTATGATAGTTAATTAGGAATATATAACTAATTATATAGACTTGTAGCGAAAGAGTGTTGCATGGGGAAGGGCTGTCCAACCGGTAGAAATAGGCAGAACTTACGAAAAATAACAGTGGCAGCTCGAAAATTTTCGTTTTCAATAACTCATACGGCGGGAAAGGAGCATTTTTGGCAAGAGGTTAAGTAGGACAGTGCGAGTGTGTGTACTTAAAAGTTGGATAAATATTTTTACTATTTTAGTAGAAAAAATCTTTAGTCTTAATTTATAGAAAGTATCGAGGCCAGAAAGTATGATAGCAGTCAGAGGTCGCTGTTCTTACTCATATCAAAGAAAAAAAATAAAATTCTTATAATTCGCTGCACAACGTCATCATTAGATTGATATTGCAACTGTCTATTTTGGTCTAAAAACGAGCGAGTAATAAGAGAAGAAAATACAGTAAAGATATACCGTCTGTCGTGGGATTCCGGCACTCGTTACATAAAGGGAGATGGAACGAAAAATGCATCCATCTCGTTAGATTTGGTTCCACTTTTGAAGTTTACACACAGTAGCTGGCCTTTACTATAGGTTTCCTAAGGAACACATCCAGCAGTTTTTGAAGAACTCCTTTATCGCCAGCAAGATCTTGCCCACTTAAAACAAAAACAAAACCTCCGAATAAATCAATAAAACTCGAACCAAAACACCGCGTATAGCAAACAGTTCTGTTCTGGCCATTCGTCAATTGGCAAATATGCGAGAAACTTCTTTCAACACTTGCAATAAAAAACACGAACAAATAGAGGACTGAGCTTATTGGTTAGTGTGCTGGACTACTGAGCAAGGGGTCCCAGGTTCGATTCCCGAAAAACCCTAATTACATCTGAAAGTTTTCTCCACTGCGCCACCTCTCGTGAACGTCTGACAAACATCCGAGAGCATAACTGTCATGAAGAAGCTTATCCATTAGACTTTTCGACTTGGCATAAAATTGAAAAGATTCTTTCCATTTATCCCTAAAAGGAAAAAAAAACATACAGACCTATGGGAACGCTTTGCGCCAAATTTTCATTTTTTTTAAATACATACATATGCCCGGCACTATCTTGTAGACGCAATTAAACCCTTCTTGTATAACCTCGCTGAATTACCGCCATTTAGTTAAATAAAAATGGTGTACGTTCCACAATTTTGCTTTTGTTATATCGGGCTCATGCTTAAAACACAACAGAAAATGTTATTTTTCTAATTTAAAGCAATTGAAATAGGCCTACCACAACATTGGTATCTAAGACCTATATTTTTTTTTAAACAGTTTAAAAGTTTATGTACCAGTTTCTAAGAGTATTTCAAAAAAGTCCATTGACATAATTGTATCTTTAGAATTTAACTTTAATAATTTGTGAATTAAGCAACATTTGCTGCATAGGTCCTAGGGGACTGACTAGGATTTCCTAAATAATTCGCTTTGCAAATCAAAGGGTTCACTTCATAAAATTTGAAACTGTTATCTCAGGCACACACATAATGGGCCTTACTCATAACTATTTTTAGCCTTCACACAACATTTTTTGTAGGTTAAAATAGGTAATTTTATGTAAAAAATTTCACCTACGCTAAATATTTTAGTATCGCGTGAAAGGTTTAAAGATTTTTATTACCAGTAAAACTTTTGCTGAACATGATTTAAATCAATTCTCCTTATACACCCGTTGAAATCGCACTGCAAATATTTTTACTATTCATAAACCAATAGTTCTCGTTTATCTTGGGTAGAAATTCATTTCAGTAAAATCAAAACTCATTTTCCTGGTCCTCCAATCTCTGATTAAATTTACATCTCCCAAAATGGAAATACCGCTGCAATTTTCAAAGCTCCTTCCCCATCCACACAATTATGAAACAATACTGCCGGCAGCCATTTGTGTTTACATTTATTCGATATATTTTGTTTTTCTCTAGATCAAATATTTGCAGTAAAGCTTTTTCATATATTTTTTTTTTTTGATTTCGCTTCCGTACGCAGGAATTGTTTATATTAATTCGGTTGCCGAACACGTATCCAGAGAAACACTTTTTGCAATGACGTCATACAGTGAATGGAATTTAATTTCGTAAAATTGAAATAGTAACTCCTCTGGGCCCGATAAAACCACACGCGTCTTTGCTTGCTTTGCCCAGACTTTTATGAACTTATTATGTCTTTAAAATATAATCACTTCTAGATAAAACAGAAACAAAAAATTATCAACATTTTTATCGCTATCACCTTAGTGAAATGAAACTAACAATCTTGATTATGCATATTCTCCGTCTACGTGCAGGCTGTTTTGGGGAGAGATTTGATATTTTAAATAACACTTTTTTTTTGCGAAACGAAACGCGTTCTTATCAATGAATGAAGAGTGAAAGTAAAAAGCTATTACTCGAAGGGGCGAAGGAAGTGTAATGCTACGCGATTAAGCAATAAATAATTCTATTAAGTATTCGCGCTGCTTTTTTTATGGTCACTCCTTAATGTGCTCTGCATTTACGTACAACAATTCGTTGATAGTAAAGTCAAGGCTGTGAATTTCTTATGTTATCACACACATATACGTGTTGTTAAACAATTTTTTGATATCAGACGTTCTTATCAAAATTAATTTATACACTATAGTGTTTGATCAATGTATGGCTTTTCGGGTATTATATAAAATGTATAGCGTTGGCAAAAAAATAAACGCAAAATTAAAATCACTAGTTGATGACAAGGGTGGCGACGACCTCCTTTGCACTTTTAATGAACATTTTTGCAGATTATTTAGAGTGCAAGTATTTCGGCTTAGCGAATTATGAATTTGTTTTATACTATTTTGACGCGAGGGGGCAAATGGTAACAAGCTGCTGATAAGACTGATATTGCACATTGAAGTCGGAAACGAACTGGTATATGGATTGTTTATCATTTGTTTTTTGTTGGGCGTGTTTTTTGGTGATTTATTTAAAAATGCTATACTTACAGACGAAATTCCTTGGAAAAACCCTAGGTTGAATCGTCTTATACGTGAACGAGCAATACGTGACCGAATTTGCTTTCATAGCGTGGTTAAAGAGGCATGATTCTTTGACTCTATAGCTTGTTCACGGGTGTGGCGATTTGACCCGTGTTTTTACAAAAAAGTGTGACCAGTGCCCTATATCAGAATACTGCCATATACTTGGTTGAACAAGTGCAACACATTTCGCCATCTTACACTGGGTGTTTGCTTCTTAAGTTACAATTTCAAGGAAATGTTGCGGCCCCACATTGGGCGCCATTTTTATAAATTCATTTCATTTTAAAAATTTGCTATTTATGACCCCATCTCATAGCAATGACAACTTTGGATACAAAAACCGGCGCTGATTTAACCGCGTTTTTTTGTCTCGGACCAGCAAAGAAGCGACTTTAGAAACACATTTAATGCCAGTTTGCCATCAACTTGGCTCAGCAAAAACCTGGAGATATCGCAGAGAGACAGAGATTGTATTTATCTGAATTTTTTGTTAAAAAATAATCCAAAAAATATCCATTAAGACAGCTCTTTGTATAATGTAATCTGCAATTACATTTTAAAAGACTTCCAAGTAATAGATTTTCGATTTTAAAAAATTCGCATCAATCGCATTCTTTAGCGATTTTATTCACTTTCTCTGATAAAAATTGCCCTCGCACCAACTCGCCTGTTCGTTTCTTCCATTCTCATTCTCTGCTAATTTACAACCGCCCTTTGCTTTCATTTTGTTTTCTTTCTTCTCACTGAACACACTTCTCTGTTGTGCTTGCCGAACAACCAAAAGTAATTTACGATCACGCATCTCCTCTGTTAAACTGATTTCTGGTTATAATCTATCTACAAGCCTCTCATCTTTGATATCACACCTAGCAGTGTAAACAACAAAAGTAAAACATCTTAATCGTTGCCCTCGCACACACTCTCACTTCTCAGCTGTGGAAAATTACACCGAAAACAATACATGAAAGAGAAATGTAAATTATTAGCACTAAAAGTGGTAATAGCCTTATAATACTGGAAAAAAAACCCTCACGATAACTGCTATCGCTTTAGTTCTTCAGAATCTCTCGACGACAAAAGGAGGCTGATGGTAAATAATGCGATTTGCAATCTCATTGAACCTCAGCGAAAAAAAGAGTCACAATCAAGTTGAATGGCATTGTTGTGGTGCCACAAATGTATCTTCTTGTGATACTGATGCACACACATGTCAGAAGTAAGTTGCTTGAAAAATACTAACAACGTAATACTGGTGTGTTGATAACCACTCTAACTTTTGACTTTGCACGCAGACGGCTTTGCAGATCTATAGATCGGCAGATAAGTGATAAATGAAATTTTATTATATTATTTTTTGTTGGGGGCCAGCGATTGGAAAAATCAAAATTTCGGAAATACCCACTTATAGTTTGACTGAGAACTAGAATCGCGCAAAGATGGTATCATCAAGCACACGACGTGCGACGCTATCGATGCAGTGACGTGTCGTTGGAAATCAGTCATTCTTCGGTCATGTGCATGGGCGAAATGGAATCAAATTACACTGAGTATGATCTTTCGATCGAGGTGAATTTTGAATCGGTACACGCCTTACGGAAGCCTTTTTCATAGAAAATTAACAAAATTCGATTGGGTTGGTTTTTTGAGATTAAAAGTCGCACGAATCAACTGGATGTCTCTCAGGTTAAAGTCCATATAATAGGAGTCGAAACACTCGAAATTATGCAATGTAAGTGTGATTATAATTTTTTAGAAAATCACTGATAATCGATAAACAATTTTCCTAATAGGATTTGTAGATATGTCACTTTAAATAGTAGCCACACAAATATAACCAAGGGAGGATGTGATATAGTTTGTTTAATTTGTTTGTTCTAGAAGGGATGCTAGTTAGTTTTTAAAAAATCACCATGATAATGAAAAGATGCATTTTTTGTCAGGCAGGAGTTGTAATTTTATCATCTGCCCGTTAAATGTTGCATGTGCTCTGCAATGTTGCATATGTGGAATCGGGATGTATTTTTTGACGATTTTGAAATGTCCGTCTTAATAGAAAAAAAACAGAATGAATTCCACGAGCTTAAAACGACGACAGTCAGTACGTCAATCCACAAAGTTGTGTAATTAAATTCAACGTCACTGAAAAACACAATTGCCTCTTAATATAAATCCCTTAAAATCTCATTGCAAAACGATACTTAAGGAAGGGCCAGCTTAAGCTGGATTTAATGGGAGTAATCCAGCTTAAGCCAATGTGCGATCGCCTTGCAATTGTATGTATTGTCCATAATTGGATTAGAATAAACATTTCATGCATTTGATTGAACTCAAATTAATTTTTGTCCATTTTTTGACGCAAGCTTAAGCTCACATAATTTAGCTATGTAAATATTAGCTATGTAAATATTAGCTATAGTAATCACTCAAAAGTTGGCCATTGCGGCTTATATGAAGTGCCCAAATCTGCAAAATTACAGAAGTTTGACAACTTACTCGTTCGAAATGGAGCGACTATTTGATTACAATTTTAAAGTTATAACTGACTTTATTTATGAGGGCTTGATGACAGTCTGAACTAACATTCACGTTTGCATTAGATTTTTGATGAAAAGTTTGCTTATGTTCTAGTACTTTAAAGAGCTCGCAGATTAATCGCAGTGTGCCTTTAGTTTGTTTTCTAATTCGACTTTTCGAAAGAGTGTGAAGAAAGTCCTATGCGCGGAAAAGGGGGCTTTACTAATAATCTTTTTAAATCTTCACACTAAATATTTCGTAGGTCAAAAAAAAAAATGGTTAGCGCAACAAGTCCGTAGCGACCCTAGGCCTAGCTTCTCACGACCATTTGTCTTGTGTAAGTTTTTATTTTTGGGACGAATGGAATGGATCTACAATTTTATGCCGAGTCCAAACGGTCAATTGAGAAGCTCTTTCATGACAGTTGTACTCTCGGATGTTTGTCAGACGTTAGCGAGAGCAGGCGCAGTGAAAAAAACCTTAAGATGAAATTTTGGGTTTTGTCGGGATTCTGTAGGTCACAATGGGTAAATTTATATAAAAAATTTGCGAGTTCGTAAAATCTAACCAGGACACTAGATTCGATTATTATTGTCGCGCAGGGTAAATTACATACCGACAATAACACGCCGACATATTTGCGGCTTTCATTTCATGGTCAGCAGCACTCACCACTCAGCTGTGTAATGTACCTCGTACATCAGCAGTGCGGTAATGTCGCGCAAATCCCTCCGCATTTCACCATAATTAGCATAAGCCCTCAGATCCCTTCTAATATCCTATCATTGTGCAAGTGTCCCAGATTTCTTTTCCTCTACCCCATTCTGTTCGCTTGATCGATAATAATCGACTAAAGAAAATATAAAAAAAAATATATTCATGTCTAATAGGAAAAAAATCACACTACCCCACTAGCCCCATCCCACAACTATATCAACGTACCACTATTCACTTCAAACATGACAATGTGACACTGAGAATTTATGGCACTGCTGTCAAGCTGCGATTTTCTTGTTATTTAATTTATGCGCACACACCATCGTTATGTGTTATAAACAAGACAGGCAGAGGGAGAACGTATACACACATCGGAGTATCATCTTCTTTGCTAATGTGCTAAGTGTAGTCAATTCATTTAACCGGATTAAGATGAAAACCCATTTTAACCGCCACCACAAGCGTGTCACCCATACAAAAAAAAAAATGGAGAAAGAAATGCGACAAGTTCAAAGTTGAATGATCAACTTGCCATTGACATGTGCCAGGCGAAAAGTATACAATGATTCCTTTATTTGGATATTGAACTCAATTTTTATTTCCCTAATGACACAGAGCAATGACAAGGGTGATGTCGTCGTGAATGTGTGATATACCGGATAAACTTGAAATCTGTTTCTTTACAAAAGACCAGTTCTCTTTGGGCATTTTGTAAAGACTAAAACAGCGAAAAGGGTGAAAGCTCCCCAAATGGGGTGGCCAAAAAGGTTCAACGAACCCCTCTCGGGAATTAGGAAGCGAATTGATCGATGACTGATGTTTTGCAAGTGTTAATTGAATAACCTATTACATAAAGTCGTCGTTTTAGGTAGACATTGTGTTTGGTAATGAGCCTTAACTGCGGAGTGGCGACTTATCACAAGATGATTGATCGTTGTTGTCATGCCTTGGCATGCTTAATGGGGCGCTGAGTTTTGCATTGGACTGTTTATTCTGTGTTCTTAGGCACTTGGATTGGGTGTTGGTCATTTCGAACTTCTTGTATACACTCTGCCAACTTTTTGAAACGAACTGTTGAGTTATAAAATTATGTTTTAGTGGTTAGTGTGTTGGACTACTAGGCGAGGGGTCCCGACAAAAACACAAATTACATCTAAAGGTTTTTCCCACTGTGCCACCGTCTGACAAACATCCGAGATATAACTGTCATGAAAGAACTTTTCAATTAGCCGTTTGGACTCGGCATACAACTTTGTATCCCTTCCACTCGTGCCAAAAATTATAAAAACTCACATAAAACGAGTGGTTGTAAATTAATTTTTTTATTTAATATGTTTTCCGCGGTTTCCACTGACTTTTCAGTCAACTATGACAGTCGTTTGATTTGTTTTATATTTATAAAGTCGTTCAATTCTGTATACGTACGAGTATGTATGATCTGCAATTTCTGAACAGATCTCCGTCAAAAATTGCCATGTTATATGAAGCTTCACTTTGTGTGATTAAATTTCGCACATCCACAATTTGTTTGTTGGCCCGATTTAAATCTGCCGGTCGTTGTTTTAGGCAGATACGAGTTCTGACTACGATGTGAGGCATTTAAGTTGTAACCAACTTTATTTTGGGACTTCTTCCTTTGCTCGTGTTTAAACGTCAAATCATGAACTTCGAATACGCGAAAATATATCCAAAATGTAAGGATGCAAAATGGTGCATCCTTGTGCTGTAAAGGAGTAGTTACCCTTGTAAATTATGAAAATAATTCTAAAGTGATGCAAATGGGAAGAACGAAACAACAAGAGGTACGTATGCGACGCAAATTTTCGCTTTCACATTGTTTCATTCGTTTTATGAAATGCGTGAGTGCTCTTTGTGTCGTGTTTTTGTTTTTTTCTTTTACAGAATTCCACAATTCGTCTTAAAATATTTGTGTTATTTATTGAAAACACATTAATTATTGTTTTCAGAGTAAAAATAATATCAGGGGCTACTCCGTAAAGTAACATTTTTTCGAAAACAAACGTTTTGTACTCTCTATTTCGAAAGCCGAATGAAATGTACTACTACTTGTTATTATTTATTATTATTCGAAAGTATTACAGAGTACAAACTTAAAAACGCAATTTCGAAAAAGATTGACTTTCGGAACGAAATAGAGAGTAGGGCCCCAGGAATGACTAACAGACGACGCCGACGTCCATAACCTTACTTCCATCAAAGCACAAAACAAGGAACTCAGCATTAGCCAGCAAAAGGGACCGAAACCAAATAGTCACAACAAAAGTGCGTGTTGTACATTTAAATATTGGTATTCCTGCGACCCCTAAGGACAGGCTATGACACTCTGAGTTGAATTTGAGTGCGTGACCAACGGACTCGTGGTCGTGCTTTCGAATTGTTGCTCGTGGTCGTGTTTCCCTCGATATTTTTCCAACTGCTTTGTCTGTCATGTGTCATTCTTAATTTTGCTATGACAAAAGTAATTCTTTGGTCGGCAGACAGCGGGTAATTCGTCTTCTATCTCATATCCGATGATAAAATATCATAAAGGCCAGATCTTGGAGTTGTGACAAACGGTTACTGTTGGCCCTTTTGATTTTGTACAATTCAACGCGGATTAACAACCCAGCGGTTACATGCCGCACATTTTCTTTTTCGTAAAACTGTCAGTCTTTTTGACTTGGGATCGCCAATTTTGTTATAGCTTATAGGACTTGCGAATAAAATTAACGTGATTTTGTGAACAGGGGCCCTACTCTGTATCTCGTTTCGAAAGTAATATTTTTCGAAAATTAATTTTTTGTACTCTCTATTTCGAAAGCCGAATGAAGTATACTACTACTCCGATTCAGAATTCCGAAAGTATTACAGAGTACCAACTTAAAAACGGAACGGAAAGCAATTTCGAATAGGATTGACTTTCGAAACGAAATAGAAAGTAGGGCCCCAGGTATGAATACATTTTTTTTTCCTAATTTTGTGCCATCTCCTCTGGCCAGTTTTACACTTGCATATTTTGCGGATACACTACTGGAAGTATTACCTACCATAATCTTCGTGTCTAATGGCCACACAGCAATGCCTCAATTTTTTTATTTCCAACAATATTTTAATAAAAAATTGTTTTAATACATTTGAATTTATTATTTTATGCATACTCGTACAAATCAACTAAAATGATTTTTCTTTCATTTTCAGAATCCAGCCTTTTAAATTCAAGGATTCAATATTAATGAAGATCTTTCGCTTCATGACATACAGGACTTTTTAAAACAAAAATTTAAGGTGAATACTTAATAAGTTGAACAACTCTATGTTTATATTTATCTTCTTTGCATCCCAACGGGAGTACTTATTTTCTAAGAAAAATTTGTGTAATAATATTTCCACAAATTTACTCGCCTGACGGGTTCCTTCATTTTTGTTCTTCCATTCCCGGTTTGAGTTTACAAAAAAAAAATAAATAAGACTTTAGTCAATTTGCAAATTGAGTGTGACACATGTCATATGATCATGCACTTATCGCTTTCATCCCATTTCGGCTGTCTCATTAGCTACACATTTGGCAAAACAAAAAAGAATTCAATTTGAAAGACGACAACAACGATTTGTATAGTATTGTATTCATCCTTCCGGAGTGGAAGGACGACACGATAAGGTGTGAAATTTTCTTGAAAATCTAGGTGAAGCCACAATTCGGGTGAAGTATGTTGCGGTATCACTCACTGACATGGGGCCGCACAAAAAGGGGGCAATAGGAACGTAGGAAACAAATAACGAAACGGATGTATATCTTAGAAGATGTCCTTTGGCAAATTGGTGAGCAAAAAGAGAAAAACAAACCCCTTCCATGCCTTCGTCCTATTGTTTGAGGTAGATATTATTCTGTTGTATGGTTTATTACGTGCAATGGGTTAGCCAACCACTTGGTGACATTTCACCTTGTCGAAATGAAGGCAAGGAGGTTGCTCAAGCACTGTGAGACGTGTAAAAGGATGCGAATTAGGAATGCGAGCTGTGTGTTGTGTCAAAACACTGCAATGTGACCAATTTCACCTCTGGCGGATTGCGTAGTAAATCCTATTGACAAATTTGTCCCCGTTTCGTTGACGTAGCTAATTGGTTTGCTTTGTAGAGCTAGGTCTTGATTTTGTGTAGAGAAATCGTGTTAAGATGGAGAACATGTGTATAGTTACACAGAGGTGTTCGGCTGTGTGTGTATATATACAAAATCTGAGTATTTATGGTTGTTTTGAGAAATATTTCCTGCTTGTTTAGTTTACGCTCAATTTGAATAGTTGAATAGACTGAATAATTGTGAGGGTTCTATTCAAAAGTTTTTGCATAAATAGACAAATTCTTGTTTCTCTTCTTTCACAGAATAGATGCCGGAAATTGATTTCTAGATGTAAGAGCAGCAGTTTTGAAGATACCTATAGATCGATTCAGTTTTTGCCTACTGCCCAAGTAGCCCTTTAACAACAAATATGAATATATTCACTTTTTTGGATATTCGTCAAATTTTCTAAAAGAGCTATCGCCATCGTATACAACCGTATACTCCCCCTAAACTGGTCCCAAAAAAGCTCAAGGACCAGCATCTTCGCCCAAACCCAACTAATTCGCTTCCATTTTTATGGTGTGTGTGACACTCAAAAGCGATCGCAAAAATTTAATTTCTCATATATTTTATATCATCCGTATACAAAGTCCATTCATGTCTTATTGCAAAACAAACATCCCCACAGACATGAATATATAGAATCCTATTTACATCCAATAAACTCGCTCGTAAGCCATAAAAAAATCTAATGTATCATCAAAAAATATTGTTTTTGTAACTTTACAGGGGAAATAATTCGGCACTTTGATGGTACATAGATTGATGTATGAAGACATTGATATGAACGTCAAAAATTGAAATGTACAAACCACATTCAAGGACACCTACACGCGCGTCTTCTAAGAGAAAGCAACAAAAAACAAATTGCTTCTCACATCTGTCACTTTGCGTATTTTTCTCAATATTTTCAAGGACGACAAAAAGAGCAAGACAAATTTTGTCTCTTGGTGGGAAGGACTTATTAGTACCTATATCGCCAGGATGAGTGTTATTCAAGTGCGGGTCCACAACAACAACACCCAGAAGAAGTGATAGACAAAAAGCACTTTCTTTGATGAAGAAATCTTTTCTTTTCCTTGTAATCATATTGAGGAGCAACTCCCTGGTGAAGGATTTGTGCGATTTGTTTTTTTTTCTTTTTAGTTTTTCTGTCCCCTTCTTCCTTCTTAAACTGTTTGCAAAACAACGAAAGACCCAATCAGCCACTAACTAAGTAAACATGCCAGGACACCATGACTTTTTCTACTCGATGCCAAAGGGCAGTATAGTTCGTTTTGTGTTATGCTTCGCGTTGAGGGAAATTGATTGTCATTTAGTTTGATTATTTCCATAGTAATGAAAAACAATGGATAATTTAATTTAATTAGGTCCACTTGAGAAGGGCGCTACCCACACAGCCTTAACGGGGCGGATAGTTAAGTTTGCATTTGTTTTGTAATTAAATTGAATTGAAAGCGAAACAGCAGATGTGTAATTTGGTTACCTAGTGACTCTGAGAGTTCCGAGAAGTAGTTCATATTTCCTGTCTAACCCACTTTAATTTGAATAATTGTGAGCAGAGATTTTTCACCCCGTCCAGGGACTTTCTTTGGCTTCCGGTTGGGCATTTGTTTTTTCCTTTCACTATAGTGAAACAGTCGTTGGGTAATTTATTGATCACCAATATGTTACAAAATAAATCGCACTGTACGGTGGGAATGGGAACGGAATTGTTTTTTCCAATCATGCGTAAGCGAAGGAGAAGAAGAATACCATTTAACGGATGGTCTTACATCAACCAAACCAATTATAGGAATTTATTGCCTTATATGGTGGTGCCATTGGTGCTACAATAACTGAGAAATGTTATCAATCGGCTACCATGTTATCGACGACGATTTATTTTCACGAAAGCCTCACTAAAATAGTGAACTGCTTTGCCCGAGGCAAATGTGGGCATTTTAAACGTTTACTTATATTTTTACTAAATTCACATTATATTCAAAATGTATGCAACATTCATAAAGCAGTATAAATTCCTTTTCTATCATCACCATATTCATATACTTCGTCTTGACATCCCGTTTACTTAACCCTGACAGATTCTAATAAGGAAACGAGTAGACTGCACATAATCGGTCCTGAAATAGAACACCTACCAGGGACGAGACCTCTTTATGCTGACTACTCTAACGCATACACTTTTGTGTCATTGTTCTTGACGAATGTGTTTATGTTCTGGCCTAGTGATTATTACCCCACTTATATTATATGAACACAGTAAGTATAATCCCGTTTGTCGTAAATATTGAATAAGGCATGACCAAAGGGCTGTCTTAATTCCAAATTACTTTCTGTGGTTAATATTCCATTTATTAACTTCATTATTTCCTATCTGTTTTGTATGTAATTGTACTTTGGCATCAAAGAGAGCCAATGTAATGAAAGTGGCTAATGACCTGTCGTAAGGAAGGGACTTTGTGATAAATACAAATATGATTAGGAGATAATCGTTTGGTAAAATGCGTGAATTTGCCTGCCACAGGGTTGATGTATCGGGCTCGTATTGTCCTGCAAACTGTTCTGGCAACTTTATTCAGTTTTTGTTAAACGCACTGCGATGTTGTAGAAGTATGTAAAGATATTTCTTATCACACCTTTATAGAATAGTAAAATTTGCATATATCCTCTTTCATTTAGTTAAATAGAAATGGAGTAACTTCCACAATATTACTTTTGTTTAATCGTGCTCGTACTTAGAACACAGCGGAAAACGTTCTTTTTATAATTTAAAGCAATTGAAATAGGCGTACCACAACATTGGTATCTGAGACCTATATATTTTTTAAACAATTTCATATATTTACAACAAGTATAAGTACCAGTTTTTTAAGAGTTCCATTGATATAATTTTATATTTCGAACTTCACTTTAATAATTCGTGAATTAAGCAATTATCGCTTTATACGTCCTAGTGGACTGACGAGAATTATCTAGATTAGCCGCTTTACAAGTCAAAGAGTAGATTTGGAGCTGTTAAATCAGATACAAACATAATGGGCCTTATTAATAATCCTTTTTATTCATATATTAGACTAGACTCACATTTGTGGTTTACTGTGGATACCACGCGATTTTTGAACACCAAACATCAAATATACAAGGTGGCGCAAAAATAACCTTCCGATGTTTTTTGGCTGTAATTTAAAAAAAAAAATGAAAAACTTTGATTCTTCTTGTGGATTATTTATATTTGGTGTTTTAATTTCTTTTACATCAAGTCGAGAATATGATGTCATGTAAATGGCCGCCGCCACAGTTGATTGTCATTTGAGCCCTTTTTATGGCATTTTCCATCACTTTGGCCAAAACTTCCGGCGATAGGTCCTCACATTCTTGACGGATATTGTCTTTAAGAGCTGCAAGAGTCTGAGGCTTGTTGACATAAGCCCGCGACTTCAAAAAGCCCCACAAAAAGAAGTCTGGAGCGGTCAAATCAGGCGATCTTGCGGGCTAGTGCATATCGCCAAAAACGACCCGGGAACACCGCTTTCAGAATATCGGTTGTGGCTCGCACAGTGTGTGTCGTAGCTCCGTCCTGCTGGAACCACATGTCCTCCAGTCCTAAATCGTCCAATTGCGGTAGAAAAAAATCGGTAAACATGGCCCTATATGGCCGCGTCAACAGAGGCGATATTCTCGGCACAACGGGCGCTCCGGGGCCCGCCACTCTTGGCTACACGTCTCGTGTTGTGCCAGTCTCTTCGAGTCGAGCGGCTAAACGTCGCAGTGTTTCACCAGTAGGCGTTGGACGGCTAGGAAATCTGCGACGAAATTCACGTTGTGCCAAAGTCACCGACCGATTATTGCTCAAATAAATAGTCACCAATATTCCGCGTTCTGGAGCAGTGTAGCGTAACATTGTTTATTAACGTGTATTTCGCATGTGTTTACTACACAAATGTCAAAACAGAACTGACATTAGGGGCCAATCGCAAAATTTATAGCATTTTCTGATAGGAGGATTACTTTTGCGCCACCTTGTACTTCGTTCGTGGATTATTTTCTTAAGAAAATTAGCTCACATTACATTTTTAGTAGATCACAATGGATAATTTTATATGGAAATTTTCGCCATTGTGAATTCATAAAATCGCGCAATAAAATTGAAGACTTTCGAATTTGTTTTGATATAACTTGCATTTGCTGTGTTAACTTTAAACAAATTATAAACTTCTCTTCCGCTGCTTCGTTTTGTTCCCAAAGGAATCTACGAGAATTTCTTACGCCCAAGAACAGACCTTCTCTTTGGATACATCTTTTCACCGCCCTAACAACAATACAGAGACGTTGCAACAAATACAAAACCGCTTATCAAACTCCCACCAGAATTTACCCAAAAAATAACTCAACCCACCATATGAGTTCCAGGACTCTCACTCATCATCCGACACACCAATTCAAATTTCCGTACCAATACATTCCATTAATAGCCTTGCTGAAACCACTCACCACGCTGTCTGCTATTAAAGTACTCTGTCGATGGTCTCGTGTATATCTATCGGAAATAAAAAAACTATTTATACGCCTATTGGACACTTGACTCTCATACTGAACGCCACCACCTCGACAGCTGGTTTCAAAAATAATATTCATACTATTTTTAAAAATCGTATTTCTAAATTTAGCAATAAACAATAAAAGTATATTTTTGGCATTTTCTGCCATAAAGGAAAGAAATTCTGCGATAGTAGCCGCACATAAACAACCACTCACTCGGAGGCAATTTATTGAATTTATTATTTCATATGAATTTTATTAAAAAATAATAATAATAATGGATCAAAGTATTGATGGATGGGTGGTGGTAGTGCTAAGTGTCTTGACTGTCACACCGCGAATTAGCGCTTAATTATCGCATAGCCAGAAACTCGACGAAAAATAAAAAAATGTTTTGTTATCAGTTACGGTTTTTGTATATGGTGCGATGTGATGCGATGTATCTACATTTGTTTGTATGTTTTCTTTTCGCGATTTGATGTTTTATTTTATTAAATTTATTATGTCAATAATGTCGCTCATGTTTATCAGTAGCACACGTAGTATATTATGGTCTTCCGATAGGTATGCGAATTTTTTCGTTTTTCTTCTTATTTTTTTTTCGTTGTATGTGAAAATATTTTTAATTGGAACTTAGGTGGGAAGCCAGTGGAAAGAAATTGTGGTCTTTAATTAAAATGGGTTTGGAATTTTTTGAAATTTTTTTAGTTTGGCATTTATTTGAAAAGGTTTCCATTGAAGGCTTTCAGTTGGTTGGGAAAAGTTGTACATCCGCACAAAGAGGGAAAGTCAAAACAGAAATGTTTGTGGCAATGACATTATGAAATGTAAGATTGATATTGTGTGGTGCACAAAGTGGAGAGCATTTTTCGTAGAAGTGGTGTTTCAATGAAGTGTAGGAGTTGTCCTTTGTAATGATATTTAATCTTTTTTTAATAAATGTCAGGAGGGGAAGTTATTTCTACTTCTGGGGTATGTCGTGAAAAGTGGCTTTTGTGAGAAATTTTTTTATGAAAATAATCTAAACTTTCTACTTATTTAAGCGGGAGAAACTAATATAAAAGTCATGCACTTTTGTTGAAAAACAACTGCTTTGTTGGTTGAAACAATACAATTAATCAGTAGGAAATATTGCCCACTAAAAAAGAAAATGCGACCATTTCGCCCCAAGCCTCGAGAGATTAGACTAACCTAGACTAGATTAGAATCACCTTTGTGGTTTACTGTGTGGTTACCACGCGATTTCTAATTTGAACACCAAACATCAAATATACGTCGTTCGTGGTTTATTTTCTTGAAAATTAGCTCACACGTGGCTTGAGATTCTGTCGAAAACGAAACGAAAAACACTTTCGCGTTTCAGAAAACGAAAGAAATCATGCGAAAACAAAAATTCATATGTCTACTTTTATTTTCTCCTTCCTCTTCGCAATCGTTTAAGAAGCAGTGTACTTTAAAGAACTTTGGTTTATGACAGCTTTTGAATGTATTTTTTTATATGTAAATCAAGCTTTTTTCATTGTCTATTCAAATTTATAATCTATTCGAAATAATTCGGTTCTGCTGCAGGAATTCCTTTCTTTGCACTTTATTTGATGATGTGATATTTGGTATGCAAAAGCCTGAAATCAGATTTATACTGTGAAATTATCGACGATGTTGTTTTCCTTTTGCAGAAAACAAAAATGTCTTTCGTTTTCAAAAAAAAAAAAAAAAACGAAAACATCAATAAAACAGCTATTGCGCAAATTGAGATTCCCTTCGTTTTCATGATTTCATAAATCAAAATATTCGTGCAAATGAAAACGTGTGAACGTTTTTTAGCTCACAGAGTCGCCGGTGACCTGTCAATTGGATTTCCACAGACACACTAACACTAAGTTCAATAAAAACAAGCATTTAACCCCCTGGCTTGCAACATTTGGCATCCAATATCCGCAAGTAATTTTAAACAAATAAGGTACGTCCTCATGGCAAACGTCAACAACATCAATATTAATATACCAATTCGATAAAAATAACTCATTCATACTAAGTCTACACCCAAAGTTGCCATCGCACAGAAAAATAGGTGCAAACGTCCCAAAAATAGTCAAACAATGGGCGAAAATAAATTTAGATTAATCGCACATTTATGCTTATTTTTAAAAGTGCACACGTACGATACGAGTGTATATTTCCTCAGACCAAACAACAGGAGACAGCGAATACAAATTCTCTAGCTGACTGTATGTGCAAAGGAGGAACGTGTGCTTTGGCTATTTCAAGGATACCCCAGCACAGTGTCCGTATGTTACGTTACTGCTTGCGCCACGGAAAAACCAGAGACCCACCCTACGCCTCAGTGAAATATATGTCACAAAGGGCGACCCAGTGTGCATGTATTTTATTTGCACAACACGACATCAACACCAAGAAAAAAAATCTATTCAAGGTGAAGGTTGTTTCAATTATTACGCTCATTCCTCTGCTATCTACCCACACCCTCTGAACCGCAAAACCTTTGTGGGCCGAAGTGGTTAATATTTGTGTGCCTACATATTATTCTGATTTATGATTGTGTGACTGTAGTGGTGGCTGTTGTGGGTCTGATTGGAGGGTGGCACGGCGAGCAGCTACCACAAAAACTCAAACGATAAACCGCAAACTAACACTTAACCCACAGCACAACTATCTTCAAGTCAGCAAAAATCAATTAAACTTTGCTTTTCCACATTTCCTTTCTCTCTTTGTGTGCGCTTTTTGTATATGTGAGTGCTCTACCTACCCTTAGGGTGGAATTATCGGCATGGCTTGTATCCACGTCGACATTTGACCACGAAACTCTCGGTTTCTCCCCTCGAGCTCGAGCTGAATTCACTGCTGTATTATTAATCAGGACGAGAATTGAAAAGAACTCCTGCGAGGACACAGAATCAGAGGAAATTTGACCACTTTTTTGCTTGTTATTATGTAAACGCGGCGCGGTGGTTAAGCATTGGCAGGGGTTGACCATAAATTCCTTTGCGTGTATGCCAGGAATTTCCAAACGTTAGTTTCATTGCGTAGGTCGTAACTCTGGCGTTGCTATGGAATCAATTTACCCTGTTCCCTGTCATCAAGGGCTCATATTTCACTTTCACGCAAACACATACCAACATAGTGGTATCTAAGTTTCGAATGCAAGTGATTTGCGTTCCGAGAATTGTGAGACATCGGGGCGTATGCGTAACATTTTTTTTTGTTTTTTTTTTTTTATTGTAATTTCTTTGGAATCTCGTTCAGCATATGGATGGCATAACGCCCACCCTCACATATACGGTGATGGGATAGGATTAAATAAAGCGACATTTCCATGTTTATGACGGAAAATAGAATATTCATTTATTTTTCTGTAACTTAAGGTTCGTTGTCGTTTTCGTGCGTACGACTCGTGCCTTCATGTCTGCTTTTTTTTTCTTTTTGTTTTCGGCATTCACGTGGTTACTTTATTCGAGGACACGTGCTATGCGACATTGTTTGCTTATATTTGCGCAGAGGTTGTGCGTGGTGCGATGGCGATTCTCACAAGTCACATGGACTACGTCAGTAGCTACCGTTGGTTATATTTGAATACGGGAATAGTTAAAAATATCGTTTACACAGTTCAATAGTCTTTTCGGATTGGAAATATAGTATGGATGTGGAGAGTCTGACATCATGGAGTTTAGCTCACGTGTACACTTTTTTAACAGAAGAGCGATAAAGGAAGGGCCATTGCGAATGGGAATAAAAATATCTTGCTACGCTGGTATGACATAGGTTCAAGAGTGTGACAGCTTGAGGAATTGATTTTAAAGAGTCTTCCTGAAGGAGGAGTGCTGTCAGGACCAGATTTGTTGGGCCACTTCGATTCTAAGCAACACTGGATTTGGTTGAGCATTTAAGCTCTGCAGAATCGGTATGGGTAAAGTTGGTAGCAAATTTAAAACCGTTTGCAAGTCTTTGTTTTACACATGTCAAGGCGCCAGTGGTCGCAATGTACGAATGGGCTGCTCGACTGTCCAATAACCCAGCTGGAAGAGCTATTTCCCATTCGTTTGTGTGAGTTTTTATTTATGTAGTCCATGTCTGAATTGAGAGAGACTATTATACCAGACTTTCGCGAGAGATGGCGCAAGGGAAAAAAACATTTTTGAAACATGTTAACCTATTTTGAAATATTGAAGATATCACATTCAACCCACTTTTGAGCAGTTTTTTGATGTAGAAAAAGAGAAGCTTCAAACTATCGGTTGAACAAGCTGTTCGCTGGTTAATGTCATGCCACCTACATGCCACCTGAATTTATTTAATTCAAACAAAAAGCCCATACCCTTCAATGGCATATGGTCATCGTTCATCGTTTGACATAAGTGAACGCCTTCTTTTAAACCTTTTTTGGGCCATTTCCTTTTCTAACTTTGGTGAAACCATTAACTTATCTGGCGCCCACAACCGGACTTTAGAATAGTTACCACCCACCATTTACGTCGTCGAAACATATGTTCTCCAATGTTAACTCGAATGACCGTTGGTCATTTATCATACAGAGTATACCTTTCGTTCGTCCTTGCGATACTTCCTTATTAAACCAAGAAACGCTCCTTCGACGCCTCATATGTGACACTCTAATAATAACAAAGGAGCGTAATTGAATGGAAAAATTACAAAGGAAGCACAAAAGCCGAGTATTTCCTATCGATTACGTGCATTTAATCGATATTTTATAAGGGAGGTTGGGCGTCTGTAATTTCTTATGTGAATTACGTAAGAACAACGAGGTGATTAATAAGTAATTTCGTGACGCAAGAGAAAGACAAAAAGTGCTGTCGTCCTCCCCATTTTTTAACATTTTTGCTTTTAGTTACAATCAGGCTGTGCTTCCCAAAGCCTTTCACTTTTAATTATTGATTAGGGGAAAAGGCGAAAAGCTACACTGTACTGATGGGTGTGTGTGATTGTCCTTGAAAGATTTCGGAAGTGTGCTTGTTTGGGGGGCGGAAGAACAAAATTATTCGATATGAAGTGGGCACTTGGTCTTAACGTCATATAAATCAATTTGTGCTATTAAACTGTTAATGAAGACGGCACGTGGTCTATTGGAAGGCGGGGCTGTTCGTCGATTTTATTTCCACACACAATCTATTGGTGTCAATGTATTGCTTGAAGGTTATAGTAAGCCAGGATATCGATGAGGACAAGAATGATTGTTTTGAGTAGAAATTTTCCCAAATTGTCATGACCTTTGTGAAGTGGGCGGGAAGTTTAAAGCCGACCAAAAAGGGTGTGGATAGAATTTCGAACATTAATAAGTTGATTCAGTTTTATTTCCCTAGAGTTGAGAAGAATGTTGTTTTTTTACCTGATTTTAACTTTGATTCAGAGTTGTCAACGTGAAGTCGATTGATAGGAAATTCATTTGAAAAGTTGGAAGTGGTGGTTGACTGTGGTTCCGTACTGTTTCTCATTTACAAAAAAAAAAGGTTTGAAAAAAAAAAAAAAAAACAATAGTTGGCGCAACAGGTCCGTAGGGACCCTAGGCCTAGCTTCTCAGAACCATTCGTTTTTTTTTTAAGTCGAATGGAAGGGATCTACAATTTTATGCCGAGTCCAAACGGCAAATTGAAAAGCTCTTTCATGGCAGTTATTCTCGGAAGTTTGTCAGACGTTCGCGAGAGGTCGCGCATTGGGGAAAAAACATAAGTTGGAGTTTGGGTTGCATCCTGTTTAGGTACTTAAATATCACTGTGGTAGGGAAAAAATGCACCTCAAGGGTTACTCAAACTCCAACCGTCTATTGGATGGAAGCCATGCCCACGAAATATTTTCTTATTCTCAGGCTATACCTCTTAGTTCGAGGTAAATCAGGGTGTCAACTGACAAGCCTCTTTAGTTTGACAGGACCTTAATCACCTCTCTCGAGTTCCTAACTCTAAGTTTGTTAAGTGATTTTTCCACTTTTGAGCGCCATCTTAGGTGAGGTCTTTCTCTGCAGACAAGTCGAAAAGTCCTACACATTCCCTGTGGGTTTGCGTTCAAAAGTGTTGAAAGAGCATCTGACTTCCTATAATCACACCTATTACTTGCCTTTCCCAAGCACGATGTTTCGTTTTAGGATCCCATGCCAACGGGCTTTCTTCACCTACCTTCGCTGCCTTCGAGTACAATTATAATTCCTGCCAAATGTCTAAGTGCTGCGATGCGTTATAATGCTGTTCCCATCATACACCTCCGTAATCATAACCCACTCGGTGTGAAATCTCGATTAATTGCGTGCGCCCACATCATGCCAGCGAGGCTGCAGTGCGAAGCTCCGCAAACCCTCTATAGGTGTATCGGCGCACCATCCTCTGTTGACATTCCACTCAAAGTGTAACACCAACTGTTCGTTGGTGTGATGAAAACGCCCACCCCATCAAATTGTTTACATATCTGGAACACAGGACAATGAACTGGCTTGCGGTCCGCTCTATGCACCTCTCATCAAAGAAAACTCACCTGGTTTCAATAAAATTGATTAGTTTCCATCGCAGACAAAATCCACCGTAAATGGGTTAAAGGACTATCAGCAAATCGACAGGGTGTGGGATACCGACCTCCCACCACCTCGTCATCTCATGTCGAATCTAATCACCTGCTCGAATGAGCTTGAATAATTATAATGCCATACATTTAATTTGCTCGCCTCTTTGACAAACATGAAGTAAACAACATTTTTGCCTTTTTATCTTTTTTCCTTGCAGGTGAAACACCTAGGCAACACAACACAGCGGTGTATTGTAGTAGTCTGCCACCCACAATCAGGAAGCTGTTATGTAATCAGGAAACGCCGTCCAAAGTAGAAATATTTCACATTTTTTCCGTTCATCAAATGCAAACACGAGGAGTAAACAATATTTAGAAGTTAATAAGGAGAAGAGAAAAAAAATACTTTATTATCCTTGGCAATTTGTGCGCAAACACGTTGAGACGACAAAGTACCCACATTCAAATATACACACCAGCTATTTGTTGGTTGGATAATAATCAATAATCAGGATAATGATTACGTCCACTCACTCACTGGACACGTAAAGAGATATATTTTTTTTAACTGGATTTTTCATTGGAAAAAATAAATAAAAAAAATATAAACAATTACCGAGAAAGGATCAGCAGAGGGTTCAACTGGTGGTTGTGTTCTGTGGGGGACCATTGGTGTTTGCGAAGATACGTTTTTTTTTATAATTTTTTTCACACACACATATCCTTTGTGGCGAATTTTTTTCTGTTCCTGTGGTTTTTCTCATCACTATCATACACTGCGTGACGGGCGATAATATTTTACGTCAAAATTGCGGCCATGGGTAGAAAAAAAATTCAAATTTCCCGGATCACGGACGAACGGAATAGACAGGTGAGTTTGCACTAATTATTTGATGCGTACTTGGATTGGTTACTTAACGAAGGTTGAGGATAGGTCACGTTTTTTCGAGGTGACGTGGGGATATGGTTCCAAAAAATTGTCACCGGTCGGCTTTAGATTGAAAGGTGTGATTGTGTGTACACACTTCGAATGTTGGAAAGAGGCATTCGATTTGATTTTCGTCAGGTGTGCTTTTTGTATCCAACGTTCTCACAAATAGCGACAATTTTCAGTGTAGCTCACAGGAAGAGCGGCAGTGTTTCTTGACATAAATGTTACGAGAACGTATCGAAAGGCCACTGACTGCGACTGGCAGATGCCCTTTTTTCTCTGAATCTACTGTTGCATCATTTTAGGAAACGTCATCAATGTTGCGGCCAGGCAAATATCCTACGTAAAGACGAAAGGCTCTTAGAATAATAAATTAATAATAATATGATTTTATTTATCGGCTATTTTGATAAAATACTTTGGTGGCGAAAATACACTCCCACACTAAAATCCTTAACCAGATTATAGTCACCCGACTAGGGGATTGCTTAAAGTCGCTTTCCAACGCAATCGGACTGCATTAAATGTTTTTTTTAAGTCAAAAAACAAGCCTGAACTATTTGACAAAAATGTCTACGCAATACCAGACACAAATTGACAGCTTAAATTTAAATTCGTACGTCTTCTCAATGAGTGGGCTGATTTCAATGAAACAAAAATTAAATGTTCCTCTTTGAAGCTCTTCATTTAACGTAATTCGTTTACAAGTGCATATACAAACAGCCAAATAATTTTATAAATAATCAAGAGCTAGGGATGGACAATAAGACAAGTCCCAACACAAAATTTGGGGTTCTAGTCTGTTAGAGTCTGAGCATTGAAAGTCTTTCCAACTTCAGTGATGTTACTGTTGGCAAAACTTTTCGAAGAATAATCTACAAACTGTTATTAAAATCTGTAAGCTGTCTGTTTATAATAAATTTGTATGATCTAAAGAAATTCTTAAGAATTAGTTGCTCCAAAAATTGTCGGAATCAATTTTCTATGAAACCTTAAAACAAAAAGCTGTAAGGTCATGGTGCATGAGTCGGTGCCTAAGCTAATGTGGTATTCGATTGGTCGCTTTCAGAGCACTTTTCTTGCTCTCAGAGCACTTTTTATGTTCGTTTGGTACAAAAAAAGCACTTTTGTGAATCTGGATTTTTTCTCAGATTTGCTTCAGATTTACCAATACAAGTACGTTTGAGTTTGACAACTAGTGGAGAGTGGACTTTCGTTTACGTTGTCATGAAATTTTTCAACTGAAAAGAAACGCATTGCATCGGGTGGACCTATTTTTATTAATAACAAATGTTTCGAAATCAATTTGGGCGCAAATTTAGAATGTTTTAATATAAAATTTAAGCAGTGAATACAAGATGCTTAGAAAAGTGTCGAAGGCTACACATATTCGAACCGCACTAATATCAACACAAAAAAGAGCAAGTGACGTTTTAATGTTCGATTAGACACACGAAATGTGAAATTTGAGAGCGGATCTGAAGAAGCCCAATGGCAAACTACATAAGTGTGATGTCAATATGACATTAGATAAACAGGGTCATTCATTTCGTGGTTTCAAGTTGGTAGCGCTGGTATTTGACACCTGTCAAACTCAGCTGTCATTTGAAGGGTCATAATATTAGTTGAATTTTTGCCATTTACTATAACAAACGAAAGCGTTTAAATTATTAAAACTTACTACAAAAGTGACGATTCAACAAGAAACAAGCCACACAACACGACCAATTATGGCTTTATTGCGTGAGAACTTGGACAGGTAGAAAGGGGTTAGGTCAGAAATAGTTGTTTTCGGCAAAATAAGATTGAAGATTGAACATTTTTTTGTAAATCCAAATATTCTTTTTGCGAAAAATTAATGATGCAAAACAATCATCAAAACACTTGTCTGTAATAAGATTATAGGCTGTTGATCAACAAATAAGTGCTTACCGGATTTTCTTACGATTTATCTCCTTAGAGCCATTTATCTCTTTGTTAACTGATAAAATTATCTTTTTTCTAAGGACTTAAGTCGTAGGCGCAGTGGCTTAGTGGTTAGTGTGTTGGACTACTAAGCGAGGGGTCCCAGGTTCGAATCCCGGGAAAAACCCAAAATTTCAACTTAAGGTTTTTTTCGCTGCGCCACCTCTCGCGAACGTCTGACAAACATCCGAGAGTATAACTGTCATGAAAGAGCTTCTCAATTGGCCGTTTGGACTCGGCATAAAATTGTAGATCCCTTCCATTCGTCCCAAAAATAAAAACTCACACAAGACGAATGGTTGTGAGAAGCTAGGCTTGGGTCCATACGGACCTGTTCCGCCAATTTTTATTTATTATTAAGTCGAGAAAACAATTTTTTGTTTGCATTAATAATTCGGTTTTATTCATTAAGAAAATTGGGAAACATCAAATTAGTTCAAATAAATAATAAAGTAACGTATTAGGTATCTTGCTCAATTTTTACATTTGGCATAAGATGACTTAAGCCCTTAGGAGCAACTAAATTATTGCAAAATATAAACTAAAGTCCACTTACACCCTTTTGAGAGCAAACACTTTTTAAAACTTCCTGACCTATACCCTTTGTATGAAATAATCTTTATAGGAAGATGTTACGGTAGACTTATGCCAATAGGACCAAACAAAAGTGACAAAAAAAATTGACTTAAGTCCAACAACTATCCGAAAACGGGATTTTTTTAACTTAACCCCTTACTACCTAACACCAGAGAACTAATACCCGTCTCCCCTATCAAATCAATTTGCTCACAACCACATTGAACACTGCAAAAGAATCAATTTGAATCCACTAAGTGAACATAATAAAGCGCACCAATGATACCTTAAACATACGCTCTCTTTCTGTCTGTCGAGTAAAGTTTCTCCACAACAATGCAATACTCCCTTTACACAGGGGGGGGCGATGGATTAAATTACCGGCACGCCATAGTGTGTATCTGTAACCAACAAAGTACGTACTTCACAAGTCCTTCATATCTGCGCCCACTCAGCCAAAACGGAGTCGATAGAAACCACCCACGTACGCTGCAATTCAATCGCTCGATATTGGTTTTAATTGAGAAAGTTTTGTGCCACGAGGTTCTTTTCTGGTTACTAATGATGGCGAGTGCACTTGATGTGTTCTCGGGGTGGTACTGAACTGAACTGAGCATTTATTGGTTATTGCGTCAAGTATAGATGGAAACGTGAAATTTTTAATGAGCATTTATGTCCTGTTGCGTATCCATGGATTAATTTTAATTTCTTCTGACCTTTGTTTTAGGTAACCTTCAACAAGCGTAAATTTGGTGTGATGAAGAAGGCCTACGAGTTATCGGTGCTGTGTGACTGTGAAATCGCTCTGATTATCTTCTCGTCCAGCAACAAATTGTATCAATATGCCAGCACGGACATGGACAAAGTGCTGCTCAAGTACACGGAATATAATGAACCGCACGAATCGCTCACCAACAAGAATATAATAGAGGTACATTATGTTGAGCGGCAATGTGTTGGCAATGGAAATATATAAACAAATATTAATTTTTAAAATTTTCAAATTTTATATAATTTAAAGCTTAGTTTTGTGTCAAGTTTATTTATTTTTTTCCTTTAGTTTTTTATTTTGTTAATTTACATTTATAAAGATTGTGTTTCTGTTAAGCTGTATTTGAAAATCATTTTCTAATGATCGCCTTCCAAGTCCCAAACCCTTTTTATGAGTGATAACAGAAGATTCTTCGGATGTTGTTGATGGAGATTTTGGTCATTCACCAGAAAAGCCAAAATTGCAAGAGCGCCTTTATAAAATCTAGGTAAATTTCAAATGATTACCACAGTTATAAGTTATATAGAGGCATCTACATTCCTTACAGTTCTCTCATACTCATGGGACACTTCGTTTAATAAAGGGTCCGCCAAATAACTTTTTTTTTTGAAAATGCTATGAAAAAAACTACTGAATATTTTCTCAAATTTCTTTTTTTATTTGAAAGTACAATCCTTCCGGTTAATAATGCAAAATAATTTCATTCAAATGGCTGCCTCGGCTGGCCATGCAGTAGCCTACACGATCGGTCCAATTTTTAAGCACATTATCGATTGTGTGCAGCTGTATTTCACCAATGGCTTCACAAATATTGTCCTTTAAAGCGTCAATTGTCTCTGGCATGTCGGCGTAACACTTATCTTTTACGGCACCCCACAAATAATAGTCCAACGGTGTCAAATCGCAGCTCCGCGGTGGCCAAAGTACATCAGCTCTGCGGCTGATAATGCAATCTTCAAAAACAAGGCACAAAACATCGAGTGTGGCTTCGGCTGTGTGGCACGTAGCGCCGTCCTGTTGAAACCGAATGTTGCCAATATCCTCCTCTTCGATTTTTGTGAACAAAAATTCGTTCAACATGGCCCGATAACGATCGCCATTGACTGTAACGGCCACTCCTTGCGCATTTTCGAAGAAAAATGGCCCAATTATGCCTCTGGACCAAAATTTCAATTTTCTCGGGTGTACGCACTGTTTTTGGCTTTTCACGCTTTGGTTTATCGATGAGGATGCCAGTTTCTTTCACTTTTTCACAAGATAACGGACATAGGGAGCTGACGGTGCTTCTCTTCTTCCAAAATCCGTGCGCAATTTTCGCACACATTCTGCAACATTACCATGATTTTCAAAGTAATGTCGCAATATTTCCCAGCGTTGTTCAAGCGTATACACAACCATATTCGTTCAGCGGAAGGATAAAACTAATTATCTGTCAAATCAGACATGAGCTAAGTGTTACCATTCGCGAAATAAGCACTAGTTGAAAAAAAAAAAGTTAGATGGCGGACACTTTATCTGTCACCCACCGATCCCTGTCAGGACAATGGCTGCTTTTAGGCAGAACAATTTCGAGCTAGTAATAGTCAAAAAAGTTCTGTTGCATTTGGTACAAGAAGAATTTTATTTTGAGCTCAAATTTAGTCAAACTTCTCTCAAGTATGAAAAGAGTTCTTAACGTAAAACTTTTCGATACATAAAAACACTTGAAATCCTAAAATTTCTGAGAACAATTACCCAAACTCCGCCATTTATTGCAAATAAATAAACAACCTTCAATGTGAACTTTTGTTCGAAATTTTAGTACCTACATCTGTAAAAAATATCCAACTTTTCAATTCCATTTCATTTGTTTAGAAGATCTCTTTCAAAATTTACCCACACGATTGCTGAAAACTATAGTTCACCTTAAGCAAGAGAAGTATGCTTCAAGATGTAAAGCTCATATCTGTACCCCATGACACTCATAAACTAGAGCGCAAATCCACACGCGAGCCTCTGCACATTAAAAATCTTTTAACAATCAACACCCAACCCCAAATGTAAGGGTCAAATAAAAATTTGTTTGTTTTGCTTTGTATACACAAAGTACTCTCCGATGTTATCAAACACAGCATTGTTGCTGCTCATTTGCTTTTGAATTTCGTTGTCAGTCATAATATGTCTACTTGAGTGGGGCTTAACCCCCCCGCCCAGTGGTGCGGATGGCCTGCGACTGGTGTGTTTCTAACCTTGTTGAACCCTCTGCATAACAAATTACCGCCAATTGAATGGATTACAAGCTTGTGTAACATCCTTAGCAATCTGTTATGGAAATTACAATTTCTTTTCAGTTTAGAATATACTTTACAAGTTTGTAGCAGAAACACAAATCTTCGCACTAACAGTAATGATTATATTTTATGTTTTATTTTTTATTTTTTATTTTTTATTTTTTATTTTTTATTTTTTATTTTTTGCTTATAATGAGATAAATAAAAATCTGCAAATTTTCAAAGCCTCACATTGTTGCTTCTAAGTATTTGAAAACGACCTTTACCAACCCCAAACAAACAGAGAAGTTTGTGTAAAAAAAAGTTACTTTTTGTGTTACAACAACTAACGCCTTATTAAGAAAAAAAAATCGAGCGTTCGGCGCCGTACTTAGTTATTAGAAAACCTACACCATTACGTTGTGAGCTCTGTCCACTGACACTTACAGGTACTCATAAAGAAGGAAAATAAGAATGGCGTCATGTCACCGGACTCACCCGAACAAGAAGCCGACTACACTCTGACGCCCCGGACCGAAGCCAAGTACAACAAAATCGAAGAAGACTTTCAACTAGTGATGCAACGCACTCAGATGGCGGGTGCAGCACGAAATATGACCAGTTCCAACTATACGTTACCAGTTTCGATGCCAGTGGCCGACAGCTATGGTGGAGCAATGCTGCAGGCCAGCCCCCAAATGTCGCACACGAATATCAGCCCAAGACCATCGAGTTCGGAAACGGATTCAGGTGGGATGTCATTGATAAGTTAGTTTCTTTTTACCATCATCTATAATTTTTTTATTATGTTGTTCACACTCATTTCCATTATTATTATACATGTTTTATTACAATGTGCGAGTTGCTTTGCGTTTGGGATTAATTTGAATAGGAAAGAAAACTAATGGTAAATTTTTGTTATACTCTCCAACTTAATTTGAACTATCGAAATTTCACTCCTTCCGCAATTAATCCTTGACAAAGAAGAGCATACTTAAATAGAAACAATTTTTTTTATGTGAACAAATTTGTTAGCTAAGCCGAAGCTAAAAGGGTGCTTTTTTGGCACTTGTTTTATTCAACTTCACAGTTTATCCACCTGCATCAATGCTGGAGATGTCCAATGGTTATCCTCATTCGCATTCACCGCTTGGTGGATCCCCGAGTCCGGGGCCAAGTCCTGGTATAGGTGGGCAAAATAATAATAAATGTAAGCATGGTAGTTTTGTGTCCTTCCCCATAATCCCTTTTGCAAAAGAAATGCATAAATCCTTATACAGAAAAACTAAAAAAAAATAAATAAATGAAAATTATGCTTAAGAAGGTTTGTTTATTTTATGAAACATTATAACAGTTTTGTTTGCCAAGTTTTTTGCATGCCCAAGGCTTAATAAATAATTGTGTTTTGTGTTCAAACCATTAGTTGTTATATTTGCAGTGTCTAGTTTTTGTTACTACCCCCTCGTTTCTGTTGATAGTCAATTGCATAATGAATCGTACAATTAGTTGGCCCAAATTACTAATAGTTAAAACAAACGAAAGCAAGTACGGATTAAAGTTTTCTTTCATTGACTGGATCCCGAAATTGCCACTTTTATCAAACTAAAAGTAGTCCACAATAAGGTGAAGTAGTTAAATATTTGAAATGAGTTCACGTCACAGAAAATGAAAGTCAGTTTTAAACTTAAATATTAAATTAAATTAAATACATAAAAATGATGATATATTTTTTGACAGTTGAGTCAAGTAAATTGTGATATCAATGAGAGTGCTTGGTATATGTCACAAAAATAATGGTTACTTCTTGTCAAATACAGCCCACAGGTTGTTTTTTTTGTAGCTTGCTATCGGGCTGTTCTTTGTCAGCCAAAGAACGAGCGACTGAGTCGCACAAAACTTTCTCGTTCATTGGAAGTTTTGCAGTACCGTTTGCAGTTTCGTTAGTTAATTTAGGGATTTAGAATTTTAATTTTAATTTCAATTTATTTAATTTTGAGTTGTACAATAAGACTTGGAGATATGCCGTTTAGTTTCAGGATGCCGTCTTTTTTGGCCTGATCATTTTAGGTCAAATACGGATTCTGGTCAAAAATCTTGGAGCCATTTCCCAGTGTATTTCAAGGATTTCTAACTCACTTGGGTAGCGCTACAGTCCAAGTTGGAATTGGGCGGTTTTCTTCCTACAACAGGTGGTTTGAGCACTGTTTGCCATAAAGTTCTTTAATGTACAAAACAGTTTTTTTAAGTAAATATATCTCTGGCAGCAATTCAGATGATCGGTGATATAATATTGAAACGATCAAAAAAAGCCTAAATAGTGTGGCACAGTTGTAGTCAAACCATCAGATGAGTTTTCCTTTTGTTGGCAGTTTAACAGGCAAATCACTGACTACATCTCTTCGGACATTGAAAAGAAAGAACATGTATATGTACATAGCTCCCTAAATTAAAACGATGCCACTTATCCCACTCACTCTTCCCTCCCGCATACGAAACCATTAACATTATTTAACATCGCTGCATGATACTGTCAACTATTTCGAAACACAAAAGTCCAACGATAAATAAATATGTCACTTTTTTCATTAGCATCTCATCACATAGCACACAAACAACAATCACCGGGTGGACAAAATGGCCGAGCTTCCAATCTACGTGTAGTCATACCAACGCCAACAATTGCTCAAAACATGTCAGCTCCAGATGATATTGGCTATTCAGACGTGAGTACCAAAAGACTGCACCATAACAACCAAATATATGTATGTATTAATTGTTACTCTATACCCAGCAACGGCATAATCAAACATCACTGAATACGCCTGTGGTCACTTTACAGACTCCAATACCAGCCCTTACTAGTTATTCGTTTCCGCAAGATTTTTCAATGAGTTCCTCGGACGTGATGAGCCTGTCATCGTGGACCACCCATCAGGGCTTAGTACAACACACTAGGTTTGTATTTAAAACTTTGCGCATATATGTTTGTTTTCTGTTTTTAACAAGCTATTTCTTTTTGTAGTTTACCACACTTAGCTGTATCGAATAGTACCCCACCACCCGCCACATCGCCCATATCAATTAAGGTGAAGTCCGAACCAGTGTCACCGCCCAGAGATTTGTCATCGGGCCAAGGAGGTCATTCCTCCAGTCAGCAGCAGCAACAGCAGCACCAGCAACAACAACAACAACAACAACAGCAGCAGCAACAACAGCAGCACTCTAGTTCACTTCTGGGACAATCGTCAAGTGGTGCCATCTCCATCACTACCATGAACACGGCGGCGGTGATAGCTGGCGGTGGAGGAGGTGGCGCCAGTACCAGTAGTAGTGGACACAATTCATCAGCGACAAATCTAAGTGTACTAAGTCATCCACAACAGCATCTTGTTATGTCAACGTCCAGACCGTCGTCCACGGGTCATCTGACGCCGACGCCAGGTAATTAATTTTTAAAAGATATCGATACGCTCTTGCTTTGAGTTGTTGTTTTTCTTTTGTTTTCCTTTTAGTTAGTTAACGGCAGAGTTAGTCTAATATAATTTGCTATGCGATTAATTGGAATTTTTTTTTATTAGTTTTTGTCTTGTTTTTGAAAAGTTATTCTCTACAAAAAGTAATAATTTTGCTGTTAATAGTTTGTATTGTTTTTTTTTTCTAATTTTCAGAAGCATGATTTATAAACTATTCTTTTCCGTTTGCGTACAATGTAGTAAATATTAGCATTGTACTAAACTCTTCGTAAAAAAATTTAAACTAGTTACTTAGTCACTTTTGGGTGAACATTTGGTTTTTTTTTTCGTTTAAATTACTGTAAAAAATATTAAAAAATATAAAAAAGAAATAGGTAGGAAGTGGCATCTTTTTATCAGGATTTATCCAACACTCTCTTTGCTACTGTCTTCGTAAGCAGAATGACTATTACAATTTTTTTTAATTTCTAACTCAGAAAATTACGAGAAAAAAAGGTTCCAAAACTGCAGAGGACTACTATTGCACAGAGAATAGGCAATTAAAAAAATCAATACATGCCGTTGCCACATTTGTATATCCTTAATAGCGGCAACATGAAAGGCACATTCGGTCGAAGGTATCGATATAAGTTCTAATATGGGTAACAATTTTTATAACTATGTGTTTTAGAGTGTTTTATTTTTCCGGTAACATTTTTTGTTTCTTAGTGAATCTGTTGTAAAACAGTATTGCATCTATTGCTTTCAACATAAGTGAAGTTGGCTACAATGGTTTGCTCAGGAATAAATGTTTAAAGTCATCTTTTCTTCAAATCATTGTGCCCTAATAATAATTACGTTTAGCCTCCGTCAAAAATATGCGTGTATTGTATGTCACTATAGATAATTTTATATAGCAAATGTCGCCACTAGGAGTTCGTAAACATTAAAACTGATATATAGCACATTGACAATTCGCTTCTGATTTCTCGAATCATAATAATGCTGTTATGAATTCGAAAACACTGAACTGACATTTTTAATTGAAATTGCAGGATAATGATTATGGAACTAAAATTTCTTCTAGGATAAAAAAAGACAATAAATTTGTTTCTTCCATTATAAGTCAATCAAAAAGAATAATGCTGCAGTTACACCATCACGCACGCGCATTTTTGCACGAGACGGGACAGAGAGACCCGTTTGTCCGCAGTCAATGCTAATAAAGGCGTAAGAATGAGATCACAAATCAGACGCCTAAAGTGTCATAGATGTTCTACCCATAATTATAGATACGTAAAACGGAAACAAACACAAGTTCATTTCATTTGAGTTCTATTTCTGATTCAAAACATGTGAAATGAGAGTGGTAATTAGTTTTAGTAAATTAAACCAAAAATTAATTATTCATTTATGCGAAATAAATAAATAATTGTCCGTTCATTATTTCCGGAAGCCATTTTGTTTTATAGGAAAGCGAAATTTCGTAAGCCATCGCTATAAAAATATCAACGTGCATAGCTTTCCCATAATTCCTATCACGTAAACAAGATGGCCGACCAAAAAACATGTCACGTTTTTTTGCGTGTTAGGTAATACCGTCCCTTCCAGTCACACGACTATTTAGTATTTAGCATCCCTTTAATCTTACGTGTTAATAATGTGTGATGGTGTAAATGCAACATAAATACACCTCCATTTTTAAGTTTATTTTTTTTTAACATTACGTACTGCCTCTTCTTCCTTTATTTTGTATTATCTTGGGCTCGAATTGTTTTTGAGGTAGGGAAAGTAATGTAAAACAAAACTAAATCCTGCCCACATAATATTTTTGTAAAAAAAAAAATAAAACAGAAATTTGTAAAAAAAAATAGTCCACCCCCCCCACACCCAAATAGATTAAGAAATAAAAACACCACCTCTACATTAAACAAAAAAATAACACTGAAAAAACAAATTTGTTTTTATTTTCTAATACATAGTTCTAGACAAATATGATGGCTATTGTCGCTCCCAACTGGGTCCTAGTTCTAGATTTTGGAATTTTGCCGGTAAATTGGCTAACAATTATTATTTTTTATTTATTTATTATACTTACTATATTTAATTTCCAGTTCAATCAAAGCATTATTTTCTTAATTTCTTTTTTTTTGTATCCGTGTTAGTTCCTTTATCGCTAAGAATATGTCATTTGTTCCATTTTTTTCGTTTTTTTTTTTTAAGTAACGTAAGAACCATCGAATTTCTAGACAAAAAATCAAAAAAGAACGTAATAATATGATCGAAACAAAATTCCAAAAATAATTCTATGCCAACAAAAACAAAAAAAATAAAAGTATATTTTTGATCTTTTGACTAACCTACTACTTTCTTTTCTTTTAGTTAAAAAAAAAAAACATTAATTCATTACAACTCATTAGACAATAATTTATTTATTAATAAAAACCCCGCCCCCCCTTCTTGTGTGTTCCTGCAAAATTATCTTAAACATTTATTTCGTTTTCTAATTATATTGTTTTGTGTATTTTAACTGAGTGCAGTATTGTTTTTATTAACAAAATAACTATATTTTTTAAAGCTTCCTGCAACATAATATCAAACAAAATAAAAAAAAATGTAAAAGAATGTGACAGCAAAAAATTAAACGTGTGTGTTTGCTTGAGTAAAAAGAAATTGAAAATCACCGTCAACCTCCTTTTCCGAATTAAACAAACAAAACAGACAAAATTTGCGAAATCCCAATTCAAACTTTATAAAAAATCTGTTAAGATCTAACTAATACTTTAACAGATTTTCTAATCTTTACCACAGGTTCTGTGACGCCGACAAATGTTCCATCGCCTGATTTGCGTATGAATAGTCAGATGTCGGATTATGATTCGCCAAATCAACCCCATAAACGACCTCGCATATCCGAAGGTTGGTCAACATAGCCGTCAAATAGATTCAGTAGTAGTAGCAGCAGTAGCAGCAGCAACAGTAGCCAGCAGCAGCAACATCAGACAGTTGCCAATGCGCTGCCACTAAATTCGGCGCTACAAGCTAATTTCTCAAGCTACTCTAATCAATATCACGGATTAAGTCCATATCAAGCCCAGAGTATGGTGCAACAAAGGCGGTTGCACAGTAATTCGGGTGGAAATTACTCAAACCATATGCACCAGCAACAGCAACAACAGCAACTCCTCCATCATCACCACCATCAGCAGCAGCAGCAGCAACAACACCCGCAGCAGCAACATCACAACAGTAGCCATAGTAATCATAGTTCTAGCACACCGACCAGCAATGGTGTCATTGTTTCAAAATAGCATAGGGTTACAACACAACAAAAGTCATATTTTTAACTAAAAAAAAAGAATTACCATAAAACTAAATCCTAAAAAAAGAAATATTTTTTACACCTCTTACAAAAACCACATAGATAAATTAAATATAAATAAAATGTTAAAGTTAAAAGAGAAAAATATATATAGAGATATATTTTGACATTCGAAATCAATTATATATTTGCATAATAAAATAAAAAACAATCGTGTCATATCTGATTAATGTTAAAGAAAACAAAATCATAAATATATATAAATAGTTATAGATTAAAGTATATAAGCTAAAAAGTAATATTTTTTTGATTGTAAATAGAGTTACAAAAAGGAATGCAGTAAAGTTTTTTTTTCGATTAATCATACAATTAATACAATAGTGCAATTTCAGCAAGGACGTATATATCTTTCTTATTTTAATTCAAGACTATAGTCATTTAATTTTTAATTTGAGAAGAAATAGGTCCTACTTACTCATTAAATGTTAAGTTTTAAACATAATTACAGTTGGAATTGAAATGTAAATAATGAGAGAAGGAAACAATTTTTTTTAAGGAAAACTGCACACAAATACACCTAGAACAAATCTGCATCTACACGTAGACGAGTTTCTAAAGAAAGAAACATATTTTTCGCTTAAAATGTAAGAACGTAGACCTGTTGATAGAATTTTACTTGAAGGAAAATGCACAAAAGGTTTTAATGTAAAACACAAAAAAAAAAATAAATATATATATATTTTTGAAATATGCAAGTGATTTTATAGATACCAGAGAGTTAGTGAGGTTGTTCTGTTCTTTTATTTAATTTAAGTCCTTTGTCTTTCGATGCATGGTGTCGATTCAGAGTCGGTGTCTGAGGTTGCTTGGACACGAAGGAAGTGCAATTTTAAGTTTGATTAAATATTACTGTTGAAATGGTTTAATAGTGAACTACGATGACAACGGGAATAGTGTTCTCATTTCAGCTGTTCCGCCCCAAAAGCTTGATGCATGTTTTAACTATATGCTGTTCTCAGCGACACTGACAAATTCACAAAATATCAGGTCTAAAGTTTTTTTTACACACTAAAATTCATTTGAGAATCAATAAGGACATGACGGAATATAACGTTTGTAAAATAATACTACAGTAAATTAATCATGTAAAAACGGCTTGCTTAACTTGTTATATTTAACTAAACAGTGAGAATTGTGTTGATTTGAAGTATTCGGATTACAAAATGCTTAACGCTGGCAATCATGTGCATATTTTTAAAAATTCATTGCGTAAGTGGTGGTTGTCTTGTAAGCAACTGCATGCTTGAATAATTTAGATGTATTTTTTCTGCGCAACTATTCATTTTTGTGTCCATGTAGCTCTTCAACGACTCTATTAAAAAATGCTTGAATAATTCAGATGTATTTTTTCTGTGCAATTATTCATTTTTGTGTCCATGTAGCTCTTCAACGACTCTATTAAAAATAAAAATAGAACGGAACAATATTGGAAGGCATTAGAATAGCAGAAAATTAACAAATTTTGATAGTACTTTTAATAAGTGGAAACTGCTTGCGATTTTATTTATTTAATAGCTGTTTTTCTACAGCTGTTGATTCGTTGTTAATTTTTAGCACTTTAATGCCCATTTGTGAAGAAATGGAGCACCTTGAGATGTAAACGACCGTTTTTATTGATATAATGATTCTCAAAAGTCACTTTGTCATGTTTGCAAGGCACAGCCACCGCAATTATAACCTTATTACATCGTCATTATGAAATGGAAAGCTGCGAATCAGCATCATAACTAATGTACATCACATAAAAGAACACTTGACCATCTCGACTGACATCGGAATTCCCCCAATCTTAAGTCGGACATAACCTAAATTTACTGTTACCCACTTGCAAATGCAATCCTACAATTTTAACTCTGTTTCCACCTAAGTTCTCCATTTTGTGTACTAAAGGGACATCAACACCAAAAACACCCATTTTAAAACAAAGTAATCCGTCGCTTTACTGCCATCAATGAGTGCCGGAATCTTTCGACTGTAAATGCACTGCACATATTTCTCAAACAATTTCGATTTACTTTATAGTAATATATACATGTATTTAAAAAAATCTGCATGGCGACACTCGTAAATAGTACAGCTACGCACTCTGGGCGCTACCGACGCAAACCTTCACATAGTTTAAAGAAAATATTTTTGAATCACACATCATAGATGCACACACAGAAAAATGCATATAAATGTTTATACTATTGAAAAAAGAAATATGAAAAATAATTCTTGCTGGGAACACAATAAACAAACAAATAATTTTAACTGGGAAGTAACAAGAAAAGCCTTATAATGAATAAAAAAATCTAGTTAAACTATCATAGATAGCAGATAGTGTTATAATTAAAATAAAAGAAGAAAAGTCTTGAATTTTTAAGAATGACAACCAACTACATATATTATTGTATATGATACGATATAAGATTTGAATGAGTAAACTTTCGAGTCACTATTTTTATGCTGTAAATAGTAAATACATTCTAAAAAAAAAATAATGTATAAAACAAAATTCAAGAATTGTGCAATTGTACTTAGAACCACCTGCCGAAGGATGAAATTTACACCATTTTATTTATGGCAGGTGAACAAATTTTGGTTTTTCCTTTATTTACAACTAACGCAAACACGAAAACGAAGTCAAATATGGTGGACACAATACGGGCCACACGTCCTTTGCCATAATTTTTAGAATTTACCATTACGCATGGGAACTTGCTAATAATTACATTTAAACATTTTTTTTTTCATTTTGATGCAATCAGAAGTAGTTGTGTTCGTTATGATTTATTATTATTTTGTAAGTTTATTTGTAGTTTTAGTTTTAAATCATATATCTGGTCGTCATCGAAATGATTATATTTTATTTCTATTTTCTTTTATTGATTTGATTACGATTTGTTATATATAAAAAAAAAATTAAATAGTAAATTAAAGCAGAAAAGAATTAAATTTAAATCGTTATTGATACTCAATATGTAATTTAAACTAAATTATGTGGGAGAACGTGAAGAGAAATTATGTTTTAATTATTTTCTGCATATAGTTACTAGTGATTATTATTAATTTTAAACAAAACAAAAAAAAATTGTCATATTTTAAGGATATCATTTTTATTTAAAAAAGAATAATGATGTGGAAAATAAACAAATTATTACGAAATATTTTTTGTTTGTCTTGCTTTTGTTTCTACTTTGCTTCCATTTCATTTATTCGTTTTTTTTAAGCTACATTTTTTTTTTTCAGTTTAGTTGATTATTTATGTCGACAGCGCAGCGATAATTTTTTTGTATACCTTATACTGTTACAGTGTAACTGGTATACGTTTATTTTGCGCGTTCAACGCAAAGAGACGAAATATGCTTTTTCTTTATTTCAAATTTCTTTTTTTTTGTATTATGGGAGTGGTTAATAGGTAGGAGGTACACTTGCAATGCGCGGGCAGTACTTTTTTAAGCTTTCAAAGTTAGGAGAAATCACTTAACAATTGACTGATAAAAGAATTTTGAAACGAAATCTCAAAATAAATTCAGTGAATTCAACCACAAGACTGGATTCATTGTCTAAAGAATGCTTTCAAATTAATAACAGATCTGAAATGTTAGCTTCGACTTTTTATCATCATAGTTTATGAAATTTAATTTAAATTGGCGCCCAATGTAAGGATTGAGTTGAAAAGTTCAAGAAGGTTGAAAATATGTTGACAGTATGTTCCTATCGCTAGACACATAGTAACCAATTGGTTAGCATCTTAGCCTGCATTAGAAGATGAAAATAAACCTCACCAATGCAAGTCTTTGATTAGAAACAATGTTTGCATATTTTGCGAATATATTAAATAATGGAGAGTGACGAACATACTGGTCGTTTCCAACTTTCGTTCGTCTAAAACAGAGCATAGTCATAGGCTCTCAAAACTATTTGTTTCAATGCGTTTTTGTTTTCGGGGTCGAACCTGAAGCACATCGCTTAGAAGTCATGCACACACTGACATGAACGTAAAATGACAACTAAAATTAAGGTTTCTTGTAAAAACTATAGAACAAGACTTAAAGTCAAATGTTAAGAAGGTTACCGGTTCAGGCAACTGACAGGTCTTGTTAGTAGCGTAACGAGACGTAAGTCTATGACCATGTTTATGGAGGGAAAGTATTTTGCTTTCTTTTCTTTGCTCTCTGCAGCCCTATGAACAATTGTTTTCTTTTTAAAACACTCAGTTATGCCTATTTCACAAGTATCACATTGACAAACGTCAAAATGAGCGAAGACATTTTTAGCTTACTTAAAAGTTGGACATCATTTTTGTTTTTATTATTACTGTTTATCTTTGGAACTGACATGTTTGAGCTCATAGACTTTCACTACCCTAAAAGATCAAATACTTGCTCAATCCCAAGCGCCCTCAACAATCTGACTATAAAAGTGACTCACAGTTTTCTACATAAACCCAGCTTTAACTTAAATTTGCAGTTCAAGATCCACCAAAAGCCTTTGACTTCTATTCGTAGCGGGTATACACAGATTTTTAAATGAAAAATAAAGAAACGTCGTCAAACTTATGAATAGTACACATTAGAATAAATAAACTTTGTAAATATGTATACTTTAAAGTAACAAATGGTACTGTAAAAATTCTATGCACTATTCACCAAGAACAAAAACTGTCACTCTATTCAATGTCAATTCCTATTGTTGTTTTAATGGAATGTGAAATTAAATGTAATGTGAATAGATATTAAAAATTACATCCTCCAATAGCTGTGCACAAAATGGTTTCCAGTTTTCTAAAAAAAAAAAATTAAATAAATCATGTTTTTCTTAAGGATAAAGTGATATAAAAAAAAATTAACTTAACTGAATGTATATTTAAATGTTGCAATTAAGTGGAAAATGCCTTTTAACTTTTCACCTGATAGATATAAAATACTTATTTACATCTTACTTTATTGATAATATTTGTTGCTATTTTCCAAATTATTATAAATTGGTCTGATTTTTCGATTCGCCAGATTGGTAGCGAGTGCATAATTTTACTTCGCCATTCGTCGGATTGCACCAGTTTCGCTATAAAAATTTCTCGACGCCGATCTTGTAGAGTGTTGAAAAATTGGTCTTCAGTAAAACTAGACAACTCACTTTGTAATTAACCACTTATTTGAGAAACTTTTTATGTTCGATATCTTATGTCAAAAAGGCAGAAGAAACATAGAACAAACACAAAAGTTTGTGTAAATGTTAATTACCTCCACTTTGTAGATGCCTTAAACACAGTGCCTATTTTATGTGAACAAAACATTATGCGTACATGGGAAGAAATTTTAAACATAAAATAAATAAAAAAGAATTTTATAAAAGGTATGCAGTGAAACTTATATGAGCTTAGAAAATATTAAACAATATGACACTAAAAAAACTATAATTTTGTTATGTTAACTGTTGTACCATGCTTTAATGCACCTTTTGAATAACTTAGCTGAGAGTTAGAGAACTGCTTTTATAGAAAAAAAGTTCGACTTATATGCAAACGGTACATTATTAAAACTTTCATATGAAGCGTAGGTGGGAATCAGTTTTAATCAATAATGGATAAATAAATGCCCTCTTCTTTCAGGTAAGAGTTCTAGCATGGGTAAACCAAACTAGATTTGTCAGAACATCAAGTTCCTCGAACGAGTTTACAGAAAGATCGCTGTGACAACTCCAGCAGGAAACTTTAAACAAAATTGCAAATGTCACATGATTATTCTAGGCCAACCAAATAAGAGGCAAACGTCAGCGGATAGTTTGTACACTAGAAAACCGATTGTCCTAATTTTTTCATCTTGTGTCGTTTTCCATTGGGACTTGCAAGTTTTGCTCACAGATTTCAGATTTTTTCCTAGCCAATGGAACATGAAATGAGTTTTTTTTTGCATTTGTGTTGGTGTGTGATTTAAGCATCAGCTGTTCTTAAATAGTAATTTGTGTTTATAAAAATCAATTCATTTATGTTTGATATCAACGCAGCGGCCAAATTCAAATTTATCTCTGTTTTTCACAGACTCATCCTCTCAAAACGTAAATTAACACACTACAGAGTTTGACAAATGTCAAATATTTTGGTATTAGTATAAGTAGATGTAAATTAGATTCTTCTTTGTTTTCTACGTAGCTGAGGGCCATTCACGCTGACTTTATGTTAAAAATGGTCTCTTTTTTTCTTTCCGCTACCTAACTTAGCACTATTTATTTATTGAGTAATCTCTAAGCTTTATTGCTATGTTTTGTGGAATTAGTGGAGCGAATAAATATTTAATAAAAAAATAATAATAATAATAAAATCTCGCTAAGAAATCGAGATTCGCAAAATTGCTCTGAATCTGAAAAAGTGATTTTTCTGTCCCAATGTAAAACGACATTAGATTGTTTGTAGTTTCTCTTTATGTTTTTCATCTGACATTTACTGTCAAATACACATATATATTTTCTTGTTTTTTTTCGTAATATAATATACATATATACAGAAGCATATGCGAACTTTTTTTGAATTAAGGGATTGATAATTGATATTTGATACTTGTTATCTGATCAAATATTTTGGCTTCTGCGCTAAATTAAAAAAAAAAAACAGCATTCAGAATGAGCGCAGGTGACACCTAGCAGTCGTAACGCTCTTGAATTTGGCCTTATTTTCATATGCGATCCTTTTCCATCTAATATGACAATTTGCTGCCAATCAATCATCATCAAATCATTCTGCGGAACTCTATGGACCCACTTGGTTATTCTAAACATATTTAAGTTTCAAAAATTAATTAACAGATGACTGCTACACCCCTTCCAAATTCGATTTGTACACTTCCACTTTAAAACTTTTGATGGGAAAGAATAAAATAAAAACTATATAAGAAGAAAAACCCAACAGAATACAAAAAAAAACGTTCGTTGTTGTACATGTTGCTAAAACCAAATATTCAAAATTCAATGTGAATAATGTGAGATTGATGTTAAGTTGCGTTTTGTACCTGTCACTATTACTATACAATTTTTCATAAGTGTTATACCGTACACTTTTATGAAATAAATAAATTAGATATATATTTAAAAAAAAAATTGGGAAAGGTCACAAGGGACCATGCAATTTGTAAAAACAAATAGGTAAATAAAAAGGAAAATACTAATTTAAGAAAACTGTAATATTTACACAATAATAATAATAATAATAAATAAAACAAATATTTATAGGTAAATAAAAATAGCTATATAAAATATATGTTTACAAAATACATAGAATGCATGGAATGCACAAAACCAAGTCTAGCAGATAATTTATTTACACACAAGTGAAAAAGTAAAACAGGTAATGATGAAGGATAATATAAATGCATATTATATACAAAAAAAAAATATTTTAAATTTAGCTATAAGTCTTGTACAAAAGAAGAATATATTACAAATATAGAAAATAAAAACAAATTGGTGTTCTGGTCAATGGTTCAATTAAACAAAAAAAAAAACAATATTTTTAAGCAGAAGTGCTTACTTAGAAAACTACATCCATTTATACGAGAACAAGAAAGCTGTAAGTTACAAAATTTGCACATAAATATAGAACAAACTGAAAACCATACCTAAATGTATTTATATGAAAAAAAATGTTTTAAACCTGAGATATTTCGATTTATAAAATCGGAATTTTTGTAGATATAAATTTGTAAAAATAAAAAATAAAAATTTTAAATGTATAAATGTGGAAACAAAATGTCTCAAATTAAACTAAACAAAACAGAGAAGAATAAAATTATATATATATATATATATATACGTATTTAAGAAATGTTATTATACACGGATTCATATTATATAGAAAAATTATATTAAATATATCAATGATGGATAGTATATATTATATAAATGTAAAAGTAAAATCGGAAAAAAATAAAGGAGAAATTATGTACATGGGTTGTGGTATTTTAATGCCGACTTTAACGACTTGCAAGGTGACAGTGTTAAACAAAATATTATGCTTTATTATCTACTTCTCTGTCGGTCAAACACTGTATTATGCTGCGAACCGGAACTTGTAAGGGCAGCTGTGTTGTTTTGGTGTCTTATCAGTTCACAGGTGTACATTATTCGCAGTCGCAGATGACATGACAAGTTACACGATTTAGCAGCACGTCCAAATAATAAAACTTTATTAACAAAATGAGTGTTAAGTGCAAAAATGTTGCGCCCATTTTACGGCGGTCGCGGTGCCCTTTCAAGGTCGGCTCTCTAACGTTTGGTAACCAAAATCGAAACAACCGGCACGGTAAACAATCAGTCAACACCCGTAGGTCAAAAAACGCCAGATCGAGCGAGAACATTGCCGCGACCTGTGAGAGAACCCGAGGCTGCCAACTCCTCGTCGGCCTTGCGATGACTTCAACTTGGCGAATTTTGCGTCGGGACTTGGGCCTACACCCGTACAAGTTCCAACTGACCCAGGAGTTCAAAGTTTATGACCATGGATAACGCCGTTAGTAGGTTTTGGGCCGGCCGGCGTCAATGGTCCGTACTTTTTTTTTTTTTTTAAATGACATCATCATAAATGGCGAGCGCTACAGAACGATTGTAATCGGTTTTGTTGGACCAAATTGAACGGTTTGTACGTTTAGACGACATGTGATTCAGTAGAACGGGGCTATGTGCCACACAGCAGACACCACGATGGACATTCTGCATCAACGGTTTGAGGGTATAGTTATCTTTCGCAGAGGTGACGTTAATTGACCATCAACATCGTGCGCTAGACTTTTTCTCGTGGGGTTGTGCTTCCAAGTAAAATGCCCAATAACCACGTCTTAGAAACAAATTCCGTCGCGCAGACTGGTGAATTATTGGCAACAACTAAAGTCAATAACAACATTCTAAATTCATTTTAAGTGTTATTATTCAATATAAAAATACAATTTTCGCTTAGTTCTTAGAAAAAAATTAAAACATTCTACACTTAAGATCCGAAGACATAAATTCTGAACAGAGAAATGCAATTACGTTCGACTTTCATTCGTATTTGATGCGGTTCCTTACATTCCATTGTAAGCTGGGCCACCACCACCCTCTGGAACGACCCAGTTGATGTTTTGTGTAGGATCTTTAATATCACAGGTCTTGCAGTGAATGCAATTTTGAGCATTAATCTGAAGTTTCATGTTGCCACCCTCATCGTTGGGCACAAACTCGTACACACCCGCAGGACAGAACCTCGATTCGGGACCTTCATACAACGCCAAGTTGTGATCAACCGGAACGCGGTCATCTTTTAAAGTCAAGTGAGCTGGTTGATCCCCCTCGTGGTTGGTTCCAGTCAAAGCCACCGATGAGAGTAAGTCAAATGTCAGCTTTCCATCGGGTTTTGGATAAACAATTTGTTGGCTCTCGCTGGCAGGCTTCAGTCTTGTGTTGTCGGGAGCGCCATGCGATAGTGTCCATGGTTCTCGTCCTCCCATAAAGATGGAAAAACCGCTAAGTACGAGACCACCATACAGGCCGAGGGGGTTGTGGAAGCATGGGCGCACATTGCGCACTTTGTACAGATCTTTCCATATGAAGGAGTCTTTGATTCTGTGGGATTGATTTCACTGAGTAAGATAAATGGATACAAGTCGGTAACCAACTTACTTGTCTGGGTAGGATTTGGGTTCAATTCCTGCAGTTTCTTGGCCAGCTTCACTGAATATGCTCTCAAGCGCACTTTCGGCAGCCAACATTCCTAAAAGTGGTACATTTATACCCGAGGTGCGGTTTATGGTCGACTATTTTGTACTTACCGCTCTTAATGGCGTAATGAGAGCCCTTGATGCGTGGTACATTTAAAAATCCAGCACTACACCCAATCAGGCAGCCACCGGGGAATGTCAGCTTCTTTGGCAAACTCTGTATTCCACCTTCGTTGATTGCACGGGCACCATAGGCAATTCGAGTGGCACCTTCGAAGACATCGCGCACTTTGGGATGCGTCTTGAACCTCTGCAGCTCCTGGAATGGACTGATCCAAGGGTTCGAGTAGTCCAGACCGACCACAAAACCGACAGCCACCATGGGAGTTGGTTCGTTTAAGTGGTAAAGGAACGACCCACCGTAGGTGAATTTATCCAAAGGCCAACCGATTGTGTGCTCCACCAAACCTGGACTGCGGAAAAGAATAATTTCATTACAAGGGTGGCACTGAATATCCTGTATAGTTGATCTTACACATGCTTCTCTGGCTGAATCTCCCAAATTTCCTTCAGTCCAATGCCATAAGTTTGCGGCTCATTGCCGTCGTTCAGGCCGAACTTACTCATTACCTGCTTCGTCAAGTGACCACGGCAGCCCTCGGCGAAGAATGTGGTCTTCGCGTGGAGTTCCATTCCACGAGCAAATGTATCTTTTGGCGAGCCGTTCTTAGCGATACCAACGTCATTTGTGGCGATGCCCTTCACACTGCCGTCTTCGTGATACAGAATTTCTGCAGCAGCGCATCCTGGATAGATTTCTACACCCAGAGCTTCGGCTTGTTCGCCAAGCCATTTGACCAAATGTCCCAGGCGAACAACATAATTGCCGTGGTTATCCATCGGCCAACCTTTGAAGATCGGCATTGGGATACGACCCGTTTGGGTGAGGTAAGAGAAGGTATCCTTAGTTACTGGTGTGTTGAGGGGCGCTCCCAATTCTTTCCAGTCGGGAATGAGCTCGTTCAGGCTGATCGGATCAATGACAGCGCCAGAGAGAATGTGTCCACCGACTTCAGCGGACTTTTCCACAACACAAACTCTAATCTCCTACAAAAGAAAATTCATTTTGATAACGATACGTCTTAGATTGGGGTTTCTCTTACCTTCTCCTGTTCAGCAGCCAGTTGCTTCGCCCTGATAGCTGCACTCATACCAGCTGGACCACCCCCAACGATCACTATATCCACTTCGTCCACATAGCGTTCCATTTCGATTTCTGAAGGAAGAACATTTTATACTGCAAATTAATTTGAGCTCTGTTTGACTTACCCTTCCATCGCTCATCCTTGTCCCTGGGAAAGAGGGTGTAATGGGTAGTAATCTTCGGATATTTTGCTGCATCAGAAATTGATCTTATCCCAGTCGAGGCGATAAGCCTGTTTACTGTAAATGAAAACAAAAGGTGCCTTATCAGTGGTTGTTCGTCGGCGATTATTAATGATTGTTTAGGATGACACTACCACACTGGTGTTTGTAGTGACAAGCGAAAAAAGCTGTTTTAGCAATCAGACTTGGAATATAATAGTATGGGATGAAAAGGCGATTACAGGAGCAGATCGGAGTGGTAGCAGATAATTTAAAGGGCAAAATTATCAATTTAAAATCCCTCTAAATAATCCGCAGATGACAACTACAAATCTTCTAATCGTTAGCATTTGCTTCTAAGAAGAGAACATACTTGATTGCATAAGAACGATTAAAATTGATCCATATTTGTATACAATCGGATTCGCAAGAATTAAAATCTGCTTGCAAAATGCATTTGCGGCTTTTGCAGCACCACTCTTTTCTCTTTACGTTGATCAGTGACAACGATACGCTCAAGTTGAATGAGGCACACGCCACCATAAATAAACTCAGATCCATGCTTGTTGCCAAAATAGATAAGAAACGCCCACGCATCTGATTTAGTCGTCACTAGTCATTGTTATCCATTGCAAGGCAATCACTGGTAGCAAGAACTAATAATAAGCTGCATGGCATGTTGAGTAGCATTTAAAGTGATTGATTATCCATTTTGAACTAGCAGGATGCGGGGGAGATAGGGTATCAAATTTGATTCGTTTGCTAGAGTACTTTCTAGGATTACGCAAGGTAGGTCACATATTTTCTTTTCGGAACACACAAATCATGGTCAATTGTGTTGCGTTAATTTAGGTCTGTTTTCAGCTAGATAAAATCCCCATTCAAGATCCTGAACCTGTTTGTCGGCCACAATTGAGAAAGATAAACACATCAATTTGGGTATACATGCAAATAGCTCTAACTAATCCAACCGTCTATGAATCCACTAATCTTATCACCACATCGGTGGACAACTGCTGCTCTGCCTAAACAATCAACAAGACAATGGTATGCAGATGCACTCTGACCTTTGACCACCTACTGGCACCAACTCCCACATACACGCTCTAAATCTAGACTAACCCCTCAACTATCGCGGGGCGGAGCCAACATTGTTGATAACAAATTCATTTACTTATTATGTAACATAAAAAGATTAATGCATTGAAATCGAAACCATTCACGTAGGTATAAAAGACTTTCTAATTAAACTCACCTCTCGCCAATTTGAGCAAAGCAGCCATTTCGATAAATTCGATTTATTACTAATTATCAAAACTAAAAATATATGAAAATCATTAAATTATCCCAGAATGACGGTGAAGTTGGACTTTAAACGGGCAGCACAGTAGAAGCAATGCAGCGAATGCAACTAATATAAAGCAATAGGTTGAGCTTATGACAAATTTTATCGATAGCACTTGTAGGAAATATATAAACCGAACAGTATTATGCTAATTTAACTAAAATTTAGGACGATTTAATCATCAGTCCAAACAACACACCAAATTAAGAACAAAATGAAAATAATATTCTTCTGCGTGGAGCAGTCGTCCTACGAGCCCTCAGAAAAAAACTTTCTGACAATTGTTTCAATTTCAAGCATTCACAAACAAACAGCTGTTGAGATGATTACCCAATCCGTTTCGGCTTGGTTTGGTGTTCAAACTATCTGCTGAATTTCCGAATGATAGGTGTCGCAGTAAAACCAACAGCGAACATCAAACTGTGAGTGAGCAAGTGCAAGTGAACCGAAAATTACAGTGTCTGTAACAATCGCAAATCTGCTATCGCACAATAGGTGGAGATGGGATCTGAACTTAGTACACCAACCCTTTCGTTAAATCTTCGTTAGTACGGGTACAGCAACTCCCAAACTGTTACTGTATTGTAGATAAACCGCCGATTGGAAGAGGAACTAAATTTAATAAAAATGAATAATTAATTAAATTTGTATTTATTAATAAATGAATTTAGTAAAAAATATTTATTTAATTTATTTATATAATTAATTTATTTAATTGAATTATTTAAGTATTATTTATGTGTCGCCTGATTTTCAAACTCAAAAATTTGTATAATAATAATAAACTTATTTCAGATTTTAATACTAATAAATTTAAAGGACAATGTCAAAAATAATAATAAATATTCATGATTTACTCCTATTATAAAACAATAGCAGTATTAAAACAATTTTAATGGTTGGATTGTGGCAGTTTTGTTAAGGATATTATTTGAGAATATTTAATTAAAATACTTTAATAGGCTATTTGTTATTTTACTGTTTAAAAACTGAAACAAAGGTACTCAAAGAAACATATTCTATGCAGTAATTTTGGCACACGAACGAGAGTTATATGACTTTCTGACATTTGTAACTATAGGCGTGTTTTATTGAAGATCTATCTCAGCAAAAATGAGAGTAGAATAGCAACATGCCATTATAACAAGTAAACTCAACTTGACACTTTCGAGATTCCCACTAGAAACATATCGCAAGTAGAGACGTTTTTGGTTATGCGTTCATGTTCATATTCCTGCTTGCAAATTTTGAAATAATATGACTGACCATTTTTAAAGGAATAGTTATATATTTCAGGGCCTCCTCAGCTTTGTTTTTAAATGGAATAGACCCCATTTTATGGTGGATAAAAAAAGCAAACAGTGTCTCTGTAGACGCTTAAAGTGATGTAGTAAACTACAAAAACATATTGCGAGTAGGCAAGTACATTTATTTAGAAACTCTGCTTGGATTAGTTTGGATGAGTTTATATCCTTGGAGGAATATAGCTTAACTGGTTTATGACCACTACCTTGTTTGCATTTATTGCAACACTCATTTTATCTAGACAACATTGTTTATGATGTTAGATTGGCGATATAAAAAGTATAGTGTTGGCATAAACTCACAAGAGAGTTGAGAACGAGAAATGCTAATGTACTCTCGCCCACCAAACAAAACGTAGAGATTAGTTTTAATAACACGCCTTGAATTATTATACACAGGTGAGGAATGACTATCACATTTCTGCAGAAAAGCCACTAAGGCTTCGCGGAAACGTATAACAATTGTTAAGTCTTATGGAATAAATAAATCTTAAAAAAAAAAATAAAAAAAAAAAAAAAAATTATGTGGCAAAGCAATGGACTTCTTGTACTATCTCTCACCCACACTGAATGCAAGTCCTTACGCCGTTTGTAATGAAGTTCTTACTAGATCATTTTTCTGTGTACGACTTTTATTAATTAAATACGTGATTTTATGTGGTCTTCGATTGGGCGCCCTTTTTTTGCTCTCAGAGCACTTTTTATGTACGTTTGGTACAAAAAAAGCAATCTTTTTCAGAATTCAGAGCACTTTTGCGAATCTGGATTTTTCCTCAGAGTTGTTCAGATTTACCAAAGCAAGTACGTTTGAATTCGACAACTATTGGAGTTTGTTTAAGTTTTCGTGAAAATTTAAGCAGTGAATGCAAAACGCTTAGAAAAGTGTGGAAGGCTACACATATTCGAACCGCACTAATATCAACACAAAAAAGAGCAAGTGACGTTTTTATGTTCGACACACGAAATCTGAAATCTGAGAGCGAATCTGAAGAAGGCCAATCGAAAACCACATTAGTGTCGAATGCAGGGATGTTAAAAATTACAGTAGGCATATACCATTTCAAGAGACCCGTGATTTACTCTTCTTCTACCTGTCTGTCAACTAAAAACAAACTCAGAGTAGAAGGGTTTTTACATATCGACCGCCTAAATAAGCCACAGCTCTGCCATTAATTTTTGTATCTACTCTCATCCGTTGTTAAAAATTGGTCTAGTTGTTAGATAAGATTTGTGTGTTTCCGCAGGTTTAACGTAAGATCCGCACATTACCGACTGATCATGACCACTGTGGCAGATATCAAATCACTCCGCATCAAGCTATAGGCGAGGCGGTGTGGAATGGATAGGTGTTTCAAGCTCTGTTGATCTATATTATTCTTCTCTTTGCATTCTCCCCTATTTGTGCCTGCCTTTGGTGGACAAGGAGGACTGTATGCTAACTCAGGAGGATAGGTTAGGTTAGGTTGAAGTGGCTGGATAAGGAGGATAAAAGGTTGCGAAATTGGGACTAGAGTTCTATATAATCCATTAATAATAATAAATTAACAGATGTTGCAGCCCAGTCCACTCACGATTAAGCTTACCTTATAATATTATAATTCTCACTCACTCCCATACCAATTGCATTATGTGGGCTTAAGCTAATATCAATTAAATGTGCGAAAATTGACGAAACTCTGTCCAAATGGGGGACATATTCAATTTGTCTTGTTCACATAGTAATCTATTGCAATCGCTAATTGGCTTAAGTTAGATTAATCTCGTGCAATCTAATCATTCTCTGTTTAAATTGTCAAATGTTGAGAGATGTCTGAAAATCATAAAGAAAATTACAAAATCGTTCAACTAAAAACTCATTTTTGCTTTTATTTTGCATTGAATGTAGTTCATACATATTTACTTTATTTTGTTAATAATAATTATATTTTTCTTTGCACATTTTTGCCTTTAAAATAACTGTTCTCTTTGGTTTACATGATTACATTTACTGCTCGAGTCGTATACAATACAATAATAATAAAATATAAATAGTTTATGTTTGGTTTTTGCATTTGCTAATACGTCACAGTTTATATAAATAAAACAAATAAATATTTTCCATCACAAGTTGAAGTGAACTTTTAATCCAGCCCATTTAAAAGCTCACTTCATTCCTAAGCTATGGACAACAACTCAATAAGTGTTTTTTTTTTTTTTTTTTTTTTCATTCGTTATTTACATTGTTTTGTTTTGACTATAATTAGGATCTATAGGAACCTAGAATATTAATTATCTGATGGGTGGGATCCGTATTCTTAGTTATCATCATTTGCCATGGACTCACTCAAGTCGTTGAGAAGCATTACATCAAGCGGATCTAATTCATTGTCGAGCTCTTGATATGGAGAAATTGTACTAGATTCCGCTTTGATTATCTTATCCGTGTGGTTCTGTTCGGTTGTGCTACTGCTGCTGCTGCTGCCAGTTTCCTTTGGCCGTTTGCCGAGTCTCATGAAGTTCGTATTGGTGGTCGAGTCGGTGTTTGGGGCTCTGCCGAATCGCATAAAACTGTCAAGCCGGCCGAATCGCATGAAATTGTTGCCAATGTCTGGTCGATCGTCATTGCGTCCCAGACGCATCATTCCGTTACTTCTGCCAAAACGCATGAGGTTCTGATTCGATGTTGGAGTTCGACCGAATCGCATAAAGTCGGAGGGTGATCGCCCGAATCGCATGAAGTCGGATGGTGATCGTCCAAAACGCATAAAGTCAGATGGCGCCCTTCCAAAACGCATGAAGTCAGATGGGGATCGTCCGAATCGCATGAAGTCGGATGGTGATCGTCCAAAACGCATAAAGTCCGATGGCGTCCGTCCAAAACGCATAAAGTCCGATGGCGCCCGTCCAAAACGCATAAAGTCCGATGGCGCCCGTCCAAAACGCATAAAGTCTGATGGAGACCGTCCGAATCGCATAAAGTCAGATGTCGATCGGCCAAATCGCATCGGATTCTTAGATCCTCCTGTCGATCGACCGAATCTCATAAAGTTGTCTCCCCGTGAGTCTCGCATCCCTTCGGCTCCGTTGCTTCTCTCGAAACGTGTACCAGGCTTTGATGTGTCCATGGGAATTTGATCTGAAAAATTCTCAATCTGACGCTTGCCAAATCGCATGCGACTCTTGTCAGACCTGCCGAATCTCATAAAATTATTGTTCAGAGCCTGCTGCCTTTGCTTTTGCCTTTGTTTCTTGAATTGCAGAATGATGGCGTTATTTAGATAATCGATGTTTACCGAAGTAATTGGGTCTTCGAAGTCGATTTCGGTTTCATCACCAGCCGTCTTGACAACCGGATAGTCCACGACCTCTGGCGGCAGTTCTGGCTGACTATTGGAAGTGTATGCATCGTTGGTTAGTGAATTGGCAAAATTTGGAGTGTCCACCGTTTCGCTGAAGGTCAATGTGTTGAGCTGGTAAAGCGACAGAAGGAAGACTACAAATTGGACCATTGTTCGGGTGGTGATGCTACAATGTTGGGACCTGCAATTGGAAAAGAAAATACACATAAGCTTGGGGTGGAGACATAAATTTTCTATTTAAATGAAGTACACTTATAATCTGGGACTGGTCAATGTGTTGTCATAGTCAGTCGTGATCATTATAAATCTAATGCAAAACTGTCAGCTTACAGTTCACTCCGATAACAATAATCTAAAAGTTTATTGCGTGAACCCAAGAGCTTGAGGTTAAATGAACTCAGTTCCGGTTTAAGCGAAAAGCATTAAAAGTATACTTATTCGCTTTCAACTCATACTTCACGATTCTGCCAATCATGTTGCTCACATTACGATGAACGTGACCATGTGCATTATTCTCAAGTATTTACTTACTAAGATGATTTTATTACAAGTAAGTAGACCACTCAACGTAATCTTTACCCGATGGTTAGCCCAAAAGACTTGAATGTAATTCTTATACAATTTAGATAAGTTCATTCTTATGACACATCTGCAAAGAAATCTATCCCCCATAAGTCCGATGTCGTGGCTCTCATTTCCTATTCCGATTTATAAAGTGCTATAATTTAGTCGAATACGGTAAAGGCATTGTTTTATTATGTCTTTCTTGACAAAGCTTAAAAGCAAAACTGTCATGTAATTAGCCATTAAAAATGATTGAAATAGTCATTGTTGCGGCAGCTGCAGTCATTTATCGCCACTATTGCACAGCTAAGTAAGCAGCAAAATTTGCTAACAAGGTGTCAAATGACAGCTGCTCGTAGAGTGTGGTTGCCAGTCGTTCACTGGACAATGTGTACGCGAATTATGCCCTCGGCGAAGTTTTTGTTGCACTTCTTAAACGTTTCCACCATACAACGGGAAATATGAGCGGCCTACTTGACGCGCCTAAGGGCACTTGAATGTGATTCCGTTTTAATTGATTACCGTGCAAATAGAGCTATAAAAGGAACCACATTAAATCATGTGACATTTGCCTCTATGTTAATTAATACAAAATGTCACTTAAGACCTAAGATGCAGTATTTACTATTTTGAAGTTTTGTAAATTGTAATATGAGGATAAATAAATAAGAAATATATATTCGTGGATACAAATGCGTCTATTACATTTTTTTCTGAAAGCGCATTTAAAAATATGGCGGTTAAGGGAAAGAAAAAATTTCACATACGCCAGCATGCCCCAACTCTGCTGATACAGTTTAACAAAAAGCTACTTTATTCGGAAACACCTTATCCGCCATCAGTTATTGAACACGATATCGCATGCAAATGGCTCCCACGAATGAAAATACCATCGTCGGTGCTTTCATCGGAGATACCCTATTCACCGGCTCACCTACTTACATGCATCAATGTGTAACTTCGTAGGTGCCACTGCCACTCAATTACGTAGCAGTAACTCACATTTTGCATGCAAATTACTCGCGTAAAATGAGACAATCTCGTGTATCGAATCGACATCAAACATCAAAAAATTTGAATTAACTACGCGAATTTTTCACTTTGATTTGCAAGGCGATACCGTTGCTCCTTCATTGTATATCAGTTATTAGTTAAGAGGATGGGTTACAATTCACATTGTACAGGATATGGGTTCAAATGAAATTTCTTTTCGTCTCCGATGTCATAAAAATGATATTCGATATGACATATTGCAGGTGAGAGATGAAAGATAAAAATAAACATAATCTCTTCGAGTCCTTTGTGCGTTAATTTAGAGCTAATTGTGAATATCTATTGGCAAGAGTGTGGTGTCTTATTTTTTATGTTATGCACACTTGTGCACCGGGAGGTCAACAATTCTTGGTTTCCTCATTTTCAGTTCAGTTGTAAACTTTGATATACTCGTGAAATGCTTGCTCTACGTAAAAATAAGCATTAAAATGAAAAGAAATGCTATGCAAATATGACAGCTCAAGGGAGGCAGTTGAGCAAAAGCAAATGACCAAACGTATGAAGTAATATTTGGCTTTCATACTGTCAATGTACGCCTAGGCAGTAAAATGGTTTATTAGTATTTCAGGTAAAGCTTCCATTTAAAGAAGACCAGAAATAACTATACTAGGGTGAATGTCAACTGCCTTTCAAAATGGCTGCTGTTCATCAGTAACGACGTTAAATTTGGGTGTATAAAAAATGTGAATTGAGTAGTTGAGAAAGTCATGGAAGTAAAATCGAGGAGACCTGCGATTTTAAAAAGATTTAGACAAGGCGACGCGCTGTCGTGTGACTTCTCCAACAACGTTCTTGAAAGAATAGTGTAAAAGTCAAACGCCAACACCAGAGCCGCGATCTTTCGAAAGTCCGTCTAATTACTCGAATGGGCCGACGACATTGACATACTTAATTGGCAGAACGCAGCGTGATGTCAATGGCGTTTTTGTGAATATTGAGACTGAGGCGGCGAAGATGCGGGTTTATCGTGTATGCTGTCAACAAAAATGGACACCCATCACCGACGTCTCGGATAGAACGTCACCATAGACAGATGTAACTTTGAGGTGGTTAGGGACTTTGTCTACTTAGGCTCCGCTATAAACTCAAACATTGAGACACTAGTGCTGAGGTTAAACTTTGAATAAGTTATGCCAAATGCTATTTTTAGGGTTAATAAGGCAATTGGCTACCATAAACAATCTCTCGAACAACTGAAGTAACCTTTTAAAAGACTCTAATCGCCACAGTCCTGCTATATGGCACAGAGGCATGAACTCTATCAAATGAGGATGAGGTCTTAGTTGTTTCGGTAGGAAAATTTTTCGAGTAATTCCAGTCTGCATATACGGTGAGTGGCGGAGGAGATACAATGAAAATGTGCAACGGCAGAGGTGGCTATGTCATGTAGAGCGAATGGACATGAGTGCTCGGGCCGGACGATCTTCCAAACCACACCCGATGGACGGTCTAGTAGAAATATATCCCGACTCAGGTGGCGCCCGCAAGTGGAAGTTGACCTTAGCCAACTGCGCAACTGAAGGCAGTTAGCAATAAATCGCGCTAACTTCAGAGACGTATTAGTTGAGTCACGGCCGCCGGACTGTAGCGCCACCTTAAGTAAGTAAGGTTAAGGAAAAATCGGTAGGCTTCTTATTATTTGAGACTTATTAGCTACGATAGTCGAACGGGTGATTTTTTAAGCGTAGTTTTTTTCAAAAATCGAATAAAACACTCAAATTTGCATTAAATATTCAAAATTTTTATTGTAACCGATAAATAGGCATTTGCCATTTACGTTATAAAGACAACTTCATGTAAATGTTGTCCGCGGCTCCGTTTCAAATGGTCCATTCGGAAGGTTCAATTTTGCGTCACTTTTTCGAGCATTTCCGCCTGTATTCTACGAATTATGAGTTCTATGATATCCTGTAAGGCTTCAATCGTGCTCGGCTTGTCCACATAGACTAACGACTTTACATAACCCCACAAGAAATAATCAAGAGGCGTCAAATCGCATGATCTTGGCGGCCAACTCACAGGGCCATTTCTAGAGATAAGCTGCTCACCAAATTCATCCTTCAACATTTCCATTGTTTCACGAGCTGTGTGGCATGTGGCACCATCTTGATGAAACCACATATCAATCAAGTTCAACTCAGCCAAATGGGGCAAAAAAAAGTCGCGTATCATGGCTCGATATCGTTCGCCGTTGACGGATTCACCAGGTCGATTATGACGACCGTAATATACTCGTAACAAACGGTGCACAGAGCACGAATTTTTTTAATAAATTTCAATAATTTGCAATCGTTGCTTGTTTGTAAGTCTTTCCATGATTAAATGGCAGAGTATACGGAAAACTTTTCACTTTGACAGATGACGTTTGGACGCCATTACTAACCAGTGCTGCCAACCTGAAAAACTTAACTCTTAAAAAATCACCCTTTACAAAGGCCTTCAAGTCTTCCTCAATTTTAAGTTAATTTTAATGTGCTCATTTTGTTTCAATAATCATAAATGCAACTGTGGTAGTTCTGCTCATGCTTTGCCAATTTTTTCTGATCTTACAAAAATACGTGCGGTATTGAAATGCATTTTTTTTTACTTTACTCTCATGATCTATGTAGATCATTGATTTCCATGGTTTACAACAAGTGTTGGATCTGGTACTCAATATACATCATGTGGGAATAATAAAAAGGGATAATATTCATAAAAATTCAATACTCGTTATTGCAACCGCAACCAAGAGTATAAAATATCGCACAATGAGATTGCACATTTTTGGTCCGGCTCTGAAACTTTTTACTTACTAATTCAAATAAGCACCACAAACAAGGACAATCATTTGCCTCATAATTTTCTTTCATAATGCACTCCTTTTCTTCGCCAAAGATTGATGGTTAACACATACTAAAGCCTTTAGCGACGCACACGAAGTACTCGTATGTATTCCGCATCCAATATTAATGTGCACACATGACAACCACTGTTTACCAGGAATATACATAAATAGTAATAACAGACACAGAAACAGCATTTAACACTATTCCGCCTCTTCGCATTGTTTCTCATTCAAATATTATCCGTTGGAAAAAAATCGCATTTTTCAATAACCCGTCCATTTGTTTCAATTTAAACGGTTCAACTGTACAACGCGATATCGCAGAAGAAGGGACGTGCACAAATTCATACACAAGATACTCACAACGAGAGCGTATTATTCCACAGCAATGATGTTGGTTAACCCAAGGTAGCCGCTGGTATTAAGGTGTTAAACATTCATTAATTGCAAATAACGTTTGCTGTTGGTCGTGGCGCGTCGCGTCGGTCGATAGACTGCTACAGGATCCGCTAGCTAGGGTAATTAGTCCCTTTACCACAATATCTACGTGTATACTTCAAATACCGCTGTGGTGGTTTTGAATATCCAAACTGGTCACTGTTACGGTGCCATGAGAAATAGAAACGTATCATTGTGACCTTTTACAAATGAAGTGAACAACGATAATGTTTTATTTTCTCTGTTGGCCGTTATACTGATGACTTTTTGTGAATGTGAAAGATTGATATGGGGTATTTTTTGTTTGTCCCTTGGGTAAGGTTGACCGGCGGACTGTGGATCATAAGATGCTTTTGACATGGCTAGACATATTATTTTTTTTTTTTTCAAAAGGAGAGATGGAATACATCAAGGTGAGCCAGTATTATTTCTGTCGAAACTGTGTACTCCACACTGCAATGCAAGAGTAGCCTTGGGCGGGTGTCTTAAATAACTTTTCAAAAATTGTCCATGAATACAATTCATAGTAAAGTATGACGGACTTTCCACTGTATCGGAATTCTCTCATTGCATTTCTACTACTATAAAAACGGTGTCCCATAATTCACGCAAAGTTTAAATGTTGTGCCATTTAATAGTACAGTGATGCCAACAAAGAAAAAGATAACAATATGACAGCTGACAGTTCGGGGTTAGTAAAAATGGAGCGCTATACGAAAGAACAACGCATTGTCATTGTTGAGCAATATTTTAAAAATAGGTAATGAAGGTTTGTGAGATACCGGCCGCAATTTTCGAACAAAATCATCTTCAGTGATGAAGCTCATTTTCACTTGATGGCTTCGTTAATCGTCAAAATTGTTGCGTTTGGGAATCAGAAAACCCACGAGTATTTGTTGAGAAACAAATGCATCCAAAAGTGTGACTGTTTGGTTCGGATTTTGGGCTGGAGGCATTATCGGACCATTCTTCGTCAAAAATGCGGCTGATGAGGCAGTAACAGTTAATGGTGTTCCTTATCGCAACATGACAACCCAGTCTTTAGTGTCTAAATTACCAGATATGGATGTGACCAACATGTGGTTTCAACAAGACGGTGCCACAAGGCACACAGTCAGCGAAACAATTCAATTACTGCATGAGTCATTTTTTAATCGTATAATCGGCCGTTTTTGCGATCAGAATTGGCCATCCAGATCTTGCGATTTAATGCCATTGGACTTTTTTCTTTGGAGTTTTTTGAAGTCAAAGGTCTATGCAAACAACGCCTTAAAAGAGGAAATGAAACGGTTAGAGAAAATTTCAATAAAACCGTACGTACTTGCCATCAAAGCGCGTGGCGGACATTTATCTGACGCGTTATTCCCTACATAACCTCAATCTGTACACTGTATGAATTGATAAAAAATGTAAGCTTTCTAATTAAAAATCTGTATTTTCTATCAAAAAAACGTTTTGCGTGAATTGTGGGACACCCTTTACAATCAGCTACTTCCAATTCAACCACAAAGGGATTTCGCGATTTCCCTTTGCAATTGCTTTGGAGAGGACATCTCCCGCAATATATAAATATGTACTCCTATGTAAGAGGACACCTCTAAAAAGAACTACCCAATCAATAGCTGATTGCATTTCCATAGCCAAAGTCTTAAAACAACACTGGGTACAGTAAAAATAAATTGCCCACGATTTCAATTTTCGCCACGAATGGCGTCAAATTGAATACGTTATCCCACATAAATTCCTCTTCTAGTTTACCTCTATGACAACTTAAATCCACATTCGGTTGCCTACAAACAAAATTTCTCATTTTCCTGCCGAAAGAAGAAAGCGTTAACCAAATATTGACATAACCACGCTAGGGCTCTTAGGATCCCATACTGCAACAAGTTGGCACACAGCTATAATGAACGGCAATCCGACTTTGTCTTGCTATTGCTGAAGCCTTTATTGCAGGCAAACTGGCGGCAGTAAGGAAGCGTCTTTCTAAAACAAACAATATGCATCATTGTCGATGCAAAGTATATTTGCCAACTTGTCAACGGCAGGTACAAGTCCAAGATGCAGCTGTCACAAGTTTCGCAAGTCCCCTGATGAGGGCAAAGGCGACACATAAGCAGGCTGAGCAGTGAGCACCATGGTTCCGTACACCTATTATAATGTGTAATTATGATCTGATTAAGTGGAGTTCCAAAACTTTCACTTTTAAGTCCAAAGTCAAACACAACTTGCCTTGGAACGCGCACGTAAATTAAATTGAGTTGAGCTTTTGTAACGATTTTACGCGCAACAAGCCAAGGGTCAATATTTGTTATATGTAACTCCAGAATGTCAACGGAGAGTGTGCGTTAGTCTCTTCCTAAGCCTTTGCTAAGGTGTCATGGATGAAGAGGTGAGAGTCACACTCGTTGTTAGAAATGGAGTCATATTGTACTTTGTTTTCTAATAGAGAAATCATGAAAAACCTAAAAAAATTTAACGACTGACGTGATGGTAAGGTGTTTACTCTGCAGCCTTTGGGAGGGTAATTAAGATATTAACATGTGTGGGGTTATGGAAAGGGGGAGCCAGTAAACGAGTAGCCGTTCAGTTTGCATAACATCCAGTAGCAAGTGGTATATCTGTGGCCGCAAAGCATCAGAGCGAAAACCTTCGATAGATGGAGTTTTAAATATGTTGCTGCAAGAGGCCTGCACGCAAATACATCAAACGCAGTCAGATGCGATTGAACGTACAAAGTTGCTTCTGGTTGCTCAAAAGATAAGAAACAGTTTAAAAATGTGGGTTACGAATTTTACAAGCCATAGAAAGAGGTTTAAGAAGAAAACGAAAACCTACCAAAAGTAGACAGCTATTGCAACTTGTATATGTATTTTGAAATCCATTCAGCGAAGAATAGGAACTGCGAAGTGACAACTCACGACTACGAATCAGCTACCAGCAACAGAGTGGGTTGCAAATTAGTAAGGAGGTGGCTGGTGGTCGCAGGCAAAGACTTTGGAAGTGCTAATTGCGAATGAGAGGACCAACTGAAACGAATCAACTGGGAATAGGCTAAAATCTCGATCTGAGACAGACAAATTGTAAGATTGAAATTGAGATCGGTATCGACACGAAATCGTTGAAAAAAAGGCAGACAAGGCAGATAGCCTTGATGCATGTACCCCTGATTGATGATTTTGCTATCAAGATCAATGGCTGCTAAACTCCTATGGCTTAATGCCCAAAATATGTGCCGAAATTCTGAACGCAGCACAGAACGCAGTGCTGCAAGTAAAACAGATGTGCAGAAAATTATTTGCCATGTCGGCGCAGTGGCTTAGTGGTTAGTGTGTTGGACTACTAAGCGAGGGGTCCCAGGTTCGAATCCCGAGAAAAACCCAAATTCCAACTTAAGGTTTTTTTCACTGCGCCACCTCTCGCGAACGTCTGACAAACATCCGAAAGTATAACTGTCATGAAAGAGCTTCTCAATTGGCCGTTTGGACTCGGCATAAAATTGTAGATCCCTTCCATTCGTCCCAAAAATAAAAACTCACACAAGACGAATGGTTGTGAGAAGCTAGGCTTGGGTCCATAAGGACCTGTTGCGCCAATTATTTATTTTATTTCATGTCTTGCATCGGCTAATATGGCAACTGTCATTCACCGACTAAGCAGCTGATGTGTTTGCATCCAAAACAAAAACAAACACGATCAGCAAATGCCAAAAGCCGATTTTGCCAAATACTTGAAATCGCAATTTTTTTCTTATGTGTTGTGGTACACTTGAATTTTGCAGCAAATTTATAAATAGAAACATGTTGCAGTGCTGCGGCGAGTGCAGAATTTACGTGTTCCTATATCCCTATAAACATGTGTATTCTAATCTTGCTGCACAGTTATTTGGGCATAAGAGTTACATATTTAACGGCAGATTGCATAAAACCGGTGCTATCGGTGTTAAAGTTGCTTGAATGAAATATAAAATAATAAGAAGACGCCAACTTCATTAGATGCTCGAACTGAATTGGAAAACGACTTTCACTTATTTCATGGTTATGTGTGTGAGTTTTTTCTTCCTGACAGTCAATTCAACGTTACTTCATCAAGATGGCGTCATTCTTAACCTGCTATTGACGACGGCGTCCCCTTAACCTTTTAGCAAGGGCTGACGGCAAATGCCAATGGATCTTATGAAATTTGTAACAATTTCTTTATTTTTATTCTACAATGAAATCACAAAATAAAATACAATACTGCCAGCATCAAGCGCAAAGAGCTGATAACCCGAAAATGTGTATAAAACCTTTAGGACTTAACCCTGGCGAATAGCCAATGAGATATTCGAAAATTTGAAAAATAGACCAACTTTTCCCATTTCGAAACAATTCTTTCAAAGTACCAAGAACTGGAACTCTGCAAGGGGGCATGCGATGGCCGGCAACCCCAATCACATTTTAAGGCCCACAAAAAAGAGATAATCGCTGTGATTTTCGCCTTTCTACGATGGTTTTTAACAAGTTTCTACCAATTTTCAAACGTCTTAAATGCCTATAGAAGAATATGTACGATTTGACTGTCGCATTGTGATAGGCTAACAAGGGTGACGCTCGTTTTGGCACATCAGCTTGTTGAGAAATATTGGGCCTTACCTTACCTTTTTAGCTTCGACGCAAAATGTTTGTAGTCACGTCCGCGATAGCAATAACCATTTTTAGTGGCTAAATTTTTCGAGTTCACAATGGCTAAATTTCCCATACAAGATTGCACATTGTGACCTACAAAATATATACGCTGAAGGTTAAAAATGATTGTTAGTTAGGCCCAGTGGCTATATTTTCCATTCAAAATCCACAAATTGTCAGCTTCGTTAAATTTTAAGTCGAAATTAAAATTTGTTATTATAGTACGGCGCATTGTGTCGATAAAATTATAATCTTGAATGGATTTCCACTTCAACATTAGCGAATATTTTCTGTCACCCGGCCGCATTATATAATTATTGCTTGAAATTTATACTCCGAACTTAAAAGCTTGTTCCATCCAATTTCGGATGGCAAATCTTGATTGATTTAATATTTTTATTCCATGTTTCTTTGTTTAGTGAATGAAAATACGACATAGTTTAGTTTTCCTTCAGCCTATCTCGCTACTGATGGTTTCAAGGTAAACCACTTGTGCTATGACTAGACATCAAACTTATTGCTTATAAACTAAACAAATAAAAACAGCGTCCAAGAAAGCAAAGTCCAACCATCACTGAGGTCAAAGTAGGTGTTAGCTGTGTACAATAAACAAATTAAATTGTACTTTTCGATGCTTTAATTTTAAAAGCTTGTAGAGACTTCATCAGCAGCATCCACAATGAAATGGTAATTTGTTTGACAAATCTTCATCAATATTTAAAGAGGAAGAAGAAAATTACTCTCGCTTAAAATATCAGAAAGTTTCTCTAGACATGCCACCAGACACAGCAAGAATTATGAACAAGAATATAAAAATATAAAATAATATATAAAAAAATCCATATAATCACGTTCACACAATCTAAGTACTTTTTCTCATTGTTTTGACATTCGAAGAACCCGTCAACTTACCGAACACAATCTCAGATCGTAAAGGTAAGCAAAGTATCAGAAAATCATCCTTTTCTTCTTAGCCAACTGAGGGGGTTATGTAACATACATCTTGCAGGAATATGCTTATTATTGCAACTTACGTACAAAAAACAACTACGGGGGGGGGGGGGGGGGGGGGATACCTTGTCAATACCAATTGTTATATCGCAGCTCTACCTCTGGGATACGCACTATTTTCTATTCCAATAAATATTTGATTGCATCCGAACTGCAAACCACAGACGATTCAGACAGAATTCAGGTGATGCAATCCGCTGGCTCACATTTTATTTTATTTTTTTTTTCGACTGTAACTAACAGTAGCGATATAAAATATTAACAAGTCAATTTCGAAAAGGAACTGCTTATGAAATGCGGACCGCAGAGTGCCCGTTTGGATTAGTAGTTTTGTGAAATTGGAAAGTCGGGGAAGATTAACCGGAAAATTAAAACACGAATGGGGAGTCTCTCACTTTTCATCAACAAAAAAAAAAAAAAAACACGAGTCTTTTTGGAGCAAACGAAGTAAGCAGAGAGACCTTTGTGAAACTGACTTTAAAGGTATTTTTCAAATCAATATTTGTATGTATTTATGGAATCTCTGAGTTCATTGCGAGGAGCTATCACCTTGGAATTATGATTTACCCTCTCCAAAATCAGAGATGATGCTTATATTGTTGACGATGACGACGGCATCATTTCGGATCAGTGGTTGGCTGCACCGACCGACCGGGAAATGCATTTGCCAATAAAAGCCTTATGTATTTTTATAACTTTTAACTCAATAGTTGTTAGTTTTATTAAAATACGGTGGCTAAAGAAAATCAAATCAGGGACTTGTACGTCACTCCTTTCTTTTGTTTTTAGCCCAAAGAGAACATTTAATTAAAGGTTAGGTTAGGTTGAAGTGGCTTTCGCTAGCCGATACTCTTAGGTCCCTTGTGATACCACATGAATCTACACAGTTATTCCCCTTACTCGTTGAACCAGTTAGAGCTTCGAATGAAGCATTGGAGATTTCGAATGTCTATGTTTGTAAGAGTGTTTAGAACGCTTTGATAGAATGCTCCCAAATGAATTTTTCTTCTTATTTAATTGAAAGGATACAGAACTTTTTGATGGCGCCAAACATCCACAGCTAAGATTGGAAAATGTGGCTTAGTTTAAAGAGTGAACAAAGTCCTCTAAACGGGTACGAAATATCATCTCTTTCTCTTGCAGTACAGGAACAGGAGTTCAATTCTAGTAGAAGTGAAGGGCCAGAGGAAATAAGGTCGTTATAAGCGGCGGTCGCTATATCCGACTGGCTTCCATAAAGATGTATACATAATGGGCGATACCAATAACAGATTTTAGTCTCGACCTTAAATTTACACAAGCTCACAATTGCGAAATTTGTATGGAGAATATAGCAACTGTGAACTACCAAAATTTAGAGTCGAAACTAAAAATGTTTATTGGTAAGGACCAATGAAACTAACCAAATGAAAGAAAAGTCGACATTATAAGAAACTGGTCGTTAAAAGCGAGGTCGTAATAAGCGACTTCTGTTGTATTAACAAAACTAGTTCTTCCAAGTTTTGTTTCTCTAAGTTGGAGGATGTATTCTCTGGATGAAATCTCAAAAACAGCTTATTGGAATTAAAGACAAATCAAAGGCTATGAACTATTTATTATCTTACTGTTCCCTCCAGAAGGTACTTCAAATCTAGAAAAGTGATTATTTGACAAAATTTTAAAGACAAATTTTAGCGATTGAAGCTCTGATTTGGGCACGAAACCAGTACTAACTACGAGGAGAAATTATTCATCTCTTGAAATATGCATTTACCTAAATGTTGTCAGATAGATAGATAGATATTTATTTCGTTTAGAATTTACAGTTTGTTATAGCACAATTTACATAATTTAAGTACAGAGATATTACAAATTTAAGTCTTTCTACTGGAAAAAGTTTACAAGTGACAAAAAGAGAGAAAAAAATATAACCAGAAATTTTTGTTTTTGAGGAAACGACTAAAAACCTCAAATTTAGGGAAAAAAAAAATAATAATAGATAAAACATACATACACTTATAAATAAATAAATAAAATATACATGAAAGCCTAAATAATTAAATAATATAAATGAGTAAATAAATTAATTAAAAGGTAGATAAATAAATAAATAAATAAACGTAAAACAAAATGAATAAAGGATTTCGTTAAAGAACCTAGTTTAGTAAATCCAACAGCTGATTTGATGTGTCAATTGTTTTGTAAAATTGTATAATGAAAAATAATAAATTTAAATATATATATGAAAATGTAGATTTGATTGGTCTTGGCCGGCTACAAGAACAGTTTTTCAGTCGACGTTTATGGAGGGGTAGCCGACGAATATAGTGAACAATTTAGTAAATTTAGTACTAAGTTGACAGTTCGTAAGTGTTTCTGATGCGACGTAGAAAAAGTGGTGTTACACCAGTCTAGTTTTTGCGTTCAAGGTACATCTATCCAGACCAATCTGGTCGACTTAAGATAACATGGGTTTTCAATGTGCCCAATGAAAAGCTTCAAGGTAGATATAAAGACATATCACAGAAACGAAATTTTGAAATAGAATCATTCATTTGATTTTGAAACGCTTGAAAACTGTCTACTTGAGACCCATATCTTCATTCTCAGCTTTTTTAAAAACATCATGCAGTCACATCCTATTTTCGTTTGTGAATTTCTTAGGACGTGTGGGATTTTTGTCGATTTCCGCACAATCTGCATAAAAATGTTGCTTAGAAAAGCTGTTAATTGGATCTTTCTCAGGCGTGCTGATACGACCGAAGGAGTATCACTTACGCTTTCAATATTTCCGGGAGGAAAAGAGTTCACTATGCAGTTTAGTGGATTCCAATCAAATATCTAACCAAAAACATTGTGTCTTGCAAAACTTGTTGCAGATCTTAGGTTTAAAAAGTTTCAAACAAAGACATTTTGAAACAAATTTTTAAAATTTAAGCAAGATAAATTGGTATCTAATTGTATTTGAGTATGAGTATGTTTATGAGTATAAGTAAGTATTGCTAAGCTATGCAGAAGATCTGATTTAAAAATGAAGGCTTTTTGTCAAACGGAATGACTTATTCGGACGACCGAACTCAGTACATACACTTTAAAGAAAGGTTTAAAACTCTATTTGAAAGGTTTAAGACTTTTGACTAATGCCGAAAGCAAACGAAAGGAGAAGAAGCTCATCAAGTACGTAATATTCTACGAATAAAATAAAATCCGTTGATAACTTCTTCATTTCTTACTTAAGACAATGCGCCGCACTAATAGCAAAATTTAGTCTCGACTTTAAATTTACGGAAGCTCACAATTGTGAAATTTGTATGGCCACTGTGAACTACTAAGACTTAGAGTCCAAACTAAAAATTGGTAAGGCCCAATGGTTGATACTAACAATTATTTTTAGTGCCCAGTTTAGATTTTACGAACTCACAAAGGCGAAATTTTCCATATGAAATGAACCATTCTGACCTACAAAACATTTAGTCTGAAGGATTAAAATGATTATTAGTTACCTTTAATTCGACATTTATTTCAAAATAAATTAATTTCCAAGCCAAAACAGAAGGCAGTGGATTTAAAAAAAAAATACAGAAAAAGGGCCCACTTCCGGCCTACTTTCAGTTCCGTTTCCAGCTATATTTTCCTATGTAAATTCGAATCACTCCCATCATCTTTAAAAACACGATCAATTTTATGTTTCACTGTTGCAGCTACGTTTTAATTTGTAAAAAGCTACGTACCTCCGCCTGTCCGCACAACTCAAACTAAATCCCTGTTCAAAAACGATTTATCATCCTTAGCTGGTTTTTTTATACATCTGTATAAATGCGGATTTGTTTAGTTCATATTTCAAATATTTAACACAATCTGTATCCTTGAATATATTCTTTTGACGAAAATTAATGAAACTCTCATACACTCTACATGCACAGGTTGAAAAATTTCCCTGCTCTTAGTGTGTTTATTGCCATCTTTGAAACTTTGTTAAAAGCTACATTTCAGTGCCTGGTCATAAATGGGATATTGTCTTAAAAATCACACGGATGCATTATCATAACAAAACGCATCTCAACCCACAGGTAGATGTTGTAAAATGTTCAGGCACAAACTTACCAAGATATTATATTGTTCTAGTGTAAAATCCAAGGATATATTCACAAAACACTTGTTAAACGCAAACAAAGGTTCGAAAGGAAGGAGACAACAAAATCACTGTTTCCGTATTTTATTAGTCCTTAAATAATTTAATCACTCTATTATCCACACAAATTAACACGAGTACAGTTTTTGTTCGTTTTTAGATTTAAAATTATCCGTTTGGCTTGTTGGTGCTTAACTCGCGGAGTGTCTTAACACTTCTGTGACCACCGGATGCTGTGCATCGCATTTTTATACTCCTCACTGGTTGAAGGAATTGAAACAAAATCCTTTTGCCGAACAGTGTTGCTGCAACAGATTGTTTCCGGTTAGGTATCTACACAGACACATCATCCTCTGCAAGGGGATGGATGTTGGGATGTTTTGTTGCGCAGAAAATGGTACAACGCGCCATGGATGAATGTAAATCTTGGCGCCTACATTTTAGGGGTTTGTTATCCACACCAGAACTACTGTGGGTGTAGAATGGTGCTTGGGGTGAGCGGTTTCTGCTTTCGCTCGGAAGCATATGAATACATTTTGCTGTATGGGGTTCATGGACTTTTTTTTGAATTTTTTTTTGGAAACGAGCAGATAATGATGTTGCAGTGATAGTTTGGGGGTGTTAAGTGCATAATATGCACTACGGACACTTTGGTGTAAGTGTTATGGCTTAAAAAAGTCGGTTAAGTTATTATTTAATAACAAAGGCGAGATAATTTAGGTATATGTATTTAGAAAACAAAAAATATCCTTAATGGGAATTTATTTTAGGATTTTAGTTTAAAATTAGATAGACAGAGGTGAATAGCGATTCTTTTGAAAACGAGTTAGCTGTGCACTTTTCTTAACATGCAGAACGTAAGTTTTGAGTTTTGAATGACAAGCATAGAGGATGCTAGGTCGGCGGAGTTAAATAGTTTCGGTGTCTTGGGAGTGGTGTTGATGGTTGATGCGTGGTACCACAACCTATTTATGCATCCTAATGCAGTAATTAGAATAGATTCAAGTTCAAGGAAGTTGTAAACATGCATGAGATTCGCTAATTGTTTGTGCATATTGCATTTGGGCTGACAAAATTGCATAAAATATGAGCACATAAGAAACTGGTGTCAATTTAAGTGGAGATCTATTCCTTTTGGTAGATGAATGAGGTTTTACAGTTGGGTAGAAAATAGATCTGATACCCAGTTAGTCGAATTGACAGGGAGCAGTTTTTAATCTACCAATATATATAAAAATTGATCATTAAAATTGTGTTCGTTTGTCGCCTATTCACGTCTTAACGCATATACCGATTTTTATCAAACTTTCACACATTTTTGGTATTGGTCTATATATGGTTTTTGTGAAGTTTGGTTGACATCGAAAAACGTACGTGTGTGTTGTGCATGCGGGGAAAAACACATGAATTTCAGTACATTTTGGTTGTTTTCCACACATAAATATAAAAATCAATTGCTGTGCGTTATTCGGGTAAAAACTCAAGAACGGCTCGACGGATTTGAATGATTTTATGTTGGCTTGAATCAGGGATGGTTTAGGATGAAATTAAAATGAAAATTCGGGGAATTCTCAACAGGTGGCGCTGTTGGCATATTTCGTTTTTCATCTATCTCCTTCTATAAATATAAATCAAATTGAGTCGCATTGTGTTTGAATTGATGGTCTCTTAGTCTAAATGCGTTAAGCGATTTTGTTTCTGGAAATTTCAAATGAAAGGTTACGTCAACAACAAGGTTTGTATGGATATGCGGTTTTTGTATGTTTATTGGTTACTCGAGTTATAGGCATTTTGAACAATCCTGTGTTGTCAATCTCCGAAACCCCTCAACCGATTAAAATTAAATTTTGTGGATGTGTATGGTTGGTTGCAGCTTAAAGGATAGGATAGTTTTGGGCACGATAGGTGGCGCTGCTGTCAGTCTCCGAAACCACTCAACTGATTTCAATTTTATGGATGAGTATGTTTGGTTTCAGTTGGGAAGCTATTATAGTTTTGGACCCGATAGGTGGCGCTGTTTTGTAGATGCCTCTTTGATTTGTGGTGGTGGGGGCAATTCGCAAGCATTAAAGAATATGTGATGCGGCATGTGGCCTATGAGTGCGTAGGCCGTGCGGCATATATCGCTTGGTAGAATGAAGGGGAGGTTTATTGTGTTCATTATTCGTATACTATCATTTTTACAAATTGACCACTCGCCCAAGTAGTCCAGCATACTAATCACTGAGCCACCGTGTTCACAAGTCGCAACTACTGATATTTAATGTTTTATAGCACCTTTGTCGAATGTGAAGTGGGAAACAAATTATCTGAACGGTGATTCTTACTTCCCGGGAAAAATTCAGACGACCGCCATGACATACCGCACGATTTTTCAAACAAAAGCTCAAAATGATCATGGGCTTCATCGTTAAGCATGTTTTTGGACAATTGCGTTTCTGGATGTACTCCGTCGAGTAGCAGAAGCGAGGATTGCCGATTTCCCACATTCTACTTTGGTTGATTTGGTTAATTGAGAAAATCTGACCGGAAACTCAAATCAATCAGTAGCGTGGAAAAATCGATCAGAAAGTCGACCCGGAAACCTATGAAGACCTTTCTATGCATTGAACTTAATTGAATTCGAAATGAGTTTCATTCGTTCAATAGACACGTTGAATTTTATTAAAAAATATTTTATTAATTTAATTAATTTTAGGCGGTACGAAGTTCGTCGGGTAAGCTAGTTATTCTATAAAAAGGCTCATTCTGTTGGGTTCTTCATTGCCCAATCAGACTCTTTACGCTTTAAACGAATTTGGTTCACAAAAAATGCACGCTGCGCTCCCAAAAAAAGCGAAGAAATGCCAAAGGTTCGGTTTATCCTACGCATCTCTTCCGTCTGATTATTCCATTCGCTTAAAAGTTGATAAATATATGGCGCAACAGGCTGGTATATCCTAGGCCTAGCTTCTCTCAACCATTTGTTTTGTGTAAGTTTTCATGCTTCAATTTTATGACGAGTACGAACGGCTGAATTGAAAAGCTGTTTCATGACAATTACACTCTCGGATGTTTGTCAGACGTTCGCGAGGTGTGGCGCAGTGGAAAAAGACAACCTTAAGCAGTAATTTGTAGTTTTCCGGGGATGGAACCCACCGAGCCATTGCGCGCACTGAATAGCGAACAAAAGATTAATGTCATCTTTTGGAACATACTCTAATTACGATCCATCTTCGATTGAATGCTGTTCAAGTTTTTCAGCAACCAAAGTGAATGCGCGCTGCCTGTCCAATTGTTACGAACTCACAATCAGGATTACCACCGAAGATGCACCGCTTGAAAGGGTAAGTTTTTGGGACTATGTCGACTACATCTGACTGATCTCTAACTAGTAAAATTACTGGGAACATGTCCCTGGTCTAAGACAATCCAAGCGATTAATTAAGCCTTACTCATATAAGGGAATCCTTAGGCTCAGTAAGGATAACATAAGAAAGCTAACGGGCTTCCTCACACGTCATTGTGGCCTTAGATATCACCTCAACAAAATGAACCTTTGTCCGGAAACAGAATGCAGATTCTGTCTGGAGGATGTCGAGTCCTCTGAGCACATTTTATGTGAATGTCCGGCTTTTCATTGGTTAAGAAAACGTGTCTTTAATAGAGAGACTCGTACGCCAGCAGATATAGCGCACGCTGCTACTAAAGACTTATTGACCTTCGTTAGGGAGGTTACACGTCTCTTAGATTAACTATTCCCCATTGATACAATAGATCTTTCATGTCACAGTGACAGCCAACTGGCCATGGGACTATAATAAAAAAAAAAACAAGTAAAAGTGTTACCATCGGCCTGGCCTATGCTTTTATACCCTCTACTGCATACAAGTTATGCAAAATTGGTTTTGTATGGGAGGTGCCAGAACTACTTAACCGATATAGCCCATTTCCAATACCAACCTGATGCCGATAAAAAGATGTCCTTTCACCAAATTGCATTCGCCTATGTCTAGACGGAGACACGGACAGACAGACATACATACATACAGACAGACAGACGGACATGGCTAAATCGGTTCAGAATGTGATCCTGATTCAGAATATATATACTTTATCTCCGGTCTCCGGTCACTCCTTCTTGGAGGATTTAATGACAAAGTGAATATACCTTCCTGTGGTGGGTATAAAAAATAGTAAAATTGTGTTAACTGCTGCAAGTGAAAAATGAATCAGTTAAATGCCAAGAGATGGCAGTCTTTTGATCGGAGACATAGTGGTTTGGAACAAACCCTATGGTGTGATCTGTATTTTTTCGCCAGTTGAATCTGCGACCAAATACAACTCATTGGAGATTCAATCGTTGGAAATGTTTCGCAAGTCGAGTTCTATAGTTGCCATAATTTCAAAGGCAGCGATGAGTAGAAGTCTATGGGGAGTTTTGGTAGCAACTTGTGCTGGTGTATATCTACTGTCCCAGGGTCTGAGAAAGAAGAATCTCTTCAGTAACGTAATCTATTAAAAGAAAACGAGTGAATAATTCAATAACAGCTGTCGTCTGCTGTCTTCCGAAAATCCATCGGAAGGCATTGCAAAAGTATTTCAACGGTAGACAAAATCCACTGACAAAAATGTCTCCAAAAGTCAACGCAAAAAATTGTTTCTTCCCAACTGTGCCCAACATTGGCAGTCTGAAGTGTCTACTTTCAATAAAAATTGTTTCGTAAACTTTTGTCCCTAAACATCAAGGGAAAAATAAACTTCTTGTCCTTAATGATAGTGCAGCAGGATAATAATTACCAAGAGCCATGCCCGATAGTAATGGTAAGGAAAATGTCTATTTTGTGTGAGGGAAAGGACACTTTTCATAAGATGGCCTCTTCTGTGGCGACAAATGGGATCATATTTCGGCGCGGTGAACATAATGTGCGTCCTCAACAATGAACAAGTCTAAAAGTGGAGGAGTAAATCTGTGCTCTAATTGGTAGTGGACGGCGCCAGTTGGATTTTTAAGTGCTCACTATTAATATTGAATTTGAGAATGCAACGTCATTGTTAAAAATATAAGACGCAATTAAGTCAGATCGGTGGATATGGGTGTCGCAGAATGGGCATGAAGAGTTGTTGGTGTACTTTGACCGGGAAAAGTGTCAAGGAGCGTGTACAATCCAATGCAGTTAAGAGCCATACGTTTGACCAAGAGGATCTCCCTCATCCATTTACAAATTTTCAAAGGCAAATGCCAGATATAGCCTGGTTTGGGAAAGAGGAAGCAAAGCTGCTGCAGCAGTCACAAATAATTTGTTTTGGCTGCTATATGTTGTCAATTTTATGCCCAAAAAAAATTGTGTCGCAAATAGTTCCTGATGCATATTGCACTCCACTCTCTGGAAAAAAAATCATTTGCAATCCCCAATTTAAATTTCAAGCAACAGCTAATTATAAAAATTACATCCAAATGGTTATTTATTGTGTTGTTTTCTGCATCGAAAACGCTTTTAAGTAGGCGAATTTGTCAGAAAATGTGATGCCAATCGAGCTCTTTATTAATCACGCGGTAGCTAAAGCATGCAAACTTTTTGTAGCTGTATATGTGAACAGCAGAATGGTAATTCTCACTTGAATACACATTTTGCTCATCATCAAATGTTTATTTACGCTTAGTTGCACTGATCTTCAGATTTTTTTCTATCTAGAAATGCAATTAAATAACATTTAGTGATACTTATTTAACAAACTTTACACACGCGACCCTTTAAATGGATAAATCGAACATTTATAAAGACTGAATGCATTATATCCACCATTCGTGCTTCAAAGAACTTCGAATTGTTTTCCGTTTTCCACATGTACAAACTTACAAGTTTCCGCACTTAAAACGATCAGATTCTCTCATGCAGATTGCGAATGTAATTCACTGTGGCCTTCAACGAATGATTGCTACACCTCAAATGCGGTTCGAAATGTAAGAGCCGCTGTAAAATTGTAACACAAAACCACAAAGTATTGCCCCAGGAGAATACGAACCGCAGCTTGCAAGAAGTTAGTTCATTTTTCCCAATTAAAAAGCAAACAAAAAAAAAGCATTGCAAAACTAGTAAAAAATACCGCGCAGGTTCAAGGCAACATAACACCAACATGATATGTAAAACGAAGTCAATGCCATCTTTCTGATTAAATTGGTTAACCATATTCAAAGTGAAGAGCGCGAGAAAACCAAACGCCAAGCGCATGAAACTAGCCAAGTCACGCTCACGAAGCAGGTCAGGTCAAAAACTTAAATTAATGCACATTCACGGTACGAGATCTTTAGCATATTACAAATGTTGGCTTGGGTCAAACATAACAAGCGGAGGTGCTAAGCAACGGCAGGCATGGTGAGCCAGATACCATCACCCACTTTTCACTCAATTAAATATTTAAAATTCGGGTCTTTGCATTTGGGCCCACTACCTCTTGGAGGGTCTCGCTTTTCTACGTTTTCTAGGTTTTCTCCAGCCAAGCGAGACCGAGTGGGACATCAGATTGAAGTCTCAGTTCGGCGACGAGCGAAACACATGAAATTCCACTCAAGCCGTTTAAAACTCGTCTCTCGGATAGCTGCTATTAATTTGCCTATATGGAAAATAAACGAGTATAGCAGAAGGGGTGACCCCATCTTTCGGCGGTTTAATCTTCCACATGCATTTGAGCCGAGCGCCTCCAACCACCGGCAAGAGCACAGCACTGGTACACCACCATACCACGTCCACGACTTGGCTCGAAGCGTGCGGCTCATTCAGTCGGCGGTAGTCATTCAATTCGAACGCAATTCAGCGGGAAAAAATAACGATAATTATAAACGAAAACAGTTTTACAAAAAGAGCAGTCAAGGTGGAATTTTAAGTGAAAAATAAAATACACCGTGTGTTTACAAGCCAAAAAAAAAAACGAAGGAAACTCGCCCAAAGAACTCCAAATTCGCGAAGAAAACTAAGTGAAAGCGTTATTACCAATGTAAATAAACCATAACTCCGTGGAATAAATTAAATAATTTCGAGTGCAGCTTAGAGGTTAACGATCTTTTGCATTTCAGTAAGTTTCCAATTTATTTATTGGTAACAGCTGCACACTTCGACTGTGACACAGCAGTCTAGACGAGAACACGTTTTTTTTTTTGGTAACAGATAGGAGCAAACATTGTCAACTGTTGTGATAGATGTAAGAAACTTGTTTCTATTTCGGAGTATCATGTGCATCTTGGGTTTTGCTCTTTTCGGATGCCATTGCGTAATTTTTGATGTTTTTGTTTTATTTTCGCCCAGAGAAAGCAGGATTTGGGTTGTTTGCTGAATTTATTAATGTTTAGTAAGGTTAAACAGCATCTATGGAATTCAGAATGTGCTCTAATTAATTCTTAGAGTGTTTGCGATTACACGTCACAGTTGCAAATACTGAATCCGCATGCCACACAAACACTTGCGGGAAAGTAATCGTTTGTTTTGTAGTTGTGCACTCATGTGTTGTAAACAATCAAGAAATATTACACTGCAGCCATTTAAAAATAAAAATATTCGTTGTCACTATAAAATTTCTATACGAATTAGTTAGTAAAAAACCTGTTCGCAAATACAAACGTTTCGTTGCGAGGTGCTTTAATTTCAACAAATGCATTGCCAAAGTGAGTTTGGCGGAGGGAAGTCAGGTTGTTTCCCATTTCAACATTATTTAAAGTGACTCCATACACAGTGAAGGCACATTTGAATGAATTTAAAAAGAAAAAAAAAAGAGTACTAACGCAATACCTGTAAATAAACTAACTGACCCATATTCAAAATAGAGGCAACTATCCTACTTCAATATAAATGGTAGCGACTCTTGTGCTTTTTAACTACAGATAATAATTATTATCGAAAGCAGACACATTAAATAGTTTGAAAACGAAAAAAAAAAACATTAACTGCATCTGTAAGTGCTGCATATTTAATACCAAGGTATAGGCTAGTTGGTCAAGTGCACAACATGTGAAATAACAAATTAGGTACCTATGGTCTGTGTAGATAGTGTTTATTTTGAAGACACAATTTAATTTATTGAACAGTTGGGTACGAATTTGATACAGTTGTATATTAGAAGATATAATTCCGAGAAGTCCCTTTTGAAAGTTGTTATATGAATGAAAAATATTATTAGGCAAATCTTGTAGTGGACCTTGTCAAAATAAGGTCTAACCATTCATGCATTCTCATTCGTCATTGACAGACCCTTTTGCTGAGCGTATTTCATTCGTTAATGATGCTTGATGCAGACTGAAAAGGTTCCACTCAGTATTGAAGTGAATTGAAATTGCTAGCAGGCATTTAAGCTGAAAGTAAAATCATTCTCATTTTAACAATGGCATTCAGCTTCTGTATCAATTAAGTAGATGCCGATAGCATCAGACATGGCTTGCCTTAATAACTGACAATTACCCATAACTACAGTGACCATCCGTTCATGAACAGTTCAGTATTTGAAGAAGATGTACATTGTGAATTATTTTGTATGCAAAAATATATAAATGTTCTGTATTTTTGAAGTTGTTCATTATTTGTTCTGTATTTCATTCAAATTTTTAAAAACAATTACTAAAACACTAAGAAAACCAAAATGCTAATGCTAAAGTAGCATTTCTTGCTAAGCGAGCAAACAAGTAATCTAGTACTGAAAAAATGTGTTACATTTATGTTTATTTTTTTTTAAGTTTTTTTTATCAAATGAAAAAGAATTGAATAATTTAATTTTGTGTTGACATTTTTGTCTTAGTCGAAAATAGGGTATATCACTCTTTTCCGAACCTTGGCAGCATCGTTAATTTATGCACAATAAATAGTCGAACTTCTTTTTCGTAAAATATAACGTGAATTGTAAAAGGTCTACAATTAATTTTAATAATATGATAAACAAAATCGTCTGTGGAAACATTCCACTATCATTATGACAAGATGTAAATTTGCCCTTTTTGAATACCAGTTGCCCTTTTTGAATACGGCATACAAAGTGAATCAATCTGTTTAAAAAGCTAATGGTCGTAGGTTTTGGGACGTGTTGTCATAAAAGTGTGAAGCGCATGTCTGAAGATATAGGCAGGTTTTATTTAAGCGGAAATTGCTACATAAATTCATTTTCACAACTATTGCGATTTGGCTGAAATTTTCCTGTGGTCTTTGAAACTGATGACCAATGAAACAGCTGCCAACTTATAGAGAGAATTTCGTTGATTTTTTCTTCATCATTCCTCTTTATGTTTTTATACAATGTTTGCGACTTTTATGCAGAATAAAAAACAGTTTTTTACATCCATCGATGAATATTCAACAAATAAGCTCGTCTAATTTAAAAGTACCTTCGACTCTGATTGCATAAACTGGCCACCTAAAAGTTAAAAAAAAATAATTTATATCTTTAACTTTAATGAAGATTAAACAGTGTTCGAATTTTTCTTTAAAAACAAGGATTTTTTTTCGAACTATAAACAAAAAGTTATGGAATCGAAAAAATTATAAAAATTAAAAAGAAAAATATTTCTTTTTTTACAGTCAGTTAAAATCGTAAAAATCAATTTCAATTTCGAAAAGAAAGGTCGAATAACAATGAAAAAGAAGAAGACGGTTTCTAGGATTTCTCTGACTTGAGATTGGAACAAATCTTCAAAGACTTAAATATATCAAATCAGAAATCCAAAATGTTTTTTCTGCGGACTGGTTTTAAAGCGTTATGTCACAACAAACTCTACAATAGTTCAACGCAGTTGATTTTGCTTAACTTTTAATTTGTATTCGTACATTTTTTGTTTGATGGAGATGGACGATCTCAATTTAAATCATTTATACACAAAAAAAAATTACGAAATAAGTGCCCAAAGCTCTAAAAATGTCATTTTAAATACGTATATTTGCTAAGTCAAGTATAGGTATCAAATAACTCCAACTCCACTTTTAATACAGCTTCTGTCCTATTTCACAAAGTTACAAATTGTAAATCGAAAATTATAGGAAATCCAAATATTTGCACAAATTCAGTGATTTACTTGCTATTGTAATTTACAATGTAAGATTTTGTAAATATGCCCTGAATATGTAAAAAACGGTTAAGGTTGCAAAAATTAACTGAATAAAAAAGATTGTAAGGTGATACTATCATTTCAGACCAAAAATTGCAGTGACCGACAAAGTTTCACAACAAAAATTAAAATTTTATAATAAAATTGCCACAAGTATCTTAAAAAAATAACCGTAATGGTTTTCAGTACCCACTTGTTAGTCTTGCAAATAATAACATCGATAGGAGCATATTATATATATCATTACCTTGTAAGATCGTGACAAATTACAACCCATTTACATGATTGGCAGTTGGGGAACAAAAATCCATTCACTCAACAAGGACATACCTACCATCACCAGTCCATTAAGCTCGATATCAGCATTCACGATTGCTCATGAGACTTTAAGTTCCTCTTGATGGTCGTATTTATTATATAATGATAAAAATAAATAATTGAATTATGTATTCATCAGCGAAAAGAAATACAGTCTAGTGGGTAATCGCGATAGCAATTAAATACTCGCCTATTAATTTTGGCATCTCACTGATTGGGATCAGTGAAGTTTCGGATTTAGTACACTCTTTCGAAAAAGTCAGTGTACCATTCCATACCATTGAATTAATTTACGAACCGTTTGTGGATTAATTAGGTTCCGGCCGAGAGAGGAACAAAAATTACACCAATGCCTGCATTTCATCCTATGACTGAGTTTGGCTTTGAAGATGAAGTCTAATTATAGTCGAAGTAGTGGTAATCAACACCGCAGGTAGTTGCGAATGATTGTGCACAAACAGGCGTCTGTTTCGAAAGAGTATACTTGTATAAAAAAAACTACAATGAAATTATGATCGCAGCTCGTTTTTTATGTGTTTACTGACACGACACAGAGGTAGTAGCAAAACAATCCACTGAGTCACGCAGCTGTCAGTTTATCTCGTAACTAACTTAACCCATCTGACCGAAGAACTACATTTTGTGCGCAATAGTAATCGTTTTCACCTGTGACTACTATAAAATATTTCAATAGTCAAATTATCAGATAACTGGTCAAGAGTTCACCATTTATTTGTTAAATCTTCTCAAACCTACGTCAACGAGTAATTGTTTATAGAGAAAACTCCCGCTTTGTAATAATGAAAAGGTTGAACAACTGTGTTTAGGTAAACTTAATTAAATTAAAAAAAATAAAAGTCCCTTCTTGGGCTGTGACTCAGTTTGAGTGGAAAATAAACAAATTACAGGGGAACCTTGTCGCGGCAGTCTACTGTCTTTTTTAATTGTGTTATTAGGGCAGTAATGGTCAGTGAAACAGTGCCATGTTATGTCGCTTACATTACCTAACGTTGTCATCAAATGGGGCTACATAATTCGTTTATTATAGTCTTATAGGTTGGACTTATTCAACTCCCGATCCCGATGTCAAGCAATGTTTTTGTGGGGCTTTTGCAACTTCATTTTAAGAAGGCGATGTGCGTTAAGCACATTCAAATTGCTATTTGACCGAAGGTTTTACCTCCAAAATAAGAGGTTTAAATGTACTCTTTATGAATGTCCATATGTGTTACAGTGTTAAGCTCGCAACTTAATGTGCCCGTTAACATTTATATTGCCCATTATGTCAAAAACTAGATTCACATTGACTTGTAACAATATATGTTCCGCCAGTTTAGTTTGAAGGTGGTAACAAAGCGGTCTGCACACCCAGTGCTTACTCAGTTGGTATTGCTATGGTTTATGAATATTTTTGCTTAATCATGCACATAATTATTTGGGCCTAATTTTTATTTATGGGTGATTCAAAATTAAGTTATATTGTGTGTATTGCTTGTCTTCAATGGTATCTGAAACGTAAAAGGTTTATACTAATTTATTGCTTTTCAATATTTGTATGAAGGTAAGGCCATAATTCTTAGCCTTGTGCACCGGTGCTACTGGAGGTATTACTAAGAGGGTATACTTTAGCTATTCGATCATGAGAAGTAATGCTGTGGAAAGTCTTCGTTGTAAGCAGCAGAATAGTACTGTTCGAGTACTTGTTCGATAGAATCTAAGTCCTAAAATTACTTTGAAAAATTCAGCAAAAGGTTGGTAAAAACTGCCGATTTATTACAGAATCAATTTATTTATACCTTAAGCTATTTTGAGAAGCTAAATTGTTTTTTAATTCGTGCCTTTTTTTAGTTTTTTCTCGAACAGAGGAAAATATTTCCAAAAATATTTGTAACTTTCTCCATTACGTAGTAAGAGACAGATATAGTATTCGTACAAAATTTCGAACTCGAGATGTTAATCAATTCTGACATTACGATGATAGAGGAACAAAATTCTGTCCGCCTGTCTGTATGTCCTGAGGCCTACAGCCTAAACGCCTGCCCGGATTTCCTTCAAACTTAGGATTTTGAGTTTGGGGTCGTTTTTTTTTGCACGGTACCCTCAATATTATTAGTACTTCCCATATAAAATTTTTATACCAGTTTGATTTGTTCGAAAACGGCTGTAGCGATTTCAACCAAAATTGATATTTAAGCTTAAGTAGTTGAGGTTACCACGACTGTGTACTCCGTTTTCCGTTAAGAAATCGAATAACAGTACTTTTGAAATTTGGACATATTTCGAAACGGCTCAATAGAATTGTAACAAAATTTGATTTCTAAGGTAATATGGTCATTTTTAACTCAGTTTTTATACGTATTATATTAAAGTGGATTTTTGAAAAAAGTCATTTTTTAAAAATGTTGTTGTTTTTAGTTTACTTGAAAATGGCAACATTGATTTCGACCAAAATGCAAACTTTGAGAAAAATGGTTGTTTTCGAAATTATTGCGTCCTTAATTTTCAATTCGATTCCCCGAAAACGCTTATTTTAAAAACTGCTCATAAAACCCCATTTTCGATTTAAAAAAAAAACTTAAAAACAATAACTTGTACTCGGTTTTCAACTAAATAGTTAAGCTAAATAGTTAAGTATTTTTCAAACTAAACATTGCAATATTTGGTACTGTTTTGTCTTCCAAATTTTACACAAAAACGACTGTAACGAATTTAATCAAAATGCCTATGAAGGGTAATACAAGCTTTCTAAATAAGATCCAGCACTTAGTTTTTCTAAAAAAAAAACAAATAAATCAAAATAATAATTATTTGTCAAAAATGACTGCACACATCCCTATTGGTATTCACATATCTACGGTAAATTTTTGCAATAATCTAAATTTTCCACTTCGCATAAAAATGCAATAATAGCTAAGCAAAACTTATTTTTAACAGATATAACCCACTTTTTTTTAACGAAATTGAGTATTCACCTTAAAATAATGCCAACCACAATCAGAAACTTCCACTTCATTTTCACACAGCACACGTCAATTGGGAAATTCAGTTACGCAGATTCAAAAACAAATCTCTCAATTTACAATATATATCTATGTAAAGATATAGATCTATCACGAACCCTGCTTCCAATCATAGACACCTTATACCAGCGTTACTAAACAAAATAAAAACATGACACATAACCTAACAGATCAGAAAACAGAAACTCCTACTACGCTTGTCCTCGAACTCAAAAATCTTGTAAAATGTAAGAGCTTATAAAATAGTACATTGACACTTATAACTCTCTAACCAGAACATGCGACAATTCCCTTTTACTGAGAGCTTCAACTTTTAAAAACTCGCATTGTTATTTGATATGCACAGCCAAGTGCATTTTATTTAACACTATATCTTTTCCTATATTCTATCAACGCACTGTTTCTTTTATTTAGAATTGTTTTTCAGTTTTTTACCTACATATACCTACCTAATAAAATAAGAAAACAACCAAGCAAACTTTTGATGAACGAGAAAGTTTCGTTCGACCCAGTCGTGCACTTTATTTTGATTAAAATCAGATACTTTAAAAATCATTTAAAAGCGTTTTTGAATCTACCTCTTTCAGTTGAAATTTAAAAGGCTATTGGCTCCCTTAGATGGATGCAGAAGTTTAGTCTTTATTGTGCTCTTAAAATTATTGTCTTTCGACGTGTGATTTAATCCTTCCTGTTGGTTGTGGTGTTTACCCGAGCTTGGTCTGACTTGCGTAAATTTCACTGTCAAAAATGTTAGGTTATAGCTTCATCAAGTATCTCGGGCGATATTGAATCTTAGCACTTTAACTAAATGTAGTAAGAATTTGATTCCCGGGAGCTAGGGCTACTTGTCAACTCCTTAGTGGTTCTCTCAACGCTTGCGGATTAGGAACTCTAGATCGCTCCTTCCTATTTGCTGGGGTAGCTGCGATGAGTGTTTTCTTCCATTTAGATTCGTCGACCAGTCTCTCTCTCTAGTGCTGTGTCATGCTTTTCCTTCACTAGATAATTGCTTTTTCCATCGCTGAAAGGGAAAATCATTGAACTTCACTACAGGCGCATCTAAGCGATGGAATCTTTTGCAATTTCGAGGGACTTTAACTACCAAAGACTGCCATTCCTTCACTAAACATAAAAACATTTACCAAAACTCACGAATGGGATTGGTCCAACATTTAAAAGAAAATGCTGGACTCCATTTGAAGACGGTCTCTTAACTGTTGGTGAAGCGGAATCAGTGCGCTGCCAAACGACTTTAAATACTACCAATGGGTGGTCTGTACATACAGTTCTACAGTGACAGTTCTGGAATTAATGACAGTGTAAGTTGAAGTAGCGCAGTGGCTTAGTGGTTAGCGTGGGACATGGGATCCCAGGTTCGAATCCCAAAAAAAAAACCAAATTCCAACTTAAGGTCTTTCTTTCCAATGCGCCACCTCTCGCGAACGTCTGACAAACATCCGAGAGCATAACTGTCATGAAAGTGCTTCTACATTGGCCGTTTGGACTCGGCTGTAGATCGCTTCCATTCGTCCCAAAAATGAAACTCACACAAGACGAATGATTGTGAGAAGCTAGGCCTATGGCCTTTGCGGACGTGTTGCGCTAACTATTTATTTTATTTCATAAGTTAAAGTAGCGTCTGCTGCTTCTTTACGAACTGACACCTTAATTAAAATCAGTCTACCCTATAAATAAGAAAATGGAATTAAACCTCCTTCCCGCTGAAGGAATATATGCCTTAAGTGCATTACTACGGATTTCGCAATATGTATTTTAAGGCTCAGATGTTAATCTTTGCTCTAAAGGAAAGGAATGTTCTTTTATACAGAAACGAACTTAATTGTCCAAAATTTTCATTTTAATAAGTTAACCTATCAACTTAGCAACGTGTCGTATTTTATTTTAAATTACAACTCCTTTGAGGACATATTTGCAATGACCTCATCACAACCAACCTTGCTGCATTTGGCAAGCTCACATTAAAAATCGAAATGAAAACCTTACCTCATGAGCCACTCTTCGGTGCAATTACTTAATAATATCTGCAGTTGTTGACCTTATTTTGCTGTTTGGCCATCCGTGGCTCGACATTCCCCTTTCAAACGCACAGTCCCTATGCGCGTGCGAGTTGCACAATAATTGGAATTGCCTTACCAACCGTTGCAGATTTGAGTTCAAAACAATTAAACTGCAATCGAATAACATAACATTCCCCTTCAGAGACCAGCATCCATCTACACAATCAAGGCACACATTTCGCAATCCTCGCGAATCCAGTTTAGCCGAGGAATACTCTTTTTTTTTCAAATCAAACTCGTTTTCAAACACCATATATACCTACCCCAACCACGAACCGCCTCACACCAATGGCCTTAGTTCCAATCAATCTGCTAATCCTCGAAATCAAAACCAAAATTGCATCTGCGTGCCCACCACATTCAGCTTGCCAATTACTTTGACTCGCGACAAAAGTGTATCTATCAACATTCGGATGGACGCAGTCAGAAGCAGGCGACTTGGGACGCCGACGAGTGTGGAAAATTATATCTTATCCGATGAAGTGCTGGTATTATTGACTTACTTTCAGTTGCTTTGGCATGGACCGGAATCGTGTTACATGTTGGAAATCGGTTGCATCACCGCAACCACATGGGAGTGCTGGCGTTGGGGTAATTGGAAACACGTCCCCATTATAGATTGTACTTGAGAGTTAATATTTAGGCACTCGCACTTGTAGTTCACTTTTAATTTAACAATAGCGTGCTATGATTAAGCATATTCACATTTGATTTTACATTCATTTTAGGTAAAGCAGACGCATTGAACAGCCCACACACAGAGAGAGAGGCACACAATGACGACGTCTAAACCAACATTCGAGTTCGAGAGCGAGAAACTCAGCAAAGCTGACATTCCCGAGGGTGAGGAGGACAGAATAGCGAAATGCTTCGCTGGACGATGTCTATTTATCACCGGTGGAACTGGATTCCTCGGGAAAGTCCTTGTTGAAAAATTACTCAGGTATGTGATGGAATGTGGAAAAGTGGGAGGATTCTATATATACCGCGGCAGGTTTAGGATAGATGTCATTGCGACATGTTGTACTTTAAATCATATTTGTATTCATTTTCGTTTATTGTTTTGTTTTCATGTGCATGTGCGGTTAATCCGATAGAGCGTGTCCCGAATTAAAGAAGATTTATTTGCTGATTAGACCGAAAAAGGGCAAGGAACCCCAGGAGAGAATTAAGGATATGTTCAGCAATGTGGTGAGTAGTAAATTGAAGTAATCAAATTATGGTTTTTCTTTTCAGTCAAATCTATGAAATGCTTTGAAGATCGACCTCTAGAAGCTTGCAGTTTTGTCAAGCGAACTGGTTGCAGATCAATGAGGCCCTTCTGTGTAGCGCCTTTGGTACGGGAAGAGCCCCACCTCTATAAACATAATTAGGGCAGAAGTCCTGGATCTCACCCTATGCACACCATTTATAAAAAAAAAAAACTTTATTAAGGACTGGCATGTTTTTACTGAAACATCGATGTCAGACCATCGTCAAAATTGTTTTGACGTCCTATTAGGTTCCCAAATCTATGAATTCTATAGACAGCCAAGATCCACAGATTGGGATCCTTGAAGCCTAGAACTCATGAACTCCACAGCAAACTGCTATAAAAACATCAGAGATATTGACAGCCTAGAAAAGGGCTGCGAAAGTCTCAATGTTGCTATTAAATCCGCCTACTATCAGGCCTGTCCAGAGAGAAAAAATACGGCAACCGCTCAACTCCTAGGGGAATAATAAACTCACCAAGCTAAGAAAATCTACAGGGAAGCTTTTTAATGCGCTACATACTTTGAAACACTCACAAAGTATAACCTAGAAATTAGAAGAGCTAAACGAGAATAATGGAAAAAGTTGTGCCAGGATTTATCTTATACTCGAAGCAGTGCTCGTACCTATCCATAGAATTCTTTTAAAACAGCACACTAATGAAATTGTATTATTGAAAAATCAGAATTTGGAAAACGGCCTACAGACGCTACAGGCGAGAGTGTACCGAAACGGTACACTCTCGTTTCAAAACCTCAAGACTTTGAGCTGAGTCTACCCTCAATGTAGTAGACAAACGATTCTCCTGGATATATATTTGGATCCGTAACCTGTAAGAGTAGACCCAACTGATCGTGTAGTAGGCTTTAGTAGGCCTCTTTACATAGCTGCACCTCTACCGAAACTCGATAGCCCAAGTGATACATTTGGCAAATCTACCTCAGATTCTCACAAATCCTAAACCACTCATTTAGCTGATCCCACTATAATAAAAGCACTTGTTCATTTGCAGCTTTTTGACATGTTGAAAGAGCAGCGAGGTGAGTCAACGATTCTAGACCAGGTCTGTGCAATTGCTGGTGATGTTATGCTGCCTGGCCTCGGCATTTCGGACGAAGATCTAGCGACTATACGCAGTGAGGTTTCCATTATTTACCACTGTGCTGCTACGATCAGGTAAGCAGCTCAACTTTCAATACAAATGCGAACTAAAGACTATTTCAACTGCAGATTTGATGAGCCCTTGCGCAAGGCAGTCCTTATGAACACCAAGGGAACCAAACTCATGCTTGACATGGCCAAGACGTGTAAGAAGCTCGACTTCTTCGCCTACGTGTCAACGGCATACTGTCACCTGCACATAAAGACCCTGTACGAGAAGCCGTACGACCCTCCAGCCGATCCGCACATGGTCATCAAGGCGTGCGAATGGCTCAAGGACGACGAAATTGATTTAATTGAAAAGAAGTGAGTTGTGAACCATCTTCCAGCAAACGTTCCTAAACATGAACTTGTTCTAGAATCCTCGGTGACATACCCAACACCTATGCATACACAAAGTCGATGGCGGAAGCGTTGGTCGTTGAGTCTTTCGATGAACTTCCATCGGTCATTCTTCGACCATCGATCGTAATTCCCATTTGGAAGGAGCCAATTCCCGGATGGACAGACAACATTAACGGGCCAACTGGACTGTTGATCGGCGCCGGAAAGGGCGTCCTGCGGACCATGTACTGCAACTCCTCGGGGTACGGTGACTTTTTACCAGTCGATGTGGCCGTAAATGGAATCCTCGTTGCCAGCTGGAGGAACATCAGCCAAGGCAAGATCACCAATCGAGTTGCGCATATGACCAGCTCTAATGAGATCAAAGTGTCATGGGCTCAGATCATTGAATTGGGTCGATGGGTCATCGAAAACCGCGTCCCTCTGAACGGAGTCGCTTGGTATCCCGGAGGATCGATGAAGTCCAACCGCTTTGTTCACTACGTATGCATGGTCTTATTCCACTGGTTACCTGCCGTCTTTGTGGACGCTATGATGATTCTTCTCCGATATCCCACGTTGTAAGTTCACCCATTTAGAGTTAAATAAAAATCCTCTTAAACTGGTTTATTTGACAGCATGTGTCGGGTTCAAAATCGCATCACCAAAGGATTCGAGGTGTTCGAGTACTATGCGAATAATGTTTGGCAGTTCGACAATGCAGGCACGATAGAGTTTCGAAAGCAGATGAACACGACGGAGCGCCTGAAATATGTCATCGAAAAGATCGACTTGGATCTGGTGGACTACTTTACGAATTGTACACTCTGTGCCAGGCGATACATCCTCAAGGAGACCGATGACACCATCCCAGCCGCCATGAGGCACATGAAAGTGTAAGCAACTTGATCGTTGAACCAAAGTCAATTTCATTGAAAGAGTTCTTTTAGAATGTGGTGCGTGGACAAAATTTGGAAGGCGCTGTGGATCTTCGGAATTTCGTACCTGATCTACAAGTGGTTCTTTGCGGCAAGTTTCGGAAGTGGCACGCTGGCGAAGCCCTTGTATGCTGCTCTATAAGCTATTTTCTCTATTAAGGCACTTGTCTGTCTTTTTGCGTTATGCGGTGCTATTTATTCTTTAAGTTCCATTATATAACTCTAGCCAAAAACGAAATTTAGTTGAATGTTGATTTTCTGTATATGTAATAAACAACAAAAAAATATTTTTATACTGTGACGGTGATGTTTGACTGTAAAGTTAGTGAGCATACATTGCGCAATTCGGAACGGTGCTTTGGAACACCTTACTCTCTACAGGTTGGGCCAAATACAAGTTTCTTTTAAAAAATGCAATAAAATGAATAAAATTAAATTTTGTCCATGTATTATGGCTTTATCAGTAAGAGCAAGCATTCCCATTAATTATGGAACAAAACGACGTTCAAGTGGCTGGCTGTCACTCCAGTTTTCCAAGACCTTGTTGATGGTTTCGGGCTGTAGCTCACGGATTGCGTGGATGATATTCGCCTTAAGTGCTTGAATCGTTTCTGGAATGTTGGCATAATATCGGCCTTTCACGGTTCCCCCCAAAAAAAAGACCCAAAAGGGTCAAATCGCGTCTGCGAGGCGGCCAATTAACATCGTCAAGACGGCTGATAACACGATTTGGGAATTTGGTGCGCAAAAGATCGACTGTGGCATGGCGCGACGTCCTGCATGGACCAGAGGTCGTCCAATTCAATGTCTTCAATTTCAGTAAAAAAAAAAACGTCAGTTAACATGGCTCTGTAACGCCCACCGTTGACCGAAACGCTGTTCCCAGCTTCATATTCGAAGAAAAATGGTCCAATGATGCCAACACTCCGCAATCCGCCGCATTCTCCTCTGTACGCACTGTACGACCATGACTTTTTTTCACTATCATAACAACTTTTTGCACAAACTTGCGTACAGCAGGCGCGTTGGGTGCTTCGTTTCGGCCAAAATTTCTTTTTAAAAAACGCACTGTTTGGGCTACACAGCACTCACTTTGGAAATAAGTTTTCAATATTTTCCAACGTTGTTCAAGCGTCAAGAGACTCATTTCGTTCAGCGGAGGTATGCTACTGACTTTCTGTCAAAATTTCCAGCGGGAAACAGCTGTCAGTGTCAAAATAACCTATGATTTAAAAAGAGACGACTAGATGGACCACCCTTTATATTGTTTACCTGTAAGGAGGCACAGCTTCATTGAGTAGGAAAATCGGCATTGAGCAGGAAATCGCACCTGCTCAGAGGTACGCGTATGAGAACAAAATTTAGTTTTCCATTGGGCAAAAAGAAGCGTCCGGGAGAGTCCGGAATCGAAAAAATCACTTATAAAACCGTTCCATTGGCACAAAAAATACTCTTCTGGTGATTCTGAGAAGAGCATTTCGCTTCTCGATTTGAAGTCAGAATCCACTCAACAAGCACTCACACAAATGTAATTTATGTATTTTATACAAGTCAGCTGACAGCCGCCGTTGATTATTTTTTGGCCATTGATTTATTTCACCAATCCTATTGTGCATTCTTTCAGAAGCTGTTTTGTTGTTCCATTGGATTTCAGAATGAGTGGATCCCCGACTGAAACCAATGGAAAACGACATTAGTGTAGGACTGCACAATTCAACTCAAGTCAAGTGACGCATCAGACGTGTTGAGTTTACATCGCTTGTGCGCGGAGTAGATATTCGCTGCACAATTCTTCAGTTCTGCACTTGAGTTCCTGTTAAACTATTTCAATTTCAATCCAAACTAAACTAGTTGTTTATGCTGTTTAAATAAGATAGCACCCTCTGTAGACGATCAATAAGTTGGAATGCTATGCTAGGGTACTTACCAAAGATAATGGAATACAGAGATATCTTTCCAGTGGAAAGGCGGCTGCCCACAAGCTGTTTTCCCGAAAAATTCATGAAGTCACGCACATATGCTCAGTTCTTTTCTAGTATATGTGAGTCCATGAATTGAACTTTAATGCAATAATTCGCTACTCCAAAATGCGTATTTCATTATTTTTTTAATTTTAATCAAATCCTTAACAAAAACCAAACAATTTCAATACCAAACACAAAACAATTGAACAATGCGATGCCCATAAAAGCAAAAGGAATATTGGCCAGCCATTAGCAACATGCTTTTTTGTAGCTCACACGTATTCACAGACAGGGGTTGAAATTACAAAAACAACAATGTAAACAAATGGGTTTTGGGGGGATAGACGTACGAAAGATATCCATCTCTTTTATTCTTTCATCTCTGGTACTTACCATGTGAGTATTATTGTGGGATAGCGCCTAAAATTATACTAAGTTTATTAGATTTTTTGTTTGTTTAGTTATTTTCTGTTAATTCTTTCTTGGGAATAAATGTATAAAATGTGAAAGGGCTTAATAGACGTCGTCCTAATTGATACGGATTATTGTTATTCAATTTGAGCGAATAAATATCATTCACAAAACGTTGGTATTAATCGCTCAAAGTCTTCTGGACTTTTTTATTTATTTTATCCATAGGAATCGTTTGGATTTGAGTACTTGACACAACAGTTAACAGACGATTACGCACGAAACATACGAATGAAAGTAAAGGGATATTTAGCTTAAAGTGAACATCATTTCAACTTCTCTTGTAAAAATTAAGCCATCCCAGTAAGAGTTGTATTTTTTTACTAGAATTTACTAGAAAGACTTATATTTTTTTACTAGAATTCTCTTTCAGAAATCGCAACGGACTCTTATAATTGTTTGTGTCCTGCTTCCCACAAATATTCCTTTATGTAAGATTTTTTTATTTTTTTGGAACAAATGGGGATCCACGTCTGAATTTTACATTTTTCTTAGGACTCTTAGACATCTATAGGATTTTTCCGAGTGTTGGCGCAGTGCGAAAACCTTAAGTCATAATTTCTGTTCTTTTTGTAAGCTAATCCTTGGACCTGTAATGCAGCAACCACTGTCAGTAATTATGAAAAACTAAAACAAAATACTGTTTTCGCAGTGCTTATTAAATGGGTATGCTACAGTAGCAGATGGACAAATTCCTTTCAGATTCCGAGCCCATGATAATATGGGAAGAAAATATGTATGTTCTTTTCATAAACAATTTACTTCTCTTTTTTGTCTTCTCTAACAGCATTATTTATATTTCATTCGAACAGACCAAAAAAAAAGAAGTTTCTTCCAAAAAACCCTGTTGAACCCACCGATATAGCATCCTAAGAAAAAACAGTAAAGAACGACTCCGATAGATCTTAAACATTCTTAAATCACGCTTCAATAATCGAATCATCAACAAATTTCTCCAAATAGCACCACCCTGAAACCGAAAAAGTCAACCCAAAACTGCTCGCAAACCAACGGTCCAGATAAAGATCACAAACGCCTTAAAAAATTGCTCCTAAAAGCTCTCAGAAATGTGTCCTAAAAATTCTTCATAAAAGTACCAAAAACGGGTCATAAATGGCCTAAAAAATCCAATCAAATTCGTCTTAATATCAGGAAAAATGCACCAAAATGCCGCACACAAATAAGAACCACAAACTTGCCCAAAAGTCGAGTCAAGAAATTCTATAAAAAGGGCAAACGTGCGCCGTGAAATTGCCCTCAAAACGTATTTAACATCAGGTCATCGAATGCTATAAAAATCGTTTCAAAAATGCATTAAAAAGAGCACCCAATAAAGCCATTGAAGACTCGCTTAAAACTGTGTAAAAATCAAGGTCTTTTAGCAAAAAAAGAACAGCCCAAAAAAGCCACTATATAATGGACCTATTTTCGGTCCCCATCGAGGAGCACCCCTATAGCCAACTATAGCTCGAACTAATTACAAAAAAGATCGATAAAAGGCACAAAAACCCTCAATAAAACTTACTCCGAAAAGGTATACTCATTTGTCAAAATGTAACGAAAATAGCCCAACAAAATTACAACAAACAAAAATTCGTTTTATTGCGTATTGGATAATACAAACAAAATAAAATTTGGCTGAAAATATACAAAATTAAGTGAATCCAATCTGACGTTGAAGCTCTAAGTGCTACAGACGGAAGTATAAGAAACTTCTTTTAGGTACCTAACAGCTCAAGTGTGCGGTATAAGTGCCATTGTCATAAATACATGTTTTGAATGCGGTATGATCAGCATTAAACACAAGTAATGATATCCAGTCCAGTTTCCAGCCCAGTCTATTGACATTTCGATTATGGATCGCATAGTTTATAAACATTAGCTTTGAGGAGTCGGCGACTTGAATCGCTGGTGAATGACGTCACTATTGAAATATTTAAGCAAGCTTTGCACGTTGGTTTACTTTTTATTTACTCCATTGTCATACGCGATTGCAACTTTTTATGAACTTATTGTATCGACCCCGTGGCAATGCCGGCGCAGTTTTAGGCCAACAACTTAATTGTTTTGCCTTTTCTGTTGCTTTTCGTAATTTTGCATCGTTCGGATAGCATTCATAACGTCTGGCAGGCTGTCTTGACATCAAAGCGGTAACCGATATGGGTTAAAGCAAAAACAGCAAACAAGAAGAGGGCGAGTCAGGAAAGGTGTCATTTGAGTAAAATTGTAAAATATGCCCGGGCGGCAATTTATACAAGTATTCACGTATGTCATTTAAGCAGCAACGTAATTAGAAGAAGTCATAAGCGGTCTGGAAGTGTTAAATAATTGAAGTGCATTCATAATTAAAGCCATATTTATTAACAGCTTGTGCATAGCAATTGCATATGTCCAAAGCAAATTAGATTGGCAAGTAATATGGCACTTTTGACAAATATGAGTAGAGAAGTCAATGAACGTACCTCTTGATGATTGGGGGCATTCAAGAATCTAGTTATCTTAGGTCGACTAGATTGGTCTGGATAAGATGTAGCCTGGGGGTCAATTCTGGTCCTCATTTTCAAGTGAATGTGAAAGATTGAAAATTGAGAACCTAATATCGTACAACACAGTGTGCGGTATTAAATTCATCACAATAGTTTCACCGAGTACCGAGTGAATCGAAATAATGAAAGCAGTGTATTAAAGCGAATGTGAAAACGATTTATTCGATTCACTCTTTCACTGAACGATAATTGACCACCTGGACGCAAAAACTAGATTAGTCGGGAACGTCTTATTTTCTACGTCAGCCACATATGCGAATTGTCAACTTAGTACTTCGAATTTCTTGACTATATTCGTCGGCTACCCCTCCATAAAGGTCAACCGAAAAAGCTGCTCACATGACCGATTTCAGCCAATCAAAGTTGAGATACATCTAGTCAGGCAGCTGTCAGACTTTCTAAACTAGATACTTGAACGTCTCCATTCTACAAAAAAAAAGAAACAAACTGAGACTATCTGACGTGTTTACTATATAAAGTAGTCGTTGATAAAAGTTTCGTACTTTCAGAAAAATGAAAAACGTCAAATATCAAAAACCGAGAGAGAAATATCTTAATTTTGAGAGAAGTATACCTGAGCGGTATAGTTTAAGAAATGCCATTTTGACAACATCTAAGATGCAGCATCTACAAAAAAAGTGGGAATTGGATTTTCTATAAACTAAATACATTTTAAACTTACCATTTTATTATTATTATTATTATTTATTAGCATTGACAATGAATTCTTAAGCTAATACAGAAAAAAGAGAAAGAGCACTAGCTACAGAGGCTTTCAGCTCCTTACCATTTTAAATGCGCTGATATGTTCTAGGAGAACATTCAATTCCAACTTCTTCCTGTTCTTTTGAGTTTGGTTCTCAGCAAAGCAGAGTAAAGTAGGATTTTCAGCACGCAATTACAACAACTACGCTCTACTTGACACTTCGAGACTCGCAGTAGTTATTAGGTTTGTTTTATGTGGCAGCACTAGTGCCCACTAGTGCGCACTGAGAATTGTCAGCTAATTTTCACGCCTGTCAAAAACCCTGCGCAACTCTGAAAATTCTGCTTCTATATGGAACGCAAAATGTTGCCAGTTTTTGACATTGACAAATATTTATCTTTTTTTAACACTTTTTTCCGATTATTGTTAAAAATGAATGAGCTCAATTTAGAATTTGAGTTTGCCATTATGCAATTAGTTGATAAAAGCGGAATATAGATGATGACTTTGAAAATGAAAACATCAAGCGAAATGACAGCAAACTCAGCACTGAATTCTTGACCCGACAAATAAACTGGGTTCAGTTCAGGGCACAAGTGGGGTGCGCTAGAAGTCATGTCGAACACAAGTTTTCATTATCAGGGCGAGTGCTATATCGAACGCCTTAGCGTCAACCCAGTGTGCACTAGGGCCCACGTCAAACAAACCTATTGTAATTGTGTGCTGAAAATCTTACTTTACTTTGCTTTGCTGAGAACGAAGCTAAAAAAAACACGCCTATAATTGAAGACGAAAATAAATAGAGTTTTACTTGTCAAACTTTTGAACTGTCACTTAGTTGTCAATTTTCATTATTAATTTTTCAGTCGAAATTCGGCTACTAGAAAATTCCGTAAAAATTAAAAAAAGGGAAATGGAAATGTTTTTTTTTTTCTATTTTCTCAGTACTTCGTCGCATTCGCACAGTTTCTTCGAAAATCTTTAATAAACGTTTGCAAAAAAGTACCCGAACGAACGTAAAGTGAAATAAAAAAATTATTTTGCCAAAGTTGATGACACTATTGGTTAGTAACTGATGTTATTTAAAAATATTTGGATGTCACTGACCCTCCTATTTTGAAAGGGGACCTAGGGGAAGCCTAAGTTATGACTTGGATTACATTAAGAAGTTTGTCCATCTGTGTTGGAACACTCCTTTTATATAAATGTAGCTGCCCACTGTCCCACATGGAGTTGGCGTTTTCTGATGGTCCTTACAAAATCTCTCTAACCAACAAAATAAAAAGACCAAAGTTTGATGCAAGTATCGAAAATAGATACCCTGTTTTATGAACCCTTGCATTTGCATTTAGCTCGAAACTACGCACTTAAATATCTCCGGAAGCAATAAAACACTAAGCCCAAAAATATATCATCTTACCTTATAGGCCACAACGTATGGAATAGCTTTTTCTGACAAAATAACTGCGCCCACTCAACGCGAGAGAAAATTAACATCAATTTCAAATCAAAGTGCTGCCCAATTCCACAGTTGGTAATATAAACATTTCAAGTTACTCATGCGCAAGATAATCTCCATTAGCGGTAGGTATACAAAAAAGGTCATTAAAAACGACACTACATTTCATTTGTTACCTTTTCATCCACATCTTAACTAAGCGACGAACGAAACCTACACCAAAGTGAAAACAAATGTAAAGGAAAACGTTAAAACACCGCGCACCAATGAAAGCTAGCACAAGACTTCCGTAATCCGTAATATTTGCCTTCCGATGGATGTGTTCGCTTAGGTTGTCATCTTTGGTGTGTACACTTATTAATAACAGAATTATGTCTAAAGGTGTAGAAGACACCGAATGGCGGTGTTAATTTATTGAGACACATGCGAATCGGTATCTAGTCGATGTCTACGTACAAATGCGAGTAAAGGCCAATACCTGCTAACTACAAAGTTCAACATTATTAGAAAAACAATACTCGTAGTTATACAAATAAGTTTATTCAAATTGGTCGTAAGTAAAGGATAGTTCATGTGTCCGAAACTCGAATGGAGTGGTACTGGAGTGGTGATTGGCAACATATTGTCCAACTTTGCACGTTTTATTGACGAATTTCGATGGGGAATTTACTGTTTTGTTTTTTTTTCTCTGAATCCAATACTTTTTGGCAAATTTCTAGATCACGCACTTTAAGAAAAAAAAAATCGGCACGTTCGTCGATCTTTATAAGATAGGAGTTTTTTCTTTACTGACTCCCGAGAAGACCTTTTAAGTACAATCAATTTGCTTCATAAATTAGCCTTCGCTTCCTAAAGTTCAAGCTTGCCGGGTAAATTGGTAGCTATTGATCATTATCAAATCGTCTGAATTTTGTTTGACTTTTTCGCATGCAAAATTAAAAGGAATTCGACGGAATAAACATACCTTAAGCGCTGTCAAGAAGAAAAGAAGTAGATTTGTATGCGATTCGAGGTTTTTTTTTCACTAGCTCCGAATGAACTTCAATGAATTTCAATTAATGTCATAAATTAGCATTCACTTCCCAAGCTTTTAGAGAGCTGGCTTAAAGAGTAGCAACTGATTTAGTTCATCATATAATTATCAGGTTACTCAGTTTTGGAGTTGGACAGAAATTATTTATGCAAATCAGAAATTTTTTGAAACGATTGTAGTAGTTGATGATTTACAGTGAACAGTCAGTCAAATATTATCATCTTTTGAAAAGGCTATTTGAAACCGGGGATCATTTTTACTGCTGACGTCGACTGATGGTTGTTAGGTGCTAAATGTCAGTTTCGAAGAAATATCGGATAATGACTGTTGTGGGTTTATTTAAATTATTAAGTACATTTTATATAAAACAAATCTTTATCTAAAAGGGAAATTGCAATTTCATCGTCTGTCTGAAAATACAGTGAGTCAACAAATTCATAGGAGACAGCATTGGTAGAAGAAATAACTAAATAATATTAAAACTATAAAAATTTGCTAATAACTTTATCATTAAAGATATGGTGACTTCAAAATAAACAAAATTGCCAATTTTGTCGTAGGAGTTTAAAAAATAAGCTATTTAAACACTTGGCCAGTGATGTATAATATGTTCATGTCAAAGAGATGTATATTTTATAAAAGTTATAAATTTGATTTATTTGTTTAGTTAATGTAACGTAAAATTTCCATTTATTGCGTGTAATTAGTCTTCATTATACTAAAACTCTTAAACTACATTTGTAAAGCCTAACCAATCCATAAGATGCAATCTGAATGTGAAACAATTATAATAATAATAATAATAATAATAATAATAATAATAATAATAATAATAATAATAATAATAATAATAGTTACCTACACAAAATTGATATACTAAAAACAACTTTTAAGCGGTCGTTAAACATACCTATTGATTAAAATGCAATCTCCGAAATTTTTGAAATTTAGCACAACTCGCTATAAATTTGTTAGCAGCTTCCGTTTCATTTCACTCTAAGCCCGAATATGTTGGAGAGAACTTAGTTTAATGTGGTACAAGATTGATTGATAGTTGTTAAAAGACGGCGGCTTTGATGACCGCAGGTAGGTAGCTTATTACATATATCAGCACCAATGAACGTCATAACAACTGCGCTGATAAAATTTAAGACTCTCTCAAGAAAATGCTCCGAAAAGCTTCCTCAAAAATCACCCTTTAATAGACTTTTAGGAAATCTCCTCGAAACATACCAACAAACGTCTTAAAAACAAAAGCTGTAATAGAAAAATTCTCCGAAAACCGACAAAGAACTAGCACAAAAGTTACACCGAAATTCCTCAGAAAATAACCACGAAAATTGCCTCCCAAAAATGTCTGAGAAATGTCCCAAAAAGAGCTTCCAAATAACACATCTTGAAAACGCCCTAATACCCATTAAAAATCCTACAAAAACAACCCTGAAAACTATCTGATAATAAATTTCTAAACTCCACGAAATCCGCCCTAAATATCGTACCGAGAAAGGCTTCAACAACTGCACCGAAAATTGCCCAAAAACTTGCAAAAATCACCCCGAAAACGTCTTTAAAATTGTTCCAATAAAAGCTAAAGAAAAACCTCTAGAAATAAATTTAAAAAATGTTCCGACAAACGCCTTAAGACTTGCACAAAAATTATACCGAAAAACCTCATAAAATAGCCACGAGAATCACACCTAAAACACGACTCAATAACACTTACATAATCGCAAAAAAAAAAACAGAAAAAGGTCTACGAAATTCGCCGTAAACATCATCCCGAAATTTGCTTTGAAAACAGCACCGAAAATTGGTCTCCAAAAATCGTCCCGAAAAAGTCTTTGAAATTGTATTAAACTTTAATGAACTGATTCCAAAAGTCAAATTCATCCCCAAAAATTGGCATAAAAAACGACAGCAAAATTGGTTCGAAAAGAGCCCAATAAATCGCACCAAGAAGAGATGCTAGAAATAGAAACGCTTATACCACAGCCTCACGAAGAAAATCAGTAATCTATTCGTAAAAATGTGCAAGTTATTCGATATGTCAATCCAATGGGTGTTCGTTGGAGACTGCAGTTTTGTTTACACTTAACACAGTTCCTTTAAAACCAATTATGTTTTAAAAATACATTTCACATTTCTGGCATTGTCAAACCTGATGTCTTTCAAAACATGACATGAATGACGTAAATTACAAACAGTCCGATTATTATTTAGGCACTTTTAAATCTGCATTACATGCTTCCGAAAGAGGGGTGGCTTCCACTTCTGTGAGTTTTCTATAAAGCAAATCTTTCAAGGTCAGTTAGATCACTGAATAAAAGTTTTTTGTTTATAAAACGTGAGGAGGTAGCAAATTTCCAGTTACATTATATTCTTGTCAGATTTTCTTCGTAGAAAAAACTTTGTAAATGCTTAACCACCCCTGGTCCCATTTCAAACAAAAACATCGGAAAATTTCTGTCTTTCGTCTACACCTTACCAGACGTCATTGGTTGCTGAAGGAGAACGACCGTGTTTTTTTTTAATTTAATTTTAATTTTAAAGCAAATCAGTCTAAAATACTGCAAAACACTAAAATAGGCCATACCGTGCCCATTGATAATGATTGGGTCACAATTACAAGGCTTGTTCAAAGCAACAAGTTCAAATGTGGTTGTCCGATTAACCCATCGATGACATCTCATTAGGCCTACTCCAATTACGTGTCAAAACCAGATTTCACGTCACATCAGTCTGGGGTATCTATATTTGGACTAAAAATTCCTCAACTGCGCGCCTTAGGTTGGCGATAACTTTGACTCGAGGCAAATCATCATAAAATAATCAATTAGCTACCGCAGATGCATTTATCATCTTACCACTTACGGCGCACTGCCAGCTCATTGCCCATTACATCGAGTGTGTTCTCTACCTTGATTGAAGTTCACGTTCAACAAAAACCTATGCTAATGACGTGCGGTCGCTCTGAACAGCGCCCGTGTGCTCTTGTGTAGATAGTTCGTACTCAGAGTTGCAACGATTAATGAGCCTCGGTCCCTGGTTGCAGTAGGTCAATATCAACCGCACATTGACTTGATTAATATATAAACACGTGTTATTTATTGGTTCTTCTTAAAAGCTAAAACAAACAAAAAAGGATATAAATACATATGGAATGGAATATACGTTTTTGGTATACAAATCTAAACAAAACATCACGCAGCACTAAATTTTTTGAAACGTGCTGAATAGAGGAGTTCTAACCTCTGTGACACTCGAGTTCCGCGCAAAGTAGCCGCCTTGAATAATTGCCTTCAGCAGCAATTTGCCAATGCACACCACAAGAACAGTCTTAAGTATTATACCAAGAACATGGTAACCCTGTAACGTCCACCTTGCATTTCGACTGGCCTTCTGATCGAGTTGCAGCAGGTACGCCCTTCGGCCGTAGTTCCAGTTGCGAACGTACTCCGCGAGGTTGAAGTTTTGTGTACGAAATTTAAACTTCAGTCTAAGGGAAGGTTACATGAGTCCCGGGAGGGTTTGTCTACAGTGAGTACTTACTTTTCTGTGAAGGACAGGCTGTTGAAAAGTTCGTCCGCATTTTCGGTGTCAAACATCCAGACTCTGTGGAAGAAGCGGCTGGCTGCATCGAGCTGGTGGAAGAGCTTCAACTGTATGTGTACGAATCGGACTTCGCCTGTTAAGCAGAACGATGCAACATCGTACAGGAGTGCGGGGATTAATTGGAACAAGACGAATATCGCAACGTACATGTAATAGTTTGAGAATACGCTTGCCCCCGGATACCAGTACATTGCCTCCAGCGGGTTTTCGATGATCATCTAAGAAGAAACGGATTGTTTACACATGGACAATGGATAAAGAGGTTTTTAACCTTTCTATGTGCATCTAGCAGGCTCCGCCAGGACACCTCGCCTATTCCAGCATCGGCTAGGTTGTAAACCAGGCAATCGGTGTGTGAGTGGCTTGCTCTCTTTTGGGCGATTGTGATGACTCCTTTTGCTGCCAAATCAACTGGAAGGATGTCCACCGGCGTTGCATGCTTCCCATATAAGGACTGCACCGATCCGTTGCCGGCAAATATCAGCAGGTTGTCCAAGTGATTGGAGGTGTCGATCCAGCCGGGATATGGTTCGTCCAGCGATGGACTGAGTGTTGACAGTCTTGCCACTGCCGATGGTAGCGTACTCCGAGATACCAGGCACTCTGCCAGGTGGTGGGAGAAGAGATAGAAGCTCGCAAAATCTTTCCGAATCAGCGACTCCGCGTCAAAGTCCTTCCGGCCTTCCTGAATTCTGATCATATCATTCGGGTCAAACCTCGCTGGATAGATTCTCTCCTCAATAATCCTCTCGTAGCAGTTCGAAAACACATGCGACACATAAACAAACGACTCCAGCTTGGTCATAGACTCGGCCAATTCAAGGATGCACCTCGTCCCCCTAACATTGGTCAGAATCGCCTCCTTCAGACCCACATACAGATCACTGTTACATCCAGCATGAATAATCACATTCACTTCACTTCGCAGTACATCCCTGTCATAGTCCTCTAGATCCAGGTTCACTTTGGCCAAGTCACCCTCCACAGGAATCACTTTATCCATCACCCCCCGTTCGATGGATTTCACCCGATCGAACACCACATCTTCTTTGAAATTAGATGCCCTCTGTCGGAGGTCTTCCTTCTCGTTCGCGCGAATGAGAACGTAAAGTCTGCGTATCCCGATACACTCGCGCAGCAGTTTTTCGCAAATAACTTTCCCGAGGTAACCGGTTGCCCCGGTGAGAAGTATCTTCTTCCCATCCAGCCAACTATTGCTGCTACTGCTGATGCCGCCAGCAACGTCCATTCCGTTCGGTGTTGAGATTGTGACTGTGGCTTCGACAGACGATGTTTTGTTTTGTGCGCTCGCTCGCTTACGGCCCGACCCACTCTTTTGCATATTTCACAGTTTTCCTGCTGTGTTTCCACCGAATGCCGGTTGGTATGTATTAACTTGGCTACTTAGTGATATGATGACTCTGTTAGTCTACTAACCTGGTTCTGGGTCTGCAAGGGAGTTGTAGTCTCATGATATAAGTTGCACCACTCAAACTGAATTTTGTTGTTTGTATGCATGCGGCGAATGGCTACGAGCGTAGCGTGCACAACGAGCCTTGTGCTTTAACACGTATAACAGTAATCAGCGCCAGTGAAGCGATACACAACCTAGGTCGTTGTAATGAGACAAACTGGTTCTTTGTTTGAGAGCTCCGTATCTTTTGGGTAAGTAAGTCATCTTTTTTGAAGACAAGCCTCACATGTCTGACTTGACAAATGACACCTTATGAGACAGAAAAGTGCTTTGACAATAATCGCTGCGCCCTTCGAGTTGCGCAAGTTATGATTGATCACTTCCACAGTAATGACCAGTGAATTCCAACCGCAAAACGCGATGCCGGATTCTACTGTATTGAACTTTGAGGTGAGACCAGTAGACGACTTGGGTCCGAGTCGTCATCTCGATTGTGAGTGAGGCCCCATAACTCTTGGTTTAACTACTCGAGTAAATTAGATGTTTTCATATATGGAAACGCATAGATGTTGTTGGGTTGGGTATAATAACTTATGTTTTCAAATGTAAATCAAGCAAAGTGTTTGGAGTTACAAAATACCAGCGATCGTTGACGCATATCGTAGTAAGGAATTCCGCTGCAGATATCCCAACAGGTTGTTGTTGGTGTCTGTTGTCTGATGCCAATCATTTGGCCAATCATGTGAGAGTGGTACAAGAAAATATTCTGTCATTTAATGTGTGAAATGTGTGAACCAAATAAGAAAATGGTGTAATTAATATTATTGTAGAAAAACATGTTTTTGGAACAGATGCTTAAACTATCAGCGAACTTTGAAAGACATTGCGCGATACTAATAAACTGACGAAATTTTCTGTATAAAATGATCCATTGTGACCTAGAAAATATTCCAATGGCTGTAAATAGCATCAGAGATATTGGCACAGCACCATCAATATCGACTCTGACGTTAGACATCAATCCTCAACTCAATTCAGCTGGGCAGTTAAATATAACCTAACTTAAGGTCTACAAATTGTCTAACCTGCAAACCGCGAGTTGTTTCATTTAAATTTGTATTCCACCCATACAAAGTTGCTCTCGCTTCTTTTAATTTTACTTATAATAATTTTTAACATTAGACTGTATATATTTAGGTCACAATAGATCATTTTAAATGTCAAATTCGGCCATTGTGAGTTCGTAGAATTCAACCGGCACCTTTGGCCTGACTTTAAATATACGAGTATGCCTTTGCAGCCACCAATTTCGTTTACTAGGAATACTTACGAGTACTTTTATTATTATTGTTTTTGTAAATTAAATAACAAAAAAAAACTAAACTCGTTTAAAAAATCAATAATGGATTTTATCGCTAGTAAGACATATTTGCATTCGTTTTTTGTCATTAATCAAGTCGCTTGTGTCGGATTGGCCATTCGTTTTTTGTTTATTACGATTTATTATGTAATAATGAAAAATAAACGATGATGGGAATAACTATGACGAAGGAAAAAATAGCAAGCAAAATAAATATATGACAAAGGGGCGTTCAAGTATTGCAGTAAGCCTGACATCTGGCGGGGACTTGATATTTCTCAGTTTTGATTAGTCAGCCCTATCGATCACATGCACAGTTTTTTCAGTTGACGTTATTGGAATGTTTGTAAAGAATTTCGTGACTGGCAGATGACAGTTCATATAAATGTGGCGGACGTAGGAAAAATGACTTTACCGATCAATTTAGTTTTAGACTCAAAAATAACTAAATCTTTGTGCCCAAATATAGAACACTGAAATTTTGTATCTGGAATACTTATTATTTCACAAAATTAAATAAAAAATAAATCTGATTTGTGACTAACAGATGGCGCCACAATGAACGCAGTGGTTTAGTGGTCAATATGCTGGATTACAGAGCGAGGGAGCTCAGGTTCTACTCCAAGGAAAAAATTACACCCTAACGTGTTTTAGACTGTTTCACCTTCCGCTGACGTCAGACCAACATTCGAGAGCAAAACTGTCCTGAGAAAGCTGCTCTATTCAGCCTTTCAGAACCGGTATAAAATTTGAAAGGGTTGTTACAAAAAAAATCGCATAAGCTCCATGATTAAATTGGGCAAACTATTTATTTATTGCTTATAAAAAAAAAAATATAGTGTTGGGCGCCATTTTCCCGTACAAGTAGTAGTTGGAAAAAATGTAAAGTATAGGTACGTTGTAGATATTCCCTATAAATGGAAATAACTCGGTTTTGTATACTTAATCCAATGCAAAAAAGGTTTCCATGCCAACTGAACGAGATGCTCGAAAGTAGGCTTTCAACGTAAAGTACTCACTAAAGAAAACAAATCTACCCATCCCTCTAGTTAAGTGCACAATAACGTCTTACAAACATTTGCTTAGTATAAAATTTGTTTTAGAACATTTAAGGAAATGAAAACCGTAAACAATCGCTGGGGAAGAGTACATAACATCGGGCTAAACAAACCGATTCTATCACAAAAACCAACAATATTCTCGTGCAAAACGTGTATCATATCGATTTGCGTTGAGCGATTTGCAAACTAACTCCTTTGTCCGTGGAATGCATTGAAAAAAAAAATCTTTCTCTTTCAGAATACGAAAATCTGCTCCAATAAAAATTTAAGAATAAATACCAAACACAAACGCAGACAGGTAAAAAAGCCAAACAAGATTAATAACAAAAAAACCAGGAATCATTATCTGTATGTTCGTTGGCCGATGGATGGTATTAGTAGAAAAAATAAAACAAAGTTTGTTATTCTCAGGACGGGAATTGTAATTATAGATAGTTCGCGCACATTCCCTCACGTACAGTTTACGTTGATGGTTATTATTATCATATCGATCGATTGACTGGTATATCAACTGCGCCAGTAATAACCGACCAAGAGAGAGGTGGAATAACAACTCGAGATTGCTGATCAACAAAGATCGTAATGCTTTGTAATGGTACAAACCTGGAAGTCGGTCGAGTTGTATTGAAAATGAAAATATTTTGTTTGCCTTACAGTAGATAGGTCTAGGTGGTTATGTAGGTATATCTAATAAGCTCTGGCAAGGTACTTATGTATATCTAATAAATAAGCTCCGACAAGGTCAGTTTTGTGTGTTTTTTTTTTTGTTTCTTTTGAAGGGCTAGTTCAAAGATCGATGACCACAAAACGTTGATATCGTATAGATACATAAAAACAACAATGGAGCGCTTTTAAATTGGCGATTAGATTTATGTGTGTGTTAAGTGCATCCACTTATCGTCGGATCGTGAAGAATTGGTGTGTCATGCTTTTCCATCGCGTGACGAATAAGAGAGGCACTTATGGCCCGATTTTGTTGCGTCTTATTTCCGCGCCACTTGATTCAGAAATTAGAACATGGTAAAATGACGTTTAAGCCTGTCATAAATAAGTTTCTAAATTTTAAACAGTTCACAGCCGAATGGATACAAAGTGTATACTTAACAGACTCCAAACTAATGTTTAAATTTCTCAATTTTTGCAATAAACAGTAGAATGGAACTGAGGTGCTAAGGTGTACACTTAGCGATTTATCTGTCAATACACTTGAATAATTGAGAACTGTCAACGTTGGTCAAAAGAAGATATCCAAAGTCAACAGAGGGCGCAGTGACTCAGTGGTTACTGGTTAATGTCCTGTGAGCTTCTCAGTTAGTATTTCGAGCTCTGCATGAAATTGAGTGTCCCTTCGTCCTAGAAATAAAAACTCACACAAAACGAATGATTGTGAGAAGCTAGGCTTAGTGCACGAACCTGTCGCGACAGAGCAACAAACACTTTTTATTGAAAGTATTATTTTTTTTCCTTTCCAGAGTAGGTATACCTCTGCCTAGTTGCGGTACCGTTTCTTAAATTGTTTTAACAAAAATCAATATCATTGAAGACGGCCATGGAAATAAAACAGAATTACATGGGCGTACGAAACTCCATTAGAATACCTATGATTGTTTGCTAATAACCGTACCAAAGCAGAAACGTCAACTAAATGAAGATGTTTGTTTGTTGCTTTGCTCGTATCTTTATTTTTCAATAAATGTCAATTGATTTATTACAACACTTACTTCGCATCCAAGTTGAGCTGCTGTTTGTAGTTATCGTTTTGTGCTTGACATTGGGAGATTGCTTGGAATTCCATTGAAAGTGAGCTCGACTCGTGCGATGAAAAGTAGTTAAAGTTCCTACAGACCTACATATATCGTAAACATGTTTTCTTTTGTATCGTTGCACGACTGCATTTTCAAGAGAATGGTTGGTAAAAGAGCCAGTTAAGTGCATATATTGCACTTGTACTTGTTGATTATAATTTGTACTTCTTTTTTTTTAAAGCAGTAAATCTTTCAAGCAAAGTTGGCAATTTACAGGAAACAAGCTACAACAGTGTGCTATAATATAATGTGCACTTTAGAGCTCTGTTCGTGTTACAATCGTCACAAAAATGAAGGTATGTATGTACGCATTTATGCAGAAGGCGCATGCTTCAATGTGAAACGTTGATGCAATAAAGTCACTTTGACGTTAATGTAACAAAATTGAGTCGAATAGAATTTATAAACCCTCTCAATAGAGTTCACACATTACAATCAGAAAGAAAAAGTAAATCCTAAAAATAGACACCATTCCATGTATGTAGGTCAAACGTGGCCAAATTAACAAAAAAAGGCTTCAAATTTATAATTAAAATGGCAGGCAATACAAATCAGGTCATATTTTCGTTATTAATAAAACTGAACTACTTTACGATGATAGCCCTGTTTTTTTGAGCTTCCTTCTCAGCAAAGCAAAGTTAAGTAGGATTTTCAGCACGCAATTACAACAACTACGCTCTACTTGACACTTCGAGACTCGCAGTAGTTATTGTAATTGTGTGCTGAAAATCTTACTTTACTTTGCTTGACGACTCATATAGGTAGGACTAATGACGAAGGAGAATAATATAATGACATCCGCTGATAGCAACAAATAGATTAAGATATTCAAAAAACTTGATCAGTCAAATTGTATGAATACACTTAACACACTACAATAAACACAGCATCAGTGGATGATTCATTTTTGGGTTATAACTAATAGGACATTCACCTTTGGGAAGTCAGGCTCGCTTGGCACAACACTTTTTATATCGGTCATATTGTCACTTGTCAGTCTACTAAGGCAATGTTGTGTAGGGGTTTGTCTACTCGTATATCAAAAGGGATACAAACGAGCGGATATTTATATTTAACTCATTGTTTTGTGCTTTCGGGTGCTAATCGTCACAAATACAATTAAAATGATAATAAACAGCATTAAGCTTGAAACTAACTAAAAAAAAAACTTCTGTTCGGCTTTTTATTTGTACGATCGTTATAGTCTATGATTGATTTAGACCTTGGAAGATAATATTATATTTCGTAGAATTTAGTGCAAAGCGTGTTTTGTTTCCATAGGTTAGTGACGACTCGAGTGAGCTCTCGAAAGTTGAAATAGCATATACAAATATTCGAAAAAAATAAGAATACTACATTCGTTAGTTCACCCAATTATCAATAATGGAGTTTTGAAAAGCTAAAATTGAATTAAATTTATTTTATCCACCTGTATTATATTAAAGAATGATGATGATGACCGCAAGAATAAAGTGTTGCATCTGAACCGGTCTGAACTCTGACATACTGCCCATCGTTAAAAAGGTATGTGGGCTAAAATAAAAAAGAATTTGGCAAAATTAACGTGTTTTTTTTAAATACGATTGATCTGAATTGAACCGAGTAAAATTATTTGAACAAGTTTTGTCAAATATTCATTATCCATTATAATCGACATATACATTAACCACACCGCGCTGTTTCATATTGACATGTGTCATCACAACTTACCACAATATAATCGCCGACTAACTCTCACGCGAATCTAAAGTAGTTCTACCCATAGCCAATTATACTCAGACCTCCAACTCGCTATCGTCTTGCCGCTGGCCCCCTCAATTTTTTTTTTCAAATTCGCCATTTTGTTTTCATATCGGTGTTATGTCAATTAGAATCCGTGTGACATGCAAATGCATCCAAAAAATAAAATTCCAACCGCGGCCAACCGTGGGGAAAGTTCGGAATACTTTCTTACCCACAAGAAAGAGGAAGAATCTAAATACAACTGAAGTTTACGCTTCTACTTTAAAATAATTTTTTATCTCATGAGTATGTAAAGAATCATCACATAACTATCACCTCGGACAAGATTGCATAATTATATCTCCTATCATTCTATCTTTAAATAAATTAACAATGATAGATCAAAATATGCAAAAGTCATCAATAAAATCATGACGAGGCTTAATGCCTGGAATATGAACTTGCAAAGATTAAATGTCAAAGTCACCGAGTTAGCATAAAATACTTTTATTATTAGTTTATGCACAATTAAAGAAATATTTTTTCTACACGTTTATGCACAATTATATATCGTTTATAAAATACCAGCTTATTTGTGGATTTACCACTACAATAAAAGATGGTATATCAATACCCCATTGTTGCTAACATGACAACTAGTCTGGCATCTTTACATGAGTTAAACACAAATTTTTGGTTTGCACTTGATTTTCATTTTATTTCACGAAGAATGTACTTTTGCCATTTTGCCAATTTCTAAGAAAACTTTAGAAGAACGTACTGTAATGAAAAGAAAAGATAATTTTTTCCACTGCGCCACCTTTTGCGATTGGATGATAAATAATTAAAATATTCAAGAGCATAGCTATCATTTCAATTCTGATATTCACTGTGTGAGAATTGAAACAAAAGTGCACAAGTTAAATGGCTAGTAGACGCCAAATAGCATATACAAATTTAACGTAACTGTTGAGTAACGAGTTGATAACTTTTACACATTTTTTTTTATTACTAGTAGTTTAAGAATCCTACAACCCTTCTCCATATTTGAAGCATTAGCATAAACATGGAGCAAGTTCTGAATAGTTAATTTTAAGAACTTCAGTTTTTCCGAACGCACTGATTTACTGTATTTAACTTTTGTCAGACATGTATTTTTTTGACAGACTTTCGTTGAATAATACGAATACTTACTATTTTCATAAAAATCGAATAAAATCACTGACGTACATTTTTGTCGGCAACATATTTTGGACAGCTGTTAAACTTTCACGCATATAAATTACATTTAGCCCGAATTTTCTTTACGTATTGATATTTTGGTTTGTAATAGATTAAAGCACATAATACTTAGTCATAGAAGTTCACTCAAAGAGTGAGGAACGTGTCTCCTATATTACAAATCTAACAAACCCTTTAACACGCACCCGTTGTTTCGCGTTCCACATCATTCCGACAATGTCACAATACAAATGTCACCGCCATCGAAATTGATATCATGTGATATTTCTCCCTGCTCAACCAAAGTGCACAGTGCAGTGAGAAATTCTTCGGTGCTATCGTCGCTCGCTCGGTTAAAGGAACGGTGGCCAAAAGGCAAAACATTTTCGTCTAATATTTTTGGTCATTCTTTTCGTTTATTTTCGGTTTATCTAATTTTCCGCTAAAATCCAGTTTGACGCGACGTGTAGTGCTTCAAAGTGAACCTAGTATCCAGCGCTGGTAGTGAATTTTCGTGTATCAAGTTATTTCGTGGAGTGGAGACTGGATAGCTGCTACAATGGCTGGCGCTGGTACTCTTGAGGGCACCCTCAGCAAGTGGACAAACGTGATGAAGGGATGGCAATATCGATTCTTTGTTTTGGACGAGAATGCCGGTTTATTGTCGTACTATACGGTGCGTTGTTAAATTTCCGAAATTTCTTGTTTTATTTTTTGCAAAATCTGATATCTAAATAGCTTTTGATATAATAGCATGGTTCAAAGAAAATTATATCTCAACCATCTCTCATATCGCAACGCAAGAGAGAACTTTGTTCGCTGTCATTTTATGTGACATTTCGTTACACTGCCTTACCGATAACACACTGATTTAAATAATAACAAAAAATATGTTACATAGGTACTGGGACTGCTTGTTTTTCTTTTGATTTCTGTAGGTCTAACCAAATAATAATAATAAAAAGAGTAAAGATAATCAGTAATCAGTGCGAACTTAGTTTATGGAAAGCCAACAAAGAACGAGTGGAGTTCAAGCGGTTCACCAGATGGACGGAACGCAGACTATTGGCCTGATAAGACTTGTAATTAGATGTTCTATAAATAGCGAAGTTCTGGATGAATGTTCTATAGTTATCACTGAGTTCTGAGTATTCAGCTATCTATTTGTCTATTTACTTGATAAAATTATACGTTCGTGGGTTTATTCGAACAGTGCGTCAAGTAGTCAAACAAAGAGGTTACTGCTCGTAGCTAGTCAATTTTTTGTTGGGAATCGATAAATAAGTTTGATGTTCTTATCTTTTACATAACTAACTGATTGTTAGGGGGGCTCCTATCTTCAATACGCTTATTTTATTGAAATGAAGTCTGCTTCAAATGAATCCAAATACTAAATTAACTATTTCCTTGGGTCGTGTTAATTATCTGTCGGAGCTGGTATAATGTGAAGTCCTGTACCTACTTACCATGAAGTTTCGACCACGAAACAATAACTTGCTGTTGAAGTGACTTGCGGTCGACTTATACATTCGTTTTACTACATAAACAAATACAAGCGAGCTCCTTATTAGTTGGCCAGCTGAGGTCATAAAGACAAATTAAGCCTTCGTCCGCATGGAAGAAATCGCATATCTTCTGGGAAATGAGCACATTACTTGTGGGCTTACCTTTGCACATTTAAGTAGACCCACTGAGTGGTCTGCCTCCGAAGCCTTAGGGTATGAATCCTATTAACTTCATTTCTGCAAGTAGTTCTGCAAAGTATATCTTTCGTTTCCATTTAGTAACAATCCGAAATAACCCGGACTCTGGGCTCAAATGACGTTTTAACTAACACAGACTAAGGGTAATTGATGAGTAGTTTTATTTGTAAACGAGAGTCTGTACTGTATTCCATTGCCTACTACACTCGTGCCTGATACTTACACTTGCTAACGACATGCATATCGTCTCTTCTAGTTTAAAGTTCTGTACCATTTTACCTAATTAATTTAATTAAAAAAATGAATGACATGCTTGATTGCTCCGAGCAACGCACACTTACAAATACATCTTTCAGTTTACTTTTGGCATATTACGTCATTCAACAGAAATGACAATAGGTCTCGTATAAAAACGCACACTCAACAAACATTACCACATGCTGCCGCTGACCGTTGGCATTGTTCTTCTTTTTTGTGTTAATGCAGATTATCTCACATCATCCAAACTGTCCTCCGCAATCATATCATCAGCTGGAACCTAACACCTTACGGCAGCGGATTAAATGCTTACTGCCCCCTTTAAAATGTGGCGCACAACTTTGTGCCCGCTGCTCGATGATGTCAGACACACTTTTGTCCCTGAAATTTACAAAGAAAATGCCACAAGCAATTTTGAAACTGAGAACAAAAAAAAGTGAATTTTTCTTTAATTTTAATAATATAAAATTGTCCACAAATAGCTATGCATCTCGATGATCCTATTTCCTATAACTCGTCCTTATTCGATTCGCGTTTCTTTTTGGCTGCAGCAGCTGACTGTCTCCTCGCAGTGTAATTTTTCTTGTAGAAATCATGGAACATGTAGAAGAAGGCGCAAATGACGATAGTATAGATCGTAAGAATCATCGGCGGGACTGTGCGGTAACATCCATTTAATAGGCCGACAACCACTTGCAGCAGAATCAAAGCGAACTGTAGCATCTGTATTGTTGTGATGGCCTTTTTTACGGGCGTTAATCGGGCAATAGCATTGGCGGGAACTATTGCTGCTAGCAAATAGTAGCAGTACATGAAAATGTGAACATTGCTATTGAGAAAAATCGGGAACAGAGCTCCACTGGCTGTCGAGAAGAAAAAAAAATATTATATTATTCAATTGGTATTTTTAGCCTCTACTCGTAAGGCACTTCAAAGAACTTGCAAGCCAAATCTAATCGACCGGCGCCGATCTGAGGTACTAAATCTGCACACGAAAACGCAGCCAAAAACAATTTTTCAACAAAATATGCAGATTATTACCATTTCCTATTAATGGTATATGAGTCAAAGACTGGTGTCTACCAAAAAGGTTGTGTATTTTTAAATAAAAACAAATATATATTCCTCGCTGACTATCGTGTTTTGTTTAGGGATACCAAGTTGCGAGGGCCACATAAAGTGCTGCATTGGACGCGAGAAGAAAGCTATTTACAAGTGGCCAATCTTGGATTTAAATATTGTGGGTCACAATCGGTCACAAATGAAATAAGTTGACTTTTACCCGCACTGAAAATGAAAAATTAAATTAAGCAAAGGCCCTAAAAGATGAAGCTAGCGCATCGATTGCAGTTCCTTCAAAACTAACTAGTCAACCGCAATAAGATTATCAAGGCTTAATCTGGTTGACTTTAATCTTTAAAACTTTTTCCGCAACTACAGCTCTTTTTAAAAAATAAATCTGTTCTCTGTCGACTGTCTTCTGTTTGTCAATATATGCATTGTAATTCCTCTTGTAGAAGTCATAAAACATGTAAAAGGCCGAAATGATGCAAATATAAATATCGCGAGAATAACCGGCGGATATTTGCACCCGTTGCTAGTTGCGAACTGTACCATAATATATTTTCGTGATGGCTTTTTTTATTGACGTCAATTAGGCAATTGAATTGGCGGGAAGGATCACAGACATCAAATAATAAGTGTATATGAAAATATGTACAATGCAATTGACAAAAATTTGAAAAGAGAGCACCACTGGCTGAAATGGTAGAAAATTGGCAAATTTATTACAAGACAGGGCCTCAAAATGAGAATGACAGACTCGTCTATGACTTGTAGAATTTTGAAATACGCTCATGATTGATGGCTCTTTATTATTGGAATTTCGGCCAGCAATGCGTTAATTAAGAAAAGTTGTTTTTAAGCTATTTAATGATTTATCTATGTGCAACATTTTAGATTGTCGATTTGTAAACCACGCAGGAAATGATAAAATTAAATATGGCCAACAGAGCTAAGCACTGCTTGCACTATTGTGCTTGCGGCTCATGGTTGACATCCTGGCAAGGTAAAAGGAAAAACCTAAGATCATTTAAATAAAAATACACCAAGAAGACCTGAAGATCCTACCGTATCAACAAACCTATAACCTCACAATTTCGATCAGGTTATAAGCTGATTACAATGGGCCTTACTAATCATACTTAGCCTTCATATTTTGTAGGTCACAATAAGCAAATTTGTATGGAAAATTTCGCCATTTTGAGTTGGAAAAATTTAGCCTGGACACTAAAAATGATTATCGATATCGCGGAATAGTATTGAGGAGCTCTGACTAATTGATATTATTGCTGAATACGTTATTCAACGAACATTGCGGCATACTAATAACAAATTTTAGTCTCGACTTTAAATTTACGAGCTCACAATTGCGAATATATAGCCACTGTGAACTACTAAAATTTAAGGTCGAAACTAAAAATGTTTATTGGTTAGGCCATTATCAATCACTACAGCGATATAATCCTGCCACCATTTGTTATCTCTAAATTGTATAAGTTCGGTTGAGGGTATGGATAGTGGGGTCGAGCGTCAGTGATTCATCGGTCTTTAACGTTTTATTTGTTGTCAAATAAATTGGGTTTTTCGATAAACCTACCTTTACGCAAATGGAAATTATCTTCTCACTTACAAACGAATATAACCTGTTTTTTTTTTTGTTTGGATTTTGTTAGCAAACGGGAGTTGGGATAGCAACACAATCTGCAGAGAAGGGGACTATGAGTTGTCTCATAGATGAGTCGCCATGACCAAAACGTAATGAACGTAGGTACCTATTACCTTATTATATTGTTGAAAGAAAATTTTCTGACTTTAGGCATTTAACAAATCCGCCCATTCGCTGAAAACTGTAAGTTAACAATTCAAAAAACAAAACCCCAACTAGACACAAAAGCCGTAAAAAGGTTATGGGAAAAATCTCCGATCTACAAAAAACAGCAGCTCATTGCGTTTTTGTTGAAATGTCAAAGCCAAAGGACGTCATGAAAACATGTGTACTCACCCTTATAGTGCCGATGCAGCTGATACACCAAAAACAATGTCGAACAATGATGAAAGACATGTAGGAATGATACTTGTCGCTGTTTCTTCCGCAACACAAACACAACGGTTTCGCTTAATTCGATTATCTTAAGCCAAAGCGTAAATATACTGATGTAGTTGAACTCTCTCGCCACAATACTTCGACGATTGAATTCTACACATTCCCAAAATTGTATTGACGGCAGATTAATTACAAGGATCTGTAAATTAAAATAAAGATAAAGAGCGCTTACAAAATATATCATATTCAACAGTATTGTCTGACTCACCTTATAAACTATGTAAATACAGGAGAGAACCTGAAAGACATTATATATAATCATAAAGTTCTTCAGCTGGTACGCAGGCCTTGTTTGCATAAAACTGAAAGGTAAAAGAATAGTTGCATTCATATTTTGTTGTTGTTGCAGTAAGAATGGGTTTTTGTCTTTAAATAATCGGAAAAAGTAGACTTAGCAATTATTTTAGTACTTGATAAGTCAAAATTAGTGTTTATCGTTGTCTTAATTGGAATATTCCGATTTCTCAATAATTTTTTTAAATAAAATCCTTTATCGGAAACTTTTTTGTTCTATCTTTGAATACATTCAAAAAAAGGTTCGCGTAAATACACCAACTGAAATTTTTTCTTCTTGAGTGGCGGTAACATTAGTCAGATATTGAGTAATTGAGAAAGCCATTCCAGTTACTGCCTAAAAAATCATGTTTTTTTTTTCTCTGAGGACAGAAAGAATCAAGTAAACATGCAGTAATGACTTAAGCACTTAGCAACATTTCTGTCGATCTAGAAATCAAAAATGTGCTGTCAAATTGGACTCACAGGATTGGCTACTGCCATGCCAGGCGTGATTGTCATTTTAATCACAATTTAGTTGCATTACACATTACAACAAACTTTGAGAAATATTCGCCCCTATCGAGGTATCTGTTCGAAAAACATTCCGATACGAAAGTCGATTCTGTTCGGAACTCAGATTGCGTTCGAATTATCCGTTTCGGAACGAAATAAATGAAGCATACGATTATAAAGGCGTTCATTGGATATTAAAATATTCCGCAACAATCGATTGTCGAAGAGCTTCGGATAAAATGTGCCGTGTAGCTGTCAAAAGTAAGTGACACAACACGGTACAAGGTAGAACGCAATGCGACAAGGTGCGCTATACCTATGTCATCGGCGAAACGGATATCTCAAATGAAATTTTGTCATATAAATGAAGAAGAAAATTCCGTTCCGATCGGTAATACGTGTGAATAACTGGTGGTTGTTTTCAAAATCAATAACCTTTTACATTAAAAAAAAAAAAGGTTTTGTGCTCTCTGAAGAAGTTGATAGATTTGTGTCATCGATATCGCACATGACCCCGCAGTATCGAGCAGACGACGATCGGCGGTCTTTACAGAGAACTTCGGTTAACCCTAGAAAGATAATCATAAAATAAAGAGCGTAAAAGAAAATCATACGTCTCATACGCCAATTAGTGTATTTAATTAAACATATGAACTTCTTATTATTTATAATAAATTTATTTAATTATATAGATACTATTCAAAAAAAATAAATTAATGAATTTTTTATATATAGTTGAGACAGTCAACGCGCTGCGGTTTAGAATTTAAAAGTTATCACACAATTGTCCCGCGCCATACGTCTCGTGGACGTAGATTATCTTTCTAGGGTTAAAGACTTGAAGATGTTTCCTCACAAAGTCCAGACATTGCATCGGCTATTAGCTGTTGACCGCCAAGCACGTGTAACCCTCGCTCAATCTTAATCTCTCGTTTTGGCGATTTGTACTGTCCGGCGAGACTGTCTGAGTCTGTCCGTTCCAGACCTATTTTAGTGTTTTTTTTTTTAAGTCACGAGTCTATGTTACAAGCCTTAGACTCCTGATGCTCTCAAAGAGAATATGGAAAATGCCGTAAATTTTCAATCTGGCCTGCTAAGAGTGATGGAGAATGCCATAAATTTATGGCATTTGCCATCTTACCAGAACGTTTGGCGATAGGTCTTCGTCAGAATCAGAATGGTCATCAAATCTATGCATATTCTCGACTTGATGATTTAAGACATCAAATGAACATTTTTCAAAATCAGAACCAACGTTTTTCATTTTAAGAATATGACAGCCACAGAATATTGGGGGACAACTTTTTCGCCACCTTCCACTAATATTACAAGTAGAATTTCAAGAACTGCTATTTAACACATAACTCTTTTGGACGACACCAGCTTATTTTAAATACGTAATCATGTCTTGCTATTCTGATTCGCAGTTCTACAAAATGAAAGCTGTATAACATTTATTCATTTCCATTTTGGTAGTCAAACTGCGACCTCTTCTTATTTTACTGACGTCCCGTTTAGTTTATGGGAAGTCAGCTATAAATAGTATGCTCGTTTGTTTTTGACACACCGGCATTTGTTTATAATTTGATTATTTTCATTTACATATATTTAAATTACAGAAAGAAAAAAGTGGAAACGTTCGGTTTTCTGGTTAGTAATGTGGTTTTCGATTGGGTTTCTTCAGGTTTGCTCTCAAATTTCAGATTTCGTGTGTCTGATCGAACATAAAAACGTCAATTGCTCTTTTTTGTGTTGATATTCGTTCGGTTTCTAAGCGTTTTGCATTCACTCGTTAGATTTTATATTAAAACATTTGAAGATTGCGCCCAAATTGATTTCTAAACATTTGTACATAAATAATGAACAAAAATAAGTCCAGCCAATACAATGCGTTTCTTTTCAGTTGAAAAATTTCATGAAAACGTAAACGAACTCCACTCTCCACTAATGTTGTCAAACTCAAACGTACTTGTATTGGTAAATCTGAACAAATCTGAGAAAAAATCCAGATTCGCAAAAGTGCTCTGAAATCTGAAAAAGATTGCTTTTTTTGTACCAAACGAACATAAAAAGTGCTCTGAGAGCAAAAAAAAATGCTCTGAGAGCGCCCAATCCAATACCACATAAGTTTGGCAGCTGTGAGCTGACTGACTGTGTTTAAGTTTTTATTGGCCCAGATTGGTCATGTGAGTAGTTTTTTTTTAGTCAAGAATATCCTGCCAACATTTCGACATTTTAAAGTGTCAAAAGTTCAAAAATAACCCGCGAGAATACAAAATTAAATATAAAATTGATTAGTCAACGCATTCGTATACCTAGTCCAAATCTAGCAGAAGTTTTTCATGAGCTAAGTATCCGAAAGTCCCCAGTATAATCTCAAGCTTTTTAGGGCAAATAACACTACTGACACAATTCGCACGCAACATACAGTGGGAGAGAGATCAAAATAGAGACATATTGCCGCGCGCGATATTGCGCTTATCCGTTCGGGTATTTGGTATTTTTCACTCACTAGTCAATGAACGAATTTGGTTAGCACAAAAGAAAAATATATGTATAAAATAAATGGCACAACAACTCATTAGCGTAAAAAAAAAACTCCTTACCTTGGTGCGATTTTAAATACGGTTACCAGATACAATGCAAGTATCAGTGCAATTAATAATGGCGACTTAACATCGAACGGACTAGATGCGGCGACTTCTACATAAAAAAAAAAAAAAACAAACAAAAATTGTATTGACTTTGCACAAAATTCATTCTGCTGTTCACTCTGACCGATTGTGTCCGACATTTTTGCACTAATTACTTCCAACGTCATGTTGAGGACTTGTACTTGGACAAAAAATACTGCTAAATATAAACTCTTTGTTGGGGGTCCTTTTTCAGTTGTAAGTCCTCCAAACTATATCCTTTAGCGAAGAATTCTCCGAACGACCTATCTGAGCGACAGTCCCTGAGCACTTACAATGGCCTAACAACACACCAACTAAGTACACCTCTACAGAGAATTTAATCGTTGATCGAACTCTTATTTATATTTTGGCCGAAAGGTTACTTGATTTAAATTTGTAAAGAACGGAAATATATGTATGCACACGTTATCAGACTAGAATGTATTCCAGTTCTATGCAGCCTGTATATGCAAAGAACCTATTTAATTGTAAAGGCGAAGCGCAGCTGTATTTAGAAATGTTAATTCGATAAAATTGTATTCTACTTAAATCTAATTTGAAGTTTCTGTCTTGTTTGCAGTCAAAGGAGAAAATGATGAAGGGCGTGCGACGTGGATGTGTGCGGCTTAAGGACGCAGTCATCGGAATCGATGATCAGGAGGACAATACCTTTACAATAACCGTGGATCATAAGACATTTCATTTCCAGGTAAGTGAACATTTGTGGTACTGTTGGTTGCCCAAGCGCGTTGCATTTGTCAGTCGAGTCTATTTCGATTTCATAATTTACATTTGTAATCGAAGTTCGCTTTCTAAATTCCATTATTCAAAAGTAGAAGTAGGAAAATGTCTGGCATAGGGTCAGTGCGGAAACTCAAAGTTGTGGTTTGTATGCAAAGCAAAACAGTAAAGTTTTGAAATTCATAAACTACATTGCTCAATTAGTGCAGACTATAGGTTTATGCGAATTTATTATAGCCATGCCACAGAATTTGTGTTTTTTAGGCAGAGGTTTCATCGTAGTTAAGTGCATCTCCAAGAAGTTTTAGAGGCATTATCGTTTAGCACGCATTAGTAGCAGTGTAACATTGAAATACAATACAAAACAGTGCAGATAGCTTTGATGGAAATGGAAGCTTATTTTATGGTGTCGAATTCTATCGATTGTTTCTTTACAAGTGCCTTCACGCGTTACTTTCTCCTGGCTTGTAATAACTTTCCTGCAGTGATGAGAATACTTAAAAGCCTCTCTTGACATAAACTGTTTTGATAAAATAAATCCCTCCAAGTTTGAACTTTCAATATCCTTTTCTGGCCTTCATCATAGTTCTTTATAGCCCCTGCTGAATGCAGTACTATCGAATTTTTTTACCACCAAACGCCGGTAATAACTTTAAGCGCCCATTCTTCTCTTGTCGCACACACACAGGCATGTGATTTATATAACATTCTTCAATGGCTGCAAATTCAATGTTTTCAACTTTTCTTGGCTATTGTCGCAAGGCCCACCCTATTCACCAAACCGAAATTAGGTACCTTTCCACCCTCAAAGAAGAGGGCCCACAATATCTGCTCATAATCACTCACCAGTCACCACTGCCGCCGCCATTCCCTTATCCGTTTAACAACTCAAGAGAGTATCAAAGAGACGGCTGTTTTGTCTTTTGCGTCATTTGCGCCTCTCAACAAACATCAGCGCCAACCACACCGCCACAACGTGCTTGGCCTTTTATTCTACATCTACACAGTCTAATTGTCATTTTGGGGGTTTTAGTTTTTATAGTTCACTGCGTCGTCGACTTCAAAAGCTTTGGCAATAACACAGCAGCAGCTATATTGGTTGCTGTTGTACTTGTTATATTTGTTGTCCTAGTTTAGTATCCTTATACACATGACTGTGCACATTTGGAACAGTGTTATTACAATTTTGTGTTATTCCATCGCAGGCCCAGCATAGTGACGAACGTGAAAAGTGGGTGAGGCGACTCGAGGATACAATACGACGTCATGCGAATCGTGGTCGGTTGTGGGACACTCAAAGCAATTTCTATATGGGTGGCTACACTAAGGATCTAAGCAAACGAGCTAATCATTTGGAAATTTTGGACAGACGCATCAGTGAAGCGGATGCATACCTGCAACTTATGATTGAGCAAACTACTGTGAGTAAAGGTTGACGAGTTTTAATTCATTTAGGTTGATCCTTTTGTTTTTTGCAGAAAATTGAGAAACGAATCTCTGAGTTGCCGGATCCTGAGGAGAAAACAAAATGCAAGGCGTTACAGGATAACGCAAATGTAAGTGCAATCGAACAAAAATGAATACGAAATCCCTTTCTACAAAATTATCGCAGTTTGTTACCGTTGCATCCTTGGCAACGGAGAATAAATTTTCTTATTGGCTGTAACTCGCACGCTCTTTATTTGCACACTGTCAAATTTGTTGTGTTAACAGGTGGTGCTCGGGGTGCACGCTATGGAGGTTGATTTGTTTATTTTGTAAACTTGAACGATGTAACGGTGTCCTTGATGCCATGCAATTGATTATTGTTTGAGAAATTGAGTGGTTACGTAATTCTGTTATTGGTCGTCGGCTGTAGGAACGTGGCATTACTTTGAGTTTTGCCTAAGGGCGTCATAGTTGGCAGATGGTAAGATATGACCTAAAATAGTAAGCGCGATAGCGAATATATGTATCCCTAAACGAGCAGAACGTGATGGAATTTGGTTTTGTTTTGCATTTGGCGTTGACACAATTCCGTGCACGTATATCTTCTTCATGGCAGAGCAATTCGAAGCAATATATTTCCCTTGTCTTAACTCTGCAGCGGTTTTGAGTCAGCGCATTAAAAATCAACTTGCTTTCAAGGCATTAACATTCCTGCTAAGGAGATGTCTAAAGCAATAATATGACACAGTTCAGGGTTGATCTGTGCCTCAAAGAACGAGACTCGTCAATTAGTCCGGTCTTTGGCTATTTGCTTTCAGTTGTTTTAGACATCTGTGACGTTCGATGTAAAGTTGTTGTTATACTAGAACGCTGACATTGTGTGGCACCAAAATAGGCCTGTAGCTACCAACAAACAAGAGGTCCATGAATGAAAAACTGACATTTTTGATTAGCCTGACACTGCATATGGATAAACCTAGCATTACGCTAAGAAAACGCTAAAATGTAGACAATTATCCGCTTAATAAACGCATGCGGTGTACTTTGTCGCTCAATATCTCTGTCGAATAACTAATTTGCACGTAAATTTAACTAAATAAAAGCATCTAACCCATTCTGCTGCTGAAATGTAACTGATTTTTTATAATTAATTTCTCAGGCAATGCTCGACCATATCAAACACTCGATAGTCACCTTACAAATAGCCAAAAATATGGCACACCCAATCAACGGAATATACAATGGGCCGATTACTAGTAGCAATAATAGTACAAAGACCGAAAGCATCAACGATGACGATGTGGACGATGACGATGGTAAGTTAAGCGCACTATGGTGCGTTGTGTTGTCATCCTATATCTGTTATATATATTATGTAACCATGAGTTGTTAATCCCATCGAATTATTCCCACAGGAATTCTACCACCGGTTGGTATTGCCTCTGTTCAATCTGGTATCGAATTTGGCTCTGAATGCAGTGAACCAAACCGCCTGAAGATACGTTCTTCAATGGGAAACGGTAAGTGTGTGGGAGGCTTTGAAACATATACTAGGTGTTCATTTGAAATTTAACGACTCCGTAGATATTTGGGGAATATTGTCGGCATGTCAGCAGCGCCATTACATTTTAATAACCCGGAAGCCCCTCAACTGCGGAGAGTATATTTCAGTTTTCCAACGATCAAGAGTAGTATTTCCTACTTAAATAAGTAAAATGTGAGGGTGTCCAATATCAATGTCTGTTCAGGGTACTACCTCAGCGAGTGTCTCTGCCACTTGTCACAACAAAGTTGTTGTCCAGCTTGTAAGATATTTTTAGTTATATTCATGAATTTATTGAGAAGTCCCAAGGGTCTACGAAATCTATTTATGAAGGGAAGAAACTCACACCACTAGTTTATATTAGACACACAAATTCTAATAGTAAGTAACCAAGAGGGCACTCTATTGCTTTTGGAGAAGATTGCTGATGACAACTACGCGCAGTGGTGATTATAATATACAGCCTTTAGATCTTCTTTGACATCCCATAGGACGTTTTGCAGTTGTGCAAAACTTTGCCAGTTAACGTCCTTTATACTATACATGCATTTTTCCTAGTTCACCTTGTAAGGTAGCTCCGATTACATTTTGATGAACGCTGATTTTATTGAAGAAACTGTATATTTGAACTGTAGGCAGTTCGATCCTGGTAGTTAACATCTCCTACTTCTCCGCACTAGGCGAGCTGTACTGGTAAGGCAAAAGATTTTAGGGGATCATTGTCATGCACTAGATTGTGGTTTTCTGATTTTCTGACTGTCGAATATTTTACCTGCATACATTGTCTAGTTGAAACCCATAAAAACCCAGAGTAGTTCCATTCAAGAATAAAAATAGCGCTCCCAAACGTTCTATGCAGGACAATAGGCCAAAGTTCTTGCAATTTTTTTGTGTGTGCGAGCTATATTTATGCTCAAATATGACGTAAATTGAGGACCTTTCTCATGGCAGTATTTCTCTATTCTTTCCAGTCTCGAGGGCCTATTCCTCAGACTGTGCAATAATGTCTTTGTCGATTTTATATTATTTATATTATATTCTCGTCATTAATTTACTTCTAGTGAACAATACACCAATAACGCTTATTGTACCCGAAACCTCCTACTCAAGTTCCGAGGGCGAAGAAGATTTCTACGATGCCAACGATGATCCCTTCACCAGTCAGGGCAGTTCTCCGAGCTGGTAAGTACCTGCATTATAAGAAATGTGTCATCCTGTTACGAATTGTATATCGTTTCCTGCCAAAAGATATCGCGTGAGCGTACAGTGCCAGCTATTTTGGTCCACTCATCGTACGATGCACTTTACCTCAATTATGTCTTGCGCCCTGATGAAATCAAAAGTCAGCCTCCTATATGCCGGCTTTCTAAAATTAGAAAAGATATAATTTTCCTTGGCAATTGTGAGTGCACAAAATAATATGAATGCCAACTAAAAAGACAGCTGTGCTCTAAGGCATGCTGTCCTGTGTGTTATACGCTACAAGCTGCTGTAAACAGTTTCTCTGAATTATTCAGTCTAAAAGTCGGGAAAAAAAGACTGAAACATACATTTAAATATTCAAAGCCTTCACAAAGCTGCAGTAAAACCGCGTGCAATGAACCTATTCAAAAGTTTGCAATTAAATATACGTTTAATTAACAGCCCGACAGACATTTCGTCAGACCTTATGCCACTGTAGTAAGTAAAACGAACGCAAATGTATATATATACTTGTGCGGGATGTGTGAAGTTGATGTTTATAGAATTTTGTTTTGTTTTTTTAATTTGGTTTGTTTACATATTGGGTATTGAACTATACCGCTGCGAGTATCAGTGACAAGTGTTCACGTGCGCTATTTGTCTAATGAAGACTTGAATCGTATTAACCTCATATCTAATTTCTTTTGAATCAATGACTATTCTGAATGTTTGGTAAGTGTATAAACTTTGGTTTTTTAAGTATGCACGAGGATGTAAAGGGAAAGAGCGAAAGATTTTATATTTATGCACTTTTAGCCATTGAGATTTAATGGGGAGCGAACGCTTTTTTTTTTGTTATCAGAAAGAAGCATAATGCTGCGTTACGAGAAGGTTAACTCTGTGGTATAAGCAGTATAGAAACCTAGTTGAGGAAAAAATTAAGCAATGTATGCAGAGTATTAAGCGAAATCAATTTTAGTCACTGAAATCTACTTCTTATCCGGAACACAAGGCTGGTGATTTTGCACATAAAAGAGTTCACTCAAGTAACCCTCACCTTTGGACTGCTAAATCTTCACGATACAAGTTCCTTCACGCGCCACTTTCTCCTGGCCTGTAATAACTTTCCTGCAGTCATGGGAATACTTAAAAGCCTCTCTTGATTTTTATGTCTGTTTTGATAAAATAAATCCCTTCAAGTTTGAACTTTCAATATCCTTTTCTGGCCAGAACAGAAACCGAGTGAATTTGTATTGCGCGCAAATACATTTTTTATACCCAAGTCAGTGATGAGTCTGGCCTGCGCTTGGGAGTGTTCGTTTTACACTGCTGTAAGCATATTCGTGCCATGAACATTTCCGTACTATCGTGGCGTGGAAGACTAAAACGAACTTTTCTTACCAGGTCGATATCAGCTGATAGAGTTTTCTTTTGAACTCCCTGCAAAGCTGGTCAATGCGAACGGAACCGGAGACCACTTTTAAAATTTAAAAAAAAAGTAATTAATTAGCTAGAGCTCCGTAAATGTTACAGAAACAGAAATTCGCTTGATTTTTGATGTAATATCCAATTTTTAAAGCGGAATGAAGTTCGACAAAAGCCCTAACCTCAAAGTTCTGTCAACTATGACGATTTGTCTCTGATTTTTCGTTGTTATGTTACCTTTTTTTTTAGTATATATTATAAAGGGTGATTTTTTAGCTGGTTTGGTTTTGGCAACACCGGTTTTGACAGCTGACGTGTGTTTAGTACCTTGTGTCACTGTCAAACAGCTTCAGTTTGGTTTGCAATTTAACCATGGATCGTCTTACAAATGAACAACGCTTGCAAATTATTGAATTTTACTATCAAAATTCGTGCTCGGTTCGAAATGTTCATCGCGCGCTGCTTCCATTTTATGATCGGCATTCTCGACCTTCTGAGCAGTCTATTCGGAAGATTGTGACACAATTTCGCACCAAATTTACTTTGTTGGACATTAAACCACCAACACGTTTACGTACTGTGCGTAGTGAAGAAAATATTGCGGCCGTATCAGCTAGTGTGACAGAAGACCGCGAAATGTCGATTCGGCGCCGTTCCGAGCAGTTAGGCCTTTGTTACAGCACTACGTGGAAAATTTTGCGGACGGATTTGGGCGGAAAGCCTTTTAAGATACAGTTGGTGCAAGAACTAAAGCCAGCCGACCGAAACAATGGCGCAATTGCGAGGCGAGTTTGGTGAACAGTTAATTTCACGTTTCGGGCCGGTCAATTGGCAGCCTAGATCGTGCGATTTGACACCATTAGATTATTTTTTGTGGGGGTATGCCAAGGCTAATGTGTATAGGGACAAGCCCGCTTCGATTGACGCACTGGAAGCCAACATCCATGCATTCATTCGTGAGATACCGGCCGATATGTGTGAAAGAGTATGCCAAAATTGGACTCAGCGGATGGGCTACCTGAGACGCAGCCGCGGTCAACATTTGCATGAAATTATCTTTAAACATTAAATTGCAAGGTTCAAACTATCGATTCAAATAAATATTTCATTCATTTTTTCGAATTTTTTGTGTTTATTTTTTAAAAGAAGTTCTAAACCTCTTAAAAAATCACCCTTTATATTTCGGTTCATCGCAGCCTAATCCATTTTTCGCCAATGATATTGGTGTCAGGAGCTTATGCAATTAGGTCTTAACACGGTCTTGAAAAATATGTGCTGGTTCTGTTCGATCGGTTATATTTTTTTCAAATTAGCGTTACGGCTGACTATCACTGACTATTATTCGAAGACATGGACGACTTTGGTCCAGACAATATTGTCGTTTTCGATTGGGCAAAAAGAAGCGTCCGGGAGAGTCCGGCAGAAAAAATAATCTTCTGATGATTCTGAAAAGAGATCGCTTCTCGATTTGAAGCCAGAAACCACTCAAGAAGCACTCACACAAATGTAATTTATGTATTTTATACAAGTCAGCGGCTGTCAGCGCCGTAGATTATTTTTTGGCATTTCACCAATACTTTTGTGGGTTCAATCAGAAGCAGTTTTGTTGTTCATTTGGATCACAGAATGAGTGGATCCCCGAGTGAAACCAATGGAAACCGATATTATGTGTCTTCAGCAGAATGACGCTACTTGTCATATTGCCCATGAAACAATTGTCTTACTGAACACTGAGGACTAACTGAATACTGCGGACTTATTGAATACTGAGGACTCGATTCAACGAAAACATAAGTTCGCGAAATTTATTGGTGAAATTATTGTTTTAGTTGACTCAAAATCGATAAATTTTTGTGGCTATAAACTATGAGCTATTTCGGCTTTGGAAGCCTTTTTTGGTTATAGGTGAGATAGATTTAAATGGTCAAAGGTGTTATTCAAAATTCGACCGACACGATGCTTCGTCAAAAACATTTGAATATGTCTGTAATCATTTCCAAAACATGATCACGCCCATTTTGAGATTCGATTCGAATCCAAAGTTATTCGATTTCATTTCTCCAATACATTCGATTTGAGTCAACATTCATATTTGAGTGCAGAATGACATTTTATTCGAAAGGAAATTCGCAAATTCACCCAACAAAATCATGAATTTAAAAACAGCTCAATTGAGATGAGAAATAATTTACTTGTCATGCATTTTGAGCTTACTCCCACACATCTGTAAGGCAGTTTATTCGAGTGAATGTTTTAAACTCGAATCATAGAATTATTGTGACTAAAGTCCAGTGGTAGAAATTATATCGGAAAACAAATTACACACAGCACTGCATCTGTTCACAATCTTCCTAGCTAAAATAGACAAAATCATCGAAAATATTGTTTCTACAGTGAAAGTGGTTCTTAACTATTTGTCTCCGCCTATTTACTATCGTAATTTTTTTTAATTAAAGTTGCTTAACTTTGTTTAAAACAAAATCACCCTATATAATGTGAATTTGTGCGTTTTCTGCTTCAGCTAGATTTCCGTCGTGCTCTGTTGTAAACCTAACACGCTCGATCTCTAATTCTGAAATTTGAATATTCCAACAAACCGAACAATCCTTTCCATGCAAGTGGTTATAACAGCCTTTTGTCATTATCTCCGTTAATTTAGAAACTTGGTTTGACTAATCGATTATAACTCACTTACAATATTCGAGAATCTTTTGAACCCTATTTTTGTACCGCGCTTTGAACAACCTCTTTTGAAATATTATTCCTTCGGGTGAACACCAATAAGACCAATTTAGTTATTATTTTGCAAATTTATTACTCAAATCTGGAAAAAATAATCGCCTGAATTATTGACATAAGGCTCTCTTATATTACAAAAAAAAAATGCCATTCTTTACAAAATGAACTTTCACCATGTGCGCATACTCCAGCACAAATCTCCTTTGTGGCAACTTCTCTTTACTAGTTCCATAAACTCTTGGACAATTAATTTTCATCATAAAATCTGACCCATGAAAATGGAAATTTGTGACCGCTCGCACAGTAAAAGTTCATGTTTTATTTGCTATTGAAATGTCTTACTCATTTGCATCTGCTCGCAGAAACAAGGCTCGAACTCAAAGTAAGGCCACATTGACACAATCTAATTGTGTATTTCAGGTATTTGTCATTTAAGTCTTTTCAACTTGCCCACAACTTTGTGTGTTGCCTAGCTAATGAGGCGGAGTAAACTTGTGGTATGTTTTGCGCTTTTGTTTTAAAATTATATGAATTAGGTTTGGTATAGGTACTTTGATTAGATTTTAAAGTGCATGCGATTCGATTGAATTGTTTTAACCCGAATTCAGTGTTAAAATATTCAAAAGCGGAGTTTGCTTACTTGAATCGATTGATTTGTAATGAATTGTCAAGGGGTCGCTTTATTTTTGGACTCGACAAAGTTTATGGGTAGCAGAGTCGTTTGCAGGTGTTTTTATGAATTCTTTTAAATGACCTCAGTATGGTAGCAAGGCTTATGAGATGACGGCACTAAACAGAGTTCGAAGATGGGATTGGAAACACTGGCAATCTCAACACAAACTTTCTTTATTCTCAACGCCTTATTAAAAACATTATACAATGAATTACAGCAGGACTCGGGCTTCGTTGGTCATATCCATGTTCGCAACCTGCTTATAAGGGAATTGAAAAACAACACATTTTCAACCGATCTTCAGCATACTGCTACTTAGATGCAACCTTACAATGTAGCAACATCGGCCAGGCAGCCTTGAAACCCTTCATTTAAAAACCTCTACAACTTTTTTAATTTCCTATACTAGAAAGTATGGCTCAAGATGCCACATCAATTGTGACGGCTAAAATCTAAACATCAAATAACCTTGTTTTCTTAAATTTAACCAATAATTTCTTTCAGTGCAAACAACTGTCAACCCAAATATACCCTCCCTTTGGTATTTAAACGAAGAGCGCGAGGAGTAAAATAAAGAGAACGATTTCCCTTCCGAAACAACCGACAACTCTCATCCACTAAAAGAGCACACATCCCTGTTGGAAATCCTTTTCTAAAACTACCCACCATACTGTTGGAATATCTCATCCGTTCTGCCATTTTTCCATTAAATTGTGTACAATCGTCATCCGAGTAGCACTACTACAAAAGTTCTCCCTCAAGCGGATACTTCCCTTAGTATTTTGCAACTTTAAGAATTTTCCGGATTTAAGGATCCCTTTGTGTTGGATTCGCTTTCAATACCTGTGCGTGCGTTTATTTGCTTAGGGATTTTTCTTCTCCTGTGCTCAATTGTTTTCTATATTTATTTACTTTTTTTCACTTCGCTGTGCATTCCGTCCGGGAAATGAGTAATTTAAGCAAATGAAATTCGGTATGTGCTGCTATAAGTGTGTCCTCCGTGATTGCATTATTATATCGATGACAGCGAGCTACATATAAAAAGAAGAACTGTAACGAATCTCTGCGGTCCAATAGAGGTTATGATGTAATTAGTCTACTTCCATCCAATACACAAGCCGACGAACTTTTATCTGCAAATATGCTGAAGAAGTGGTTTGTGCGGAAAGTCAGCTTTAGGTAAGAGATATTTTATTTTTATCAAGCCCCCTCTGTCGTTGGTCTTTATTACAAATCACTCTTAACCCCGAACTATGTGTTGCCATAGGAATAAATATAGCACACTTATCAAGCATTTCATAGTCGTGTACATAGAAAGTCACGTCAAAGAGTATAAATTGAAAGCGGTGCAAGAACGAGGTGGGTGTATGTAACAGCCATGTGCATGGATCCAATGGACACCATTTTACCTCCCACGAGCATCACTTGAACTTTTCCACAGTAGATACATCGGCGGTGGCAAAACAGTATCCTTAGTGAAAATAAAATCGCAAAGCCTGAATGATGAATTGCACACAAAACCCTAGTCAGGGTCTGCCCTTGTGCACATTGAACGCACTCTGCGCGTTGTTTACTCCCGTTTGTGCTTTTGAAATTGCATCGAATCCTCGCAGCATGGGTATGTATCCCCAGGAATGCAGTTCCATCTGGATTTAATAAGAAAAGAAGAGAAAATTAATACAAATTCGTTGAAAATGTTACGTATACGCCACCCTGTCTGGGAGTTGATGAATCAGTTCCACTTACGAACGCGTGACGAGTAATCTCACTTGAAAGCAAAGTTGATATTTTAAAGGAACATTACAATGAAAGGGGAATTCCATGGTTGTTAGGCAAATTAAAATTGTTTATGTCTGCTGGGTCGTGTGTGGCATTTCAACGCAACTTGGCAGTTAAAACAGAACGAAAACTATTGTTTGTTACAAAATGTAGTCCTGGGAACTTGTGCGTTCGTAGAAAGATACTCTTGGTGCTGCTAAGTTTTCAACTTCATTGTCACTGTCATTGTCTGGCGAAGGGCATTGTTAGATATAAACAGCTGAATTAACTTTGAGTGAACCAAAGCAACTATTATTTTAAGAACTTTGTGATATAATGCGAGAGCTTAAAGGTTCATTTTTTTGCAGCTTGCTCGAAATCGAGAAATACTCGTACATATGTGGAGTTCAAATATAGATTTCAGCATACTCATCCTCATCATCTTCTTAAGGATACTTGGAAAGTTTTGAATCGAGGGTTTGTTTTAAAAATTATTCCGACATATTAATTTAGTAGACGCATATTAGAGCCACCGATTTTTTTCCAATTTTATTGTCGTGAAGAGGTGCACAGTGCACTCCTACTCTTAAATCAATTGCCATTCGCACTAAAGAGGCATTTTTTTCAGATTTAATTTCGTGATTTCATTCAATTTGCATTCATTTAAACATGTGTCACAAAGAAAATTATGAGATATCGAGACTGCTGACACAAAGTCAATATTACTAGGTCTTCGATTCATTCTATCACGAATGTACACGAATGTGCGTTACGTGCTTTATGTTGTCTGCACGCACAATAAAAGTTCGCGTTTAGGCGTGTTTTATTACTGACAAAAAAAAACATTTTTTGTATGTGAAATCAGAGGACACTGTATAAAATGATTTGTTTTCACTGAATTGCGTAACTTGAATTCTTTATTTTAAGGAGATTACCAAGCCACTGGAAGTATTCATCTTTTAATGCTAAAGGTGTACAGTCCACAACGTAATTGGGCATCGACCCACAAGTCTCTTTTTTGGACTCGGTCTGCTTCTTTGCTGGAAACCTCCTCCCAATTATTCCCGAACATGAAACCTTTTCGTTGTCTTCAAAAAGTCTTGAAGCACAGGAAGAAAAATTGAAAGTTTAAATATGTCGTGAGTTTCGATGAGTCCCATAAGGACATAAAACACGCAAGTCTTTTTCAGTTAAGACATTTATACACATTTTCCATAGCTTGACGCGGTGTCCGTATTTAGTTAGGACGCATCGTGTGACAACACAGATGGGCAGCACCATTGGTTTAAATAAATCATTTGACAAAAGCTTAAATTTACCATGAACAAAATTTGGGTTGACTCGTACAAGGCCCTGGTGGTCTACTGCATAATAGTTCGGTGGCAACTATTCCCCGGCCGTGTGTAAGAGTACAGCAATACATGATATGGAGACCATCCCTGACTTGTACAGAGCGATTTCATTTTTGAATTGGAATACTCACCGAATATTTAATTAATTTATTCCGCACTAGTCGTTGTCATATCCAACTCACACGACATTGTCCGAAATAGGCAATTTGCATGCGAATATCTGTTTTATGTTTCCAAATTTATTTGCTTGTATACGCAGCTCACTCATGACTTTGTACACGAAAAGAGCAATCCTATGAATACCGTGGACAATTGTCCGGTTTTACTAAAAAGAGTCAAACATTTTCTGACCATTTCAGACTTATTAATTTTTCAAAAGTTGAACGTGGTTACTATTAATTTTAAAGAATATTTGAGCTCTCAGATTTGTAGGAAAAGAAATATGGAACGTGGCAAACGAGTAGTCGACGATATGTGAGAAGTACACTGTTGGACCTACATTTTTATTGAACTTATTCAAAGCACTTACAGCATTTTCACTGCATTTAGTTTTGAAACTATTTACATCTACCCACTCTTTTGCAGTGGAACAGAAGATCTAAAAAACATTTTTTTATACAGATTCCTCATTCCCTTGTCAGACTTGAAATGTTGTTAAATTATCTTTTGCCTATATTTAAGTGATGCGTATTAAGCCGGCAACCATTTTCGCAAGAGCAATCATTCAGTTTCAATCATTGTAATCGCATCTTCAATGGGTTTAATTTATTCTCGTAAAAATACATGCCATACCTGCCCTTAAGGGACTTGCATGTCGTCTATCTCAACAGAACTGTAGCACAACATCCCCGCAGTCAAGATACGGTTATTTGATTACTCTCCTTTTAGTAATTGAGCTCATTGATTTTGTCAATAATAAAAACACATAGAAGAGGTGTAATTCAGTTCGACAGCTGTCGGAGTACCCTATATCGCTTGCTTGAAGGAAAACTTTCAACTTTTTTCCGTAACTAAATGTTTGATTACAGAACCGAGGGCTCTTGTGGCACTATCTAATAACGCTTTAAAGAATAGCAAACGAAATGCCTGCAGATGTATTTTAGTTCTATACGAGCTTTATCGCACTGGAAATATGTTCCAAGGAAGCGGCTTTCGAAGGTTGTTTATCTTAAAACAAAAAAATTATTTAAAAAGTATTGTCCCCTTTAGTAAATCGTCGAATGCAATTTATTTTTAAAGAATTTTGACAAGCTGCCATTGAATTTCAATTCATTTCAATTTCAAGGTTTGCGCCTAGAGAAAAATGACTCTAAATTTTGAGGCTGTACTACATAAGTTGTCCGCACTTAAAAAAATAAATAAATAAATAATAGGCCCTAGGCCTAGCTTCTCACCAAAAATGAGCCATTCGTTTTGTTTTGTGGACCTATTTTTTTATGCCGAGTCCGAACGGCTGAATTGAGAAACTCTTCCATGAGAGTTACACTCTCGAACGTTTGTTAGACATGCGCGAGAAGTATCGAACATGAGATTCGGCGGCGATCAGCTGAATTGGGAATCGCCAAAGAGTCGACTCATTTTGCGTTTGGATTTGGGCCTGCATCCATGTGTTGAAGACGTGCAACCATGGATAACCGTGAGTTTGCTAATTGGGTGCTGGAGATGCGAATTTTGGCAAAAAAAATCATCTTTCAATAACTATGTCAGGCAAAAATGTCACAAATATTCGACCAAGCGTCAAAGCATCCGCAAAGATTAACTCTCTTTGTGCGTAGAATCTATTTTTGGCACGAATCTGTGCGGTTTGCCAGAACAGCTTCTTAAATATTGGACCGAGTTATAAAAAATTGGACCGACGACCGTTTGAAGCCATTCAAATGATGTGCTATTCCACACATGAATGTGAGTACAGCTTCAAAATCAGCCAGAATCAATTTAAATCTCTATCGTTCTTATCTGGTCACCCTTTGTTACCAACCCTTCGCCACTCCATAGCATATACAACAAAACAATACATCACCCTATCAGAGTGTAAACAAAAATCGCAGAGAGGCTCTCAAATATTTTCCACACCCCTAATCGACCCACATTCATCTGTCAATTCTCTGAAGACAGCAATCCACGTTGTCGTCAGCATGTGTTTTCAGATGCGAGAAATCCAATACTCTTAAGGAATAAAATGTGAAATATTGATTCGTATCCACCAACACAGACACAAATAATGTAAGTACTGCGATGGAAAATGAAATGGTTTCGTGCCAAAAATAGATTCTACACACAAAGAGAGAAATCTCAATCGTAGTCCTTTTTGTGTGTCAAGTTTTGTTTCTTTTCTGAAAGAATATATTTCGCATCCCCGAAAGGGGTAATAGACTGATAATAGTTACATAAAATCAAGTTTAAGGAATTTGTTGTCCTGCGGAAGTAATTTATCCACACGGAGAACGAAAGTCAAACAATAAACCTTGATCCTTAACATTATGACTCTGAAGCCCAAATCGGAAATGGATTGGCGTTTAAGCATGCGAATTTCATGACCAAATATATAAATATGTGTGCAAGTAAACGTTTTCAAAGCATGCTCGCTTTGGTCCTTTTTGCACCAAAAATAGAATGAAATTCATGGAAATTCAGTGCAGTTACAAAAAGCAGAGAATTTTTAAATTGATTTGCCAATGGGGAGAGAGGATGAATAGGGTTATATTCGGGATAAGTGTCCGATTTTTGGCAAAACGAATAAACAATTTCAATCTGATATCACGAACTCTGAGGATTAGTAGTTGAAGTGTGAAAAATGTTTCTAGGTCATCTGGAGGAAGTACGGATACACAAATGAGGCGTTCCGGGGAAAAGGTATTTTACGAACATAAAAAGGGGAGGGAGGCCACGGTGGTCGTGCACAAGGGACGTTTTTAAATCACTATGATGTGGGGAATTTTAATTACGTCTTAAAGCACGCAAGTGGATGGATTAATCAAATGGATTTCAGCTTCTCCCTTTTAACACACATCCATACGTGGCATATTTGTGTGGACTAACTGAATAGTTAATCGTTTGTTGTAATAACCTCTGCCTATTTGCTTTGACATGTATGTGTGGTCATTCATAGTGCGACACCACAAGTTCATGTTCATTTCCGCATTCCTTTTTATTCCACACATTCCTTTCGTCAAAGCAAATTATTTTTAGCTTGATTGAAGCTTCAGTGGCCTGTGTGTTTGTGGTATTTGTTTGTCCTTTCTCTCTTTTATAACATTTGATCCGTTTGAACTCGTACGGATGACGTTGGGTGGTTAATAAAAGCATTCCTTTACTGTTCATCAATTTGTTATCCTGCTAATGAGCACCGCCGTTTGGTATCCTCTTTTAATCTTCTGTTGGTGTGTACTTAACGGAGTTCGCTCTTTTATTACCGTGGCCGCAATTGCCGCTTCATTATTTTTTAGTTTCATTTGATTTATGTGTGCAATGAGAGCCATGCGAAATAGTTCCCTTTAATGGCTCTACTAAGGCCATTAGGTTAAAAATAACCGATGAAACATAAAACCGAAGACAAGTCATATACTCCTTGATTTATAGCACCAAATACTAACCTTTTAATTTATGCACCAAACTACTTCATAAGTTTTTGCTCATGATTTTTTTGAATAGCACATGACAGGACAATGGACAGGTAAAGTAGGTTGGTCTGAGCAAGTGCCTTGACTAGCACTTTGTAATTGAGTGGTATTCTTAATGAGGAAATATTGTAGCTGAGTGTTTTGTTGAAAAGGGTACACAGTAGGTGAATGCATTGTAGTATATTTATGGTACTGACGTTTTTGTGTCCTGTTTTTGCACCTGCTTGGGTGTTGTGCTGTCACGCTATTCTCTCACTAGAACACCAACATTATCTTTGCGATCTTGACTTAATGATGCTTTTTAATTGCCTTTGCTTTTTCAAATGCTCCATGCATCCATGTTTTAAGTCCATGTCCCACGTCTGTCAATAGGAAAAAAAACTCAGAACCCACTGAAGCAGCTCTGCAAAACTTCTTGGTTACGTCTTATTTGACGTTCTATGTTTTTTGACATTTGTATTTAAAAGTTATTATTGAATTGCGTTTGTTTACATGTTGACTAAAACTTATGGCAACTTAATGCTAAATCATTTAAAAGGGATGTATATTTTATATAAACATAAAACATAGTTATGTGTAATGCCCAAAACACATGTGCAGAATTCACTGCGCAGCAAGATTAGAATACACATGTTTATATGGATATAGGCACACGTAAATTCAGCACTGCAACATGTCTCTATTTCTAAATTCGCTGCAAAATTCAAGCGTACCACAACACAAAAGAAAATAAATTGCAATTTCAAGTATTTGGCATCATCGGCTTTTGACATTTGCTGATCGTGTTTGTTTTTGTTTTGGTTGCGAACACCTCAGCTGCTTAGTCGGTAAAAGACAATGCATGTCAAATAATTTTCTACACATCTGTTTTACTTGCAGCACTGCATTCTGTGCTGCGTCCAGAATTTCTGTACATGTGTTTTGGGCATAATGCTGAACAGTCCCTGTGTAGTGTGTAACTTATTTTCGGAATAAAAACAGACTTTCTAAGCTAAACCTGTGTTCTAAAATCGTATTGAATTTATATGTCGAATTAACTCAGTAAAGCATTCCAATGATGGGTTAATGAAGGAAGGTGAACAATGCTCCTAAATGAGGTTTAACAAGGCAACCGCAACTTATCTTGCACCAAATCTTCAAAAATTCCCCTTGAAGTGCTGGTAGGGTTAATTTAAAGTAAGTTTTAATTTTGTATTGCTACCACGGAAAGATCAGAAGTAAATTAAACACAACCACCATGAAAATCAGAAAATATTTATCTTACAGCTTTTCGGAGAATAGTATGCGAATTATTCATAGCAATGTAACCAAAGCCGATTCCTTAGTAAATAATTCAAGTCCTTTCGTACGAACGCATTATAACTACAAAACCGCAACAGCATGATACCAACAATCGGTAAATCACAAGACTCCCACTTGCGGTCTGGTTTTATTTATTGGATAATAAATCACGTTCTCATTTGGAATTCAAGGCCATGTGCTCATAATGTTTATCGTAGACATCCCTTTGACTCTCGAAATATGGTAATGCGGCCCAAAAAATGCGAAATAAAATAAATCATTACAGCTGTTGGCCTGTATTCTTCATGCATGGGCCCTACACCGCCAGCATTGGTTTCAATCAAAGTAAATGTACGTGCTAGACAGTCAAAATGTAATCTCTTTAAAGTATCCAACAAAATCATTCCCCCAAGAACATTTTAAACTTTGGAACCGAATTTAAAATTCGCATTTGGTAATCCCCCCCAACCTATGCGACCATGTAACGACGAATTGTTTTCCAGTAAACCCTTGTAAGCTCCCTTGTGTGTGAGCGAATTAAATGATTCAAGTTGTGCCATTTTCACTCGAGTGCGGTGAAGGCTGCTAACATTTAATGCAATGAAAAGCTTAACGGTTACATCAAAAAGGTTGTACATTCCCCCGAGGACTTACAATAGCATAGCAGAGAATAAATTTGAATTTCCCTAATTGCTCTTAACTCTCTTTGGGCGATACAATAAACTTCACTCGTACTTTCGAAAAACTCTAAGACTTGTTGACATTCTCTGTTTTTTTTATTTACAGTGCAACTAGAGGCTTCTCCATAGACACGTCGCCGACACAAGAAACCGCACCGCCTTTACCTGCACAATCAGCCACCGGGTCTACTGAGAAAGACGCGAATTCTACGGGCCTCCCGGTGCCCTCCGAAAGCGAGGAGTACTCGACAGCATCGTCATTTGATAAGGAATCCCTGACGCATAATGATCGCCGTACTAGTCACAGTGCACCGCATGCAGGAGACCCTCGTGGCGGCGCTATACCATTGCGTACCGATGGCAGTATTGATTACGATGCTCTCTATGAGGAGGAGGAAGACACCAGTATTTCGATGGAGTCCCATGGGTCAATGGTATCGCATTTATTGTCACAAGTTAAGATTGGAATGGACTTAACGAAAGTAGTGCTGCCCACGTTTATATTGGAAAGACGGTCCCTGTTGGAGATGTATGCTGATTACTTCGCTCATCCCGACTTGTTCTTGAAGTAAGTTGAAGAGGCAAGAGTTTTGGTATAATGATGACATTTATTCTTTGTTTTAGAATCGCTGAGTTGGATGATCCACGAGATCGAATTGTACAGGTGACCAGGTGGTACATGAGCGCCTATCATGCTGGGCGAAAAAGTTCCGTTGCCAAAAAGCCGTACAATCCGATATTGGGAGAGATATTCCAGTGTCATTGGGACATTCCAGGTAAGAGTTCGTTATGACAGTTGAAAGGCATCTGCGGAGCCATTGTTGTAGTTATTTCTGTGAAACGAATACCAAGTAACTTTTGGTTTGCAGGTGAAAAGCCCGATAGTGAGGAAGTCGCTGATGGGCCAATACCGTGGTGCAGACGTAATCAATTGACTTTTCTTGCCGAACAAGTATCGCATCATCCTCCAAGTAATTTGAAACCCATGCCACTCTGAGTGTGTTGTTCTTTAATTTCGCGTCTCTTTTCAGTTTCTGCTTTCTATGCGGAGCACTACAACAAGAAGATCACATTCGCCGCGCACGTATGGACGAAATCGAAATTTCTGGGCCTCTCGATTGGTGTACATAATATAGGCCAAGGTATCGTAACACTCTGTGATCTTAATGAGGAGTATATTCTTACATTTCCCAACGGCTACGGAAGGTAATCGAACGAATGACATTTTATTATTAATGGAAATGATGTCCCTCTTTTTGCACAGATCAATTCTCACTGTACCTTGGATCGAGTTAGGTGGATCGGTCGAAATCAAATGTCCCCAAACCGGCTACCATGCCGATATTGAATTCCTTACGAAGCCATTCTATGGTGGAAAACGCAACAAAGTCACCGCTGAGGTAAAGCATTCCCAGTCGCATTGAGTAGGACTAGAGAGTAAAACACATTTCATCTTTGTAGATCTACGCGCCCAACGAAAAGAAACCATTTGTGTCGATCGCCGGCGAATGGAGTGGCCTAATGGAAGCCAAATGGCATGACCCCAGTAAAAACGTAATATCACCTTATTCATTTGACTATTTTGTTTTTCTGGTTGTTCTTCCCTGTTTTAGTTGTCCCGCATAATGTACTAACCAACATACTTTCTATCGATTATTGTACTTCTCTCTTAAATATGTGTGGCCAGTATCAGTATTACTTTGTTTGTCTAGAAAATTAAATGAATGATCCTTGTAATATGTTTGTGTATCTGTATCTGCTAATCCCACATGTAAATCCGTACGCCAGGCCAGCCAGAGCAAACAAAAAACAAACACACACACACGTATCGATTTGAAGCCATGTATACCAAAATGTGTAAACAACAACAATTGTTTTAATTTTCTAGAAAACTGAAGTATTTGTTGACGTAAACCGAATTCCAATATTTAAGAAACAAGTTCGACCAATCGTTGAACAGGAAGAATACGAATCTAGACGAATTTGGAAAGAAGTCACAGCCGGACTCAAGTAAACATTATTTTTTATTTTTTCCTATCGCACACATTTTCGCAATTCACATGGTGTTGTTGAAGGCGCACGGTGACGGGAGAAGTGGGTTGGAAATGTTACCTTTTCTCTCCTCACTGGGTACTTTCGGATTGTATTTAATGCTTTGTTTCTTTGATAGATTCAACGACATTGACCGAGCGACAAATGCCAAATGCGAAGTGGAACAAAAGCAGCGCGAGGAAGCCAAATCGCGGAAAGAGACTGAAACTCAGTGGGAGCATAAAGTAAGATTGATTCGTATTCAAGCATTGCGTTAGACAATAATTCTCGTTGCAGTACTTTAAGCCAGTCGGAGAGAGTTGGATCTACACGAAACCACTCAGCCAGCGGCTGTACCTCCAAGAGAAGGAGAACAAGAGATAATAACAACAACTTAGCAATAGCTCAACCCAACTTAACTAGCGATGTAGATTGTAAAAACTATAAACTGTCATATCACGGAACAACGGATGGTAAAAAACGGTCCCTAAAGCTTGTAAGGCTTGACGACAAATAAACCAGTCAGGGATGCAGAATAACAAAAAAAAAACACAGTGGATACCCCAAGAGAAAGTTATTAAATATAGAAAAATATATTTTTATTAAGACCAGTAAGAGAGAAACGGAAACACAGAAGTAGATTATTACTGATTACGATTACGATTAAGTGATATAAGGGAAACAGGTTAGCAACTTGTTATCGAGATTCATTATATATTTTTGAAATTTAAGTGTTCCGTTGGTCTTTTTTGTTGTTTTTTCTTTTTCTTTTTTTTCTATTTGTTATGCACTTGTTGATGCACTGTCTTCTGAAAACAAACAATTTTTAACTACGTCTATATTGTAAGGTTTATTTCAGTAACACGGGAGTGGGGATATACTAGGGGCAAGGTTATGGGTAGTCTATGGTTTCAGTTAAGCGCTTGTTTCATGCACATAGTTGGATAATATGCGCTTTTAAAAATGGCAAATGGTTGGTATGATTTAACAAACGTGTCCTTTGCTTATTTAAAAACGTCTCTTAAATTAGCGCGGTCTTTGACTAACTGCCTTCTTTCGTTTGTTCCTGCATTGCTTTGTCGCTCTGGGTAAAATCAGAAGACTACATAACCTTTAAATGACAACTTCGTTGACTTACAACGCTGTGGGGCTTATGTCCCGGACAATTTTGTTTTCATTGTACCTTCTCATGCAAACTTCTTCGACAGTAACTGGATCAAAGTTCGCTCGAAATTTTGTTTAAGCAAAATTCCCGAATGTGGTTTCATAATTCAATTTTCATAAGCCACGCGTCTGCACTTATTGCCACTAAAATGCAGTAACCTCTTGTCATTTGCAGCACCCCCAAAATGTCGTCCCGCTGTAGTTCTGGAAAATCTTAACAGACAACGAAATCCAGCCTGAAAAAATTCCCGTGGACTATTACAGTATTCCCAGAATAGCTTTTACTCATAGTATTTGAAAAAAATAGTTTGTTTTCTTAAATGCATTTGAATATCTCTCACTCTATCGTATTAGCCTTTCAAACAAAAAAAAAATCCCAACGCTTGGTGCGCAAAGGACCCTTAGGAAAAGTAAACAAAAACAAAACAATCTTTATTAGCTTTATTAAATTTTAAAAAATAAAATACATATATGTATTATATTAACACCTTACAGCAAGAAAACGCTCTTTACCACCAATCATTTATTAAAAGTAAATCTACAAATATTTTTTACAGTTGAATTAAATATTATTTTCGCTATTAATACAATTTTAAGAAGAAAAGTTATAAGTAAAACGAGAACTACTTTCTATTTTGTCACGTTAAATTTCAAAAAGCAAGCAAAAATATTATATACACTTACAACCACAGTTAACAATGATGATTATAAATAAAAAGACGTTAAATTGTACTATTACGGACACATAAAATTATGAAATAACTTCTAATAGGAAATAAGTAAGAAAATAAACACAAAAACCCATAAGCAATGATTTATCTAAACTAATAATAAAACTACATACAAACTTAGTAGCATAGTGTATCAGTTGATATTTTCCTACGGTTTTTGTTCTTTATTATTAAGATTAATATCGGATATTACAATAAGAACACGTTACACCGGCCCAAGGGAGAAGCATGAAATCCTTGAAAAGGTTCTCATTTTCCCGCTGATCGAATGTTTTTATTGTTTTCGAAGTTTATTCTAGTAGCAAAATAGAACGCATATTGTAAATACAATTGTTTATTTTAGGCAATAAATTAAATAAATAATTAAAAAAGTTTTTTTATTTATGTCGTTTTCCATTGGGACAGAAAAAGCATTTTTTTCAGATTTCTTGTTCCATTGGCCGCAAAAAAAAATTTTTTTTAGAGTCGGAGCAATTTTGCGTATCTCGATTTCTTAGCGAGATTTACACCTACTAACACCAAAACCTTTGGCATTTGTCAAACTTTGAAGTGTGTTATTTACGTTTTCAGACGACTAGTTTGAAAAATAGAGAACAATTTACAGTACGCCGCTGCAATGAATATCAACATAAATAATGGGTTTTTATAAACACAAATTCCAATTTAAGAACAGCTGACTTAAATCACGCGCCAACACAAATGCAAACAAAACTAATCTCATTTTATGTTCCATTGGGCACGAAAAACCTGAAATCTGACAGCAAAATTTGAAAATCCCAATGGAAAACGGCATTAAAAAAAGTTTGCGTATGCGTGATTGAGTGCTTAAACAATTGGATGCCGCACCCAATTTTACTGCAAATTTACTGTTCAGTGATGAGAATTATATCTGTCTCGGCGGGTTTCTTGATGAGCAATATTTTCGCATTCGTCACCATCGGGGCGGTTTTCGTCATAACCTCAAATGGCGCCCGGGAAAAAGGGCCAGCTTACATGTAGTCTATTTTCAAGCGTGCGAGATGATGGCTTTGAAAATATGGAGCTACATTGTACGCTCCCAGATAAAAATATGTGTTATTAAAGGAAGTGTTCGAGGATTACACTTCACGCAGAAATGGTGGTATACTTTTATTCGGGTACACAAAAAACTCACTCTTGTGGAATTCGGTCGCTGTTCACCAAGATCAAAGATAATGGAAAACAGAGATATATATCTTTCCAGTGGGAAGGCGGCTGCCTACAAGCTGTTTTCCCGAAAAATTCATGAAGTCACGCACATACGCTCATTTCTTTTGCAGTATATGTGAGTTCATGAATTGAACTTTATTGCAAAAATTCGCAATTCCGAAATGTATATTTCACTATTTTTTTTATTTTAATCGAAGCGTTAACAAAAACCAAACAAGTTTAATACCAAACACAAAACAATTGAACAACGCGATGCCCATAAAAGCAAAAGGAATATTGGCCGGCCATTAGCAACATGCTTTTTTGTAGCTCACACGGATTCACAGACGGGGGTTGAAATTACAAAAACAACAATGTAAAGAAATGGGTTTTGGGGGGATAGACGTACGAAAGATAACCATCTCTTTTATTCTTTCATCTCTGTCATACAGCAAAGATAATGGAATACAGAGTTATATATCTTTCCAGTGGAAAGGCGGCTGCCTACAAGCTGTTTTCCCGAAAAATGCATGAAGTTACGCACATATGCTCATTTCTTTTCTAGCATATGTGGGTTCATGAATTGGAATTTAATGCAAGAATTCGCTATTCCGAAATGTGTATTTCACTATTTTTTTTATTTTAATCGAAGCCTTAACAAAAACTAAACAAGTTCAACACCAAACACAAATCAATTGAACAGCGCGATGCCTATAAAAGCAACAGGACTGTTGGCCGGCCATTAGCAACATGCTTTTTTGTAGCTCACACGTATTCACAGACGGGGGTTGAAATTACAAAAACAACAATATAAGCAAATGGGTTTTAGGGGGATAGACGTACGAAAGATACCCATCTCTTTTATTCATTCATCTCTGTCATATAGTTTGCCGCGTGTTCCATATTCTGTGAAGGTAGCTGTAGCCGGTGGTCTATTTGGAGTGGAAGAGCTGACAGTAAATTTAGCAATAGAAGCCAACGCCGAGAGAAACAACCTTATATGTCTTGAAAATTATTAAAAATTGGGGTTATGACGCAGTAGTTCGAAAAGACGCTCCTTGGTGACTTTTTGCCCGAAATCATTAACGCGTTCCCATTCTACTATTTATATGTTATCTATTTCAAATTCTATATCTCTTAAAAAATAGGCAATATAAGTTCTGTTCATTTAAAAAGAGTGAACAAACACACAAACAAATTTTTGAACGGCTTAACGAGCTTGCACTGTTCCTTAGCAAGGAACACTGCCGAATTCGAAACACTATATTCAAAGTGGCCGCTGTACAAGAGTCACTGTCAACATAACAGAACTCGTCATCGTGCAAAGGATTTCGTGAAAAAATACACAGTTTTTTTCTTCAGCAACATCGCCAATATTCACCAAATCCACTGAAATATATTATTCGAAGCTGCGTCCGCTTCCAAATATAATGTAGTTCAGAAAACCGCCCCCCAAAAGCACTTATCTTGAACATAATTTGAAATATTTTGTGAAACTTTTTTCGGGTATGGAAATTCGCATCGAAGATCAACCTACAATCGAAGCACAATTGGGCTTTGGAAAACAAGCAGTCGTCCTGCACAATGGGCACACCATGAAACAACAACCGTGCTTCTCGTACTATCCCCTGTTGGAGAATGTACATCTCTTCCTAGAGCCACCCACGCCGAATGGTCGAAGCTTTGTTACGCGCGGCAAATTCAAGTACTATCATTACAACTGCGATGGATACAATGATGCTGGCTGGGGATGTGCTTATCGTACACTGCAAACTGCATGTTCGTGGATTGAAGATAAACAAATGAACGGTAGAGAATCTGTGGTTCCATCGATTCTAGAAATCCAACAAAGCTTGATTGACATTGGAGACAAACCAGCGGACTTTTTTGGATCCCGCGATTGGATTGGCGCTCTGGAGGTCTTCTATGTTATTGACAGCCTATACGATGTGCCGTGCAAGATTTTGCATGTGCCGCAGCGTGAAGACCTGAAGAAGTACGCGAATATTTTGAAAAAACACTTCGAGGACGGCGGTGGTGTGGTGATGATGGGTGGCGATGTGGATGCCTCTTCGAAGTGCATCGCTGGGCTCCACATCAGTTCGAATCAGGCCTATTTCCTGGTCATTGTAAGTACCCTACATATATATTCTGGAGCATCAAGGATAACTAAATTTTTCTCGATTTAAGGATCCACACTTTGTTGGCAGGCCGAAATCCGCAGGCGAACTGATCGAGTGTGGGTACGTGCGCTGGCAGCACTCATCAGAGTTCGTTGACAGCTCCTTCTACAATCTCTGCCTTCCACAAATCTAATTACTTCCTTGTATCTGAACATGTTAACTTTAAAAATTGTTTAACTCATTGACAGCATTTTGTTGTGTTTTAAGATGTGTAACTAAAAGAATATTTTTGAAGACTCTGTCTACATTAGCCTCGGCGCGCTGTCTCATGTTGATCTGGTTTGTGTCCTCACTTTACTGTTTCTCCTTGAACAGTAGATTTGAACGGGCGCGTCTCTGTCAAGCAGGTGCCTTAATTTTTTGTTCCGCAAATATGTGTAATTTCAGAAATAAAATCGAGTTATAAATGTGTGTATTTGATAACCCTGTAACTCATGACAGCCTGTTTCACAACTGACTGCAACGCGCCGAGGGCAATGCAGACACTGTCAAAGGAATCTGTTGGCTTTGTAGACACCTTAATTGTACATCGAAATTAAGTTCCCTACGTGTGAAATATATAATTTACAATATAAAGACTGTTTCGGTGCTTATAATCATTTGAAAAGCTAAGCTCGAGTGCTTTTTTAAATATAAAAAGCAACTCCCCGAGAAATATTATTCCCATATATGGAATTCGGCAACAAAAAATTCAGACGAATTCACTGCACCCCCTGGCTCACAGAAGACAAGTCGCTGACAGGCCAGATTAACTGTGGAAATTCCATAGGTAGAACTGTTGCAATTACTTTTTCAGTACTTTTTTGGCTTTAAGACATGAAACGAAAATAGAACTCGCAAATCTACTGTGAAGTTTCTTGTGCTCTGTATTTTCTGGCGGATTTTTAGTGATTGACGAAAAAAAAGACGCGAATGGAGGTTAGGTCACAGTAGGTGCGATGTGAAGAAAGACTACCGGTATGGAAATTTAATCCCGCCCGAAAAACTAGACAATCAAGAACAATATTTGTGATTCCAGATGGAACGACAGCGCCGTCGAAGTGCATGCAGTGTTATTTGTGCACATTTATAATTGTAAGTTAGTCCTCCGGAAAGCGTGTTTCAAAGTCTATTTGTCCTCGTAGCACATTGTTGCTGGTATCTCAGTTAATCACCTGCAAAAGTTACGTGATTAGGACCCTGAAACCGGGATCATTCACTAAGTGATAGTTTGCCAAAAGACGAATCGATCGCAAACCAATGAAAACTGAAAAGCATGCGTCGCCCATCAACGTTAGGTGCCCACCGAGGGCCAAAAGGCTAAAGTCGGCAAAAAAGTGGCGATGAGTTGAAAATGTCGCCCATCGTCAAGGCTGCATCCCATCCCCACACAAAAACACACTTACAGACCTCTTGGTTTTTTTTTTTTGCAAACAAGAGAAAACTGTCGTCTGCATACAGACTCGGTGCATTAAAAGCGATCTGTGGATTTTGAACAATCTCGGATGAGGCAGCCTTCGTGATAGCAGGAATGGTTCGATCGACATTCTCGCGGACGAAATGTTGAGAATTTATAATAGAAGAACACCAGGGCGACAAGATGCAGGTGAAATTGCAAGAATAAAAGGAGAAGAGCGAGCGGCTTCAGCAGCCCCCTGGCAAGCCAGGTGGGATAATAGTACAAAAGGCAGATGGGCCTACAAGTTGATCCCGAACATCGAGACCTGGCGAAAACGAGAACATGGGGATAACAACTATCACCTTACGCAGTTTCTATCTGGTCACGGTGTCCATCGCAAATTGTGCCCAGAATGCTCAAACGAGGAGGAAGATACGGAGCACGCCATATTTCATTGCCGGCGTTTTTCGCAGTGGAGAATTAATTCGCCCAGTCCAACACTACTCATAGACCGAATGTCGCAGTCGGAGGAAAAGTGGATGGAAATCGGCACACTCGTGATAATTGTACAAAACGAGCTAAGAAGAATAGAACACATTAGAAGAGCTGAAGAAGCAAATACAAGAAGAATAGCATAAATTGCTCACCAGGCCCGTGAAATAATACTTAACGGCAGTCCCGCGGGGAGAGTGGTTGAAGGACGTAGTGGTATGTCTTAGTACGTACGTAGGCGCACTCCTGGCATCGAATAATCGGGTGTTGCGAATAGTGCATGTTGGTGGCACGGGCTACCGCATTTTTAGAAGATTACCACATCCATTGGCGCAACAACAAAAAAAAAAAAAGGAAAGACCCCTTGGTTTTACATACATTTATTTTTTGGTTTTTCAAAAATGTTTGCTGACATTTATTTATTAAAAAATACACTTCTAAGCAAGTTTTGCTAAAAAAAAAACAAAAATAATGTTCAACAAAACAAATTCACATCGATATTCCTATTTTGAGTTTGTCTAAATTTACACAAATACTTAAACAGCACGTTACAAGTATAAAAAAAACATAAATGAAAATCAGTCAGGCACCTTTATTATATTCGTTCCATTTGAATTACGCTTTTTTTTTGTCAAGAAATAAATAAGAAAATTAAAACAAATTGAGCAAATAAAATTTAATAGAAATATACATTCGTTTTGCTTGCTAAAAATTCTATGACTACAACATTAAGGTATATTATTTTATTAATTTATTTTTTCTACACATAGTACCACATTATTTCATTTAGGTATAATAAAAACAGTTTTTATTAACATTTATAATTTATCACAGTTATTCAGTTTATTTAACATTTATTTTAAAGTGTTTCCATATATCTTAGGGTGTAAAGTGTGTTCTATCGTGTTAGCACTAATGTCTTACATTTACATTTACATTTATAAAAGCCTGCTCATGCTTAAACTCAGAAAATATACACACGCTTTACGAGTACAGAGAAAATCTTTTGTTTTTCTCCTTTAAGTTTAACAAAAATTACAAAATGTATAGACAATATTTTGATTTATTGTTAGTTATGTTTAAATATATATATATATCCTTTTTGTAGTCTTAGAAAACTTGTTTAGTTTATGGCGAAGCTCTTATAAAGGTGGTTCATGCTTTTTGCGACAATCGTGCACGAATTATCGGCTTTGGTGGTCACCTACTGTTATTGAGTGTGTCCTGGAGGTAGATCTGTAATGATAGAGAGTGTGGCAACTTTATTAGCTTGGATCAAGTTTAATAACATTTCACAACCCCTAAATAGCTTTTGAGCAAGGAATTTCTATAGAAAATCGCTTAATCCTTCTGCTATTCCCAATGCCAACATACTTTTTGAACACAAATAGAAATTCCTACATCTCCTCTATTGAATGTGGTAAACAATGGAAATTCCTTGAAACCACACAGAGCCCACAAGTCGCAAACCCAAAGGCAACCTAAATGTTTCTCAAATTGCGAACTGCTGCTCTGCCTAACCAATGTTAAATATTCCTGTACCAATTCGATGTAAATACTGCAATCACCCCGAGGACGGAATAAATTAGAAAACATTCAAATACTCATATCCTTATTTCATCGTCGTTCAACTTCAGCTGAATACTTGTTGCAAATATTTCCACACATTTGAATGGAAACCAATGAGCTCGGGAGAGGATTTTGACTTAACCTAAATTCAGCTTCACAAAATGCCATTCCTTGCCTTTGGGGAAAAGAATTTTGAAACGCCGCCGACCAATTCCGAGAAGGATTTCAATTCTCAAGTTCTATGTTTGTATTTCAAAATTCAAAAGGTCTTTGAAGGCCGATGTCGATGATTTGTTTTGTTCGATGGATGCAAATTGATACAGCGATGACATGGAAAAGGTTCACAAGGACAGATGTTGCCACAACGGATGCACGCTTCGGCAAACACATTTATATGAACATATATGTGAGTAAAACTGACGAGCGAAACCCGGAACATTTTTCACTTGTGAATTTATGATTCTGTAATTATTTAAATACGAGTGCTTTCATCTTTCGAAAGGATGAAACCCTTTTCTGCGTAGGTAGATATAGATCAAAAAGTTATAAAGTGTGGCTCGCAACATTCGTGTTTGTTTTTTTTTTTTTTTTTTTTTTGAAAATGGGTAGCAAAGGGTTGGAGATTGACACGACAGAAGGAAAGTTTGTGTTTCAACGACTGTCAGTTTTCCCCCCAAAAAGGCTGTGAGCATTAGAGAAAGACATTGCCTTAAGATTATTGTCCTCCCATATGTTCAAACAAATACTAAATTTAAGGTTAGGTTTGTTTTATATAACCTGATAGTTGGATTGATGATTTTTCCAATATTACTGAGTTCTTGACACCCTTTTTTAACAGCTCTAGACGTCAAAATGACAAACAGAATTTATTTGATATCCATTTAAGGGACTAATATCGTTTTCCATTGGGACAAAAAATCAATCTTTGTTCTAATCTAAATCACTTTTGGCGTTCCATTGGGAAAAAAATCAATCTTTTTTTTGATTCGGATCACTTTTTGCAAATCTCGATATTTTTTCAGATTTACACAGCTGTTTTACGTCATTTAAAGAAGTTTGTTTTAAAACAAATGTGCAAAGTTACGTGGAAACCAAAATAAAGAAATCCATAAACAGCAATGGACATAGTTTTGGAGGAATTTTTATCTTCATTGTTTTCCTCATCATCTGGAAACTACGAATCACCAAAACTACTCCATTTATATCTACAACAGAGGAAATATTTTTCAAGCCGATTTCCATGGCGGATTTGACTGACTGTATTCTCAGTTTATTTAATGACTGTTGCTCTTCTTTAAATAATTACATGGTCACATTAAAAAACCCAGTTATCTTCAATCGATGAGATTGGTCTGGACTAAATGCACCCTGAACGCATACAACTAGATTGGTCGGTAAGTTAACGTCCCCAGTGCTTCCTCTCACGCTTATTCAACTGTCAACGGGTGCAACGGACAGAATGGTAGAAAGTCATACGTCGCATCCATCCATCGCTGCTTATGGGTCATCTTCCATTTTCTTAACCCCAAGGATTTAATCCGAGTCCATTGCTGGATTTTGCTGTCAATCCGTAGCTGTCATTTGGTTTAACAGATGATTTGTACCAGAGACAATTGATACTGAGACCCCCAACTCACAATCCTCTTGCCGCTGGCCACCTCAGTTTTTTTTTCAAATTCGCCATTTTGTTTTCCTATCGGTGTTGTGTCAATTAGACTCCGTGTGACATGCAAAAACATACAAAAAATACAAAAATAAATGCTGCCAGCCTCGACATCCGTGGGGAAATGTGCTAGAGTTCGGGAATACCACATTTTTACATTACTGAATGCCATTGGTTAGTAATTATATGTTGTTAAAAGGCGAATAATTTGATTTCTTTGGTTAATAAAACTAGCTAAATGAGATGTTCTATATATTAAAAACTTATTATGACAAACATGGTTGCGTATTTTGCGCTTTTGAATATCATGAACTTCGATTTCATGCGTAAATTTTTCTTAGAAACGAAAATTTGCTCAATATATTTCTATTTTACTTCAAACAATCTCCATTGTTCATTTTTCATACATATTTTAAGCAAATCTACAATTATTCCTTAAAATAAATATTAACCACACGTAACGAATAATTTCAAATTTAACGGATAAAATTCTATGAACGCTGTCAGCAACTTTGCCCACAGCGGAAGTGGCATAATATGCAAGGTGCGAGCGTGTTGGTGAGTCGGAATTTTTGAAGTTACGTGACATTTGTCAATACAAATTTCTATGTAACAATACAAGCGCACTTAGCATTTGCCACCCCATAAAAATATAGCTTGTAGGCTAAGTAACGAGAAATCGGGCGGAGTTGGCGGTCTCAGTATTGTCTCTGATTTGTACTGTAAATGTAGCTCGGAATTTATTTTTCAACACTCAAGTAATTTATTAAACTTGAACTTGACATTTTTTCAAAGTGACAGGTTTCAGGATTACATTTTATTAAATTTTTTTTGTTAAATTTTAAATAGAATATATAATGTCGATAGCCCATCTAGAAATGAAATATGTGCGTTTATTATTTGACTAATTTTGACAGCCACCTTCCAGTTTTAGGTCTGTTCATTGACTGCGCTGAAGAATTATGAATATACAAGTTCTTGCGTTTCTTGAGCATGAATTCCGCTTCCTGATTCATGAGACTATGCTGAACTGTCTTCAATTCATATACTTCTCCGGTGGAGGCATTTTGTGAAAAGTGTCAAAATTAGCTGCCTTCACAGTGCGAATTCTCTTTGATTTGGTTGAGCGAATAGTTGTGAAACTCTGGTCGCTCGGATTACCCATTTTTTACAAGAGATTTATTTAATAAAAAATACACATATGCGAATCTTTTTAATCAAAGCACGCGCATAAATGCCGTACAGTAACTATTTACAATGTTCAACAATTAAAAGTGTGCGAAAGCAATCCCCTCTTCATTTTCATAGCCTCTCGCAGTTCGTAAAACCAAACTTTAAACGGATTTCGTAAACGACTCCATTTGTCCGGAGGAAACCCCACAATAAAACAAGTTTTACACCCCCATGCTGTTCGAGAAGGAAACCCCTTTAGCCACATCATAGCACTCACCTCACTTAACAATGCCCAATTTTCACTGTCACTGTGCACATGTAGCCGAATCTCCTTTATCGTTCCAATTTTCGGTTCAATAGCACCCTCGGCCAGGCCAAAAGCATCGAAGCCGCCCACAATCAGATACCCATCTGCCGTCGAATTGTATGTACTCCAAATGGGCGAAGTCTCAGTCAACGAGTCCGGCAGCACCTCCACAGTTGTGTTGTAGAATCTATCCGAAGGATGTTCGCTATTGCCACTCCGGAATAGATATCTAGAAAAAGCAAAAAAGGATGCGTTGCGCCACCAAATGTAGCCATAACAGCAAAAGACATATATGTAGAGAGTAGGTACCTCTTCAAACTAATCGGATGGCTGAATACAAATTGAACCAAGTCGCCGGGCTGCGGCAGCAGACCCCAGAAATACGATTCGCCACGGTACGCACGATTCAGATGAAAATTCTTGTACGGTGCTATGTTTGTTTTGACCGAAGCCGGTGGGTTGTGATGTGGATAGAAGCTTGGTATCTTGCCAAATTGTTTGTCCTTAAGTTTCTGCACTTTACCCTTGAGCGATGAGGTGGTGCCGATGTGCTGGAACAGCGACGGTTTGTAGTGAAACCAGTATTTGGCCTTCTCCTGTTTGCAGTGCTTCTGATCCTTGTCCCAGTTGCAAACTTTTGTGTCGATTAAATGGTCCAGCAGCCAGTCAACAGGTTTATCGTTGTAGAACATTTGAAAGAACGTTATTAGCCAGGGAAGTTCGGCCGATTTGAACATTTTACCTAGAATGGGAGGCGTCTCTTTAGAGAGAAGTTATCACCTTTTTGTCAGCCACTTACCAATGAAGCCCAGTTGGCAAAAGTCCAGCAGGATCCAGTTGTCTTTGACAGCGGTCTTGTCGATGGCAAACTTCTTCATGATTGTCACGAAACCACGTTTGGCAAGGATGTCGTCTTCCAGTTGCACGTAGAATGTGCCCTTCGGCTGGGCGTAGGCCATGAGAAAGGAGAAGTCCAGATTTTGCTTGGATCTCCATTTTACCCGTTCGAGTGGGTCATTCAGGGTTATCCGCAACTTGTCAAAGTTCGGATAGTATGACACGGATGGTGCTACAACATCGATGAGACCACTCTCGACGTACTGACCGAAACGCACCTCGATTTGTTTCGCCGTCAACGAGATGTACTCCATGTCAGTCTCGCCGATGAAGACTACAATGAGCGTTTCGTTTTGTTCCACTTCGTCCATGTTTGTGATGATATTCTGGAGGGTACTCATCAGATAGGATTGCTTCTCGCGCTTTACTGTAGGAACACCGAGCACTATGCTGACACCGGTTCTGCCTTTCGACATTAGGAACGATGGCTTCAACGACATCGGATCGTCGAGTAGGTGCGGTAGGAAATGGAATGCCGTTGGCATTCGCAAGCTCGATGGGAACCTCGACGTGAGTGTCGAGTTCTTTAGAATCAGCCTCGCCTCCGGACTCAGCGCCTCCAATATCGACGATGAGTTGAATGGGATGTGCGAGGTGTTGTCGCCTGGGCCGCCACTTGTACTACTCGTTGGACTCTGTGACAGCCCGAGGTACTGCGACAGTATCGCCACATCCTCCTGCCGAGTTCTGTACATGGACTCGAGGTATTGCAGTCGCATTTGATACTCCGCCAGCCGCTGTGACAGCGTCTGTTCCGTCGACAGATCTGAAAGGACAAAGCAGGGATATTTTTGTCAATAGGAAACATTTTACAGTTGAAGAGCGAAAAGTTTTCAACAAACAAAAATTTAAAAGGACTCCCACTTGTTTATAAAGAACCTGTCTTCCACTCTCGCATAGCAAACACCTCTTAGCATCAAATTATTTATAACTTTGCTCCAGCTGTTGTTGTTTATCATCAGAGTTGTCTACTTATCATACACTCGTATATAACGAGGCCTTTAATTATCCGTCAGACTCATAAAAACTCAAAGGAAAACTTTGACAACAGCTTGGCAAGGCAAATATTTTGTTTCGTGCTAAAGCGTTTGTTGCTCTCTACTTCGGTGGGGATGGCGGACGCTTCCTCTTTCGACACATCCACATCCGCTCGGAGTGTCTTATCGTAAATTCACTTCGGCAAAATACAACCGAAAACAAAGCGGGCTAACTTAACTAAACAATAAGTCCCAATTCCGATTGAGGGTCTGCGATATCCGCTGCCAGCAACAGCAAAAACGCAAACCCTTCCTCTAGCGGCTCCAGGTTACACGGAATGTGCTAATTTCTATTCCCAGTCACGTACATTTCATTAGCGAAGTATTCAAATGAACACACCAGCCAACAATAGGGCAAACAACATGACGTAGTCGAGAGCCTGCTAAACCAATTCAAGCCACCCCCGGCTTGAACTCATCAATGTCCTTCGGGTATGAGATGAAAGATGGCTGGTTCGATTTGCTCGTATTATATAGGCATGGTTGGGGGGCATAGTAGTTTTGGCAACGAACATTGACACTCGGAGGGGTAGCGAAAGTAAGAGCAACACCACCTCCGGTGATGACTTAAGAGCTATAGCCTGCTGGGTGCTGGTGCTTGACTGCTATTAGGCGACAGTTTTCCTCTGCGAAATGTTTTGTGCATGAGAAGATTTCCATTTTCCTTGTTACGAGTATGGCGGTTGTTGCTGTTTGTGGTGGTGGTGCTAGTGGCGGCGGTGCCATTTCTGGGACCATAAATGCGATTTGGATATGAGTTTCTGGTGTAGTTGCGCTGCTACTTCTGCGGTTGTGTTATTGTTCTTACTCTACGACTCTTGAGTTGTGCCTTTCGTTTTGATTTCGTATCCTGGAGGGCTATAGTTTGAGTGTGCCATTGCAGGGAGAGAGCTCTGGTGCATATGAATTTTGCTAATTTAATTCATGCAAGACGATGACGATGGCACAAATTCTACGACACATGCGGAGGTGGCGGCGAAGACACGGATTTAATTACAAATGAATAGAAATAGGTTGGTATGTGAATTAAATGTCAAAACGACGCATTATCGTCTTTCACGGCAACCATTTGGTTATGAGCAAAATTTGGGTACACAGTGTGAATCGTCTTATTTATTAAAAGAGTCGCAAGCAGTGTCAGGCTTGGAATGTTGCGAACGTAGGGAAATAAGCCAACTCTTGCTGAAGTCGTTAAAACGTTGCAACAGAGACATTTACCATGTGTCAAAACAATCATCGAATGAATTTGCAAATTGATAAGGAATTGCTAACCAAAGTCATGGACTCTATGACACCCTTGAGCTTATTTTCCGTGCACATACCAGGATTTTGCAACAAAAAACACAACTTCTAAATTTGTCAAATACCAAATCCGAGTGAAAATGCAACTAAAAAAAAGATGGCCGCAATATTGGTTAACAATAAACTGCTATAGTCTCGCTCTCTCTCTCACTCTCTCTCTCTATTTATCCCTTTTCTCTATCTCTCTCAATCTGTCACCTTACGACTGTCCATTTACTCAAACTTAAATTTTTAAAAACGTTACGACTCTACAGCCAGCTTGATGGCAGTGCCTCTTTTATGCAAATCAGTTAGCTGCGCATGTAACAAATACTACTTCCTTGCCAACATAACTTTGAATTTGAAAGCTTAATATCGCGTTCTTCTTCAAATAATAAGATCTCAAATTGCTTTGCTTTTTCTTAGAATCCATCAATTTATTTTCAGATCTAGATCTGGATTACACGTATTTGCACAGGGATGGCATCCGTCTAGACCTCATTCGCCTAGGTTCAGGTGGTTTTTAGTTTTAAATTTGCAGGTTTATTGAAACACAGTATACCAATGAATGTGTATCCAACAACGGTGGGAGATGACAATGTCAGTTTATAAAATGAAGAATAAAATACAGCACACCACTACGTTTTATAGACCTTACAATTCCTTTAGCGTACAATAGTTCGTTGTAGTGTCGCTCGAATATTCCATATGACAGCGATGGGGCTGATTTTTTTATTTTAAATGAATTCTACGAATTTTGCGACAAGTAAAATGAGGTTTCTTAACGAAAATGCGGTATTGCAATCAAAGTTCCGCAAATTGTTTGGGCATAGAGATCAACTGAGTAGAGAGTACTCCGTCTGAGGTTGGGAATTGAAATTGGGATTGAAATTGAAAAAATTAGTTATCCTAAGTCGACTAGATTGGTCTGGACTAGATGTATCCTGAATGCAAAAACGGTTACGTCACTTTGCCTACGTTGGCCATATATACGAACTGTCAACTTAATACTCATTCACAAAATTCTTGACATTCGTACGCTACTCTTCCATAAACAGTTGATAATACTGTTCACGTGACAAATTCAGGACACATCAAATCAGCCAGCTGTCAGACTTACAAAACTAGATTCTTGAACATCCCCAATTATTGACAGAGTACTCAGTTGCCCCTCTGGATGTGTCAACAAAGAAATTAGTGTGGAGTAAGGGCCTATGGAAACGGAAAGTAAGATAGAAAGAGTCAACGAACTGTCAGAAATAATAAACTAGTGTTTCCATATATACGAACTGTCAACTTAATACTCATTCACAAAATTCTTGACTAAATTCGTACGCTACCCTTCCATAAACAGTTGATAATACTGTTCATGTGACAAATTCAGGACACATCAAATCAGCCAGCTGTCAGACTTACAAAACTAGATTCTTGAACATCCCCAATTATTGACAGAGTACTCAGTTGCCCTTCTGGATTTGTCAGCAAAGAGATTAGTGTGGAGTATGGGCCTATGGAAACGGAAAGTAAGTTAGAAAGAGTCAACGAACTGTCAGAAATAATAAACTAGTGTTTCCATATATACGAACTGTCAACTTAATACTCATTCACAAAATTCTTGACTAAATTCGTACGCTACCCTTCCATAAACAGTTGATAATACTGTTCATGTGACAAATTCAGGACACACCAAATCAGCCAGCTGTCAGATTTACAAAACTAGATTCTTGAACATCCCCAATTATTGACAGAGTACTCAGTTGCCCTTCTGGATTTGTCAGCAAAGAGATTAGTGTGGAGTATGGGCCTATGGAAACGGAAAGAAAGTTAGAAAGAGTCAACGAACTGTCAGAAATAATAAACTAGTGTTTCCGACGTGCCCATTGACTTAAAAAAAAAAAAACAACTCACGTGGACGTGACAGGTGACAATGATATTTCGATTTAGTTGAAATGACAAAATTACATTTAATTCCAATTATAAAATCATTTGGATTCGAACTTGTTTTTTGTAATCGGTTACTATTAGGCCAGTTTTTTTTTAACTTCGACCTCAGCAAAGCAAAGTAGGATTTTTAGTACGCAGTTACAACAACTACGCTCTACTAAACACCTCGAGGACTCACAGTAGTTGTTGTAATTGCGTGCTGAAAATCCTACTCTACTTTACTTTGCTGAGATCGAAGTTAAAAAAAACACGCCTATTGTCGATTTAGTTTTCTGTAATCGGTTATCTATCCGATATATCACATTTTAAGAAATCGGTGGTTTCTCTTTAGATTCAACAAGACTCTAATTCACTTATACGCACAAAATATTCCTATTTTCGATATATGTAAGCAGTGTTTTCTTCCGCACGCGATGCAATAGGAATTGTCAGACATTTATGGTATTTAATTTTACTAGCGTCGTCATATTGTTTTTCCAACTTTTAGCAATATTTTCGCATCGGAACACAGCCAAACACAATCCCCTTAACCTGTTCTGTACAACAGTTTTTAACACACACAAATGCTATGCATACATGCAGTACAAATATATATAATATAACTTGAAGTTTGTTGATAAATGCAAAGTTGCTTATAATTTGTACCACCCTACGGAATATTGATCTGAAAAAAAAAACAACAACAGAATCAAGAGAAAAGCTCTGGTAAAGCACCCCGTCATCATCTGGATGATGGTTCCGGTCGCATCGATAGCGACTTTTGCTGGTCGCCAACAAGCAGACTATTATTGGACAAAATATCGAAAAAAAAACAACAACAACAATAAATATTTCTAGAAGCCACGGAAAACGGAATTTCAAGTATTGGGTAAACAAAATGCGAATTGGAATATTGCATTCTGTTGGTATCGGTACAGTTGCCGTACACTCAACTATAAGGTCGCACTGTTGAAAGTTTTTATGAAGCACGTATTAATGAAAAAAAAAGTAGCGCGGTTTGAGTTGATTCCAATGCGAAATAAAGGACTCTTGGGGCATGCAAAATCAGGACGATACCGATGCTGAATAAAACGGGGGTAATATCCTCTATAAGTTCAGAGACTTTAAATTGAGTTAAAAAATTGATTGGATCGATGCGGAATTTATTCAACATCAAGCGAAGAATGAGCAGTGCCGGTTGAATGCAGACGCAGTGTTGCAAAATTGTGAAAAGCAAATATGAGTTGATTATTACATACCTGGCAGTCCCTTTCGGGAGAAAAAAAGGAAGTTCGTTTCGGTTATTTAAACTTTCGCCCGACCCAGTATGGGTGTTCCGTAACTGCGGATGTTGATTTCTGTATAAAATGCGAGTTTTACAAAAATATTGCGATATGAACGACTGATGGAAATAAATTTAAATATGTACAAATTTGTATTGTAATTTCCTTTTGATTATTTATAAAGAACATTCATAAACATAAAAGAATTGCAGACGCTACAGGTCCACATTGAAAAAAATAACGAAGTACACAATAGAAAATATGGTTTAACCATAAAATTCTGTTTAATCACTAAACTGAGCTGTTTAGTTTTCTGTTTTCTAAACTAATTGTCGTTTTAAAATATAATTTGCTTGTCACTTAATCATCGGTCTAACAAAGCAACTTACGACTCACGGCCGCCTGCTTTCAGGCTTAGTAAACTAGAGCTCTGAACGTCGCCATTTTCTGTCCCACTTGTGAGGTAGAACAGATTCGTGGGAAATATCAAAGTCCGGTGGAGTTTGCTGCAACTTCGGTTTGATTTGTTTAATGGAGTAAATTTTAAAATCAAATACAAGCACTGTTTCTGCATTTGCAACTAACAATAATAAACCTTAATTTTCTTATGACAAATTATTGCATTTTATCAGTAGAAAGAAACTTTTTCTTCTGTGGTTTGTTGAGAAAAGTTTCCTAAAGCTCTATCAGGATTTGCAAAAATTTAGTAATGTAAAGTCGACTCGATTGATCTGGACTTGATGGCTAAAACTAGATCGGTCGGTAACGTCACCTTTCCTACGCCAGCCACTTATGCGAACTGTCGACTTAGTACTCGCTCTCTAATGTCTTGAACAGCTCCGTCGGCTATCCCTTCATTAACGTCAACTGAAAAAGCTGTTCATCTGACTGATCAAAAGTGAGACACATTAAATCAGTCAGTCTGTTAAATGACAGTAGGGGAAAAATGATCTTACGCAGAGGCAAACCAACGAAAAAGTTGGGAAACGCTTTTGCGCTTGAAAATAGTAAATTAAAAAATGTGACTGCTAGGCATTTGACAGTTGTTTCAACTCTTAATTTCATAGATTTGTTAAAAAACGCAGTAAGATAGTATTTTACTCTTTCCATTCCCCTATTGCTTATTTTTCAAATAAACGAATGAAAAATTAATAGAAAAACATTTTTTGACAGCTTGTGAACGATATGCACACTTCAAATAATATAGAAGCCATAACCTTGGATTATGTTTATCGCTATTCAAAAACACCTACTTCTATACGAATATCATCGCCTTATGTCTGTATCAATTTAATTCAGTCCTTCAAAAGACAGATGTGTTCACAATCACAAACACAAAACTCTATAAATTATGTCGCGACCGGGTTGTTTCCTATCGTCTATATTATTAATTTTATGTTTTGTTTTCAATGTGGGAAACCATAACAAATTTAACACATGACAGGTCGAACAGTCATGTGATGTTATCTTCCCATAGCCATTTTGAATGATAGCTGTATTTTCTGTACGCTTTAATTGCCTAATTGCCAAGTCTTTGAAATCGTTAACATACGACTAATGTCATTAAAATGTCATTTATTTGTCGTTTGAGTGATTTTTTAATGAGTGACAACAACATTGCTATCAATTTACCAGTGGTCTATTTTTAGTTTTCTCACATCAGGCGTAAAATAGAAAGTTTTGTGAAAACGAAGGATATCTTGGGAATCGCTATGGCTAATTGAGCATGTTTACAACATTTAGTGGCGGTTGTCAATTTAACGCGTGACGCCGCCAATTTCAAGTGCAATTGCTATCATTTAGAACTGAACTTTTATGGTTGGTAATGTTTTGGCCACTTCTAGTTTTAAAAATAAAATAAATTTAAAACATTTTTGAGGAAGAAAATTGGAATCATTTAAAAGTAAATGACACGGGATGTCATAAGGAATTTTTGCCTGGTTTTAGATGCTCTTAAGTCCAGTTTATTCGTTTATTATAGAAAAAGTTTTAGAGAGAAGACTGCAAGTCCTGTGAAACAAGCTTGCGCTTGCAATCCACCTTGCCACCTGTAAAAATGCTCGCAATAATTTGTGAACTTTATTGTCTTCTGGCTGATGAACAACTGACTCTATTACATTTATGTAACTGTCACACAAGTGTCAAAGAAGGCAAACCCTTTCAAGAGTTGTCCAGAGTATTTTAACGAATTTGTTGCAAGTGGCTATGGCGTACATTACTGCAACTGGAACAGATTGAAATAATGAACTTTACAATTTCTTGTAATTGGTGACCGCCACTAACGCTTATATTAATTGCGATTTCTACTTGTTAAAATAACTTTAGCCCAGACTCTGTGTTTCGCAGAGAGAAAGCTTAATAGTTAATTCTAATGGATTTTAGATTTTGAAATGCTCTTCAAATTTGTTTAGAAAAGAGTCGATTCCGCCCTGAGGTCTGATATGATTCAAAGTGAAAGGATGTATTAAGCTTATTCAGTTATAGAATCTACTTAGCCTAGGAAAGACCTTGGATTGTATTCTCCAATAAAAAAAAAAACGAAACAAATAGCACTTTCGCTTTTGAAACAACGCAAGAAGTCGAAAACGAAAGTTTGTTAAATAATAAACCCTTGTTTCATTTTCTCTCATTCCAATCAAGAAGGAGGGTAGTTTTAAAACAAAAAACCTTTTTGTGCAAATAAAAATTCCTCTCGTTTTCGTTTTGGATATGAAGAAAAATATTCGTGCGAGCAAAAACGATTAAAAATTTTTATAGTAAATTGCGATTTTGGATTGCTAATTCGGCAGTTATGAAGCCTTGAATGAGTTTTAAATATGTTTGCATCAAGAGTCTCCTTGATAACATCTAATCGTTGGAAACGCTTGACAAGGCTGTTTACAATTCAAAATTTGTTTCCCTTTCTAATCTAGTGCCACAAACTTTTGGACACATTCTACGGGTCGTCAAGCGATTTCAGACCTTAACAAGTTGCTTGTATTTCAAAACTTGTTTTCCATTCTAATTAGTGACACGAACTTTTAGACTCATTCTGCGGGTCGTATTGTCAAACGATTTAATTATAGATTATTTCCAAAATAAAGCGTTTTTCGGTCTAAAAGCATAATAACATAGCAAAATGCACACCTCTCCACGTTCCCGCCCTAATTGCCATCTACCCAATTCTGACATCGAACCGAATAGCTAATTTCCTTTAGTTGCTAGTTCATTACCACCAGAGCGGTATCTCTCTAATCACGCAAACTATTAACCTGCCTACTCAAGAATTCGACCGCATGCGAACAATCGGATCATAATTATCGTACCTTTCCGGTGTATTTCCCGAATTACCATGCCGAATTTTCAATCTACATCAGAGCTTATTAAATGCATATCCATACGCCAATTAAAATCTCCATTATCGTAACTTAAACCGTTGGTTTCAATATGATTGGTCACCCCCCTACCAGCACACAGTTCCCAACTGCCCTGCTCATCGATTAGTCTAATCGTTGATAATGCAGCAAGAGTAGTTAGCATCGACGCGTTAATCAGAAACCGGGGTAGCGAGATGGCAAACAAGTTGTTCGTTTCGTAATAGGATGGTTGCTACACCTTTGCAATTTAATTACTTTGTGTGCTCGAGTTCATTAAATTGTTAATGAGACTCGTCAGCGCATGTCAACAGTAGGTACGACTTGTGACTTGGCTCATGTTCATAGCCACAGTCCATAGGTTCAGTGGTTCAGTCCATATACACACATTCTCGTGTATATGTAGGTCTGCCTTTGTATAAATTAACGATGAAGTTCTGCACTAAAATAGCGCGCACAAGTGAGTCTTATTTGCACGACCCATTTCCAATGAATCATTTCATTAGAGACTCCAAGCGCGAGTGTATGTTTGCGTTCAAATCAAAAGCACTCGGTTGAATCCCAGTCCCATCAGCTAGCATTGATCTTGAATGGGAAAATCGCATTCTAATTGGGTGCGGAAAGTTGGAGATAAAGGAACCGGCACCAGCACAAGCACCAGCACCGGCATATGGTGCGTTCTATTTCCATGGCAAATATTTATCTCAGCCAAAGTGTTTGTTTAAACATTCAGATTAGATATACGCCTCATGGAGAGACAGGGGTCTTTGCGGGTTATTTGCGCAGTTTCATTGGAGCTAAATGCTTGAGTAATGGTTTAGTTGATGCGGCATTTAACGAATCTGTAGCTGTAGGTATATCTGGTGAGATTGTTGGAAGATACTGAAGGCATTTGAAATAATTATGACAGCATCCGCTGCCATTATAAGGCACCTATGTACATTTCGACTTTTCAAATCTGAGTAATGTACACAATCCAATTTTAAAATTGTATGGTGTAAACAGAACGCTGTGAGCTGCCTTGAACTCGAAAATTAAGAAAATTTGGATATAATCTAAGAACATTTTTTTTTTAAATATTTTCCACTTAACTAGATGAGTTCATAAGATCGCCGGACTGCCCAAACTGAAGCGTACTTGTGACACAATCTTGTCAGTGGAGAATAACGAAAGTTGAACACGACGGCGTTTTTATTCAACTCACTTAAAAACTGAATTTCAGATCTTTTCATCTTGGGCAAGAGTCAAAACCAAAAGACCTCAAAAACGATTCGCTTAAAAGAATTGGGAAATTATTGAATAAGCCATCAGGAAACAATTATTGGGCCATTCTCTTTCGAAGATGAAACTGTCATACTGTAGGTATATAAACGGTTTTTCATTAGCGACCTGACAACTTTCAGTGTGAACGCACCCTTAAACCGATTACCGAACTGTCAATGTCAAAATATTCAGTAAAATCAATATTTTCATCATGGTGAAGTACACGAAGTAACAACGTTTGCAAATAATTAAAATTCACTACCGAAATTCCGAGTCGATGGTCGCAACTTTAAGAGCGTTAACGCAAATTTTCAACTTTCTTCAGCGATGAAGGGCACTTTTGGTCAATAAGCATGATATGAGTTACTGAGAACCCTCATGTGCTTCATGAAACAGCACTTCATCCGCAAAAAGTCACTTTTTGGTGCGGTTTCCATGCCGGTGGCGTCATTGGCCCGTTTTCGTCGATGAAAATGATCGTCACGTTACTGTAAATGGTTCTCGCTACAGAGACATGTTGAAACGTTGTTTCTTTGAGCAATTGCATGAATTGGACATCAGTGATATGTGGTTCCAACAAGACAATGGCACAAGCCAAATAGTGGGTGCAACAATCGAGTTATTGAAGTCTCAGTTCGGTGAACGTGTTATCTCGATTACTGGCCGCCGAGGTCGTGTGATTTAACGCCTCTAGACTTTTTTTATGGGCCTACATGGGGCCAATAAGCCGGCGACGTTAGAGGATCTCAGAGCCCAATATTGAATAAGAAATAGCGGCCGAAATGTGCTGCCGAGTCAGAATCGAAAATTGTGTTCATATCGCATTGACCGCTGCATACGTTCCCGTGGTGGACATATGAACGAAGTCGAATTCCATTCATAATAATTCAAGCCAATAACTTAATACTTGAGATATTTCAAGTAGTTTGCATTTTATTTAAAAAATGAGCTTAATGAAAGACCCTTTACATGGGAGAAGGTGACATCAATTGAACAGCTTTTTTTAGTCCGAAGATTTTTGACAGTTCTCAGATGTGGTTTCAGTAAGATAAATCTAGACGGAAACTTTTGCCGAACGAATAATTTCCAAAGGTTCTGGAACTCATTGGCCTTGACATTCTTCGGTTTCGGCTGCACCGGACTTTTTCCTGCAAATGATAAAATATACGCAATCAAGCCCATCTCAACTACCCATTTGAAGAATAAAATTTTTATTGGAATGAAGGCGCTGAGGCCGAATGTCATATCGAAGTGCTAGGCAAACGCTCTTCAGTACATCTGATAAAACTGGTGCCAGAAGATGAATTTGTTGTCCATAATCCGTCCAAAAATGCCCCTAAACCCAAATTTGTAACTGTGAAAGATTAAACCTATAATAAGAATTATATTTTAGGTCAGAAAGTGACTTTTGCATGCCAAGCATAATGCTCTTGATTTACATTTTGAAATAAAACCATTTTTCAGTTCTATCGTCTGTTTACGATTTAAAGATCACGAAAAAAAAAATGGCCGCGTAATATTTTTTATGTCGTTTTCCATTGGGACAGAAAAAGCACTTTTTTCAGAGTCAGAGAGTTTTTGCGAATCTCGATTTCTTAGCGAGATTTACACCTACTTTCACTTACACCAAAACCTTCGGCAATTGTCAAACTTTGAAGTGTGTTATTATATATGTTTTTAGACGACTAGTCCGTGAAAAATAGAAAAAGAATTACATTTGACCGCTGCAGTGGATATCAACATAAATTATCGGTTTTTCCTAATCACTGTAGAGTATTCCAAGCTTATCATGGCGGTTAAATAGGCCTTGTCGTGGCTTCGGTAAAATGTAATATCTGTAAAGGATATCACCATCTTTACCGACAGTCAAGCCGCGATCAAATCCCTGGATTCTGTCATCTTCAATTCCACAACTGCCCTCAATGGCCGATCATCTCTTAACGAGATGGCGAAACAATTCAAAAATCACCTTATATCGGTGCCGGGTCATAGAGACCGACGGACCCGCCAAACAAGACACTACTATGTCGATTCTACCGGAAAAGGAGAATCTCTACATGCCTCTTGCTACTTTAAAGCTCTTAATTAAACAAAATGCGCTAAACGCTACTAATCGCAGGTGGTCTAATTGTACAACGTGCCACACCTCGAAACAGATCTGGCCTCAGTTGGATCTCAAGTGCTCTAAAAATCGTACTTCACTGAAAATACCCATGATAGGCAATTTAGTAGGTGTGGGTCACGGGACACTGCATCATAGGGAGACATGCTCTCAGGTTGGGCCTCCCTTCAAACGATTTCTGCAGAAGCTGTATGGACGAGGAAGAGGAGGAGACCATTCTTCGCCTTCTTTGCCCAGCACTGTCATTCCGTTGAAAACTTTACATCGGAGATTACTTCTTCGACAGTCTCAACGAACTCGCAAAACATAGGAAGCAACTGCCTCCGACGCTTCATTCTTAGCTCCGGGTGGTTCAAGGGGTAGTTAATTGATCCTGTGTTATCGCAATGGGCCTACTTCGGCCTGCCACTCTAACCTAACCTAACCTAACCTATGGGTTTTCATAAACACAAATTGCAATTTAATAAAAGCTGACTTTAAATCACGCACCAACACCAATGCAGATCCCAATGGAAAACGACATAATTTACAAGAACTGCCAAACGTCAAAACCGTAGGCCAGCTTGTAGCTTCTGCCTCTTGCTGTAAGCTGCGATCTATTCGAAAGTAAGTTCTTCGTTCCGAAGGTGTTTTGTTAGTAAGTGTTAACCCGCTGACTCAAACCCAACTACTTCACTTCATATTCTGTCAAAGTAGACTGACATCTGTGTTCCGTCCATCACCACTATCAACGTAGATAAAGCCAAACCTCCAGGTCATACTCCCCTGTCAACGACCTCCACAAAAGAAAAGCATCTCATCAACTGGAAATGTGTGTGTTTATTTTCTGTCTATCCTTATAAACACGCAGCCATTTTGGCAATCCTTCTCCTTCACTTGTTTGGATTTAATATCAATTGCATTATTCTTGGATGCAATACACGTATATATACAGCTTAAACGACGGAGCGAAAATTCCAAAGCAAATTTCTGCGCCCGGTGAAAGGAAAACAACCTCTGGCAGGCAAAAAAAAAAAATGTCTAAATTGATCCTGGAACCACTCAGCCCTTGTTCAGTATAGTTCGGAATTCAAACAAAGTACATTTTAGCGCAGATATTTTCAAAACGACAAAATTCCTTTACCTTTCCCTTCGACGCACGGCACAGCAGAGCTTTCTGAAGGTATACCCATAGAAAATGTCATCCTAGATTATGCTTGATAATAGTGAAATTTAATCCTGCTCAATGCAGTCAACGCGAATATATTAACTTTTTTTTTCTTTTCCAGCTCGCTCTAGATTATCTGTCTGTGTCGTCGCTAGGAATATTCTTACCGTCGGTCGACTGCCGTCAGCCCTTTTGGGATGCGAACAATGACATTTGCCGCAGAAAATACGTTATTTTTTTCTTCCCTAAATATTTTTTACTGTGATGAATTGTCCTTTCGGGTCTTTTGTTCCGAGTGAATGAAGTTCGGAGGAAGCGGATCGAATGAACATTTTTTTCCAATTAAATGTATAGTTGGGCGGTTTTTGTTTGAGTGCAAATACATATAATGAAATTTGCTTTTCCTAATGAAGAGAGTGTATAAGTGCAAAGGACACTCGCAGTTTATTTGCCGACAAATTTGTTTAGTTATTTCCGGGAAATAAATGGAAACCCAGCCCGTTTGTTGTATACACATGCGAGTGGCAAATGATCTTCTACGAGTGGAGGCTTCATTTTTGAAGCCTAAAAGCTGGCAATCGTGTCCCGGAAATGATGCAGGAAATTGAATGGAGAAAAACCATTTTGTATGGTAATTATTTCTATGATGACGCTCGGCAGGGCTGCAATTTTTTTCAGGCTGCTGGTTAAGTGGCGCTGGAAATAAAATGACACATTTATTTCAGTGTCGATAGCAAAGGACTTTTTATTAAATTTTAAGATAATTATGTCAGGTCCATGTGGGTAGCATATATTCGGAGAGAATATATCACTGAAAAGTCGAAATTTGGGCATCAGAAACAACAAAGTTCGTTCGGTTCCAGTTGCGCAATTTTCGTATATTTTTTTTTCTATTTGAATATGCGTCGAAAGGTCTTAACTTCTCGGAGAAGTTGTCTGTCCTTGATCTTTATGGTAGTAGAAACAGAAAAGGCCTCGTATTTTAAAATTTCTCGAGAGGTTGTATGCAGCCAACAACTACAAGCAAAAGGAATACAAATATCGTCTTATCCGGGGGAAGGAATAAGAGCATGAGAAGGGCGCGAAAGAAAGAGTGCTACTACATAACCTAACTGAAGGCCAAGACCGCATAAAACGAAATTAATTAGGGTATATTAAGGTTAAAATAAATAGCATTCCTGCCTAAAAATGTTTCAAAGTAACAATAGAGGACGCTCGCTTCGGCATTAGGGTTGGAAACGACATCATTGAGGCCTTTCATGTCGAGAAAATGTTAAGACAACCTGATGCGGTGTCTTGTCATCAACATCGCACTTGAGAAAATTGTGGAAACATGTCAACCACCAGCAGGGCGCAATTATCCAAACAGCTGCGCAAATAATTGCATAAACTGATGATATTGACAGAACTGTCACTGTCGCATTTGCAAATACTGGCAGAAATGATCGCGATGCACAGTTTGAAAGTTTAGGTATAGTTGGTCGGCTCTGTTATACATACTGAAAATGACATCATGCCAGTAATAAAGCGAAGGGCTACGCCTGAGAATCGATGTTTCCTTAGCTTAAGCAGCAAAGTCTTGGGGCCGTTTGTTCATACGACTCTTAACGATTTAAGTTCTACTTAAACACTTATAGGCTACTTTTTTTAGGGCATAAACTGTCACATAAGAGTTTATGTGGCACTTAAATTCGCTATGAGTCGTATCAGCAAACGGTCCTTAGTCTTGGAAAGTGCAAAATTATAGACAGTCCTGCAAAGAAGACATGAACGTTTTAAGCGCGCAATTTGTTCATCCCAATCGCTTTGACGGAAGAGCATAAGAACTCCACAGGGTATACATAGTGGCATCGATTTGGTCAGAAATGTTGACATCAGTCGCTCAAATTCGAACATACATTAGATGCTTCAATAAGAAAAAAACATTTCTTCTCCTTCCGCAACAGTTTTTAATATATAGGTGCTCCTAGGCCTCAACCAATTCGACTCTCTAGTTAGCGCAATCTTTGGCCAACTCCAGTTGCGCCCTCCAAGTTGGTTGAGGTCCCCTTCCACTTGCGCGCGCCACCTAAGTCGAGTTCTTCCTCTACTGCGTCGTCCCTCCGGGTTGGAATCGAAGGCTCTTCGGGCCGGAGCGTTGGTGTCCATTCGATCTTCATGACACTGCCATCTAAGACGACTTCTGCGTACTTTTCTGACCGGTTCTATGTCGCTGTACAGCTCGTAGAATTCGCTGCAAAATTTTCTATCCCATGCCCGTGAACGCAAACGGGACCGAAAATAACTCGTAGAATTTGGCGCAAATAGCTCTGCATTTTGTCCATGGATTATATGCGATGCTAAGGAGACTCCTGCTTCTATAGTTGGCGCAGTTAAGAGCGTCTCCTCTCTGGTGGATCAAGCAAATGCCATTCTTTGCTCGGACCAAATCTTGGAGAGGATTGCTTCTCCCGCTGCCTTAAAAAAAAACTCCGCATTAGGGCGGCGGTTCGACTTCAGCTTGGGTATTATGCTATCCACACTTTATTTTGGTCTGGAAGACGAAATTTTTCAACTAGTCTGCAGAATATCCGATTCATCAACTGATGACATGATTCCATGAACACCCCTATCTGGACTTGACATTTTCTCTGCAATTCAAACTAATCCCATTTCATTCTGGATTTCTCCGCACAAATCCATACCAGAAACAATCCTTTTTGGGAAATTTGATTGCAACCGCACACAAAGTCGGACAAAAGCTGAATTATTGGACGCAATGCTCGCCTATGAGTGTGGTAAAGATACATTTAAGACCGCCCAAATCAATCAAATCCGATAGTTAGTGCAGCATTCGTGCAGAAGTTACCATCACGAATGTATTTTCTTAAATATTTATGTGGGGAAATGTCCTCCCTGTGGGCACATGGCAATAAATTATTTTCTTGCAAATAAAATTCCATTTCGCATGCACCCTTAGGCTGGCAATTTATTTCCACTTGGATCCTTAATTTATGAATGAGCTTAGGCCCAAGCGCATAGAAAACTCTTTGGATTTCTCTTTATTGCTGCTGTTTTATTCGCAAACGTCGCGTGTTCAAAGCGATAGGGCTGTTCTTTTGTTTTTGTAACTTTATTGAGACACGTGCGGCTTTTCTTTCGAAAGTCAGGCATAAATACTGGACTGTCAGAAACAATCAATAAGCTCACCTACTGATGGTTATCCAGAGGGCCAATCAAACCTCAGGTCTTTGTTAGCTAATTGGTTCAATGTTTGCTTGGAAATGCAATATGAATTACGAGGATTATTTGACACACAAAAATCTGAAACAAGAACATCGAATAAATCACGTCCATGTCACTCTCACGGATGCAGAATGGAATCGCGAGGATGATGGATATCCCGCCCCCGTTTCTGTACAAAATTGCAATTCGAAATCGTGTCCTTGCACTGACGTAACTATAGCAGCGACCTCGCAACTTCAAATGCACTCTAATTAGCTTACAATCCGGATACCCTGTTTGTCATTGGAAAAGGCTTGTGTAATTTTAATTTTATTTGTCTGCCATATAACGCAAATATGGGTGTAGTTTGCAATTTTAATGGAATTATTCTTCACTTAATTTTAATTCGCTTCGCTGTCTAACAGGACCCACATGAATGATTATCTCCCATCCCCCCCCCCCCCCCCCCCTGATCGGATAATATGAGAAAATGCAAATTGTCCGGAGACCGACGGCGACAAGGACGACAGCGACGTCGCATGACCTTCTTCTTCAATGGTGGCATTGTTCTCTGCCACGCCTACCCCCATAGCTGGCCAGAGTTTAATTAATTAAAAAAAATATATTTATATATAAAAATGGAACAAAAGGATAATGAAAACACAGGGAACCGGCGACAGTCCTAACGGTGAAATCGGAACTCACCTGGACCGACAATTAACACCAGCACTGTGAAAGGCACCAAGACAATTACGATTGTCACAATCAGACAGCTTCTTCGCCTTAGAGGTGATGGTGGTAACCCCATTTTTTGTTTCGTCTTTTCCTTTGGTTTGATAAATATTTTATTTCGTTGGGGTGGTGTACGGCGCTGTTGTTTTATTCAAGTGAACACACCCGCTTCGCCCCAACTATGTGTATGTGGAAAGAAGACGTCTTTTGTGTTAGTTGTAGAGACGCAGTGAGAGATGGATGGTTAGTGGTGATGTTGCTCCTTTCGTCAAGTCGTCTGGTATCCTTATCTGAAACGAGAAGCGAGCGAAACAAAAATAAACAAAACGAATAAATAAATTCGTGTGATTGTGAGAGCTGAAATTGATTAATATTCATTAAGACAGAGATCTCTGGATTGGGGCAGAGCATCGGGGCGCAAGATTAAGATGATTTATTGTTGGCTCAAACCATCTTGGATAATCAACGAAATCTGATTTTGACAAGTGACTGGGAAAAATGCTCAAGAATGTGTCCGAAGCCAGAACGTATGGTTTACTAAAAATAGTACCTATACGCCACCGCTTCTCCAAGAGACAGCATAATCTATAAAATCGCTGGCAATGCGGATGTGCGGGACAGTGTGTAAACATTTCAAACATACGGGAATTAGTTTGCGAAGCGTCGGAATTGTTTAATTAAATTTTCAAACCATTCGAATGGTGGCGGTTGAAAAACATTATTGGTATCCGAAAAGTTCACAACGTGTATGAGCAGGGCAAATTGAATTATTTTATAATTTGATTCTTTGGTTAGGGGTGGGGGGGTGCAGCGCGTTCCAGTGCACATTCTTGCGGTGAAAAGTGGTGTACATGTGTACCTGGCATTGGCGAAATTAGATTTGGTGGAGTTCTTTGTTGGTTTTAGTTGGTAAAAGTGATCTATTCAATAGGCTCAGTTATTTATTACAAACCAAGTCGACCAATAAGTGGTTGGTTAACGGGAGAGACAGAGGGTGAGAGAGCTAGAAAGAGAGACTCAATTTTAGTGCTACCCACCACCACCAGGTAAAACGAGTTTTATTTCGAGATTTATTGTTATTCTTCAAATTGGCAATACTCTTTTCAGTGGCAACCAGTTTGACAGCTGAAAGCTTATTTGTGCATATTTTGGTTTCTCATTTCATCATTTCAGTACGTATGGTATGACGATGATCATCTGTTTTTTTTTTTCTAAATGTCTTATTTCGCTTCTCGGAAGACAGTATTAAACTCGTAACTTTTAGCAGTAGGTTGCTATAGTTTAGCAAAACACATCTAAAAATGTTTTCCACCTTTTGCGAAGGTGTTTCTCAGGTCTCCGAGAGAATAACTGTCTTAAAAGAGCTTGTCAATTAGCCGTGGACTCAGCATAAAATTGTAGATTCGTCCCAAAAGATAAAATATTACACAAAACGAATTATTGCGACATTTATTTATTTTTATTTTGCAATAGTTTAGTATAGTCTTATAATAGTCTTTCGTTCGGACGAAATAAGTCTGAAAAGTTGCAAGAGATCTTCTCATATTTAATTTGTTCACTACCTTTGAGCTAACCTAACCATCTATAATCACAGTGGCTTAAGACTTTCCTCAATCATTCTTATCCTAGAAAAACTGTTGAGGTTTCGTTTACGAGAAAGCTATATTTGTTTTTTTTTTTTTGTGACATTATTAGGGGTTACATCGTTTTTGCAAGAAGAAAGCAAACAAATTTGGCCAGTGGGAAAAAAAAAACAAAAAAGCAACTTTGTGCAACCACCTCATCGTAATTGATATTCTTCGGTTCTGCGCAGAATCAGGTTCAGCTTTTTGCATTTCCCACACTAGTCTATCTGGAGCATCCGAATGAGAGACAATTAGCACTGTGACAGTGACAGAAAGTACTCGTTCTGTTTGTGACAAATGATCTAAGTTGGGACTTAAAGCTATCTTATTGGTTTTAGCACTATATTTCAACAAATCAGTCATCAAACCATTTAAAATGATTCCTTATACTTCGAGGATGAAATTTCTTACCAAATCGATTCTTTTTTCTTAAACGCACTAGCGAAATCATCCCGTACGTTCGATTCTCCATGAAAGACGAAAGCAAAACGCACTACAATATAATTTAAGAAGCATACAATTCCCTATTATTATTATTTTTTATACAATTCCCTATGCCCCACCAAAAATGTCAAACGCACGAACTAATAACGAGTATTTTCGATCAGTCCTACTGTTCCGTTGTCAATACATAATCATGTTTCATTGGGCATATTCAAGAATCTAGCTATCTTAAGTGCGACTAGATCATTTCGTCATGAAATGTGCATATTTCAATATTCATTCAAAGATTAGATGTAACCTGATTGGTCGGGAATGCCACTTTTTCTACGTCAGCCACATATGCGAACTGTCAACTTAGTACTCAGTCACGAATTTCTTGACTGGATTCGTCGGCTACCCCTCCATAAACGTCAACTGAAACAGCTGCTCATATGACCGATTTCAGCCAATCAAAACCGAGATACATCTAGTCAGACAGCTGTCAGTGTTACTAAACTAGATACTTAAACATACCCATTTTCTAAACATTCCCGTCAAATGCTATTCAAATTTCTTCTTTGTTAAAAATTGAAATCGAAAGCAATCACACAAAGGCTGGTACTCGTTCTCATCAAAAGTGACAAAAAAAGAGAGAATTAACAAAATAACGAGCAAACGACCTCTTTCGCTTCAAAGATTTCGATGAATTTTTTTTCCGCAACGAACTGATCAATTTGCCGAGGAAAAATAGTTGTCATCTGAACAGAAAAAAAGTTACTTGCTCAATGAAGAATAAGAAAAGACATACAAGCAACTCTTAGATACATAGAAGCTCTATGGGTGTATTGTGCATAGTTACACGTTGTTTTAAGTAAATGAATTGCTTTCTCACAGTTTCATAAACAATTTCGCTCTCTGAAACTTGATTAAATTCAAGCTCAACTTGAAAACTATAATAACGAATATATAAAAAATATATGAAAACTTTGCTCGTTATTAGCTTTGTTGTTATTAGCCAAACGAATGTTTTACCAGAGAACCCACGGTCATCAGTCGCTCCCTTCACCATCATATCGTGCCTATACCATGGGCCAAATTGAGAAGCTTATCATGAGAAACGTTCATTAAATGTTCGACTGGTGTTCAGTATTCACCTGCCCCCAACCACTGAGGCACTAAACACGAAAATTCCGAAACGTGTAACTATAATTCAAACTATTAAGCCTTCAATGCACACAACTGGGGATGCCGAATTCCATATGAATTCCATGTCAATCATGTTTCCTCTTGAATGTAGTTACGTATAACGCCACAAGCACAATTTCGATACACATACAGTCGTTCAAACAAATGTACATCTACATTTATATACACCGTACCTACTCTCGTGTGAGCATTCCCTTTGAACGCATCGCATCGAACTCCATCAAATTCTTCCTTCGACTGCAAAAATAATAAAAAATACCTACTCCACGTCCTCTATTAAGAAAAAATGTGAATTTCATGATTCCACCGAGACACGAAAATCAATATAACAGAACTTTCCGGTAGAGATTTTCGGCTGTGCGAACAGGATGTACGACGACAACGCCCAGCATGAACATCGCATTTCTTCAATTGATGCTTACGTTTTATGACGTTTCATTTGTGCGCACACACATATCGCCTCTCCCCCCAGAGGCATCAAACAAAATGAGAAAACGTTTCCCCTTTCATCGCTGTCTGTTATATTTTCAAAGAAAATTCAATCGAATAACCTTAACAATGTGGAAAAAAGAAAACACCTGGCTTTGGCATTCCAGAAATTCCCAGGAAACTCTAATCGCAGACGTCACACCTCCCACACCAGGTTGTATTGCGTGACTTCACACGAATTGCCGTTTCCCGCCCCCGGAACAGTAATAAACAAACGAATATGATAAATTAAGTGTAAAAACAAACTGCCATACCAAGTCGGTGTTAATGCGGCCCAATCGCTCACCAGCTGGCCCTTTTATGCACTTTCGCCAGCCCCGTGACATGTAATTAAGCGTAACTATAACCCAGCCACGACGTATGTCCTGAGTGTGACTACAACAAAACGGAGGTAAGCATTAATAACAATATCAACGCAAACTCCTGCTCCTGGTCGTCCGTTTTCCGATGAATGCAATCTGCGAACCGATCTCTTTAACAACTTTCGCTGGAGCACCAAACAAAGGATTCTAAGCAAAATCGCACACGCACATCTGGCCGAAAGCTATTATACCCACCGGCTAGCCAGCAGCGATAAGGAGTGGAAAAGGATATGAATTGCAGTTGACAGCTGCGTGGTGGCGATGACGACAGCCGCAAGCCGACAAAATAATAATTATTTATAGAACTGTGCCGATTAAACAGTTAATCGTGTGCCAGGATACAATAACAATTACTTTTTATTTACAATTGTGTTATTGCTAAACGCGTAAAATTAACGTCAGGTTTGCCGGATGGGGGGGGGGGGGGAATTGTAATTAAATGCGTGGTGCGATGTGATGGACAGGTTTTTGATTCCATGCAAGAGGTTAAGAATTTCAACCACACATGTGGATGAGTATTCACCTCTTGCTGGAAAGAAATAAGTTCTTCTAGTGGTAAATTTAAAGAAAGGACTTGGGCGGGTGGATTGTACATTGTAAAGTATATTTTTACAATCCCTTAACTTGCCATGGCAGGACGTCCAAATTAAAGGGTGATTTTTTAGCTGGTTTGGTTTTGGCAACACCGGTTTTGACAGCTGACGTGTGTTTAGTACCTTGTGTCACTGTCAAACAGCTTCAGTTTGGTTTGCAATTTAACCATGGATCGTCTTACAAATGAACAACGCTTGCAAATTATTGAATTTTACTATCAAAATTCGTGCTCGGTTCGAAATGTTCATCGCGCGCTGCTTCCATTTTATGATCGGCATTCTCGACCTTCTGAGCAGTCTATTCGGAAGATTGTGACCAAATTTCGCACCAAATTTACTTTGTTGGACATTAAACCACCAACACGTTTACGTTTACGAGAACGACTCAGCAAAGCAAAGTAAAGTAAGATTTTCAGCATGCAAATACTGAGAGCCTCGAAGTGTCAAGTGAGCGTAGTTGTTGTAATTGCGTGCTGAAAATCATACTGTACTTTGCTTTGCTGAGTCGTTCTCAGAAAAACAGGGCATATGTTGACAAGCAAAATATAAGATATGCCGTCAACCCACATGAGGTTCACCATGTGGCAATGCATCCTAAAAAAGTAACTAGTGTGGATTTTGGGCCGGCAGCTTCGTTGGTCCGTACTTTTCTGAAAATGACGTTTGTTAAGTCATAATTAGTTCCTATAATAATCTATTACCATATTCATTCAATCATTTTGCGAACTCTAAATAATTATATGATCGCCCTGTTAATAAAGGGTGATTTTTTAAGAGTTCAGTTTTTCAGGTTGCCAGCACTGGTTAGTAATGGCGTCCAAACGTCATCTGTCAAAGTGAAAAGTTGTCAGTAAACTCTGCCATTTAATCATGGAAAGACTTACAAACGAGCGACGATTGCAAATTATTGAAATTTATTATAAAAATTCGTGCTCTGTGCACAGTTTGTTACGACCGTATTATGGTCGTCATAATCGACCTGGTGAATCCGTCCACGGCGAACGATATCGAGCCATGATACGCGACTTTTTTTTGCCCCAGTTGGCTGAGTTGAACTTGGTTAACATGTGGTTTCATCAAGACGTTGCCACACACAGTTCGTGAAACAATGGAAATGTTGAAGTATGAATTTGCTGAGCAGCTTATCTCTCGAAATGGCCCTGTGAGTTGGCCGCCAAGATCATGCGATTTAACGCCTCTTGATTATTTCTTGTGGGGTTATGTAAAGTCGTTAGTCTATGTGGACAAGCCGAGCACGATTGAAATCTTACAGGATATCATACAACGCGTAATTCTTGGAATACAGGCCGAAATGCTCGAAAAAGTGACGCAAAATTGTACCTTCCGAATGGACCATTTGAAACGGAGCCGCGGACAACATTTACATGAAGTTGTCTTTAAAACGTAATTGGCAAAGGCCTATTTATCGATTACAATAAAAATTTTGAATATTTAATGCAAATTTGAGTGTTTTATTCGATTTTTTAAAAAAACTACGCTTAAAAAATCAGCCTTTATAAAGCTTTAACGATGAACTGTCAAATTAGTTTTATATATAGTCCCTTCCGGTTGTCAAAATGTTCTCTTCTTGTAAAAAGGCCAGGCCGTAAAGCTGCCGTACAAATAAAATAAAATTATATCTTTTTAATCATAAAGGTAGATATTTTGTTTAGTTTCAAAAAATAGAGAATCAAAAACTCTTGAAATTCTCCCAACAATGTTGCCGATTTTGTTGGCCCAAATTGAACGATATGTAGGCAGAAGATCCAGCAGGGCGGGCCTATGTACCACACACCAGGCGCCACGATGGATAGTCTGCATGAAAAATGTTACCGCATTGTTATTTCTCGCAAAAGTGACTTGAATTGACCACCAAGATCGTGCCATTCGACCCCGCTATACTTTTTCTTGTGGGGTTACTTGAAGTCGCACACCTATATCAATAAGCCTCAATCTACCGATGCCCCAAAGGCTATCATAGCCAATACCTAATTCAGCCGGATCTATGCGGCAGAGTCGTTAAAAATTTGACCACTCGGTGTCGAAATATGAAGCCCCAGCGGACATTTGAAGGATTTTACTATTTTATTATAGGTGGGTCTTTCAAATGGAAAAATAATATCACACACAGCTGGTTTTATTTAACATCGGCCCGTCGTTGTTAACAAACCCTTGAATGCTATTTAGAAGAATCTTTGAAAAGGGTCGAAGTTTCAAAAAAGTTGGTCCATAAATCATTGAGTCGGAGGTTGCCGTTGCGCCCCGTATTCGTGGCCCTCTTTACACACACGCGGTTCATATCAGGTTTGCATTCAGTCGGTCATTGGTTATTTTTAATAAAAAAAAATTTAACAGCAACTTAAATTAAAGATTGGAAGAAGATTGACAAGTCAAAGTAGAAACCGTGTTAAATCTGCGAAATAGTTTCCTTTGTGTGGCCTAAACTCGAATTCCCGCCCTTTGGAGTTAGTATGAATCCGATTCGTGTCGAAGGAAGAGTTCGCTGATCCTAACTTTAAGCATGTCGGCATCAAATGAAAAAGAATCGAAAATTGGGCGATCTGAATGGAATGGAATAAGTGTGAAAGAAGCCTTAATCGACGATGGAAATGAGAGGAGCTTTTCTGTTACGCAGTGGATGTCACAGACAAATTGAGTTCAATTTACGTTTTGTACCTGACGTTTTTGCGTCTTTCCGACTTCGTATTGTTTACTAGATGTGATGCTAGGGTTTATTTAGTAAAAAAAAAATATCCGATGCTTCGTGTAACCTAGGCCTAACTTCTTTTGTGTGAATTTTTATTTTTAGGACGAATGGAAGGGACCTGCAAAATTATGCCGAGTCCGAACGGCTTATTAAGAAGCTCTTTCATTATAGTTATACTCTGCGATGTTTATTTAGTTCGTTTTGCAAATGGAGCTCGGTCAGGGTATGATCTGTCGGTTTAATTTGCTTTTGGGCCACCCTATATAATGAGGTTATTGTTGCTCTTACAGAGTGCTATTTTTTATTGGTATGTACTAGCTGACCCGGCGAAATTCGTACCGCCTAAAATTGATTAAATTATTAACATCCCTTTTGAAAGTTGAACCTTTATATTGAACGAATGAAACTGCTTAGCAAATAAATTGAGTTCAATGCATAGTTACGAGTTCATTGATTTCCGGGTCGGCTTCCAAATTAACCAAAGCAGAATGTGTGATTGCCACCCCAGAACAAAGCAACAAAGGAACTATAATAAATTTCATTAAAATTGGTTGAGTGGTTTTGGAAAGCAGAAGCACCACCTGCCGTGTCCAAAACTATCCTATCTTCCCAGCTGGAACCAACCATAGCCATCCACAAATTTTCATTGAATTCGGTTGAGTGGTTTTGGAGATCGAAAACAGCGCCACCTTTCGGGTCCAAAACTAAATATCTATTTTTTCCAGCTCCAAACAACCATGTACATCATTTTACATTTTTACATTTTAATGAACTCGGTTGACTTGTTTCAGAGATCGACAATACCCTATACGCACAAAAAAAACCCCTCATATTTTCTGAAGTGCCTATAACTAATGAAACACTACACAAACAATGACCTTTTATACATAAAAACTCTGGTATTGACGTCACCTTTCAAGACACATTTCCAGAAACAAGATCGGTTCACGCATTACAGAGAACATCAAACACAATGCAATTTATTTTTGTATACATCGATATAGATGGAGATGAAACCTTATAATTTTTATTTAATTACTGAGTTTTTGTAGTCGACTCTAATGCCCAAAACAAATGTGCAGAAATTCTGGACGCAGCACAGAATGCAGTGCTGCAAGTAAAACAGATGTGCAGAAAATTGTTTGGCATGTCTTGCATCGGCTAATATGGCTACTGTCATTCACCGGCTAAGCAGGTGATGTGTTTGCATCCAAAACAAAAACAAACACGATCAGCAAATGTCAAAAGCCGATGATGCCAAATACTTGAAATTGCAATTTATTTTCTTTTGTGTTGTGGTAAGCTTGAATTTTGCAGCGGATTTGGAAATAGAGACATGTTGCAGTGCTGCGATGAGTGCAGAATTTACGTGTGCCTATATCCATATAAACATGTGTATTCTAATCTTGCTGCGCAGTGAATTCTGCACATGTGTTTTGGGTATAACATTTCGAATACCTTTTCATTTTCAAGTCGGAGAACCCGATCTACAGGCGGAATCAGAAATATGTGCCTCTGAAACCAAGCCTTGCAAACAGTTGTAACATTTGCAAAGGAATATGGCACCCATTTTGCTAGCCAATGAGTGGCATATTCACCAACCAAAAACACTCTTAAAAAACGATTAAAGTATCTTTGCGATGCAAGTCTAATGCAAAACGATCGCCAAGGTTCTTAGTTCAGTTCTTCACCTCACATTTAAAACTAATGAGTTAAACCGCAGCGAGAAAAAATATACCTGCCGTTTGTCCGGTCGATAATAACAACCAACGATAAATACTAATTAATATGGGTGCCCTAATAACACCGTAAACAAAGCAAAACTAGCAACGACCTTGGCACGGTTTATCTATTACAGCACCATCAGTTTGCTTTCACACGTTACTCATTTTTTTTCCTGCCAAATTAGTATCGTTATCACTTTTATCTCTCCCGCCAAGAGTATCTTTGTAGAACATTTCCAACACTTGGTTGCAATATTCAATTCACTCATTAATTAGTATGTTTTTCGCGAGATGCATCAGTCACAGAGCTCCCATGATACGCCGACACTTGTACACGCAACGGTCGCACTATACAGAGACGAGACACTCTATCTAGATGGCTCCAACTGAATGCGCGCTTTTGCCTTCTAAATTTAGTTATCAGTTAATTAATGACACTTGCACTGGCACAGACACTCGCATCGCACATAGTCCGTCCGTCTATCCGTTCAAGAAATCGTGGGTGAAGTGCTTACTACTGCTGGTAATTGCAATTGCATTTGTCTAATCCGTTTGCTGCAGAGCCATTGATTTGTGTTCATATCCATCGCGCATTTAAGTCGAAATGTGGCTGTGATTTTGCAAATTTTGCAACAGTGAGAACTAGCCTTGATTTGGTTCTCATAAATGCTGCGCGAAAACCGGTCGCTTTATTTAAAGCTGCTGTAAGAAAACCTGATTCGAGTGAAACCGATTTTTGTGATCACATATCACATACCGAGATACTGTGCCTCTAATGTCACGGTTATCGTTAATTAAAACAGAACATCGATTGAGGTATTTTGTAAGCAGCATTAGAGAATAGATAGCACGACCATTAGTGCGATGGTTGCGATACATCAAATAGCCTTGCGGTTGCGAAGAAGGTTTATTCCAAAACGGTGGCAGTTGTTCAGCTTTTCATCATTTGTACATTAGCCGGACTTTGTGCATTTTTTTTAGTTGAAAAAGTGATAAAATTTGTATACTTTCAGTTGGCCTTAAGAAGCTCTATTGAATTTTGGATACCTACTTTCAGATGACTTTAGGCAGGTCTATTGGAGGCTTTGTTGGAGGTTGTGTATTTAGTCTTAAGCCCTATAAATGAGTTCAGTTGAAAGTACGTATTTTCGACTACACTCGATACACATACATTCATATATATCGAACAATTTTTGTGTCTTTAGAAAACATTTTTAAAATGTTCCCTTCACACAGCTTGGGTCTTTGTAAATACAGTGAACGCCCCTAATAACGGATATCCGATATAGAGAAATTGTGATATAACGAAGCCTTTTTAGATTTACGTTAGTATCTCTATATAACGAATATAGATATAAATTGGCTTAAAAACCATTGAGGTATTTAAATGGCAGGACTATCAGCTATTCAATGTAACATTAAACAAAAACGTATAAATAAGCACAATTTTTAATGACTTATTTAAAAACAAAATGTATAACAATTCGATTGACATAACGAACGCGCTCGATATAGTGAATGACATTAAACATTCTATCGTTCTTTATACTGGACGTCCACAGCATACTATTTGCTTACCTAGGTGGCGCTAACGTTCGGGGTGGACCTGGGATTCAACCAATACGTCTCTCCAGTAAGCGCGATCTTTGGCTAACTGCCTGCAGTTGCGCATACTCCAAAGTCTCCGAGGTCTCCCTCTATTGCGTTGTCTCTTCGGGGTTGGAATTGAAGGCTCTTTGAGGCGGAGTGTTGTTTTCCATTCGCTCTACATGCCCCAGCCATCTAAGACGACAGATTCGTACTTTTCCGACCAGATCGATGTCGCTGTACAGCTCTTTATAAATTTGTTCGCCAGGGTTCACCCTGTGTTGCGAGATTGGGCGCTTTGTCGTATTTTGGGCTATCTTTTTTATTAAAAAACTAGAAATTTCTTCCATGAGTGCCAAACACAATTTTGGGCTATATATCGTTTAACAAATTTTGTATGAATTTGATTTGTTTTATTCCTTCACAAAACTACAAAAAATAAATATTTTCGAAGAAACCAGCACTTTTAAAACTTGGCAGCACTCTTGCAGTCAAGTGACATCGAAGAGTCGTTCAATGTCAAACAAAATTCGCGGCGCGCATAAGTGAGATGGGTAAGTGGGAAAAATACCAAAAGGAAGAACTTAAGGAATTGAGAAAATTTTCAAAGATTTTAAGGCTTTTTTTTGGGCAACAATTTTGGGCTACATTTTTTTTTGGGTTCGACATTTCACCATAAATGTGGACTTACAATACTGCTAGAAAAACTAGTCGAAATTTATACTTCCAGAGCGCGTTTTATTCAACCAAGGCACGGGGCCTATGGTGCCGAAAATACTTTAAAAGTGGACATTAAATGGCGTCTCTAATCAGGTCAATACGAGAGGGCAGATTACTTAAGATGATGAATGTACAGACGATACCGTTTTTGAAATTTTTACGATCAAAACTGGATATGGTCAGTCCGATTTTGTTCGATTATCATTAATTTTTAATACATTTGTGGAGAATGAACTAGAACAAGCTTTTAAGCTTGATTTATTTAACCTTAAAGTTGTGCAGCCCTAAAAAAATCAGAACTCCATTTCGACCGAGTTCTCTAAGAGGTTACAACCTTTTGCTGAGTTTTATGTCAGCAAATGGCTGATGCATACTGACCAAACAACTGTTCCTCTTTAGCTGAAACATCGGCTGCCACTTACTGTATGATGAATTTAGCGATTTGTGATGAGTAGCGCATGAAAAAGGAAACGATTGAGTTCGATTTTAAACAGAATACACTTTATTATAGAGAAAACGGAAAAAGGAAAAAAAAAAGAATATAAAAAGACAGCCATCTTGTTGTGGACTGTAGATGTGTCAATGTGGATTGTGGAAGTGGGTGTGTTCAATCAATGTTTCGGAGTACTCACTCAACAATTTGGGTAATTGGAATATCATTTTTTGCCTCTGCAGGATGTGCCCTCATTACATGGCCGAGTGACTTCAAATTTGTTTTGACAAATAATCCAGATAGGACTCAAGGCTCAAGTATCATCATCATCGTGCGTCCTCTTTCTGAATTCGAAATAATTTTGAATTCCATTTGACCTTGTGGTGCTTGTGCATGTCATCATCCATTTCAAGCGCCGATGCGAACATCCCTCTTCGAATTTGAGTGTACCCGCATTTCAAACGAATTTCAACAGCGTTGCTGCACTCACCTGCGACACGATGTCAAGTCAATGCCAAGTGATGCCACCATCATGCCGCTAGTACTCATGCGGGGTCACCGATGGCCAGACATCAATATCACACATCCCATTCTCTTTCCGGAATAATAGGAACGTGGTCGCATTTAAATGATGTCAGCTCTGGAGCATCGGATTAAGTGGGTCCACATCCGGTACGTTGCCGTGTAAGAGCGACAAAACAGAGTTGTTCAAGTGTGACACACCGCACACAAGTGTATCATTTCATTTGCACGCTCGCAAAGTTCATCCCTTGTAGGTGGACATAATCGCATAGTTGACCCTTCCTGAACGCATGCATTCGTAAAGTCAATTTGTCGCAGTTTGATTGCTTCCTAGGAGTTGTACGAGTAATTTACTGAAAATCAGGTTCATCGACATTCGAAATGGCCGTGCAGTTCGTTGGGAGGTCTAAGTTTAATCTTACTTCTCGGTGAAGAGCAAAATCACTTCTCGAGTGGCTGCTTGGATTCCATCCAACACTTAGCACAAATCCTACTCGCAACGTCATTTAGGCCAACATAGCCCTCCCCATGCTTTAATGGCACTCAAAAAAGCGAAACGTGTAACGTCTCCGTGGTTGACATTGCGATGGAATCGTTCCAATATCCGGCTCCTAACAACCGCTGTCCTTCGCAGAAATTTGTAAATTCGTGAGAAATGGGAAAGCAGTTCCTCGAAAATCAAGGCTTATGAAATTCATTTCAACAACAGCCCGAGGTTGAGCGTTCATTTTATTTAAACGCAAACCATTGTCGCTCCTGGCGCTCACCTTTTTCCCACCACTGCTCGCGTATACTCGTATGTTTTAATTTGTTAACAAGAGTGAAGAAATTCCGCCCGAAAAGAATGAAAAATATGCAAACAAAGATACAAAACACATTTTGAGGTTACCTCGTGAATATTTTGCATCTAGAAAGGATCCCTGCGGAAATATGGAGTAAAATAACTGTGTGTTCAGCCAGAGGGTATATGGGTTGTGTGTGTGGGAGTTTTTTTACATACATTGTGTCGCTATATTGTAAAGGAAGAGGTAGTCTTTGGGGAATGTGCACTGACGAATTATTCCCCTTGGAGAAGCAGTCAAGAGTAAGGCCTTGCGATACACTGTGAAGGACACACTTTTGAAAGCGGGAAATCGACAGGACATTATCTGATGGGGCCTGACACCGATATCTGTTCAAAATGTAAAATTAGAATCCATTCAATCTCGTGTATTGGTTCGCATTTTGTTTCCTTTTTCGTTGTTTGCACATCATTTGGCTGCGTAATAGAATTATTCATGGATGAACGACATAAGAGACTCGCTCAAAGGCCAAAGTGCGTCGGAGAAGGTTGTTGAGGAGGAGATCGATTCAAGTGTGGAGAATCAACTTTAACATGAAAGAGGTAAGTGATGTCATTTGACGTTAAACTGTTGGAGAGTAATGGATGTGGGGCGTCGGTTTTGATCCTGAAAGTTGTCATGGTGTCATGGAGAAGATTCAGTTGAATTTCCGTAATGGAATGTTTGGTGTCAGTTAAAGCAAAACGCCAAAGGTAGGTAAGCGTTTTAGTTGAATGGCAGTATAAAGTGCGCTGCTACACTCAGAAGAAAAACCATTGCCAAGATTTTATATGTTATCGGCCCTAACAATAAACATTTTCAGTTTAGATTCCAAATTTTAGTGGCTATATTTTCCATACAAATTTTGCAATTGAAAGCTCCTGTCAATTTAAAGTCGACACCAAAATTTGTTGTTAGTACGGCGCTATGTCAATTTTCGTTAGCTAAAATTGACCCAAAAATACAAAATTTTGATTTAAGTATGCAAGTGATAGCAATGACTGAGAAAATAGTTATGGAGAGTATATTATTCTTACGCTGAATGACTTGATTCTTATACAAACTTAAAAGCGAGTTATTGGTATCAAAAATAATAGTTAAATCAAGAATTTTTTTTAAAACTCAATATTTTTAGCTTAACAATCTTTTTTCCTGAGTGTATGTGTACAGAATAATATTTTGTTGAGATATGATTGACCGTATTTGTGTGTCTCGCAAATCATTTGTAGATGAGTTCGCCAACCCAAGATTCGATGTTTTCAAAACTTCAGAGGTAACCTACAATTTTGACATCTGCATCTGACGTTGGAAAACAAATCTGTATACATGAATCGCAAGTGTCAAAAGCACGAGTGATTGAACTAAATATTGGAGACGTTTGCATACTTTGTTGATATAAAACGTCAACTAGATTTGTCTAGACTAGGTCTACGAAGACGATGACTTCAAATTTAGAATTTTGACACTTTGAAGAATCAACTGAGTATGAGGCAGGATTTTCTGTACCAGTTTTGTCGGCCACACCCACATAAACGTCAACTGAAGAAAAACTATTCACGTGACACAATTAAGACCAACAAAAACTGAAATACATCAAGTCAGCTGTCAGACTTACTTAACTGGAAAAACGACCGTTCCCATTGTGAATCGGTTATAAAGCGTTTTTAGCTGCAGGCACAATTTAATAACCGACGAAAATCACGATGAGGTTCAGTTCCTTTTATTTAATGAACGTGTTATTTTCTGTTTGTGATTTTGACATTTGAATCTGGAGAGGAAACAATACAAACGCTATAAATCTGACTTTAGTTTAGTTTAGTAAGAAGGCAAATTTGGAATTATTCAGCACACGTAAAACTTTGTGGCGTTAAAGCTGCAGAAATTGAGCACTGCTAACATCCCTGTTTTTTTTCACAGCAAAATATGTGCTTTAAACTTAGTATCCTGCTTGCGCTAAATTTTAGCGTCCCTAGTCTCCACTACGATTCTCCGCATCAAAGATAAATGGTCGCTAAATAATTATTTTGTATTTTGGTTTTGCATTTTTTTTTATTTATCACGCTAACGTTCTTTGCGGTTTCCTCCGATAATAATCACAACACAGACTTTTCCCTCCTTTTTCATCTGTCAAAATTTATCTGCGATTTAATGTACCGGACATTTATTTCGCGAGCTAAATGAGTGGAGACTTGTCAGCGGCTCATCTATAGGAAGTTAAGAATTAAGCGAGACAAGAGGATACTGCTGTGCTAAATTGCCTCGCTAAATTTTATCTTTGTAGACATTTTTGTATGGGAGATTAAATTTAGCGCGAGCAGGATACTAAGCTTTACTACTAAGAGTGGCATTTTGTGACGTTTGCAGATCATGATCATGAGAATTCGTTGCTCTTAGAAATGGTCCCATTCAGGATAGTGGGACACAAGCCTTTCTCAAAGTTGAACGATTATAATGAGTATTATAGTGCGGTAAATGTCAATGAACTAGTTGTCAAACTTTAAATCGGTGTTGCCATCTGGATAATGCCTTGATTCGCAACTTTGTAACCAGGTCCATTTATTTTTTTTAACGAGGAAGCTCTTTAGTGTTTTTATTTTTGGCATCTGACTTGTTGCAGTTATGCATGACATTCCGCTTCTATTCCCTGACGTTTCTGCTCAAAAGTTACAAACTTATCTAGAATTGATCAATGAATTTAAAAAAAGACGTTACCCCAACCATTTTCGACACGATGTCAATATGGGTATCTCCTCACTTCAATCAATATCGATGACAGCCATTAGTGAAATTGTATGTTTACAACGTGACACACCTTGCAGTACTCGCTCATACTTTTTGTTATATCGTCGTCAGAAATTGACAAATTTATGAAAACTGAAAACACAAACTGCACATTTCCATTTCAATCGTGATGACATGTCACGGCGAAAGTATTGAGGTCGATTTATATTCAAAGTTTAAACGGGTTCACAGCAATTTCCAGTACCAACCAAAGGATTACCAGTTTGTTTTCAGGATACAAATATGCATGCCTTTACACTACTTACATGGAGTGCCTCGTTTGCAGGTTCGTCGTAAAATCCCCTATAATCAATTTCTTGTATGTGTACTGCACCATTGTTCCGCACTGCACATGGAGACTCTGAAAAGAGAAACAAAAACGTTCACTCAAACTATGTGTATTCGCAGGAAAGACATAAAAAAAGGAAACAAGTCTAAATGTCAGCCGAAATGACATCATTTCATAGAAAGCTCTTAATGCTCCTCCGCCCACATGCAAACGTCACCAGGGTACGGCGGATGAATGCATGGCTGGACTCATGAGGCTATAATTCGCATCATAATTCAGAAGGCATAATTAAAACCCATTCCGTGCCCGAGAAAGTGAGCTCTGTACCCCAACATGTCATAGATCATGTCGACTGTGACATAGGCAACGGAAGACAACTCACGCATCGACGAGTTTCAAGTTCCATTAATTACTGGCACACACAAAAGGAGGTCTGGCCCCATTTCGAGGTGGAAGGATGTGGCCACAGAGAGTGAACTGATTCGCATGGAAAACGTGTCCAACGACGAAGCGTGAAGTCGCCACAGGCGATTAATCACTAAGGCCAACGACTCGTCCGAATCACACCCAGCCATACACTGATTGATCAGGCTTATTCGGAGGTGGCTATTTTTGTCAAGACCCACATTTAGGTATACGGCACTCTCGAAGCATTCACTCAGATCGCGCATCAAATTCAATTGCTGCGTTGTGTCCACAATGGCCAGTCAACAGTAGGCCTCTTCGACTAAAAAGTTTAGTTGTCAACACTGTGCAACGGTACACATGACATTGACCCAATACAGGCGAACAGAAAATCGATAAAACAATTATTACTGGCAACCGATACGAATACGAAACGTGATGGTCTGTTGTTGGTTGTGTTTCTGCTGCACGATTATTATGCAACTGCGCGAGGGTTGCTTGTGCCACGACTGGGGGTTAGGGAGGGCAAACTTTATTCATTAGAATGTTGAGGGAATGCATGGATATTCGGAAATGGGTTACTCAAGCCTTGGTAAGTACAAGTACATGTACCGGCATCAGTGGCAGCTATAGTTTGGCCATTTGCCAGGTGCCTGCAATCAAGTAATTTCTCATGGGCCACCCAGCGCTGAGGGATGGTTTTTCTGCAAATTAAATACACATTTTGGATTTTGAAACGCCAAAGCGGAACTGCAACCCTGCACTCGTTTCGATTCGCCGGGCACTAAGAGGTCGTAGGAGTGCATAGTCAGACGATTCCGAGAGAGGGCTTCTGCGGCAGAGTAATTCATTTAAAGATAAACAAACGCAGCGACTTGGTGAATCGCGTCGACTATAACCTGAGCGATAAGAGTGCCATTCGAAACAACTGGAAAATACAAGCTCACCGCAGTCGGCAGACTTTTCTCATCTAACCTGCAATGTAATTTGAAGCCGGCCAATGTTTACTAGCGTGTGGAATATTCTAAATGCTGATGGAATGGACAACATTAGCCAGCCAATTGACAATGAAATTTGACATTTAAAAGAACAACCGTTTAATTGTGATCATAGGTCGGCTATGTTCAGCGAAATGGACTTATAAGTTGAGGTTAGGGAGAGCACCAAAAATATTTCGGCTAGAGGTGAGTTCTTGAGAGTTACTATATAGTGGCACTATTTAAAAGAATAATAAATTTTCTTTATTTTTAAAATATTTAATTAATAAATTCACTTTATTTTTAAAATTATTATTTATTTCTTTACGCCTTGCTTTAGCTAGTGGGAGGTTAAGTGAGTGCACGAGGCCGTGACACTGACAGCTCGGATATACAAAATACCGGCAACATCTCAGTAGTTGACGAGTTTAGAAAGTCGAGTGATGCTGCCAAATACAACAAAAAGGGTATAAAGGAAAAGCTTCTATGAACCACACAAGAAGATAATGATATAATGATGGTAATAGCATAATAATTAAATTAAATTCAAATTCTTAAATTAATTTAAAGGCTTTCAAAAATTTACAAGACTCTTGTCTTACTTTGTAAGCGATTCTGAAATAAATAAATAAATAAATAAATAAAGATCTCCCAACTGTCCATTGGTTGGACTTTTAAAAGGCTGACAATTTTTCATCCAACCTGAAATGGAGTTTAATATTGGTACCTTCCACAGAAACATAGCCTCTCATCAAACCGTCCGTAAAAATAGGACTACATTCAACTTAGATTCTGAACAAAACCAGCCCAGAACTTGGGAAAATCAACTTTAGAGTTAAGTCGCAATTGAAGTTGGAATGTCGCTGCATCAGATGCCGTTTCCTTAAACGGGTGTACAAATTAAACTCCATTGCAAGGGCAGAAGTCGAACCACACAAATAAATTCCACTTTCTAAAGACTTCGGGAAAGCTAAATACGTTTTCATCAACTTCTAAAGCAATAAATGCATGCAAGCAATTCCCTGTTGACAAAATTACGTGCGGGTTTAAGACCTGTCACCATTTGCAAGATGGAAAACGATATCAAACGTTCTACTTATTAACAACAAATTTAACATAGACCGAAAATTCAGTAAAACTGTAAAAAATAAAAAAAATAAAAACAGCAAATCCAGCACATATCGGGGCAAATTCCACCGATGTTCGCGACGTTATAAGAATGAACCAAAAATGCTGACGTACTGAGTTTTGGTAAACAACGAAACAGAAAGCAATCTGACGTACACGGTAAACCAATTGCGTGTATTGCCGTTTGCCAAGCCAGATAGATTCTACGGAAAAGGGCGATTGTATTTGTTTTCAATATTTGCAAACGTTTCAGATTAGGTCTGAAAGCTTTGTTTGCTCTTAGAAACATCAAGAGCCATTTTATGTGTCAACTGTCAATATTTACAATTAGAACATGTTTTTCGGCTCCTTCAACTGATGAATTTTAAAGATACGATAAATTTGGATCACTGTATTTTAGTAAAAAAAGAAACACCAACCAACTATCGATAAAAGTAGTCGAGGTCAGCGTTGCCACTTTGCTGCAATTGTGGTAGATCTACTGCATTTTTTTCGAAAATCTTCTGCAAAAAATAGAGGTGCAGTGGAAAGTAGAAAGACGTCGAGGTCAGCGTGGCCACTTTTCCGAAATTTCAATCTTATTCAATCTACAGTATTTTTTTCGAGAATCTTCTGCAAAAAAATAGACCTTAAGTGGAAAGTAGAAAGACGTCGAGGCCAGCGTTGCCACTTTGCCGCAATTGTGGTAGATGTACTGCATTTTTTTTTAAATTTAAATTTACTCGAAAAAAATTCAATCTACTTCATATTTAACGAGAATCTTCAGCAAAAATTAGACCTAAAGTGGCAACGCTGGTCGAGGTACCCAATGAGCGAGTCTAGTGCTGCCAAACAGCGTTATGAGCGTTAATTTTGCGATTTTAATGAGGTACGATTAACGAGTAAGGTAAAAAGGAAAACCTTCAAAATATATTTCTAATTAAATTTCTTATAACAAGTGAACTCTCCGCTGTAAAGAACTACAACTGTGCACCTTCATCTTACCTTGACGTACAGCGTAATGAACGCATTTTCTAGCCAAATTAATTTCGCCTATACGCTATACCCCAAGTGCATAACTTTCATATTTCATTTTCTGCGCTAATTGCAAAAGTTTGCAACAATTAAAATATTGAAAGCGTCTTCATTACCCCACCCCCCGGTTTGGGCTGATTTTCAAATTGATTTCAACACTAAGATGGCACCGGACACGGCGGAAAATTCATTATGACAAGGTGAAGCTGTCACAGTAGAGCGCAAACCGAAAGTAGAAAAGCTGCCTTGTAAACTTGTAATAGTAAAATAAGTGCCGCTGAGTACCTAATGGTGTCGTTGTGTCTTGTGTGCCTCCTCGAGTCACACCTATTCTGTGTTTTCGTCAACCCTAATGGCAGAGTGGGTATGGTAAAGCACTGAATACATTAGCATTGAAGAAGCGGCATCTACAAACTACCTTCGAAGTTGCGATGACATCATCCCCTGCCTTGCGCCATTGACATAAATCACGACTCACGGTAAAAGTCTTAAGCTCGGCTTCAGACGAATAAGCGACAATTTAAAATCTGCATGTAATTCCACCCTCGGAGTGGTTGTTTTACGGGTTTGTCATCCCTTACTTTACACGGTTGTCGGATTGTGTTATATGTCAAAAGGGGGTGTAAGAGTGTATTTCTGCTGCTGCTGCCCACGTCCCACCTCGGCTCCGCTCCGCCGTTTATGAGAGGAAATGTATGACGACGTTTGCTTGTGTGTATAGATAGATATTCATGTGTATCGAATGAGAATGTAGCCCTTGGAGCGGGGGCAGTGGCTGATGGGTTATTTATTAATGCACTCAGGGACCACTGCCGTTCCGAAGGACACTCGAAGTGGAAAACAAAGGAGCATACCACCCGCGAATTTTATTGTTGCCTGTTAGCAATTCACCTTTATTCTGGCCAAAGTGTTATGTCCATTCGACTGGAGTTGCTATATTATTATTTGTTGTGTAATTTATTATTGAAGGATATACGGAGTGGTCTTCCTTTAAGAGACTCTGTGCGTCACCATGTTGAATTCAAGATTCATCTCCAGCTTATGGCGCAAAGTGATTGTTTTTTTAGAGCACCCACTAGGAGGAAATTCTGCAAACTTGTGACAGATGTAGATGCACATCTACACGTCACATCATATCACACGTCGCCTTTGTTTTGTCGGGATTTTTACTTTTCTATTTTATTTTTTAAGTCTATTGTTGGTCGTATGGGAGAAGTTTCGAGAAAAACTTTTCGCTTCTCATGTGTGTGTAGAGATGTGTGAGCATGTGACAGCAATAAATTTATCTTGATATGGTTTTGCTCCTCTATGGCAATTGCAATTTAACATCTACGATGGAATGTTGAATAAGTTCAGATGGAGGGAAGGGAGGAATTGCAATTGTAATGAATGCATTTTCTATGAGGCTAGATTGGTGGCAATGGCAACTGGTGTGGTGGCGCATAGTTTAAAAGTTCTGACACATGCTTTCAATTAATAAAAAGTCCATTTTGTATGGTTCATGTTTCTAGAAATGTCAAATGATTACAAATTAATGACAATCGCCAAGCGACAAAGATTGGTATATTTTTTAAGTCGATTTGCAAAGGTGTCCCGCATTGCCTGAACTTTTGCTTACAAGACGCTGGATGAGTTCGATTGCTGGTGATGAGACTCACTGTCTGCCTTCAAGTGGAAACTTGCACTAACTGAGCTCTGAGTCTTTCGGGTATTCTTCTTATATCGCTGAGAGGAATGAACTAGAGTATTGCTTTTGTTATCAATCAGTTGGAAAAGAAACACAAACAACAATAGGCGTGTTTTTTTGAGTTTCGATCTCAGCAAAGCAAAGTAAAGAAGGATTTTCAGCACGTAATTACAACAACTACGTCCTATTTGACACTTTGAGAACTCAGAGTAGTTGTTGTGATTGCGTTGTGAGAATCCTACTTTACTTTGCTTTGCTGAGATCGAAACTAAAAAAAACACGCCTAATATTAAGCAAAGAAATTTATAAAGCCATTGAAAGAAAATATATTTATTTTGACATTTCCAACGACTGTTCAACCATCTTTCCACTACTTTTACTTTGTAATTAATCACATTTAATAAATGAATGAATTCTGAAGGAAATTATTCGCTTATCAGCAATTTAAATCAGAATGCTGAATGGGGGAAATATTATTTCCGATAAGTGTGATGAAAAAAAAACAAGAAAATCACGAGACGCAGAAATTGGAGATGTTTGGATGTTTGTAATTCCAGTTTAGTAAGCCTGACAGCTAACTGACTTGATGTATTTCAGTTTTGGCCTAAATTGGTCACGTAAATAGTTTTCTTCAGTTGACGTTCATAGTTTACGTTTATAGATAAATATAGTTAATAAAATCCCTAATTTGATTTTTGACACTTCGAAAAGTCAATTTAGTATGCACAAAAAATTCAAAATAAACCGCGAGAATACAAAACAATTCATCTTAACTAGTCAATGCGTTCGTATACCTAGTCCTGACAAATCTAGGACGTTTTACATGAACGAGGTATCCGAACGTGACAAATGTCAGCAACTTCTTGTTCTTATGTTTTTCCTTTTCCTGAATAGCGTGCTTATTGACAGGCTAGTATTCCAACTGCGACTTATATGTCAGCTTCATAAAAACCTAAGAGAGAAAATTTGGGTATTAACATAACCTCTTTTGTTTCAGACGAAGAAAGTGTGAAACTTCACTGCACAATACCAGCTTCAATTACATCAGGCACTATTCTTAAATAGAACACAGTGGGGACGGTCAAGTATCTAGTTTAGTAAGTCTGACAGCTCTCTGAATAGATTTATCTCGGTTTTGATTGGCTGAAATCGGTCATATGAGCAGCTGTTTCAGTTGACGTTTATGGAGGGGTAGCCGACGAATCCAGTCAAGAAATTCGTGACTGAGTACTAAGTTGACAGTTCGCATATGTGGCTGACGTACATAAAGTGACGTTCCCGATTAATCTAGTTTTTGCGTTCAGGTTACATCTTATCCAGACCAATCTAGTAGATTTAAGATAACTAGATTCTTGAATAAATACTGTGGAAACGCTGAAACTTCACACAAATTGAAAGAGCGCATATGTTTTCTGCAATTAGGTTTGTTTGACGTGGGCCCTTGTGTACACTAGTGCGCACTGGGTTGACCCAAATGCGTTCGAGATAGCACTGAACTCGCCCTGGTACTGAAAACCTGTATTTCACATGACTTCTAGGGCACCGTAGTTGTGCCCTGAAGTGACCCCATTTAATTTGTCGGGGCAATAATTCAGTGCTGAGTTTGCTGTCATTTCGCTTGCTGTTATTCATTTTCAAACTCATCATCTATATTCCGAACGCTTTTATCAACTAATTGCATTATGGAAAACTCAAATTCTAAATTGAGTCCACACATTTTTAACAATAATCGGAAAAAGGTGTTAAAAAGGGATAAATATTTGTCAATGTCAAAAACTGGCAACATTTTGCGTTCGATATAGAAGCCGAATTTTCAGGGTTGTGCAGAGTTTTTGACAGGCGTGAAAATTAGCTGATACTTCTCAGTGCGCACTAGTGGGCACTAGTGCTGCCACGTCAAACAAACCTACAGATTCACAATATTTTAATTTAACAGAAAGTTTTGAAAATCAAAATATTACGACTAACAAACTTTGAGAACACTTGAAATAAAGACCAGTGTAACAGTGAAGTTTATTATTATTAATATTTTGAATTTCAAAACTGTCTGTTAAATTAAAATGTTGCTTTTACTTCTACTGTTATTCTTACGAATCAGTTGATGACATTTGACTGTTTCGTATTTTCACCACCGTAATACCACTTTTTATATTTGCACCCACGTGAAGTTGGTTGCTAGAAGTGCTCTGCAAGAATGAAAGAAATGCGCGGTTTTCCACACAAATGTGTTGCCATCTCCCACCAAAATCTACCTGCTGTAAAATTTTATGTTCTACGAGTGAATTGCGTATATATTTGGCTTGCTAGTTGTACTTTGTACATTTCGAATAAAAAGTAATCGCAAACTTTCTGATATTGTGCTACTAAAACAATTCTCTTAAGTGACATAGTACTGTTATTCTATTACTCGCATTCCGCAGTTTCGCTCCTAATTGAGTGTACGATTGTTTTGAATAATCGCTATAAAACAATAAAAGAAAAACCTAACTTGCTGATAATGACAACAAGAGAATGAACTCGTGATTGGCGAACAGCGCACGTTATGCTGATAATGACGACACTATGTTTGTTCAGTTAAAAGCATTTTAGTCCAATGAATGCGAAAAATTGTTACTGTTGTTAAATATTTAACAAGCTGTAAGAAAAACACTACGAAAAGCTACAATGCTTTAAGACCCCACCCAAAAGCGTTGATTATCAAGCGATTCTCTATCAAATTATAAACTCGAAGAAATTTGTGCAATCAGAAGAGTGCAATCAACTCAGGAGCGCAATCCGGTTTAATTAACACAAGTATATTTCATCTTACAAACTTATCTCTTTTAGATTACTTTGAATTAAGCATTCAGCATTCTTTCTGAAAATATTCATTTACAGCGCGATAATTAGTTCCTTCATGTTTCACTTTTCATAAGCACTTATTGAGTCCAACGCCTCTCATAAATGAATCCAATAAATTGCCGCACTCTACCAGCAATTCGTCATAATGTACGCGAAAAATACCAAATCAATTGCAAACGCAACCATAAAAATCAATGATGGTAGCGTAACCTGTCAATTATGTCGAGTTAATGTCACCTCAATCAGACACATACAAATACTCGTATGGGTTTAATTAAAAGAAAGGATTGCGTGACAGTGTCAGTGTAATTGGAACTCCCCATTTCCATGCCTTATTCTCCTATTCATCAATCAGAGAGTATCATACTCACATCATACTCGGAGGTGCTCCTTAATTATGTTCGATTCCCCAAATCGATCTCGAAACTTATCAGGCATGAGCATCGCGATGATTAGTTCGAGTGTTTCTGATTCCCATCGCTAATTAGACGATTCCGCTTGCATGGCATGCATTTGCCATTCGAAGTCGGAGAACGGGCCGCATTTAGATGATAGCACTAGAGACGGTTTCTATTTTTAGACGTCAGTTCTCGCTAATGGATTCCAGCACGCAAGTTGGTGTGGCCATAAATGTAACTCATTCCCTTGATAGATAAACAAATCAGGGTGCGATATAAGTCGCACTGCAATCGAATCCTTATGCGGCATTAATCTGTTCGGCCTCGCAAACTAATTATGAGTTTGTAACTAATTTGGGGGGCAAATATGATTGGGGCAGTGAATTCTATAATCAGTATGCGGCTGTAATGACAAAAATGCTGACATCATCATCATTTTCATTGTCCTTTCTTGTTATTACAAAGGTCGCGGGACTGATACTGATGCAACGTAAGATGTCGCAGTATGCAGTCTTTGGCATACTTACTTCTCTTTTTTTTTACATTTTTTCCAACCTTTATCAATCTTCAACTAAGTAAGACTCTATAAAAAGTAAAGAAAGTTGTACAGCCACGTTTTTTTTTTTTCTTGCCTACTTACTTTGGAGAATTGCGCCGACAAGGATGCTTTGGTGGACGATTCATAGCTCTGGAACTGATTTAAATGTGGTATTACCTGCATGATATTACGGATTCCCTAGCACGACTTGGAAACTGATTTAGGTACTTTCGTTGGACGCGACATAGCCGCAGAAGCATGCTTCTTATAAAAACCGAGACTGGATCTAAGACGTCGTTTTTGGGACGAAGACTCTTAAAATAAAAACAAGTAACAGCCGCATATTCCTTATATCGATAGAGGTCTTGCAATTCTGTGTGGATTTAAGGACTTTTTCTCAAACAGAAGATGCAGGGTTTCAATATCTATTTCGATGGAACAACAAACAGTTGCTTTTTCACTTACGCTAACACAGAAAGATGTCTCCGGCGAAGAATAGAACGAACCTTTGTTGGTACTAAATACCAAAGATGGGGCTGTGGATCAACACGGCAAAGTCCGCACATATTTGCATCAGAAGACCGACAGAGAAAGAACCTCAGATAGGTCTGCTTTAAAGCCGATAGAAAGTTATTGTTTCCACATTTGCCACACGATCTCTAAAACTTACATCAGGAAGCTGACCTTTTTTGAGAGGAAACTCCGAAGAAAGTCCACTGGACTCCCCAACGACCCAAAACACATCAGAAGCTCAACCCCGGAAAAGTATGTGGTCACACATTAGCAGCGGCAATACCTATCTAGCCAAAAACCTGCTCTTTGTGCGATAAAGATGGCTACGACATGTAGAGCGATTCTAACCCATAGCCTCAACGAAGTTGAGAAAAACCCCACATTTAAGGTAGAAAATAAAACCTCAACCAACCAAAATCCTTGCAACTATAGAGGCAATTGGCTAAGGCTTGTTAGCCTTTTTCCACCGCGAACTGTGCCGCTGTCCATTGACACAAGACCATACGTACGTCTCTTACTTTCAGCACTTTCATCAACATCCTACGTCAAACACAGGTACAGAGCTAATATTGAATCCAACTCATCATTCACTGAATTCACCGTCGTCCGGGAGCTGCAATAAAAATTCCCCACGTACATTTATTTTATATAAATTAGATCCATTAGGGCGGTTTACTAATGCACATACATCTCTCGTACATCGCATGCAAGAAAAAAGAAACTCGTCGGAACCTATTTCACGTAACAATCTTTCCCACTTAAACTCCATCATTAACTGGAAAATGTCTATCTCTCTCTCTCTCTCTCCCTCTCTGTCTATAACCTTTGAGTCTGAGCATTAGGTCAGTTCGTACGAAATCAATTTGCTTGGTTTCCGACTCCTTTCGCCAGATGTTTGATTGTTCATATCTCCTTGCCAATGCGATTCCGAAATGAGCTTGTGAAGCGCACACCGCACACATGAGAGTATCTGTTATTGTTTTCACGGGTGGAAAGAGAAAATCGCTTCATTCTTCGGAATTCCACGTACAAGCCATCTGACCATGTGGCTCTACCTTTGTTTTTCTCTAATTATATAGAGCACGGGTGGGCAGGCAATTTTCCCTCTATACAGAGACTCTTTTGTAGGAATCGTTATTGCCATCATCTAGAATTCCCATTCTCTTGGGATGTCTTCCCACCAAAGCTGGCATGGTTTTCAAAGAGATTTTCCGCAATGGGTGGCTAAAAATTACCGCTGATAAAATTTAATTTCACCGCTAAGCAAGATTTTATGGCATTCCCGTTTCTGTACTACTGAGATCGCGGTTTCCCATTGAGTGGAGCTGCAGTGCATTGAGGAAGTCTTTTGCAATTGCTTTGGCCCATTCATTGCAGCAGTAACCCACCTAAGGAACGAAGTTCATCGGGTGTATGGCAACCTTTACGATGTCGGTTAGTTAAGGAGAACAACAAACTACCGCTCATCGGCACTGGGACTGTGTCGTGTGTGGAGTGCCACTAATGCCGATCTATCCGGAGGGAAAACTGATCCAGGCCAATAGATGCACAGAAATCAATTCGTTCCATTTACAGTTTTGTGGTAACTATACGCTGGAGAGATCATCTCTGGATAAGCGCTGGCCTATGACTTTGGCTGGTTAATTTATCGCACGAGTCTTGCCGGAGACTGGAATAACCGACGGAGTGTTATTAGCGCGGTTGCTTGATTTATTCTTGTGGTGTATTCCGATGAGTTTTAAATGCAATTGCTGTTTACAATAAATGCACCACTTTACGGTAGCCGTTAGATTTGAAAAATTACTATACAAAAGAACTATAAACTAGGTAAGTCGAGGTGGAGAGTCGTAGACAAGAGGTAGGGAGGCGGGCGATTGACAATATCAATCCTCTGGAAGATGTACCCAACTGTAAACATTACATGTCGGAGTAATGAGTCAGAAAGCCTCAGAAATCATAAAAGACCAAGGGTGGTGGGATTGTTTAAAGTTCTACACAGCGGAGTGCATTCTTAGTTCTAAGCAAATATTCTGGAATAAGTTGGAGAGCGAGGGAGAGGAATAACCCGGATAAAGTGAAATGTTGTTACTAGCAGTCCCATGCCCTACAAGAGCTAACACTATGAAAGCATTTTTTACGCAATAAGCTTCAAAGCCGCCTCCAAAATCTGGCGAATGAAATATTTACATTCCAAAAGACCAAGACACCGATTGAGAAAATGTTACGACTGTCGAATTAGTGAGGGCGTTCTCTTCTCTTATCGAACCACTAAAAAAAAGAATACTGAAAGATCCCTAAGAAGCACACAGCTTGATGTGGTTCAAGCAAGTCTATCTTTTACTTCTGTCGTTATTTAAAACAATCCTACCCATTTCCATCATACTGTCATTTAACGAAGAAAATTATCCAACAAATCACCTCAACAAGTTGGTATAAATAAGTGGTTGTCCGTTGCACAAAACAAACAAAGCTACCATCATTTCTTTAGAACAAAATCAAATTTTCTTTCATCAAAAGTCGAAAAGCGCTGACTCGTGTAGCTCATGCCAAAACATCTCGCATCGATAGACGCGATTATGTTTCCAAAGCAAATGCCGAGTACGTGGCTTTTTCGGAGCGAATCTTTCCTGTGGTGTCCAAATGGACAGCGAAACGTCTGCGAAAAGGCAGCGGAAAACAATTTGTGGGGGGTTCAATCAGCTGCTACACAAGTCCAAGTATAAATAGAATTATAGAACTTTATAAAAATGAAAACGATATCATTACAACAATTATATATAATATTGTCTATCGTGCGATTCCACAATCAGAAAACAATCGCGAAAGAAAAAGAAATGTCAAATTTTCGCAAGCAATGTCCCGGACAATAAATTTAAGTGCGAAAAGAGAGTTGAGAATTGTACCAAGCAATCTACTACAATTGCCCACTTTTCGCCATCAATGCGCAGCAGAAGCGTACTGCAGATAGAAACGGAGAGCGCCATTTTTGCATTTACAATTTCGTTGTCACTTTTTTATGGTATTTTTCGTTCCAGCAGAGTACTAGGCTTAAAGGCTGGTACGGACATGTTCCGGAACGAAATTTTTCGGTGGTCTCCAAATGCACAGAGAAACGTCTGCGAAAAGGCAGCGGAAAATAATTTGTGGAGACTTCTAACAGCTGATACACAAGTAGCAGTGTTACCAGCACTAGCTATTTATATCTGATTTGGTTCGAGTAGAACTTTCGTAAAATTGTCATTTTGGATTTATTCCAATTTACGCTATTCACTTTCAAGTTTGACGGTTTTTTGGGGTCCTTAGGAATTTATTAAATGAATACTTCTTTTGCGAACGTACTCTTTTGGTATAACTAAAACTTTCTAAGCAATTATGTGGTTTTCGATTGGGTATTTCTGCTGCCAAATCGAATTGAATCCGAAATATATTTATTCTTTTGCGTATTGAGATGCCCGCAAAAACACTTTTTTTCACTTGCACTGGATATCCATTGCAATTGATTGTCACACATTATACAAACCAATTTCGAAATATTTTAATATTAAAACTCGTTTCCATACGAGTTTTTTTTTAACATTGAAAAATGGAAACTAGAAAAGTCTCTCAATTATTATGAGTATGTGTTGTGTTTTTTTTTGTATATTGTCGTCTTGTAATCAGAATAATTGTGCCTAAAGAATTGCAAAAAATGCGCACTTTTGATCTTTGTGTTTGGCTAATTTGGCTCCAAGATTTTTGCAATTTTCCTCCATACCTCTAATAAAACCTGGTAACACTGTAGTACAAATGTCAATTTTTCGCAAGCAAATAATGTCCCGGACAAAAAACGTGAGCGAAAAGAGAGTGTAGAATTCCACCATCATTTCGCAGCAGTTGCGTACTGCAAAACGAAAAGGAGAGCGAAATTTGTCATTCATGATTTCGTTGTCATTTTTGTAAAGGATTTTTCGTTCCGGAACAGCTGCGTACCGGCCTTATAATTTCGTTGTCACTTTTTTGTGGTATTTTTCGTTCCGCTGTATCACTTTTTGTTTAGATTGAACCTTTCTGTTGCATCATCTATCACTCGGATATTGTTGAGTCACCTTTTATATTCTGTATCCGTCTCGAACTTTCAAACTGTCGGCTATGCAAAAACTTTAGCCCTCTCTACTGCCCGAGTTAATGCTTCTCGCCCCCAATTTTGCACTGGGGTCGTGCGAAATTAATAGTTCTGAGTACTTCGCAGAACTTTTTTAGAAATCCCCACCATTAATAACAATTCATATGCGGTCAGAGTTTTTTTTTCTAATTTTAGTTGGATAAAATCTATTAGACACTCGGAATGTTTAAATGTTTATTTTTGGATTAAACAATAGACACCAAGAATAACAGAAAAAAATGTATTTATTTGCGTGCATTTGGCCCGCAGACTGTTTGATTTATCGAAGACGACTGTCCTTGGAAACATATTTTACATTTTTACCAACCGACGGCACATTCTCGTGACGTTAAAAATATTGTTGGATCTTTTTCAGTTCATTTAAAACTCCAACTAATGGAAACGATACTACCTGCCGTAAAAAGTTCGATCCGTTTAATTTCTATCTAGATTTGTGATAAGAACCCGCCATGTTAAAAGTTCCGTATTTCAAAACAAACAAAACGAACTAAAATAACAGACCGTAGTCGTATTTCCCAAATGAAACACAACGGCACTAAACTTTGTTTACAAAAGTTTTGCTCAACTTTTCGTTGAAAATTTAATTACAGGGTAAATCCGTCGTAAAATAGATTAACGACTAAGCAATAAGAGAAGAGAAACTTTCATCGCATTGAAAAGTGTCTCTAGTTGAGAATTGAGATGCTTGTGGTTTCGGGCGAATCTATTCCGAATTAAAACCCACCAAATGTCATACGCCTATACCTCTATAACCTATAAGAGATTGGATCAAATTAGATCTCCCTCCCAGATAGCGATGAATAAGTTTTGGCCTGTTTGCCTCCACTTAAACTTTGCAGGACTGTGCAACCTCAACCACTCATGTCACTCGGATTCGGATTCGGATTGTGTTTTGTTTTGTTTATGGCGGACAGATGTACCTATAGATACAGTTTTATGATGGCACGAACGAAACGATGAGTAAGACGATGAGTGTTTTTATTCCGTCCAACCCCACTCCGACAGCACCTGACCGATACATGAAGTATACAACAAAACAGAGGGGCGGCTGAGAAATTACTGTTTTCTTGGCTAATATTCAACATTCGGTGTGTTCTGGCGTTTTGATTGTTTTAATTCTTTCCGCTGCTGGAAAATTTAGTTCTTTCGATTCGAGTATTATCTATCTATATGTATCAGCATGATGACATTTTAATTTTAATAACTTGTGCTTCCGTCTAGCCGTGGAATATAAAATGGGTTTTTAATGAGCCTGTGGTACTTTGGAGGCGTTTACACAGCGTTGATGTCTGTCAACCGCGCTGTAGTTTAAATAGTGTGTTTGGGGGAATTAGCTTTTCTTGAGAGCGTGTCCAATTCTACACTGACTTTTTCTAATTAATTAATTGGAATCAGAAATTTGCTTAATCTGTGTTGAGCATTTGTTTTTTTGTAGAGTGGAAACATTTTTCTTCAAGGAGCCGCTTTAATATAGATTAATGGCGCTGAAAGTGTTTCCGACGTGATATTTATAGAGCAATTAACAGCCCCAACATTCGAACATTTAAAACCTTGAGAGTGTCTCACGTGTACTTGGCGCTGAGATGCTGTTCACGCTTAACCAGAATTGGGTAAACAATTGAATACCTAGTTGAATGTTTCACATCTTGATTAAGGAACGTGTACATCGAAGTGAATAAAGGCAAAAGCAATTTTTGTGGATAATGCCAACGATTGAGTAGAAAAATAAAAAAAAAACTTCAACAACGTGTTGGTTTATTGAAAGCTTTAAATGCGCATGATGTTTCACAATGAGGCGCGATTCACAATGACAAATGAGAATTTTGTTAACTTCAGCACAAATGGCTGGACTGTTTGTCTGATAGGAACGACTTTTTATTTCAGAAATTTAATAAAATTGGTTTAATAATTGGTGGTGTCAGTTATGCACAAAATGAGCATAGCTAAATTTTAGTCTCGACTTTGTATGAAACATATAGCCACAGTGAACTACTAAAATTTTGATTTGGGACTAAAGAAGGCCCATTGAGTTTTGACAGATCCAGCTAAAAGCATCTTGGAAGCAATAATATTCTAACCACCACTTTTATTTAATTATTGTAGCTACAACTTAAGACAAAGTACTAAAGAAAAATGAGAACAATATGCGCTGTTTTCTATGAAAATAATGATAATTACCTAGAAAAGGCACGATGGTGGCCGTTGACTTGATTTTTCCACGAGTATTAGCCGACTTTATGTTGAAATTTATTCATACGCTTTTGCCAGAATAGCTCAAAATTGATTATGAATACGATTAGAAAAGATATCGAACGTCTTAGCTTTATTAAGTCGAAAGTTTCCAGAAACGAATTCAAAATGGCATTAAAAGTGGTGAGGTCACAATAATCACTAGGACAAGTACTTTGAACACATTTAAAAATCTAGCTATCTTAATCGACTAGATTGGTCAGGACTAGATGTACCCTGAACGCTAAAACTAGATTGGTCGGTAATGTCAGGTTTCCTACGTCAGCCACATATACGAACTGTCAACTTGTGCGGTATTCGATTGGGCGCTCTCGGAGCACTTTTTTTTTGCTCTCAGAACACTTTTTATGTTCGTTTGGTACAAACAAAAAACAATCTTTTTCAGATTTCAGAGCACTTTTGCGAATCTGGATTTTTTTCTCAGATTTACCAATACAAGATAGTTTGAGTTTGACAACTATTTTTTTTTTCAACTGCATTGCATCGGGTGGCTCTATTTTTTGTTAATTTGTTATGTACAAATGTTAAAAAATCAATCTGGGCGCAAATTTAGAATGTAATACAAAATTTAAGCAGTGAATACAAAATGCTTAGAAAAGTGTCGAAGGCTATACATTTTCGAACCGCACTAATATCAAGAGCGAGAGTGACGTTTTTATGTTCGATTAGACTCACGAAATCTGAAATCTGAGAGCGAATCTGAAGAAGGCCAATCGAAAACCACATCAGTATTCAGCCACGAACTTTAGACTTGATTCGTTGGATACCCCTCCACAAAATTAAACTGAAAAAGCTGTTCATGTGACCGATCGAGGCCAATCAAATATGAGACACATCAAGTCAGCCAGCTGTCAGACTTATACCAATCGAAATCCGTTAACGTTCCCACTTTAAGTTTCTCTAGCTGTCAGGTGCTGTCAATCCTAAGAATAGCTTTTGCGTTTCAACATGGAGGTAACTCCTAATTGTTATATTTCCAGTTCCAGAACAAATTTAGTAAAGTATTCACGTCAGAAATAGTCTGTTCTCAAGCTATCAAACACAGCTAACGCAAATTGAAAAAAATGAAACTTGTGCTAAAGACACTACAACTTTAAGGCTCAGTTCAACTTCTGAACCAATGTTACATCAAAAATCCAAGAAAATATCTACAAACTAGTATTTCCATTCTCCATTTACGTTCCTCTTCGATCTAAATGATTCAATTACTTGTGGTTGCCCGCCTGTCAGCGCCTCCCTAACAAAATCAATTTCTAGAAAAGCTTTTGCGCAACGCTCTGTGACTCTGTTGCCGTAGTTCTCGCTTTAAAAAAAAAGTAATTCAATTAATTTGAATTGTAAGACAAATTCACATCGACTTGCGAGGAAGTCACACGTCACACTGGAGCTGTCCTCCCTCCTCTCGACCTTTAAGTCATCCTCAATTGTATTCACATGTGTAGCATGCATCTTTCAAAACTGCCTATTAATATTTGGACCCGAAGTGTGTTTTGATTTTCTCAACTAGCTATCTTTTTATTCTTCTTCCCCAGCGCACTTGTTGTTGTTGCTGGTTGCTGTTGTGTGCGAAATGTGAATGCTAATGTCACATCTTTTTGTTATCCAATAACCAAAGTGATGCCATTCTCTCGAAGTGGGAAGCCAACCGCCCTGAAATCAATTAATAGCTCAATTGTATAGGCTATAGACTCTGCACGATGTGATATTGTTTGGTAGAGTGTTGGTTTGTTGCCTTTTATTAAAATTGTGTCTTGTGTGTGCGCGCTTGCCACAGAAACTTGAAAAGTCAAGTGGCCCTGAGGGGTGACTGAGAAGAGATCGAGACTGCTGTGTACTATATGTACAACAGTTTGTTAAGCTGCTGCATTCAGTCGTAGCATATTTGTTGTGCTCTTTAGTCTACTTGCATTGTATACAATAACAAAAAGTAGTTTTGCAATGCAAACAATAGAAGAGGTTTGGACAGTTTTAAGGTTAGATTGTTAAGAGATTTATGTCGCTTCTGTGTCTGGAGAGAAAGCAAACTCGCAAAAATGTTTGCAAGCTCAGCGAACGAATAATAGGCAGGTTAAAAAACTAATTGCTTGATTTAAGTGGAGCACACATGGACTTTGTCAAACTCTAGGAGAATAATGTCATGGAATTGTGGCACGGGCTTTGAGTTTAAAGTGAAAATCCATAGATTTTGATAAAACTCAAGCCAATGACATGTGTGCTATATTTTGATTGATTAATTGATCGAAATCTGTCGATTCCGCAATCTCATCAAGAAATGTCAGAAATTTTGCACAGAAAGTTTGGTAAAATTATGGCAAAACTTGTTGCCAATAACGGGCATTCTAATGAACATAAGTATCCACCTAATTTATTCATTCTGTTTTTTTAATTTCCGGGCAAACGAGTACGCCAACTTTTAGAAGTTGACTGTTTTAACCTCAAATAGAGCATAAATCATAAGCCCAATGAAGTATGTGTTCCTTGTGCAGATAAAGAATAATTTCTCTACAAGAATATAGGTATACAAAAGCTTTCAATACAACAAGAAACACTTCAACATTTTTTAGCAGTTGCCAAAGAACCCGTCAAATGTCTGTCGATGTTCATCAACCACTTTGGAATGATTTTTTGACATAATATCTAGAATCCCAATTGACTACTTAGTATTTGTCTACAAAAATTTGTTTGATCTTCTAAACTAATTAAGTAGCTATGAGTACTGATACTAAGACGGCTCCACAGCTGTAGATCTATTTTAACTGTCAAATATTGAAGTAAATGATTCTCTGACAGATTATAATATAAACAATCGATAATAAGATGCTTGCGGTTTCCTCAAATCGTTATATAGAGCGTAGCAGAGTGGGAAAAGTGCGTGCTTGTGTAATTAATGTGCTTTAAAATAGATTGTGCTTTTGAGTAGCCATTTAATTCAGTTTCAATAAGTTGAAGTCGGTACATCCATTTCCTCTTCAACAAATGCTGTCTCTTGCGAAACATTTGACAGCAGATGAAAGCTGATACCCGTTGAATACGCTCCAAAGGTATCATCGAAAACAAAAAATAAATGTTGCGTTCGCTTTTCGTTTTGTTATTCCCAACCCGATTCGTTCGCACTTTAATTTGTGCTAGCAGAAATCGAAAGGGCTGAGACCTAGGTCGAAAATGAGCTGAAGCGAAATGTTAATTATTGTAATATTGCGAGTAGGAGCATAATTTAAGGTGTGAAGTAAGAATGGAAGATCTTGTTCTTGACCTCCCTTCTTATAGCGAGGAACAATTTCGTCACCACTTTCGTATACATCAAGGAGTTTATACAAAGATCTAAGTGAACGATTCGAACAGTGTGGGCTTTGAAGCCTATAAGAAACTACGTTCTTATGAATGACCAGCGAAAAGAATTTTGAGGAGAACAAGATACCATTTTAATTCGCAGGAATTTTGAGCGTAGGTATGCACGCGTATGCCATATAGGACAGCAAATTTCAAATCATGTGTTAATTGCCAGGTGACTGACAGCTTTTCCAATTCTTACTACAATCAATGGCCGCATTCAAGAATCTTGTTATCTTAAGTCGACTAGATTGGTCTGGATGAGATGTAACTTGAACGCAAAAAGTAGATTGGTCGGGAACGTCACTTTTCCTACGTCATCCACATACACGAACTGCCAAATTAGTACTCAGTCACGAACTTCTTGACTAGATTAGTCGGCTACCCCTCCATAAACGTCAACTGAAACAGCTGCTCATATGACCGATTGTCAGACTTACTAAACTAGATACTTGAACGTCCCCAATTTGTTGAGTAAAAACTAATAAGATTGGATGGGTAATTTCTTGCAGTCTCGAAGCCGCTCTCTTTTTTTTTTGAATCAAGAAATAGCATTGAGTATACATTTTGTAAAAATGTATAACAGTTAGTAAAAATGCATAAGTTAGTAAAAAGTCGTAAAATTTTAAGGTAAAGGAACAGATCATTTTAATTTAAAAATGTCATCAGACTGTTAAAAAAATCTGCGTATACCTACCTAACTTTTAAAGCAATTAATTAAGTCTTTCAATTAATTCCTTCCATAAGTATAACTTCTCTATTTGACATCGGCAATAGGTAGCCCAAATTCGGCGATAAGTAGCCATCTTAATTTACTCCCGTTCTTCGCAACTTTTCACAACGCTGAGCCATACCAAACTTCTAAACAACCGTGACAATTTCAGTATAAAAACTAATTAACTATAACGACTGAGAGTTTCTTTAAAACTAAATAAAATTAAAGTCTTTTGAAGGACGTCTTGGGAAACGGACAGGTCTTATTTACGTTCGCTACAAAGTGCACATACCTACGACGGGGCGTAAACACTGGTTCTTAACCTCCCTCTTTGTCAGTCAAGTGTGTCAACTTCAATTTGACATTTTCGCAGAAATATCCTCTGACGCAAAATTGAAATTCCACCCCTAACAAAACACATTAAAATAAAATTAAGACCCTATCCCTCGAGACATTCTGAAAGCTCCTCTTTCCGTCATATCCGTCATATGATGTAAGAGAAAGAAAATAAATAAAAGAATGTACATACATTTGTGGGTATGTACTTCAACATCATACCAACTGTATCCTGTATGACACACAGCAACCGAAGAAGAAAACAAATAAATACTCCTATCTAAAGTAATTCGATTGCTTTTGTCTTCCAATAGAACTCGCCTCCAGGATATTTATATGCAAACGTGATTAAGAATATGTAGCATGTACTTACATCATTCACTCCTTTTCACGCGCACAGAGATAATGTCATCCCTGCCAAGCTAAATCTTGACGACGATAATGACGGTGATGATGATAATTGTTGAATGTCCTTTTGTGTCCTTTGCCTGACAGCAATAAGGGTGTCGCCGTCTACAAGACCGCACTTGAACTAATCTCACTTCTCACAGATATGATGCTTCGCTTCTACTTGCCAATTTGAACAAGTAAATCCTTAATGACGTAACCATGGGGTACAGGGAATAACAAACTCGCCCGCACCCAATGTGCTGTACACCTGTTTGATACAGTGACGGCTAGCTCGCGAAGTTATGAATGAAACCCGTAGCAACAACAGCGCCTCACTGATAACACTGTCGCAGCAGAAACCTTGTTTAGTGGTCAACTACGAGTAAAAGGGGCAGGCACTTGATCGAAAATACGCACCGCACCGTAGTTCCGATTCCGGCCGGATGGTGTTTATATAGTGGAGGTATAGATACCTTGGTTCTTATTAACTGCTAAACTCGATGCGCATATCAAGCAGGTTGTTTGTTTCGCGGAGGTGCGGAAATACGTAGAACAACGCTCGAATGCGTGTGTGGGACGTCGGACGCGGCCACTATTAAACTACTCTTCGTTCGAACACTAGTTCAAACCCAAAAGCGGTACCAAACCAAGCCAAACCAAGATGCCAAAGAGAATGGTTGGTATTTTTCACGTAAAAAAAAGAAACAAGACTACGGGCCCGTGAGAGGCTGATTCCTTTGGTTCTTTTTTTCTTTACTTCACTTTGTTTTGCTGCAAGCTTTCTCTTGTGTTATTGTTTATTTGTTTTATTTTTACATCTTGTCTCACAATGAATCTGAATCTGAATCTGAATTTGCTTTTCTTCGCATAATTTCCACACCGATTGTGGACTGTATCTATCTACGAGTACGGTACGTCTGCTGGGTATTTATAAAATCTGCGACACACCGACTGAATTGTGCAACAAGGGTGCAATTAGGACTATTCATTCACAGGTCATTAGATACATATGTATATGTATTGTAGAATGTACATACATTACTACCGCTGGAGCACTATCGATTTGGCAAAAGTTAACCTTAGCAGTGACTTACAAACGAATTCGCTTCATTCAATGCACTATACTTGGTGTTTTTTTTTTTAATTTATTAATTTATTTATTGTAAAAAAAGATATAACAATTAAACAAAATTTCGAACAACAAAAGATTGATGAAATAACAATTCCACGGCGGAGGAACGACTTTTTTCTCTCAAGATATACGGCAGTTTATCTATCCGACGGTGTCTCTTTTGCACTGAGTCTTTTTAACATTTGCTGCTGGCTTTTAATCGAACGAATAAGAGGTCGGAGAATGTGTTATGCGAATGCGAAAGCGGCGCGGCGAATGCATTTTGTAGTATTCAATTTAAGAGAGACATCACAACATAACAAGTGTACAAGCAACTGCTCAGTTTGTATTTTGTTTTTCTCTCTTTAATCTAATGCCACAGCAAAGCTGCAAAGCAAGTTGTTAGAAAGCTTTTATTAGGAAATAACCAAGAAAAAACATGAAGTTGGTTTGGGGCTGGGTGGAGCGTAACCAATGTGACCACCTTGTTGGTGTTTTTTTTTTATATGAGTAGAGTTTTGACTGCGAGCCTCATATGCTCACGATTTTAAAATTTATAGTTTAAAGCGTTCTCTACTTTGTGGTTACTTTGCATGGTAAATAGATTTCTGCCGTTTGCTGATACGACTCATAGCGATTTAAATGCCACATAAACTCTTATGTGGCAGTTTATGCCCAAGAAAAAGTAGCCTATAAGTATTTAAGTACAACTTAAATCGTTAAGAGTCGTATGAGCAAACGGCCCTTAATGATTATGATAAAAATGGCATTCAGTTCAGACAATGAGCTATGGGAGCAGATCCATTTACAACAACTCTTTTGTTTTGCGTTAACTGTGCACAAAGGTTGTAAAGATAAACATTCAAGAATATACAAGGTGAGCGCGGACTTTGATAAGAAATTACGCATTAGACGTTTAAGGTAGCGAGTAAGGTAGCGAGCGCTGTACTGAAAATTATTTTTAGTGTCCAGGGTATATTTTACAAACTCACAATGAAGATCAGTTTAAGTACTTTAACCGGTGTTAAAACTCAATTTCATAAAATTGACATAGAAAAGTGAAAAAAATTAATACCATTCGTGAAATGGATGAAATGTTGTTATCGGAAGATGAATTTGTTTGTTGGAGAGCTGATGGTAAATCAACATCGTCCTCGTCACCGAATATATCGAATGAACAAGCGAGGTTGCGTCGACGATTACGATGTGGTGGATTTTCGGAAACATTTCCGACTAAAGAATGAGGCATTCATTCTGAAGTGGAATAAATGTTTTAGAGTAGCAAAAGTAAAATAAGTTTTATTTAGTTCAAAAGGAATTCACAAAAGGACGCGTTGTTATTAGCAGAGAGAAATTCGGAAAGCAGTTGCATTTGAAATAAAAAACAAAGGATAGATATATTCAGTATCTATATATACATCTGCTCTCTTCTGTTGACGGGTTGTGTCTTCTAGACGACAGTTGACAGTATTACTGTGTGGTTGTTTATTACTTCAACACATTCCACGATTCGACTTATGCCCAAAAAAACTAAAATCGGGACGCAACAAATCAAATCAATTTCCAAGTGACAAACAACAAAAAGCAAATGTCATTATTTGTGAAATTTGATAGGGATTAATGATCGGATGTAAAATGAACTTAAATCTGAGTAACATCCGGAGTATGTTCATTCGCGTACGCGTACGGAGTATGTTCATAAAGCGATCGCAAACGCTCAAGTCTATACAGGCTCTCATTAAAACTGACAGAAAAAGAGAACATTGGCAAAATAACGAGTAACGAGCAGTTTTTTGTCTTGGCTCGAAACAGCTCAGGGAAGTACAGTTAATATGCCAAATGCACAAATTTGACAAGAAACAAATCCAAAATCTGTCTTAAAAATCATATGAAGTTAACCATTGTGCCCGATAAAATATTTGGTTTCAAGGTTAAAAATGGTTATTAGTAAGGCGCAGAGTCTTCTTACTGTTCTCCTTCTAATCCAGCGACAACGCAGCAGAGCAACCTCTACCTCGCCTTGAACTAGCTCGAACTGTATAAGTAATGTTTGAGAGCTCACGGATTTAAAAATCCACCTAGAATTGTTTACAGAGGGGTTACAAACATCTTCGGTCATTCATAAGCGTTTCCAGCGTGAACGACCTCATCTGTACTTAAAATTGTCGAGGCTGGAAGCATTTTCTTGATACAGTCTTTGATTTCATAGGAGTTCATAAATTATAATGAAATTCATTTGGTTGGCAGTACTTCCGTTATTCTCAAATATATCTCTTTATACCCGTTACATAATTATTCCACTTGCCTTATTAATCTGCTGATTAAATTGCTTATATGAAAGTAAAGGTGCCTATATGTATCTAGTTTGAAACATTACTACATTTTGTAATTACTTTACGAAAAGGTGGCCGCCAATCTATTCACCCCATACAATGAAATCAATATCTGTATATCGAATCACTTAATTATATCAAAATAATAGAAGGATCTACTTTCCTTCTTACAATTACAATCCACCTCTTTGTTTCCGATTTCATGCAGAATGTACTCAACTTATAGCACTACCACACCCACATACACCACCTACTCCTATTTATAAAATCAAAGTTCAAAAATGTACCTACTTCATTACTTCATTTTCATTGAAGAAATTGCATACGAAACATACAAAAGCAAATTCTCAAACGAATTTACTGCGCAAGCCAAAATCGGATATCACAGTCACAGAAGAGATATCATTTTTACGCTATTTCAATACCCTTCCCTATAGCACTTATGTCGAAGAGAAGATTTTAGGTTAGGGCGTTAGATTAGCTCAGTAATGAAAAGTTAATCTCTTAACATGTCTTCAATAGATATAAAAGCTCTTGCTTTTCCTCAGCTGGTAGAAGTCGATTTTTTTGTTTTATGTATGTTATATTTTCTTGACAGTGTTTGACTTTCCAGCACTTATTTGTAGATGGACTTGGGTGGATCATGTACAACTACGTAAACCTAACTGTATTTGACAAACAGAAAAAGGAACGCTTACTTATCGCTTCATTCTTATACGTGCTAAAATTGATTTACCTTTCGTTCGCTGTTTACCTTAACAGAAAAGCCCCAAGGCAGTACTCAATAACAAAAGTGGCCACCTTTTTAAAGATATTTAAACACACGAGTACGTACGTTCTTTAAACTTTATTTGCGAAATGATTATAGGTGCCTAATTATTCAGTGTGTATTAGCTGGTTGAACAAACGTACTTGGAGTGTAGACTAGCAACCGAATTCGATTAACGCAACACACAGTTCTTTGGTTTGTTGAACTTTGAAGGAGAAAACCAGACAGATTGTATGTTAGCCCGATTCAGAGCAATGAAATCTTGTATGATGTGACTATTTTAAAGGCTCCAATCCTGCACTTTAGGTAAATGACAGTCAAACCAATAATAAACAAACAAATGGTTAAAAAAAAAATCTATATTTCACACTATAAATTTATCAAAAAGCTAACCCACCCCATTTGGATTCGTTGATTGAAGAGCCTCCATAATTTGCCTCCTCTTGAGTTCACCCATTTTTCGCAGGTGTGGGTCATCAGCAACGAATGCGGCCGCCACTTCAGTCCCAATTATTTCATCATTTGACGAGGTTATTTGAGGATCTGTATCAAAATAATCACCCTCGCTCAAGCAAATGTTCTGCAAAACGCAGCAGGGAATAATGATTTTCTTCATCTTGGACGTGCTAAAAGAGGGCATGCTGGTTAGCTGTTTGAATCTAAACTTCAGCTCGTCCAAGGAACACGATATCGCTTCCAAAGTCTTTCTGTGCTTCATGTTATAGAGTTTCTGCGCCGTTGAAATGGGTTCCTTGTAAGGAGTGAGTAGCCATTCCCGTACATGGTAGTCTCCAGCCGCAAGGATGTGGTATCGTCCCTGACAGTGTTCCTTTAGTCTGTCACTAACCGGAGAGCTCTCAAGCATCTGTGCGTGATGAACTCTATGCGCCGTATCAAAATGCACATCGAGAAAGCGCTTCTGTGAGTCGCAAATCACTTGGACGGTTGATATGCTCCCCTGAGACTCAGTATAGGTATTGACCAGGCAGCCAATGACATCCGGGAAAGCAGCGAGCTGTTAAAAAGAAAATGTTCATCAAATAGTCGTGCAGATTTCATAAACTCTAACCTCTTGAAAGCGCTCAGCACAGAACCTTTTCTCTGAAGGTGTTTCCGGAAAGCATATATAGTCAGCAGCACAGTTTTCGAGAAATTGAATTACAGTATCAATGATACCCACTGATCTTGACATTGGGACGTTGAAGGTTTTCGACAGTTGCAAAAAGGAACACCTCTTTCCTACGAACCTTAAATCGAATAATGTACATTCAACATAACATAAGAAACTGTCTGTTGAATTCCTCACCACAAAAACATCATCATATAGTAGTTTGCGGGAATCTTCATGTTGTACGCCAAACTCTGGATATTCTTATATTCAGTGCTGATTTTAAAGAGCTCAATTAACTTGTCCATTGTCTTGCGGGAAACTCGAAAATTTCTCTTAAACTAGCCACGGAAATTTAAAATTAATTTCAATAAAATATAACCAAAACTCTTCTACTACCTCGTCGTTCGAAAATGTGGAAACAATAGATTCCACGAACTGGCCATTTGCTGTTGTGGGGGAAATTCTTTCTATTTTTATACTTCTTGGATCACAAATCTTTATCTCCTCTTCAGAGGTATTTGATGGTGGAATCGGAATCGGATGTTCTTCTTTAGTTTTGTCGACTGCCTCATTGATGTCAGTCAATGGCGATTCTTCACATTCATCGTCGCTAGAGGTGAACTCATTTTCCTTGATCACTCTTTTCAGTAGTGCTCGTCTTCGCTTTTTCTTCCGAGCGGAAGTCTTTCTTTGTCTGAAATTTATATTTTACATAAGATAGACAGAAACAGCCATCCAGACAGAACCAACTCACTCTTTGCAAATTAATGAATATGTGGTATGAGCCGCATACGCAACAGTAAATAAGCGAAGTATGTTTTTCAAATTTTGTGCGTTCCTGTAGGACATCTTATCCACAGCGTTAAGCCTCTGCAAATGGTTCTATTTCTATCGCATTAAATAAAGCTCGGTTGCACCCCGCAGTCTTCAAACCTTAAATAAATAAATCAAAACTACTGCCCTTGGGCAGGCTTAAAAAAAAAGTACTTTGATGGAAGCACAACAGAAACTAAACATAAATCTTTCGATTATATTTCAAATTGTTTTTGAGCAAAAAAAAATGATTTTGTTGATGTTTTCTAGTTTAAAATGTGACAGCTGTTCCGTGGTGAGTATACTTTTTTCAACTGAGGTAAGCATCAATGAGTGTGTTTGAAGCTGAATTTGAATGAGTTTGTGTGAATCCATTCAGAACTGGTTATTTTTTTTTTTGTAGGTAGGTTGATATATTCTGGGCGCCACTTGTTTTAATAATGTATACTATGTATTTCTATGTACTATGTATTTATTAAATGTATGATATAAACATGGTTTTTTAATTAATTACTAGACACGTCAACGGATATGTTTAATCAATAGAAACTCTTCATGCGTCTGCAATAATTTCTCTTTAAACAAAGCAGCTCCGTGGCGAACTGTCCAAACTGAGCAGCTAATTTTAGTAATTAAACTTTGAGAATGTATTTCATTATGGTATGTAGACGCACACTAAGGAAGGATCTTTGGATTTGGCAACATGTCCCTTTTCATAACTGAGGAAGACCTGGTGGTGTTAAATTTAAACTTTGCAGTTGATACAACAAGTTAACGTCATGAAGTATAGGTTTGGAAATGATTCATCTATTATCCATCCCTAATCACAAAGTGAAATTTTACAAGGGGGTAGGGAATTGGAAATAGTTAGGCAGGTATTTCAGAAGATTTTACTTTAAGTAGCCCAACAGTATGCTTTAGGGAAACAACTACTGAAGGGATTCATTGGCAACAAATATTTTGTTAATCCAACTTAACAACGAAACACGTAGCTCAGCATTTTATTAAATCCATCTCCCAAAGGATGCAAGCAAGACCTCCCTTGCGTTTAAGGGGTATTTTTAAAGTTTCAAGGTTTGTTTCGTAATCTTTCCAGTGTTGCCATTCTGACCGGATTCCAGTCATATCTGACCAAAATCTCTTCCCTCTCACTGGAGAAAATTTTTAAATCCGGTTAGACCGGATTTTTAACCGAGACGAACAAATTCTTTAACCGGAAAACCCTTTCTGACCTGAACGATAATATTGTCCATGATTAGACAAAAAGGATAGATTTCTATAATTTGAATGATATTTGGCCATACTTAACGAACACACTCACAATTTAATACAGAAACCAATTTATTGTGAATAATCCTAGAATACAGGGACTCCCCGCGACAGTTTCATTTGAACGCCCCCACCAAGTGTGACTGGGGGTGTGCATTCAAACTAGGCTGAAGTGACGACCATTTGGAATATTTTACAATTTTAGTTTTGGTTTTACCAAATTCAAACGCCGAAGTGGAGTGGAACGTTCCTTTTTCTGCAAAACGTTGTGATGCAAAGTTTTTCGAGGAATTGTTTGTTTTTTATTAGCTTTAATTAAGATTAGTTTAGCAAAATAAAACAACTCCTACATATAATATTTTTGACCGGACTTCTGGTCAAAAATTCTTATTTTATCTTTTGACCGGATTTAAACAAATAAGAAACGGTCAGATTTGACCGGATTCATTACTTTTTAGCGGCAACACTAAATCTTATAGGTTGGTCCAAAAATATAAAGTATTTTTTTAGGTTTTAACTTATACAAGAACAATCAAGTTCCCGTTTTTTGTCCCCTATCTACCATTAGGATGACTTAAACATTTCTTAAAACTCAATGCCGATGAAAACTTTATCAATTAAATAAAATCCAGGTCAATGTTAACATTAAAATCTATACAAACATGATATTTAAATGGTCAGAGACATTATATAGCTTAAGGAGTACTATATTGAAATTGAAATGAGATATTTTATTACACCGCTGCGCGTGATGCAAGCTTTCTTCTAACATGTGCAGCAAAGCAATTTTACACTTCATTGCCTTTTGTGGTGTAGCAATCTCAGCAAAAGCATAGATCTACACCAGCATAAAACCGAGAGTAGTAAAACCCGTAACGTTTTGTAAATATAGCAAGTGGAAAGGATAGAAATTAGCGTTGCTTTATGATTTAGTCTATACTTAAAATGGGGTTTCCGTTTTCGCTGCATAATTTATATTTAAGCATACAGCTTATTCTTCTTCCCATGCAACTGTCACAGACACAAATCAGAAATCCCTTATGGAATCTCAAAATTCCCACCCAAATAAATGTCGACTTAATTCAAGTCCAAATATAACTCAACAAGTGTTATAGGTTATCGCTTTAATACTTAATGAAACATTTAAAATGTCCTACTCAACAACTATGCCCATCCCCACACACCATTCTTCAAACTCTGACGGTGTCCTTTTGCCACTGAAACACTATAAAGAAACATCCTTTCTATTTGAACACGATTCCGGTTACACTGATTGCACGAAATGCTTTGCTCCTTTATAACCCACGCCCACCCACTTTCTTTTCTCCTGCAAATACAAACACTGAGTACAAACTCAGGGATTTATCAATTCCACGTTGCGTTTGATTCGCGTGCGATGACGACGCGTTCCTCTATATCCTTTTATGTTCTACATACTCTATTTAACACTTTCTTACGTTGTTGTTCTTTTGTTTTGTGTATTAGAATTGATGCGCAGTTGTTAGAATACTCGTCACGATGCTGTCATCAGAATAAAAAAGAAGGACACGCGACATAATATTCTCCCTCTATATGGTAGCTGGAACTGCCTTCGTTGTTGTTATTCTGTTGTGACTTTCTCTCTAATTCATGATCCATGGCATTAAGGCAAATCTCTGCGAATCTTCATTATCACCCCGCAAAACAGAGAAGACACAACACTGTCGAGACCCAAGAATTCAAGACAAAATCAGTTGAGTCCCGACCCTGGTGCGGAGTTCTGCACACGTCGCATCGCGGATAGCCGATAAAGTTTACTGTAAATTTACTAGCAAAGTTTAAAATTTCTACAGCAAAAGTGCAATTAAAGTGGATCAGTAGTTAAGTTTTGCGAGTGTATGTTTAATAAAATACCTATATTTATATTTAAAGGACACTCGTGAAAAGAAAATTTTTCTCGCCTTGTACCTGTGGATTTTATTAACAATAAAGTAGAAAATCGGTTTGAATTTATTGCGGTAGCAAAAATATGAAGATTCAACCTTTTCCATCTATTTTTGTAAAGAGAAACAAGGAAACCTAATCGCTTTGGATACTTGTTGAATGTCTTAGCGTGGTCCATACGATTGGTTTAATTTGGGTACGCAATCGTCGACGCACTAATAAGACTTTTCTATTTGATTAATATTTGCAGCAGCTTTTGTTATAAATGTGTCCTAAATTGCGTGATTTAAATTGCTAATATATATATTATAAAGTCATCGTGAGTTTCATTTTGTGCAAAAGCAATTTATGAAAGTGGTGGTGGTGTACCCATCGTAACAAAATCCCTACCGCTTGTGTTATTTTTAGGCAAATATTTACTAAGATATCATATATGATAAGTTTCGAAAAAAATGCAGATTTTTGCGACGGAAAGATTTTGTAACGTAAGCAAAGAAATCATAAAGCACAAAATAAAAGAAAGCATGATAAACATGGAACACAAGGGTTCTTCTCTAAGTTTAAAAAAGGTGAATACATCTTCGATGTTTGGTGATTCTGTTTAGCATTGTGCACCATAATTACGGTGACCATCCGTTCATTATAATAATGAACAGTTCTGTATTTTTTCATTGTTCATTATTTGGAATTCTAAAGTATGCCATAATAGAAGACTTGCGGCTTAGCATGTTATTTCTTAAATCAATATTTGACAATTGATTTGATAACATTGCGTTTTTCATTTCCGGAGTTCACGTCGCTGTAAAACTTTATTATTTTCTATTTGATAAAATGGTAGATAGATAAATGCAATAGCTGCAGTTTTAATCGGCGCTTCTTTCTGATATTTTTCGCTGAATTCGTTGGAGGACTAATGTTCATAGTCCTGTTATTGGGTTTCTTCCTGTTTTCCGCTAGCCAAATTTTGTCTCAGCTTCAGACAAACAACAAATAGAATATTCGCGGATAGTTCCATGCCCTAGTTAAATTGAAACTGATAGAAAATCAGGCAATGTCAAAAATAAAAGATTTTGATGACAGCATTCAGGCCACCAAAATTGGAACTTTTCACAGATCGTATGAAAATAAAGAAATAAAAGGCCTGTGCCTTTACTTTTCTTGTGAGAATGGGAAAGACTTTCAAAATAGCAGTGGTGCAGATAAATTCTCTTTCAGAGAGGGACGCTTACGAAGAAGTTGGGGAGTACTACAAAAGTACTAGTACTAGTAATGTATGGAAAATGACAGTAACATTCTTTTCTCAGTGGAGGGGTACTATCATGCTCCCTCGAAGCCGCTCTCTTTTACGAATTTTACGAAGCTAAGGAACGGCATTGAATAAAAATTCGTCAGATTTAGTAAAAAAAATCGTAAAATTTAAAAGTAAAGGAACAGACCTAAAATATGCCTTTTATGATTGTAAACAACGTTGTTTTGTAATATTTCTTTTGACTTTGGAACAAAGAGTATTCTGCTCTCATTGTTTGACACTTTCTTGTGTCCAACTAGGGCGAAGGAGTAGTTGCTTAGTGTCACTGCGAAAGGACTTTCCCAGTACGAAATAGGTACGTTACATAATATATGAAATGATTCCAATTATAATTAAAAATAGATGCTTCTTAAAAATGTTCTGGTTTCATCAAAGTTACTTCGAAAGATATGAGTTATAGAATGTTATCGCATTGCCAGATGATTGTATTTACAATTAATGGCAAGGTTAGAATTGATTTAGACAAATCATGGACAAATACAACTATCAGCTCTTGAAAAGTCTATAATGAGTATTAAAACCGAGCAATGTTGTCTGTATACAATTGATTCACAAAGCTCCCACGACTTCTGTTGTATACCTTAGCTCTACGGAAACAGCCATAGGTTTTATGGACCTCCAACACCTAGGCACTAATCCCCATTCGAAGGACTGTGCACACTTCCTACTGCGTGGATTTTCAGTACGACCTTGACTCACATAAAACACTCTTGCCAACCCAAAAATATCAGGGCACATTCATGACCTAATTACTATCAATTACACTCTCTACGAGTATCTCCAGTTTGCCTCCTCCGATTACAATCTGCGATGCAGGAACAGTATTCCGTCGTAAAACACAGGAAGGTGGCTATATAAAGTGTAATTAAACTCCTTGATTAGCTATCAGGCGATGAGAACGCAAAATCTCATAGGTATAATATTTTTTTTTAGCAATTTATCTGTTGGCGTTGGCTACAAATACAAACATTAATGTTAAGGAAGACTGTTCGTCGTAAACTAGTTGAAAAAAGGACCAAGGGCGGTTCAATATTCAAACGCGTATAAAAAAAAATATACATACAGGGTCGCGTAGGGTTTTTTTCCTGTATACATCTGCAGCGTCGATTATTTGCGTTATTTCATTTTGACACTGACAGCTCTTTGACGCTTGAAACTTGTTCTACAGAAAAAGACGTTTTAGTGACGTTCTGCCTGGCCTCCGCAGAAATGGGATTTAACGCTTCGCATTTATGTGGAATATATTTGTAATTTTAAATGGAAAACGAGTGCAACAGATGGCGCTACTTTTATATTAACTCAACTTGCTGCTACTTCTCAATATTAGGTGCATATAAACTAATAGGAATATGTATGTACATTACACTTTAAAAATGAAATTCATTAAGGTATAAGGGTCACAAACATCCAAACTTTTGGAAATAATTTACCGATATATCATGCTCTGAGATTTAAATAGGTGCACCATTTATTTTTTGTGAAAGACGGAAAAATTTGTTATAATAGGTCTGTTTTTTGAGCTTTTTTCTCAGCAAAGCAAAGTAACGTAGGATTTTCAGCACACAATTACAACAACTACGTTCTACTTGACACTTCGAGACTCGCAGTAGCTACTGTAATTTGTGTGCTGACAATCTTACTTTACTTTGCTTTGCTGAGAACGAAGCTAAAAAAAACACGCCTAATGTCGGATAACAAATAAGATCAAACTATTATTAGCTAGTTTCCTGCCAATTTTATCGATCAATTATTTTTTTTTTTTTTTTGAGATATGTTTTTCTTAACCAAATGACTCCAATCGATGTTAGCCCCGGCACTATGGGCGACGTTCTTATGAGCTACACCAGGGCCTCACACTGACGGTTCTTTGTCCCTGTGTACCTCTTTAAGCCATTACCATCTTGACAACCTTTCGTGGATGCGCTTATTGATTAAACCACTTCACCTTTTACCCATTGAACTTCATTTGTATATATGGGGAGCATACCAAACTACCAGTTAAGAAATAACCCACAGCACGACATCTATACGCTGCGAACTGAGACAGTATTGCGTGACTTTTTTAAATGACAACAAAATTGAGCAATGACAAAGTTAGATATAAGAACTAGGACAACGGCATTCGGACGTTGCAATTTATATTCAAGTCTGTCTAACCCGAAATAGATCATGGAGTGTCGCTTTTTTATTCCACCCCTGGGGGTCGTCGCTGAAGGAAGGTACAGGGATACTTTCTTAGTCTACTTATACGTGTCCCTTCTATATTGTAAAATTGTTCGTGTTGAGAAATGTGTGCTTAAACCTGTTTTAATACAAAAACAAAATGAACTTGATCAATTTAATTAATTGAGTTCAACGCAATATCTAATATTGACACGGGTAAACTGAATTTATATATTTCCCCGAGTTAGTTCGAGGGTGGACACCTAGAGGACAAGTTGCCTCTTTTTTGCGGTAGTACTGGCCACGGTAACTTGAACTTGAATTATTATTCTTTTTCTCTCCCTTAACTGAACACTTATATATGGAATTGGATTATGCCACCACAGATGTTTCGGTATTCCGCTGATAAACGTATTAAAAAGAAAACCTGTAAGTATTACCACATATAAAAAGAATTGTTTGCTTGATTAACAGGCACTTTTTCTGTACTTGACAGCAATGCGAAGAAATTATCATGGATTCAAGGGTGGTTTCCTTAAAACGACTACTGAATATGATTCTGGGAGTGATAGTGGCCTGCCAACTGCTGTGAAGATGGGTAAGTTCTTTTAAAGAAATGAAACATTTTCTTCTTATGAGTAACTTGTTTAAAAAACCAACCAAATGTGATTAAAATTCATACAAAAGTGACTCTGACTATACAGTATATTGGTTGCTCTTACGTATTTTGTTACAAACATTTTTTTAATTCTAATAAAATATACTGAGAAGCGAAATGTGTACAACAATTGTGCGATCAAATTGTCATTTTGATTTTGAAAGATTCCTTCTTAACTTGCGCTCTGCATCAGGATATAAGTCGGCAAAATATATTGATGATGGCAGAGTAATTGGAAACAAAAAGCCAAACTCTAATTTGAATTGTAAATCTCGAAAGCAATCGAACAGAAGTGGTCTAAAGTGATATTTAATTTTCGTATTGAATATCAGCATTCTTACGATGAAATCGTATGTTCAGACATTGAGTAACAGAAGTTCGATTTGACAACTTCATTACTGGATTTGTTTCAACACTTTACCACTTATTTTCCGTAAATTTTAAAATCCATAGCTTTCATTTATAAATACCATGGTTTTTCTCAATGAAATAAAATGTTAAACCCAACAAACAGTGCTGCATGTGGACAATAGACAACTAAATGTCAAAACAAAGAAAGTGTGTATAATGGGGACGTTGGGATTTATAGTTTACTATAATTTTGACAGCTGACTTACTTGATGTATTCCCGTTTTTTATCGGACTATATTGGTAACGTGGACAGTTTTTTTTTCGGTTGACGTGGTGTCAAGAAAATCCTGCCTGCATACTCAGTTGACATTTCAAAGTGTCAAAATAAAAAACAAACCCCAAGAACACAAAAACAATTCAAGTTGACCAATCAAAGCGTTTTTATACCTACTCCAGACAAATGTAGTTGACGTTTTACATAAACTAGGCATCCGATCGTCCCCAATTTTATATCAAATTTTTAATGAGATCATGTGCCCTAGTAAAAGTGCAGTATTAACCATAAAACACACATTCAGATGTATCGGTGAAGATCTTTTCCATCGGCAAAAGCTTGAGCCGGGAATGATCTCACATGATCTGGAAATTCTGGAAGTGTGAGAACTGATGATAAATTTCATGGACAAACCGAACCTACACCAATTTAAATGCGTTTTTTACAAAGGAACAATACTTGCGCAAATTTATAAAAGTGTTTTAGGAATTTGCAAAGAAAAATAAAACAGTTTCTGAGCTATTGAACTGTCAGAAACTTACAATGATTCCCACATACAATAAACGTATAATATGTTTGTTTGACGTGGGCCCTTGTGCACACTAGTGCGCACTGGGTTGACCCTAATGCGTTCGAGATAGCACTGAACTCGCCCTGGTACTGAAAACCTGTGTTTCACATGACTTCTAGGGCACCCCAGTTGTGCCCTGAAGTGACCCCAGTTAATTTTTCGGGGCAAGAATTCAGTGCTGAGTTTGCTGTCATTTCGCTTGCTGTTATTCATTTTCAAACTCATCATCTATATTACGAACGCTTTTATCAACTAATTGCATTATGGCAAACTCAAATTCTAAATTGAGTTCACTCATTTTTAACAATAATCGGAAAAAAGTGTTACCAAAAGATAAATTTGCGTTCGATATAGAAGCCGAATTTTCAGGGTTGTGCAGGTTTTTTTTTTAACAGGCTAGAAAATTAGCTGACACTTCTCAGTGCGCACTAGTGGGCACTAGTGCTGCCACGTCAAACAAACCTAATAATAACGTCTTTAAACAGAGCTATGCGGAAATTGCTCCAACGATACGAATTCCTAATCTTTCATGTGACAACTGGTAAACTCGACCGGAAATTAAACAGCTAAATGAATTTGTCATAAACATTCCATCCAAAGAATTTCTTACTCAATCGTTTGCCACAAAACACAGGTGGCATGGCAAGGAATCACAATTTTAAACTTTACGTGAATTTCTGCACATACTCCACAAATTAAGACACTTGGTTTAAATATTTATGACGTAAAACAAAAGCAAAAACGTATTTCCTGCTTCATATGGGGAATGTTCCAAAAATCTTCCAAATACATCCCGTAATAGAATTTCACTGTTGCCTAATATTGTAAGGGGCAAATGCGTAAAGTTAACATGACGCAAACAAGTACTTATTTTTGGTACGGCAGTTTTCGAGCGAAGTAGACTGCAATACCATTTTTAATGTGCCCAACAAACGTATGTCTTGTGACGTAAATTGCTTACGCAAATAGAGTTTATCGGTTGTCTGTCTTCACGAAATCCGAATATACTCTTACATTGATAAACTTCTATATCTACTTACAGTCAATGGGTTTATTATTTAGATTAAGCTGATAATACAAAAAAAAATGCAATTGTTTTGAGTTTAATTCGAGTTCATAAACATTTCAATCTAGTGCAAGAAACACTGCTGAAGGTTTAGGTGGTCTTTGTTGACTTTAATATTTCAGCTGCTTTAAATTTGAATCGATTGGCTATAGCATTAGTATGCAGAAGGCAAGTCTTTTTAAGTTATACTATGCTTCAATGTTTCATTGAATGCTATCGACTGTAAAAAGTGGCATTTTTATAAGGGAAGTATTATTGAGAAATGCTCATATTTGGGATCCTTCTTGATGCACCAAATTTATCGCGATCAAAGTTCAAGTTGTTCAAGCAGCTCAAATTGTTTATTCCTGTCAAATGGACTTAGCGACCAATACAGTGAAAACGCCATTAGTTTCATGCAGTGGGGAGAAACAAGACAAATTTTTCTATTTGGCTTTTCTTATTTCACCAATTTGGGACCGTTCAATAATCTAGTACTAGGTTAGTAAGTCTGACAGCTGGAGGACTTAATGTGTTTAAGTTGGTATTAACCTAGATTGGTCGCGTGGGCTGTTCTGTCAGTTGACGTCTATAGAGGGTCAATCGACAAATTTGGTCAAGAATTGCGTGTATGCGGCTGACGAAGGAAAAGTGATATAACCGACCAGTGTAACAGTTTTTGCGCCTATAGGGTACATCTAGTACAGACCAATGAAGTCGAGTTAAAATAAGTATAATTTTGAACGTCCTCAAGACAATTAAGAGACTTTCATAACCTGCACTCAGTACTGCCAAAGACTTTCATAATATGCAGTCAGTACTGTCAAAGTTAAATTGCACAAAAAAGTACTAGAATGATTTTAAGTGCAAATGTACTATAATTAATACTTATAAAATTACAAATGTCAATCTTAAACATATTTTTTGGCAGATATAATCTGTGCTAAAACTGAACGGTTCATGAAATTGGAAATTGGATACCTATAGAAGTTTTTGTAAGATTCAGTCCTCTGTTAATATGAACCAAGAAAGCGAGTTCCAAAGTGTGTTAAGTAAATATTTTAAGATTACATAGTGGGAGCAATGTTCGAGGCTCGTTTTAACCTCTACTTCAAATTGATAACTAAACTTTGAGAACGCTGATCTTGTAATATTGGGTAAATAGTTCTGCCACTCTTAAATCGATTCCTTAGGATCGACGGGTAGGTAGCCCATTTTCATTTTTTGGAACCGTCATTGACAATTGCGCGTAAGCGTCATAACAAATTTCCTCAGAAAGATAACCGAGCTGGATATTTCTGACGTTCCATTTGTAATTTTAAAGACTGAACTAAATTACAAATATGCGACCTTTTAGAGAAAGATGTTAGGCTATGGTAATACAAAACAACATAGTGCACCTCAGCGGGTAAATAGTTGTCAATCTGCTTGAAACTTGAGATCTTTATTTTCTGTTGGTGAACACATAACCTAATTCAAAGCTAAAGCGTTCACCTTTCCACCAGAGGTAGAAATTTTGCAAAAATGACACCCTGAGAATATAATCGTTTAAAAGTAGTAAACCAGAGTACGTGTTTATCATTATTCATTTGCACCAACACGGTCGACTGATATATATTCCACATCATGCGAGTACAGTTCAACTGTGCGAAGGTTCAACACCTCTTTGTTTGTTCAGAACTTGCAAAATGTTAGAGGAAAAAAAAATCACCCATCACCCGCCCGCCCGGTACTCAGAATTTGGACTAATTTCGTAGACATTTACGCTGTGAAAATATTTGATTATAGGTTCTCATATTTGTGAACACCGACCAACAACCATATCTAAACTAGATACGGACAAAAGTTTGTTAAAACCCATTTGCACATTATTCGACCACCACACAGAGTTTCGCTATAGCCAGCCGATAATTCGATATGATAACATTCGTGACTGTGTTATCAAAAATCTTAAAGAAATCCCCTCTGATTGCTGATGGGTATGCCGTTTGCCGTATGCCATCGTCATAACTTGAGAGAGTACATGATGTGATTTATTAGTTGTCTTCGGGGTCTATGTTTGTAATGCCAAGGCGAAGGTAATAATGTGACAAGTTTTTTACGACTTCTTAATGAGCCTCAGAAGGTAGGCACGACCACACAGAAAACGTTTTTGGAAACACACACTTTTTCGACCATAAGGGATTGATGATTAATTGGTGAACTGCAGCAACAAGTCAAGCCAATCGATGTACAGTGAGTGGTGAATTACAAATCGGTTTTTAATTTAAGATCAATAATCCTTATAAATGAATTCGATAAGTTATGTGCGAAGCCTTTAATGCGAATGTGATTTGTGTGTAATTTAGCAACAAATTGATGAATTTATAAGATATTGATTTTGTTCTGTTCTTGTCAGAAAGTTTTACTATCGTTGCATGGACAGCTATTACAGTGGAGGCACTCCCTAGATGAGTTTGAATGTCTGTCTGCAAATGCCTATTTCGAAAAGACCAGGGCGGCAGATTCCGCATATCAACGAACGTGTGAACGATTTCTTTTTTAAATGTTTGGTCACCAAAATAAGTCATATTCTTCTCGAATTTTTTTTTTTAACCGTCAACTTTCATTACACTTGGATTAAGCTCTCAAACTTGTGAAGACCTCCAAACGTAGCAAACTAAATGCAAAAATTACGAGTTTAAGAGCTTCATCCAGTCAATTTTCCACAACTGTTATGAAAGCTGACGATATTGGAAAAAATTCGGGCAGAATATAACTCATTATGGTTATCAAAGTAAAACAATTTTTGTACTGTTCTTTTTAAACATTTACAAAAAGCTGCGGCCACGGTTGTGCTGGAATTTCCGATCTTTCGTAAAACTATAATTTTCCATTTAAACATACATTCCACTCCCATTGACGTTTCCACTCGGTTTCAGTGGGTCTTGCGTCAAATGGTTTCGTAATTTAAAAATGGACAGCGTTTCACAAATTTTTTGGTTGGTTTTTTTAATTTTCGAACTAAATTCAACATAATTTTGGTTCAACATTCACGGTAAAAGTATAGGGTCATTCGTTTCATGGTTTCAAGTTGGTAGCGCTGGCATTTGACACCTGTCAAACTCAGCTGTCATTTTGAGTGTCATAATATTAGTGTTGAATGTTTACGGTAATGCATCGCTTAACAATCGAACAACGCGTTAAAATTATTAAAACTTACTACCAAAGTAATTTTTAATAATTTGAATTATGACTTTATTGCGTGAGCAGTTTCCTGGTCGCGTAATTTCACGTTTTACTGATTTCAATTGACCACCAAGATCATGCGATTTGACACAGTTAGATTTCCTGTGGGGCTACGCAAAAGACCGTGTTTATGCGAATAATCCCCGAACTCTAGACGCATTAAATACCAACATTACTGAAGTTATGGCCGAGATACCGCCCGAAATGTGCAAAAAAAAGTGGTGAAAAATTACCTCAAAAGAATCGCATGCTGCGAATCTTCCCGAGGCGGCCATTTGAATGATATTGTATTTCACACTTAATGGCAAAGTCCAGACTTTCATTCATTTTTCGGTTTCGAATATAAAAAAGGTAAATAAAACACACACAGCGATACATTTTTGATGAACATGTATCGCTGTGTGTGTTTTATTTACCTTTTTTATATTCGAAACCGAAAAATGAATGACCCTTTTCACCTATTTGTAACAATACAATCAGGTAAAGCAGGTCAGGCTTTATAGGTTTTTGTTTATGAAATTCGGTGACACTTTTGAACCACTATTACAAACCTAACCTATCCTCCCTCTATTCCACGAATCGCAACGGGGCAATAAGAGTACAAAAAGTACACAAAGTCCATTACCTTAAAATCAAATACTTTCCTGAATTCCCTCTACCGCATAACAAAGCCCAAGCCATGCATGCCTTCCAGCGAGTGCAATAAACTATACTTCACTTGCAACTAGCTTACATCTTGTAAACCGCATTCTGGTCGCTGTCATCGTGAGGTCAGAAATTCCCTCAATTCGCGAATAGCAAAGAAATAAAATTACAAATCGACGGGTATACGTGCGCCCTTGTTTGGCTGTCTTCAATCGCACCCACTTCACCATAATAAATTGATTTCCCATGTGGGCAAACATGCTCCCTATAAATTACATTCAACAGGAATTCTATAAAAATATAAATGCCGCACAAATCAAAAACACAAAGAGACGTTCGCAGACCCATCGCTTGCAACCACAGCAGCCCCAATGATTCTTTTCGCACATTAACTGTATGTTTCTGTAGTGAAGAGTGAACTCCCATCGGGCTGTCTAGCGTGGTGTACTCCCATATCTATCTGGCTACTCAATGGGCAATATTGGCTCAGTTCCATTTAAGCCAGTCTAACGCTCGGATCTTCTCTCTCACTTCCCATAGTTCATTTCGTGTTTTCCAATCGGTTGGTTTTATCTGTATATAGCGAAGTGTACTCGTATCTGCGACTCTTCGTTTTTTTTTCCTGCTACGAGCAAGTCTACGTATACCTCCAACCTCGAACAAACCCCATTCGGTTGTAGATCGTTGGCAAACGTAGAAGCTAATGGTCGGCCATACGTTTCATTGCAATTGTGCGCCGTGTATATTTCACATCCGTGTTAGTCCTTAAAAAACGAAAACGAACCGAGAGGAAAGCTAACGTGTTTGCTACAAATTTATATGGAATTTTTAACACCGAACCGGATATGAAGTGTTATCTCCGCCGTGGAACTGCTGCGAGTGCCTGCACACAAAAGAACACCTTCCGCGCGCGCGAATTTTGTTCACTTCCGTCTGCCATTGCGCTATAACGACAAGTCAATCACTTTTCATAAAGGAATACCGCCATTAGTGTAATGATAAGTGCCGACATACCGCTTTAACCAACAAGTACGGGTACTTAATAAAAATATAAGTGTTTCTGTACCTGTATCGATAAGGCGCTGCTGACAAGAGACCAAGAGCAACGCTGATTTTTGGACTCATTTCGCCGCCACTCGACGGCTATCAAAAGACTGTGACGTATCGACGCTGTAATAAGAAATTATATCACCCTTTGAAATAAAATTCGCTTTCGGTGGCCAACGACGGATACGGCGCCATATTTAATTTGTTTATTTTATATCTTTATTTAGACTTTATGCTTTTTTTTTTTCTTTCTTATCTGTTGCATGACGGCACTTTGATTGTGCATCTTTCGGGCGGAATCTTGCTAAAGTTCAACATTCTGTTTTATCGGCCGTACAGTGTGTGAAGTGTAATTGTTATTCTAATTGGGTGCGCGGCAAACAAATACAGAAATAAAATAGATTAGGTAGCGGCCATTGGGAAGGCGGCCGCGGCATGCCTTGATAGTGGGCAGAAGTTCTAAGTAAATACTGTCGTAGTGCGTGGAATACCCATGGTGATATTCGATTTCGTACTTGGTGGCGATAAATTCGTTTCGAATGAATGAGATTGCCGTATGCGGACAAATTAATTGACTAGACAGTCAATATGTGGAATAATATTGTTCAGAATTTTAATAAGATATGGAAGACTAAAAACAGTAAGTACCTGCTATTAAACTATCAAGTGGTTAACTATTGTCAGCTGAATGTAAACAGATTTTAGTATGAGATTCACGTCCGCATAAAAGGATTATGCTTCGCGCTTACGGTGGACAGGTGGACGCATAAAATGCGGCCACTTCGGCACACTTGCTTGGTACGCGCAAAGGATACAAAGCTTTCATTTGCGCTTTGTTAATGATGGGTCAGCACTCAGCAGCAAATGAAAACACATGAAGGACATTTGTCGTTTCAGCGAGTTTTATAGCAATCGACCCTAGTTATTTGCACAGAAACAAGCAATTAAGAGCGCTCGTGGTACAGCGTTCCGTATATCCACATTGCATTGCTAGAAAGCAAATCCTTTACCTCTGAAGCTGGGATTTATGTCAAATTTGTTATGGACATGATGAGTTTTATGACGAGAGTGTGGATGGGAAAATAATAGACTACTGGGAACCTCTATAATACGATTAGCAGAATATGGTTCTCGTCTGTTTGTTTCTGTTTTCGCACATTCGTTTTATTTTTAAACTTGGATTATATTTTGAGGGGGATAAAAGTATGTGAAAGTACTTTTTATTTGAGTGGAACAAATGAGGAATTCATTGAGTTCTCATTTCACTATTGTGACAATATTTACTTTCGTTAGCTGAATTAAGGCGATTTTTTTTAATTCCAAGTTTTGTTCAAAAGTGTACCTTTGAATCTCGAGCAGATTATAACCAAAACCAAAATTTGTGTAAATTTTCAAAAACAAATAAGGGGGACGTTCAAGTATGACAGCTGTCTGCCTAGATCTCTTATCTGCCCATCTCGGCTTTGAATGGCTGAATGGTCGTATGAGCTGCTTCAGTTGACGTTTATGGAGGGGTAACCGACCAATTTATAGTCAAGAAATTCGTCACTATGAGGCTGACGAAGGGCAAGTAATGTTTCCCGCCAATCTAGTATTTGCATTCGGGTTACATCGAGTCCAGACCAATGTAGTCGACTTAAGACAACTAGATTTTTGAATGCGCCCATTTATTAACGTTCTGCTATGAGAAGTTTGACGTACAATACTAAATGCGATTCCGTCAAAAGCGCTGACATTTGTCCGTTCATTACTCTTGCGGATTTTCTGACCATGATTTGACAAATACTCAACAATATTTAATTGTAAATTCCCTGATGCTTGTCCATAAATGGATTGCTGCTTTCGACCACTGACATCTGTCAATTTGGCACCATTATGATGATAAACTTTCAGATAACCGTAACAATTCTATAAATTCTTTATTTATTTTGGGCATATACAAAGTGTGCAATTGGAATTAGAATATTTCCAAAAAAAAGATAAATAAAACTGAATCTCAAATACTGTCAGTTTAACTGCTCAACATTTTAAACGTTTTAAGTAAGTTAGTTAAAGATGTTTTGTGAGAGCTGCCATTCAGTTGAAAAACCAACAACAGTTATAAAACACAACAGCTTCGATTCGTGAATGAACCCATTGGGGGCACATTTTGACATGTTTGGTTCCTCACTATATGCCGAATGTACACACGAACGGGCTTCTCTGTCCAGCAGATGCATACATTTCAGTTTTCGTGACGAATTTCAGATATATATATAAAAAACAGTTAATTGTCTGATTCACATTTTTCACAAATCGTTTTATCTGGCCTCTGAGTTTTTATTGGCCTAAATCAATCACGTGAACATATTTTTTCAGTTGACGGTTTTGGACGGGCACAAAGCATGTTTTGACTGAGTATAGATTTGACATTTCGACTGTATGCCTGACGAGGTAAATTTTAAGTGAAAAACTATTCTGAATGCAAACAAAACTAGTAGACTAGACTTGTATACAAAAAAGTGTCAGAAGTCAAAGTTAAAGTTGTGTTTTATTTTAATATCAAGGTTTGGAAATGTGAACGATTTAATAATTATTCTCATTGTTTCGTGATTTAAATCTGTGACAAAAGTCACAGCGGAAATAAGTCTGGCGCTGACATTTGCATGTTTCCTGGTATTGCAAAAGTTCCGGAACAAAAAAAAAAGAATAATTCTGGGGCATCCAGCTTTTCCATCAAAACTTTATTTGGAGAAGGTAAACAAATTTATTTGGAAGACTACGAGCAAACAATCGCAAAGTACATTTAAAAATAAATCATTGCCGGAAACCGAGTAAAGTACGCTGTTCGTACTCTCGGACATTTGTCAGATGTAAACAAAAGAAACAGTGCACTCATTCCGTAACTTTTCAGGCGATTACCGTCGAAAGGATAGACCTCCAAAACTAGCAAATTAGTTATGAAATTACAAGTTTGAGAGCTATTGAGTTAATTTTCCACAAATATAATGAATGCTGACGTATGTCAAAAAAATTCAAGCAGAATATGATCAAAGTTTCAAAAACGATATCGTTCAGACGATCGTTGATGTAGGGAATCTGCCTCCAGGAAAACTAATTAAATTTACAAACATGAAACTAAAATCAGCTGACAAAACCTTTTTTCCGGGGCTCGAACCTGTAACCGCAATGTGGTCGCACTGGAGACGTTCAAGTATCTAGAGAAGTAAGTCTGACAGCTTGCTGACTTTACGGGTTTAGTTTTGATTGCCCTAGATCGATTAGAAGAACAGTTGTTTTCGGTAAACTACGATAATTTCGTCACGAAGTATTAAGTTGACAGTCCGTATAAATAAGGTTATCGACCAATCTAGTTTTTGCATTCAATATACATCGAAGTCCAGACCAATCTAGTCGACTGAAGATAACTATGTTTTTGCCTCAAGAGGGTTTCTCCACCCCACTCGAGATCCGTCAATAGAAAATTGTCAGCAAAACTCCAATTGACAATATTTAAGTACAGTTTTTTTCGAGTGGGTTAGAAATGTATTACTAAATCATTTTCGGTTTTAAAATGACCTAATCCATACAACCAAGCTCCTAAAAAGGTTCTGTCTCCGTCGAGTGATCTCTGAATGCGAAATTACGCTGCGTTGGTGTTAAACTTTCGATCTGAATGACTACACTCAATTAACGACAATTCGAGCTTGTTTTTAAAATATTAAATAAACATTGTATTACTCACTTCACATGTGATCCATGTTTATCACACAAACCCATTCCTTGTGAAAGAAACCAAATAAACAGAAACACGCAAATTAAAAAAAAATTCCCAAAGCCAAATCAAAATATGAGCAGTATTTTTTTGGGGAAAAAAAACAGAATTGTTGATTCCACACACGCATTTTAATTAGACTACTTTTAGCAAGGCAATAAATTTCACATAAGCATGTAAATTAATGCTGCACAAACCATCAGCTGCCACGGGGGCATAGGGGATCTTCCGCCGGTTAGCAGCTGAATATTAAAATCAGCGTCTTCTAACATTTCCAATGCTTAAATATTTTGTTGGGATTCCGCCAATAGCAAACCATAAAGAGCGGGCAATAACGAACGGCCAAACACTTGAATGTCGGTAATTCGAAATATTATGTTGCAAAGAGGATTTTTGTTCACAAAATGATCACGAGTCAAAAAGTATGCAGTGTCTTACGTAAGGTAGCCAAATTAAATGCTGCCGACTTAATGATTAATTTATAATGCATAAGTCTAAAGATTGGAATTCTTATATTTAGTGGTTGTATGCCTCCAACTTAAGACTTGACGTTTTTTGGCAGTCTTGACATTATCTACGCGGAAATCGGTTTGTGATTTGAATGCAAATAACTCGGGAGATTGCTCCAGCAGGTGTGTGTGTGTGTTTGTGTGTGTGTGATGGCGATGGGAAGGGAATGTTGCGATTGACACGTTTTGATTGATGCAGTATTGGGAAAATAATTATAATGTGGCCCGATGGTGCGATATATACGAAAATTATGGCCGAACAGATGGGATATAGCTTTCAATCAAATGAATCACCACTCGAAAAGATATCTCCCAAGGTGTTTTGCGCTTCGGCTTTGGCACTTAGATTTGAAATTTTCGGTAAGCAATCAATTCGAACAGTTTTTTTTATTCGGTTCTTGCACGAGATAGGATCGGAAAACAACTATTTGAGGCATATAATTAACATGTTGACGGCAAGTGGTGTGATGATTACTACCCGTAATGAGTAGTATTTTCGATACAGGTACATTTTATCTGAAACAGCTACTCGTTGCAAAGAACGCAGTTAGGCATGGTGGTGTGAATGATCATGGTACGTTGACATTTACAATAGAGCGTAGGTGGGTTATGGGGAGTCATCGGTTAGGAGCGATAGATATGTCATTAAGTTAAACCAATTCTTTCTGAAGTAATGCGGAGGTTTTCATTTCAAGTCGAAGAGTATTCATTTTTGTTTGTTGTGTTTTAAAAATAACAATGGTAAGTCTTTGATGGCTCGAGCACCTTTGCCGACCGGAGTAAAACAATCACAGATTGACAGCTAAATATTTTCAAATGTGGCTACAGTCGGGTGTGAAATTTGCATCATAGCTACGGGATGTTGCATAACTTGTAATGGCAAGCGACGCAGAGTTTCTTTTAAGGTTTTCGGTCCTCGATTTATTACGCTTTTAAGAAGAAAAGTGGACTGGTGCGAGCTCGAACTTCACCAAATGTCTTCTCAGTAATGACTTTCGCGCGTTTAGAAAAAAAATACAGACTGACCAACTTCCTGCCGCGAAATATTTCCCATTTTCAGAAAATAGCTATCGGCAATGAATTTCCAATAAGAGAACAAACTCTCACCGGAATTCCAATGCGATTTTCGTCAAAATTTGTCTTCTTTTTCTCATAATGAGTGACATGTTTCTGATTTTTCCAAGCAAAATACCTTAAATATGAACTAATATTGACAGCTGTCATTGTTCGAACATAATTTCGAATTGCATATTCAATGGGAATTACATTCCGATGCAGATTCACGTTAGGAAGAATATTTGGTAGTTACGTAAATTGGTAGGACGTAGACAACGTCAGTGTCAAAAAAACACGTGACAAAATACTACTCTGGCCATTAGAAACCGGCTTTTTTATGCTGCAAGTTTTTTTGACATTTGAACCAAAAAAGTAAAAGGATAGAAAATAATGGGCTTCGCGAAACACTATTCTCCAGGGGACTGAGAGTTTTTGGGTGGAATTTTTCTTTTGCTGATAACTGCAAGGCATGCTTTAAAGAACATGTTTCTACAAATAATTCTCCCTATTTCTCATTTATCACAATCACCTTGTCCCATTTATCACTTCTCCATTACTTACGTTTGTATATGTCTCGCGCTTTTAGCAAAAAACACGTAGGTACTATATTTCTTGCCTATACATCATGTCTTTTGCGAAATTATTCTACGAAATTCTGTTAAAGTGATAAGAAGAGTGTTAGGTAAGATTGCAGTAGGCAAATGGCAACGAATGTCAGTAGATGCTGCACACCTTATCAAAGTTGATATTTTGTTTGGAAATGTGACTGCTTTTCAGAAGAACGGAAACTACACTGCTACGGTTTGTAAATCGCGGTTGCTAATACGTTAACGTAGGTAAAAATAGCGAAGACGCTAAATTTGTCCTACTCACATAAAATCATAGATAAGGTACTACAAAAGAAAGACATTTTCACAGCGGAGCGATTCGGGGTTTCTAATATGAAATTGCATATCTACGTTTCCGAAAAGTTAATAAAATAAATCAAGTTGTACAATAAGACAACAGCCATTTCTAAAAGAAAGGTTTCAACGTAAGCTGCTGCTGTCAAGTTACTTGCTCTTGGGATAAATACGTATTCTATCTTAAAAATGTCAAGAAGTATGAAATAATTATTGTATTTGCGTTCTGAGTATCCTTCTTCACTTTGCTTTCCTGAAATTTAAACTTAAAAAAAAAAGCTATTAAAAATAAATTCCTCAGCAGGAATATCTTTAACTAAAGTTTAGTACGCTGCTCGAGCTAAATTTTCGCTCCCATACGAAATTATTTCCAAAATTTAGCTGAGTTAAATTTAAGCTCGAGCTAAATAATCTAAATTCAATTCAATTCAATTTATTTGGCAAGTACAAGTACTTCATGTGTCTGTCAAAATTTAGCGTGCCCATCGGCTCAAGCCAAATTGTGACAGATCGTTATGTATTTGTTGTTCTGTTGCGGAAAAGTATGCAATGATGAGCTTTTTAATTATAACATGGACGACAAGTACCTAGAATCAGAAATATGTAGTTGAAATAAGAGAGAATTACATTTTTGAAGGAAGTTTTTTCAAAGAACAGCTGTTTTCTGTGACACTTATCCACGTCGTAGGTACCCTATGTCAAAATTTAGCTAGGAATTTAGCTGATGTTTGCAGAGAAAAGTTGGAAACCAGATAAAATTTTGTTTAGCTTGAGCAGCGTACTACGCTTAAAGTAAGAGTGACGAATATCTTTATAGCAACTATCTGGATAACCAGAATTCTTGAAACGCATTTAGGAGCGATGCAGTTCATTCACAATAAGCAAAAGGTTCACATCAATTAGACTTAAATAATTCAAAACAAACTCTGAGCTTTTATACGATTATCAGCTGCTGGACATGTGAGAAATATCTAAAAAAAAAATGCAACATAATATTTATAACTACCTGACGTACCTCGGTCATATTTTTTTTTATTTTTATTTGCTTATCTGATTGTTTTTAATTGAAAAGTTAAATAGCAAATCAGGAAAAGCAATAAAAGAAATATTTAATACCTTTCAGCAGATAAAAACTTCAATTACGAATTTATTTCCCACCATTCGTTATGATATTGAAATCATTTCTCCCTCGGCTGTAATTTGAATTGTACCCACAACCGTAATCAGTGTTTGATCTAATAAATCATTGAATAAATATAAGATAACTCAATACAGAATATCTTTTAATTACATTTGCATTTTTATCCCCAACAACTGCTGTTGGTTTCCAATCGTTACAATAAAAACGTGATCTCATGCTGTTACTGTGGTAATAGGCTAGGTTTACTTAGCTAGTTAGTTTATCTCATTTAATTGTGTTTATTGAAGCGCTTAGTGATGTAACGTGGGTATAAAAATATTGCCTTTCAATTCGTTCAGTGTTTGAGTTGATAAGATTGTGTATATTTACATACTCGGAGTAGTTGCAGTTAATATAGTGTAGCTAGGTGATTAAGTTCAACTTAAAAATAAGTCTACTGTGGGTAATCGGGAAAGTAAACCTCGTGACAGATACAGACAACAAACTGTACGAGGATGTGGGATGTTCGCTATCTGGCTGTATATTGTATTGAAAAAGGGGTAGATTAGAATAATGGATTAATTCCATAAATGGGGTTTGCATGTCTGAATACATCGGGACACATTCACATTTATGAGATCTAAAATGGGTACTAATAATAAATTTAACTCTACAAACGCCAATGGCAACATTTTTCATGCAAGATATTCTATTGTGACCCACAATAAAATAAAAGCGAAGCAACAAGAACCCTATTGGGGAAACTAAAGCGTTTTTGTTTAATGCAATAAATGGCGCAACCCTAGGACTATAGGGCCCAACCCAAATAATCCGTTGCGGTAACCGCGGTAACCATTGACTTATTATATATGGACTGCTAGTAGTCAATGGCGGTAACGTATTCGAAGGTGCAGCGTACCGGATGCGACGGATAAAGTAGGTTTACTTTCTACTTTTCTGTTCGTTGCACTTGTTGACAGTTGGCATAGCGTGAGTGAAAACACATTCATTGGTGGAAATATTTATGTCGTTTTCCATTGGGCAAAAAGAAGCGTTCGGGAGAGTCCGGAATCGAAAAAATCACTTCTGAAACCGTTCCATTGGCACAAAAAATACTCTTCTGGTGATTCTGAGACGAAAATTTCCCTTCTCGATTTAAAGTCAGAATCCACTCAAGAAGCACTTACACAAATGTAATTTATGTATTTTATACAAGTCAGCTGACAGCCGCCGTAGATTATTTTTTGGCTTTCACCAATACTTTTGTGGGTTCAACCAGAAGCAGTTTCGTTGTTCCATTCGATCACAGAATGAGTGGATCCCCGAGTGAAACCAATGGAAAACGATATTAGAGAACGAGAGAAACTGTCATCGGCTGTCACCGTATGCGACGGATTCTATTGGACTGCCGGTTCCATGGAATACGTCAATTTTGACGGATCCATCAACGCGACGAAAGCAACAGATTCTATTGGCTGGACCATTGATTTAATAGGTTTGTGCCCTAACAAGCAGAGACAATAGTATGATTTGTCTATGCTAACAAGTATGCATTCGAAGGCATTAGTAAACCTCGTTCCCTTACTCAAAAGTTGGGTAGAGGAACCGAAGTTTGACTTAATTTGTTCGGAAACAGACCTCATATATGTAAATATTCGCTCCGGTGTTTTTGTGGACACATATATCACGAATGCGAACTGCTCCGTCACGACACTTTTACTCTTGGATGCTTGTCAAAAGCTTGCAAGTGGAAAAGGCCTTACGGAGTAATTTGTAATTTGCTATATTTGTTTGCACATTTGTTAAACCCGACACCCTTCGCTAATTAGGTTTAGGTAATAAAAACGATGATATCCAAATTAAAGCCGATATATCCTTCACAAAAATTTAAATAGCTTTCCATTTAAGTTTTGTTTTCCTTTTGCCCCTCTCTGTAATTAAATTCAGCACTAAAGCAAAAAAAAAAAACACTAGTTAAAAGACACGCTCCTAACAAACTACCTTTATCTTTCCAGGACAGGAAAGTTCCCATGATGAATCAGACGAAAGCAACTGCAGCGAATATGGTTGGTATAAAACGTGCTTTGATTTATCTAAACAGTTATGATAATAATCATCATCTTGAAGGTCTCTCAGTTTCAACGGTCAAGCGGTTCCTCAAGGATCATCCAGAGTTTCTGGAAAAGCACGTGATGGATGAAGTCGAACTGGAACAATTGGAAAGATGGATGATACGGCGTACACAGCGTGCCCGCAAAACAACTCAATCCCTCGGTCGTAATGGCCGCAAAACAAGTCTCTCTCGATGGAAGTTCTGCGTGCACGCTGACAAACGTCAGATGCTCCAAGATCTCACCCAATCGCTGCAATTGCGGCCAACAAAAGTGCACGTCCTGTTTGAACTAGCTAGTTGCATATCTTCGGCGGTAAATGCCGATGGATTTACGCTCTATATATCGGAGTCTGGTGATCCGGAAAATATGTCCATCTATGTGGGACAGAGTTCATCGGGCACAACGAAGCTGCAGAAGGTTAAGCCGTCCCAGGCGAGCATACCAATGTATGTGGCAAAAACCAAAGAGGCTGTCCGGTTGTCGAAGGGAATTTCGGATGCCCGCTTTCCTGAAGGCTTACCGAAGAAGGTAAGGAGTGGTCATAGGTGCTCCTCACGTACTAACTTGCCTTCCTTAGAGTGACATCGGCCACATTCTCTGCCAAGCTATCGCTCAACCTGACGGACAATTGATAGCTGTGGTAGAGTTGTTTCGACGCGAAGAAGGCTTTCCATTCCACGAAGAAGATGAGGAGATATCCTGCAGTTACCTGGTATGGGGTGGCATAGCCTTGCACTATGCCCACCTCTTCATGAACATGAGCAAGCAACGGAAGCTGAATGACTTCTTATTAGCTGTTGTTAAGTAAGTTTCCCATTTCACAATCTATTGGCATCTACTAAAGAGAGAGTTTCTTTGGCAGGTCTATTTTCCAAGACATGGTCAGCATGGATATGCTAGTCACAAAGATTATGAATTTCGCTCAACGCCTAGTCGACGCCGATCGTGCTTCGTTGTTCCTGGTTGATTCAAAGAGCAAAGAACTCTACGCCACCATTTTCGACGTGGGCAGCGATGATGCTAAGGTGAACGGCCAAGACGGTCCGGAGGATTCGCACAAAAAGCCCGATGAAATACGTTTCCCCATCGGGACTGGAATTGCGGGCATTGTAGCGCTCACTGGGGAAATACTAAACATTCAGGATGTGTACTCCGATCCACGTTTTAACCGCTCTGTTGATCAGAAAACGGGCTACAGGACGGAAACTATCCTATGTATGCCGATCTTCATTCGAGGATCTATTATCGGGGTCGTACAAATGGTAAACAAGCATTCGGGATGTTTCACCAAGGAAGACGAGGAGGCATTTGAGATGTTTGCAGTCTACTGCGGCCTGGCACTGCATCATGCCAAGCTGTATGACAAGATCCGTCGATCGGAACAAAAGTATAAAGTGGCCCTGGAGGTATTGAGCTACCACAACACAAGCACTGACGAGGAAGTGCAGAGATTCCTAACCGACAAGAGTCCGGAGATTGCACCAGACATTGATGACTACTACTTCAATCCGTTCGCGTTCGATGATATGGAGAAGATCAGGTTGGCCGCTCATATGTTCATTGATCTGTTTGGCTTGAGGCGTTTCGACAAGACAAGCTTGATTAAGTTTACTCTCACAATTAAAAAAAATTACCGACGCGTGCCATACCACAACTGGAGCCATGGCTTCTCCGTAGCGAATACAATCTACTCGCTGGTCAAGAAGACGTCGGATGTATTTCGACCAATTGAGGTAAGGCTTGCGAGTGCATCTTGAGTGACTATCTAATCGATTTTATTTGGAAATAGTGTCTGGCTCTGTACATTGGATCGCTGTGCCATGATTTGGATCATCGTGGCAAGAACAACAAGTTTATGCTGGATACAGAATCTCCTTTGGCTGGCATTTATAGCACATCAACCATGGAGCACCATCACTTCAATCAAACTGTCACCATTCTGCAGCAGGTAGGGATTTTTTTTATTTTGAGTGCTTGTGATGGTGCTCGGAACTAGCCTAAGTTTTTTTTTTAAATTTGTCATAATAATCTTGCGCCTAGGCACGAGCAGCAAAAAATATCGATGCGGGAAGTTTTCGCATGAGCTATGTGTATCAAGGTTTAATGTAAAATGTTTTTTTCTTTCCCTAGGACGGTCACAATATCTTTGCAAAGCTCTCCAGCTCCGAGTATAAACAAGTACTGGGTTTGATAAAAAACTGTATTTTGGCCACGGACCTCGCTCTGTTCTTCCCCTACAAGGCAAAACTGCAGACCCTAATCGAAGAAGAGAAATTCACATGGAGCAACCATGAACACCGTCTATTGATTCAGGCAATAGCAATGACGGCCAGTGATTTGTCAGCTTCGGCCAAGCCATGGGACGTCCAGGAGAAAACGGTTAAGGTGATTTTTGAAGAGTTCTACGATCAAGGTGATGCGGAACGTGCGGCTGGCCGTATTCCCATACCAATGATGGATCGAAACCAACCCGAAGAGCAGGCTCACTCACAAGTTGGTTTCCTCATGGGCATTTGTATTCCGTGCTATTCGCTGTTACATCGTTTGATACCAGAATCGAAGCCACTGCTCGATATGTGTCAACAGAATTTGGATCGTTGGCAAAAGATTGCCGACGAAATTAGAGAGAAACACAAAAAGTAATGTGTATGAGTAAATTTATGTTTTGTATATGCAAACGTTGTCTTCAAATACATATAATTAAAGATCTTTAGAGATATGAATGTTTAGAAAATGCGGTTGTTTTGTTCGCATCAGATTTGACAAGAGGCCTAATCGTATCATTACAATACGTGACGGGGCCAATTGAGTTTATAGTTAGTTGCGGCTTGTAAGTTTTTATTTGGTGGGCAAACTAGGCAGTAAACTTCTTCCAAAGTTCTCCGTTTTTCCAACACTATGTACGGTATTCTGGATTCCGAACTAAAACTAGTTGTCAATGTTCGCTGTCAATGGGAGGTTAATGTATTTGTTTGGAATTGAGACAAAGCATCACCATTGACAATAACAATTTAACTGCGATATGTTTTACATTGATTTCATCAACGAAGAACGAAAAAGTGATAAGCCGCCATCAGATAGGTAACGTGCAACATCAGAGCACTATTCTGTCATTGATGACACCATAGAGGTGTAGGCATAAAATGGTTTCAACTTTGGTCAACCACGAAGGCTACGACATTGACGATACATATGAAAACTTCGATATCCGTCGCAAGAACATTAAACAGATAAATGGTGGACATCACTACGAACAAACCACGATATTGGGTCGTACTTTTGTCACACTTTCTGTAAGAAATAGTGCAACAAGAACATTTTTTTTACAAATAACTAAGGGGCTTTATTTTCTTTGGAATAGTTAATACACATAATTTTCTTAGTAAATAATGAAATGGATTTGTGGATAATGCGTCGTCAATGAGCTTTATTTGTTGCTTCCAATTTGCGTCCTCGCCTAGACATTATCCAAAAATATAGTGGCGGACATAGAACGCGCAGATAATAGGCAACTATTCCCGGAACCTGTGACAGTATCACATCTTTCTCTTCTCGCAACAGTGCTAGCAGAATATCTTTTGCCATTTTATCAGGACTGGTCCCAGTAGCTGTTGTCTCGTCCATTTCTAAAAAAGAAAGCATAACCTATACCCAGCCATTTGAAACGAATAATAAAAACGTTTACTAACTTCCATAGGATTCTCCGGATGATGTCAAAGCATTAATTGATAGCTTTGTTCGTATATATCCCGGACTAATACATGTTACTTTTAAACCATTGTGTTCGACTTCTGCACGCAGGGAATCAGAAAAGGCTTGCACAGCATGTTTGGACGCCGAATACGCGGACCGATGGGGCAGAGCAAATTTACCCTGTACACTGCTGACGAATACAATGTGACCGTCTTTTCTCTTCAACATAGATGGCAATACAGCTAAAATGTGTTGGAAATATTATACAGTTGTTTGTTTACATACTAGAGATGAATGCGTGATTTTTTCTTATTTTGAAATAAACAAGAAACAACTCATGATATGATGAATGTGTTCATGTTAGGAATTTGATCACAAGCTAGTTAGAAAGAAATTGTGCTCTAATACTCTAAGACTGATTTGTGTGGAAGCGAGACTTTTTAATTGATGTATTCACATACTGAAAATAGAGGATGCCAGAGACAAAACAGTATACATACGGCTGAACTCACGTACAGCCCAATTTGTTCTAGAAACGTCGAATGTGTTAGTTTGTCCACAATAAAGCGCACAACTTCCTTTTATAGACAGTGAAAGTGGAAACGGTTGTATTTGTAATACTATATTCTGAACGGCGCAGATTGCTGTACTATATTTGTTTTCAGGTTGTTAAGTTAGTAAGAACTTTGACCAAGAAAAGTGATTAACCATACTACAAGTAAGTTATTAAATTGTTATCATTCAACGATGGTCGTTATGAAATCGTGTGTTGACCTTTGAGCTTTGCTTTTGTATGGCCATGATGTGGATCCGATATTGTTAAAAACATAGCAAAATATTTAATAATGCTCATTAGGAGAAATATTTTACAAATAAAATGTATATAACTGACAAATTGTTATATTTTGATCCAATACGAAACGAGGGTTTTTTTTACATGTTTTCTTGTAAACAAGTGCTCCGGCGATTTGAACACAAATGAATAGGTACAAACCAATTGGAATGTGTGGCTAACTACGTTACTTACCTTTAGTCAGTGCAACAGCTCCAAAATAATTGACTAGCATGACCTTTACATCGACATCGACAGCCGATGACATAATATCCGATCGAACACTAATTCCTCCATTGTTTATCACAATATCAATTTTATTGTGAATCTTGAGAATTTTGGTCACAACTCCTGGTATGCTATTCAATTCGGACAAATCCAATGGCACAACAACCGGCGGATAGGTGACATCATTCTGTAAACAATCGGATTATAAATGCACTTTGTAATATAAACATCACCTCACCGCTTCGGCATTCAACAGTGACTTTCGTACTCTTTCCAATTCGTCTTGCCGACGAGCTGCAAGCACAACTTTGCATCCAGCTCTATAAAAAACATGTGCTAGAGCTTCACCTAGACCGGAACTGGCACCAGTTATCAGTACTACCTGAAATATAAATTTGTTCAAGTATTTATATGAAGGACATTTTTAAAAGTACACACCTTCCCAGGTAAGCAGTTCCTGTATTTAGCCTCTCTCGTGCGCTTAAGCAAATTAAATACCACCAAAGGCAAGGCGATTGGCATACAAATAGTGGCCATCATCCAGTACAAAACGCTCCATTCGGTTCGTTCGGCAATTATATTCGGATCGGGAGTCATGTTACATTGAACACTTTTCGACTTTCGTTTTGTGAATTTTGTTAACAGTTCTTGTGGAAAACTTTTTGCTTGCAGGAGAACGTACTTTGTCCGTGGTTTTTCATTTTTCATTGTCAGCTGTATTCTGACACAAAACTGAACTGACAGCAAAGGAGAGAAAACGAGTTTGAGAGAGAAAACGAGTTTGAGAGAGAAAACGAGTTTGAGGGAGAAAAATGAAAATGCGGCGATTCGATAATTTTTGTTTTTGATTGGAAAATTGAGCAATATCACACATAAAATTGCAAAGGTACGCGTTCAGCATACCTATGCGATTGATTTATTTAGTACTAAATTGAGAATTGAATAGTCTAGCAAAGGCATCCATCCATTAATTCATATAAGCAAATAATATTCATTTAAACGCGTTAAACCCTCCTAAACTGTTTAAACTGCACAAAATTAGCACCTCGTATGAACTATAAGATTTTGAATAGTGAATAGTTTACGCAGGCCTCACAATTTTTTGCGATTAATTATGACTGTTTCGATTGAAGCCAAGAATTGGCCCTTCTGTCAAAAAATTCAAATCTAAAAGCGTTCATTCTATGTTTTTATGTTTCATTGAAGAAAAAAGGGCACAGGTCAACATAACAGCAGCGTTCGGATAATTTTGAAAGAACTCACAACATACACTAGCAAAATGTCAAATTGAAAAGTTTGTTGAGATGTTGAAAACAAAATAAGCAATTATGCTGGCGAATGAAAACTTTTATTGTAATTAATTGAAGAACGCCGTAAGAATTGAGCTGGAATTGAATTGTTTCTTCAATCAAACATAGAAAACATATAAGGACAATTTCTAGGTTTGCACTTTTGATGAAAAGAAAATGTATGTATATATTATAGCTACCTATTCTTTTTTTTTCAATCAAAAGCACCATCAGATCATTTTAGTTTATTAGTGTTGAGTTAACTGTCGATATTAATATCACTACCGGGAGCAAGTTAACGAATGACACCTAAAAAGTACGAATCTGTCAAATTTTCAATTCAAAGAACTACCTATACAATAGTCGTGTTTTTTTGAGCTTCGTTCTCAGCGGAGCAAAGTAAAGTAGGATTTTCAGCACGCAATTACAACAACTACGCTCTACTTGACACTTCAAGACTCGCAGTAGTTATTGTAATTTGTGTTCTGAAAATCCTACTTTACTTTGCTTTGCTGAGAACGAAGTTAAAAAAAACAGGCCTAATATTCTAAGAAGATTTAAGTAATTCCACTTGGAATAATTTCCATGTAGTACATTCTCAAAAAAAAAAAAATTATTAAAAATCAGCAGAGCGTTGCTGAACACATCCAGTTTACCACTTATTTGAGCAACAAAAAAATCCAGCACTTTTCATCTTTCCCACTTTCCCAGAGCGCAACAAAAAAAAAAACGAACAAGAAAGACAACATTAAAAGAAATCAGCCACAAAACTTTCGCGCACTACTACCAAAGTGGGGTTAGAAATAATCGCTGAAACGAAAAACGAAAAAAGGCTTTTTTTTTTTTGTAAATTCCAATTGTCAAAGGGTTCCTTTATCCATTGTTCCAATCCCGTAAAATTCTCTTACATTCACCTTGCTTCACTTTTTTGTGTGTGCAAAGCGTGAATTTCGGTATTGTGTCACTTTCTTGAAAGAATAATTGAAGGAAAATCCAACCCAGAAAAGCCAATCCAACAAGGCAAACGCAGAAAGCAGCAAAAGAACGTGTAATTTGGAAGAAAATTATGTCAGCACCACCTTCAAAGCAATTATCGGCCAATGCTCCGGAGTTTATACCACGAGGATACACGCTCAACATAATACATAACATTACAAATAATCTCACTCCACAGCAAGGTAACTTTCAGCCGCAGCCACAGCAGCCGCACCACCCGCAACACCAGCAGCAGCAACAGCAGCCACACCATCAGCAATCGCACCACCACCATCATCAGCATCATCACCACCACCAGCAGCAGCAACAGCAGCACCATCACCACAATCATCATGGCCAGCCTGGAGGGGCTGCAATGAGAGATTTGCCTCATCAGATGAATTCCATGAGACTGAGTAACAACGCGGCGCAATCGACGCACTCGGTGCAGGACCGCTTGCAGGTAAGTCGTGGCGGCCAACATCAGCAATATCAGCAGCAGGTGCAAGCTCATTCCCAATCTCATCATTACAACAACATGCAGAATCAGCAATTCTCGGGCCGTGGTGGTGGCAGCGGCGGCAGTGGTGCTAACTTCAACAAGTATCATCAGCATCACTACAATAGCTCGCAACAACAAGTTCGTTATGCCAATGGTATCGGCCAGCAACAACAACAACAACGTCATTCTAGTCACTCTAGCAACACTAATGCCGCCAACAACCAGCAACAGCCGCAGCAGCAAGGGCAACAAAACTCTACGCCTGCCAGCACAGATCCTAACCAGCAGACCGAGGAGGAGACATTTGCCGTAAACTATGTGGAATCTCTTATCAACTGCCTCAACGAGAACCCCGGCTCTTTTGACTCAATCACCGCCAGTGCTTTGACCGTGTTCGAGGGATTCGGCACCAACGAGTATATTCTCAGCAATGCTATGGAGATGATCTTCAACCGTTCCATCGAGGAGCAGAATTTCCGCTACATGGGAGCCAAGCTATACGGCCTTCTCGACTTGATCGATCTCAGGGAGGACAGTTCTTTTCGCATGCTGTTGAACCTAAAGTTGGAATACCATCGCAACGAAATTCTCAAGTACATGCAGAACGAGCAGTCCAAGGTACGAGGTACCACTCTATTCCTCGCCGAGCTGTACATGCAGCTGCGTAACGATGGTAACCGTATCAAGGACATCGCTCAGAACATTGTGTTCTCCATCAACCAACTCTTGGGCAAGGCCACGCCCGAGAACATGAAGTGCATTTGTCTGAGTTTAAAGCTTGCCGGGTACGACCTAGAATTTGACTGCTCCCAAGACATGTCCAGTATCATACAAAAGTTGAGCAGTGTCAATGCCTTTGATGTCAGCACCAGCCGCATCCTAGAGAACGTGCTCAGCCTGCAGAAGAACAAGTGGGGACGCATGTCGGAGCCGCCAGCAGCCGCCATTCAACCATTCAACAATGCCAATAGCGTTCGCCTGAGCGATGAGCCCGTGTTCTATGGACCCGACGGTCAGATCCTCACCGAGGAGGAGAGCACTTTCCTTGTCTCAAACCTTTCCACCCACGATGGAAACGACGGCGGCGAGGAATACGACTCTGATCTGGATGTCGACCCCGAAATGGATGCCGAGACAAAGAAGGCCTACAAGGCTTTCTTGAAACAGCAGCAGCAACAGACGAAGCATTTGTAGGAATATTTCTTCCTCAGACGTAGTTTATTTTTTCCCTCTCGCGCGCAGATAAGTTGAAAAAGTACATTTATACATATACATACATATATATATTTTTTATTTTCCTCGATTTTTTTTTCCTTTTTAAATACTATTTCTGAAAAAAAAAACAATTGATTATTGTAACGGCTAAGCTTAAACGAAAATTGTATGTTTACTGATTGATGATTTTTTTTTTCTTATTTTAAGTGTTATTATGATGCTCGAAGATACGAAACCCATATACAAAATGATAAAGTTAATGAAAATGCAAAATCCACAAAAAAAAACGATAGAAGTTTCTCCCAATTTACCGTAGAATTAAAAAATATATATTCAAACAGTTTTGTGTTTTATTTTGAAATAAGCAGAGGGTGCATCTGTAACTTACCGTCTTTAATCAATGCAGCTTTAATTTTGATTGCATTCGTTGACCAAAGGAATACCGCACAATTGGAATTCGCAGAACGAATAACGCGGAACAATTAAAAATGTACAAATTCCAAGAAGGATAAATTGATTGGTTTTGCTTGGTTGCCAATTCGGCGAATTCCTAAAAATGATTGGCTTGTTACGATTTGGCAAGCTTAAGTGGTTGGACGTTGAAACTGCAGGTCAGAGAACCGTGAACTTAAACTTCCTGCTTAAGGTGGGGGCCACAATGATATTCGATAACTATCGCGACGTGGTAAGTTGGAATTCAGTAGTTGTAAACGGAGTACTATGTCAGACGAAAACAACAGTTTTCAAACAGTGAATCATACATTCCATCAAAAGTGAAAATGCATGGTATACCCCCGCTAATAAAAGTCGAACTGCACTGCTGCAGGAAGTATAGAGTGAAGATGGAAAGAGAGAGAGTTAGGAAGGCGCCTGCACACATTAATTCATTTGTTCTATTTGACAATAATTGAAATCTAAAAAGTTTATTTGCAGAATCCTTCTAATTTGTGTGCATACAAATTAAAGATACAAGGTGGAAAAAGATTTTTGGTGGTCCCAATGGAAAACGACATTAAATACTTTGTTAAGTAGGTACCTATGCTGTATATTTTACTCTCCATTTTTTACACGCATAGTGTATCTCATATCTCACACGTAAATAGCAATATTCTATGCAGAATCCGTCCAGTGTGAGCGAAAATTCTTGAAAAAATACCAATTTGTGTCGGGTTCTCGTGGTTCACTGCACAGTGCTCAGATTCACTCCGAGCAAACTTTGTTGCTATCTTTCGTACGTCTATCCCCCCAAAACCCATTTGTTTACATTGTTGTTTTTGTAATTCCAACCCCTGTCTGTGAAGTGTGAATACGTGTGAGCTACAAAAGCGCATGTTGCTAATGGCCGGCCAACATTCCTTTTGCTTTTATGGGCATCGCGCTGTTCAATTGTTTTGTGTTTGGTATTGAACTTGTTTGGTTTTTGTTAAGGATTCGTTTAAAATAAAAAAAAATAATGAAATACGCTTTTCGGAGTAGCGAATTATTGCATTAAAGTTCAATTCATGAACTCCCATATACTAGAAAAGAAATGAGCATATGTGCGTGACTTCATGAATTTTACTGGAAAACAGCTTGTAAGCATCCGCCTTTCCACTGGAAAGATATATATCTCTGTATTCCATTATCTTTGGTATATATTTTAATGGCCGCTCTTATTGCGCGTGCGATCACTCATCGCTTACACTCAGAGAATGAGTAGCAATTTCGCTCTAAGTTTTCATTGAAAAGTCTTGTTCAGAGATGAAAGAATAAAATAGATGGATATCTTTCGTACGTCTATCCCCCCAAAATCCATTTGTTTACATTGTTGTTTTTGTAATTTCAACCCCCGTCGGTGAATACGTGTGAGCTACAAAAAAGCATGTTGCTAATGGCCGGCCAATATTCCTTTTGCTTTTATTTTGGTATTAAACTTGTTTGGTTTTTGTTAACGCTTCTTTTAAAATAAAAAAAATAGTGAAATATACATTTCGGAATAGCGAATTCTTGCATTAAAGTCCAATTCATGAACTCGCATAACTAGAAAAGAAATGAGCATATGTGCGTGACTTCATGAATTTTTCGGGAAAACAGCTTGTAGGCAGCCGCCTTTCCACTGGAAAGATATGTATCTCTGTATTCCATTATCTTTGGGTATAACTACAAGATCGCAATTTTCTTGCTCTTTTCAGTGTCTCATTCGGAATTATGAATCTGGATGTGGATTTACACAAAATTGAGTAGCATTCAAATTTGTACGCCTTTGTAAAAACGGTATTTCGTAAACGTTGTGGAAAAATAAAAAAAAATAAATATAAAACTTCTTTACAAAAGTAGAAATTTTGAATTTTATATTCGTTTTGCAGCCACTTAAACGGCGGTCCTATAAAACGCAATGTGTGGGTGTGGCGGGTGCTTTGGGGAGAAGTCGAATAATAGTATGAACTGAAGAGAGGGGGGTCCCAGGTTCGAAAGCCGAAAAAAAAAAAAAATAACAATTTAAGGTATTTTTACTGCGCCACTTCTCGCAAACGTCTGACAAACATCCAAGAGTATAACTGTCATTAAAGAGCTTCTCAATTGGCCGTTTGGACTCGGCATAAAATTGAAGATCCCTTCCATTCGGCCCAAAAATCAAAAACGAATGGTTGTGACTTGTAAGAAGCTAGGCCTAGGTCCCTAAGGACATTTTGCGGCAACTATTATTTTTAAATAAGCAGCTTTGCAGACATGTTGCAGCATAGACAAATCATACATCACAGTATTGTCTCTGTTTTGCAGCTTGCTTGTAAGTCGGTTTTGCTGCCGCACCAAAATAGTGATGGCATAATAATGGCTGCCGAAACATTAATATCCTCGCGACAGAACCCGATAATTTTGAGGAAGAAAATGTAATAGAACATTTAGATCAAAAACCTCACGTATTCAACATTAATCTAGTACATAGAGCTTGATTAAAATGTACAGGCATTTCTGCTGATGACCTTCGCGGAGTGGATTATATTTAACGTCCTTTTCTTGCATTTCTTTGAATTGATTATATAAATGATGCTGTCGCCATTTGTTGTCCCAAAATTGCTCATTTTTACATGTCGGCTCCATCTGAGACGTCTAACTTAAAAGTTACTTACGTGAACAGGATGAACAGGAACATACTCCTATATGGGAAATAAAAAGGATTCCCATTTAATATTTTATTTAAATTTTATTGTTTAATAATTTATAATCATTTTATTAATATTTTGTTTGCATTTTGTAATGTATTTCATGTGGTATGGTATAAAAAACAGTAGAAAATAAATAATTCCGACATTGATAGTAACCATCTACAAAATTTTCTTTTTTTTATCATTTCATCTTGTAAATGAATTTCATTATTTTGACGTGTCTTCCAAATTTTTTTTTCTCTACCACTTGCAACGCCAAATCACATCTTTTCTATAATAGTTACGTTTTTGTCTTAAAATTTCTTATTTATATTACCTGGAACCATCTTTCAACGTGATGGGTTCTATGTAGTACCTGCATATTAATTTCTACGTTCAATTCAATAATACAATAATGAGTATGTATAACTAAAAAATAAATGTTTGGTTTTGTTTTTATCAGTGAACCAATACACAGTTCTGAAATTGGTTCTTGTTCGTCTTGTTAATTTCAGATTGATAAGTTGGATAGCCACAGCTTCTGATACACATTTTTAGGTTTGATATTATTTTTGTCCCTTTTACATAAAAACTACTTTTATGTATATGATTCATTTTGATTCTACATATTACCTACACATCACACGATAAGTAGGTATATAATGTAAATATTGAACACTAAACAACTGGTAATTAATATAGTGTTGGTCTCAAATTGTTTAAATGTTTAAGTTTACTTTTTTCCGGTTACCATTGTAACACTACAATATAAGATTCTAGTTGTAATAATTTTTTTTTTAAATATCCCTACTTTCTGTTGCCATTTTTTGTTATGTTTTCTCTTTAAATGTATAATTTTAATTAATATATTGTTGTCTTAATAAATATTTTTACGTTGATGCTTTTCAATAAAAATATAAATATTCGTATATAAATATTGTTTTATTTAATTTTATTATTATTTAATAACCTATATACCAATAAGGATACTCTAACTCAATTATAAGCATTTAAGAAAGTTCAAATAAAAACTTGCTAAGCATTTATAGATTTTAAACAGAGGCCAAAAAAGCAAAATCTGTGTAAATATATTTAATCTTTACTTTAAGAATTCAGTATTTAAAATTTTCACCTAAATAAGACAACTTGACTCACATGTCATAAGCTCATGGATAATATCATAAAAGCGATAAATAATAAATCAAAATGAAATACAAAACGTAATTTGTTTAATTCTAAAGGGTTTCCCTCAGATTAGGAAATTTCTTTGTTAAAAATAAAATAAGGACAAAAATAAAAGTCAACCTGGAAAAACAGCGGATGGTTTGTTGGTGGAGTTCCAGGTTCAATCAAAAGAAAAAGAAAAGTCAGTGGTCAGCTTCTGGAAGGCGAAAACGTTGAAACGTTTTTGTTTCTGTTCACACGAATGATTTGCTCTAAGTCACAGAAGTAAATCGTTCGTGCACACGAAAACGTTTCGTCTTAGAGAATGCCATTGAACTTTGATGGAAAGACATATCCAAACATTAACAATAAAATTTCAGCTCATTGGTCAATCTTTAATAGAGCTATACAATTTTATATATTTTCTGTACGTCAGCAAATCCAAGCAAAAGAACGTCACTAACCGCATTTTAGAAGTTTTTGCCAGCCGAGACTTCTGTACATAGCCAGTAAACACATTTGGAATTCAATAACTGATTTTGAAAAGTCACATTTTAAAAATTTTCTTGGTTGGTTAAATATATTATTATTCTGTTTAAAACACATTTTCGCAATAGGTAAAAATAGCTGCATGTGTTTTAAGGGGCTTTCTCTCGCTGTAATGTCGATTGAAAATAAATTACAGATAAGAAAAAAAAACAGTTGTGATTGCGACAAATAATTTCAGTTGACATATTGAACTTATTAGTGTATTCGTATATTCTCGAAATATGTGGCTTTTCATATCCAAGGTATTGAACTTTTAATCAGTCGCTTGTGGAATGGTTACCTATTGCTTGCTTTCGACCAAAATGCAGTTTAACGGTTTTCAGTTGCTACATTACCATTTGTTAAGGTAACGACTAATTTCTGTTGCTGATGGGGTTAAACGTGAAACCTATCGTAGCTCAGGGGGCAGATCTGGAGCTCTACTCTATATTTCGTTCCGAAAGTCAATCCTATTCGAAATTGATTTTAAGCTGGTACTTTATAATACTTTCGGAATTCCAAATGGGAGTAGTTAGTAGTACATTTCATTCAGCTCACGAAACAGAGTACAAAATGTTAATTTTCGAAAAGTGTTACTTTCAAACCGAGATATGGAGAGGGCCCTTGGACGATATTGCTTTTAAAATGTTTATGACCATAATTAGTCATTTTCTGGACTAATATTTCTCAATCATGATCAGTTTCCATTACATATGTGGCGAATGAAGCTGTCAAACTACGTTTGGAGGAGGCTGATTTAGGAGGATTTTCGTTTCGACGACATTCGTCTGAAAAGTTGCGGTACTAGGCTCAGCAAGCACTTTGCCTACTAAGTTATCTGCTGAAATAAAAAGTCACGTGCCCGATATTGCAAATACATATACTAAAAAAGTCTCATAGCTGTATGTATTCACGTTTAGGAATTCAAAAGTCCTACACGAGCGGCTAAGAACTGAAAATAAGAACCCAAAACTCCACTCCACCTCAATTCGAAATGAAACCAAAAACGACAAATAAGAAACAGAAAATAAACAAACCAATTATTTCAAGTTTTTTTTTTACTTTTTTCTTTTAAATATAAAAATTTATTTCATATATGTTTTTTTCAACTTTTCGTATTATTATTAGATAATAATTTTATTTCAAGGTAATTAATAATAGTAAATATTTTATAGAAAAAGTGTTGTTGTATGTGTCTGTCTGTGTGCAAAAAGCTCATATTCTTAAAAATTTCCTTTCTCATTACACGTTAAATAATTTAAACGATAAAAAAAACACAACTTCAGTCTCAACTCACTTTTTTACATGCGTGAGCTGGGTGAGTTGTATCAAATCCTTGACAAAAAAAAATAAAGTAAACAACAAAAGTCATCCATAAACAAATATGTATTGCATTTTTAATAATTCTATGCAAATGGAAGAATTCTTGATTCCATTTTGGTTATAGTGCATTTTATTTTTTGTTTTATCAGAGACTATTCTTTAGTTTTTAAGTGTTTGCAACTTTTCTTCTCTCTGTCGTATTGTGAAGGATTAAGATTGCTGCTTCTAAAACTTATAAATAGCAACGGTTGGGTAAATAAAACACACAATACGATATTCTCTCAACGTTTCTCAACAATCATTTTTAATTGAAACAAAAGTTGTAAAGTACACTAGAAGGGGAAAAGGCCATGTTTACTTAAGAATAATAAATCGTAATATTGAGTTTATAGATAATAATATTTTCAGTTTGTTAAACTTTATAATTTTGGAAAGAAGTACACCTATGCGCAAGTTTAGTCGCATAGTAAGAGGCACACAAAAAAACCAACATACATAGAGAGAAATTCGATAGAAAAACAGAAATAAATTTTCATTTTTTTTTTTTTTGTTTTCGTTTTAATTTTTATAATAATGAACAAGAAATACAAAACAAATAGTATAAACAGTCGATGACAAATAAAAATGACCTATAAACAAGTTCAAAAATTACTGACATAAAAAAGGAACAAAATATTAGCATTCATGTGTTTTTTTTTTGTTACATAACTTTTTTGTTGCTTAATTAGTTTTCGTTAAATATTTGTTGTTTTTTCTCTTCTGGTTCTATGAAATAATCAAAAGCATGCACTGGGGGTAGCAGTATGTAAATACATATATTGATAATAGGTTTTTATTATTTTTTTTAAGGTTTTCTATATTTATTTGTTTTTTTTTATAATTTTTCTTTTCTTTAAATATATTTGATATTGTGTATTACATATTTCATTTTTCGTTTAATGGAAAGTCCATCATTGTTTTTTTATTCCTTCTTCACATGGTAAAGAAAACACAGATTTTTTCTCTTCTATTCTTTAATAATTAATTATAATAAATAACACAAAAAATTAATACGAAAAAAGAAATAATAATAATGAAAATAAAATAATACAACGACACTACAGCGGACAGAAAAATAAAATCATATGAAAAGAGTAAGTGAATATTAAAAGGTAAACAAAAAATTGAAATTAGTTCCGTTTTAAATACATTTTGATTGTGTTGTGTTAGACAAGGAACTGGAAAACAAAGTTACGGTTGTTTGATGGTATTCCTCTCTTATGTTATCCTTTTCTCTAAAGACGAAAGGTGAAAGAAGGATCTAAATTTGTTTTCTCATTTTATGATTTAAATTCGTGAATATATGTATGCATGTGTGAGTAGGTGTCCTTTCTCGGCTTCTACCTACTGCTTAGAGACTACTACAACTTCAAAGTTATATAAATATTAGACTTTGTTTTTGACAGGAAACAAGCTTTTTCGCTGAGATTTTCATCTTAATCAGAACGGGAGATACTCATGTGTTTATAAAATGTTACTATGTAAAAAAAGAAATGTATGCATGCGTGTGGTTGACACACTCAAACACCAATCAGCTCTCTAAAAATTAATAAATTAATAATTAATAATAAAATAAAGGACTGTTTGATTTTTATGTTGAAAATTTATATTCCGCCCGGGGAGAGCGCAAACTCTTCTCCAACTCTATCTAAGCTATCTCCATTTCGAAAGGATGAGATGCCACGGGAACCGTGGGCGATGGTACATCATCCAGCGATGCAACTCCATTTAATTTAGGCTGCTGCTCATTGTCCGCGGGAGTTGGCTCCAACGGTGCAAGAACCTTTGACTCCTCAGCGGCGGCGGCGGCTGCAGCGGCTGCCGCGACAATGGAATTGTTGTGTTGATGTTGAGCTGGGATCGTAACAGGTCTAGGAGTAGTAGTGTCTTTGGTTGGTTTGGTAGCAGATACATTCAACTTGGAACCAAGGTTTTTGCGGACCGGTGGAGTCGATGATGTTTTCTTTAGGGGTGTCGATTTCCTTGGGACTAGGTTGTTGGTTTTGGATGTTGGAGTTGTTGCACCAACTGTTGATGGTGTGCCAGTGATGGATCGACGTGTAGTAGCGCTTGATGTGGTTGTGGAACGTGCCGCTGCTGATGGAACTGTAGATAATGTAGTCTTAGTAGTCGTTGTTCGAGTGGATGTAGTCGTTTTGGTGCCATTAGTAGTGCTGACGCGCGATGTGATCGTGGATGATGTGGTCTTAGTTGGACTCTGTGATAAAATTGTGTGCAAAATGTTAGCGTTAAAAATCATAAACGGAATAATGTACTCGTGATATTTGCACAATTAATTTTCTAGAAGAGAGCCGCCAAGAGGTCTACGCGATTCGGAGCCCAAACACATTTCGTAGCCTCATCGAGGGGAACGTTTCATCAGGCGGCAAATGGCCAATGGTAAAACTGTAGTTCCCAGTAGTAAGGACATTAAATGTGTAAAATGAATTTAAGCCGACTTCTGTATAGAATTGGTTAATAGGCCCCCGCTTCACTAGTAAGTCGTGCCAAAATAATTTGCTTTTCGTAGGTAAAATCGGGTGCACTTGCAATAAATTTCAAAGTTCTTAGTTTTTGTTAAAATCAAACATATTGAGGTGGTTTTAATTGCCCATACCTTTTGTGTGGCTAAAATTGAAATTTCGAGACAGTGGCCTGTCTTAGGAGTTTTGTTTTTGCTTTATCTTTTTTAGGAGGAGCGCGGAAAAGGCGCTCAGGTTCAACAATTATTTTATATTTTTTAACTCGGACCGCATCGTTTACCGGAACGATTTTGTACTCGTTTCCTTTCGGTATTACCATTATCTAAGTAGAAATAAGACATGCGCTTGAGAAACAATAATTTCGAAAAGTTAAGAGCAGTATAGAGCTGAAACAACCAGATATGGAAAAAAAATTATATTTGTTTCGCACTGAGTACATGTGCATGGGTTTTCAGCTGTGAAATACCAACAAAATTTGTAACCTATATTTAAAGGTATCTACATAAAATAAAGCCTTGAACGGTTTGCAGCGACGTTCGCAGACAACTTTGAAGTAAATAAATTGTGTTGCGCTGTTGTTTTCTGTTTTCATATTCCTCGATCGATCGCTTCAAATAAGAATGACAAAACTTTGGTATACAATTTACAAGATGACAATTAAAAAGAGGAATATAATGTCCAGTCTTCATATGGGCTTAGCATGCTCGCAAACTATGTCTCCTCTGCATCACCAAGGGTTACTTGAACAGAAACTGCTCAAACTGGCAATTGTATTCGGGAGATTCATTGAAAAAGAGATTCTTCCTCTTGATTTGTACCAAAAATCGATTCTATATAGAGTGAAGCTTGAATTAATGTATATTTACCTTTATAGCTTCAGTCTTGCGGAGTGTTGAAGTCAATGTGCCACGTGGCGATGTCAATGATGCTTTTGGGGGTGCAGCACTCCTGGGCGCCAATGTAGTAGGTTTCGAAGCTGCCGTCTTCGTAGCGCTACCATTTGTGGTGGCCACTGAAGATGCTGTGGCAGGTCGTGGTTTTGAAATCGAATTGGTTGATGGGGTAGTTCTTGTCGATCCAATTGATGTTCTGTAAATAAATGCATGCGATTAATATGCGACAGGCACGCGCGAAAATCTATAATTTCAACTCACTTGGATCCCACAGCAGACTTACTGCTGATGGTAGATCTGACTGTTGTAGAACTGGACTTTGTATCATCTGTTGGTTTGCTCGTTGTAGTCTTAGCAGCGCTGCTTAATAGCGGTTTGCGTGCAGTCAATGGAGGCTTGGTATCAATTCGCGATTTTGCTGTGCTTGTAGTAGTTGGGGTGGTCGTCTTCTTTTCTGTGGGAGTTTTGACAGCACCAGCTGCTGGTGCTGTGCGTGGACGTGGAGCAGCACTGGTTGTGCTGCCGACTGTTTTCTTGGTGGCTAAGGACGAAGCTGTAGCAGGTTTCGGCTTATCACCCAAAGTTCGCTTAGCAGCAACACCTGAGGCTGCGGAAGTTTTGGTTGTTGTGCCAACAGCTGGCTTCTTTGTATCAGGAACTTTTGATTTTGTGGCTGACGAAGTTTTGCTCAAATTCTTCTGATTCTTTTCGGCTTCGACTTTCTTGACGGCAGCCGAAGTTGCTGCAACAGCGACTGCGACTGCTGCTCCAATGGTTAGTCCCTCAATTGCTTCATCGGCAACTGGAACTGGGGAGGAGCTCAATTCAACTGGTGCTGATTGTTCATGGGCTTGTTCAACAATAGGCTCCACTAGATTTGTTGCGGTCAATTCAACTTCTGGTGTAGAGGGCGGTATTTCAACGCCATTGACTTTAACTTGCTCTGTCTCTAGTTGGACGTCCTTTGTAATCTCCTTATCGTGGCTCAACAACAACTGTTCCATCTTCTGTTCGATTTCATTTGCATCAGTATTTTCCATCTTCTCATTACTGGCCAATGTAAGGATTTCATGCAACTCTTCTTTTGTGGCTGCATCCTTCTCTGGTACGCTCTCAGCAACTGCAGAGATTAGTTCGTTTTTGGAATCACTCACCACCTCAAAGGAGCTGTCTTTGCTTTCGTTGTCTTCCACTGGGAGCATTTGCACAGTATTCAAAACATCCTCCTCGTTCGATTGCATCGAAGTGTTATTCTCAATGTAAATCGACTCCTTCATGCCGGCATTATCTAAATCAACTGGAGCCGACAACTCGCAGAGTAGCTGAGGTGCGTCAAAAGCTTGGACATTGCTAACAACTTCAAGGCTTTCTTCTGTGACGGGACTATCAACCAAGGGTCCTTCCTCTTTCTCTGAACCATGCATCGCCTCCTTCCAGTTCATTTCCTGGAACAGCTCACCGTTCTCAGCGTGATCAATTATAGCCTCATCGCCATGTAGTCCATGAGGTTTGTGTGCAATCTCCTGATCGAATTCATTCTCTGCTGGGATGTTGATATTTTCCATGTTGGTTTCACGACCCTTGCGAGGACTTTGTGCGAGTAGCTCGTCCTTAAAGTGAGCCGGAATTGCTGTGGGTGGTGCAGCTGCAAAACCGTTGGCAATTTCAACCGCCGCATCTGCACTTCCAGGTGGAGAGAACGTGGGAACGAATTCCTTTGCTTCCGGATTGAGCTTGGAATTCATTTCACTTGCCGATAGGTCTTCGTCTTCGAGGTTGTCTAGCTTCTCTTGTGTTGAGCTCTGCGAGATGTTTAGATTCTCAAGGGTGTCCCCGATTGCGTTCACCTAAAGTTATTGTATGAAATAATTATAAAAACAAAAATAAAACAAAATTCTAAGCAAAGTGACAGCAAATGGAAAATGTACGTAAAAACGGACACAGTATAATTTTGGGCTTCTATGGTTTTGGCTCAGCAAAAAGGTGCGGTACCTTTGCATATATTCATTTGAGTAATTAAAATTTTTATTTGGCTACGTGAGACGATTGCATGACACCAAACATGTTTTGCAAACGCGATGTACGGCTATGTAACATTTTGGTCGGTAACACGATTATGTTGACTCCTTAAGACCTTGCCCTACCTCACACCATAGATTAACAAATAAAATATGCTCACCGCCGATTCCGCGACTGCAGACAGCTGTTGCGTCAAATTGTCGTATGTTTCTGCAATTGATTTTATGTTATCCGAATCAGCTGTAGAGATTTGTTCTGTGAATGCTGTCGCTGATGGCAGAACACCAGCCTCAAGCAGCTGTGGCTGTACTTCCTCTTCGACGACGATATCACCTTGCAGACCCAACTGCTTTTCACCTTGACCCTCTTTCATATACTTCCATTCATCATCATCTGACTCATCGCAGCTCTCGTGTGTGGGTGGTACCGCGGAGGGTTCTTGTCCAGAAACTGGAAGCGCGTTTGCTTCTAAAAATTATCAAAAACGAAATTCATTCATTAATTTATCATTTGTCAAAATGACTTTCATTCCAACAGTTGAAAGTGCAAAATAACAAAAAAAAATATCGTATGGGGCATGGGGAAGGAAAGTTAAACAAAAGAGCAAACTTCAAATATTAATCACCATGCTGATTGTTTTTTCGATTAGTTTTTTTTCCCCTATTTGTTGTCGCTCGACATCGAAGAACTAAAAAAAAAATATGCATCACAATCGATTCGTTCTTGAATGAGATCACACGCCTGATTTTTGTTTTTATTACAGAACAAGTCAGACAGAAATATATGTGCAGATAAAATAACCTTATCTTGGGTGGGGGGAAAACAGATAAAACTCAATGTGCGGCATTTTGTTGAAAGTGGAGGCGAGGGTTTCAACAGATAAAGTGGATACAATAAAATATAAACACTTCATGTTTGCGATATAAAATTGCATATTGACCAATCCTCTTAATTAAAACGTTTCATAGAGAAACGGGCTTTATCTTCTCTGTACACATTGTTGCTTTGCATTTGGACAGGTTGATGTTCTGATTGAGCTAAACAAAAATCTGTTATCACTCTGCAAAAAAAAAACACACAGGTACAAAGGAGGGAAGCAGAAGAAGCGAGTAATAAATTTGCGTAGTTTCTGTTGAAAGCTTGCAGTTGGTTGATTGGTAACAGGGAAATGTAATTGCAAATGGAGTTTTGTTTCATTTGTTTTATACAGGGTTCAGACAATTACGGAGCGGTCGTATTATGCATCAAGCCTTTTCCATGGCACATACATTTAAATAGCGGGCATAAAGCATGCATGCATGAAATTCTGGCTAAAATATTAAACAACTTCTACAGTTTACATGCAGTCATGTTCGGGTTGTTACAAGAGCCCGCAGAGGATACTGCAGACCAATATGACAATGTAAAGCTAAGTATCCTGCTCGCGCTAAATTTTATCTCCCACACAAAAATATCTACAAAGATAAAATTTAGCAAGGCAGTTTAGCAAAGCAGTATCCTGTTCGTTCGCTTAATTCTTAACTTCCTATAGATGGGCCGATGACAAGTCTCCACTCATTTAGCTCGCGAAATAAATGTCCGGTACATTAAATCGAAGATAAATTTTGTGTTTACTTTGAAAGTGTTTTAGAGGCAACCGCAGAAAACATTTGTGCGATAAATAAAAGTGAACGCAAAATCAAAAATTCCGTTTCATGCGATAAAAAAAACATATCAAAATTGCAGGGCCTGTGGAGGAACGATCAGCAATATGGAAATTGCAGAAAAATTCCAATGCAAATAGGGATTTACCCGACACGAAGGAACGTGTCGTACTATAGAAATTATTTAAGCTGCTGCAGCAATGATAATATCTTCTTCAATTTTACTTATATCTATTGTTTTGGAACGATTCAAACAATGCATTGTCTTTAAAGTTTGCAATTGGAAAATTGTATGTACGCGAATAATTAAAATAACGTTCACTGTCATAAACAAATGGGTTTTGCCCCATATGTTGATGTTTAATAACTTACCGAGCATTTATCTTTTGTGTGGAGAAATGAAGTGGAGACTAGGGACGCTAAAATTTAGCGCGAGAAGGATACTAGGCTTAACAATCAAATATTATTTACAATGCATACATAGCACATAGCAATTTGCACCTAACCTAACACAAAGGACTGTCGCATGCTCATGAAGAAATGCCTCCACTGCCACCAAGATCCAGTGATTTGTCGCCTTTTATTTGAGGTTAAGCGACAAGGCAGTCCCATTCCAAGGCCCCTAAGAAGAATGACAACTTTTGGTACATAATACAGTTTAAGCGCCAAATATTTTTCCAACATTTACATTTCAATTATATTCTACGCAAGGGTAAAATACGATTGTCAAATAGAAAAATCGCACCAGATGCTAAACAACTCCGCCATATGGCATGTATACATACGTTCTGAATCCATTTCTGTTGCGTGTGTACTGCAAATTGCACCACTTTATAGAAAGTAACATCAAAATAAGCACCGACGACGACGACCACAAAGCCTATGGCGTCCAACATACCTGCTCACCTTTTCGCATCGTCGTAGCTTAGTTTGCAGGTTGAGAACTCTGTGTTTATCTCTGTCGTGTTTAGCCAGGAAGATGAGGCTAGCTGATATTTTGCTTGGTACAATGTAGTCACAATGACGTGGTGTTGTATACGTGACGCGAATTGAAGTCGTTCAATTACAGCACCCGTCGGTTTTTCAAAGTAAGACACCCACAAAATATACACATCGATCAGAGATAAACGCCTTCATCCCACAACCACCATGTTAAAAAGTAACCAATCGATTTTACGTCGATTTGGACGACAGTTCACCACCAACTTTGTTTTATTTCTAATATTAATCCAAACTAATCGTGGAGTTGAACGGTTTTTTTATTATTCCACTCGACAACTTTGAGAAATTGCACCATAAAACACTGTCACCTTTCTCTAGGCTAAATATATTTGTATTTGCGCATATAACAGTTTTTACAATCCACTCTCCGCTGCTGGCGGGTGCACTTATTGAATACACAATTAAAGGTTATGAATTCATGACTCGTCTTAACGGTCAACGCAAATTCACTCATGAGTAACGGTGGAACAATCAAATTATACAAATAAACTGCACGCGTGGCGACGACCAACAATCCCATCAACCGCAATAATAAAATAAGAGACACTTCATGCAACGCAATATACACATGGCATGCAGTGCACCTATGGCTACTTGTATTCTCGGTGCAATCGCATGACTCTGTTCGTAGGCACAGTGTCTGATTCGGAAAAGAATGTCATTTCGCGTGAAGTCGAGTGATTTATTTGCAAAGGTTTTTGTGCTGGTATTTTTAGACCTAATTCGCGAAGACAAGTAATTTGCTCGCTAGTCTGTGAAAAAGTTGCATAGTTTCTTTCAAAGACATGAATGTCAAGAGTGTTTGCAAGTCTATTGTTTGCCTAGTTTTCGAAATTTTGCAACCATGTGAGGGGATTAGAGAAACGACGCTTTAAACGAGGCAACAACCGCGATAGGAAAGGAATAGATTTAGATTTCAGATTTGGGCAAAGAAATGCAAGAGTAAGGCACTTTACTATATGTTCAAGCAGAACAAGAGCCATTGCCACGGAAAAAATCGTAGGAACCTACAAAGTTCGGTTGTTGTAATGAGCGATTTTCAAATTCGCTAGTTATTATCCTTTCAACGTTATTAGTTCCGAAGAGCCACCATAAACAAAGATTAATTTAAAGATGAGTGCACGTGGATATTGTTCCCAGAGTGTTGTGGGACCACATTGCGTTTTCGTAAACGTTCTAATAGTTGACGGTTTTTTAGTTCTTGCCCAATCTTATCGAGCGAGGTAGCAAAAGAGAGAATAATTTTCTCGAACTATGACGAATTGCGAATTATGTTACCCAATTGCAATCAACAGTAACAAATCAAATGGAACGAAATTTGTATATACAAAATAAGGCAGCACACTCGCAGCGACAAAGATGATAAACCCCCTTAAAATGTTTAGTTAGGCCGCCACAAACTGATCACGTTTGATCATATTCCAAATAATATTTTTCGCTATAGAGAGCACGTCATGCAGCTCTTCGCCTTGATTTAACCTTGTCTGACTTTATATCTCCATCAAACAGTACGGAACAAATAAACACCAACAAGCGTATTGACTCTTGCTACTGCGGCACTATCGGCAAATGAGAGAGCAACAACTTAGTCAGCAATACCCGAGGCAATCCCCCAAATCTGGTAAAGACGTAACCAAACAAATAATCACCATTACTACACCAAAAAACGCTGTCATAATCATACCATGTATCTGGCTTATGTTTCGTTGATATGACATAGCAAACAGCACATTCGCAGTATTAGTTCCAATCAGTCATAATGGCACCAATTAGGGACGATGACGCAATGTGTCGGTTTGTTTGTTTCTATTCTATATGTCAACAGCAAAAACTGTTGAATGTTTTCGGCATTCGGACGAAAATTAATAAACAAAATATGTAATCTCTCCGCAAACACAAACGATTATCCGATAAGATTCCTAATGGGTGCACTGAAATAGATGACAGAGGATAGCACAGAATGAAATATTTTTCCTATGAATCGAAATTGTCGCGTTTGTTAGCTGGCGGCCGCCACTTGGCGATTATGCAAGCAAATGCACATTTCTCGGTTAAAAGTGTCGTCACGTTTAATGTGGACAAACTGCACAGTTTCTCCAACTCGCATATGCGAGTTGTGCAATCTTGAACAGTGCTGCTGATGACGATTATGAACAAAAGCCCCAGTTTCATCTGAGTAATTTGCAGTCTTCAAGTGCATTAGAACAATAGCAGGTCAGACGTTGGAAAAATGAAAAAAATGTCAACTCTGCTTCAGAGTGCATTTAGTTGAAACAGCCAGGAGGACATTTATAAAAGATTGGTTTGCCGAGGCTTATCCTCATGGCCACCAGCCAACTAATTATGTGCAAGTGGATTGCCTCGTCATTAAACAATAGCTTCCCTAAGGCAATACCCATCGCCATGCTGTACAAGCGTTCTTTGTATCCACTCAATCGGTAATATTCGATTTTCGTCAATAAGAATTAATTTATTTAAAGCGCCGAACTTATATGTAATAACATGTAAGGCGCATGCAGCCTGTTCCACATTTGAGTGGTGAGCACACACGATTGCGGGGGTACGCGCGGATTAAAGATTAGCCTAGTTGATGCCTACACATGCACATCAGACGGTTTGTCATTAATACTAATCATGTGTGGTGCGTGCGTAGGCCATGATATTACAAGACACACTAAGTTTTCTGTTGGATGTACGCTGCGTTCATACATAGACGGATTTAATTCAGTAAAGTGGAAATTTATAGAAATGGGTTCAGTTGAATGTATGACATCATGCACCAAAAGATGAGAAGAGCCACTGAACCCATCGCGAAGCGGAGGATTTATTGGGCTAAATTATTCCACACGAAACGAAACTTTAATCAACAAAACGGCAAAGCCACTTTACACAAGTCGTTAATTTGCATCTTTCGTCAACTTCTGTTAGACCACAAACCCGCCACAACAATAGTTCATTAAACAAAGAGTTTTACCTTCTATGATGGTTAGAGAATTAACGGCTGGACGTTTGTTATGATGAGCACTAATTAATTTGCTTGCACACATTGAAATAACGATGCATAGCATAGATAAAACTACTGGATGAATGTTGGGCGATTATGCAAAAAAGCACGCAAATTTCCTTTTAGTATAATATAGTTTAAGAAGCTTCTTTGGCAAATGAAGATCATTCTCGGAGCAGAGTTACGCAGTGGCTTACTCGATCATGCACCTGCATATAAAGGGTTTTCCAATAATAGGTGTTATTGTGACTGACCCGCTATCTCGGTAGCTGTCACTTTTGAAGCTGTTATTCTTTGACATTTGACAAGTAGAAACTACGCCATTACTAAAAATGGAACGATACACGCTTCAACAACGCATTGAAATTATTATAATTCACTACAAAAATGGTGAAAAAACACAAGCAACGAAACCATTGATCTTTTACGGGAAAAGTTTCCGGACCGTGTTATCTCTCGAAGAGATGATCAGCCACCGAGATCTTGTGATTTAACACCTTGCGACTTCTTTTTTTGAGGCCACGTGAAAAATAAGGTCTACGCCAACAGGTCAGCGTCGATTCAGGACCTCAAAGATAAAATTCGTGAGGCTATCGAGGACAAAGGGCAGCCACTTTGTGATTTGGTTATGGAAAATTTCATGAAAAGGATATGGTCCTGTGTGCGTACTCGTCGTGGCCATTTGGCTGATTTTGTTTTTCATTATTAACGGCATACCTTCATCTTTATTATGAAATAAACATCCGATCATTTATCTCAAAAAATGGCATTTTTCTTTGAATACCAAAATAACGTGTCTTATTGGAAAACCCTTTACCTACTTATTGATGTGTATGCCTTATAAAACTATGAGAAATACTTGAAATACGGATAAAGCCAATGATCTTCTGTCAGCCGGAAACCCAAGGCTGAAATGAAACCTGACATGTCCTCATGTCAGTTTTAAAGTGAGCTAGTAATTGTGATAATATTACACTGCTATAGAAAGATCAATTTCTGGTTACAATGTGCAGGACTGGGCTTCTTAGAGCGGTTAGATTTAACATTTAAGATGTGTTCTTCAAAAACTAGTATATACTACATAATAACCTCTAAAAAGATACGCAACCAATTAATTGTGGCGTCTATAAGGCAGGAACGTACCTACTAGGAGAGAATGTATTTTTCAAAGTTATATCGTGTATGGGAATGTTTTTTACAATCTAGATTGGAGCGGCTAACTGCAACGTAATGGAGACACCTCATTTTCATGGCATTTTCAAAGCTAAATGAAAAATATATTTAACATTCAATCGAACTAATTAGTCAAATTTAGCCAAACGTCGGTGCTTGCTACCCAACTTTTACGGAATGGAAGAAGTTTGATCTATATATCATTTTGCCATGAAATTTCCTTAAAATTAAAACAGACAACAGAAGAAGTTACCAACCACGTTGCTACGGAAACGAATTGTAACAAATTCTAAGACGAATTGAATGTGCCTTTTGATCGAATAAATATACCAAATGCGATTCGACAGACGGTCTTCATAACCCTCTGATCGCTGATGCACAGTTTGCTGTTCAAAATTAACGAATAGCCTTTGATCTGCATCAGTAGGTTGAGAAGGTACCCTACATCCCACATACATAATTAATCAGACTAATTGATTTTGACACAATGATTGATAAAGTACATTGTCTGAAAACTTTGTATAAAACAATTTGTTATACATTGTTCCCCCACCATCAGTAAAAATTCCACTAGGGCAAGATAATGGTCACGTTTACCACATCATAGCCGCCATTAAAAATGAAGTGAGCTAGGTACAGCATTTATGATAATTACATACAAACCCAAGTGAAATTTAATTAAATTAGCTTTCATTTCAAATATACAATGCTCGTCATTTGGGCAGTGACTGTATCTACCAATTTATTGATGCGTCTCTTGTCGACATTTCATTAACGAACTACCAAAACGAAACATGCTGTTTTTGTATTAATAAGGGAACCGAAAGTAACCTAAGCGCGTCTGTGCATGGCCGGTACCTCCCTTCTGAATTAGTCACACCAATAAAAAAATAAAAGTAAAAATGAGCTATAACAAATTTAGTTACTACAGTGTTAGTGCAACAAAAGTTTATTAACTGTTTTAAAACACAGATGGGATCACAAACTATACAACCAAAACAACTTTTGACATACCTTTGGTCGTACAACTATTTTTTTTATTATATTTTTTGCTTTTACTTGGTTAAAATGGTGTAGTTATATTTCACAAGTTTGTCTGTTTGTTGAACGCTTTAGCAAGCTTTTTTTATGAATCACCAACTGACAAAAGGTAATAAAGGAAATGAAATGATAATACGGTTGCGTTGAATGTGAATCAGATCAAGAACTAGGGCCTCTCTCATAATCAATACTTTTAAAATTGAGGGTCCCCCACAGCGGGAGGTAATTCTTTGCTATTTCCGAAGATTTCTTTTAGGAAAACTTCCACACAATTAATTAAGAAGCAACAAAATAAAGAAAAAGAAGTGAAAACCACCATTGAAGACTTCACAGCTCGTGTGTTTGCTCTTCTTTTAGAATTTTATTTTATACGTCAACGACACAGTTTGATATGCTTGGAGAGTTCCATACACCGTCTAGCTACTGTGCCTCCAAATGCTTTAAGGTACAATGAACACACCAGAAACTACCGATGCTGCGCTATTTTATAAAAGAAATGCTTCGGTTCGGATTCATGGGCATGTGAGTTGCATGAGGATGGTTTCTTTCGACTTTTCTAATTTTATCTCAACATCGGAAGACACTTTTTTTTTTGTTTGTTATTTTTGGAACACCTCTAAAGATTATGTATGCGCTTATACATATTTTTAAAATAACTATACCGATGACAACAACTTGACACAATAGTATAGTTAATTAATATGTAAGAGCCAGTCAAGCACTAGTTTTTCACATCTTATTCGCTGCACATGAACGTAGTAAAATCGCTTTCTTCGACTGGATTTTACATAATAATGCATAAAACCAAATGGGAAAAAACGCAATTTTATTGTGAAATGAAATGCAGGCGATATTTTCGCATCAATTTGTCGGCGGCGGCTTTGCTGAAAATTCACAGTGGACGACTTTAGGTGAGCGAAACTGAGTGTTGCCAAGTGAATTATATTACAGCAAAAAAAAATATCTCCCAGCTCTTTGCATCCATTTTTCAAAAAAATAAAAAAAAAATAAGCCAAGTTCGATGATACACGGTTCGGAGTTCAATGTCTTCTAACACAAGGGGGTGCGAGCACCACCCACACGTCGATGCAATTGACCTCCGTCCTATCACAATCGATTTATCAAGGAGAACACAAGATAACACGGCAATTTCAAATCAAAAAATGCGAAACAAAATATTTTTTTTTTGGCAACACTGGTCCAGTCGCATCAGACAGAAACAGCACAGAAACAAAAAAAAATTAAATATATAAATGGCGAGGTGTTAAATTAGGGGAAAATAATCTAGTATCGCGCATATCGACCATCACCGCTAATGTATGTAAAATTCAATTTAATTTAATTTCGAAAGACACTTGATATGGATTTATTTAGCAGTGTAGAGCATTACCGAATTTCGAATGCAAAATATTATCCATTTGACAATTGTCGTTTTGCATAACTGTGAATGTAAATTTTTTTTCCTAGGTGAATCTCCTCTCCGCTTTCTCGAATGCAATTTTTTTTACACAGTTTCACCGCAAACAAATGCGAAATAGATTCCAACTTTTAGGATCAACACAATCAAATAGAAATCAGCTTCAGAGTTATGATGAATTGTATTTCTCCTGGCAATTATTAACCACTTTCGTCTCACGGGGATATACGGTTGAAAAAATAAACTGAATCGACAACCGTCTCTCGCAGGCACAAAAAACCATACTACCATGTAGACGAGGCGAAATCGCACACAGAGCCAGTTGGTTGAATTGAAAAGAAATTGAATGGTGGCCGGCACGGCGAAGAATTTGAAATTTTGTTTTGCGTCGTGTGATGCGAGCATCTATTGTGTTTTCGTACAGTACTCGTACTCGCATCAGTGTGTATGTAATAATGTACGTATTTCCATTTCTACTATAGTACCGATGACAATTCACAATTGATTTTATTTTGTTGTTTTTGGTTGGTTAATAACTTCGTTGTTGAAAATTGGAAGGCTGACGGCGAATTGAAAGCCAGGCGCAGAATTCAGGGGTGGCATGAGGAAAGATTTCCGAATTTAACAATTTTGTCGGATTATATATGAATTTATCTCTGAATAAGCAACATGCGACAGAATCTTATATATAAATAAGCGAAGGCAAATAGATAAGAACCACGTTCACTGCCTTAAACACAAAGTTGGAAGGATTGTCCAGAGATGCATTGTTGTGCTTAATTTGTTTTTAATACGTTAAAGGAGCTAGGTTATTATAAAAAAATGATTAGCCCACATAATAAATAAGTGGTAACAAAATTACATATAAATAAAATAAAACTATATTGAAAATCTAATTGAAGGCGACATTTTTTTGGCATATTTCTGTTCATCTAACAGCTTTCCGAATAGTTTGTTAAATATTAAGCGGCTGCCTACACCTCCAAGGCAATAAAAGTAACCAAATTTGGAATAATAAATTACTGCACGGTTCAAAAAGCAAATGTGGATAACTACCTATAGAAAATGCGAACAAATGTTATGACAAAATATTTGTGCTAATTTTGGCATTTAACATAGGTGTCGTATAAGGGAACAAATAACTTCACGGTCAATAAAGTTTAAAGAAAATTAAATGAGCGCTTCCTTATATGTATATATTTGCTAAATCTGTATTGCTTGTTGTTTTTACGTTGAAATATTGCTGGTTCAACCATGAAAAACAACGTTTTAAAATGAAATAATCTTTATTAGCGCCAAAAGTGCATTATTCGCGGGAGATTCTCGCTTACCTCAGATCAGATGTCATTATCTGTCTTGCTACCTATGTATAATTGTAGCCACACCCTTGACAACACAAAATTATGAAAAACAACAAAAAAAAACTTTGAATTTCACATCCCTGTGCGTATAGCAAGCGAATTCATGCCAGAGTGAATTACATCACCGCCCGACTTTTCTATGTAAATTACCACTTCTTCGTAAATCCAATTCGAAGCGAATTTGCAGTCATTTGATTGTGTTTGTGAATTGAATTCAAAGAAAAATGAAGCTGTGTGCATTTCTATTTCGCCCAATTAATGCCGGTCGTATTTAGAATTAGAATTGGAATTTAACGCTTGCAAAGGCAGACAACAGCGATATCTTCATAGCGAATCATCTATGGATTACAAAAATATTCGATGATTAGCCTGGCACTACAAAATACATGTGTTGCTCATAGCTCAGACCATAACTTTTTGTTTTTGCGAACTATTTAAATAAAACAAACTGAAATGCGCAACATGTTCCCAGTACATTGGTATTCATAGCGATACCGGCACGGCAGTTCATTTATTGTTTATTTAAATCAGCGGCTACAATACAGCATACACAGCACTCAAGATCAAGACAGTGTGTGTGAAAGATATGATTGAGTTGAGTTGAGTCGAGTGTGAATGGGAACCGGGATACTGTGAAGCAAAGATGAAAGAATAAAAGAGATGGATATCTTTCGTACGTCTATCCCCCCAAAACCCATTTGTTTACATTGTTGTTTTTGTAATTGCAACCGCCGTCTGTGAATACGTGTTAGCTACAAAAAAAAGGATGTTGCTAATGGCCGGCCAATTGTTCAATTGTTTTGTGTTTGGTATTAAACTTGTTTGGTTTTTGTTAATGCTTCGATTAAAAAAAAAAATATATTGAAATATACATTTCGGAATAGCGAATTCTTGCATTCAAGTCCAATTCATGAACTCACATATATATACTAGAAAAGAAATGAGCATATATGCGTGACTTCATGAATTTTACGGGAAAACAGCTTGTAGGCAGCCGCCTTTCCACTGGAAAGTTATACATCTCTGTATTCCATTATCTTTGCTATACGGTTTGCAAGTATGTACAACCACGTTGCCATTGCGCAATACCAATAGGTATCTACATACATTTTACAATACGAAAATGTACATACGTTTCTTAAAAAAACCTGTTTACATTATTTCAATTAACTAGGTCATTGGGTTTTGGACATCTTCATCTCCTGATCATATTCTTAATCTTAAGTAGGTAGTTCTGTAATTTCTGGGTAACATAGGTTAAACATCATCTTAATATCAAAATAGGAAGATCTACTTTTCCAACGCGTTACGTTGTTCACAACATTCTAAGTGCCTTCGTTGCTACTTCTACTGATTCTTACACAGCATGTTTAATGACTTGTAAACAAGAGGGCACCGCTTTAAATTAATCAATTTTGGGGCAAATTAAAGAACAATTCAACAACGACAAAGTTTTAAATCCATCAGAATATTTCTTCGCTGTCCCAATTTTCTTAATGCGCGAGCTGTGTACATCGCTTGTTTTTAGAAAAAAAGTGTAATCCTTATTGGTCACAACCGAGCCCATACAATAGACTATACATAGCCTGGATTACACATTGAGAATTCTCTATTCTTGCGAATATGTTACACAAAGGATTAAAAGCAAAACCAAACGAAAAACATAATTCGCAAAAATTGTAAAAGTGAACTACGTATCGCTTTAAAAGTTAAATAAATATAAACTCACTTATTGGGACTTGTTCCTTGATAATAATCTCCTCTACAACTTCTACAAGATTCTCGGGATCGACTTCATCTTCCTCGTTCGGCTTGGTTTCCTTCTCAACAGACTTTACTGTGGGCGGTGCTGCTGCCATAACTTGCTGTTCGATCTTCGCCAATTGTTTCTCAGTACACTCGACAAGTTGCTTCTCGGTTTCTCCAAACGAATCCTCTTCATTCAGTTTATTTTCGGCTTCCTCAATTGGAAGTTCGTATTCGGCATTTTGTTGTTCATCTTGTAGAGCCAAATGAATAAACGATTTATCGGATTGCTTCTCAGGTTCCTCAAAGCATTGTTTCTCTGGCTGGGTAGATAGATCTTCCTCTGCGGGACTGTGCTCCTTAGTAGTTTCCGATTGCAATTTATTGTCCTCTGTGTCACAGTGACTCAAAATCTGCCCCTCAATTCCATACATATGTGGTTCCTCTGGTATTTGCTGCAGTTCGGTTTTAAGCTCATCGAGCTGCCCGTTTTCAATGTGCGCAGCCTCAGGCTGCACATCACCTACAGCTGATTGATCATTGAGCCGATCTTCTGTCTGATCTTCCTTTTCGAATCGATCAAATTGCTGACTCATAATCTCAATGTCGTCCAGATGTCGCTCTTGTTCGAGTTTCTCCGTCTCGAAACTAAGGCTCTCATCTACATCATAGTGCTCAGCTTTGTCAATGTCCTCCACCTGGTCATCTATTTTTTTGTCCGATAGTTGCTGTTCTTTTTCAAGTTTTTGATCAGTTAGTTCAGTTTCAGATTGTTCTGGGTGTTCAATAGATTTCTCGTCATCTCCATAACGCTCTACTTCTTTTTCGCTCAGTCTTTCATCTTTCTCGAATTCAGGTTCCACTTTATCACTGAGCCGGTCATATTTGGCGACCGCAGGCTCTTCTAATTGTTGCACATCTTCACTTAATTTCTCATTGTGTTCCACTGGTTTAACTTGTTCACTAATTCCCTCATCCTCGTCATCCACTCGTTCTGCGGTTGGACTTTTGATCTGTACAGCATCGTCCTCCTCCGACTCTACTACCCTATCGAATCCTTCTACCACTTTGCAGAGCTGTTCGTGTTCCTGTTTCTGCCTCTCGAGCATTGCCAGGTAATCGCTCGGACAAACATCTTCCTCCAAATGGATGCAGTCATCTTCCTCCAATTCAATCGCTCCAGCAGATGCTAGTTTACTTTCAACAAACGACACCTCCTCTACTTTGTCCTCTTTTTCTGAAAACTCCTCCCTGTCCTGCTTCTCGTCAGCAAATTCGCTTATCTTCTCCTCGATTCGTTCAATGGACAGGTCATCAAAGTTGACATCAGGGACGTTTCCTGTCAATATTGCTTTTTCCTCAAGAACGTCATCTTCAAGATTTTGCAGCGCCTGTTGGAGGTCATCTTTCTGGTTCAAGTCAAGCACCTCATTCTGAACAAGACGGAGTCCGTCCTCCACTGAGCTAGCATCAATCTGCTTCTCTGGGCTGAAATCAACCTGCTGCTCTGGGTGCTGCTCCTCGTCTCTCTCAATGGAGAAGTCATCAAAGTTGACATCAGGGATGTTTCCAGTTAATATTGGTTTTTCCTCAAGAATGACATCTTCAAGATTATGCAGCGATTGTTGGAGCTCCTCTCTTTGGTTCAAGTCAAGCACCTTATTTTCAAGCTGTAGGAGCTCCTTTTCAACTGAGTTAACATCAACGTGCTTCTCTAGGATCTCTTCTTCATGCTTCGAACGAAAATCACTTTCATCGTGGTCCACATTTTCAAACCTGTTCTCGTTCTGTTGATTCACCGAAGGGTAGTCCAAACTTCCCAGGAAATCTTCATCCAAATCGGTTTGCTGATGCTGAGGCGTACCCTCGTCCACTTCCTCCTTGATTTTCTCCTTCTCGACCTTTTCTTCTTCTATATCTCCGAATCTCTGCAATTTGTCCAGGCCCTCAATGCCCTCCTGTTCTTCCTCAGTCTTCTGTGGTGTATCACATTTTTCGGGCGACAGGTGACCATTCCTCTGCGTAAATTCATCCTCAAATTCGATGTTTCCCTGGCCAATTCCCACGGGATTCTCATCCAAGGGACTCTGTTGGAAGCCCTCATTAGTGTATTGCAGTCCACCCTCACAGCTCAGCGGCAAATCCTCCACTTCTGGCGACAATAGTGGTGTCGCTTTGTTCGCATCGTCCAACTGAAGATGAGCATCGACACCACCACTGCCCAACTGGTATTCATTGGCGTCCTCCATGTCCAATATATTTTTATTATCGAAGGGATTGCAGTTGTCCGACGATGGGAGAGTGTCCTTTGAATGGCTCAAAGTAGACTGTTCCAAAAGATTATTGGTGTCGGCAGAGTTCTCTGTCATCATGACGACGTCATCGGTGACATCGACGCATGTCTCTGGGCCATAATCAGCATCAGTATCACCCAGTTGCTGGTGGTGGGGTTGATTTTTCTCAAACATTCTCTGCTGGTCGTTGTCAAATCCGGTGGAGAATTCATTCTTGTTGCCATAACCAACGGCGACAAGTTCCTCGCCGTTGTTCTCTACTGTCGAGGCGTGGTGCAAGTCGTTGTCGTCGCCTGTTGGCGGTAGGATTTTTTGGTTCAAATCGATATTATCGCTGGAATAGAGCAGATTATCATCAAATTGTCCATTGTTGGTGGTGGTGGTTGTTGTAGTCGTGGTTGTGGTTGTCTGTTTGACTTCCTCGTTAATGATGTTGTTCAGATTATCATTTGGCTGCTCTTCCTTCCCTCTCCAACATAGCTGCAAAAGGGAGATAAAAATATGCTTACAGACAAACTGAACAGATGCGTGGATGCTCTCACGCCAAATTTGATCTATCGATAACGACAAGCGGAAGGCTTGTTGAGTCATCTACGTGATTTTATATGCACTTACCGGTTTCGCATCAATGGCACGTGAGTTACTGGTGGCGGTGTTCTCTTCGGAAGGATAAAACTACGGAGGGGTGAACAAATTAGTTTATATTCGTTCAATTAGAATATACAAGGTGACACTTACATTCCGGGAGTTGTAGTAGTCGACTTCCTTGATATTATCGAATTCGGAATCCATTATTGTAAGGTTATCGCAGTTCTTGGCAATTTGTGAAGGATGCTTCAAGAAGATGACAACAATTGAGATGTTGTCAGCAGATCCTCCGTCTATCGCTAGTTTAGTTAATCGATTTGGTATTTGATCGAGGTTTTCTGCAATGAAAAATTATGGAAACTTTTGTAGATATAGCTATTACTTGCTTCTAAAACAGATGTTCTTGATTAAACATATATAAATTTGAGAACAAGCCGTGTTTCCGTAAGCAACTAACAAAAAAAGGGATTGCTCCGTATTGCTTTAGTGGTATCAAAACGGCCGGCGCTCAATGCGGTATTTGTCAAAAGAGAGGCAGAAATAACACCCACGGAATTAGATCCCACGGGCTTTATTTCTTCAGTGTGGGTTTTAACGCCTTTTTCGTTTTTCCCTCGAATTAAAATTTATATCGAGATATAGCTATTGTGAACTGCTTATGCTTATATTTGAATTCCCAAAATGCTTCTCACCATTTCTATTGCTGCTATTTTAAAGGTACAAATTAGGAGCAGTGGGTATATGCGTTCCCCTAATCATATTTAGCCGTGCTTCAAACCTTGCGTAAGTAACAGCTCTGTTCAGATCCACGTTGGCAATACTATCAATGGGCCTCACAAGAAAATCGTTTTTAACCATAATTTTTCATAGGTCACAATAGAACATTTTATATTCGTTCGTTAAATGTAACATATAGGGACTTACCAATAATCATTTCTAACCTTTATGCTTATTATCCAGCTCGCGCTAAATTTTAGCGTCCCTAGTCTCCAATTCGACTCTCCACACCAAAGATAAATGGTCGATAGATAATTATTTTGTATTTTGGTTTTGTGTTTTTTTTTATTTATCACGCTAACGTTCTCTGCGGTTTCCTCCGAAAAATCCATAATAAACAGAACACAAACTTTTTCCTCATATTTCTTCTTCGATTTAATGTACCGGATATTTATTTCGCGAGCTATTTGAGTGGAGACTTGTCATCGGCCCATCTATAGGAAGTTAAGAATTAAGCGAGCGAACAGGATACCGCTTTCCTAAACTGCCTCGCTAAATTTTATCTTTGTAAACATTTTTGTATGGGAGATCAAATTTAGCGCGAGCAGGATACTAACCTTCACACTAAAAATTTTTTAGGTCACAATATACAATTTTGTATGGAAAATGTCGCCATTGTGAGTTCGAATAATGTAGCCTGGACACTAAAAATGATTATTAGTATCGCGGATAGACACTAAAAATTATTTCTGAAACTCGTCCTTATTAACAATCATTTTTGACCTTCACACATGGGCAATTTTACATGAAAAATTTCGTAAAATCTAGCCTGTAGACTAAATATATGATTATTAGTATCGCGCACTGTAAAACAAAAGGCAGATCACAATAGAAATGGGAATTTTGACAAGCTCGGAAAAATCTGACAATGATATGTCACCGATCAATATCTGTTTAATATAGTCCAAAAACTTTTGAAAGATTCTGTAAGGAAATTAGGGAGGAATCAATTTTCAAAGAATCCTCCAAGCGACAAAATTTGACTGCGTATACATTTTTGCATTTACCACTCACAGTTCCATACCCACTTTGAGGCTACATAATAGGTTACTGTTTGTAAAAAAAAAACAACCACAAATAATTACTACTGCACCCACTTGACCTGTTTCTGTGGGTTTATTTTTTATCCGGCCTCGGTACTTCTCTTCGACATAAATTTTGCATTCCGCTGAAGCCAACTATAACCCAATCTCATAGCGGAATCCCCATTTGCTGGCCGATGCAATTGTAATCATAATCATCTTCCTGTCTCGTTCTGGTCACATATCATCCTTTCACACTAATTCTGTTATTAAAGTGTTGCCCCATAGCGTCCAGTTTGACGCGATTACCTCATACCATATCTGAAGCGCGCCGCTCTGACCGCTTTCTCTATACAAGTATCTTGCCAACAATTGCACTTTATTGCATTGAAGCACATACGTCTCCCTGCAGACACATTGTGGGTACTTAGTTAGATCCATATCGGACGGCGAGACCAACAAGTCGGTCTTAATAAATTTTTCTTTCCATAACTTAACTTTTCATTATTTATAAGAATGCGTGGTGGAGGAGAGAAGAGATTAAGACACTTTAATGTGGCACTAGTGCGCAATTCCATGAAATTAGCACAAGCGATATTATTGGAGCCCTCCGGAGCTCAATTACCGAGCTCAAAATCCGATTCCATCACCAAGCTGTATGACATGCTTCGGAGGAGCTTCTTTTCTCTGCGTTGGCTGGTGAAACTAAGTGTGGTAAAAAATAAAACAACAAACTGTTTTATGCTGTCACGCCCACAAATTGTGTTGCGGTTTATTTTGACGTCTGCCACCAGTTCGTTTCTGCTATACACAGTTTTGTTTTTTTATTTGTAGTACCATAAGTAGGTAAGTTTTATTGTGCGGCGGTGGCGCATCGCGTAGCCGCGTTTAGGTGAATGCAAGCAAACGCAATTTGCATATTATGGAGAGCATGCATCACTGAACACACCCCGAGTCTCTGAGTTCATCAATAAGTGTGTTATCCTCTTTGTAATTTAATTTCATTAGGACTTGGGAGACCACCTTCAGAGTTAAGACGCACTCGAAGGGGGCATTGCTTGTTTGCAATTCAATAATGTTGGCTGTGAGTTTAATCACCTGCGGCTGTGTGCAGGCTCGATCGATGAATCATGTGCAACACCATAAAATTCGCTTATGGCACTGAAACACGTCTGGTTGCCATTTTAATAGAAGATATTGCTAATAACGAGTGGGAGTGCCGCGCTTATAGCGTATTTCCATTGGGGTTATATCGAACTTAGTGAACTTTCGACTGATATATGGCTTAAAATAGACAGGCTCGATGCGATGGAGGCGTCGATTAGCAATAAGTATTACGAGGTGAGTACAAAGATGTGTATATAGTTTAAGGATATTTATTTGGACATGTTCTGAGTCATTGATTACTACTGCACGAAAAGGCCTGTAAGCTTGGGGTTTAAGAATGTGTATACCTACTGTCTACTGATAAAGCCTAAGAGTGAAGCCATACTCCTTTGTAGAGTTCCTTATCTATAAGGCTTCTCTGTTCTTAGAAGCATAGGAGGAAGCAGTCACCTATGCCTTTAAAAAGGTGACAGTTTTATGTGTTTTTTTTTAACGGCAGCTTGTGCCTTATAGTTCAAGCTTTCGGGTTTTATGAACTATGAAACCGCTGACAAATATTTTTAGCAAAGCTCAGCGTAACACACAGTGAGCTTTACGTGTGTTACGCCTTTTAAGTAAGTCCAATCTTTTTCCTCAAATCACCTAGCCTGGCAATGACGTATGAGAAATTATTCGACATGTCAGAGCACATGTGCGCGATTAAATTTTATGCAAATGTATTCACGTCAAAAGTGGTGAGTAAATAAATAAATATTTAAGTTAGGTTTTCAGATTCAACTTAACGAAGAAATGAAATGAGATTAGATTGCCTGGTGTAGTAATCCGACTTAATCCAATGTCAGGTTACGATTATAGAATGAGTGCGTCTGACGATGGATTGTCGTCCATTAATTTTTTTCGTTCCACTCCATTCCTACGATCTGGTCAGCAAATACGTATACCTACCAAAATCGTGCGAAACGTCAGAAAATAATAATTTTCTTATTGACGCAGCAAGTCCTAAGTACAATTCTGACTTGGCACTTAAAAGTGTCTTCTTCACTCACACTCAAATGATTTAGAAGAAGAAAAACAAAAGCAAACAAAAGTTTATCAACAGCGGAAACTTTAAAAACAGAAAGGAAACGAAACCCTCTGACAAACGAACGTGAACAATATTATTATAATGGCCACAATATAAAAGATGAACAACAATAGTTAAAAAGAAAAAGACTACTGCAAACTAGATGTGCTACAGAAATCTGTGCTTAGTTTTCGCGCTCTCATTGCAAAAGAAAAGAAAAGAAGAACTACTGCCTGCGTTGCTGTTGTTGCTGTTGTTCCCGTTCGACCATGCTGTCGGATATTTCCGACCGCTCCATTGTGCTGTTGCCGATGTGTAGCTGTATATGTTTTGTGGAAACTCTATTATTACTGGCGTCAAAGTAGTGAAACGGGTGAACGAACTTCTTGGCGATTTTTCATTATTTCGTTCGGATAATAAAGATTGACGACATTTGCATCAAAATTGACCGATTTGGAACCAGTGCGTGAGATTTTTTTCTTCTGCTTCAATTTTTTTAAATGCTGAACTTCACTTTTCACTTTTTAAGTTCAAAACATTTGTCACACGACCGAAACGCATTGAAGAAAAAGCTGTAAAATAAATGTCATATTTTTGAGCGTTATTGGACGCGTTAAATATTCATAGGACCCAAATGTGAGTGTCACTTTTTCGCTGAATGTCAAAATTGCAGGTGTTATTTATGTTTAAATGTCACACAAAACTTGGTTAGATTTGCGTCAATTCAGAGACTGCTCATGAGTTGAAGCCTAATACGTTGAACGTGTCCATTTTATTTTTAACAAACGATAATTGAATACTCTTTCATCATTAAAATGTGACAAAACTAAGTGCAAATGTCACAACACAATGTGGATTACACTTTCGAGATTGCAACCTAAGCGTTTTTTATTCATCACTTATAACTGCACACAAAATCAAATCATCATGCTAATAGAAACAGCTGTTGCCGTCATTGCATTGACACTTTGTTAGCACAAATTGCCAAGATGACTTTTACACTTAAAATGTCTGCTCAAGCAGCAACGCAATAAAGCCAATATGTGCAAAATGATAAATTACTTAATTTGTTTTGTCAGCACATGTATTTGTTAGCAGATATTGCTCTTAATGTGTATGTAGTACCTCCTCGTTTATTGTTATTATTTTTATTTCTTTTTTTGATATCAGCTTTACCACTTAGATAGAAATGTTTAATTTTAGATATTAATTAACAAAGGCAAGAGGTAAAAATGTGAAATGACGTTTTCGTTATTTATTGACAAATAATAATTTATCGATATCTGCGTTTTTTTTTTGCAACAAGATAAGAAAGTTAATATCGAAACTGAAAAAGTTACTAAACACTTTGGGTAAGCGGCTGGTTAATGGACAGTTGCGTGGGCTACCCGGCAACCGCCAGTTGTTGCATGAGCGCACTTTAGTACGCTTTGAGATTTGTAGGTACTGACTCTAGTTCGATGACAGATTGTCGACAACAAAAGCAACCATTAAAACACACACGCATGCTGAAATGAAAAAAAGTACGAAAAGGTGTCATAAAAACGCTTAAAATGTCATGTGACTACAGTAATTTAATGCCAATCTGGGGTCGACGCTCGTTCATATTTAAATGTCAAAAAAATTACAATTTGAAGGGAGAATGAGTGTTTAAAAATAACACAAAGACTCCACATTGCACCTGTCAGTAAAGCGTTTCACTTTTCGAGTATAAAAACAAAAGCAACCACAAATGTCATTTATGTAATGAAGCACAAGACTAATACTAAAATAATGAATTTGCATTTTATTAAATTTAAGTAGACTTGTTGCAATTGCAATCGCTGTGCAGATACCGAGCAGCTCTACTATTTACTCGGACATCGATTCAACAACACAAGGACGAAGTTTATGTATCTTTTGCCTTTTCTTTTTGGCGCCGGGAAGTTCAGTAATTATTCGCAGTTTGAATAAGATTGAAGTTATTGGAATGGAAAATCAACAGAACGTATCCCTGGCATCCGGAGCGAAAACTTTTCTTTGCAGGAAATTGAGAACAGATTCCAAGGATTATCACCGGAGTACGGAGGTAAATTTATTCTATTGGAAAAGCGGGGTGCCATATAATTGAATGGAAAAATATACGGGTAGTTAGTAGACAGGGATGTGTGTCGATGTTTGGATAGTTTATTTAAATTTTTACTTTTGTTTTTTGCTAATGCAGAGTAAAACCTAAAGAATTATGGTATAGAGCAAACGGGTTTGTAATTATTTTTGTAAAATGGATTTTCTTTGACTTCCTCTTAGCAATATTTTCAAGATTTTACCACAGAACCATTTAATTTTTAAAAGACATCTAGCGGGACGACTTTGTACCACAAACCGCTCGAGTGGAAAGCCATCTTATTAAAGAAAGCTGTTGATTGAAAGTGCTACTGGAATTGAATTTATGGGCTTGACAGTAATGTTGTGATGTGAAATAGGATCCACTAAAGCTACCTTTCGTATAGTCTAAACAAATTTCGTGCACAGGAGTTTAGGCTGACAGGGGACTAAACTGATGACAATAAACAAGTTAGGAAAAAAGGCTGTGCTTGTATTACTGTGTCCTCTTCAATAAAATTGTGAAAGAGGAACTTAGCAAAACATATACTTGACTTTTCCTGTAAAAAAAAGCTGAGAATTATAAGCGAATTATTAAAATAGGACGCCAAACGTGCTTCAAAATGTAAAACACTCTAACCTGTCTATCTTATTTGTATATGTATCCAGCTCTTTCCAAAATTAACTATAGATAACTGTGGTAATTCCATAAAAGGGTTAAAAAGAGAGTCTACGCCCTATTATGTGGGTATTCATATCCGTTAAGTTATGCGTAATTTCAAGGTGAAATAACATTCTGCTGGCCATAACCAGTCAGTGGAAAATAAACTTAAGCGAGAACCGATGCTATTTTCGCTAGCTCTTAATCAGTACCAAGAGGAGTTGGGATCTATTTCAGATATCCACGAGGGTAATCGATTGACAGATAGTGTAAAACAAATATATTATTTATGCATCACATAGTCACTGTGATACCTTCTCTCTCGTAGGGAGGGAATCTATTTCTGTCATCCCAATCCCAGTCCACGCTACGTAGTGGGGTGTACTTACTGTCAATCTTATAACCCAAGTTGGGCTAAGCTCGACAACACGGTTACATATAACTACGGTGAACAATAGAAAAAGAAACAGATTTAAACACAATATTTAACTATACAATTCTTCATTTGGTAAAAAAAAAAAACTTAAATAGTACCCATTTTTTAGTACTGGATTAGTTTGCTCGTTCAGCAAGTGAGGGCACGTAAGCATTTTGTTCATTGAAATTTGGTTTTCTTAATGTTTGAGTTAATGGTTTTAAGGATTTAAAAGAAATACAGATAATGAACAACTTCTAAAATACAAAATATTTATATGTTTTTGTACACAAAATAATTCGTAATGAACATCGTTTTCAAATACAGAACTGTTCATTATTATAATGAAAGGATGGTCGCCATACATATAACCAACTTATGGGATATATACAATGTGAAGTGGAATAAAAGGAATGAATAAGTTATTTTGAAAACAGGCTCATTTTATTAACTCAATAATGTACCTTGGGGTGGCGACAATTTACGAAATAATTTTAGCAAAGATTTATCTATGTTAGATACCGAACGAGTAATAATAAGTTCGACATACAAAGGGCCTCAAGGTTCTCACAGTCAGTTCAAAGGAAACGGGAAGTCATTTAATAACACACATTTTTCTTAAGTGCGTTTACAAGTTGTGATTTTAGAGACCATGCGATTTCATTCCTTTTGCCCTTTCATTGCGAGCTTACTATTCAAATTCCTGTCAATGACGCACTTGGATATTAAACCAGCTCCATTGATTTATGTTTTATTTATATTATCAACGCAAAAACAAAATAACAAGATACCAGTATATCGCCTGCATTGCGATCTTATGACTTCTGGTTACCCCTAATCGCGTTGTGATATGATAACTCGGCGATTTCTTTTGCTGAGGTCACGATGGGTATCTTCGCTGGTTTTAGTGACTGTACCTTTCGCGGAATAAATACATTTTTGTGGAAATTGTATCGCGTTATGAGATCATTCCGTTGCACTTGGATGGCCTTCTCAATATTCCAACAAGAGCCTATGACTGAATATGAAAAACAGTGTAAAAGACTTACTTCTCGCTGTTACACCGCACAAATGTCTGTATCCTTTTGAGCTGCACTCGTACTTTTTACCACAGTTCACAATTTCACAATAATTCGTTTCAAAGCGCTGGGAATTCAATTTAATTAAAATTCAATTACTATCTGCAATTGCACAATCTATACACACAACAACGATTGGAATTAGTTAGCAATTTTTTGGCAAGAACCTCGCACAGCACGAACGAACGAACATCATATCCACTTGCAATTAGAAACACAACTGTGGTGGGTGCACACCCTAAAAACATGTGCGATGGTTATGGCAATGGCTCGCGTGATGGTGGTGGTGGTGGATGATGGTCATGGTGGTGTTCTCCTGTTGTTTGCATTGTCGACTGACTCTTGTCGGTCTGTGCTATGAAATTAAAATTGAAATTCCATTTCTAGTTGCCGAAACTAGGGCATTGACCAGCATTGATCAGCTTACGTGTATCAACAAATCCCCCAACAATATAGACCAGTCGTGCGCACACCCTATACCCCAGCAGCAAAGAAAACCAACACCCTAACCTGCTTTAGGGGTGAATTTAAACATCTATATGTATTTGCCTATTGTTATTAGGAATTTTTTTCCTCATTCTGGGTTGATAGGCCATTTGCCCGTCAGTGCGAAACAGAGAGCAGAAATGCTTGCTTCACTTTTAGGGGTGAATATTTATATGGGACAGACGACGAATCCACTTTACATTACCTAAACTAATATTTTCATTCTTCACCCCCTGCGACTGACGTGTTTAATGAACTTTTCAGGGTGTAGTCGGCGCAATGCAATTGCAACCCTTAACACGAGTCTTATTGGAAACCCATAAAAATGAAACGAAACCCTGCAATTAAATATTGTTTGGTCAGGAGTTCAACTCATTTCTGTACACCTTTTGGGATTTCCCCAAGGGACCAACGGAGTCTGCCTCGCCGTAGTACCACAATTTATTGCAATTATCTTCCAACATGAGATTGCGTGTTCCAGCCAACTCGGGTTTTATTGACTGAGTTAGAGAGAGGCAAAGAAAAACAAAATCAATTGACTCGGTGGTGAGAGTTTTCGGTACCGTGTCTAGCCGCAGGAGCCGGAGTGCTTTAACGACAACCTGGCGGGGGCTTTCAATGAAATATTGATTAAGGCAGGCGAAATAATTAAACGAATTTTCCAATAAGAAATTATCCCAGGAAAGGGATTTATTTTATGACAGCGTTATAGTGGAGCGTAGCGTGTTATTGTTCATGGCACGGAAATTAAGGATTAATAAACAATCGAGTGAATTTGTTTCTGCAGTTTGGCAAAGGAGAATTAGTTTAGCGGTTGTTTATGGACGCCTAAATTGTTTGCGGCGAAACGTGGCCATGACTGTGGTGGATGAGGAGTTGTCAGTTCGTATTGAGGGCGAATTAGTCGCAGATTCCAGAGCGTGCAGAACTTCTGCAGTAGTATAGAAAGTGCGATGATTTGTCTTCACTGGATAATGTTGGACCTTTACGTGCAGAAAGATGGTAGCATTTAGTGAGTATGTTGCGCAATTTTTATTATTTGAAAGCCAATTGTTTCAGCCAGAGATTCTTACGAACATTGTGGATGATGCTCTCAACAAAAAAAAGGTTATTTGGAGGATATTTAGTAGTAAAAATCTAGTTCAAAATGGTTTCCAAATTAATGTGCAAATAAAAAAGATTATAAATTCACCAAAGTATGTATTTTTAACGCTTTTTAAAATGTCTACATCAACGTTTGCTCGGTGTAAATTTATCTAATCGCTTGAATCGAAAAAGCTTCTTTTAAATTTACCACGCCACTGCACTTTCATCACAATTTTGTACAAGACTGCGCAATTTCTTACCACAACACGTTCCCAAATTCAAAATCTCATCTCGGCAACCTATCTGTCTATTACACAATTCGTTACCCGTTCACCCTCCATAAGAAGTCAAATCGTGTGATGGATTCTCGAAACGATTCCTCGGTGATAATTTGTAAAGTGATTTCGAATCCATTTCCTGAGGAAATTCGGCGAATGAAACCCACTTTGCTATCGAAAATGGCATTCCTGCTCAAAACCATGAACCACGCAAAGTGTGATCCATTTTTTGCAATTTGCAACGGATGACATGAGCGAACAGATTTCACGGCGTCTTGATTGGTTTTGAATGCGAAGTAATAAGCCCGTGAGGATGCATTATATTCAATGTCGTTTGACACATGTTTTTGTTGCGACAAAAGGATACAGGCAAAAAATGTATGTTGTAAATTCTGGCCTACTTATAGAAGTGACAGCCAATTTCATTATCGTAGGAGTATCAATGAAAACTTTCCTCCAGCGAGCCCACAATGGCCTTTCACTTGGCTAACGATACTCGTCTCGCAGGAACCCAATTATGCGGAGGAGTACTCGGCTCACTTATAAAAACATGATCATTACAATTCGGAAAACATGATTACAGCGCGTGCCTACGCTCTTTAAATAGAAACTAGAAACAAACTTTAAGGCATGCTTTTTATTTGTATATTTGCATTGCAAGTCATTCAGAGTACCTTCCATGCAGCAGTTGGGAGAAAAATCCCACTGAAGCCAACAGACAGAGGGGGAAAAAAACACAAAACCCACAGGAAAATGCAGTGATTGCAATTTTGTATCTGCAGATTGATTTGTTGGCCGCAATTTTTTGTTTGGCAACGTTCTTTTTTGTTGCCCTAGGTTCAATTGTAACGTGGGCATTGATATGTAATTCGTCGGTGGACGTATGGATGACGCGACGTGGATATACTCTTTCAAATGAATGTTGTTGTGTTTGAATGGAACAAAATATCTTACTGCAACAATAGTGTACACCGAGTATGACTGCATTACTCTGGGGGTTCCCATAAAATATGAATATGCAAGTGGGATTGTGATTTACAACTTGTTTTTTTTTTTTTTGGGTATTGGATTTCCATTTTGGGCTTGTAGCTCTATGAGATGTTCGAGTGCAATGCATCAAAAGCGACGTCAAAACTTCATGGAGAGGGAAAGAGCATAATGTGACAGTCAACCAAATGGGTGGAACATTTCTTGAGCTAATATTTAGAACTAGCTATGTCCGCAAGTTCGTTTGCGGATGAAGCAGAAAAAAAAAAGATAGATTCAAGAAATACTGACTCGCTTACGTACAGTAAAACCCGCTTGAGAGAAAAAAACACTTTTTTCATATCCGAGTATTTGTCGACCAATTACCTATAAAACTTAAGCGAAACTCGCTTAAGTGAAAAACCCGGATACCTGAAACATATTTTCAACTATATTTTCTATCTTTCATTGAAAAAAACACTCTTGAGTAAAAAAAATGTTGAATCGAACAGACCAAAAAATTGCTGAACGCTTTCACTTATTTTTTCTCGAAAATGACATTTCAGTTTCTGCTATGTCACAAGCGTTTATTTTCCAGGCCACTCCAAAATATAAATACAAATTTTTCTAGTTTTAAACTTACGCTTAATGGATTTTTTAAACCCGCTTAAGTGACTTTTTGTTTTCATTTATCCGGACTCCGCTTAAGTGAAATTTTGTTTGACTTAAGCGGGGTTCGTTTAAGTGAAAAAACAGTTTAAGGGAAGGAAAGACTGTGACATTTTGCTGTTTCTCTTAAGCGGGCTTTATGTCTTTGTCTTTTTTTATTTTGATTGATTCACACATATTTGAGTAATGGCAATTTTAAGGCAGTGAAGTCAGAGAGAACTGCATTTACAAAGTAGGCATGGCCGTGAAGGATATAGCCCAAAAACCTTCTGAGAATCGTAAGAAGCATTTCAAATCTTTTGAGTAGTTTTCACGTCAACCGGCAACAGACGTTTTAAACGTGTAACACTTTCTACCAACTGATTTGTACATCCTTAAAGCTAAAAGTGGGATATTTTGCCATAAAATTCATTAACACAACAATAACCTAAAACTTTGGCCAAAGTTTTTAGACAAAGGACTGCGAAAATGCAATCACAATGTGGATCGATATGTTTGGCTGCAATCCCGAAAAGACTTTATACTTTGTTGGACATTAGGTAGATGGATATACTGGGCCCACTTTATATATTTTACAAGTCAACTCGACATTCAGCTCCTGTAAAAAATGAAGAACTAGAAGTACTACGTGGGCGATGAATGTCAAACATAAATCATGCCTATATGCCCTAACGTCCAAGGCTATCGCATCGCATAGCCAAAAATTCAGAGCACGAGTGACCGACCACACATACAAAGAGTTGTTTTACGTCAGATTTATATAAATGTCACGTCGTGCTTGGGTTAAATGGAAATTAATTGCGCACAAAGGACACAAATTCATAGATATGGAAATGAATCCCCTTGGAAAGAAGTCATCGCAAATCCCCAAATACTGATTCCATGTTCTCCACGGGATACTCTGATTGTAGGCCATTGGCATCGATTTTTTTACTTGGCGAAATTCCAAGAATTACGAAATTCTGCTCACTTGCAGAAAATAAAACAAAAAGCGAACAAAAAAACCAAGCTCGTCGGCTCTCTGAAATTACACTTAATTAAACTGATAGCTTCCTTCTTCTTATACGCCATTTAACATATCGCATCTAGTACACCGGCTGATGATCTATCTGAAAGCCTGTACGTATCGTAATTGCCTAATCCATTCAATTTATCATCTATTGATTACATGGTATGTCTGGGAACCAATTAAGACTATCCAGAGCGAAAGACCAGAAAGATCATCACACTGCACCAATTGAATCAATTAACTTAACCACTTTATTGTGGCGAATGTGGAAAGGTAGTTGGTCTCTTTTTATCTTCCCCTCTCTGGCAGATCTAACATCGCACATTCTTTTTGTTTGCAGCGGTCCGAGCGAATTGAAATGGCTAAGCCATAAGCGTTACATTTTACGTATTACATTAGCGCGACGATTACATTCTCTATTTCCTATGACCCCACGGCGTACCTGTCAATGTCACATTGCGCAGCAAGCGACAACAAAACGCCTATAATTGCCGGTGGATTAGTACAGATTTGCCAGCCAGCGCGATGTTGATGAATCAATTTCCTATCGTCGCTCGTCGTCAATTCACTTGTAAGCAATGCCAGTTGACAAGTGAAAATTATGAAACTACAACGGTCACTGATGGTACAGTGCGTCGTTGTGGTTTGTCGGGAGTTAATCCCAAGACTATCATCAATCACTGTGCCAGTTCGAGACTTGATTTCTGTATTCGAGCCATAAAATTGAGTCCTGCCATGGTTCGATAGAATCCAAAAGAAGAGGAAGTCGAATCCATTACAGACGTACTTTTTTTCCTATTTCTTGCCGCATGCTCTTACGTATATACGAACCACCAGAGAATCAAATGATAGTGCAGCAGCACATGATAGAATCTGGGGGAATAATGAAAATCATTCATCGCGTGGTGAATGGTGGAAAATTCGTCACGATGATGAAGCCATTCGATAGAGGCTTACAGTGCGGACAATAAAATAATGGACGGGGGCGTGACAAAGCCACGAATTATGTTGTAGCAATTGTTGGAATCTGAGTTTTACTGAAAGATTATTGGAAACGAGAATACAAACTCTTAAATTCGACAGATTTGAATCAACACGTTAAACAAATCAATTAACTTGTTTCGTTTCAAACTCACGAGTGTTCTCGATTCGCAACAAAAATTGTTATCAACATATAAATTGTCATTTCTTAAAACAATGGAATATGTTTGCAATTGAAAAATATATGACAAGCAACTTGGGTGTTTGACAGATGGCAATTCTAGTTTGTCAATTGAAACTTATTTAACTCAAAGTAAACTAGTGACCCGAACTTGGTCACTGATGTATTTTGAACGGCATCAGTTGATTCCTTGATGTATGGCCGTTCTGTCAAATGTCAACTCATTGCTAAAATAGAAGGTATAACTTAATAAAGCGACATACACAAGGGACACATTTTAGAGAGATATACTAAACCGAATTTGAATCACCGCGAGTCTCGTTTAAAAGAGACACTTTCGATTGTGCACAGAACAGCACATTAAACTGTCAAGAAGCTGTCAACTCAAGCGGACTGACAGCATCAAATTACTACTGGAAAGTGTTAAAGACTCCAGGGAGTTGAATCGGTAAAAAGGACATTGAATGAGTGTTTGTTTTTTAAGAAATAAAATAAATTAATTCGAGTTGTGTCTTGTTTGTTCAATGTGAGTACATTTTGCAAAGGGTTATTTTAAGTGCATATATTATTTTCACCTGTCAAGTAAATATCAACCTAGGAATGGAATATAAGGACGATATACATACGATGACCCATTGAAGACAGTTAAATAAACGTTTCGGGAGCACAGTCGAAGCGAAAGATGTCGGCACGTTGTTTCCGGGACCTATTCACCGCATAAATTACTGAGCTGTACTTCATAGGATTGAAGTCAATTTAAGAAACGAAATAAAAAGGAATATCGCCACGTTCATTCACAAAAAAAACGTCATTTGACTTTAAGTTAAGCTAAATTTTTTATATATTGAATATCTTTGTTTCTTTTATGGAAATACAGTAGACTCTCTACAACTTGAACACATTTGAAACCAGGACCGTTCCAGATATTCCGTTTTTCAAGTTACTGGATTTTTTAATTAATAACTGTTAAAGTATTTGTACTTTAATATATTCTTAAGAAAACGCGCAGAACGTTTGGTAACACGAATTCTTGAAGAACTGTCAGTTCCTCGAATGTTTCTTTGTAAAAATCACTTGGAAAATAAAAGCAATTGCAACTCAGTTAAAAAATTACGTTCTATGAAATTCCCCTTAAAAAAAAGCTAAGTTTCAAATACAAAACGAGTTCGGTTGTCACTTAGAATTTGTTTAAAAAATGAAAGTTCATTGAACTTTTTAATTGCTTAACTTATAGAACACTAAATAAATAATGACAAAAGTGTAGCTATACCAAGTTTTAAGAACTGTCTATTCAAATTACAGTCGACTCCGCTTATCTGAACTACGCTTTTGTGGCAAATTGGAAGTCGACTGTATTTATATAGTGGAAACATAGTATGTTCAAGTTGGACTGTTTAAGTTATCGTATCTTCAATTTGGCGAGAGTTAAATGTTAAATAATCAATTGCAGAAAATCGAATTTCTTATGCAAAAGCTTGTAAACGCTTCTACTGTGAATTGATCGGTTCCAAACAGCCGCACCAAATTGGTCGCATTCGCTTCAATCATCGATTTAAAAAATGTTGATAATACCCAAATTACCACTGGCCATTTTTATTTTCTGCTTAGTTTTTCATTTAATTTTTAACCTTTACCCGAAATTTTAAGGTCACAATATATACTCTTGTATGGAAAAACTCGCCATTGTGAGTTTGCAAAATTTAATCTGGACAGACTATGAGTGTGACGCACTATGACATTTTTAAAAGAAATGTCAAAATTCAACCATTTTGCTGAGGAACTTATTTTTTAATCGCCACTGTACACACTCTCAGATCAACCTACTTTCAGTGCAATCCATTGATCGCATAATGACTTATTCAGACATTGAAACCGCAAATGTTTTGTCTTCCATCATTGGAACCAGTCTTTTCAGTTGTGGTGGGCTGCACATAGTGCAGTTAACTGGCGCTTTCTTGCATTCATCAGATATTTAGATTGAAGTGTGATATCAAATGTGAAATTGGAATTTCATGCAAGACAGACGCCTCAGTGAATGGATATACCTATATATATTTTTTAGACGCCATGCATTAAAAATTCAAATGATTCGAGATTAAATTATACCGGTGTACGTTTCGCGCAGTCCTTTGAGGTAATGTTTGCGCTCCATCCACAGTCCACACAGAGTTCTACGGAGCCTAGAAGACCTTTCTAAAAATAACAACTGTGGGCTTACCTTGTTCGCCCCTCTTTTCGATCAGCTATTTCCATCGATTAATCTGATAAATGAAAATCCTTCCTCTACCTACTTCGTTTGTAAAACAAAACCCACACTCTGTTGCCTAGTGATCTTTGCAAGCAATGAAAGGCATGAGTCGGCTTGTTGTTTTTTTCTTTTTTGCTGCTGGATGATTCAGAGCGAGAAGACGCGCTGTCCATTACTATTAAGAAAATATAATTTTAATAACTCGGGGGTTAATTGAGTGAAACATTATTTTCTCTGACTTCCTTTTGGGATTTTCTTTTTTAGGAAATCACAAGAGCTGCTGAGAAATTAAGTGCCCATGCCTGCCAAGCATGGTAATCCTTTAATTCCTCGATGGGATCTCCTAAAATGGAGATGATTGGTACAACACGACATGAATTTAATTATATTCGGATTACTTAGCTCTTGTTGTACGGATAGTCAATCAATTTAATGCATTATCCAGTTGAATATGCTGCCAGTAGCCAAATGAATTGTTTTCAAACCATGTATGGTCAATGTTGGTAGTGCTTACTCAGGCGAAATTTGAGGAATTAGGCGAATTGAACTTTAATATTCCGGTGGGGAAAACGTTTGGAAATTAACTAAAACCTTCAAAATGTTACCTAGAAATTTGTGGAGGAAAACTGGCATCAGTTGGACATGTTGTTGTAATGGTTTGCATAAAATAATATCGTTGAGTAAAATGTAATAGAACATTAATCGACAGTAGACAGATTTCATATAGCGAGTCATGAAATATAAACTGGAGAGCAGTTGTACAAAATTCTCTAGCCAACTACAGAGGTACTGTTACAAGTTTTCAAAAACCCGCACAACTATTTGCTAACATTTTTGATATGATCGGGAGAACACTGCGAGCTGTCAGTGCCAAACTCGGACTAAACGTAAAAATGGACAACAGACTTCGTAGACCTACATTAAACTATGTGTAAATTCAGTAACGCATCACTGGCATCATAATGCTCATGATGCTATCCAAAATGTTCATTAATGCAACTATTGGCATCACTTTCAACGTCAAGTGTTTATTATTGCAAAGTTGATCAAACTGATGGGCAAATATAACGAAAAAGAGCATCACAGAAATACCTGATGCCATGTTGATTCGCTGGCAAAAAAGTAAGAAACACTTTCATCCATAAATACATATGCTTTTGACAGAAATATTTATAAATTTAGCTGATTTTGTTTGATGTAAGCAATGCGTTCTAAAACTCAAACATCATATTCAATCAGGAACACATCAGCATCGCAAACAAGCAGTGATGCCGCATCACTGCGCAAATGTTTGACGTTTCAGAGTTTACGCTATTATGTACTACGTGGCAAAATGACATCGGCGAAATATCCCTCTTGGAAAATCGCTGATTCTCCGGGCTTAAAGAACATTTAAGAAGAAAAGCGGTCACTCATAGAACCAAAAAAATATCGAACGAAACGGAGGAATCCCAGTTCTGCTGAATGTAAATGTCGTTACCAATTTGCTGTGCTCTCCAAGTTATATTTTTTGATTCAAAATTCCATTTTTCACAAACAGTCAACAAATGTCACTTCCCTGTGTCACATTTTTACCATCACATCTCCGGCAAATGCGTGAGCTAAGCAAAGTTATAAAAAGTTGCCCAAAAGGTTATTGGTTAACGTTTAACCTAATAACCAACATTATTGTAAAAGGTCCGACGATTACGCGTTTATATTTAATTTCGGGGAGCTCAAGTCAACTGCGTTTATTACATTTTAAATGACAAAAGTTTGATCACCCCAAGGTCAGGTATACACACAAAAAGAAAAAGGGAACAACTATAGATCGAGTGAGTACAATAACAAAAAAAAAAAAAAAACAGAAAAAGAAAACGTATTCTTTCCATCCGGTTCTCTACAATGACCACAAATCGCCGGCCTTCCATCCAAGTGGCGAACAAAGTCCGTTCATCTGCAATTATCTTGTCGGTCTTATGGAACGACTTTTCAAAATGAACAAAAAAGAAAAAGAGCACCGACACCGGCTCGAGTGACTCATGTAATCGTGTAGTTTTTTTTGTTGTTGTTGCTGCTGGCAGTTTAAGCCGTTCTCGTTTCCAAAAAAAAAAAGAGATCTGCATCAACAACATCCGTCTGTGTGTGTGCTCATTATCGTTCCACAAAATCACATCTAGTCAAAAGATTGCGAGATCTACTACAATAAAAAAACAAAAACTGATAGTTTCTAGAGGAAACCGAGGGAATATAAAATATTAACATAATTTCCAGATAGTTCAGTGGTTTTAGATATTTATGTTGTGCTTCCATATTGCACTGAGACAATGAGGAAAAACATTTCATAATGTGAGCCGGGGAAAACTAACAAAAGCGCCAGCTCTGACATAGATACCCAGGCGCAGGCACTGTGTAGCGTTCGGATGTTGCAACTATACGTGTAACTTTTTACTTTGGCTATATAGATGGTTGGTTTTTTTTGTAAATTCTTGTTGGTTGGCTGCATTGCCTTGTGTTTGGGTTTAGAAACCCATTAGTGGTTTGATTTCGATTTTAGCCGCAGTTGAAGTTTAAAAATAGTCAATGGAAATCGTTGTCGTCGTTGAGATCTTTGCTCTTGTGGTAGAGTTATTGCACCAGAAATGGTTCGTTGGTTGTGCATACTTGGATTGCACCAATCATAATTACAGATTTGATTAGTTCGGACCTTCTATTGATGCTGATCTTTGCATAACGAAATGCAATTTTATTCGAATGGAGTTTGGATCTTTATTTTGCGAAAATGTCAACAAAAGGTCTGTTTGTTTCAGCTTTATGCATTGCCAGATGAATGGCAATCATCTACAGCAATTTTTCTGTAAGTGTTCAGGCGAAACGAAAATTGTCCGCCACTGGGTCGCACTTGCGAAATGGGACATCCAATTGATTGGCACTGTGTATGTATTATATTTCAGCTACACAGCGCGAAAATTTCGAGAAAAGTTAGCGCGCTATACTCATAATCGCATTTTACGCAATGGCGAAATTTTCCATATAAAATCACCATTGTGACCTACAATATAGTTATTGAGAAGGTTAAAAATGATTATTAGTTTGGCCCAGCTTCACTAAGTTCGAACATGATAATTACGAGATCGTTAAATCGCGATTCATTCAAACTGGGTGTATAAAGACAGTTCGCCTTTCTCTCTTCATTTATTAATGGTACTGCTAACAACAATCCCTCATAAAACATAGGAAAGCAATAAAAAAAAATTACATACAAAAACCAAAAGCCTGTGGGAAAACTAGATTTTATAGAATTCGTTGTTTTTCTTTTTTTTTTGTTTAACCGCTCTTCCTGTAATCAGCAGTAGTCCGTGACTTCGCAGCATAATCCCCAGATGAGCACCACAAAAAAGTCTAAAGAACTGAAGGCAAAATCATTTTTCAAACGACTCAGATAAAATTTGTTCTGCTCAAGCAAACTTATTCCAGCAATTAAAATGGACGCTAGCGATGATGAGAATAATTATGATCGTCAACTGCTGTGCGATGTCAAAGTGGATTTCTTCTAGTTAAGACTGCTTTCAATTAAATCAATTTAGGGAGGACCCCCTATTCAAACTTCCATTATAAGGCCAACACTTTTCTCTCTTCTCTCTTGATTACAAGCAACTTGCTTAATTGTCATATTTAATAAGTGAAAGCTGTGCAGTTTTATTAGATGGCCTGTTTTTTTGAGCTTCGTTCTCAGCAAAGCAAAGTAAAGTAGGATTTTCAGCACGCAATTACAACAACTACGCTCTACTTGACACTTCGAGACTCGCAGCAGTTATTGTAAATTGTGTACTGAAAATCTTACTTTACTGTGCTTTGCTGAGAAAGAAGCTCAAAAAGACACGACTAGAATCGATGACAAATGGTTCCATGAAAGGAGTTGATCGACTTAACATGAAACTAAAGACGAACACGCCTGTCAAAATGGGTGCCTTCAGTGGGGGGCTTCACTTCGAAATGTTTTGACACCTAATTGGTGGAGGAGCGATTTAATGCGATATGTGGATGCACTTCTTCTTGTCGTCTATCCGATCCCTAAAGCCAACCAGCAGATGGAACATTTTAACGAGCGGATGAATAATTACTAAATTTTAAATGAGCACACAGGCGGAATGATAAAAACATCTGGATAAACTCATATATCGAATTTATTCCAAGTGATGAGTAAAGCGCACTTTGTCTGGGTTGAAAATAAAAACGGATGATGTGGTAAAAGAATTTAACATCGAAAATTGGAAATTCCATCCGACATTGAGGAGAGAAGAACGTGCAAAGGCGGTGGAAAATAGAATCATGTCTGCTGCTTTGAGGGTTATGCCATGTCAAGTAGACTAGAAGTGAATGGAACAGATACGCCACAAGGCCATCTTTTTTTTCTTCTGCAGTTTCATTGGTGGATTTATTCTAGTTTTGGGTATAATTCAGCAAAAACGAAAAACGAATGCAAAAGTGCTCTCTTGAGGTTTGATCTAACGATGATGCAAGTGCTTTCAAAAATTGGATACAATCTCATTGAGTAGTTGTGAAGGGCACACTCCATTTTTGAAAAATAAAAATAAAAATGAATTCTAGACGAGAAATATGTGGTCACAGAGGAGTTATTCGCAAATTGAATTTGTTCCAAACCAGGGACCAACATAAAAACGTTTCCACATGATGACTCGAACCTTTTGCTGTTTAGTCATGTATGCGATGTGGGTGCTCAACCTCCTGTACGAAGTTGTGTCGAAATAGAAATAAAGTTCTGCTCGGGTTTATGCTCATCGTGATAATTTGGCCAATTTGCTGAAAGTGTATGCCCATATGAAGATGGGGAAATCCATCGTCAGCTTAGGCATGGATAACTAGAAAAGGTCGCATCACTTCGTGTAATATATTACTGGCAATAACAGTCAGGACATTGCCGATTACAGCTAATAACCGAAATCGATCAGTTTTAAGTTAAGATACAGCTTTTTACGAGGACTGCTATCCAATAATAAACCAAACGAAAAGGGAGAGCACATAACTCCCAATACAAATACAAATGCTAGCTGATAGTTGTTCAAATATTACTGCTTTAGGGAAGCTAGAAGGTAAAGGAAATTGTAGGCGTTCTAAAAATATTTCAAATACAAATATACCACCCCCTACATTTTTTATTCACTTTCTTAGACGTCTTGTTCTCCATTGACAAAGTTTAAAAATTTCTGTCGGAATTCAATATAAATTCAACGAATTTTGCTTAACTTGTTTCCACAATGGTTGCGTTCAGTTACAGAAATAGGGAAATAAATTCCAAACTTCCTATTGCTCAATTATTGTTGGAAGGAATTATTGATTTATTGGTTTATCTTGCAAAGCATTTTAACTGTACCAAATGTAATAATTGTTGCATTCTACTATACACCGAATTCACAGTCAAACAAACACAAGCCGAAGTATTCGCGGGCGATGCTTTTGGTTGTGTAAAGTGTAAGTTCGATTCGCCGACGCACAACTTTGGTGCCTGTGAACTAAACACTGAAAAGCCCATCGACCTTGTCACGCGGTGTTTCTTTTGATTACAATGTGTACTGTTGCTTTTTACCCGACTGGTTATTTGCATTACTCATGTTTGACAGTTAGCCTTACCATAATACTTGTGACTTGCGAACGTCAGTTTAGAATCAAAGCTGCTCCTCGGTGAAGAGTGTCAATGAATCTTGTGAATGGGATAATCGGCCCTCGAGTTGAATTGCAAATCAAGCGAATATGATAATTATTGTATTATATACTTAAGCGCTTAAGCAGATGCAAACTGAATAGTAAGCGCTTAAGGAAGTGTACGCGAGTAAAAATAGTGTGAAACGCCTTTGAAGTTTTTGCATTAAATTGCAAAAAAATGTTATACATCTTAAGCTGCATTGTAAAAATCGAAACAAAGACAGCTACTACTAAAAGTGACACTAGTAGAAAACTATGCATTGTTTAGCGCTTTTTTCGATAGATTAAGCGCTTGTAAATTTAACAAATCGTTCCTAACGCTGCTGGAAGACGCTTCAGAAAATCATGAATGGCATATAATTTATTATGTCAAAAATTTCAAAGGCAATCGTCATAAACCAAGAACTTAAAAAATTACAACAAAATTTGCCTTTTTGACAATTTAAAATCATATAAAAATAGGATCTTTGTAGCTCTAGCAGAAACTTTAAGTAACATCAACATCGTCTCAAATAGGAAGCCATAGCATAAAAACGAATATGAAAAAAAGCCCTGATCGAACTTTGAGGAAGACAGTGAAAAAGTGCTGCCAAATCTAGTTTTAATCTGGTAATAAGTAGTTCGTTGTTTTTTTCTTCTTTTTTTTGTTTAAATATCTGTTTTTTATATTAGCTGTTTACAAATCACCACCAATGATTAATGATGCAAATGTTTGGTAACTAAATCTGTCTGCTTAGAACTGAAGTGATAAGTTCGGAATTTTGAGATTCGATCGCCAGTAAAAAACAAAACGCAGTAGAGAAAGAATTGTACTTTTAAGTTCGACAATAAAATGATATGGTTAGCTTTCTTCGTCCTCGCCTTTGCCATATTGAAGAAATCGGGCAAGGCACGGTTGCAGTTGAATAATAATCCAACTAAACATGGCAGGTACACGAAAGACGACCGACGTCAATTCTTTCATGGAAACTCTTTCAGCTCCAAACAATTTTGTGAGCGACTTTTTACTATCAAGTACTCGTAGGTATCAACAAAATTGTTGTCTCTCTACTACCTACTACTTAATTCTGTTCGAAAATTATATGAATCATCAAAGGCAAAGCTGTAATTTACACACCACCCACTCGAAAGAAAAACCTCACCAACCCAAATTATTCAAATGAATTCGCTTGTAAGAAGATTATTACTTTTAAAATTGACGAAGAGCTACAATCGCACAACGATTGCTTTTATATCCATCTGTAGGAGGAAGGATGTATATAATGTGATGACTCAGTTCAATGACATTTTCTGTGTGCCTGGAGAAGAAAATGCCGTTAATTTTAGCGAAACACAAGTTCTCCTTTGCTTCGGTGTTTCTTGTTTTTTTTTTCCCCCAAAATAATAAGTAGCAAGTGCTTGCCAAAAAAAAAAAACGGAAAAAAAGTGCAACTCATACTCTCCCATAAAAGAAACACCATTTGTAAGTACTACTCTCGCTAGAAGGCCAAATTTAGCCAAGAATAAGCAAACAACCAAAAGCGAGTAAAAGAAGGCAATAGCCGATTCCATTACTCAGAATATGTGTGTGGTACGCGAACAAGCTATTTATCACGACGGCTTACACAGCCCAGGGAGATTCAGATTCGCACTCGCAGATAGTTGAGAGAGATTTTCTCTTCACCTTCTTCTTCTTCTTAATTTTTTGCGAAAAAAATTCTAAAAATAAATTAATCACATTAAAGTTAAAAATTCCTTCTCCACATCGAGTCCAAGTGTTTATGGATCAGAGATGCAAATAGTTCAAGGGGAGAGATTACTGCGTAGATACAGTTTTATTCGTTGCTGCTGATGCGCTGTTGTTGTTAGCTAAGGTTGTGTCAATTAATTTAAGTGGTTTGCAAATTTCCTGTGACTACGTATCGTGTGCTGGCAGTTTTTATTGCACCTATACATTGTAAATGGGTATCTGAACTTGTGTAGTAACGGTACGGCCGTCGTTCGTGTAGCTGCAAAGAAATTATAAATAATTTTGCGAATAATATTTGGCGCTGTGCCAATTGGTGTTGGAGTGTTAAATTTAAGACTTTCCTTATGGGGAGGAAAATAACATAATAAATTGTTTCAGGAGACAGCGGCTTATATATTTATTTCTGTTTGTGTGATGATGCCTGTCATAGCCGGTGGAAGTTGCAAAGTCATTCATAGCGCGGTGATAATATTCTGTTTTAGTGTTCAGGCTCAGTTTAACTACGTATAGGCGGAATTTTTAGTAAAAAAAATTCTATTGTGACCTACAGTATATTTTTGGTGAATGTTAAAAATTGCTTTTAGTAAGGCCTATTATATTTTTTTATTAGGAAGAGCTACGCAACTATGCCTAATCGTAAGAACGGTTTTAAGCAACATAACAAATGTTGCTATTCGCCCGTCGCTACTACGTAACGAAATGTCAAAGTGATTTCGTCGAGTTGGACTATATGCAGAAAACACTTTCATTTCCAGTACGATTTGGACCGAACTTCTTTCTTTTAAAACGCCATTTTTGTGAAAATGTCTTTAGGACACGATCTATTGTGACCTACCAAAATTGTAAGGTGAAGGTTAGAATTGGTCCCATTTATTTAGATTCTAAGAAGCCGTATCTCGAAGTTGGTAAAACAGGTTTAATGTTTCTAAATCTCTAAATCATTGTGAATGAAAGTCGCAAGTGCAACAGGCTTTGACCCCCTCCTCATCTCATTTTTCTTTTATCCTACAAAACTTTCTTTAAATATACAGCTTAAATTGTAACTTACGACCTTTGGATACTATACGTATTCAAAAATGAAATCCTTGCTTACCTGAAAAATAGAAAGAAAAAAAATACCATTAGCACAAAATTATTCATACTTTTGAATAAACGATAGAGATAAAGAACATTTCACACTTGATTCAGCGTTGCCCTTACGCACGACTCAGTACTATCGCCACATCAACACACACTCAATATTAATGTGTTTTTCGTGTTCGAAAAATTGCCTTTCATCGCTGTGAAAACAGGAAAACGATTGCTTGTAACAATTGTGGCTGAGCAAAAAATAGACGTTCTCCCTTTTTTTCCAAAATGGTTGCCATTAATTTCATTATATTCTTCTCTGTGGCTCTTTTTGTTGGCAAATAAAGAAAAGGAAATGAGGATAAATTATAGGGAAGTTGTAGATTTGCCAAATGGAAATGAATTGGCCAACAGGATAAGGTTGGCTGTGTAAAAAATAACGATAATCATCTGTTGAAAATTGGTAGTTATACAGTTATTGTGAATATTGCATTTTCATGAATGATTTTGACCCATAAATTCTGATCTGAGAGCTTGGTTAAAAACAAAAATTATTGAAACTATTCTTCACTTAATCACTTAATCTTAGTATCCTGCTCGCGCTAAATTATATCTCCCATAAAAAAAATGTCCTCAAAGATAAAATTTAGCGAGGAAGTTTAGCAAAGCAGTATCCTGTTCGCTCGCAAAATTTTTAACTTCATATAGACTTGTCCTCCACTCATTTAGCTCGCGAAATAAATGTCCGGTACATTAAATCGAATATAAATTTTGACAGAGGAAAAAGTTCGTGTTGTGATTATTATGGATTTTTTGAAGGATTTTGATTATTATGGATTTTTTGAAGGAAACCACAGAGAAAGTTAGCGTCAGAAATAAAAGAAAACCCGAAACCAAAATACAAAATAATTATTTAGCGACCATTTATCTTTGGTGTGGAGCGCCCCTAGTGGAGACTAGGGGCGCTAAAATTTAGCGCGACCAGGATACTAAGTTTAAGGATTTGCATAACAATTAGACCTCATTTATTTTAGTACATACTTGAGGATATTCCGCGATACTAATAATCATTTTTTGTGTTTTGAACTCACAATTGCGAAATTTTCCATATAAAATTATCAATTGTGACGTACAAAATTTTTAGTGTGAAGGTTCAGAATGCTCATTAGTAAGGCCCACTGTGAAAATTGCAGACGAAATACCTATTTCGCTGTGAAAATGTCAAATACACGCAATTTTCTCGATTATGGCCGAAAATTTAATTAACTTGACGTCTGTCAAAAAATCTAGCTTTGCCACAGAGAAGAGGTAAGTTCTTCAAGTCTCGTGACTTTTCGTTTGACATTTCAAAAATTAAATGAAAATCCATTTATCTATTTCGCTTTAAAATAACGTGCCCAAGCCATTGAACCCGTCAATTCCGATGTGACAACGTATTAAATTGACAGATGGATAGAATAAACACAAAATTATTCAAGGTAAGCATCGAGCACGACATCCGCCATCAGATAAAGTAGATTTACTTTCTATACTTTTCGTTCATCCGTTGACAGTTTTCACGAAATAAGCGAATTTATTCTGATGAAAACATTGAGAGAAAGAGGGAAACCATCATGAATGCATTGAGATTATGCAGATTCGTTAGTGGAAACACCAAAATGCCGATGACAGTTAAACATCTTGTCTGCGGAATGATTCTGAAAAAAACTCCGATGAATGCGTTCACAATGAATCAATCGACGCAACGTACACGACGGATGCGCCTTGATCCCTTAAAGCAAAAACTGGAAAGATATGTCAAAATAGAGTTTTCATTTCACTGTCACTGCCCGTGAATTGTCCAATACAGCAGAAAGTCTCCTACGTTAAGTCTTTTTGATGAGGTCATTCAACTCATATGTTTCTCAGACCAAATGCAACACTATTTCTGTTGAAATGGGAAATTCTAGTAATTCTAAAGTTTCCTGGTCATTGACAAATGACAAGTGTACCTACACATGCTGCGGCGGCTGTTTGCAATAAAATGACATTCCATAAGAAAATGCTATAAAACTTGTTTGCGACTCAAAATAGTTTCAAAAACCGCTATGACAGCTGAAAATCCAACATTCACCAGGAACTTCTGCAACAACAACACACACAGTCGGATGATGTCATGCAATTCGAGCCCGAAAATGAGGAATATACTCGTACGTTCAGAGTTCCTGTTTTCTTGTTGGAAGATGTTTTTTTTTCCTTGTTTTGGCACAGCATGGGGTGCGAGGAACGCGCGTCACACACGATCCAGACATGGCAACCAGCGGAATAACAACGATAACCACGAAGTAGAGAAAATTCAACAATACGTGTGCCAACAAAGGGTCGCACTCCCTCGTTTCTTCTTGGACGTTATTGAAAAATGCCGTCCTCCCGGCAAGTGATGAAAATGTGGATTCCATGAATAAGTATTGAAAAGTGCTGGTAGTATGATTTCATTTTCCACAATGAATTGAATGCGACTGCAGAGCAGTGCGGCATCAACGAATAAAGGATATCCGAGGACAGTTTGTTCCGACTAAGTAAATATCTGAATTTGATGGCAATCGGAAAAGGTCAAACAAAACACAAAAAAAAAAACTCATCTTTCCAGACAATAAAGTGAAAACGATATAATCATTTAGTATGCTTCATATATGGCAAGGGCTTTCAGTAGCATCAAGGGTATTGTTTTCGATGGGACTGAAAGTTTTATTATGCTATAAGCCCGCACCTATTGAGGACTCAAATTGGGGATAAAACCAAAATAAAGAAACCCAGAACTTTGCTCATATATTAAGAGGGAGGCGTGTATTGGAAAATGTAGTCACAAGAAGAGATTGCTACGTAAGCGCGCAACCTTTCCTCAATATTTGTATGAATTCAGCAAGGGTTTGGAGTTGGTAGGTCCACCTTAACAAACTTGGTTTTCAAACCTATATTGCCTTGAAAATATTGAAAAAGGCCATCAAATAGGTTGCGTGTGAACTGTTTTTGAAAATGTTCGTTTGCTGTTTTAAATACTGCACGAAATTTTCGATTTATTTTGTTTTTATATTTATAAACAGATTTATATTTTAAAACAGATTTATATTTTAAAACAGATTGGCAGCTACAAGCCATTAATCAAAATTAGATTTTTGCTCTCAAAATAACTCAGATGTACCCCAGGGGAGACATATCAGGCCTCTTATTTTTTTTTATCCTCGTTTTTCTACCCAGCTAGTTCGAAATGCCTTTCGCACGCAGTTGATCCAAAGGCCTGCAAATCAATAAACTTTACGTCCGATGTCTTAGCGCTGCAGAGTGATTTGAAGTAAATAATCGACGCTGAGTTGCGGTAACAAATTATGGACTTTTTCGCTGCGGGGAATCATTTTAAGGCCGCAAGTAGTTACAGAGCCAAAAAAAACCATCCCTCTACTACTTCAGACAACGCCCTTGATCGAAACACAACCGATTCTCCATTAAAAACCTCTCATCTGTTCCCTTCTTCTATCGCCCAATTACATCGTACAGCAAAGATTATGCGAAATTCGTCTGCCTACCCAATCCATATGGCAAACTTCAAAACGTGCCACAATGCGTTTCGAGCTTACTTCCCTTCACAAAGCACAAGTAATCTCCGTCGATAACTTAATTAGGGCATAAGCCCACACAGTTTCATCCACTCATAATATCCTCAGTTGCATATTTCACACACTACGTGCATGTAATGTTAATGAACACATTCTGCTTCAATTATGCTCGGCTTTCGTATCCCTTACTCTGCACAATGTAGTTTTAATGAACGTGTTTGCTGTAGGGACTTGTGCTACACACTTATCTCCATGTCTTTGCAATTATCGCACTAAGGATCTACATTCTACACTGCATCCCCAATTGGCACCCAATTTAATTTCGAGCAACTGATAAGCGCTGAATTAGAAGCTGAATCGAATCCACACGAGTTCAAATACCAACCGGCAATAAAATTAATTCAATTAATCACGAAAGCCAATAAGGGAGAGCACAATAGGAGAACAAGAACATTTTGTAGACTCCCCAGTGCCCACCCTCAACCGCCCATCAATCTAAAAATCCATAAGGATACACACCCCTCCACACGAAGAAGACACAAATAGTCTTCTCTCATGTCTAGACGAGTAGCTGCACCTTTCTGCCCCTCTTGTGCGTTCTCTTTTTATAGCGCCATTCGCTGGGTTCATTTTCCACGGTATATTCTCTTGCTAGATTTCTTTTACAAACCGCAAACACTGCTGTGTAAGTTGTGACTCTTCCGTCTCTCCCCCGTCCTACCGTTCTGTCAGGGAATCCATTAGAATTTTAAGAGCTTCAAATCCTATTAGAAGCGTGTTCTATTCCGCTTCGCCAGGCAATGAGTCCAGCCATTGAACTGGCCAACGGCGGCGGCGGTAAGTAGGAGTCTCTGTTGGTTGGGAAGTGGGTTGCAGAACGGTCTGAAGAAATTAAATTACAAAGGAAGGGTTGCCAATACTACAACGTAAGGCACATCTTGACTGGTATATAGGGTTTGTCTGGTAATAGATTTTTGTTTTTCTATTTCCGCTCTGCCCTCATAAAACCTTCCACCTGTGCCGGGCATAGTCGAATGTAAAACAAGCCCGTCCGACTCTATTAAAACTCAATGGGGTGTGCTTTATGTGGTCGTACTAGAAGAACCATGTTTACCCAGGGAGGGGCCTCTTTTCACCGGAATCAGACGACACATTCAATCAACTTAATTTCACAAAAATGTAATTATGATAATGTGTTTGGGTTTTGTACAGAGTAAGTTGATGGTGCTGGCAGTATTCCAGAGGAAGTTTCAAGATTTTGTGTGTCCAAATTGTGGTGGAAAACAGTAAACTTTGGCAGCGTTAATTTGCATTTCGGGCATCAAATTTCCACCAGACACAGATGCTTCAGCTAGAGTTTGATGAATGTAGTAGATCTACACTGCTGCCTATGCCTATGGAATGCAGATGAGTGCGAACTTATTTGCTATCCGGCTTGATCAATTGACAGACAGAAGCCATTAACGCTGGCAATCGGCACCTCACCACCATCAACGTCAATCAATGTTGATCGAACGATTAACTTTCGACGTTGACACGCAAATTGTAAATTTCTGGGCTCCTGAATGACGGATCAGGTACGTCGTATATGAAACGAATGAATTGCGTAGCCTTGCGGGCTAATATGAATAATTATATTAAATTAATATTCTACGATACGACAGGGTGTACTGAAGACTGACTGAAACGGAAAGCGAAGCAACGCTAAACCGACAAGCATTTCCTTTGATAATAATGGTACGAGTATAACGTGGTGCTCCCAGGGATGGCATGAGGTCCATTAAGGTTGTATAGTCACGACACTACTACTTTTTTTGTTAGCAATTTGTTCCTAGAATTCAATAAAGAGGTGTGTGGTGTCTTTTTGCACAGACAATAACGAGTATGAAACCTGTCCGCGGGCTATAATATGAAACAATAACAGGATCGCTTGCAAAAGCTTAATGATTCAGATTATTTCGTGTTATGGGCCCCTGGAATGTAGTAGAACAATCTGTCATAGACGAAAGTGCTGCCAAAATTGAAATTGAGTATAGAGAGTTTGGGATACTGTCCGAATGGAAAAGTGGAACGGTCGTGAATGCGAGGAAAGCCTACTGAATTTGTTTAATTTGTTTACAAACGTATTCTCGATATCATGATATCAGTAATTTGTATGAGACACGGTTCGAAGGATATTCCGCGATCAATTAAGTCCAAGCCCGATTGCGAATGGTTTCAAGAAACTTCTAGTAATACATCGTAGAAATATAAAGAGGAGGCAGGAGATTCGCGAATTTGAGCTGTCAGTTTCTAGTGGCATTTACTATTTTGAGGTTAAGTTCGATGAAATTTTTATTTGTGGATGCCAACTGACAGTTTGCGTCAAGAATGCACAAATTATCATTAAATATTTTTTTTATTTACAGCAATTTAGATCAGCGTTAATTAGCCAATTAAATATATTGCTTTGGGAAAAGTAAAAATAGTAGTTTGTTTTTATATGAATAGTCCTTTACTGCCTGCTGATTCCATTTGAAGAACTATTTCATTATCAGAAGGAGCCAAACAGAAACTCATACAAAAGTACAAGTTTTGAAATCATCTGTCAATGTCAGACAGTAAGTTACGAAAAAAAAACGGACCTTTTATAGGCAGTCGCACCAACCCAACAAATTTGATACTTTCAACTAAAATTAAGAGAGTTCAATAACTAGCCTCAGAAAAAAATCATGTCACTTGTTTAACAAATCTGTAAAATGTATAACACTTGGTAAAATATATCAATTTTAACAATAATAAAACAGCTTCCGCTGGTAGACAATTTTCAACGCCAAATTGCTCTTTGAAACAACCCGAACAATTAAAATAGCTGTCAGTGCAGAAAGCGCTTTATTACCAGCGGCATCCGCGCACAACAACAATAATAATAATAATAGGACGACTTGGTGTATCATAAATCAACGTGATTAATCGAAGTGTTAATGAAAGACCGCGCATGGTCATGTAAAAAACATAAAACAAAATCTCCACGAAAGTAGTTCTTCTAATCTAATCTTTAAGCATTTAACATGCAAGCCGACATTTTGTGTACCAGATTACACGGTTCATGCAAATTGCAAACTAACGTTAGCCAAAGTCTTAATGACCATGTACTAGCAGTACTTAACAATAAGCGTTTATATAAATTACAGAGATACATCAATCTGCTTCACAAGCGATCCGGATAAATCGTAAAAAAAAAATACATACACGAACAACAAACGCAACCGCCAGAAATAAAAGTTCAAGACAGTTTCATTGTATTCAAATGAATTTCCATTTACCGCTAAGCATCAATATCAATCAATGGCAGTATATCTGCTTTTAAATCAAGTGCTAGCGAATTTGACTGGATGCTAAAACTTTGCCAGAACTTTGATAGAAGACAAACTGCAAAAAAAAAACGTTAGAAATGTAAATCAGTTATGATTCGCTTATAATTATAAGACTTTCTTCGGCCGTCCATTGACCCTTTCTCTTTGAAGTATTTTTTAATTAAAAAAAAAAAAACAGCAACACGGAACCATCCGATCCAGTTAAAGAAAATGAAAATTAATTACTGCAATCATTGGCCTTGGGTGTAATTTTAGTTTCCCCAAAATGGAGATAAGTAGCTACGAGTATGCACCGCAATTAAATCGGTAAAATCAATCGCATTTAATTTATGGTATTGAAATGTTTTCGTTAACTAAATTTGTGCAGTCTTGCTGCACTGCAGATGCCACAATAGAGGCGTGGTAGTAGATTACTTGTATACTACCAGCAGTGGTGGTGCTGTGTAACCTTTTGATGTTCACGCGATATTGAATGTTGGCAGGGTGCGGTTTATTTTAATTTTAATTAGGGTTTTTCTTCTTAAAAAAAACATTTCGTGGAAAAATCGTGACGGTGCTTTTTGCTGGATGGCGTGCAAGATCTCACGAGAGTTTTGTTTTGTAAAAATGAAACAAGCTCTAGTATAGCAGGCTGATGACTTTCTATGAAAAAAATATACTTTAATTGAAATTTCTACTTAACACCACCCAGCAACGCATATGTGACATCCCTGTTAACTCTGACTCCCAACTTGACATTTGTAGGTTGTGGACGAACCGCGCGAAGATTGACCGGAATGCTAGACTTGTAGATCCAAGAATGACTTCTGTAGATTATGCAATCGACAGACTAATTCCCACAGAACTAAGTACAGAAATATGTTGGGATTTACATAACCTAACTTTGTAAAGGGTTTTCCAATAAGAGGAGTCATTTTGGTATTCAAAGAAAAATGCCATTTTTTGAGATAAATGAATGGATGTTTATTTCATAATAAAGAGGAAGGTATGCCGTTAATAATGAAAAACAACATCAGCCAAATGGCCACCACGAGCACGCATACAGGACCATATCCTTTTCATGAAATTTTCCATAACCAAATCGCAAAGTGGCTGCCCCATGTCCTCGATAGCCTCACGAATTTTATCTTTGAGGTCTTGAATCGACGCTGGGCTCTTGATGATCGGCCGGCTTGAGTTCTTGTGTTAACTGAACTTTATAAGCCTTAAGACCCAAGTTTTTATACAAAATACGGTGTAATGACGTTTGTGGAATGCCCAATTCTAAAGAACGACGAGAAATGGACAAACCTGGGTTTCTTCACATCACTTACTTGTCCCAACAGCTCGAATTGTTCCACCAATTTCTGTATTGCGGTCCGACAAGGTGCTTCACGACGATCAAAAAATGCTTTAGTTTTGCGAACTGTGACTGCAAGATTTTCACCATTTTTGTAGTGAATTTTAATAATTTCAATGCGTTGTTGAAGTGTGTATCGTTCCATTTTTAGTAATGGCGTAGTTTCTACTTGTCAAATGTCAAAGAATAAAAGCTTCAAAAGTGACAGCTACCGAAATAGCGGGTCATTCACAATAACACCTCTCATTCGAAAACCCTTTACTTAAAAATAAATTGACAACACAGTTTCGGAGCGGAACGTAATGATCAGAAATAGTCCGTGACATGAAAATGGTACAAAAGCAACGCCAGAGCTTGTACATCGTGTATTCATTCAAAATCAATTCCGATTCCAAATTCCCAACTTGTGATCTAAAAATCGTTCCCAATCCCATCAAGTACTTGCAATATGATGAGTTAACAGTTATATTTTGATCAAAGCAATATGACACACTCACAGACGCAAATATTTATCCACTAACGTGGAATACCATCCCAATGGACACACAATTGCATTCACAAATATTGTACAATGAAATTAATACCGTTGACATAAAACAAATAACACAAATTAATTGGCCAACCGACGGGCAAGCCCTCGCGCATATCTTCGCCCACAACTAGGCGATGTTGGTGTTTCAATTAAAATAAATTAACAACTAGCCGCACTTCCTATTCGAAGTGTCGTCACACAGTCAGACTTGCACAAAAGCCAGTAGCGCCAAACTAAAAAAAATACTAATAATATGCATAATTAGCCAACGAATACGATTAGCATGACACGAAGGCTGGGATGGGATAGATGACCCGCCCAAAACGCAATGAACACGACCACCGACGCAACAACCGAAAGATTAATTGGAATGCATCAGGCGTGCGACAACTTAAGGCAACATGACACGGCGAGTCCCCCTACCGGCAAATTTCGCTACGATGATCAAATTTGGAACCATCCCAAGTGATTACTGTGCGATGATTATGACAGAAACTTCACAGAGTCGTCGGTGGTTGTGAGAGAATACAAAACAGCGCCGATGACTCATATGTCAGGGTCTTGCGATTGATAGCAGTGACAGCAAAATTTGAATGCAAATTAGCGATTAAATTAGCATTGGAATTCGTTGGAACAAAGCACCCACTATTAGACGGGTTGATGTATAAAAGTTTAGCACATGGACTAACGGTGCCGAAACTGGCGACTCATTGGAGGATTTATTCAGTTTTGTATTTTATTATTATTTTTGAGGTGTGAATTGAAACCGGAAACTTTGCGAAAAGATTTGCTTCGGGGGAAGACTTGTTTTGTGATCGTGGGCGGAAAATGAGTTAACTGTTTCTTATGCAATTTTTGGAAATTTCATTTCAGTCCTACTCATTGCACGAGCTGAATTTTAAGAGACCCTCTGCGACACTGAAAATATGAAAAGAGTAAACTGAATTTTAGGAGAAGCAAGTACAACCTTAGGTAAGGTGACTGTGGTAATTTCAATCAGAAAGGCTAAGTGCCAATTGAAAAAAAACTGTACAAACTGGCACAGACCAATTGGAATCGACTTAATTCATCGAACCATATAGTTCAGGCATGCGGCAATTCGCCTTCTGAACATACAAACCGATCAAAGGTGACGTGTGTCCACGCCATAGACCAATACCTGTTAAATATTTAAAAATGTACTCTTTCCGTGTGCAAAATCACGTAAAAATCAGTTCATTTTTGACCACAGGCGTTTTAAGATCCGAAATAAATTATTTGACTTCAATGCACTTAAAGAGATACGGCGACTAATCGCCTAACCCCGTCAGCTGACAAGTGGCAATTTCAAATTCAAAAAGATTACCATATCAGAAACTCTCCGCCACAGACCGCACACATTTCATATCATTCCGCACAAAAGAATAAACCAACCCCCTAATCCCACATTCTCAGAGTTAAAATAAGATAGTAATTTATTTAGGTAAAATATGGAACAAACCCCGAAGGACGATGCCAACAACTTTTTTTCTATCCAGAATACCCAGTCAGGCATTCCTACTCCCTTACTTTCCACCGCGCGCAGGGTTAGGCTTAAATTTTTATATTCCGAAATTACCATCTGCTGGTCTGTGGCAACAAAACAACAGACAATCTCAATTCGTTCCCCCGCACAGCTGCTGGGTAGTTGTTTGCCTCAAAGTTATTGCCAGACCGTGAAAAACCCAAATATATTCCTCAACCTGCCGCAGTTGGAAACACCGGGCGGCTACCGCTGCTACAACGTTACGCTTTAAATTTAAAGCCGCATATACCTATTCCCTCCCCACACTCATACATTAAACAACCTTGCACCAATTTTCATGTTCGCCAGCCTTGTTAGTTCGACTTTTTGTGGGCTACCAGCTACCACAACAGACAACAACTGGAAATGGAAATGGAAAAACATAAATTTTCACATCTCGCCCAAACATCGCATCGGCTGTGTTATATTATTTAACACAACTGACTGTTGGCGGCGGACGTCGCGTCGCTGGCCTAGATCTGAAGAGGCGTACAGCACAATGAACAATAAATTCATTCGAATCCCCGACACACTTATCCGGAATGCAGATTCTTTGATTTGCCAATAAAGGTGAGGAGGGAAAATCTCTTTGGAAGGGTTCCCATGCGAAAGCAAAATGATTTTCTTTAAAAAATGTGCTTCTATTATTTGGGGTCTGTTGAAAAACGCACGTTTTATGTACAGGCTACAGGGTATGGGGTGGTAGGTAATAAATTTATCGCAACAAGTGAAGCCATTTCATCGGCAGGCCCTTTGTTATTGCTTGTTGAACTGGTTTTCGCCTAGCGCAATTGTAAATTGTAAGCTCTTGAAATATTTACACGAGACGAAGAAGCAGGGGCTTTGTCCGAGTGCTGCCAATTTATTTTGTGATTAATAATAGATGAATTTCTGAGGAAACCGTCATAATGAAGGAAGAAAATTAAAAATATACAAAGATTGTGTAACTTGAATGGCAGCAAGAAGGAGATTACTTATTCAGGATTATGCTATTCATAGATGGAGTTGAATTTGACATTGCACCGAGCATTACTTGTCAGAATTTTATAAATTGGTGTGCATAGTTGAGGCGGTTGGAAAAGCATTTTACGGGGCTTGTTATTTAATCTTTTTGGGATTTTTTTTCAAACGAAGCAGTATTTGTAACGCGTATCCCCATTGAAATAGAAAAGAGTTGAGGTGCTACAAGTCAGTGGTACTGTCAGTTCTAATGGTTTACCTGTGTGAAAAATGATTTAAAGTTTGCACTCATACCTTGAAATAAGAATACAAAATTAATGATACAAAATCAAGATGGTGAAAAAATGATCTGCTATAACCAAAAGTGTAGGCCAGTACTGCAGAGAAATGCCATTTGTCAATTTTATCTCAAAATGGGGCGTAGCAGTAAGTGATCATCAAATTCTGAAGATAATTACTTTCGACAAGAACTTTCAAACAAATAATAGGCACTGCACAAAGCTCTTACATGTACACCACCACAATATATGCCAAGAGCTTTAATTGAACATGAAAGATTAAAGGGCGTGTTCATAGGTTAGGTACTTTTTGTCAGATTTTTTAAATGTTTATTTCTGTTCATTGAATAAATACAATTTGCTGAATGAATATTTTATTTAATAATAAGAACATTTATTTAATCATTGTCGCACATTTAAGAACATTCTCAAGTTAAATCTTAGTTAAGCGAAGAACAAATTTCTTCTCCACATTGTTTATGTGTACCTAATGTTTTAAAACATTCGCATGTATTACAGCTGTTCGAATTTGAATACTTCAAACTAAAAAAAATTATTCTACGAACGTTTTTTAGCTGAAGAAGTACTGACAATTTTCTGTACAGTCTGAAAAGGTGTATTTCACGGAAAAACGCGTGTACAGTCCGAAAATGCGGTAGTACGGAAATTTATCCGCCAAAACTATACTACTTGTCTTAAATAATTTTTTTGATTGGCTTAAAATTAAGTTTCTAAAGACTGATGTGCAATTGAAAAATCATCTGGTTGGAGAAGTGTCTGTACAGTTCGAGAAGAATGTTGTTAATTTTTTAGTAGTTTTTTTTTCGGTTAAAATGTTTTGCTCAAATCTTTTTTGGGAGCAAATTTGAGTGGAATCTTGATTCAAGTGCGAGTTTGATGCGAGAAATAGATAAATATAACAACTTCGACAACATAAACATTTAACACAACGCGACAAGTCTTGCAAATAATTGTTGAATATATTTTGTGGTAAGATCAGCTTTGGACCTGTACCTCTGTGTTACAGAAATATAATAAATGTGTAAAAAATCGTTTGTGCTGCAAGTATACTTGTCGTATTGTGTTACAACTTCAAGAGAAACAGGCGTGCTACACAAATTAATCAAAAGCTGCAACAACTTGACCATCAGGGCTGAACAAAAAATGTCAAGTTTGTTAAATGACGTGAACAAAAGGCGACGGAAAAACCATTTCCAAAAAAAAAACACAAAAACATCAAATTAGTCAAGAACTATATCTGAAGTTTCTAAAGCTTGAAGGCTATAGTAGAACTGAAAATTTTTGCAATGAACGCAGCTATATCGCAAGTTGAGTCTAACGCCAAAGACACGGCGGCTTTAAATGCGTTTTACGCCATTAATCACCATTGGTTCTAAGAAATAAATATCCGGCTAAGCTCTCCAAAATAAAGCTATCGAGGTCAGAATTAAATGAGCTTTATACGTTGCCTTGAGAACATAGGTTAGGTTAGGTTAATTCGGCTGCCAGCTAAAGTTCGGCACACTGAGACCAGTAATAGGTCCATTGTGATATCGTCTGGATCAAAACATTGATCACTCGCAAAACCAATTCAACCTTCTATTCGCTAATATCATTAAAGTAGAAGGCCCTCAGGTAAAGTTGTCTACTCTGACAGGGAGCAGAGAAGAACAGGGGCCCATTGAAATAAACAATATTCAGACTTAGCAAATCATTTAAAAAAAAAAACCTAAAAAGAGAGACGAGCATTTCGCATTCGTATCGTAAGTTTCAGGCTTTAAAACATCTGAACACAACTAAAATTCAATACAGAAGTAAATCTGAATATCCATTGAAGAAGAGGCGCATCCATTCCATAAGCGCGCATTTTCCACAAAACATCCCGATGCCTGATGACTCCGTTCAACTGCCAAGCGTAAGACCCTTCGTTTAGAGTGATAGATTGGTTTAACTTTTCAATGAAACAGTCCTTCGTCGGTGATCGATCAGTCGCAACGCTCTTCATCCGTGCATACTTCGGATTCCACTAGTCACTGTTCCGCCTTTTTGCAATACTGAGAGTTCCATTATACACTAAGACATTTACCATCCACATTTCGCATACGACTTGTTTACGAAAATGTACGTAAATTACGGGACTATAAATGGATTTGCAGGCCCAGACAATTGCGTCGTTTATTACCTTATGCCTGCATGTCGCCGCGGTTAGCACATAGCGCGTTCACTAATATGCCGCGACGCATACCCAGTACTTGCAGATGCGATGTTGTTTTCTGGTGCACCATCTTGCGCTATTCGCATCAAAACAATTCACCCCGAATTTTGTTGGCTTGAAGGAGCTTGTGAGGTTTCATTTTAGCAGGCGGTCGGTACAACCCCATTTGAAAATAATTACATAAATGGAGCACCTACTGCGTTTATAGCTCAGAGTTCCCAATGATACGTAATGCGTCAAATCATGACTAACTATTTAAAACGCACGCTCTTGAGACTACCATTTGTGTGGTTAAATGAGCCAAAACTGCTGTCAAATTACCTCAAGTTTCTGTTTTTCTTTTTTACATTTTCGGAAGTCAAATGGGAACAATAAACATCTGGCAAAATAGATTTCTCGCGGAACACGCCTTTAAATGCGTTAATTGCTTTGCACAGCTATCGACTGATCCCAACGATTGTTGGCTCTTGCATTCTTCACAAGAGAATATTCCAACGCGCGCCGCCACCTTGAAAGTAACCAAACAAAATCGGAATGGGCAAAACAAACATTCACACTCTGACATCATCGCACTCGCAAATTACTGCGCGGCGGATCAGTGCGAATATATATTTTTCGCATCTGATCATGTGATGGGGCAAATGTGACTCATTTTTCTGTGGAATTTCTTCTACGCTGTTCCAAGAGGTCTCCACGCAGATAAGATTCAAAATGTTTCGTTTCACTGATAAGGGTGCTCCTCTGCTGATCTCAATTAACCTTGGACCAGTAATTAGCAGCTGCTTAAAGTTTTATTTTTTATTTATTCATTTTACTTCGAATTGCAGCACCAGAAACTCGACACAATCGCGTTTCCACTGACCTCTTGACCATTTGGTACACAAGTGCGCCACCAAACCATATGGTAAATATGTGCGGCTCTGCATTGTATCTCTCACAATTATATACAGGCCCGCAGAGTGCTGCGGTAATCTAATTTCACAGTACACACAATATGCTCGTAATATCCAGGAAATCTGCTCCGCTTCCACAGCGGATTTTATATGCTCCACGCGCGCACTTGTAGTGGTGTGTGGTGGTGCCGTGTCAGGGCGACGACGACCACGACGATGACTATGACGGAGAGCAGCGCGCAGTGGGGTAGGTTATATAGTTGCACTTTGCATTTTGCGATAGTAAAACTATTTATAGGTTTTTGCCGCGAGGAGTGAGCCACGGACCGGCAGTGGAGTCCGACCATCAGCCAACCCTATTTGTGTATAGTCGCTGTGAATGCGCCAGAGCCAGAGCTGGCTGAACGTGAAGTTCTTTGACCCTATACTGGTGGAGTTGTACTTGGTGTGGCAACCAGTCCACGAGGGAAACACATCGAGCTCTGTGCGCTACGGTGAAATATGCTTTGGAAGTATAAAGTGTATAATTAGTTTGTGAATGCAAAGTAGCAGCATCGAATGGACGCGAAACGTTAATAAATTTATTACTACAGCCGTTCGTGCTGGAGGGGTTTAAGCAAAGCTTGTTGCTGGTGTTGCACGCCCACCCGCCTGACTGCTGCTGTTGCTACTGCTGATGATGATTATTGTTTATACTTAGAGGTGTCTTTGAAATTTTCGAAAAGCAAAGGAAAAGGGAGGAAAATCGTTTTTCTTTCAAAACATGTCATGCCATGTAGTGTTGGTGGAGTCTGCCAATAAAGTGCAACTTAAAGAGGGTTTAACGAGGAGGGCCGAACAGTAAATGTTTGTTTTTTTTACTACACAACTGCCAGAAGCTTTTGGTTTACGTCTATTTCGATTCGCTAGGGGCAGGTGCAAGATTGTTTTCATTTAACTGAAATTGGTCAAAAAGCCTCACCGAGTTACAGGACGGTTTTTGCACAAGTTGGTTCACTAAATTTGACTTTATCAATTTTGATTTTTTTTCCTATAGCCAAAAGGTGTAACAAATAAATAATTAATTAGCGCAACCGTAAGATCTTATTTTCCGGGGATCGAACCTGAGGCCCCTCGCTTATTTGTCCAGCGCAATAACTACTGCGAGCTGTAGCACTCACAATAGTACACACATACAAAGAATTTCAAAATCCTAACGCGGAACGCATTACTTATGTCGTTTTCGATTGGGGAAAAAGAAGCGTCCGGGAGAGTCCGGAATCGAAAAAATCACTTCTAAAACCGTTCCATTGGCACAAAAAATACTCTTCTGGTGATTCTGAGAAGAGAATTTCGTTTCTCGATTTGAAGTCAGAATCCACTCAAGAAGCACTCACACAAGTGTAATTTATGTATTTTATACAAGTCAGCTGACAGCCGCCGTAGATTATTTTTTGGCATTTCACCAATACTTTTGTGGATGCAATCAGAACAGAAGCAGTTTTGTTGATCCATTGGATCACAGAATGAGTGGCTCCCCGAGTGAAACCAATGGAAAACGACATTATTTGAGACCGCTCATAAGGCTTACGAGTGGACTCGACCACTCGTAAGTTAATAAATAAATAATTGGCGCAACAAGTTCGTAGGGACCCTAGGCCTAAGCTTCTCACAACCATTCGTCTTGTGTGAGTTTTTATTTTTGGGACGAATGGAAGGGATCTACAATTTTATGCCGAGTCCAAACGACTGTTTCATGACAGTTATACTCTCGGATGTTGGTCAGACGTTCGCGAGAGGTGGCGCATTGGAAAAAAAAGCCTTAAGTTGGAATTTGGGTTTTCCCAGGATTCGAACCTGGGACCCCTCGCTTAGTAGTCCAACACACTGACCACTAAGCTACTGCGCCACTCTTAAGTTCGAAAATTCGAAATCAGCTGTCGTTTTCAAAATGGAAGCCAAATCTTTCCGATAAAGAAATAATATTAAATACTCAAGGATAATAAATTGGAAAAAAAAAAACTGACAGCACCATTGAAAAAAAAAGTGCTAGGATCAATACGGATGAGTTTAATGCTTCCATCACTTCTTCTTCATCTACATCTTCGTCTACTATAAAACAATAAAACCCATTGGCCATATCTACAACAGCCCAATTGACGTTGTCATTACTAATCATGCATTTTTTTGTTTGGATTTATTTCGGCGAATGTTTATGAATTGAAATTGGTTGACAATTTTTAATTCACAATTTTTCTATTCACAATTTAATCAGAGAAAACAATATGTTAATGTTACATATATTTACAACAATCGTATTGACAGTTCACATTTTCGAAAAAGAGTTTATAAACTCGTTTTAGAACGCGCTTGGAAATTCGAATTTTATTTTTCGCATATTCGAACTAGGATAGATTCAGCCCTAATAGTGCTTGGTGTATGCGTCGAAAAAACTTAAATTTATGAGCCTCGTAAACTAATAATCGATTTAAGAGCGCTTGATAAATACCGGCCTTAGTGTCAAAAAAAAATTTCTTTAACAAGATCTGTGCGGCGTTTTCATCTAAATTATGAACCAAATAGTCGCACCATTGATATAAAAGAAACCCGACCAACTGCGAAAATTCAAAAATGTGTCAAAATTATCTTTTCTTTAAGTACGAACAAAATTACGTCAGCATTTTGTTGTTAAAAACAGTTCCCAGTGCAGCGATGATTCGAAAATTAGGCTGTACTTAAAGCTACTGTCGAAAATGGACGGAAATTCACATGTTCAATTTCTTGTTCAGTCAAATGGTTGATAAAGACGACTTATACGATGTCAATGAAAGAGCACATTGGCTGAAGCTGGATTACTGTCGTGCAAGTGATCACCCATTTTGATGTGCGTGAGGTAGCATGCAATTTAAGTCAGACTTTTCAAGCCAGTTTGAGAGGCAATGGGGGTTAAAAGTGAAGTTTGATACCTCGTTTACGAACAAGTACAATGGAGATATCTACTTAAGGAAAGGCATGTAATTTTTCTCTTGTTTTTAATGGGAATTGTGAACAACTGTTAAACGGGCAGTTGAGCTAAGGCACAATGGTCCATTCTCTCTTATTCCCAAATAATTGTTTTCTGATGCGAATAACCCCAAATCAATTGCAAATACTAAATGTACAAGACCTTTATCTCTCGGCAGAGACGGTCCTTTAAGACTTTAACAGCGACCGAAAAACATTAAGTTAGATAGTGGTCCCACATCTTAATTATTTAGGTTGTACCTATTGCCTTTTGGAAAAATACCTCCAGCAAGCTCGTTCCAAAGTTAACTAGCTCTCCTACAAAATGATTTGAAACACACTTTATAAAAGCCATGGCAAAAGTATCCCCCTAACTTTAAAAAAAACGTAGTTTGGTTCGCAGAAAAAACATAACCTCAACAATTGAACTTTCAAAACTACGGAATCACATTTTTGCAAAAGAAAGGTTAATGCGTTTACATGCATACAAAACCCCGCTAACCGGGTACATATTCACTTAATCTCCGGAATGGTCAAAACCATAAGCAGTCGCCGTTAATACTTTCATTTTATTGCCGAGAACATTTTTGCTTAGGCACGAGTACGCTCTGCTCATGAAAGTCCAAATAGCCATGAACCGTTTCAAATAATTGCGCCTTCAATCTTGAAGATTATTCAGAAGATTGGTGAGCGATGAAACACGAAAAGAGCAATAAAATGCAAATGCGGTTAGCACTTAATTTTGATTGTTTCGATAAATTCGTAGACACACCAGAACCATGCAATACGAAATGGATCCCTCAAACTCAAGCGTTCCTCGTGCTTATTGCCACTCAGCTTTGGACAAAGTTGTCGTTCGTTCTTATGCCCCAAAAGATAGCACATAAAAATCGATTGAATATGAAAACAATGACGAATTCACTTTGCACAATAAAGCGATAAAATTTGTGTCCCGCAATTGGAATGCAAGATTTTGATTTATCGGTCTCTTCGGAGGCGGCGCTCCACACATTGAACTTTCCCAAGCCCAATATCTATTTGTCGTCCTCTTTTCGGTGCCGTTTTATTTGCACACAACAATTGAATGCCAAATAGCCCGGCTAACAGTTCGCATGGAAATGCCGCTCGTCGTCTCTTGAGAACCGACCTGCATCTGAGGACTTTCAATAACCTGTGCGGGCACAAGACGCAGTTAAAACGTTTTAATTGCCTTTTAATGTCTGCGAATGCAGAGAACTCATTACACAGTCGACCGAGACCAAGACCAAACAAACCGAATGCAATTCAGAGTCAAACATCGAAAATGATGGTCCGATCCGACTGGGGCGGGTAAAATGTTCAGTTCTATCTCTGTGCAGACAGTTTTCTGCTGCGCCTTGTTTTGTACTCGTATTACACGAACATATACTTGCGCTGAGATGACTTTTGATATTTGGTGCATGCGATGTGTAATGTATCCACTCGGATGAACGAACGGACAAACATCCATTCATCCGCAGCACTGACCAGCTACGGGTGGTACCATCATCTCTGCCATTTACTCTATCGCGTTCATGTTGTTGTTGCTGCTGAAGTTGATGTTGATGATGATGATGATGATGTATCTGTGCATCTTCCAACGTAAAATTTAAATTGAATTCGTTTCGTTTTGGTCGGTTTTGCGCTCGTGTTGCTTGTGCGGCGTGCTGCGCTGTGTGTGTGTGTGGGGATGGATGGATGCATGATAACTGATAAAATTGCTAGGTGGGCTAGTAAATTGGCGTTTACGTGCCATTGCATGGGCGCAACACTGGTGGGTGAAGAGAGGAGTAACTGGGCAGAATATAATTCAGCTAATTGAATCCGATACAATGAACAATTTGAACGGGAGCAACGCCAAAGAGCTCCGCTTCGTGCAATGCTCACGAACCACCACAGGAGGGATGTGTTTGATTTGGCTTTAGGGCTGCGCACTAGCCGAGTGGGTGGTGGTGTGATCACCATTTGTAATGATTGCTAATTGAATAGAGCTTCGGGGCCAGCCTTCAAAGTTTTACCAGGCTAGTTTGGCCATTGTTTACACAATAATCAGGAAATGAGTGAGAACAAGGAAAACAACAAAAAAACGAACCGCCTCTGACGTGATTTCGCAATTTTCGCGGTGGAATTGTAATCAGAAACGTGGTTACATTCGTGCAGCATTTGGATAGAAGTTTCTGCTCTCACGTTTCGGGATGTGAAACTTTATATTCAGGTATTCGAATTAAATCTCAAAGGGTAATCGGTTCTAGTGTGCTTATCGCGTCTAATGTGAGTTTTCAAATCGCAATTTAAGCGCTATGCACAATCGTAACTTTTAGACAGATAAACGCAAAAACATAAACAGCAACTTTGACACCAGGCATAACATCAACAGCAGATGTCTTACTGAACAGATCGTTAATAGCAATAGCAAATTTATCAACATTAAAAAAAATGTTAAGTCAGCTGACAGCAACGCATCGTTACCAACTTTTTTATCTGTAGACACCTGTCAAAAACAAAAAAGAAGGTAATAAACAAACCTGCAATCGATTTTTGAAGAAAAATCGTTTTTGCTGATGATGGTAATTGCTAAAAAAAAATGCACTGTGACTGTAAAAGTTAATGTTGACATTTCGGTGTCAATCAGTTTCTCATATGTGTTAGTTAATTGAATATATGTAAACAAAATATTTGAATGATTACTTTGCGTAAGTTCAAGATGCAGGTGACTATATTCAAAGTTCATCCAATTTACGTAAAGGCGACTGTCAAGAGAGAAATAACTCCACGGCTCGAAACTTTCTCGTTCATTTTAACTTTGGTTGGGGTTTTATTTTTTATATTATTTCCTTAGGTGGGTATGTACCTAAAAGCTTAGAAGCTTCTAGTTGTATAGGAGAAGTGTACAGTAAAGTACAAGTTTAGCTAAGCCATACTCATTTCGAAAGAGCATATATAAACGCCATTTGATTTATTGTTCAAGTACATTTTTATTACAAAGTAGTAGTTCTGCAAAGTCAATTTTCGTAGGTTGCCACCCGTTTTGGTTAGAATGTTTTACATAAAACGCATTTGTATTACAGACTTCAAAAAGACTAATTTTTTTTGTATAAAAATGTTTCTAGTACAATATTGTGTAAGTGAACAATTACCAAAGAGAATGAGCAAGTTGATGATCCAATAAGAAAGAAAGAGTTTTCCTTCACAGTGAAGATAGGTTGGTGGATCTCCTTCAAAATTGACAACCGCAAAATGGCAACTAAAAGCGGTCCGTTTATAGTAGTTATGCATTTAAATGAGAGATAGAGAGAAGTGAACTGTTTTTCACTAAATACGGTATATATTTCACCGCATTGCGTTGTTAAAATTCGTTCATATTTCACTGGCATTTCGAAACCATGTTTCTTTACTTTTGGTTTAATTTCTTTAACATAACTACAGAATAAATGCAGCCAGCTTCTTGAAAATTAGAGCTATATTTGGTTTATATTTAATTTGGGCTACTTACACCGAAATTCACAAACTTGTAACATATTTTAACCAAGTTTAGCTTACCTGAAAAAAAAAGAAGAAAATGTTAGGTTAGAGAGCACATAGTAAAAGATTGTTTGATTTGGATTTGAAATTTATGATAAAGGTTTTATATTTCTAACTTTTAACTGTTTTAAACGTATTTTTTTTGTTTTCTTGCTCTTTTTTGTCCTACAGTAACAGAACGTAAAAATGTATGTATGTAGAGATTAGTGCAGGGGTATTTTTTCCTATAAATATTTTTTTAGCAATCACTTATAGTTTCTAGTACATCTTCTGTAATGTCAAAGTTTCATATCTTGGTTGACTTTTCAACAAACATTTGTTCTTTTTTCCTAACTTAAATACTTTTAATTTTAACGATTACTCAACAAAAATCTTTTTAAACAAAAAAAAAAAAACTCTTTCATAAATATTTTAGGTCATCAATCAGCTTTATGCCTCTTCCACAAGCTGAGCTGCAGGCCAAAATCTAAATTGATAAAATTAAGTTCATTCCGTTTGCGCATTGCTACTTGAAACACTGTTTTTTTTTTTTCGTATTTTATGTCATTAAAAATTGTACTAAAAGCCACTTATTTAAGTACAATTTTTAGTATTTATGGATGTTTTAAAAACGAAATACGAATACCAGCGTTCTCTTCTTAGGTTAAAGTTTGAAACTTACGAATCGCAAAACTTAGTGAGGTCCGAAAGCCTCTATGTTTCTTAATATGTGAAAATCGTTGACGGAATGAAAATTTTATAAAACTGTGCAATACTGGAAATAAATTCTATACACGACTTGACATTTACGAAAGTTCACTATTTCGAAATTGTTAGGGCCCTATTCGTCTCGCTTGTGCAAACAATATTAGACAGCTGTTGGGACGTCACAATTTAAAACAAAATGATGAGAAGAGAAAGCTTCGAACATATTTCGGTCTACCACTACCAGATCAAGTCAATTGCTAAGACGAGTCTCTTTCATGAGTAAATACGTGAACCCTTTCGTTTTGCCACTAGCTATACGCACTTTACTTTAACCAATATATTACTTTTGTTACAGAGCAATTCCTACAGCTATCATAAAGTAACAACTGACTTTTCGCCAGACAAGGTACGCAACACATTTTCCGCACAAGGCTTACTGCTTATCCTACCAGAATCATGACTACGCTCAGTGACCCAACATTTCCATTTTTCATTGCGCATATTAACAGACCAACCAGAACCGAACCACCGAAACGCGTTGTGTCAATGAGCTCAGTCGTTTGCCTATAACTGTCAATGAATGGATTTATTTTTGCCTTCCAATTCAAATGCGATGACATAATGGTTAGTTAAAACCTCCAGTCATACAATTACACAATCTGTCGCCGTTTGTTTATCGACAGAAATAATTAGTTGATTTTTTTGGTCTACCTATATATGGCTTAAAAAGCCGCACATTCCATCGGGTCACTATGCGGTCTTCTTTCCAAAAGAATTGCATTACGTAATTTCTAATCGAAGATTTTCAATTCCAAGTCCAACCGAACTGTCAATCAGAATTAATTTCATGCTCGTGCCAAAAAGAGCAACCTGAGTCAACTTCCTTTTGTGCGCAAATATTTTTGTAGGTTTTATTTATGTTTCGGCTAACCAAACAACATTCAAACTCGAAATTATATTCAGCTCAAGATGACAGGAGTGGAATTCAAATCACCCAATCAATGAGGCTTTCTCTGGTGTCTTATTGTGAACCTATTTCATGTTTATGTACTCGTTTGAAGATTGATTGAGGACAAATTGCTCTATTATCCCAAATCGGATTGAAATAAAACCAAGGGTATAAAATAAACACGGCACCAATTATACGAAGGAAAACAACACATGTACCAACAACGAACGTCTTGGGGGCCCAATTTAAATGAACTGGATTTCGTGTCATTCGGAGAAAATTACTCTACCGAGGTACATTTTTTTTGAGAATTTTATGATGCAGAACAAGCAGATCGGTGGTAACTCCAGAGAGACGGAAAACAAGAAGAACTCCTTCATTATCCGCTTGGGCTAACATCACAGGCACTCTCATCGAATATTCGCAATTAAGGCAGTAAAATGGGGGGCCTACGGATAAAAACCGTTCGCCTCGTAATGGTGAAAATGAACGTGATTTCCGGCTTTTCTTCTTTTTCATAGAAATGTAACGCATTTGAATGGCGATTACCATTTATTGATATGGTTTACCTTCGCGCTGATGGGAGTTTGTATGCCTATACCGGAAAAAATGGAATGCCACGTATTAAAGGGCCGGGCCGATATGTCAGCGTTATTACTTTGGAAACGTGATGTCTTGTACACGCACGATATTTATCAAATCATGTCAATGGTGTTAGTAATCACCGGTAAATTGTGTGTGAAAGTTTTGGTTAATTGGACGAACTCGTGGGGTATGGTTCGATAATTCTGAGGAGAAGCTTTCAGAAGGGAAACGCGAAATCATTGGCATATTTGTTTTGATTCTTTCAAAGGATTCAGCTTGTTTTCGTGGATGAAAAGATGAAATAAACACATCAAGCAAACAACTTGATATTTCTTAAGTATACGATGGCGCCAAACTGTGTTCCCAATAAAACTTCACAGTAAGTGTCAACAAAACGCTTAAAAATGATTATGACAGGCATAGGGGCGTATAGGTAGTAACGCGACTTATTTACGACTGTTTCAGAAGAGTTGTGAGTCTGAAATTCAATCGTTTGTAAGGTTCAGTGGACTTACAATCGGGTTGTCCTTACTTAGTGGATGTGAAACCTCTTGCTCAGTAGCCTAACACTCTTACGACAGTACAGTGCAAGAATGCATATAAACAATAAACAATTGACCGCACGCTCAATTCGAAGAGCCGAAAATATGAAAATTCGACCCAGCAAAGCTTGAGCTTGAAGACGTGTCACTCAGACAGACAGCTGTTCCGATAAATAAAGCACCAGGAAATTTCAATAAATAACGCCCTAGGAAATAACACCCCAAAAATGCGCACAACAAAACAACAACAAAAATTGTCTAAATTTAGGGTGCAATTACACTTTTTGGGTTTTTTTTTCCATTTTTTCATTTGAGGCCTAATTTTATAATGCAATAAAGCCCCAATGAATTAAAAACCCAATTTAATTGATTTTTTTTAAGGCCCAATTTGATTTTTATTTTAAAAATAATACGAGTTTTTTAGCAATTTGTCAGGATGGCTTTCGAAGTGAGGCTTACACTTAAAGTTATTGTAAGCGACTAACAGAATAGCTCAACAAATCGCAATTTATTTTAGTTGTAAGCATCCCATTGAAAACCTACAGCGCGTAACGGAATAGCTGAAAAAATCGCGCTCTTTTCAACGTTAGGCTTATACATTTTACATTAATTTAAGCGAGCGTTGGAAACTATAAATAAAATATAAAAGCCTCATATCATTGGGGCCTGATTTCCATTTAAAAAATGCGATATAATTCCATTATGAAAATTTATTCCAATTTTGGGCCCTTATTTCGTTTTTATTTTTGCGCCTTATTTCCAGGGCTGTTATTTCGCGGAGCCGTTGAATACATTCACAGCCGATATTCCAGCAAACTGCGCACAATGTCTGACAAATTGTGACACTGTTGGGGAACAGTTTTGACATGTATTTCTAAAATGACACAACTCTCAGAAATTTACGTGATGCCGAAGAGGCGAAAAACTGTTTTGATTTTTTTCGATTTCACTTGATAATTGAGAGGCTTATAGAATGACACAAGTGTCATCTGCAGGCCTAATAATGAATCTGAGTTAATAATACACTTTTGATAAATATGTTGGGTGGAAGTTTCAAGAGTTTTTGTTGGTTATAACAACGGTGACCATAAGTCCCGTATTTCAATAGCTTGTCCCGGTTTTTTTTTATATAAATACGGGACATTCCAATGCGAATTTTTGTGTTATTTTTGGCCATTGGTGTGTTGTTATATATTTTCCCTTTTTTGTCCAGGGTTTCGCTCTTAAAAATATGGTCACTGTAGTTATAACTCAATTATTGAGTTTTTTGAATTGTGTCCCTTTTTGAATAGATGTGCGAAATGATGAATAAGCTAAATGCTGCTTCTGTAACGATCCTGAAAGAGAGAGAGGGATAGTGGGAGTACATAGTATATGAAACTTGTAGTAAAGAAAAGCTAGCAATTCGTGCGATAGCTACCCAGTAGATCGGACGTAGGTAGATTGAAGATTGTTTTAAGAAAAGGGGAAGAGTTTGTTTAAATAAAAAAAGAGTAAAAGTAATTAAAGAAACAGAAGTTGTCTATACGTCATGTTAAGCAATTTCTTTTTCTTAAAGTAGTTTTAACGTTTTAAATCCTCATACAAAAAAAAAAACAGACAAAATTTTAAATCGTCATACGTAGAGAAACAGAAAGTTATGTACTCTTCACGCTGATGCTTGAATTGTGCCACACCCTGTAATTTGGCAAAATCTAAATATTTAACGGGAAAGGTCTGTTACGAAGTACTTTTCGGCACAATTCAATGTTCCCTATTTATGTTTCATAAACTATGTAGACAGTAGGTAACTGTCCATGTCGAAATGACTGACTTATAATCAATGCGCACCATAATCTAAAGTGTTTTCCAATAAGAGGTGTTATTGTGAATGACCCGCTATTTCGGTAGCTGTCACTTTTGAAGCTTTTATTCTTTGACATTTGACAAGTAGAAACTACGCCATTACTAAAAATTGAACGATACACGCTTCAACAACGCATTGAAATTATTAAAATTCACTACAAAAATGGTGAAAATGTTGCAGTCACAGTTCGCAAAACTAAAGCATTTTTTGATCGTCGTGAAGCACCTTGTCGGACCGCAATACAGAAATTGGTGAAAAAATTCGAGCTGTTGGGACAAGTAAGTGATGTGAAGAATAAAACCCGTGCACGTCGCTCAAGAACAACTGAGAATACTGCTGCTGTAGCCCAAAGTGTTGAAGAAAACCCAGGTTTGTCCATTCCTCGTCGTTCTTTGGAATTGGGCATTCCACAAACGTCATTACACCGTATTTTGCATAAAAACTTGGCTCTAAAGGCTTATAAAGTTCAGTTAACACAAGAACTCAAGCCGGCCGATCATCAAGAGCCCAGCGTCGATTCAAGACCTCAAAGATAAAATTCGTGAGGCTATCGAGGACATGGGGCAGCCACTTTGCGATTTGGTTGTGGAAAATTTCATGAAAAGGATATGGTCCTGTATGCGTGCTCGTGGTGGCCATTTGGCTGATGTTGTTTTTCATTATTAACGGCATACCTTCCTCTTTATTATGAAATAAACATCCATTCATTTATCTCAAAAAATGACATTTTTCTTTGAATACCAAAATTACACCTCTTATTGGAAAACCCTTTATATGAAGCGAATTTATTGTCATTGGCCCTCACTGGAAAAAAAACATTTAACCTATACCTTAACAGTGTTGCCATTCTGACCGGATTCCAGTCATATCTGACCGCAATCTATTCCCTCTGACCGGAGAAACTTTATAAATCCGGTTAGACCGGATTTTCAAAGAATTGTTTTTTTTTTCTTTTTTAGTTTAATAGCTTTATTTAAGATTAGTTTAGAAAAATAAAAAAAAACTATATATATTTGACTGGTCACAAATTCTTATTTTATTTTTTGACCGAATTTAAAAAAATAAAAATCGGTCATTCGGAAAGATTTAACCGGATTCATTATTACACTGTACCTTACATATTCTTACATGTTCACAATAGATTAATTTATGTCGGTGAAAAGTATCGCAATTGTTAGTTCATCGAACGCAACCAGTTAAAGGTTCTTTTATAAAGTTTTCAACTCCGCAAGATCTGTTTATTTCCATACTTAGGTGGCGCCACGGTCAGGGTGGACCTGGGCCTCAAGCACGATCTTTTTTGAGTAATAAAAAAACGTTCAAAGAGGCCTTTCATACATAGACTCAAAATAACCTAAAAATATTAACTGCTATAAATAACTCCCTCTTCAAACCAGATATGCATTTTCCACTGATAATATGTATACAGATTTTCCGTCTTCAGTCTATGTAGTTGCTCAAAAGTGATGGACCTTTTTCATTAGTTTTCTGAAAAGAAATCCAACGACTCTTGCCGGCGAAACTTCCCAAAAGCATTCAAATCAAACTTTAATCATTTCCAATTTCACATTTGCACAATGTGCAACTCCATCTGTGTCGTCTTCCCCCAACCCAGTTAGAGTTACGTTGAAACTTTTCCGCCAGCTGAAAATCCATACAACTCCTACCTACTAGAAGATGAAAAGCGAAAAAAAAAAAAACTACCCCATCAGGTGATTCTCAAGCACATAGTGTGCTTTTCCACTATCGCTCGTAGTGCGCACATTCCCGGGTGATACTATCTTTTCGTATATCTCTACAATATCAAACGTAATCCCACGTACTGTCTAAGGACTACTACGACTATCCTCACAGCTGATAAACATATAACATGTACGAGTGGATCCGTAAAAAAAATAAAACCATCCTCTATCTACATAACGAGAAGTATATCTGCACTTTTCGATATAACGTCTATTTATATGTACTCCCGGTGTCATTATGTATTTATTATGCGATATGAATAATACAGAAATTCTATATGGCCATGTACTCGCGGCTGTCATTGTGGGTGTAGATTCGACGCAGCACCAAGAGAACTCTCGCTGTGTATGTTCTGTGCACCAGCACCAGCACCAGTTGCCATGGTAACAGCAGCCGAAACAGCTGTATTCCGCTCCCAACGAAGGACTTCTTCTTCGTCGCCTCCGCTGTTGCCGTCTGGTTGCGATTCACATGCACCACACCGGAGACCAGACCTCCTTGCGGATAAATTTGCAAAGCTTCTTGCTTCAAGAAGGGATGATGAAGGGAATAAAAAGAAATCGCAAAAACAGAAAGGAAATACTCGGGCTAAAAGGAGACGAGGAGAAAAATTAAGCGTACTTAAGTTGCTCTTCACTGTGACATAAGGGACGGGTGGGGGCAGCAGTACACAACACTACGCCAAACGACAACATGGCACTTGTGCTTAATAGTTGTACTTGTGCGCCCTCTATACGGCATATATGTTAGTGAATTTTTTTTTTCTTCTGCTTCTTCACTTTTTGCTGCACTTTCTGGTTTTTTTGTACATAAGATGTAGCCTGCGCCTGTGTTGGAAGGATATATTTGCCTGGGGCCGGAGATTTCCTCGAGCAAATGCAAAAGGCTCGTTTGATGAAGTCATGCGTGTGCCACTTTAAAGTGGCGCGAGTGTGCTCTTGAGAGACGGAGCCGAGATTCTTGATTTGAAGAGGGGTCATGGCTTCACACTCGTGCATGCATAATGAGCGGCGGAATAGCTAAATGTTATAGTTTCGTATTTGTATTTAAAGGCAAACGAGAACTTTAATCAATCGTTTTGTTTGCCAGCAGGATCATGAATGTGCGCTTTGTTTGTTGGGCATTCAATAGCGAACATAATAAAGGATGTTTTCCTGAATAGGGGCAAAAATATAATCATCATATCGCAGAGTGCTTTCAGTTGAATGGAGGTTTTTCCGCCTGGAAAAATAGGAATGAAAGGCGACATAGGATCCTAGGTGCACAATTATCCATGGAACAGTGAACAATTGGTAGATTGGAATATTTCGAAGCGAGAGGATTTTTGGGGTTAGGTTCTAGGCATGGCGTACGTTTTCGCCTTTGGGGGGAAAACTTTTATACCTATCTCATTTTGGACGGCTAAATTCTTGTGAATAGCATTTGAAAAGGCGCTCTACATATGAGTAGACGTGTGCTCACAATAGAAAGGTCGTGCATTTTTAGCAGTATTTTATTATTTTTTAGTCTGATCCGTATCAGGTTTAAGCACAAATTCACAAGTGCTGCCGCAAGTACTACAATTGGAGTATTGTACTCCTCTTTCTTCCCCAAATATAAATAGTACTCCTATTTTTACCCGACTGGTTAGTTTCGGATTTGGCTACTACGTCCAGCCATAGAATGGACACAACGCGCGCAAAGTTTGCACATTTAGTAAAGTTTTATCATTTGGACGTTCTGCTCAATTCTGTAACTGGCCATGGTGGTTTAGCATTAGCAACTGAATAATAAACATTAACTAAGACAGATGCCACGAAGACAACATGGCCGCCACAGGCTGCCAACATCAATCCGTTCAATTGAAAAACCTGTTCAAAAAAAATTAGTTAATTTTTGTTCTGTTACTCCCCAAAAAACTTCCTACATTCTCCACAACGAAATCATAAAACGTCAGCCCTGCTCACAACAACAACCATGGATAGAAGAAATACTAGGTTAGGACGTTCAAATGGTTTCCTGATTTTGTTATACAATTTGACAGTTTGACAGCTTATCGACTGCTAAATGTGTATCGAAAAATATTAGTGACGTAGTTATTTCTTACACTGTGACGTGTCTTCGCAGGTTGAGAGAAAATGCAAAGCACTTGTGGCGGGATCTTTAATACAAGGCAACGTCATTCCGACATTTTTTCGTTTCCTTACTCATAATCATTTTTTACCTTCAGACTTAATAGTTTGTAGTTCACAATGGGTAATTTTATATGGAAAATTTCACCATTGCGAGTTCTGAAAATCAGGCCTGGAGACAAAGTATGATTATTAGTATCGCGCTATGTCTCTTTGTACGTAAAAGTAAAGAGAATGCGATAAAATTAATACAAAGCGTTTATATTATATTTTTGAAAAGTCAGACAAAAGTTCAAATTTTCACTACAAGGTGGCGCTTATTTGTTTATATTGGGCCTCATCCGTAAACTAAATATTGTCAAGTTCACTCTCTTATTCAAATGCAAGGCATGCTACAAGTCTGAAAAACAAAGAACCTGGTACTAGAAAACTAGTAGAATTGAGGAATACTGACATTTCGTTAAATATAGGGAACAAAAAATGACACGAGGGCGCTGCGAGTGAATTGCATTCTGTTAAAGTTCCGGCGAAATTAATGCTGGCTTAGGACAAAATTTGACGGAACTATAATCGTTTTCTGACGTGCGACTATAACAAGAACTGGTAAAAAAAACTGTCTTAATAAAAACGATATAAAAGACATCTCTGTCTCTGTTACATCGGAGGTGGTGCGGATCAAAAGCAAATTCACGGCTGGCAGTCAGACGGCAACTGCCTTTTATTCACCTATCAATACTTACACTAACTTAGACTAACTCTTATACTAAACTCTTACAACTAAATACTCATTTACAACTAAGCGATCATAATTATATAAATCAATTGTAAGATTTATATAACTATGCCAATCTCTCCAAAACTAAAAAAGTGCATCCAATGACTCCTTTGGCCCCCAATTCAATTGCCACAAGCTTCCTTTCTTAATCGTTGCTAAATTATTATAAAATAGGAAAACAAAAATGACAGACTGTCTCGCCTGTTTGTCTCATTTGCATATAGAAGTTTCCACATTCGTTGAGCGCCATCCCAGCGGCTGTCACTCAAGAGACACTAAGGAGGTGCACACATTTTCTTTCATGTACCCCTTATTCGTTGACAGTGTCATCACAGCGGCGACTATGGAAAATGGTTACAAACTTATAAATTTTTGTTATGACATGCCTTCTTGTACTTGACGTCTGATTACCCCAGGGCAGGGAGGTAGGCACGCCATTGAATATAACTCTACATCATGTTCTACTGAAAGGATGATGAATAGTTTGAATTATGAAAACTTAAGTTCTGCAACAAATCATCGATTTGAAAGGGTTTACAATTTGCCAGTCAACATTTTCGCACTGTGTTATGACTGAATGTGCCAAACACACATGTCATACACAATTTATTGGGAATATAACCAAAAGGAATATGGCGGACAGCTGTCAGGAGGGAATGGAATTGAATGGCGTATTTATCAAATGGAAATCAATTTCATACGCTGTGAGAGGCATGATGGGATAAAATTGTAATCAAAATTGATTCACTCCTTAGATGGCGCTAGTGTGCGGGGCATGCTGCCAACCCAAAGTTATCGTAAGACAAACACTCTCTCGAAGCATTGATTGGTGTTATAGGTACGAGTGAAATATATTTTATGTCATGTGTGGCATGTCACCTTCCGCTATAAAACTGTACGTTCTCGATGTACACTTGCCTTAGGTGTGCCAACTCTTTGTGTATCAGTGGTGGTTTAAACGACTGAGAAAAGAATCCGGACCCAGAGAATCGTCCACAGCCCTGTCCGACAGACAATAAAATAAAAAAATAAGACTACCATCAAAGCTTTTGTATGGCGCCCCAAAATAATTCATTATACCCACTAAGGACACTTGAACAGTGTGTTCACCCCAATCACGTCGCACTTAAAAGGCGCCTGCCCAAACTGACAAGGCCCTCTAGCATGTCACACAACATTATCGCATCACACATGCAATTTAACCTCAAAAAGTTATACTCCGCTGAGTAATTACAAATTAATGTCCACACACAGAAATATTCACTTGTCGCCGAAGATGTGTTCGGTATACCATACATACGCGTTCGCTGCCACTCAATTCATGGCTCTACAAGCCTTCCTCAAGTTGTCTGATGCCTGCCTTCGGCATCATCTATTGAGCTGGTGAAAAGGACACGACCACCACAATCCCTAAGCACTCCAAGTGTATCACATGCCTGCTCAAGTGCGGTCGTCGTCGCTAGGAGGGAAATTAAAATTCATTCGCGAGCGTTAAAAGCGTGACATTCAATTCTTAAAAGTTTAATGTTCTAATTATGCAGGCTATCGCATACCCTAGGTCGCTTACGAGAAAGAAATTACCGCAGAAGGCAGAAACGTCCTCGCGGATACACCGTTTCATGTTACTTATGCATGTAAATTGATTGTGTTATGATGGTACCTTTCATGCAGGTTAATTAGCAAAGTAGGCCGCAGATTGGTGCGGTTTATGTTTTATACCTTTTGCGAGGGACAGTTTGAATTGCTTAAATTACTCGTAGGCGTTGTTGAAGGTCGAAAACCAACAAAATTGTACACGAAATTTCGCCCTCTTCACAGCAGTGTTTCCTGCTGCACCTCGCTGGAACTCAATTAAATCGTGTGGTTTCTTCGCCGAAGATAAACCATACACTCGAGCACTTTGGGCATCATTCAGCTGGCGAGGTTTGCAGCAATCAAACGAGATGTCCTACCCTCTGCCAGCAGTATCGTGTTTTTTCCTCATCATCTGCAGACGGCAAACACAGGAAAAACAAAAAAAAAAAAACAGTTTTCCAATTAAAAACGATGCCGGGTAGAAGACTTAACCTGGAAGTTGGCATCGAGTACAATGCAATCCATAAAATTGCAGCAAGCGAACAAAAAGGTTTCCTTTTATTTTTTGCTCCCGCAACCTTTGATACTAATGATAATGATGAAGAGTTAGTGGTGCGCTGTCCGACAAAGCAGAAATGTCCCAACTTCGACTTGGATACAGGGGGCACAGCGCTCAGGTAAATAACGCGGCTGTAGTTGTGCTTCCCTCTCACTTGATGGGTGTAACAAATAGAGGAAATTTATTTCTATCATTCAACATTTAATTACACAGTGCCATTCGTACATTCGTACCTTGGTTGTTACTTTCGAGAGTGTTAAATGATTTGCTGGTCGTGCGGTTGGAGAAATGCTCCAATGTAGAGGAAAAACGTGACCCTAGATGCAAATGCGGCTGATTTATTTAAAGCAGATTAGAACGGGCCGACTTGTTGAGAAATACACATCGCCAACAGTAATTAACTTTATAAGATTTTCAATTATAGATTGGCATTCGTAGTGAGTGAAAGCGGGCGAGAGGACTGTTAAACTGCGTATCCTCTGCTTGACATGGGGAAAATGGGCCGTGGATTTTTGTCATTGGTAGATTTGGCAGGCGAGAGGACTGTTAAACTGCGTATCCTCTGCTTGAAATGGGGAATATATGCCGAGGATTTTTTGTCATTTGGCAATTAACCATTTTTCATGACCTCAGCCACACAAGTCTGCCGTATAATAATAGTTATACTCTAAACGATGTCAGAAATGTTGGCGGTCGTCATAAACACGGTTATCATTTTGGTAGTTTTTTGTAATTTCGAACAAAACCAACAAAGAAAATGTAAATGATGCCTAAAAACTGTTTACAAGGACACCATCCATATAAACATGTGAATATTTGACAATTTGTCCAATTTATCCACGCATTGCAAGCTCTGAAACAAGAACAAATTCTACCAACACAATTCGCATTCTATTCACTTCAAGTTCTCCGGAAGAAGATTTCGTTTGCCGGCGCGCTCAACTGAGAATCCCAGGCGATACGTGTTTCGGGCGAAATGGTTGACGTCGCGCAGAACGGTGGTGGAAGAATCGGCTGCGATTCCAGAAAGTATAGCAAATGCGAACACCTAGAGGAAGCACACACGCGCGAATGCATTTGATTTCAAGGTAATAATTCATGATAAATTTAAATCGACACGAAATTCCTTGCATAAACGTCAGTTTGCTTGGAACGTTCTCCTTCTCCTAAGGGGTATGAATATTTTGTAAGTTAATAAACCAAGCAGTTCTATTCTTATCATTTGTGTAATACAATAAATCTTATATAGGGAAAACGCAAGTTACTACGTCAAGGTCGAACCATGTCTTAAATGTCATTATCAATAAAGGCCATGCAAAGTGTGGTGCAAATATGGAAAATATGTAAATTAAAGCTGCAAACACAATACCTTAAGTTATCGAAATATACATTTTACTATTAATTTTGAAACTAACTGCCACAATATTCACTCCTGGTGTAACTCAGGTTTAAGTTAATTTTACACCCGATCCGCATTTTTTAAACCCGATAATTTGAACCTATGTCCTTCACTGAAAAACATGCATTAAACCCGCTGGATTTAAAATGGATTTAAATGCGGATTTAAAACACTTTAAACCGTTTTAAACATATACGTAATGTCAAATTTCACAAATAATGACTTTTTTCGTTGTTTGGGGAAGGATCGGAAGGAAAAGTCGGAATACGTTTACGATCCCAACTCTAAGGTTGCAGCCAAAGCTTAAGACAGCGGGCCTTAGAATCAATGAAATATTCTAAAACTTACTTTGTTGTTTTTATTTGGCGTAATTATTCTCCCGTCTTCACTCTTCTCCTCGATAGTGAGGAAAGCACGGTGAAATTACGGTACAACAAGTGCATTAGTCGAACCATTGAATATAGCATCCAAAATGCCCGGAAATATCTTCCGAAAATCAAACACATCGTAATCGTCGACGCAACAGCTTGTGCATTCGATATTTTCGATAACGAGGACGACGTTGATTTACCATCAGTTCTCCGACAAATTGAGTTTTAACCCGAGTTAAAGTACTTAAACTGGTCTCCGAAGTGCGTCTAAATCCAATCGGATTAAACGTTGTCAAGTTTAAAAAAACTGGGTTTATGTTCGGGTCTAACGACTGAATATTATGGACTTGGGTTTAGTTTTTGAGTTAAACTCACTTAAACCCAGGTGTAACCCGGTAATAACCAGACATGAAAATCGAAGAAAAACGGGTTACTTTTTATAGATTTTATATTTATTTCTCTGTCAGAAAAACTGCAAAATTATGAATGAACTTTTCAAGTTTTTGATCGCTCAAAGTTCTGCATCTATAGTTTGTTCAAATTAGTCGACGGACAAATGTGAAATGCAACATGTAAAAGTGTTATCATCGGCCTGGCCGATGCTTTGATACCCTCCACTGCATACAAGTCACGAAAAATTGGCTTTGTAAGGGAGGTACCAGACCTACTTGACCGACATAGCCCAATTTAAATACCAACCTGGCGACGATAAAAATAAGTCTTTTCATCGAATTTCATTCGACTATGTCAATTCCTTAGGGTGCTATCGTGCTTTCAACAGACAGACAGACAGACGGACATGGCTAAATGGATTCATAATGTGATCCTGATTTAGAATATATGTATATACTTTATGAGGTCTGCGGTGACTCCTTCTTGGCGTTACAAATGTAATGACAAAGTGAATATACCTTCCTGTGGAGGGTATAAAAACAATTGCCACTGACATAACAGCCTGATGAACTCTGATGGCTGTCACGCATTTTCTGTTCGTTGTTAATCAGATGGGGACGAAGTCTACACAAAGTTATTTAGGATAACAACAACTGATACCTAAAATCAGTGTCCATGAGTGTGGTCGCATATCTGCTTTCCACGCAACCCCATTCACCACCAAGCTTCTATACAAGCTGTCCCACCACATAGTCAAGTCCCTTAATCCGGATAAGCACAGTCTGACAGCATTCCAATAGTCATTCCAATCTTTACCCAATGCGTATACACTTTTGCGTCAATGAACCCTCCTGTCCGAAGTGTACTCCTCGTGTACCTCGTACTCGTTATTGTCAGGAGTCACTATTTTAATTGACTATACAGTTACCCGTCTGACGTATAATTAAAACGCCTAAAAAGGTTAAACAAAAACAAAAATGAGCTCAATTCATTTGAGAACTGAATGCTGCCGGAAGATGTCTCATCGTCTAAGCTATTAATCATCTAAAAATAAAAATCCCGCTACAAACTTTGTCTTTCCGTTCACTGGAACTGTGCAATTTATCAAAGTGTCAAATATTTGTCTCTGCACTTGAGTGTTAAACTTTCTATCTAACTTTTGGAACATCTGAAAAATGAGCATTCGAAGGAATTCCATGACCATCTGGCCCCAAAAGAATAGATATTTCCACTGCAAATATACATACGCTTCCAATCATCACAGCACTATTTATAAGCAATGAATGTTTATACAACACATTCAAGCGAAACGACTAAAAAGAAAACTAAGAATGAGCACAACGAAAAAAAAATCTCAATTCAAATATGTGATTCATTATTTTTGCGCAGGCAAAAGAAGTTGCTTTCCGGCGAAAGATACACACACTCGGTGGAAATATGACATCATAATCTTCAACACAGGATAACTTGCAAACATTTAATGCAAAAAAGATGTGCACAGGGACCTTTGGCACATCATTATTATTGTCCTCTCAAATCTGATGATGGTGAGCGCCATCATCTTCCAGGAGCGACTGTTTTTTTTTTTTTTGCCATGAGGGTTTTTCTTCGTTTGTGTTTCTTTTGTTATGAACACACCCAACTTGTCATATGTAACTGTGTGTAAAATGCATGTGACTAATAAGCACCTCGTTTGCTATTTAATTTAAGAAGAAAAAAATATCCACAAGCACCTCGCTACCTTGAAGCGATACAGAGGTACACGTATGAGCAGAAAGTACTTGCGAATCTCGAGAGGGCAGGAAACGCAGCAGCGCATTCAATGTTAATGAATTTTTATTTTAAATTTAAGCTTAAAATAGCACAACGAATTTTGTTGTTTCTGGTTTTGTTTTGACTAGACCACAGGGCAGCGGCAATATTAAAGAGCGCGGCCGGACGAATGACGAGGCCGTGTATAGCGCACACAGACACTTTTGCTATTTTGAATGATTATTTCATTTGTACATTCATTCCATTGATGAAAAAGTGAAAAATCACATCAGTTGGAAACTATCTATCGCGTTGTATTTGTTTGTAGTTATGGATGGAGTGAGCTGGGCGAGTTAGTCAGACATCAGACTAATTGAGACGGTTACAGCGTCTGCTGTCACAGCGTATTATTGGAATGGTTGAAGTGAGACATCTTGTGGCCCGTTGGGAAGCATTTTAAACCCTGGTGAAACGAAAAAGCGACAGTCCAGTCGGCAGCAGGTAATTAATGACTTTGGCGAAACGTAAAGATGACTGAAAATGGGAGGAGGTGGCGCGTATGGAAACATAGCTCGGTCAGAATGTATGAAATTAGTACCTCCGAACTCTGATGAAACGAAAGAGCGACAGGAAACGAGAGGGGAAGCTCCCGTGGTAGTCAGAATGAATAGTCGTTGGCCATCAATTCAGGGGCAGATTCCGTATATCAACGATCGTCTAAACGATATCGCTTTTGAAACTTTGATCACCAATATAAGTTATATTCTGCTCGAATTTTTTTGACAGCAGTCAGCTGAATCGTCTGAAAAGTTACGGAATGAGTGCCCAGAACTTCCCAAAGGAAGGAATCGCAAGTGCATATTCAGCTCGGCACGAATAAGTCATGGGAGAGAAACGAAAACCCGACAAACTCGGAGTAGGGACAGATATCAAGTACACATTTGGCTCACTTCGCAAAAGGGACAAATTACATATTGTAAGCCGTTTTCTATTAAGAGTCTTTTTAAATGTTGCGACACTTTTTAACCTATCAAGGTACCTAGTCGAGTTCCTCTGAGTCAGAAGGTTGCTTGCCGCATATTTCAAGTGAATATTCTATAGATTGAGCCTTAATTTTCTCTGGACTGCTAATGTATGTTAACAAGGCGACATTCAAGAAAGGTCCCCTTGTACCATCTCTTAGATAACTCATTTTACGAGACATTTCATTGGCCACCATTTTAGCGAATTTTCCGCCGCAGTACTCCGACATAAGTTCAACAAAAGAGAGTCCGCTTTTCAAGGCAATTATTTAATAAATACAATTTACGTCCTCACTTAAATGCTTCGATCAACAGAGCAACTGACATGCACACGGGCCAACTGTAATTTTCCGCATCGTCCACTCGAACTTTGCATCTTTTATACAATTCCCTATAAAATTCGATCGCTTCATAACTCATCTGCCATGCAAAACGATTTAAAATTTCAATTTTAAACGACCCAGCAAGAGAGAGTTTGCCGTTCCTTGGCGTAGATGCTGCCGCAATATTTCAATGAAAACTGGGGAAGGGTAAAAAAATAAATTCAGCTTTATGCAAATTTGATATCCGATATCAAGTGCTTGTCGCATTTAAATGGAGAGAAAGAGAGAGAGAGCGGATTTTCCCACACCCTTGAAACGAGAAATTAAATTCCATCGTCATACACTGTTTGCCATTTAACAAGTTTGCGTTAAGCATGACAGAGCTGACAACTTTGCCAAAATAAATCAATAAAATTTGAATGGAAAAGTTCACAACTCGGATCAAAGGATCCAAGGATAATTATGATGTCATTGTGTGACTCAGTTCACTTCGCCTTAAGCCAACTTCATTTGTTACCGCAAAACAAGTTCGAGTGCCATAATTGGAATCGAACAGTGCTTCAACTCACCCGCCAACTATATACCTGACCGACAATCTTGAACAAATTCAATCTTCAATTTCATCCCACGCTTCATTTAACCAAAATAAGAAAAGGACACCACTGAGGAGCACGAGTAAGTATCCTTCTTCTTCGATAATTTATCTGGAATTTCAATTCGAATTTTGTCTTGTCAAAGGCACTCGCAATGGCAAGAGACAACCATTGCTCTGGGGCTAAATAATGAGTCTCATAAATATAATTCCAAGAAAATAACAAAAGAGAGAAAATGCCAAATACGGATGAGATGAGGTGGGGGTATATCAGTTTCGCGATCAGGCTTAAGCTTCAGTGTTTATTTGAACGAAAAGTCGAATATTTAGACAGGAAAACTCTGAACGAGTGAGTCATCACATTTTATGGAGCTCTGTTTTTACGTTTTATATTCGTTTTTATGTTGTGCGCATTAAATGAAGGATGGATATAAGATAGTCTCGTAAATCACACACCTGTCGAGCCATGTGTGCATGTGTATATTACTTTCGTAAATCGTAATAGCTTTCGGACTTTAAAAGTGCCATCAAGGCTAAGCGTGCAACGTTCATGGTTATATTTAGTTAAAGCCGTTTTAACATTGAAAATGTAGCTTTCTTTTCTGCCAGATTGCTCATTTCAATTTACGGGCATTAAACAGAAATATTAGTGGACATAACCTCTTAAGCGTCGGTCTGTTATAAAGTTAACGAAAGTTATCGGAAAAGTAATTTACCTGTTGGGCATTTCGTTCAAGATCTGACGAAGAAAATTGTTCCAAATAAAACAATCGCACAATCTAAGTGATTGCACATTTCGCACTAGATTACAAATTTCGTACTAGATTTCAAATGGAGCAGCGACCGCTGACAGGGACAGTATATATATATCAGAACTCCGAAGTATTGACATCTGATTCAAATATTACTTAGCTTAAAGATTTCAAAAGCTATTGCCATTTGAAGAGAATATGTTTTATGTTCCGTAAACTGCTTTTCATATTCTTTCGTATCTAGTGCTTCTGCCAAAGAAGTGCAAAAGACATTTAAGATTCAAATTTGAAATTGTTTGACAGTTTCCAAAAGTTGACCGCTTTTGTCGAAACTTTGAACCTGTTTTTTCAGATCTCTTTTGAATGGTCGCCCAGTGTTTCTCTTTGCATTACCGGTGACATCTTCAGTTGGACACAGTCAGCAGCAGCCTAAATTTAACTGTCATTGACATTACCTTTTTTCTGTCATTTTTCTTTGTGCATTGAAAGAACTTGGTTTTGGTAAGAAATAAAGCGAAACCTTACTGGAAATTACTTTTTTTTCTCTTCAACATCTGTCAAAGTCTTTAACAGCGATGGAAGTTGCTTATTCTTATAATCTATGCTTGTATGGCCGATTATATGACAGATTATATCAACCGCTCAACTACAGCATTTTTCGGTGTGACTGCAAGCAAGGCGCACTTCCACATATTATACTTTACGCAAAAGTTTGTCGTTGCCTTATTTTATGATCCATATAATGATAATGAGATGGGTTTAAGCTCGTTTATGTGTAAGGAAGTGTTAACAATTTCGTAATGTTTGCGCAAAATCTCAAAAGAGGCGAGCCGCCTGCGGGGTGATATTTTCTTTGCTGCGAAATTGAAATTTTCCTTAATGGCCGCTTTATTTTATGATTCTACTTTATGGCACAAAAAGTTAAAAAGTTAGGTACGTCATTTAATTTTGACTTTTACGGTGAAAAAAAAGATGAGAATGTTACTCATGAATTTATCTATTTCAATAGGACGCTCATAAAAAATAAACTGACGTTTTGATGCTCTAAAGTCGGTTTACAGAATTTGAGATTTCAATCAAGCTAAATAATACGTGGTGCTGCTTGCTTGTATGTGACATAATTGGAAAAGGCGGGGCTCTCAAACCTGTCGGCGTGTTGACAGTCTAAATGCCTGAGCAAAATAACCTCAAATCGCATATCGAGCCAGGTATCTACATTTTACGATTGCAATCATAATTCTGTCATTAGTTGTAGTTTATAGCGCTTGGAAGTTTAAAGACAAAAAAAAACTAATTTTTGACTGATATGATAGGAGTTTAACAGCCGACAGCGGCCATTGTGAACTGTGATAGTGCGAACGAAATACATTTTTTGTAGTAGAGCCCATGGTCAAATATAAGGATGACTGTCAGTTCACTCCACCGAATATATTCATTTTTTAATGAAAGTTCTTTTTAAGTCTTAATTTTACCGCAAGGAGCTACACAATTCAACGATTAGGCAAGTATGAATAAAAATGCTGAATAAAATGTATAGTTTTCGGGTCCTCTCTACTCAGAGATCAGGTATTATTCTGCCAGAGGTTTCCCCAAATCATCGCGTTCAGGAATATTTTAAACCTCAAATGGCTCCAGTAAGTCTAGCCTCAGATCAAAAACCAAGGATCAACGAACTATGGGTGGTAATTATTGTCAAGTGACCGCTTCATAATCAACATAAATAACGTATGTAAGCTTTTAAGTCAAGGCGTTAAATGATCATCCCATACGTCTGATTGTGATGATGACATACGAGTAAGTGGGTAGCCTCAATTCCTTGAACAAAGTCAATCTTAACAAGAAAAGGCGAGCTCTGCTAACAAGATATTAATCACTGACCGCCTGATTCACTTGATGAGGTCATTCGTTAGTCAAACTTTTTTAGCGATTTTTTTTTTTGGAAGTTCGTTGTAAATATTTTTATAATTTAAATTTTTATATAATTGAGCCTTGCCGACGACGAAAATGTTTAAAATTCGATTGAAATGAATTCTGTTGATGTGTTTATAATATGCCAGCCACCGACTCGGTGTAGACACCATCAATTAAGCATTAATGCTTAATTCAAATAAATAATGCATACGTGTATACTTGACAGTTTATTGTGAGTACCACACGACAATTTATTTTTCGAGTTTTGCATGCATTCACAAAAAAAAAGATAATTGGAAAATTTGTTGAGAATTTTATTTCGAAATTTGCAATTCGATTTTGCTTTCATTTACTAAATGAAGAATTCCCAAAGATAAAGTATAAATTATACCTTATTCCCATTTGTATAGACAAAGTTCACCTTTTCTTAGTTGTATGCGAATTGTACTGACAGCTCTAACTTAATTGGTTAGATGTCAATTTATTTCGTATTGAGTTTGACATGCCCCTAGTGAGCAATTGAGTCCAGCAATGGAAAGCTGGAAATAATTACTTGCTGTCTGACTTTTTTTAAACATTTTTGTTTGTATACATAAAATTCAAAAACAATTTTTGTTTATATTTCAACTAACAAGTGCTGACGTCTGGTCAAGGAGTGCGACTTTTGGTAAACTGCGCGCAATTATACAACATTTCTATCAATAAATTTTACCCATCGCACTAAATACTTTGTAGGTCACAATGGGTAATTTTATGTGGAACATTTCGCCATTGTGAGTACGTAAAATATAGTCTGAAGCCTGGACACTAAAAATGATTATAGTGTTCTGTTGGAAATTATTTTTGAAAATATTCTTAACATGAAAATGATTATGGTAGTCGGCATCGTCATTTGGTATGTGGAAATTATTTTACTGTGTCGCGATTAATACAACTTGAGTGAGAGGATAGAAGTTAGATCTCTGGGAACGGAAAATTTCAAGACAGTAAAATTGACAGGAGAAATCATCTCTTCTGTCGTTAGATATCTTATTAGACTGCGATCTAAGCAAACGAAAAAACCTAAAGCCGCACAAGCATATTTTACGAACTAACAATTGCGAACTGTTCCATATAAAATTGTCCATTGTGACCTACAACTACAACGTATTTAGTTTTAAGGTTAAAAATGATTGATAGTTGCCAGAAAGGACTTATTGAGTCGAGGAGAAGAAGTTTTCTTGGACGACATTAAAAAAAAAATAGAAGGAGGAACGAAGTGTCAAAAACCATTTTATTATTTTTATAGTTCAAAATGTATTGGTCCCTAGAAAAGGAAAGTCACAATAGATCTGTAGTTTTAAAACGGGGGTTGTGGTTCATAAAACTGCTGATATTATTTTCTGGCGTTGTATTACCAGTGTGTGAACGCGCCCTTAGAGGATGATTTTCTTTAAGGTTAGGAAAGAAGTAGGAAACTTATAAGAGGCAGTCGAAAACGCTGTCAGCGGTTGCGAAGAAACTGTGAAAGTTGAAGTGGGGCCTGAACGGTATTTTCTTTTTCTTTTCTTTTTTAAAAAAAAACTTCTAAATAGTTCTGTAAACTGAATTGAATGTGATAGCTCGGACAATGTTTTAGATTTTCTACAGTTGTGGGTCCTAATTGCCAAGGACGTGAAAATACATCTTTCGACCACGTAGGAAAAGTTCAAGCCTCTCTATGAATGTGAGATTCTCTCTGGTGAGGATCTTTTGTAGTAGAACATCAAATAGTCATGGGTCACTCAGAATGTGACACATAATGAGCCAAATGATTACAAATTGAAACACGCAAAGCACGTACAAATTATAATGCGGTATGATCTTGTTGGCCAGCATTGCAAATATGAAGGATTTTACGGCATCTCGTGACTGTAATTTTCGCTGCGTTGCCGTACTCATACCTCATTCGTGCAAGTGTCAGATATGAAAAGGAAGAACAAAAAAATATGCCTCGCAAAGGAGTCGCCCAACCCAATCTACCTAAGCCTTCACATATACTCGTTACTGCAATGGCACACAGCAGCGCAAAATATACTAAAACAAAAAAAATATTCAAAAGTCACGAAGACGACGACCAGAATTCATAAATACTCCCGTAGTTGCAGGGAAAAAAAGACAGTTCTCCCTAAAAATGGCAAGTCGAACTATGGGTAAGAAAAAAACGCCTGTGGGAGGTGGATTTGAAAATTTAAAGGATGTAGACGAATAAAATTGTAAAAAAATATAGACACCAATTTTTATTTTTTTTTAACCGTCTCAGGTCCTTACACGCCTCAACTTTTGTACATTGGAGAATTTTCGGGTGCCAGGGAGGGACGATGGTTGTAAAAGAACGAGAGAATGGCGAAATGATGACGTTAACGATGAAATACGAAACGACGACGATGACTTACCAAAAGGGGTTTTCTCCTTTTAATTTTTTGTTCGTTTTTGTTTTTTTTTTTGTTGTTTTATACTGCTCGCAGGGCGCGGTTGCTGGTTTGGGGGCACACTGTGCTAAACAGGCGCCTTCTGTATTTCTCTTCAATTGGAGATAACAATGACGATGAGCAGCAGAATGCAGGAGCAGCACCAGCAGATGAAGACACTCAGAGAGTACAAGTACGAGTATATATAATCACACACACTATAGCGACAATGAAATAGCCTGCGGGGTATTATTTCGGTAGCTCCTCTTCGTCTTCGTCTATTGTGTTAATTCTTATTCGGTTTTGCACAGCAATTAAACTCTACTAGGACAATAGCGAGGATTTTTCACACACAAGCACGTTGTTTTGTTTGATTTTCAAATTCAGTTGCTTTTATTGGGTAAGAATCCAGTTATTTTATTTATCACAATAGTTTTAATTTGTTTAAGTAAAATTTTTAATTTAATTAGCACTCCGGATTTTCTTTTATTTAATTTCCAATTTAAATGTTTCTCCAATAATAGGAAAGAAAAGATAAACTTTAATAAATATGTAATTTAATTTAATTTAACAAAAATAAATGAGATTAAGTGAGAAAAATGAAAGTACACAAAGATCACAGGTGAAGATTCAAAACTTGAATTTTTTTTAAGTTTTTTTTTTTAAACACAACTGTTTTTGGATATTTTTCTGTTGAAGTTTTTTTTTTATTTTATTTTTTTTCTATATTCCTTTGTTGAAAATGCAAGGTGTATTCGAATTAAAATTCAGCGAATATTGTTCAGCAAGCCTGCTTAACGACTTCAGAAACGAGACCAGACTGTACACGGTGCAGAATGTGAAACTTTTTCCTTCTCGAGTGTACGAATGCTCCTAGGGTTTTCTGTGTTGGATAGAGCTAGTGTAGTAACTCGAATCAATTTGAGTTGAAAAATACACTCAATGTGGGGCCGCAAAATCGGTGGATATTTTTGTTGACTCTCTCTTGACGTCGGCTAAGCTAATACAAGAAAACAAGACAACACAGCGATATGCATTCTCAGAGTAGGGTACTGTAGTCACTACAGTGTAGTGTGCGCTGTGCCTGTTGAGATACTTGTGACCTGAGTCATCCGAAGAGCTGGTTGGATATAAAATTATTGTATATGCCATTCAGTATCAGTACCACCCCACCAGTTTCAGCAGTGCCGGCTTTTTCTTGTTCTCTTTTTTTCCGATTTTGCTATCGAAGACTTCATTACTATACTGTACTGCCGGCGTTTCGTGAGAATGTGGTGGTGGCAAAAGTGGAAACAGAGAACAAAATTGAGTGAAAAAAATCAAATCAGATGTGGATGGGTGTTGATGTTGCGCACGGTTTGTACTATTTTATTTGAATGATGCGATTTGTATATTGTTTGCGGTGGACTAGTCATGCTGCCCAGTTTTAGACCAGCGACACACTTGTTTTTCCTTTCCGTGATCTCTTTTAGTTATTACAAAAATCGAATGAATAGATTTAGACAAAAATGCGTATGTAGTGAATATTGATAAATCTTTTAACGTGTTTTGAAAACCTCTACTAGAGAATAAAAAAAATGGACAACGTTGCTGTTAGACGATTGAGTTGGAGACGGCTTCTATTTACATATACATAAACTTCAAAGGTTTTTTCAAATACGTCATATTTCAAACTGCTTGTCTGACTGTTGGACTCTTTGTTTTGCGATAGGTTGACAGGTCATAAGGTAGACGTAGGTTAATAAGGCCCAAGATGAAAACTCTCCTTTATCCGTATGTGAGTGGGCTTTGACGTTCTTTTAAGAGTCGATGACAGAAGATGCACCTGATACACACGACGCCAGTGATGACGCATCACGTCCCAGGGTTCTAGTCCTAGCTTTTCACAACCATCGGTTTTTGTGAGTTTTGTTAAGGAACCAAAGTCCGAATGGCAGAATGGAGAAAAGTTTGCAGGACAATTATGCTTTCAGGTGTTCATCTGACTCTCCTGACAAGACAAATTTGAGATGTCAGTTTAGTCTTTGTTCGGGTGCGGAACCGGAGACCCTAGTAAGTCAGTAGACTGCACACGTATCACTCAGCGAATTGCAGAATAAATGTAAAGGAATCATCGATACTTTGGCAAGTTTATTTAATTTGAGGTGTCAGTTTAGTCTTTGTTCGGGTGCGGAACCGGAGACCCTAGTAAGTCAGTAGACTGCACACGTATCACTCAGCGAATTGCAGAGTAAATGTAAAGGAATCATCGATACTTTGGCAAGTTTATTTAATTTGAGGTGTCAGTTTACTCTATGTTCGGGTGCGGAACCGGAGACCCTAGTAAGTCAGTAGACTGCACACGTATCCCTCAGCGAATTGCAGAGTAAATGTAAAGGAATCATCGATACTTTGGCAAGTTGGAGTTGAAAAACTCTTTTTGTATGTTCTGTCAGTTTTAATGCGCTCATAAATCTTTGGTACTCTTCTGTTGATTTTATGGCACGAGCTTTTGCACTTTGCCGCACGCTTTTTCCAAACGTATGGCTTTAGTAGATCATAATTTAACTGCAGTCTTAATACTCAACTATTGATAAACTGTATCAATCAATTGAAGTTTAAAGTACATATTGGGGTTTACTACTAGGAGTTCAATAGCTGTAGCTATTTCCCAAAACAAATTGCGAAAATGATGTCAATACTAAAATTTATTATTGCTTACGATACAGATTTTAATTTAAAACTTAAGACATGATTTGCCTAGTTAAGTCTATGTTTTTGTGAACATACATCTTGACATCTCTCAAGACGACTGAAGTTTGACATTTCACTGTCTGGCAAATATGATCTTTCGCAGAATTAATATGTGAAACCAGAGAATAAAGCCCTAGGCAAAACAAAATGTGTATTCATCTCTTTCATGACAAAATGTACGCAATGGCCACACTAACGGCAGTGCATGGGGTCGTGTTCGGGTTCGTATCGCTCCCGGTTATGTTACTCCTATTTTTGGGCAACTATTGAGTGAAAACAAATTTACACCCGAAATGTGTTCTTTCTATCGCAGCCGGAGCAAAATTCAGCCCAAGGGACTAGGTAGTGAGTGGAACAGACAAGGAGAAAGATGTGCTAGCTATGAACGTACAGAAAGTTGAAGTAGCAGATTTCAACGGATGGATGATTTTGATGTTATGTCGAATGATTATAACCACGATGATGATGATAATAATGACGACCGACTCTGATGAGGGAGATGGTAATGATTCCGATTGGATTTTTCAGCTCGCAGTCTTTCATGTCCATTTTCCCCATTTTTCCTATACCGTATGCTTGTCTATTTGGACATGGTCCGATGAACACATTCTACTGCTGTACGTGCTACACCAGAACGGAATTCAACACGCCAATTGTGAGAGCAGCAAGAAAGCTTAGCCAAATAATAATTCGACTATATAGACGAATGTTCTCCTCGTTGCTACCGACGGAACTGTTTTGGGTCTATATGCATATCCATATACATATTTATATGTATATAGCAAGAAGAGAGGACGCAATATCGAAAAGAAGTACACAATCTACCTACTGTCATGGAATCGGAGCCATAAATTATATGCACCCCACCAACGTACAAGATCTGAAGCACGAATTCCTTTCGAAGGCAAGAAGAACACGCGGAAAAATTGAAGTTGACGAAGTACATGGAAACAGAATGTGTTCGTGCATACTCCATTTCGAGTACTGGTTTCGCGATCATCATCAGCCTCGGCGTTAGAGGACAAAACACACAAAATACCATAAGGCGGGGAACAGGAATTCTGGCCTCCTCCAGTCAAAGACCCGAGCAGAGGCGCACAAGGTTTCGCAGTGCAATAATTAATATTGAGCTCCAAAAATAGCCACATTTGCCCCCACTTTTTGCGGTTGTGCGACAACGTCGCCAGGAAAAAGTGAGAACAGAGCCACTCCTTTCGAGGTATTATCCCCAACGGACTGTTACTGTTTGTAGGGCGGCAGCAACCGCACAAAGTGTCAGACTGATGACATGCAAGAGTCTTCAGCGCACTGCTGCTAGAAGTCGATTAATTTAAATAAATGATCAAAATTTATATTTATCCTTTGGATCTTCATGCGATTATCATTCGCTAGGGATCACGAATCGAAGGTGTAGGCGAAGGCGGTGGAGGCAGTTGACTGGATGAATGGAGATCGATGCGCAGATGGTCGTTAGAAGAAGCACTAAACTCGTTCATTTGGAACAAGCGCTCCGCGTGATGGCTCTTAGCTATTAGCAATATCTGGATATGTGAAAAGTTTATGTTTGGGCGTTTAAAAATAAATTAGTTGCAGCCGAGCGAATTTCTCAACTGACTTTAATCTTAATGGTAGGATAAGGCTCCTGGCTATATACATATATGTGCTCTCAGCGTAATGAGCTAGCTGCTATAGAGCTGCGGTACTTTGTTTTTAATTCGGGTTTTACGAAATCAAATTAAAAAGGCGAATGAATCCCATGCGATGCTAAGAGTTATGTTATAGACATATATGTCAGATGTACCAGGGTAGAAATTGATGGGTTGATGACCAAGTTTTTTGCGCTCCTTTAATGTGCTTAATGAGTGCTGAATGTTGTTTCATGTTGATCTGGAGTGTATTTAACTTTATCTGTCAATTCGACTGGCATTGTCGTTAAATCGAGGCAATGTTTTAAAGGAGTCGTTGTTGAAGTTGTATACACCAGACATGACTGTCCTAAAAAATGTACGGCAAAACGCACCAAGGCAACAACTTGGCAGATCTGATCTTTTTGGAATTTGACAGATACAAATTACGAATAAATGTTTCCAGAATAGAGTACAGTTCGGGTCTACTCCCGAGTGAAAATAAGGAAAAACTGTTAAATTTAGGTAAACTATTTTTAAGTTCACACAGCAGCACAGTGAACTAAAAATATTTGACAACTGTCAAAAAAAAATTCGTGCTTCCTTTTTCGCTCAGAGCCTGATCAAAACGCACTCTAGGGTTCAAAATAATTTGACTGATCAAATACAAGTACAAATTCGACCACAGCATATTTTGACAGCTCATCATAATGATTGCTGATCAGGAATGTGAATGCTGGTACAAAGAAAGAATATAGATTAGGTCTGTTCCTTTACTTTTAAATCTTACGAATTTTTACTAATTTTTACGAGTTTTTACTCAACGCCGTTCCTTAACTCGTAAAATTCGTAAAAGAGAGCATCATCGAGAGAGCAACATATTACCCCTCCACTGAGAATCTTACGAATATTTACTTAACAAATTTCTTGGTGTAAGAGATGAAAAAGCTGTCAGTCACCTCACAATTCACAGCAGATTTGAAATTTGTTGTCCTATTGACATATGAGTGCATTTGTTTTGATTTCTTGCGTATTAAAACTGGCGGGAAAATATAATCGAATCTTCTCCTTAGATTCTTTTTGGAAGTGTCGATGAAATTCTTCCTCGCTTTAAGGATTACGAAAGGACAATATCCTCCTTGGAATTTTTAGTGCCGTGTCGTTTTTCCTCTTCTTGAAAGCATATAGTTTAATCAGTACAAACTCTTCCATGTACTCGGATTTATGAAGAAGAAGTTCGATTAATTCCGGGTCACTTTCATGCCGAGGTAGATAAATCAACAAATTTTTTTCGTTAATTAGCAAATTCTTCGAGTTTATACGATATTTTAACGACTTTTCGTGTCACTTTTTTGAATTATTTATCTTATTACTTTTTCGTAAATGTCCCTCTGTGAGAGAATTTATCCCCACCACTGACATTTTGACAGTCTTTTCCATTCTTACTACTAAAGTAAAGGAACAGACCTATTTTAAAAATGTGTAGCAGACTAAAGAAATGTCTCAAATACTGTTCACAGTACTTTAATAGTCGCATGACAGCTAGTACTCAAACTTGTCTCATAAATCAGATGGCACTGTTTAGAGTACACGCGACGTTTAGTACTTTACTCTGAACAAGAAAAGATAAATTCCTCTGTACATGCAGTCTAATCTTACCTCAACAGCTGAAATTATTTAGATAGAATTCACTGATAAATAAACCAGCCAGATGGTGCATACATTTTAATAAAATTTCAAGTTTATCTACTCATATATGCGTTTCCATTCGCATTGCCAATAGTTTGGTACATCTCGCACCTATTCAGTCAGCATTTACCTACGTTTACGTTGCATTGCTCTATAAATCGAACTGAAATTGTGCCCAAGGTACCACAAGCCCATTCATGTCAGTACATAAGAAAAATCCATCGGTTTTCCCAAAAAGGTCAATACATGTGTCAAGACAGAGTTCCATAAAAGGATTCATCAGACCTAACGTCCACAATTTAAAGCATTGTTTTCAGTTTGCGCATAACAAGATCAATTTCACGTCATATGGTAGATGTGTACAACAACCATCCCAAGTCGAAGGAGTGTCTCACAAGTCAGGTTAAAATCCCATTGAATTTCACCGGTTCAACATCCGATCGTACGGCTACCTCGAAAAACTTGATGTTATTGAACCCTTTTATGCTTCCCCAAACCGAAACCCAACCAACATTTCCGTTCTTCTCTTGTCGTCGGTAAAATAAATGAGTGGGGCCACTCATGTGCCGGGCGACGACTTCTTCTCCAAAAGGTTTTCGGGTAAAAGGTCTCTGAATATGTTACTTTCACGCGACCTTATTTGCGAGCGCGCAACCAAAGAAAATCAGACAGCATTGAAAACATGAAATAAACCGATATGTGCAGCATGAGAGGTAACTGATGATGGTAGGTGGTAGCCGGTAGGAGAGCGAGAAGAAAAAAAGTTATTAACGAAACAATTCTGGAAATGGTCTTCGCACAGTCTCAACCTACTTTTTCCTCAATTGTGTTTCCGCTTCGGCAGTTCGACGAAGCCAAGAATGCTTTAGATTTGGTTTCAGCCAAGCAACACACCACCGCAACGCGAATGAAGTGTGGATTGGCGGTGTACTATGTGCATGCATTGATTATTATTGGAGTGTCACCAGCACACCACGTTTATTTCATTACTTCGCGTAAATCTTTTCTATTCTTTGTTCGTTTCTCTTTTTTTCATAATTTGATTTCCGCGCCAGCACGAAGGGAAAACGTAATAGTAGAACGGAAACTATGCGCATGGGAATAATTAGTAAAGTTAAGCGTTTGTAGTATGTTTTAATTTGCAAGATACTCGTTGCGGAAACATCATATATCTTACTCTCAAACTCTACCGTAAGTGCTTTCATGTGATTTAGTGGTAGTTTCAACTCTGGAGCAAGTTTTAACAAGTTTCTTTGACGACACAATTTCAATTTAGCAGCCCACACCGAATTTTATATAGACCGTTTTATTGGATCACAATATTCACGATATATCTGTCTGTCTCATGAGTCACGATCACAGTTAGTTCTGTGCTGCTTCATCGAAGACCATCATTTGAAAGAAAGCTCAAGCAAGCTTTGAAACACCTCAGTCTCCAGCTCATGGAAAATTTGAAAATAATTGAAGTCACTTAAACTGTCAAAGATAGAAATGACCGATATGAAAATGCAAGGTACTAAACTGAAGAAAAGAACTCCCATATTAATAAACGGTGCATAGAAGTTATCAACTGACGTTTACTATGTACCTTATACAATTTTGTTATTAAAATACGACGGGGGATCGTTTTGGCCCGTATGACACTTCATTTTGTCCTCATTTTTGTCATGCTGAAAAGTCAGCGGTGTTTAAAAGAGACTGAACGTGTATTACGAATTATTTGCAAAGCAACCACAAATTTTCAAACGAATTTGTTATCAAATAACCTTGAAATGTGGAAAAAACAACCTGCCCAGCAGCTGAAAAATGTAATTTGAATACTTTTTCAATGATTTTTTTTTTATGTTTCTACATTAATAAAGTTGGTGTGAACGAACTCACTCCTATCGGAAATTTTCGTTCTAATTTTTCTCTAGTTTCATTTTAAAAGTCTGAAAAATGTAAAAAAAAATGTAGTGTCATACGGGCTTAAAGATAATTTTCGAGCAATATTTTTTACAATTCTCAAATATAACCTCTAATTTAAATTGGCTCGACAAAATGTCGCAGTCGTTGTCGCGTACTGTCTGTGATGAAACATATGCGGTGTTCGATTGGGCACTCCCGAGTACTAATTTTTTGTTCTGGTCACTTTCTATGTTCGATTGGTGCGAAAAAAACTGTCTTTTTCCGATTTCAGAGCATGAATTTTCTTTTTTTCTCAAGGTTGCTTCAGATTTATCAATACAAGTACGTTTGAGTTTGACAACTAGTGGAGTTTGTTTACGTTTTCGTGAAATTTTTCAACTTCAAAGAAACGCATTGCATCGGGTGGATCTATTTCTGTACAATGTACAAATGTTTAGAAATCAATATGGGCGCAAATTTCGAATATTTTAAATAAAATTTAACCAGTGTGGAAGTGACGGTTTTATGTTTGAAATCTGAAATCTGCGAACGAATCTGAAGAACAATAATCAAACAGGTTTCAGGTCAGAAAAACATCCATCAAAAATAAATGAGAAATTGTTAATTCTTAAGTGGAATTGAAACACCACATAATGAAATGCATAAATAAATAAAGGCATATATAGGCGCTTAGCTTAACACATCACAACCATTCGTTCGTTTCATTTTGCGGTGAATTGAAACAACAGATAATTGTTTTAACTTTGGCCTTAAACTTGTAATTCTATGCTTCAAAAGTCTGGCACTTAAAAACCCATAAATAATTTGGCATAACTTTAATGTCAATCTTAAAGTTGTATTGGAAGGTGCTCCCATCCCATGCCCGCATCCTCATCCTGCTACATTTTCAAATTCGCTCAAGAGACCACAACAGCAGCTTTCTCTTGAGCATTTCTCTGCAATTCTGGCACATTTTCTCTTACGCGCAGCCCTTGTTTCATCGCATCGGCCGGCGTTTCGTTTTACTACGAAAAATACATTAGCAACAGCTTCTTATACAGACAATGGGGGTGTGTTTCTGCTCATTTTCTTCTGCACCGTGACAGCATGACGGCTCGTGACGACATGCGTAAAGGTGACGTGGCAAACAGAAGGAATACAACTATTATGAGGTAGAGGTATACCGTATACACAGTCTGCTTCGGCGACGAAAGGGGTTGACGACGAAATCATCCACTTTTAGTACAAATACAAATACAATGGGTTCTCAATTTGCATAAGAGTTGTGGGTCGGTTAGACGGTTACTTGGAATGATATTTTTTTTCCCAAAGCCTTCCCCATGAATCATCGAACAAATGTTGAATTAAAGGAATTAAGTGGTTTTTCGAATGCATAATGAACGTAATTCCTTTCTCCTTCAATTCTCTCTCGGCTATGGGGTGGATGATGACTTTTTATTTTGTATTGAACGTGTAACATGAACAATTTGTATGCACATTATGAGCTGGAGGCAAGGAAAAATCACACCTACTCAAACAGGATTAATACGCACCCCGTCGATTTGGATTTTTTTGTTTAAAGGCTTTTATTTCCACTGGGTTGCTCAAATAAATCGTCGCTGAGGACGATTACTTTTTTTTCTATTTTAGGGTTAGAAATCGAGCAAAAAAACAGAATGAGAGGTGTGTTACATGATTTTGTTTTGTCCATTTAAGTTTGCCTTCCGGCAATTTGCCAACGTTCTTACTTTCGATGGAGCAGTTGGCTCATAAATATTTATTCCTCTGGATAACTAAGGCAGAGAGGGATTTGATTGTGACCTTTTTCGACACTCATCAATGGGGACGAATTGAAATGGGTTGTGGTTGTTTTTTTTTTTTTCTTTTCTCCCAAATAATGGAAGGCAAATACGACACATAAGAGATACACTAGGTATAAATGTTTTATTCGAGAAGGGAGCAAGCACAGCAGCTATTCGACATGAGTCATTTGAGTGACTGTTCCTTGTCTACAAATGGGGGAGATGGATGGCCTTGGACGTAAGCACTTTTTATTATTCAATTTTGCAGAAATGTTTTTGAAGGGTAATACGATTCAAGGTTACTTACGTGGGGTAGGCAAGTTGCTAGTTTTTCGTTCATTATAATTGCTTGTAGGAAACATTTGCGTTAATTGCAAATTAACAAACGTAGGATTGGCTTTCAATTTCAATCATTTTTGTTAGCTGACAAGCGTATAGAGACATCACACACAAATTGGTATTAAGCACACACAAAAATTAAATTAAAAGCCACGAGTTCTGTGCAGATATGTACATACAACGTAATACAACCTATCCGTAATCATTTCCTACCCGCACAGCTCATCTAAGTCTAGGTTCAGAACCTCATAGGTACGAGGTTGACCTGTTTCCGCACCGCGGAGACAGTTTTTGTTGAAAATCTTTGGAAACCACAAGCCCAAATTAATAGGAACTCATGGTTTAGGTATTGACTATGCCTTACAACACGTATGAGACATGTGTTGACGTATGAGACATGTGTTTTTGCGTTTCGTGGATAGTCAACCTACGAGTACCCAGTTCGTTTGGGTAAATTTTACTGAGTTTTTAAAGATGTTTTCCACCTAAAAATGCGGACTTATATTAAATGTAGAACTTATTATCAGATTCCTAATTTGCACCCCAACATAGCGGTCGACCTGAAGAGATGGTTTCTCTCAATTTAGTATGGAAATGGATAAATGTTTACAGATTACCTTTCCGTTTTGCCTATGGAATACTCAACACTCACCACAATCTTCTTTGATGCAATCATACACGATTTTCGCAATATCTGTGTCCGATGCATGATCCCACAGTCCATCAGTGGCCATTACAAGAAACTCCTCCTGTTTGTCCAACTCAACCACTACACAATCGGGACGGCTTATTAAGTGTTTTTTCATGTTAATATCTCCTACAAAAGTAAACACATTTAGGTACATTTTTTACTATTGATTCTTTCTTTATCCACGTCTCCAACGTACCTATTGATCGAGTTATCATTATGGATCCATTCACCCGATTAACGCCTCTTATATTACGTATGAAACCGCCTTCAGCTTTTATACGAGTATTTTCTCGCTGTTAAATGGAGATAATGTTAAAAATTGTCTATGGGGGTCACACAAACATTTAGTTTACCGGTAGCTCTGGCCTATGTGGTGTAACGAGTTGCATTATTTTGCCTTGCTGTTTCGCCAACATTGCTTTAGAGTCACCAACCCAGGAAATCAATAGTCGACCTTCTTCTGGACGATAGAGAGCGCACAGTGCTGTTGTGCCACTTGCATTACGGCGTGATATGAATTTTTCATCTGTATATTCGAATGCTTTTAGTGGGTATAAACATTCTGTTGGTAGTTTAGAAAACTGAAATGGCAGCTCAGCTGCGGCATATTGTGCGGCTGTGTGGCCACCGTGTCCATCGAAAACAGCATAAAAACTGCATTTTTGGGAATTCTGTAAACAAAATGGAGAATTGTTAAGAACTACAAAAAAAAGTTTTTTTAAAAATTATCTATTGAGCAATGCTATCATTATTACAAACAAGGGGAACGATACTAACTACGACTGAACTCTTGAACTAAACATACTAGAACAGGCACAACTTTTTTAACCACACTTTATTATGAAAAATGTTCTCTTTTTTCGGCAGGCTGTTTTGGCTGTCTGCCTTAGCCTAGTGTGTATATGTATGGGACAAACACATATATTCAAACATGTGGCAAAGATAAATTTAACTAAAGATTTATCTCGCAATATGTAATAATTTATTGGCATAAGCTACCGGCCGGCATTGAAACCCGATGTGTGTGTAGTATATATATGACTAAGATTTACACTGTTCAGGTAACGGCCGCTTTCATTGCACAGCATTTAGATGATACAGGTTTATATGTAGGTGACGCAACTCAATTAGAATCTGAGAGCGAACTTCACCTTCCATCGATCTATTCTTTGAATGTCAAGGTCATAGGGTGATATCCGAATAAAGCATACAAACTATAAAAACAATACAAATCCAATTTGTTCTATAAAAATAGCAAAGGCCTAACAGTTAGCTATGTAGGCAACATAGTAACTGTGCATGTTTACAACTATAACATGCTACAATTACAAAGGTCGCGTGCCGAAAACAGAACGAAGCACACAGCACATTCGGACTGAGTCATTGTTTGATGAAACAAAATAAAAACATACAATGCGAATAGTGCCTACCCCCTCCACTAAATGCTTACATATCTATGTCACTCAACATGTGATTCATCGTAGTTCAAACTTCTCAGTATACGTAGCGACTTATTAGAACAAGCAAAAAGAAAAGGGTGTGGATTATATTTCAATTTACCTTTATATCGTAGACTTTGTCGAATTCATCAATGCATATGTTGCGGTCTTCCATTGGGCGTCGGTTATTTTGTTCGGATCCCACGGCTCTAATTGGAATTGACAAGAGGTCATCGGTTAACTGTTGCTGGCCGGCATGAGATGCGGTGTCTAGTATTTTATTCAATTCAACATTATCCAATAGGCGAATGCAAAAGGCTTCCAGTGTAAGGGTCGTTATGGTTCTGAGATCGGCCCCTAAAAGAGACATTAGCCATTTAATGATAGTCGAAGAGAATATGCCAACTAACCAGGAAAATTGTAATCTCTATTGCCTTGTACTTCCACAAGGACATTCCGAACAATTGGTGCTATCAACTTGGTGGGACATTTTCTGACCAAAAATAAACAGTAGTCAGAAGAGTTTAAACGGGAAAACCTTAACTCACTTATTGTCGAGAAATTTTAGGATCCAATAGATTACTTCAGCTTCCGGATCGGATATGGAGGTGGTTCGAATTTTTACATTTTGCCCTTTTATTAGCATGTCATTGTCTTGGGCAGCAATAGACTTGGCTATATTTGCCAGAAAAATGTGGTATTGGTTGAACTCCTCGTTATATGAAGCCATCGTGTGATTTGGTTTCGTCTTTGGGTATTTTATATTCAAATAAATGATAATATTCTTTCTGATACGGATTATTATTTGTTTTGATTGTAGAAAGGAAAATACACTTCCTGTGCACGGCGATATGTTTAAAACCGATGAGGGGTGTTCTTCTTTTTCATTTTCTTTTTCTGACAGTTATCTGTAACCCAACAACGGAATTTGTAATAACTCATCAATGAGAGCTCACAACTAGATGGCGATTAAAATATCGAAATGTGAATAAGAGTGGTGCCAATTCTTTGTTAAATGGCATTTAAATTTGATTTAAATTGCTTTAAATTAATCGTTCGCCAATTAATAAAAATATTTGTGAAAAATATTACACATTTAATATGAACACATATGCTTTGCACAGAACAATGAAATCAATTCTAGTCATAGCTAATGGCATTAGCAAACAACTTTTGCTCATTTAATTGCAATAAGACTACAATTCATAGCAAAAATATTTACTTACAAAAATACTTTCCTCATAATTTCCGTTTCAAAGTGACTTCAAATATTTACAAGATTGCTTTTACAGACATATTAAGTAAAACTAAATGAATTTCGTTAGAAATGTTGGAGACTGCGAAGATATACCGCGATACTAATAATCACTTTTCGTGTCGAGGCAAAATTTCTGTAATTTCACAATGACGAAATTTTCCATACAAAATTGAAGGTTGGAAATGACTATTAGTAAGGCCGAAAAACTATAAAATTTAAGGAGCACAAGGACAAACTATCCATCTTTTTCTTTTTGAAACAATAGGCGTTTTTCTTTTTTAGTTCAGAGCACAACCTGAACTGTTATACAAAAGCTTCGTGTTTCTTTTTTACCTCAGATTCATCAGAGCTCAGAATTTGTGTTTCTTTTTTCGTTCAGAGAATGATCAGAGCGCGCTCTATGAGCTCAGAATAAGTTGACTGAGCAGGCTGAGTATAAAGCTGATTACATACTTACAGGCACATTTTACAGAAAAAAGAACAGGATAAACAAAATAATTGAAATGGCGGACGAATCTTGTTGTTCTGGAACTGAAGGTTAACCAATTTAATTAATTACAATTAATAAATATTCAAATTATACATATATTTATTAAAAATGACAGCTATTTGCTAATGTGTTTTTCATAAATACATCAGAACGTTCTGAGTACGCTCGGTTCAGAGCGCGCTCATAATGCTCGAGCTCAGTTCAGAGCTCAGCTCTGAACTAAAACAAAAAAACGCCTAATATGGCAGTTCTGTTAGTTGGTGTCCGTGTGGAACAAAAGGCGTTTTTCTTTTTTAGTTCAGAGCGCAACCTGAACTGTTATACAAAAAGTTCGTGTTTCTTTTTTAGCTCAGATACATCGGAGCTCAGATTTGTGTTTCTTTTTTCGATCTGAGCATAATCAGAGCGCGCTCGATGAGCTCAGAATAAATTGACTGAGCAGGCTGAGTAAAAAGCTGAATACACACTCACAATCACATTTGACAGAAAAAAAACAGGATAAATGAAATGGTGGACGACCTTTGTTGTTCTGGAACTGAATGTTAACCAATTTAATAAATAAAAATTAATAAATTTTCAAATTATACATATATTTATTAAAAATGTCAGATACGTGCTCAAGTGTGTTTCATAAATACATCAGAACGATCTGAGCACGCTCGGCTCAGAGCGCTCTCATAATGCTCGAGGTCGGTTCAGAGCTCAGCTCTGAACTAAAAAAGAAAAACGCCTAAACTGGCCCTAAGGAGTAACAAACAAAACATACCTTTTTTATAGTTTGACATTTAAATTTCACAACAAAACAAAACCGCCTAAATTACAAAAAAATAGAATTATTGTTAAACTAGTTCAAGAAACAAAAAAAATTTATCAATTCCCATATCTTATTGATTCAAGCTGACTCCGGTGTTCGTTGAAATCTCAAAACATGTCAGACTGGCGACCAAACGCGGATAACTCCGATTCCGAAGAAGAGGAAACAACTTTCGACATCCGAGGATGTGAGGCAATCATCTTCGTCTTGGATGCGTTTCTCTACGAGACACCCACTCATTTCCAAAATGCCATTAAATTGTTGCGCGATGCTCTGTTGTCAGGTTTGATGGTAAAGGACAAAGATCTAATTGGTATTGTGTTCGCAAATACCAAGGAGTCACCACCACCTAAGGAAGTTGAAACTGTGAAAAATATTGTTGTGCCTGCAAATTGTACTTTATTCCTTCCTCTGCGCCAGTTAAACAAAGACATTGTAGAGTACTTCCTCAACTTTGCAGAGGATAACATTAGTTTCGACACAACCTATGGGGTATCTCAGTGCAAGTTTGCAAACATGATACGCTTATGCGGCAATATGTTCCAACAATGCGGCATTAAACTGTCCAATCAAACAATTATCTATTTCACTGACCGGGACATGCCCCACGATACTGGCACAATCGAATTCCAAAAAGCGATCCAGAAAGCCAGTGATATGGAAGGACAAAACATCGAATTCAATTTAATCCCCATGCGTGATGATTTCGATTATGAACCCTTTTACAAGGAATTTATTTCGCTAACGAAAGGTAAGTAACTCAGGTTCTGAATTCGAACACTGACGATTCCCTTTACAGATATCGACATGGAAAGCTTTGAGCCAACTGACCCGAAGCTAGCTCGAGAAATGATTGCGGATCGGAAGCTAAAGTTGGACATCAACAAACGATGCCTAGGCCATGTCAATTGGAATCTGGGAAACAACTTGGATGTTTCTGTAAAATTTTACAATTATTTCCAGAAGTCAGTTTATCCCCAAAAGTTAAATCTTCAGCGGGATGATAACTCCATCGTCACTGCCAAAATAACGAATTACATAGACGAAAAGGATTCTGAAACAGGAGACATCATCAATAGGCGAGAGATGCGATATGGCGACGAGATACATTATGAGCTCTCTTGTGGCAATGAAAGCATTCAACTTTCGGCGAACGAAATGAAAAAGATTGTCTACCCCTACCAGCCAGTCTTGCAGTTGTTGGGCTTTAAAGATCGAACAGCAGTCAAAAAGGAACATTTTCTTCGTCCTTGCTCCTTTGTGTATCCCGATGAAGGTCGAATTGTTGGTTCCACGAAACTTTTCACTGCATTATGGATGCGTTGTCTTGAGAAAGAAAAGATTGCCGTGTGTGCATTTGTTCCTAGGCAGAAGTCGAAGCCTGCATATGTTGCACTAGTGCCGGTTACAGCAGGTGACAGAGACGAGTCAAATGCACCTACCTTTATGAACGGCGACGGCTTTAAGGTGGTCTACCTACCACTCGCCGATGATATGCACCACTACGACTTTAAGGAATGGGGTGTGCAAGTATCCCCATCTGATGAGGGTCAAGCCATCTTCAAGAAAATCGCCAAAAAACTCAAAGTAAAATATATTCCCCCAAATATTAAGGATCCTGCACTTGAGGAGCTACAATCAAAGCTTCTGGCATTGGCTTTCAACATTGTAACAGAGGGTGGTGGTGATATTCAAATGCCCAATCCCCTGAAACAAGACAATCGCATTGAACAGTATTTCGAGGAGTTCGAGAGTGTGTTTGGAATCGAGGAGGTTACGGAGAAAAGAAAGGCGACCGGTGCTCTAACAGCAGGTTCTCCTGCAAAGAAGCTGAAAATTACAGATCAAGATTTAACCGCTGCAGGAATAGATGACCTTATTGCAACAAGCCGATTGGACTCTTTAAACAAGGAACAAATGTCAAATTTTCTTAAGCAAAACGATGTTAAGGTTACCAAAACGATGACAAAGGCCGTATTAACGCAAAAAATAATGGAGCTAAGACGCACGTAGGCATTCGATTTATTCTTGTAATTAGGTACCTACTGCTAAGCAGGGATAGTTTTGTTATAAATTTTAAGAAATATACATTTTTGTTACTTTTATGATTTAAATTAATTAGTACTCAAAAACTTTGACCTGCGGTAAAACGAACCTGCTCCTCAATTTCGCTTTAAATTCTAGTTAAATGTGGCTACTACAATTCGTAATCTTGCTCTACATCTTTCTTTCTTACAAGACTTAACTAGAAGTTGCTACATTTACCTAAAGACGTCCCTGATTGTGTCCTATCTTAACAAGTCCATAGAATTTGACAGATCATTGGGGGAAAAATTCAAAACCCAACCAACATTGCATTTTTTTTTTTTCAATACTCAAACGTACCGTACTGATAACAGGTTGTACGCTGCAATAGGTAATAAATGAAAACTCAAATAATAAAGATTTGTAGGTACCTATACCTACATATGTCCATAACACAGCTCAATCGCATTCGACAAAACAAACAAACCAAAAACTGTGCATTTTCCAATTGTCAAATATACGGCGTTTGCAAAAATTCTGGAAAGGTTTATTTGCTATTGCAAATATGTTTGTCCTTTTTGCACACACAAAGCTTTACCAAACTAAACAAAAATTTACAAATTATTTTATTGCTTTTTCTTGTATCTTTCCTTTATCAGTCCTTCTATTCCTTCCAGTGCCAGAGCCAGTCGTCAAATTGCAGCAGTGCGGAAAAGGTGTTTTTGCGGTTGTGTGGTTTGTCGATTTTCCTTCAAACAATTTTCTATTTAACTTGTTTTAACTTTGCATTGACAAAGTGAGGAATATAGTTTGAATAACTTACAACGAATATCCAATAACACATCGTTCTTTTCCCTTGTGAGTTGAAATTTCTATCAAAACAGAAAAACAAATTATTTATAATTGAATTGTTTTATCGGAAAGGTTGTAGTCGGCGGACAAAATTTCCTCTCGTATCAATTAATACAAATTCGTCTGTTCGAAATAAATAATACAAAACTGTCTTTGGCTATCACAAAACAAAGTCAAAGGCACAGTAAAACAAGTCCTCTTGTACCTCTATTGATTGGTGGTAAACTAATTGATACGTATGAGAAAATCGATTTACAAATCAATTGAATGTTACAACTTTTTCTCTCTCATTTGTTTATAGGTTTGGGCTTTTTATTGGCGCTTAGCATTTTCTCACTTTGGCTTTATGAACGACGTTGGACACAGTGGAGAATGAAAATAAATCATTCTTGCAAAGGAGGCTGCAATTGTAACCAAAACGAAACTAGTAAAGGGAAAGGAAGCTGCAGCATCACTAGCACCACTAAGCAGGGGATCGAATCAAGTTTGTACTTGCAAACTTTGGCAACGGTGCTGAAGAAACCTCTGAAGTACAGGAATGTCAAAACGGGTTAAGAACCCCATGTTCGATGTAGTAGGGACAGCGGGTACTGGAGTTGGCAACAACAATGGTGCATCTACGTCCGGCGCAGTGGGCGGTGGTAGTGGTGCATCGGTCGCAGCTTCAGGCGGTGCCACCGAGCTTTTGCCAGAGGTGAGTGAACCTATTTTATAGTTTTCTTCTTGCTTTTACCAATTTGCATGTGTGCGTAAACAAGGACATAGGAATACATCCCACGGTCATGGATTGTCACTTCAATTTTCAGTGTGATATGGCTAAATGGAAACTACAAATTCGCAAGCAAACCGCTTCGGCACTCACTGACATCTTTCACGCGCGTGAATCCAGTATCCAGTTGGTTTTGGTTTTGATTTCTCCGCCGCTCTTCGGCATAGGTCACCTGTATACATTTCTTCTGGGAAAACTAAAATGAAAAGTACCTACTAGGTGGGTGTTTATTATCTCAACCTAATGTATGTATTTTTTAACGAATAGTGAAAATATTATAAGTCTTAACGGGTTTGAGTACAAAATTTGTTGCCCTTACTCGTTTCATATCGGTTAAACGTCCGCATACCTATTCTTCTTGGAGTAGCATTTGTTATTTTCATTGTGGTCTTTATAAGAAGCAATAAAACAAATCAAGCAATAAAAAAATCAAGCAATTTTGAATGACTACGCGCTACGCACTACTGACTTAAATGCAATCTTATCTAAAGTCGGCGCTCACGTGCTTCCATTTCACAAGGCAATAAACCCCAAAATCTACTTTTATAAAACACCTATTCCAACAGTAGTACTAGTAGTAAACACGCAAACTAAGTACCGGAAAAAAAGCAGCTCTTCATGATATATTCTACACAAATGATAAATGGGCCACAACTCAGAGACACTCCCTGTCGCCGCATCTGGGAGAAACCTCAGTTGAGTCGTGTGGTATCGTTTTGTTCGCAAGAGTTCAAGAGCCTATGCGATATATCGAAGAGCACGAGTCACCTGCCGGTAAACATACCGGCATTTAGTCACACGCGGAAGACCTTGATAAACAATTTATTTTCTTTACTGGTTTATTGATTTTCCGCTGGACTACTCGTTAGAGGGGCGCCCGCTCACACGTTCGTTTTAAAAGTATGTACAGTAAGTCATCTTGTCTAGATGTCGTCTAGATATGGTCACAAACGGCGATTAAAACAGTGACAAGAAACAAAAAAATTATATGAGAAGCTATTGACTGTCGTCGGCATCGCGCTTGAGTAATGCCGTTGATGGTCTTATTGCCTTGGATTATTATGTGCCGGACGACAACAGTAGCACACAAAGTGTTGGGAGTGGTACGTAAACATCACGTCCAATTGCTGGTTTATCTGTTTAAGGATAAGTTGGCGGTGCGAAGCGCAGCCTTGATAAAATGTTAATTACTCTTAAAGCACTTTGCTCTCTGTATAGACGAGGAACTATGACTTGCATTAAGTGTGTTTTCTTGATCTTGAAATGGAATATAGAATTGCTAATGGGATTGCACTGCTATTTTAAATTGTTTGCACAGTTGTAGCGACTATAAAACGAAACGAAATTAAAATCAACTTGTTCCATTTCTTCACTTTCATAAAGCCATTGCCAATAAAGCAACAAGTGCATTCCTCCTCTATGAATACCCTACATACATAGAATTCTTTGTTAAAGTTTAAGTGTTAACGACTGTTCACTGTCAATGCCGGCCGGTCGAATCGTTCTCATTCAGAACGCAGTCCGCCGCTAGAATGGGCACCGATTTTAGGTGTAGGCCAAATGCCGGCGTAAGTGCCGAATAAAAATAGCGCAGCGACACCTTATCGCACACACTGACTCGCCGTATGAATTACCTTGAGCTAGAGTGCGTCGAATGCAATTATTTTATCAATTCTGTCTTTTCTCTTTGCAGTCACTAAACGATGTGTTTCGCTGCTTCATCTGTATGGAAAAATTGCAAGATGCACACCTATGTCCGCATTGCTCGAAACTTTGTTGCTATTTGTGTATCTCGCGATGGTTGACCGAACAACGTCGTCAATGTCCGCATTGTAGGGCTTCATTGCATGTAAAAGATTTGGTGAATTGCCGTTGGCTGGAGGATGTTGCACAGCAGATTGAAAATCTTCAGCAAATCTGTTGCAATATACGTACCACGAATGGCCTGATTCAGGGAAAAGAGCAGGACTTGTGTCCGAGTCATCAGGAGAAGCTGAGCGTATACTGCTGGACATGCAAATGCTGTATTTGTCATCAATGCGCACTGTGGGGTGGCACTCACTCGGGCCACACCTTTAAGCAGTTGGGTAAGTGAATTGCTATGGTTTTGGTAATTCAATCTTTATTCGACGAAGAGTACCGTAGCACAATTGGCGTTTTTTTTTGCATCAATAGATGACTACTACCACAACGCTATGCCCACCGAGAGGGATGTGTACTAATTAAAACAAATCTCTTTTCAGAACTCGTTTACGAGACCCACATCACTCAGGTTAAGGAGGAGGTCTCCCAACTACGTACTCGCCTCGCAGAGCTTATAATGCTGGTCCAAAGTGTCGAACACAATGTGGAGACTGTGCGCAAAGCAAAGGACGAGAAAGTCCGTGAAATTCGCAACGCCGTGGAACTTATGGTCGGCCGATTGGACTGTCAATTGAAAGCGAAACTGGTCACTTTGATGCGACAGAAGAACTCACTTAGCCAAGAGACTGAACAGCTGGAACATCTGTTGCAAGAAATTGAACAGCAAATGGCAATATGTTCCAAGTCGCAGTTGATAATGAAATCGCCAGAGCTTCTCAAAATGATTCATCAGGTTCGGATCAAACCTATGGCCAGCTACATAACCGCTCCAGTACCTGCTGACTTTCACAGTGAAATCGTGCCACAATACGATACGGGAAACTTCCTAATGAAACGTTTCAGCCAATTGCAGCTGAAAGGTGCTCCAGTATACTCTGAACCATTGGAGAGCAGCGGACTGCAGTGGCGCCTTAAAGTATATCCCAACGGCAATGGAGCCGTTCGTGCTGAATATCTTTCTGTGTTCCTTGAATTGGCGGCAGGTTTCCCCGAAACAAGCAAGTACGAGTATCGTGTCCAAATGATCCATCAGAGCTCGAGTAAAATTATTCAGCGCGAGTTTGTATCCGACTTCGAAGTAGGCGAATGCTGGGGCTACAATCGTTTCTTCCGACTCGATTTATTGGCATCCGAAGGTTATTTAAATTTGGCCAAGGACACGCTGGAGCTTAGGTTTCAAGTGCGTCCGTCTACCTATTTCCAACGCTGCCGTGATCAGCAATGGTATATTAGTCAGCTGTTAAAGAAACAGAAAGAGCTTGTCGCGGAAAATAAGTCCTTGCGCGAGAGAGCCAACAACGAGGACGAAACTCAAGTTGTGCAGTCGGGCGAGGAAACTGACAAGCATCAGGACCCAAGTCACAGTAGAACGAAACACGAGGAGACAAATAGTTGCAGTAACAAGGCGGCAGCCTCAGGCTCTCGCAATAGCAAAAATTCTCTGAGGGAAATGGGAGCTAGAGAAAGTGCGGAGGGCAGCAAGAAGACCAGTCGGAGTGACATTCAAAAGAGCGGTGAGTATAGAGGCGACCAAATAGATGTTAGAAATGCTAGTAAATCTATCTGTTTCTAGTTGACGCTTCATTTTCTGGAATGCTGGAATCTTTGGTGAATGGTTCCTCTAATTTGAGTTCAACATCCCGAGAGGTCGACGCAGGAGAAATCAAGCAAACAAATAGCGCCACCCCACTGTGTTGTAAGTGTCGCATTCGATATGATATGTCTTGTTTTAGATTGCTCATATCGCACGGCTTTCATTCGGACAGAAGTACGTCCTTTGCATCCGTAAGAAGTGTTTCATGTTTTAGTAAGAAGCTTTCAAACAGAAGCCTGGGTTCGAATTGCCACTTCCGGAATTAAGTTGATTTTACATCTGAAACTAAAACAAATTCGACGCGATTCGACCCCTGGCTTTCCCTGTTGCAATCGATTCCTCAATTCTCATTATCTCCCATTCTACTCCTAACATTCACGGCTGATCGATATTTCCGTAAGGTGATCTTTGTTTTAATTCGCGAATAATTCCCTTGGGAGCAACTTTTTGGAAGGAGTTTTGAAATTTTACTCAGTAATTTTACTTAGTCTGACCAAGTTATGATTGGCAGTGGTTTTCTTTATGAGTATCACTTTTGTCTTCACCCGGACTGACACTGCCACTGAGCCCTTCCTTGTAATTTTTTGCTTTGCATTCAAATCACTGCCATTTTAAAATCTCTCCAGTCTTTTGATTTCTGTACTTTTATCCTTGACTTTCCTTAGTATATTTCCGGTCTCAGCCCCGGAAATATACTAAGTTCGCCGTCAGTTTCCACCATTTCCACTATGTTGCTAAAGAGACTCTTTGTTAGGTAACCAACGATGAATATTTTTGCAATTTTACTCTGAATGAGTCATCTCCTTATACCAAAGGATGAGTTATATCAATGACAACACTTCCTGCTCTTTCAATACTCAATGCGACAACTAAAACTTGTTTTGTTTTTTTCTTTTTAGCTCCCGAGAAATCCTCATTCCACATTCTTTCGAATTCCTCTCCAGATCTCACAACAACTACCTTAGAGAAGACCTTTCTCGGCAGCAACATTCTTTCGGACGCCTCTGATTCGGACTGTGATGGGCCTGCAAGCTCTCCGCTGACTGCGCCCTCTTCTGTTTGCTTCAAACTCAGTGGCACCGCTTTCCATACGCAGGACGATAATCCGCACTGCGAAGAAAATGACTTTTCATCTGGCGAGAATGATGTTGAATATGCCGAACTATCGATGGCTCAAGGTATTTCTCTGAACAATGAAAAATCATCATCCAGCGGTGCCAGTTCATCAAGACGGCCAACAGGCAGCGGTTCGAATCATCGCCGGGTGACCTTATCGTTGTTGGATAGTAGCAGTCCTACTGAAAATAATCCATCCTCGGATCCATGTTCGGGTAATTATTCTGGCGGTGGCACATATTTTTTGTCTTTAACCCTTTAACACTTTGTCATTTGCAGTTTCTCGTAGCAACTCGCGACAGACGATGTTTCCAGTTAACGTTTTGGAAACACTATTTGAGCCGCCGAAATTCCATTGCAACAATGGTGACTATTTGGACGACAGCATCATATTGAATACATCAATTCCTTTAAGTTACTCGGAAGGTTAGCCCTTGACTTCAGGTTCCACATACGCAACAGTGTACTAATGAGTTCCTCTACTATTGTTTTCAGATTCCCTTCTCAAAGACTATCGAAAAACTAGGCCTACGTCAGGCCCCAAAGAGCCAAGTGACTCGCCCACATACCGCTGGGAAAACACTGATGTAAGTATAGCATAACCTGTGAATTGTTACACTAGAGTTTGTATTTATGTCGTTTATCAATTCTTTCGTGCATTCGTTTACCCCTGTCATTCTTATGTTTGATTTTGTTGTCTTTTCGTTAAGTATGTCTCATGTTTTTGTTGCTTTTGATTTGATGTATTAGGAACTTTTGTTGTGTCCAGGAAGTGTCATAGGATTACTTTGCTTAGAGGACTGATTTTATTTTGTTTCAACTTGACTTGGAAGTTTGCATGATTATTGTACTAGAGTGTGTTATGGTAAAACAAAATACGAAAGACGGTCCAACGTTTTCCAAATGTTTAAAGTGTTTACTTCGATTGCAATCAAATTGGTTACATATACGACTATGGTTACTCGCACATTTCGTGTCGTCGGTTTACGTTTAACATTGAATCTACCATTGAACTTTCAGTTGAGGCAGAAAGTAGGCTGCTCTAGCCTATGAGAACATAAGTAATTAAGATTTGTACGAAACGCACAAATGAGGACCAAATAAAACAAAAACCGGGTAACCTGCTAAGCGGTATGAAATTGGCCTACAATTCCAACAGTGTAGCTGACTGTTGCACCTACAAGATTTGTTTCTTAAATTTCTTGATCTTATACCGCTCATGACCACTCACTTAATGGAAATGTTACATTAATACGTAACGTACAATTCGCTACGGCTCACCAATGCAGGGCTCTTTAGTAACATATTTCAGACACACGACCATTTTAAGGAATCGTTTTCGGACGTCCTTGCAAGAGGGGATGAAGGCCTTGGTACACTTGACTTCGACACACCGTGCGGTGTGATGTACGTACCATGACAGAGAGGATCGCTATAGGAATGTAGTTTCGATGGAAAATGAGATTTTATTGTAATACAAGCTGACCCGGCGAACTTCGTTTCGATTCGAATCATCAACCAATGTCAAAGTCGAAGTCCAACAGCATAGTTCTGCTGATTCCGATTGCGCTGTTGCCTATCTCGCTCTCCAGTTTAGACGACCGCACGCTGTTCTTGTGACAAACTTTCTTGAAGTTGCGACATGTTCGCTCGATAGTTTTCCTATCTAAGTCTTGGATTTTCGTTTTTACGGAAAGTCGCCATACGTCCTGCATAACGACTGCGACGTAAAATGTTTGGCCTTCTCACTGGCGGCATGATTAAATGAGACTGAGAACCGATTAATAATATAATTTAAATAATTTTTCTGTTGAACTACTAATCGAGGGTCCCAGGTTCGATCCACACACTTGAGCACGTAGTTGACATTTTTAATAAATGTATGTAAAAATTGAATATTTAATAATTTTTATTTATTAAATTGGTTATCCTTTAGTTCCAGAACAACAAAGTTCGTCCACCATTTCATTTATTTTGTTTTCCTGGTTTTTTGTTCTGTCAAATGTGACTGTGAGTGTGTATTCAGCTTTTTACTCAGCGTGCTCAGTCAATTTATTCTGAGCACATCGAGCGCGCTCTGATAATGCTCAGATCGAAAAAAGAAACACAAATCTGAGCTCTGATGTATCTGAGCTAAAAAAGAAAAACGAACTTTTTGTACAACAGTTCAGGTTGTGCTCTGAACTAAAAAAGAAAAACCCCTAAGCTGTGCCAAAAGAAATCACCCTTTTGAAAGATGCTCTTTTTTTGCAAATGGCCGCCAATGTCAAATCTGTTTTGACATTTGTGGACTAGACAGATGTAGAATACAAGTGAACAAGCCATGGAGCGATACACTCCCCAAGAACGCGGAATAATCGTGTCAATTTTTTGCGTAACAAATCGTCTGTAGTGTTGGCGCAGCGCGAATTCCGTCTCGCCGATTCCACGGCCGTCCGACACCGACTGCGCAAACACTGCGCCGTTTGGCCATCAACCTTGAAGAGTATGGGACCACACGAGACGTTGCCAAGAGTGGCCGGCCGAGGATGTCGAGCTGTCGCCGGAAACATCGACCAGACGCCGTGCCTCGCAATTAGCCATCAGCCGGTCGTCCCTAAGGCGAATTTTGGTCAAAGACTTGCGCAAGTTCCCGCACAAAGTCCAGTCCGTGCATCAGCTGCTGCCTCATCCTCAATCTCGAGGACGAAGTGGACGATTTTTCGACCAAAATCATAATGAGCGTTGAGGCTCATTTCCACCTCCTCGGGTACGTGAACAAGCTTCCGAAAATCCACGATTAATGCACGAGGAGCCATTACACCCGCTCAAAGTTACTGTATGGTGCGCTGTTCACGCTGGAGGAGTCATCGGGCCATTTTTTTTTTTTTCGAGAACGCCGCTGGTCAAACGGCAACAGTGGACAGTGCGAGCTATAGGGCCATGTTAACCGAGTTTTTTCTGCCGCAATTGGACGAATTAGGACTGGAGGACATGTGGACGGACAACAGGACGGAGCTACGGCACACACTGCGGGACCACAACCGATATTCTGAAGGCGGCGTTCCCGGGTCGTTTTTGGCGATTTGCACTGGCCCGCAAGATCGCCCGATTTAACCGTTCCAGACTTTTTTTTGTGGGGTTTTTTGAAGTCCCGTGTTTACGTGAACAAGCCCGAGACCCTAGAAGCCCTCAAGGATAACATTCGACACAAGTGCAAGAATCTGTCGCCCGAAGTTCTCGCCGAAGTTATGTAAAATGCCATAAATCGAGCCCGTATGCCAATCAGTTGTGACGGCGCCCATTTGGCCGATATCATCTTCTCGACTTGACCAATAAAATTCGAAACATAATCGAGGTTTTTCATTTAAAAAAAAAAGATAGCCAAACAACATCGGATGACATCTTTTGGCCCACCTTGTATTTCCCTTCCAGACGTCCCAAAAATGAAAAACTTACACAAAACGAATGGGCCTAGGGTCCTTACGGACCTGATGCGCCAGCTATTTATTTATTTGATCATGCTTCTGCGAAGCAAGGCTTAGGGTTGACTATATGAACCTCAGAACAGCTCAGAAACTGTTAGAAGAGTTACACTTTCAACTCGGACGAATCTTACTTTCAATTCAACGGCCAACAGCTTAAAATTTTGTGAAAACGTACCGGTTTATTTATTTTTCGTCTCAACCCAGTATAACTTAATCCAGTATCGATATCACATAATTTGCAAGTGACGAAAACGCTTTAAAAGCAGCCATGTCCTATTGCCACACAGCATGTATATGTTTTTCTAAACCACTTGTTGCTTCATGTGTTTCCATTTGGAATAACATGATTACAGTCAATAAAATTCATTATATGACTATGGCAGCTACCGCCACATTTAATTGTCCACGAATAGCGTGAATTTGCTGCTTTTATAAATAATTGGCGTGTAAAGACGGCGTTTTTCATTTTATTAGAAAAAACGATCAACTTAATAATAACAGCCCAATTGAACGAACGAGCAACATGCGGCTGCCCATATCTACAAGTCTTTTATTATTATTACGTAAAGTGAAAAAGATTCGCTGAATCGCTCTATTTATATCTCCACGTTTAATGCAATGGCTCGTGATGCGTTGAAGGTATTGACAAAATAACCCCCGCAATAAGAGGTCATGCACATGTGGGACTTATCAAAGTGTTTTTATTTCCGGGAACGTGTTTTGTCCAGCGCTGGGTTATCACATCACATTAAGATGTCTACAGTTCTTTAGCACTGGATCTTGACACGTTGTCATAAACGCATAAACGCATAAACAACAAAAGTCGTTTCAAGTTTTCAATCATTTCATGCATTTTGAGCCGATTACATCGAAAATGTATGTTCTGCAAATGAGTTTTTGTGTCCAAGCTTGAAGACAGGTAATCCTCGCCTGCCCCTAATTGACTTGGCTTTGTTTGGAATAACATAATCACGTGACCAGTTTCATTAGTTGCAGCATTATATCGAGGGCTAAATGAACTATTAGATTGTTTGAGACAGGATCAAATATTTAACACTGTTTAAAAGACTTTTGTCAACATAATTTGATCATTTCACTAAAATTGTTTAACAGCTACTGCAAAATGCTGTAATGTAATTCCTGACAAGCCATTTTTAGTATTAGTAACTTTGCATTTGCTCACTACTATCGCCAACGATGCAAACCTTTCAATCAGGCAGGCGGCAACGCCAACAACGCCTTACTATTTTATTATGATTTAATACCGCTATAATGAAATAACATCTGAATCTGAAATCTATCGCTCACGCCCAGTGTGCCCCGATAGTGATAGTGCTTCTGCACTCGGTATATATTTATAGCCGTGTAAATAAACTATTTATTTTACTTAGTTATTAATGGAAAAAGCGCCAATTTGCGCAATTTGTTTTAATCAGTTCGAAAATAGATAACGATGGGGATTTCTGAGTTTATTGCACTATCGTTTTTGACGTTAGCGCAAAAAAAAAAACATTCCTCCATCATCGCACCAGGAAATTTTCGCTTAACGTTCTAATGCATAGCAAGCACTTGAATTAAGAGCAAGTATTCCACGCTGATCGAGAGCGAGACTAAATGATAAGAGATTTGCTAGACTAAACACAGTTTGTAGTGGCATAGTGCATGAAACTTTGGAACCTTTGAAATCTGTTATTAATTATGATAAGAAATTTTTTAGCAATCACTTCAAGTACAATTGCGCATTGAATGCAACCACCTGTTAATAATTATGATAAGAAATTTTGTAGCAATCACTTCAAGTACAATTGCGCATTAAAAACAACAAGCTGTTCTTTCGTAATTCATGAGTCTATATATAAATTTCCAGAAGAATAATTCAACGTAATAGGTTGTTCGGTTGCATTGTGAAACAGACCATTTTCCCGTTTTAATAAAATGTATCGAGAGCAACTTTCAGTACTGTACTAGAACAAGGCTTGAATTTACTCTGTACACTGGAGAACTTCATGTTTTGTAATTCCTAATATAATTATTGACTGTATGGTCTTTAAAATTACAGGAAAATACCTAACAAGACTGTGGACATTAGTCTTTAACATGTTCGTTTCATCGACAGCAACGAATAAAAACAACATTGCGGTAGCGCCTAATGAACTGATATTTTCAAAATGTTAAGACACACGATCCTTAAGTTCATTTGCATTCGCAACTTGTGTCTATATGATACTTACAGACTGATGACGCGCAAAAGCTTTCTATTTAACTCGGTAGACCAAAGTACACCTGCTTATTTTAAATGTGATATGATAATCTAGAACTTATTCAATTTTTGTAAGTGAACTGATAACTGATAATTTATGTGTTGCTATTATTATTCAATATTTTCGCCAATTGCAGTAGATAGTTCATGTTCAATTGTTTTAATTTCTCCTCTGTGGAGAGTAAGATCATTTGCATAACAATGCATTATGCTTACAGTGGTTTTTTTTTCGTTCTTTTGAGAGCGCCGTACCAATAACCAATTTTAGTCTCTACTTTAAATTTACGGAAGCTCACAATTGCGAAATTTGTATGGAAAATATAGCCACGGTGAATTACTTAAATCTAGAGTCGAAACAAAAAATATTTATTGGTAAGGTAAGGCATGGGATACAATAGAATGCTAACTTCATCGCTTATTTTATTTCATGGAACGCCAAAGCCTGTATGGGTCTGTCTAAGCCAGAGTCGTCATTAAACACTCTCTGTTTAAAGTAAAACAAACCCTAACAATGGCGCCAGTAAACGAATGCAAATACTGCCGTTCGAATCGCCAATATTTACCGTCCAAGTTGTGTTTTGGAAAGGTATTGACATAATAATGGACAGCCATGCTATACGCGTTCACAATATTATCACAATAAAATATTTTTCGATCCCAAAATGTGATTATTATTTGGACATAATCTTTATTATTGTGTGGTGCATTTAAGTTTATAACAACAACCGATAAGGGACGATGGTAATCGATCGACGTGAATCGTAAATCCATTAAAGATAAGCCTTTGAAATGAAATCCAGCTTCTTAAACGTGTTAGTTAATTAAAAATATATTTAAAAGTATATAAAAACAAATTTTATCGTCTAGAGTTTTGGGAAGATATTTGAACATTACTAAAAATAGTCTAGTGAACAATGGTTATCAATATTCCAATGGTATTTTGTTGAGGGATCTACAGCTTTTTAAGCAGAACTTCTGCTTCTTCTTTGCACTTTCTGTCATCTTCATTCCTAAAAAAAAAAGAAGTAAACTGAAAATATTGAAGATACGAAAAAGAAAAGTAAATCTTAAACTTACAAGACAGCACAGTTGGCTGCTTTTTCCAAAAATGCTCTTGCCTTTTCACTTTGCTTCAATGCAATGTGACACTTGCCGATCATTAGCAAATTAGTGGAGTAGAATCCCTCCTTCAATGATTCGGCCTTCTCAAAGTGTTCCAAAGCCTTCTCGAACGAACCAGTAGGTGGTGAGGCAAATATCGTCGCTATCAACTTCCGCTGAATCCACGAGAGATCCGCCAATCCGTACTCATAGGCGCCCATCATGTACCATGTAGTGGGGTCACTGGGATTTAAACGCACCGCTTCGTCCATGTGGAATTTAATTGTATCCATCTGCAATATTCTCGCTTTGAGGCCCTGCATCTCGGACGCAGCGTCCAGGATAATCGTCATCCACTTGTGAATAGCAAAATTATTAGGATCAGCCTTCAGGGCGGCTTTAATCAGTTCAAATGAATGGACTATCAGTTTTTCCTTCTCGTGCTTGTCTTTTACCGATTTCGAGACAGTGTAGATAGCTCTGGCCTTCCTCCATTGTATGTCGGGCTGATTTTGATCCTTTTTTTTTGTAATTGTTGTTGAATAGTGAAAAATCAATAAGTCTGGCCGAGGCCATTAATTACAACTGGTTTACCTTGTATTTGTTGAGTAAATCCACTACTTCTTGAAAATGGTTTTCGTCGAAAAGTTGATCTGCGTTCTGGAGAACGCTTTCCAGACTAGATTCTTCGGCCATTTGGCGTAGAAGTGGTGACGACAGTGGAGCCGCTGCGTTATACACAATAGGAAGTCCAATCAGAGCAGCAACCCGGACAATTTCGCTGATATTATTCACAGCACGACTGCTACGCGATGCGACCACCTAAATCAAATCATAAAAACTGTGTCAAAGTCCAAACGTATAGAGAAAGAGAGAAAGGGCGAGGGTATCCATATACGAAATGCTTTATGAAGAAATTGTCTATATCGGATTTAATATTCAACCTTGTTAGCTTTGGTTATGCGCACTATGTTGATGGTTGGTGGTAAACGATGTTCCTTTGCTTTTACAACTGAGATTATGCTCTGCTTTAGTGCATTCAGCCTGACAACCGGGAATGACATTTATTATGCCGGAGTGTTCAAGTTGCAGTGTCGAGTTACAAAAGACTTTTGTTTATTGAAAATAAAAATCTACTTCCCAAATCCCAATTAATCAAGTTTCGTAAATATTATGCACTTAATAGTCATTGTTTTGCTCTCTGTCTGGCGTCGGGTTATATGCACTTGTTGTTTCACGATAAATAAATGGTAAACAAAGGGTATCAGCTGGCTTGCGACCGACATCTGCATATCCAGCGCTGTCGATAGTACTACAATAGGAGTGTTGTAGTACTTTTTCGTCCGCCGTGCACCCGTACCACTAAAAGACAAATTGTACTCTTATTTTTACCCGATTGGTTTAGCCCGTAATGACACAACATTTTTTTTTTTTTACATTTTTTCTGTTTTTTAAGTGAAAGAGCAGTACGAAAATTCCCGATGGAGTGAGTGCGTATAAAAAAATGCATTAATGCATTCAAATTACATTTTTCAGCTGTTTTTTTTTTTTTTGACATTTCAAGATTATTTGAAAGTTTGTGGTTGCTTTGCCAACATTTCGTAATACAATCTCAGTCTTTTTTACAAAACGCTGACTTTTCAACATGATGAAAATGAGGAAAAACTGTAATGTCATATGGGCTTTAGTTTCGGATTCATCTTCTATAAAATGGGTGCAACGCGCGTAAAATTCACACATTTTGATAATAAAGTTTTATCAGTTGGACGTTCTGCTCAATTCTGTAACTTATCATGGTGATTTGGCATATGCGACTGAATAATAAACACCAGATTAGGCGGATGCCACCAAAACAACATGGCCGGCACAGGCTGCTAACATCAACCAGTCAAATTGACATTTGCAAAAAAAAAAAAACAAGAGAACTGATATTGGTATATTTTCTTTGATTGTCATTTGTTTATGGTGGGTGTCCCTCTATATTGCATATTATAAAAACATTCCTGTAATTGAAAAGCATTCAGGTTATATAGACAGCAAAATATTCAGTTAACCTCTCTTTTTAGTGTTATTATTCAACGCCCATACACATCAGACAATTAAGCGAGGTTAGTTCTAAATTTCTTTTTTTGCATACATTAAAAACACTCGTTTGCCAATATTGTGAACTGTGCGTAATTCTGTAAAACGAGATCCACATTCGATCCACCTTCCTCCCTTGTTCAAAGCAAACAGTTCCATTGAGCACTTTTGTTTATCAAAATAGTAATACATTCGTCTCTTTCGTTTTCTCATGTTTTGGTGCTTTCCCTTTTCATATGTCAAACACGAGGTTTTCATTGTGACATTTGTTTTGTGCAGTTTGGTTGCAATTTTAGAATTCGAATTTGTTCCGTAAAATCAATTTAAAGTTCGATAAAAATGCCTAAAGTGAGAAAACATAAAGGGAAACCAAAGAAAAATGTAAAAATCTACGAAGACAAAGAACCCAAAGAACTTGCAGAGGCACCACATTCTTTCATCATCCATCGTGGTCTGTCATGCCCGTACATTCAAGATCTGACATTGGACTTTCGTCGATTGATGGAGCCTTTCACCGCCTCCAATTTAAAGGAAAAGAAAGTGAACCGCATCAAGGACTTTGTTAGTTTAAGTGGAGTCTTTAATGTGAGTTACATGGGAATATTCAACAAGAGAGCAACACAACTCTCATTGAAAATTCTTCGAATGCCGCGCGGTCCAACACTAACATTCAAGGTGCACGAATTTACTTTGTCTCGCGATGTTTTGGCTATTTCCAAGAAGCAATATGTAAACGAGGAGATGTTTCAGCATTCGCCTCTAGTTATATTAAACAATTTCACTGGTGAATCTGGTAAACATATAAAACTAATGGCGTCCACCTTTCAAAATATGTTTCCTTCTATCAATTTGGCACAAGTGAATGTGTCGACTATTCGCCGATGTGTGCTCTTCTCATACAATCCGGTCACAAAGTTAGTAGAGATGAGACACTACAGCATACAGATTGTGCCCGTGGGTCTGCACAAGGGTGTAAAGAAGATTGTACTGGGCAACATTCCCAACTTGTCCAAGTGTCAGGATATTTCTGATTACTTTTTGCAAGGAGCTGGCGCATCGGATTCTGAAATGGAAGATGAAGATGAAACAACAACGATTAGAAATGAAAATCCAAAAATCAATTGCGATAATAAATCGTCGATAAAATTGCACGAAATCGGACCGAGGTTGACATTGGAATTGATGAAGATTGAAGATGGCCTCTTGACGGGAGAGGTGCTACATCATAATTCGATCTCTAAGACACCCGAAGAAATAGAAGCCATACGGGCAAATGTAGAACGAAAGAGGAAGAAAAAGGAACATAGCAGGAAGGTACAGAAGATAAATCAAGAGAAAAACAAGAGGAAGGACAACCCACGGAACAAGGGCTATGTGCCGAATGATCGGGATGATATCGAACCAGACCGAGATGAAGAATACTACAAGGCAGAAGTTGGCGAGGAACCCGATGAGGAAATATTTAGATCGAGAGATACGAAATATAGAAAGAGGAAGCATTCTAAATAGGAAGGAGGTTTTTATCCTCGGCGACTTTTTAGAGATAAATAAAAGAAAATGTTGGTTTTTATATATTTTATTTTGTTTTTGTTTTTCTACAATTTAATACGTGCTGACAATCAGAGTCAAAGACGTTAAGACCAAGCCTGATAGAGTAAGTTGGTCTGTGCTGTGGTATCTACATGAATCACATTGCGAGCAAAATATTCCCAATCCCTACAAGCTACAACAGCCGCTGAGTTTTATGTAGTTTTCCACTGGTTTCACTTGGGGATTCACTCATTCTGAAACCCAATGGAATCAAGCAGACGCAGTTTTCTTGCTTCTTTGATTAATTAATCTATGGCTGCTGCCAGTCGGCTTGTATAAAATACATAAATTGCACATCGGTTAGTGCTTATTAAAGGGAATCTAATGGTTTTCGATTGGGCTTCTTCTGAATGGCTTTCAGATTTCGTGTGGCTAATCGGACATAAAAGCGTCTCTTGCTCTTTGTTTTGTTGATATTCGTTCGAAACATTTGAAATTTGCGGCCAGATACCCAGATTTCTAAACATTTGTACATAAATAATTAACGAAAATAGATACCTACCCGATGAAATGCGTTTCTTTGCAGTTGAAAAATTGCACGGTATGTAAACAAACTCCACTATCAAGCTGTCAAACTCAACGCGCTTGGATAGGTTAATCTGTCTGAAGCAACTCTGAGGAAAAAAAAAGTCCTTTTTTTTTTTTTTTTTTTTTCTTTTTTTTTTTTTTTGTACCAAACGAACATTAAACCAAACGACCTAGAGCAAAAAATCGAATGCCACTGCCACAAAAATCGAAAGTCTCTCCACAGGATTATAAAAAGATTATTTTGCGGCAGTAGCACGATTGCAAAAAAAAAGTTAAGTGAGAGAAAAAAGTGTAATTTCTGAAGCTACTCTGCAAATTAAAGATTTTCGGACAATATAAGAATGCTTCGGGAGTCAGTTTACTCGCATGGTAAAGCGTATTGCTGAATCGAATGACACAACACATCTCTTGGAATTATAGATATTTCAAAGTACATTCGTATCCGAACTCATTTAAGTGATTGTTTTCCGCCCTCGGCCGGGCATTTGTATGTAAGATCTAACCCAATTCCTTGTGGAATTCCCAATATGTATACGTCATATGAAACCTAATACATACAATCGTAAGTTAATCCCAAGCCATTGGAAAACGCCGGACAGTTGTACACGTATATTTGGTTAAGTGCTTCAATAAGTAGTAAAGAAAGTAATATTTAAAAAATTATAGATTAGATACAACTTCTGCTTATCTGGCCATAGAAGAAAACATAAAAATTCTCCCTCATAGCTACTTTATTACTCATGGTACTTACAGTTTTAAGTTTATTTTCTATTTTGTTTTTATTGATTTTTGTTTGATTTGATTTTGTGTTTCATTACTTTTTTTTCTCTTCTCCTTGTTTTTCGTTTCTAATTTCTATGTGCCCCCGTTCGAATGATACAATTCCTTTTCCCCGTAAAATGTTTACACACCTGCAATCACTCGATCGTCGCACTCGATCGTCGCGCTACCATATTCGTTACCCTATACGCCTCATCATCAGGATGCCTACTCGCGATTTGATCGATTGTTAAAAACGATTCACTTATCGCCGGACGCATCCCGTACGCAGATTAACGGGCCAACAAACAGACCTTCTATGTCACACCTCCATGAAGCACGCAACAGCGCTAATCTGCCTAATTACTTTGACCAGTTGCACTTGCCGCGAAGTGAACCGAGCTCGATGAATATTGACGAAACTGGTGCCTCACCTTGTCCATCGAACGGTCGTTCTTCCCATTTCACAAAACCACCTCAAAAGACGAAAAACCAAAACCTCGAATGGAGTGATCTGTTTGCAGCTCCCGCTGATTTGTATCCGCTTATAAGCCCGGCTGGGCGAGTACAGCGGTATAACCACAAAAGTAGCGATCATGATTCTCCACGAAACTGCAGTCCCCAGGCCACTTCACGTTGGCCAAGATGTAGCAGCAACGCCAGAGTCCCATCCAACATACCGAAGCATTCGAGGACTTCGACCACATCTAAAGTGCCATCTTCAACCGCACAGACTGACGACTGGAACAAAGCAGTCAACATATGGACTGATTCGTTTTTTAACACACTGCCGCCATATGAACCTCAGCCTTCGTCACCCGCTGCGGAGGCAAGAAATGGATCTGCAAGATCGCTGCCATTGCATACGCCACGGGCTACACCCGCACCAACAAATTCCTTCTTAAATAACTTTGGGACGGATATGGTTACTTGTGATTTAGCATCTGCCTCACCGCTTTATCAATCGTTTAACTATCGTCGGCATGCACCTAGTTCCTCCGTCCGTAGCAGTTATGTTCATCAGCCGACGACTAGCTTGTCAACAACTTCGTCATCGCGAGGCTTGCCGCGAAGCTCTAGGCTATTGATGGAAGAACAGAAGGGCTACGCAACAGGTTCTGGATTTTCGAATGACAAGTGCGATGATGCGGTGGCAACAGTTGGAGGCGATGACAATTTATTGGACCGATACTTTCGGCAGACACGTCCTCCGATGCTGTACAATGAGGTTGGTTTCACAATTTCATTTCAATAATTTTCATTTTTATTTTTAATTTCTAACCAATCTAAATTTAAATATTATTCCACGCCAAGGAGTAGAATGAATGTGTTCAAAAATTATATGTTTTGCTTGTGTTTATTCAGTAGATTATATGTTTATCTTTAGACGCGCCAAACTACATTTTTATCTCTTGTTTTAGAGGCTTTGAATCCCCACATTGTGCTTGAACTGTGCATGAGTACGCTTCGATGAAGCTTAAGCTAAATAATTTTAAAGTATACAAATATCATCTCACACTGAAACATCATTTGAAGAAAGCATTCGTTCAACGGGGGAATTATGCGCACCTTTATATACCGTTGGGGAGCGTCCTGTGATCAATGTGAACGGCTTTTTTATTGTTCGAGATAGGTTCAAGCCACCCATTACCTGTTTTTTTTTTATCCTTTATACAATTTTCAGCCTACATCGAGTTACAAAGTTAACCGAATACATACCGCGGATTAATCTCAACTGCGTGCCACTCAGTTCGGTCTTGCTCTTAAATGAATGACCCAGTTGTATTTGCACCTCGCATTCATTTTACGAATGCGAAATTGAAATGAAATTCTATTTGGTTGATTCACGTACAACGTCCAACTCACAGGCTGCCAATGCCAGTTAAAATGCATCATAATCATTCAATTATCGTATATATTATTTTCTGTAACTGTTTTACACATATATATTCAAGTTTTAATTAGGTTTATTTACTAACAGCACACAGCCTTCTTCCACAATACTTTGTCATTCATTTCAACATCGGATGAGCGAATTGCAGCGATGTTCACCCTCTCACTAATCCTTCATTATAAACTGTTTTATTGTTTTCCATAACACTTTTCAATGTTCAATGTTTAACTGTAAAATGATGTCTCTCCCACTTCCCCTACATTTTAATGTGTACTTCCATATGACGCCTCTGAAATAAATTTCCACGAATAAAACACGAAAGCACCCTCAGACTCAGACGACCGCCACCGAAGACGATGTGGATGATGATGATGAAGACGAGCGCCTTATCAGTATGACAGGAATAATTTCGCCGCCTCCAATCACTGTTGAATCAACTACAGCACCAACAACTATAGCATCAGCGGTACCTGTCACAAATTCGACTACAAGTAACGACAACAACGGTATTGTAACCCGATCAGTTACAGCTTCAAAGCGAAAAGAGAGGCATGTTTGTTATTAAATTATTTTTTTGATTTCCTAATTCTTTATTATTGAGTCGTCTTCTTAACGTTTTAGTTCTGATAAAGGCATGTTTTTGTTTAGTTTTATGTTTAATAACTCTATACAATGTATATATTTGGGTAGTTTACGTTTTTTTATTTGATTTTGCTTGCTGCTGTTAAGTACAGCCCTTGAAATATGCAGCTATTAATGTTTGCCTCTTATTTTTTTACAGGATCGCCGAAAGACCAAATTCGTCCTAAAGTGAAATTCGTTTAACTAGACGCCTTTTACATTGAAATATCGTATATATAAGTTTTCTTGTTCGCTTGCAACAGCATGTGAAAATCATGCTGAAAAAAATGCTGTTTTTACTATAAAACAAAGACTTACAAAATTTTGCCCCGACTTGTTCTTAGCTACTCATATTTATTAGATGTTAAATTACCCCTTGTACTAAATTCCTGTGAGCAGAAAAAACAACTCTTTTTTTTCGGCCTGTCTACTGTTAAGCGGGTTACACCATGCGTCGGTAGCTAAACGAATTTTTACAATGATATTTTTGAATTAGTGAAATGATTTTGTGAACTTGTTACGAAAAGTAAGCAAACTTAATTTTATCTTCTTTTTTTTTGTGATATACATATATATTTTTGTTCTTTAAAAAAAAATAAAATACTAAGTACATAACGTAGTGTTTTGTTTGTTTTAAGAGTGAAGGTATATAAAAATCGAATTGGGTATATTGTTAGTGTATGTTCAACAAAGCACAAAGGTTTTAAAATGATTGACCTTGCGGACCTGTGGATACTGTTCCTATTAGCTGCAGCGTACAGCCCCTTCAATGTGGCAGAGTATTGTCAGTGTGTATACCGTGTCGAAACGTAATAAGAGGATATTTCATCGAAATCGTGGAAATGGGTTTCAGAACGATTCAATTTTCGCAGCAGATATCTGAAAAGCTGGGAGCTGGGAGCTGGGAATGTTTCACTCAATGGCAGTCGTTGTCTTCGCAGGATATGTTTGCGTAGTGAAGCGGCGGCGGAGAAAATAACCTTGTGATTTAAATTGCCTACAGACGAGACACCAAAAGCAATCCATACCTTAGAGCCCCTTTCCTTCTTCCTGTAGGCAATTTAAATCACAAGATTGAGGGATGTGCAAGTGGGGCTTTCGTAGGGGCAGAATCCAGTTGTTCACTCTTAGGAAAGTCATCGTTGAAAAGGTTTGGGACTTTGCTACACATGGAGGACTTGGATCAAGCATAGGAACGAGCCCTAGCCATCGAAGTAAATTTTGGAATGAAAATACGGCAGAAGTATGCAACTCTCTCTTGAGTGGTATTCGTTCTCAGAGGCGGAAGTTCGAGGATCTACTTACATATATATATAGTTGGCACAACAGGTCCATATGGACCCTAGGCCTAGCTTCTCAAAACCATTCGTCTTGTGTGAGTTTTTATTTTTGGGACGAATGGAAGGGATCTAGAAGTTTATGCCGAGTCCGAACGGGCAATTGAGAAACTCTTTTATGACAGTTACACTCTCGGATGTTTGTCAGACATTCGCGAGAGGTGGCGCAGTGAAAAAACCTTAAGTTGGAATTTGGGTTTTTCGGGATTCGAACTTGGGACCCCTCGCTTGGTAGTCCAACACACTTTCAGCTTTTCAATGCTTTTTATTAGTATAATTCATTTAATCTTAAATGCTAGACAGAAATGCTTTAAACCAGCTTAACTAACTTAAGTAAAAAAAAAACAATTAATTATGATCAGAACCTTCCATAAGTTCCAAGGCGTTGTGAATTATAAAAGATTTGTTATAAATTGGTATTTTATTCGATAAGCCCTTTACTTGAAAGTCATGAAAAAACTTTTTTTACTTAAACTTTCGAGTTGCCTGTTTTCGGCTAGTCCTAAGACGCTAACGGCTACAAAAAAGAAAAAATAAACAGCTACCTATTTCGAGTCCTCTACAGTCAACTCCCGATTATCCGGCATTCTATAATCCGTGATCATTTGCAACGACTTCCTGAAATTCTTCCAAACAAAACCTTAACATACAAGGTTTTATTTGCTTCTTCTATTATTTTTTTGTTTTATTTCATTTCAAATAAAAGGAAAAACATTGTACATAATCTGTGGTAATAAGTTAAAGTAGCTTATGTCAATTTTTGTCATTTTTCAGTATGAACAGAACAAATTTATCTTATGGTTTTCACATCTATTGTATTTAATAGACCAAATAAACTTAAGCTATTATGTTTTCTATAAATTTAATGGTTTTTAATGGGTGTAGAGTAATAGAACCTGGACCAAAAGAAAGCTAAGGAAAAGGAGGACATTGTCATGTAAGAAACTCGATTTAGGATTATGTCGACATAAGCTACTTTAAATTATTGCCACAGATATAAAGTAGGTTTCTTCTTTTGTTGAGGACAAAGAAAAATTTAATTCGAACAGTCCTTTGATGAGTTCAGCTAAAATTTTAATCGAACAGTTCGTCGCAGAGCTGTCAACTTTTACAGAAATACGAGAGATTTGAAATGAAGTAGTTTGGTAACGTGCCTAGGTACGTAGCTGAAACGACCGAGGAGCTGCAAAAAAAAAGTAAGCATTTATTTATAGAGAATAAACTCGTCTCATCATTTTTTGCATGATCAAGAGCATTTTTTTTACTAAACGCAGCTAACGCTCCCGGCGTTACAACATCTTTGACAATATCATTTTCGATTATCCTGGTTTTCGATTTTCCTGTGTGAGCTCAGGCACCCCGGTCAATCGAGATTTGACTGATATAAATTGACTGGTAAAAAAATTCTTATTTCCCTTTGCAGAGTAATCCGACACCCTATACAAATATCATTCACAATCCTATCTATTCTTATTCTGTCCAACAACCTTTTGATAAAAACATAAGCTGTCACTTTGACAGTTGAAAGTGGAATCTGTTTTGGTGCAGCGGCAGCTACCCAAACCGAGTAGGTAATGCAACGCAAGTTTGTTTAATTGATATCCCCCCAGGTTGTTGTTGGCTACCGACCAGCTGCTACTTGTTCGGAATTGTTTCTGCTCTACTCCACCAAAAGGGGAGTGACTCAACTCCATTTCGATTCGACTATCTTCTTTCTTGTTGCGACGCTGATAAAATTGATTCTCTTCTCATTTCATTTCTAAATCGGCTTCACTTGCGTCGCGACGGTTTGTTTGGACATTCTCAGTTGTCCCTTTTTCAAAGTAGTGTTTTATGATAATCAAAATATTCGCCTATAATAAATCCCTGGACTCGTGACTATTATTTACTCGAATTTTCAATTTTTCATTCTTATCCAGGCCAAAAAGAATAAAGGTAAGTAGAAGTGGCCCTTGGCAAGTGATTTTCTTTGTTGTCTTCAAGGGTGAAGGGACTTGACAACTTTGCAACTTAAATTAGGACAAAGAAAATGCACTGTCAAGATAGACAAACAAATATATCCAGAACATTTAAAATTAGTCATTTAAACCGCAGAGCAGACCTTATTTCTATTATTTGTACATAATTTATTTCTTCGCTTGTGAAATTCCCTAGAACTGTGTTTCGAAACACTACAGCGAGACTAGTTGTTCTAACAAGTTCCAGAAGCCATTGGAATCTTTAATTAAATCGCCGAGTGATGCCATGCGAGAGCAAAGGGGCAACATAGATTGTCCATGTTCATACAAAATTAAGTTAACGAAATGTAAACAGCAAAAGAAAATAGGGAATTGCATCAGCAAAATAAGAAAAAAGTATGTTAAGTCGTGGGAAGCAAGCGGCGGAAATGAGATCTTCTGTTGTTGGTAACTACTTCTATGAAAGCATTTTGATTTCCTTTATTGTCTGGTTCTTCTATTTGTTGTTTTATTTGGGAACATTTGAGAAGTGCATTGTGTGGTAAGTGCGTGCCCTTTGTGGGGGCACTTTGTTGGACTCTTACTGCTAAGCAATTGTGTTTGATGGTTGGCAGAGCCCACGCCCCATCAACCGAGTTACGCTTCTAGTAATGCTTTCACATTTCACTGGATTGTATTAGGAGGGCTTGCATTTCCTAGACTAGATTAATGACTATAATGGGAATAATTCTTTGTCTACATGTGCTTATTCAGCAAAACATCATTGCGATTTCGAACAAGATTTCTTTGGGGCAAACAACATTTTTATTAGCTTATTCACTTGAAATGGGCCTTTCATTATTAAGGGTGTGAAATGGTATAGGTTATTGTCACATTTCGGAAATGTCAGCTTGCAAAATCAGCATGCAGCTATTTTGTTCACATATAAGTTCATGATGCAAATCTGTGAAAGATGAATCATAGAAAATGCAGAAATGGGGACAAAGTCTCGTCATTGGCAACAGTAAAATGATGGCGTCCGAAAAATAATAAAATCTGTGCAAACGATTGCAATTCGCAACAGGTCAGGCAGTATAAAAAAAAACAATAATGCTAAAATATCGTATCGTACCTATACCGGTGCTTTTAGATTTGAATTAATAACTTGTTAACACAGTTACCAGTGAATCACTGAAGCAAATGTATGTTACATAATACCGGTTTGGTGGAATTTCCAGAGGGTATTACTCAGACTGACCGCCAATGCTTAAGATCATTTCTTCGCTCAATGTGGTCTCCGCATGTATCTGGTCATTTTCCATGAAATGTTGTCTGCCAGGTCTGGTTCACAAAGTTTCCCAATGGCCCAGATCACCCGCTGGGATAATGACACATTCCCAAGTACTCAAGTGCCCCAAGAACAAATTACGTGCAAGCAGTTAAAGGTAAATCACCAAATGTTTGATTAATAAATTGTTTTTTTCAAAACAAAAGATGACTAATAGGTACTATATTATCCAACAAGAATGTTTATCATTCTTCTAACCCTGCCTCGCGTAATTAATACCGAATATTCCTCTTATCTTAGTAGTCTATGAGGTAGATAACACATGGAGATAACAAACATTGGTCGTTTGGAGAGTACATTTTATTCACCGTTCGTTTCATATCGTTTTCAGAGTCTCTACCGTTAAAATGTCGCTTTACCCATCTCTGGAAGACATGCAAGTTGACAAAATTGCACAAAACCAACGTGCAATGGTGAACGAAGTAATCATGTGCCAAGCTCAAGATTCACAACAAGCTCCCCCACCTAACTCGGTGATTACGTCGCAGAATGGAGTCGTCTATCCAGCTCTGGGAAATTTCCTTGGATTGGAACTGTCCGAGGATATGATTCGACGGAATATGCCAGAGTAAGTTCAAAATTATTTCAAATGGAGTAGAGTTTTAAATATTCATTCATCCTGCCTTTAGGTATATGACTGATACAACTGACACTGCCATAATATCTATAAATAATTCACCATATCCAACGAATAATGCACTTGTAGCGCCAGTAACAGGCAGCACACTTATTCCATCTGTCGCTCAAGTCAATCACAGCATTAGGGAATTGATCCTGTGCAAAGATGCTAAGGGAAAAGTCGGACTTCGTGTGCAATCCATCGACAACGGAGTATTCGTTTGTATCGTGGTAAAAGGCAGTCCAGCTGCACTGGCTGGCTTGAGGTTTGGCGATCAAATCCTACAACTAAATGGAACACTTGTTTGCGGATTCTCGGTAGATAAGATACACAAGATGCTAAAATCATCGGGAAAGAATAACATATCAGTCGTGGTTCGTGATAGGTATAAAAAATGATAATAAACAAGCTTCCCCAAATTTAATGTTGTGACCTATCCCCCTCAGACCATTTGAAAGAACCATAACTTTGCTTAAGGACTCGAAAGGCGGCCTGGGATTTGTCTTCAAGAGTGGTAAAATTACCTCAATCGTTAAAGACTCTTCGGCTGCACGCAATGGGGTCCTAATCAACCATAACCTTCTTGAAGTAAACGGACAAACTGTTGTTGCAATGAAGGATAAAGAAATTGTCAAGATTATCTGTGAGTCTCCGGGAACAACAGTCAAAATCACCATTATTCCCACATTCATTTACGATCATTTGGTCAAAAAGTAAGTCGAGGCTTGTCAGAACCTACAAATCAATGGAATTAAATATTTCCTCTTTCAGATTGTCTACATCATTCCTCCGCGGCATTATGGACCACAGTATTCCCGATTTCTAGGTGCACTGCCACACAGTGAAAATTTATGAATGCCAAAAAAAAGTGTTTTATTGTAGTGACTAAGCTAATATCTGCCATCTACCGAATGGCACAAAAATCATTTATCGATTCCAAATTACTTATTCTCAAACGAAGCGACGTATTATTTAGTATTAGATTTTCATTCTAAAAATGCCATTTTATGTATCAACTGAGTAGAATTATATGCAGACTATACATGTATATGTGCACACTTTTACGTAATATTTTTTTTATTCAATTTATTTACTTTAAATACAAATTAATTACAAATAAAGTGGTGGTTTGAATATATTCTTTCAATTAACACGTTCGTGTGTGGCCTACTGATATCTTGTTACGAAAGGTTAATGAAATCGACTGCCGGCTGTGAGAGAAAACCGAAAAACACATGTGATTTGAACATTTCTGGACTTTTTTTAAAATGCAATAGATAAGCATAGGTGCTTTTTACAAACCTGATGGTATCCGTCTATTCAAATAAAGTTGTAACGAACGAAGTGGATATTCGCACGACGTTAGGCACACGGCTTAGGTCGACGGCTACGTATTTGACGTAGCAAAATAATTAAAAATATTATTTTAAGAAATAAGTTGGGCCTTAAAGCGTACAGACTTGTGCCCGGAAATGAAATATTGGAGTTTAGATACCATTACCTCTATTTGCCGCGCTTAACCGTAGCCGTCGACCTAAGCCGTGTCCCTAACGTCGTGCGAATAGCATCAGCCACAGTTGTACACATGTTTGGTCTAAGGTCTCGTTCGCACGTTGTCCACAGCCTCTGCTGGACCATCGTTAGGCTGTAGTTCTGGTGCAATCAGAATTAACTTCGCAAAGTTTGCTTAACTCACTCATTCAAAAGTACGCATTTCCTATTTTGTGGTTAGGGTCCATACTAAGCGAATCTGAGCGAATCAGATTTCCGATGGTTTCATTTCTGTTTTACTCACCCGAACTAGGCGAATTTAAGTTATTTTATTTTTAGTTTTAAAGGATTTGTGCTCAGTCGTGTACTGCATTTGTGCAAAATGGATTCCAAGGAGCTAATTTATAAAGTTAAGAGTCGAGCACCGTTATGTGATGGAACAGTTAAGACCTCTGCAAATATGCAAAACTGTCGGATGAAATAGCTAACAAAAATTGTGTTTTTACTTCAAAACGCGACTTTTACTTGGCACTGCTATATACAAAATCCGCTAATTTCGTTTGAGTAAAACTCGCTAGCACCGGAACCATCTTATTCGAGCGATTACGATAGAGTTGTATTCGCATAGTTCGTGCGAGGAAAATTCCCTTTCACCGAAACCCCACCCAACCTTACGATCATACATGATTTCAACATACTCTGCCTGTTCAAAAAGTTTAAATCATAACACCTTGCCTTTCCGTTTTTTGTTTTTTTTTCGCATCCTTTATTGGTTTCTGTTTTTATCTTTCTTTTTTTTTATTTAATTAGCGTTTATCTTTTCACTTTTTGTTTTCCAAAATTGTTAATATCAATAATTTTGTTCTACGACTAGTTTTACAAACACTGTGATCAGAACTGTTTTGTTTTTCTGTTGTTTGTTTTATAGCTCAAATAAAAAATTAATTTGGAAAAATGTACTTTTCTTTATATAAATATAAAATCACTCAGCTCACTAGAACATCACATAAATATAAAATATGTCTCCTTCTTGCGTTACATACAACATGCTTATCTAATAAGTTTCCTATTTTTATTTTCCTCTTTATGTTTATTGTTTATAAAAATTATTTCAATAATAGGTAATAATAGAATTGCCACAGAAAAAAAAAAAATATATAAATGTTTAAATACTACAAAAGAACCAAGTGAAAATAAAATACAGTCACTAACATAAATCACTAAGTTTAGGAAACAAAAAGAAAAAAAAAAGAAAGGAAAATTGGAAAACAAAAACTCACAAAAATGGTTTTAATTATAATAAAATAACAGATAGTATATATATAACATATATATATGTAAAAAAAAAACTGTTCGTGGTATATGACTCGATTAATACAAAATATGCGTAGTAAAAATATACAAATCATTCTTAAATGTTTCTCTTTTATTTTAATATTCTCATCCATAACATCTTTCTATTTGAAGTTAAATTATTATTATTTTTGTTTGTTTTAATAACTTCTCTTTATTTAATTATGACTGGAAGTCGTTTGGTAGAAAATTCGTTAAGTTCTCTATATTTCGTGTCTCTCTCTCTCGCTACTCCCATCAATCGAAACTATGACAGATAATAGTTTATGAAGCAATTATTTATTTAGGCTAACCGTATTCGTTTTGAACGTTAATGGAGACGATGCAAAATTGAAGTTCTTACTGATGTGGTGCGTTTTCAAATTAACATCGATGAACACAGAAATGGACACTTCAAGCGAACTGCTCAGCTAGGTTGAGAAAATATAGTTTAATATTGATACCGGTTGGCAGTTTGTTAGTGTATCGATACAAACAATATCGTTTACCTTAATGTATAGTATAGCTACGAACATGTTTCCAATTAGACCATACTTCAAATGTTTCCAGAATATAAAACCGTCTAAGCTGTCGACCTATGAAGGTGCAGGAAGACAACGTTCATGGTATCTATCAACCCTGACCCCCTTACCTACTATTTTGATGCGCGAAACGGCTTGCGTTATTGTGTGACATTTTCAATGTCGTGATTTTACATCAAATCAAGAAAAAGCGTTATAGAATATTAGGATAGAACAATTCGAGTTGAATTTTGAGTAGGTTATGAGCAGGTAAATGAAAAACCCAACAGAACGCAAGCATACTGGATCAAGTGATGTTTTTTGCAAGAGAGGGATAGGACGCTCTGGGGGTGCAGTGGCTTAATGACGAGCCTACTAGATTAGGTAGCGGTGAGACTCCCGTTCAACAAAAACTACATCATAATTTGTTTTCCACTGCTTCAGCACTCGCGAATATCCGACAAACATTCGAGAATACAACTGTCCTGAGGATGACTCTTAACTTTGTTGTTCGAAGTCCGCTCAAAATCAAAAACTGAATGGTTACGAGAAGCTGTGTCTAGAATCCTATAGTTATTTCGGCCAGTTAATCAGCTTGCTCATTTCCCTCGCATATCGCAGTGTGCGATAGATAGACCAATGAGCCAACAACTCATCTTCCTACTCCATCTCACCATTTGAGTTTGAGTTCAATTTCGTGTGAGTTGAAAGTAATTTCTTTTAACCGTACCCAAGCGATGCACGTCCAGCAACAAATACGGACATTTAAAACACATAAATAACAAATAATGTACATTATAGCTACATAATTTCATTTGCAATTTGCAAACAACAACACAAAGTAACACTTCAAAATGCATTCATCCCACCAACGTCAATGTCTTTCATTTTTCCCCCATCGATAATAATATAATACAAAGCACACACTCGCATATGTTCAATTGTTCATGCCCTTCCTATTCAAATAATATTTGTAATTAATTTTTATATATATTAGCATATAAAAATGATTAAATATTATTACATACTTTCATTATAATTTCTGTGTATAGTATAATTATTACGGGAATATGTAATAATTACAATATTTGAATCTTGTTCTGTTGTTTTGCTTTTCTTTTCACTAAAAATTCCTATTAAACGTTAATTGGTTATTACTATTATTAGATCTGTAGATTTTATATTTTAGTGGCTATTTTGTTTTTTCTTTAATTAAATACTTCTTTATCTTATGCAGCGCGCGCACAATTAAACGGGATAACTTTTCCTCACTAAAATACGATTAACATTGTTTTGTTTTTATCTTAAAATTGTCTCTTTCTATAGTTTAGTTATATTTTGAATTGTTTTTCTTTTGTTTATCTCCTCCTTTATCTCTATTTCTTAAGTGTAGTCTTTTTTTGTTTTATATTTTACGATTTAAACAGAAAAAATTCCTATTCTGAGTGCAGATACCAAATAATTTCAATGCCTTGAAAAGAATTGTAATGTGTGTAAAAATATAATATGCATACTATTATGAATGTATTGTTTTGTGTTTTCCTTTTCTGCGGGTTACTTGATTGTAAAATTATAGTAATTGTAATTATATATCAATAGTAATAATGAATGCTTAGTTTAGGTTGTTGTATTTGAATTTTTACTTTTTTTTTTTAAATTTTAGTTTACTTTTTTACTTCTTATCAAGAATAATCACTGGCATAACTGCGAATAGTTTTGTGGATGTCTTCATTTGATGAATTTCTCTTTTTCTTTTGCTTCCCTTTAATGCTATCGTAGAAATAAATAATTTGCTATTGTTGTGTGTCTTGTGGATGTGACTGTGACTGTTCCTGTTGTTGTTGTTGTTGATTACTCAAATCGTCGGAGGAAACAATTGGGGATGTTGGATTTTGATATTGTTGTTCATTTATGTTACTACTTGTATCCGCTAATTGCTGCTGTGGCGGCGGCGGTTGTTGTTGTTGAAGGAGTTGCATGTTACTGTCTTGCTGTTGTGCTGTTGGTTGACTACTACCTGATATCGTTGCAGTAAAGGCCGTTGCTGTGCCACCTGAACTTGACGGCGACTGATCACTACCAGAGGCAATTGGTGCGCCTGCTGTCGGATTGGAGGGAGACTCTGTATCAGCAACAGACCAATTTCGTTCCGCAGCTACTGGAAATAAGACAGAAAATGTATTTGTAGAGCTGCATCGACGTAAAATGTTTAAAAAACCAGCATATATGCTGATAAAAAGAGCAACTTCAAATGTAACTTGTCGGTATATTGTGTAAGAGTAATCGCTCAAAAAAGAATATAAAACAAACGAGTACAAAATTGAATATTATGAAATGAAAGCTCATTTTTGTCACGTCGTTATACAGTAGACGCACACCGCTACAAGTGAAATATTTGAAAGAACACTCACTTACACTTACTAAAAATTCTACAATTGTGCTTTCGGAAAATTTAGCCAGACACTAAAAATAGTTATTACCGCGCAATGGGCATTTTCGTAGCTGTAAAATGTTTGTAGGTCGCAGTAGCTAATTCTAAATGTACAATATCGACTACCGACATTGTTAGTTCGTAAAATGTAAGGTGGACACTATATACTACTAGATGCTACACTGCATTGATCTTCTTATTCATGTCGTTCTTCAATACCACGTGTAACATACGATCGTGTGTGAAATTTATTTCTTCGTGCACAATTATTTAACTGAGATATGTGGGAACATATTTTATAATTAATAACGTATAAATCCTGTTCTACTACTGTTTCAAGACAGTTGGCGCTTTTTAAGGATTAAATTTTATTGAAAGAACAAATTGTAAATATGTAACATGTAACATCAGTTTCTTTTTTAATAAAGCTGGACAGTAAAATAAATTTCTAGAACTGCGCAATTTGGAGCTAAATGCGATTAAAAATTATGGAGATATTTATAGCGAATAAAACTGTCCTAAGATAGGTACCCATTATATCCGTTTGGGACCGCATAGAATTTATGGACCCTCTCTTCCATTCCCTCCTTAAAAACGGACCTCTTTGACGAACTACGTAATATTTATTTTCTTTCTGACGCGATTCAAAAAGATCGAAAAAATGTGCTTACGCCACTAGAATTATTTCTGACGCGATTGAAAATAATCGAAAATGTGCTTACGCCACTATAATGTTACTCACTGCGGCAAAATTGTTATGTTTTAATTAAACAATAAGACACACATCCGAAGCGCGATGAATGCAAGATATTTTTTGTCCTTTTGCCTAACTTAGGAGTTTGAAGAAGAAAAGGTAGACGCCACGGGTTGTACATTGTACACCGATATAAACCCAGTCAAGAAGATGCAAAGTAATCTCCAAAGATAGGTGCGAATATTGAGCAAGTTACCTTTTGATTGAAGTGCTTGGTGCGACTTAAGATAAGAAAAGTAAAACGGAGTAAAAAAAAACCCATATCCATGAACTCTTCTATTCAATCGGATTAACTTATCCAATTAGCGTCCTTGGTTTTATATGTTTAATATTAACAACGAATTTAGTCAGTAATGAAAGTTTTATTTTTGTTATTATGCGCTATGAATTGCGATTCCACAAGGAGATACTTCACTGTAACAACTCACTAGCGCTTGTTCGAACTGCAAGCGAAATACCATGATTACAAAGGATTATTTGAACTAAATGCGATAATACTTTCGACTATTTTACATTTAAATGATGAAAGCAACAAATGTCAGGAGTTTAAAAAAGAATGAATTTGTTTTTTTTGTAAGACTAGCGCGCAACTTACTTGCTAAACTAGTTTGCCACAGTAATGAAACTTTTTTCCAAAATCCTGAAATTTAATTTTTAAATTCAGGAGTTAATACAAAAATTTCATCTATTCACAACTAAGTACATTTTACATTTATCTATATACGACAGCATTTAAACCAAGCCCTACACATAGTTACCTTGAAGAAATTTTGTAGTGGAACGCAACGATGAATCGTCACGTTTCCAAGTTTCCTCTCAGCAAATCTCTTCTGTAACGAAATAACAACAAAATCTGTCATCGTTTCAGCTCGGGCTGGCAAAAAAGTTTTAGTTTTTTGTCCATCACATATTAAATCCTGTATTTTCTTAAAATAAAAACACAAATTACACAAAGCTTGGAAGCGAGATCTTGTCGAAAAAACCTGACAAAATTATATAAAAGCTTCAAACAGTCAGCTCAGTAGAGACATGTTTGGTTTTATAAGCTCGCAATGCGAATGAAAAATAGTTTAGGTACACGAAAATAATGATGAAATGTGTCCCCACTTGAAGAAGTGTTGGTGGGTGGTTGTGGATTATGGTGGAATAAACGAGGTAGTGTTGTGTGTATATTTACGTAATTGACAGGGAAGGTACATTAGGCACATTTATAGTGTATCAATCTGTTTACAAAAGCTGCATTGGTTTGGGTTTATATTACTCACCCGTCGGATTTGAGGAGACACTCTTAATCCCACTATCACTAGATGGTTCATTTAAAGCACTAATTTCTAACGTTTGATGTTGCTGGCTGGCAAAACTACCTCGAAGCGTGTCTTCCAGGAGAACGCAGATTTTCTCTTGATCCTCCTGCAATAAATTCGGGCTAGAGACTAGGATTAAAGAGACGGTGACGAGCTTACCAAATGCACAAAACCCAATCGAACCAGTTCAGTAGTCAGCACACTAGCAGAGTCTTCCTCTGTTACTTGACAAGTTAGTTGGCGATTCATTTTGTCGTCCATTCGAAGAAGTATCGTCATCTATATAACATTAGATTAGTTAACTTATAGTTTGCATGAGAAATATTGCAAATGCATACCGATAGATCCTTGCTACCCTCTTTCGCTTTTACACTGCACATCATATTTACAATTCGTCGCGTTTCGACGTCGACCGACTCTGGTGTGACCGATTTGACTGAATCGGCGGTTTCTGGCGACACAGCTCTCAATCTAAAATGCGGGGGTTTCTTGCCAGCAAAAGCAGTCAGGGGGTATACTCCAAATCTAAAAATAAAGAAAAAGTTGTATATATATGAAAATTGTTTGCATTCGCTTTCTGTATAGTATGAGGAGTATTTTCTTGTAATTGTTGCCAGCAGTTTGCATCAATAAATACTATTACTTTCGTTAAAATTAAGACTATTATATATCAATTTTGGATTTTTCGTTAAATGGACTTGACTTGTTTTTGCGACGCCAATTATGCGGAATATACAATTATTAATTACTTTCTGTCTTTCTTTGCAACTTGGAAAAAGACAACAGTAATCAAATGCATAATTGACAAAGAAAACGTCGAGTTCTTTTTACTTACTTGACATCTTCGACAAATTTTTCCAGTTTATCCGAAGATGGCACATCTGCCAGTCGATAGCAAATCTCCTCTCCCGACTGTAACCCGATTCTAGCCATTGTAATCTCTGGTCGATTACACCGCTGCATCATTTCGTCGATTATCGTTTCCGAAAAAAGAGCTGCATTCGAAATTGGATCCAATAACAACAATTAGGTCATGTAATTTTTTTTTTTTTTTGCATTTCTCGTTAACTCACTTCGATTCTTCGGCGAAAAGACTAGGCAATGAGCGGCAAGCAACTTCAATGAATGCACCTCGAATAGCAACGGATGAAATAACAATTCATGGGCACTGGGACGTTCGTCTGGATTCCTTTTTAGGCACTTAAATATTAAGTCCCTTTGCAGTTCATATTCCAGACTATTAATGGTACGCAGGATGCTCTCTTCATTCACTGAACTAGAATCACTACTTCCTTGAATTTCTAGAGCTGCCATTTCTAATGCACACATACCGAAGGAATATATGTCGACGGCTGGCGTTAAATCTGAAAGTGGAACGCGGTGTTACAGAGGTTGATCTAAAGTCTACACCAGATATTCGCAACAAACTTCGCTCGTATTCGGGCGCCATTAGATGCCTGCTGTCAGCGTTCTCTTTACTTATCTTCACATTATAATGAATTGCATCGGGAACTACACTACCGATTTTAACTAAGCCATTATGTTGAATAAATATTGTATCACAGGTTAAATTGCCATGTATAACTGGCGGCGTACAGGAATGCAAGTAACTGCAAGAGAAAACTACAACATTAAGTGTCCGTGGCAGATAATTGAAGCCCACCTTAGTGCTGATAGAATTTGTGTACACCATCTTCTCCATGCTTGAAGAGGCAGTCGTTTAGCATTTCGTTTGGTTCGTTTCAGGAACTGTTTCAATGAACCAGATGACATATACTCAGTTATAAATATGACCTGCAACAAGACGTAAAAAAGAAACATATTTTACCAACTGATGGGAAAAACTAAAGTCAGAAAGAACTCACTCTAGGTTTGTCACTTTTCAAGTCAGTCCAGTAACGATGAAATTTCACGATATTCTGATGATCCAGCTGGAGAAGATTCTCAAAAACTTGACGCATCTGGTCCTCTTGTTCTTTCAAATCTCTACGATCGGACAATTGCATCTCGTTCCACACAACTTCTACACCCTCTTCGGTGTCCATCGCCAAGTGAACACAATCGATGCCGGGCACATCCCGCTGGTCAACTTCTTCGCGACGCTTGAGCCATCGACCGCAAGGACTTTCCTCGAGGATTTCACTCTCATCTTCGGAATCGTCGCCACTCTCACGAGGTGATGTATCAAATTGTGTATCAGCTGGGGCGCTGGTTCGACTATTCGGCATTGCCGCCGAAAACACACTGGGGTTGTAGTGGTTGGGTGTGTGCTGGCACACGCTCGCAGAAGCAAGGGCGAATGCTCGAAGCGAGATCGAGAATCCAAGAGTGTTCAACAAGTTCGATTTTATCACAAACTTAAAGCTCTAACGTGTGCGTTGTAATGGTGGTAAATGATGGTAGTGGATGGAAGTAGTACCAGTAGAATGCAACGAGCAACAACAACAATAACAATGATGATAATAAAAATTCTTTTAAATATTATTACTTAAGAAAATGTATTAATTTTTTTTTGTTAGTAAATACGTTTTTTACAGTGTACTTTCAAGCATCCACGCCGTTTTATTTATTAATTTAGAGCATCGCGGAGTTTTGTTCCAAGTTTCGTCACTTCATCAAGATCTTCCTGAAAAAAAAGAACAACTTCTTGAAACTTGTTGGAATTTGAATTTCTTTGCAATTTAATTCTTTGGTCGCAATGTGAAAGCTAGAACGATCAAAATTGGTTTGCGAAATGGTGATATATCCCTATAAAAGTTGCTTTGAAGTATTCGAATCCCAGCTCTATACGAGTGCCCAATACCGATTCCCGGAAATAAAAACGCACCGCTTATTTGAGTCCAAACGGACTTAGATAAAAAGTATTCAGTTTTCACAATGTTACCGAACGCCGAATGCGATTTCGCATCGCAGAAGTAAGATATTTTTGATCCTTTTTGAAACATTTAGGTCTAGAGAAATTCCTCTTTATTAATTAAGCTGTTAGTTGCAGTTATTCCTATCATAGTTGTTTTTGTTTGTCTACGGATGAACTTCGCCTTCCAGACAATGCTCTCACGAAGACAGCAAACAGTCTGATCGATTACCCCCGATTATTGTTAAAACAATATTAACGTTCCTCAAAATAAATAAACAAAACTACAAATTTGTACAAAAAAAAAAATCTTGTTATTCTAATAATAAATATGTATTTCAGCAGACGTCTAGTCATAGCTCCAGATGACCCGCATTATGCCTGCTAACTTTGCATAAATTGGGCTCAAACATTCCTCAAAACAAAAAAAAATCACACACGCAACCCCGCTTGATGTTTGCACAACAAAAGTTTTAATCCATATCACACGTAATACTCACTAATGTCATTGCTCTCAAATTCAATAACTTGCAGAGGTGAGCACGGGCACGGGCATGGGCACTCAACTCAGCACTCCCAAAGGCAAAATTAAAATCCGGAAGAGTAAAAAAAAAAAACACCAAGACAGCATTCAGACGAACTTGTGACTCATATTCAAAAAGCATTAAATATGAGGTAATAAAAGAAAAAAAGAAATCAACGCACTTGAAGGAAAAAATAAAAAAAAATATTAAAATAACCTCGGCAGTGTCAAGTTTTGTTTATCAACGGTCATAAAATGAATTTCCATGCGCCAGTTTGTGAGAAGGAAACAACCACACGCGTCTATAAGACCGATTGCTGAGGTCGATTATCGATTGCCTCGAGGTAAAGTTTGTGTCTTCAACACCTACTCAATGTGCGCGTAGCTTTTCTCGTCGGCTGAACGATAAATGATTCCGGATAAAACCCACGGATCACCAGATTTATTTATCAGTTTATCTTTTTTTTCTGTGCAATGTTTGATGATTGCTACAACACGAGCGTTCATTAGGTTAGAATGTACGAAATTGCTGTATGAACTTTTTTTGCAATACTATTTAAAAGTGTCTGTTCAACTTATTCAGTTCATGGAGCTCTTATGTTTGATTTTATGTTACCTTTTCATTCATACGGCCAATAAAAATAGTACTCTTACTCAATATGAGAAATGCCTATTAGAAATACTTAATATGCAGTTTAAACCTTCACACTAAACATTTTGTAGGCCAAAATGGGTCATGTCTGTGGAAAATGTTGCCATTGTCAGTTCGCAAACTCTAGCCTGGACACTAAATAGGATTATTAATATCGAGCATTATATCTGTGATCACAAGGCAAAACCGCCTTGTTTCAGGAGAGCAGTTTAAAGTTTTTTTTACTCCATTGACTCTAGTTACTTGTTTTTTTTTTTTGAAATTGTGGCCACTTTTTTAAAGATATAAAGCTGAAAAAAATTAACAAAACAGATTTGAGTACGCTGAATCTAATAGCATCAAAATCTCAATTTCGTCTAAAGTCGACTTTAGCGGTTATGGTTTGTGGCCACAGATATTAGCGCGTGTCGATTAAGAATCCCGACTGACTAGCGATATTAAAAGTTAGGAACCCAACCAAGGCCATCTGCATTTGCAAATTATTAGGCAATTTCGGAACTGAAACACATACCTTGTCCACTTCAACCTAGAAGATGTACAACATCGTTAACCAACATCTTTATGTCAAAGACACTAAAATGTATTTCAATGGCGGTCCGAACACAACACATCAAATGTTTGCAACTTGTCTCGTTTGACATGTGCCGACAACAGAGCAAGCTGCACTGCCGGTCGCTAAAATACATTGTGGTGTTAATGTCGTAAGCATGCCTTTCGTTGCCTTATTACGACGGTACACTGCGTCTCAGTAGCTAAATTTTAGCCTTTCTCCATTACATTATGACCGAAATCTTAGCCCCGTACTAATAACAAATTTTCGTATCGACTTTAAATTAACGGAATCTCACAATTGCGAAATTTATATGGAAAATATAGCCACTGGCCGGCCAACATTCCTTTTGGTTTTATGGGCATCGAGCTGTTCAATTGTTTTGTGTTTAGTATTGAACTTATTTGGTTTTTGTTGAGGCTTCGATTAAAATAAAAAAAATAGTGAAATACAATTATCGGAATAGCGAATTCTTGCTTTAAAGTCCAATTCATGAACTCACATATACTAGAAAAGAAATAAGCATATATGCGTGACTTCATGAATTTTTCGGGAAAACAGTTTGTAGGCAGCCGCCTTTCCACTGGAAAGTTATATATCTCTGTATTCCATTATCTTTGCTGTGAACTACTTAAATGAAGAGCCAAAACTTAATATGTTTATTGGTTAGGTCCTTAGTAAGTGGTGTCATACTGATCTTTGTAGTTAAGTCAACACCAACACTTAATTTCATAACTTTTTGGACCATCCATAGCCGCAAATACCTATTTCAACGACTCCATCTTAATTCTATTTGATATTCTTTTTATTGGATATTTACTGAACTATATCGGAACGGCAATAGAATTAAGTGTCGACAAAATGAGGAATACTTTGCAAGAAGATAAGTAACACAAATATGTACGTAATTAAATTTTAGAAAATAGTCCTAAGCAACTACTGCGTTTGGGGTATATGGGTACATATTTACATTTCACTTCAATTGGGTGACGATAAAGTCAATATTAAACCCAGACGAACCGCGTGTGGCTGAAGTGCTCTTTGATGTTAACCCAAATTGCGAAATAAAAAGAACCAACACCTATTGAAACGGATACGGTGGTTTCTCACTTTACCTACTTCTAAGAGGTTTTGGTAATTTGCGCTCGAACTAAATTCAATGTATGTAAATATGTATAAGTAACTATTTGGCTTACAGTTTTATTTGTTTCCATTTGACTTTTGCTTTATATTTTAATTCCACTTTATTCAAGTGATATTCTGTAATTCATGAATCGCATGTTAAAATATTGAATGCGAAGGAGGAGGACGATGAAGAAATACTTACGTCGAGCTCTTTTTTTTTTAATATTCATCATACTGCGCCGTACTAATAACAAGTTTTAGTCTCGACTTTAAATTCACAGGAGCTCACAATTTTGAAATTTGTATGGAAAATATAGCCATAGTGAACTACTATAATTTAGAGTCATTAAATATGTTTATTGGTAAGGCCCACTCTGTTTCTTAATGAAAGTGACATTCAACTTTTTAAAACCCTTGTTTCATTCTTATATTTTCATTGTGAATATTGTATAATATATTAAATAGTTTTTGTGTCTTAAAAAAACAAATTTAGATTCTGCAATTTTATTTTTGTGAAATCGGATAAGTACAGACTCAAAGCATATAAGTGATAAGAATCTGCCACCTTGCATTTCACAAATATTCACTCCACGTCTGCGATTTAGTACCAGTACTTCTATCACAAAAAGTTTTCAAAAACAGTATTCTCTAAGGGCGATTTGGATTTTCAGATTCTCATCTGAGATTTCAGATTTTTGCTGCCAAAACGAACATAAAATCAGAATTTTATTAGTTCATGATAAACCATGTTCCCGCCAACGTGATTTAGCTAAATCATCTCATAAATTACGTGATTTATCTTACATTTTCGTGATTTATACGTGTTCAAATTTTAATTATGTATCTGTGGTTGCAAATACACACAAAATATAATCGAAACATACACAAATAAAATCAAACATACCTTTTATTAACCTCAGCACTATATTCAGCAAACAAAAAAAAATTAAATTTTCTAAATTTTTTCTTGTTTCGGTGAGTCTTTGATATTTATATTAAGTTCATACAATCAAAAATAATTGTTTTATTCTTAGCAGGTATGGCAAAAAAAAACAGAAAGTGGAGACGCCTTTCGTGATTTATAATATAAGGGTATTCACTTAATCTCATAATTTAATGCAGCTCAAAAATTCATAAATTTCTGCGGTGCTTTAAAACACCCCTCGGAAATATCATTGCGTAAATCGACTGTTCAAATTATTTCCAATTAATTTAAATAATAAAATAGAAATTTTCATTTTAAATTTATTTTTGTACTTGAATTCTTCATAAAAAAAAACTCTGGAAACAAACAGACGACTGTCTGTCAAAGTTTGACACTTGTGATTTGCGCAACTTTCCGCGGTTGATTTCCGAGCCTAAATCGTCGCGGAAAATTATGAGGTCTGCGTAAACTATTCTCCATACAAAATCTGACAGTTCGTTTACGAGGTGGTAAATTTCTGCAGTTTATGAGGCTTGTCGCTCCATCCACTGGCAATGGACGTTGAATCGGAGAGAATCGCCCTTTTGAATTTAAACACTCTCTGCAAAACACTGTTACAAGAGGAAGTTTATTCTCTGTTGGAGTTATTTGGTTACATTAATAATAATAATCCAGAATATGATAATTGAACTCACTCTTTTTTAGCAATTCCTTGGCTCAGGTTCTGATTCCATCCAACGACAAATGAGAAGGTAGTTTTTTCCCGCGTATTCGTGAAAATTTCGCGGGGCATTTGACTGCTTGTTTTAGATTATTTTGTGTCAGATTGACAGCTAGCTACGTTTGTTTTGGAATCGACACCTGAGCCAAGGTTACATTTTGGATTAACTAATCTACGACAAGGCTTTTAAGCGTTTAAGTGAATACCCTTACTCACTTTAGCTAAATTACGTTGGTAAGAACTTAGTTTATGCCCTGAAGTCTGCGAAAGTACAAGATTGAATGAATTTTGGCTGAATTTTCAGTAATTGCAGCTTTCAGTTTCAGCAAAATCTAGTACATATTTGAGAAGAGCTCTACAGAGTGACTATCGGAGTACTATAATTGTTTGGACTAGATGTACCTACCCTGCATGCAAAAACTAGATTGGTCGGCAATGTCACTTTTTCTGCGTTAGCCAAATATGCGAACTGAGAAAATTAGTACAAATTTCTTAATCAAAATCGTCGGTTACCCCTCCAGTAAGATCAACTGAAAAAGCTGTTCATGTGACAGATCTAGGCCAATAAAACCTGAGCCACATCAAGTCAGCCAGCTGTCAGACTTACAAAACTAGAAACGTCGACATTTTTGTATTTAATTATTTTCATGACATCTTCCAAGTGCCAAAAGAAAGCTTTTAGGGATTAATCTTCGAAAAAGATGTAGCATGTTTCTTTTTTTTTTACTTTTCATTCTCAATCACTTAAAATTTGGTTGCTTTGACAAATATTGAACGGCGTTAATTTTCCAGCAATTTTAAAAAGAAACTCGCCAATGGACCAACCTTTACTAATAGGTACCTACTCATACGGATATATTTTAATTTATTTAAAGCGTATGGAGTCAGAAACAAAAATCTGTCTGAAACTATCCTTAGAGATGTGCATTTTCTGAAAATAGTTCATAACTCTCTCATTTGATCCGATTTAGGTTGAAAAGGAAAATAGTTTCTCCTTAATCTTTGTCTAATATACGAGTACATCATGCCACTAACTGCATGTTTTTTAACCTGTCTTCATCCAATTAGAAGGCAAGTCATTTTCTCTTTTCACAATGTCCTGTCGTTTGACCATTCCCATTATACGTATACGGCAAACTCGATATCGTTTGAGTAACATCTATTCATATCATATTCTGCAATTCACTTCTGACTATAATAAAGGTCACAAAGTGGCGAAGTGCCATATCTGCATTTTGTTCGAAACTTGGAAAGGCAACATAAACATACGCTAACATTTTTGCAGCAAACAGTAATAGATTGCAGCAGAATAAATTATAAGTATATATGTACAATTTTTCATTTATAGGAAAGTCGAAAGCATGTATAGATATACAAGGCCTTGCTCCAATCTTACTGGACAAGCAATTTTGATTCTCACATCACTGTGCGATTGAGCATATTTTGCTACTCAAGTGGAATAATCTCACATAAATTATATGGATACTTGTGTATGCATAATTAAGTTAACCAAGATTAAAGACTAAACACTATCATTAGTGACATCCATACAAAGCTCTCTTTGCAAACCGTTGTGAATATAATCGATAACCCTTCAAAAGGGGTTTGAAGTGAGTAAAAAAAACATACTGGAAGTAAAATTGCACCCTCTCCTTCATCTCTATATAACAAATTTACTATCGATTGTCGTAGAACAGGATATGATCCACATTAAGGCGGAGAAAGCATTCCTTTCTTTACCATAAATTCGCATAACAACGGAGAACTACTAGACACAAAACTATGCACAAATGTTTTTTGAATGAAAAACCCAAAGTATGTAGTTGCCTGCTCATATTGTTGTTGGTATTTGGTAGTAAAACAGCTGCCCAGTAGGGCTTGCAACTAGTGCTAACAAAATTTAGCTTTTCGCGTGACGTGAATCATTTATGAGATTTTTATTTTCTATTTGTTATTGCTTGTTTCGGGGCGAAGAGCCAGCACGTGTTAACTATTAGACATGGGAGAGACACAACGTCGGTGACTAACAGATTTGCAACCAGTATCTTTTTTTGGTGAAATATGTGAACGACTTAATCAAATGATTAAGTGGCATAATGACATATACAAACAGGTATACGGAATACACTGACAAAATTTAGCTTAAACGACTAGTACCTCCGTATTATATTTAAAGGGGAAGATGAAACTAAAAGCGACACGGGTCAGCTATAAATCATAGAACTTTTGAAAAATCATTTTGTAGATTATTTACATTTTGGGCATAAAGGCGCCACAAACTGGAAGACATCTTTGACTTGTAACTAACAGCTGGGGGTCTTAGGGCCGTTTGCTGATACGACTCATTGCAAGTGCCACATAAACTCTTATGTGACAGTTTATGCCCTGAACAAAGTAGCCCATAAGTATTTAAGTAGAACTTAAATTGTTAAGAGTCGGATGAGCAAACGGCTCTTAGTCTCCATTTATAATGAGGTGGCAAACTTTATGGCGTTTCCTATTGAAGAAAATAATTGCGTGAAATAATATCGCTCAAATGTCCGCGGCGGCTTCTCCGGCTGAATTTGAGCGATGGCATTGGTTATGTTGGCTTTAAAGGCAATGGCCGATTGCGACTTTAATTGCATAGAGCTGAGACTTCTGGTAACGCCACAACAAAGAGGATAGTGGGGTCAAATCACACAATCTGGGTGGCAAATTAAAGTCAACTCTCGAAAAAATAACTATAACCTCAAAGTCTCGAACTTGGCCACCAAACGTTGGGCGCAACGTTTGCACTGACGAACATCCATTTTATTAATTGAAGTTTTATCATTTGGACGTGCGGCTCAAGCGCGTAACTACTGGCATCAGTGACTGAATCCAATAAATCATGGCCGCCACTCGCTAAGCGACAAAGTTTATTCGGAATACAGTCATCGGTGGCGTATGCTTTCGCTCAGTGATACCAGATCGCAGATAATAACCCATTTCGGGGCATTTTGCCTTTCAAAATAAGCTAAAAGGGCGAAAATTGAATTTTTGGGTAAACTCAGTCTGAAAAGTGTGGCATCACTGCTTCAGCTCTTTTCAACTCTCTCTCTTTCTCATTAGACGATAGTCCTGTCGCTCGCAAGTGACTTAAAATGCATCTTATTTCGTAGGAATTCCAATTGAATGGTTAGAACTACCAAATTTTCAAAATATTCGACAAGTGTTAAAGATGTGTCAGCTTCCTTTCCCGTTCTCTAATAATGACGTTAGTTTTAGGTATCAGATTTTTGATTTTCTTTTCGCATGCATCTTTTAATAGAGGTTAACTCCTTTCTCGTTAGGTTAGGTTGATGGGTGAATACGGCAGAGCGCCCCCTCCAGTACCCCACTTTGAAATAAAAATAATAAAAATGGGTCCACACAGGTCCATTGTGATGCCCTTGTTTGGGGGTAAATCTTTGTTGGCGATGAGATTTGTTACCGCTCGTGGTTAATCGACCTTTTCCAGCCATTCTGATGTTTATGAACCTGTAAAAATTGGATAATGAGACATTGGAAAGCTCCTGTATGGCATGAAGGTAGTGCCTTCCAAGTGTTCTTCCAAGTTACATAGACTTGGGCATTGACAAAAGAAGTGAGTTGTGTTCTCGTGTACCTGCTCATCTCCGTGAGAGTAAAACATACGAATTTGGCGTCATTGGTTTGAACCGTCAGTTTCATTTAAGTCATCTCCTGAAATTTATGCTCCATCACGAGAAACAAGTGTAGTGTTATAATTTGTTCTCTTAATATAATCAAAGCTTTTACAACTTTCCAGACTAAGTAAGTATGCTAGTGGATTCGTTTTGTTGCTGACGACTGTTCATCAAAAGGTTGCTATGAACCAAACTCTTTATAAGAACTTCTCATTTCCCAGATCAATGGACGCATCTGCCTCAGTAGAACAAATTACAAACCAGCAAGTCACACCATTATTAATTCACAGAGTTCTTTCTGATTTATTGAACATCAATAAAAAATCCTAACAGGAATCTAATTAAATAATTAATTTCATTTTTACAGCGCTCTTAACGAGAATTTATTGTTTACTCGTTTATTCAAGCGCGCCAAAGCCTTTTGAACGTCGTACGCCTTGTTCGTCTTGTCATCTCGGCCGGCATCTTTAAGATAGCGGAAGCTCTCGTTTAACTGAGAGTTGAATAGAACCATTAAAAAAAAAAGTGATAATTGCTTTGACACGCTAGCCAGAGAGAACGTTGCTAGATAATTATAAAATAAATCACTGTACGTACTCGGCCACAGATTGGAGTGGAGTGGAGTGGAAGCGCCACCCTACATTTATTGTTCTCCCGACAGATCGATAATTAAACAGTCATCAACAATGCACAGAAATAATAACAATAATAAAACCGAAAGCAGAAAAACGAAACATTTAATTTGTTTATTCTAAATTTAGATGCAATTTGCCGCTTTACATTTTGATGACTGACTTGCGAGCGCTTCAATTGAAATTTCTTAGAGGCAGGTCACGAAAGCGTGAAATGTTAATGAATACAAAAAATAAAAAGAATCATATTGCCTGCGACGGTTTATTGCATTTCACCACCCCCACGTGGAGTCGGGAATGTGTGAGGGGCATTTTGATGGGGGGTGGCACTTTGATGTTTGTTATTCTTGTTTTAAACAAAAAAACGAAAGTTATTTTGAGTTGAGTTGCAGTCGATCGGTTGGTTTTTGGTTTTTTTTTCTATAACACTGGTTTATTGTTTTATATAATAATGCGATTAGTATGAAGGCGGACGGCGGCGGTTCGGGTGCCACCCTTCACATGCGGTTGGAATGTTGTGGCGCCAGCAACATTTGTTGCGAAACAAAGTTAAGCAATTAGTTGGCAGGGGTAGAGACTAGGAAAAAAAGGGAACGTATACGACCGAGTGTACGGCACACGCAGTGAGCATTGATTTATTTGCATGCGCCTTCTGCATGGGGCTGTGTCGCCAACGAACTTTTTTATTTTTATTTCAGTTTGTAGGTGTTCAATAGAACTGCACACTAAATATTAAATATAACGTTGAATTGAATTTAAATGCATGTAGCATTTTATAAAATGTAATACGCCTCTCCCATAAATATGGACTTTTCTATTGTGTCAATTCGTTTTGAGCCGTCTACCAAGGCGCGGTTGTAATTAAGTTTCTCATTTGTCTATGTAGTTGAAGCAGTGACATTTATTCAATTAAGAAGATTAATGATGAGGTGTGCGGGTTTTGCTTTTCGGTAAAGTTTCTATATTTAGAAGACTGGATGGATTGACGATTATTAGTTATCTCGAAGTGTCGCAGTGAGACTTATGCATAACGACATTTAAAAATAAAATGTGCCTACAAAAATGGGTAATCTTTCAAAATAGGTGGACACAGACATATGATTTTAGCGTTCGTTTACCCGTAAGCAGACCATAGCCCTCCGTAATTGTAGTTGCGGAGACCATATAAACTGCGCTAACTGCAGAGGTAGCAGTCTACTTAATATCGCCTGCAAGATCTCATCTGCCGAGTTGTGTAAGCGCCAGAATCCGTTCGTTAACATCCTCATCTGTGTATATCAGTGACAAGTCGGGAGGAAATTCCACTATCGACCGAACATTCATGCTGCAGCAGATCTTGGAACTTCAAATCGATACCCACCACTTTTTCATCGAATTAAGGGCCACCTAACGACCCATAACACCCACTGCCGTAGTTGCTCGGACACAAATAAGAGTGAAACAGTGTTTCATCTTTTTGAGTGTCCGGCCCTAGCCAAAACCAGACACAGTGCTCTAGGTCATCCCTTTTATGATGACCTTTCGGCCATCCAAAGTATTCATTTCAATAAGATCATCAAATTTCTTAACTCCTCAGGCTGGTTGTAAGTTTCCTCATCGTCCTTCTTCCCCTTTATTTCTCAGGTTTCCGTGAGTTGTGGTCTCAAAACGGCGCTCATTTGCGTTATTTGTGTCTTTCCCTCGCACGGGAAATACAGCCACCTAAACCAACCAACCAACCAAGGGTCGCCTATGACAGCATTTTTAGGCACGATCTATACAGAGCAATGTCTAGTTTTGACATCCCTGCCAAACTCCTCCGTTTGTGCAGGAGAATGCACACTTCTCCATCAAAGTCAATGTCAGAAAAGGATTAAGACAAGGCGATGCGCTGTCCTGTGACTTGTTTAACATTATTCTTGAAAGAAAAGTGCAAAACTGAAACGCCAACACCAGAGGCACGATCTCTCAAGAGTTCGTCCAACTACTCGCCTACACCGACGACGTTGACAATCGGCAAAAGGCAGCGTGATGTCAATGGCGTTTTGTTGAGTATTAAAAAAAGTATAAAGGTCCAACGAATGAGATGGCGGGTTCATATAGATCAAATGGGCACGAACGCTCTGGCAAGGAGGATCTTCGAACCAACGCACCCGAAGGACGGCGCAGTAGAGGAAGAACGCGCTTCCGTGGAAGGTGACCTTAGCGTACAAAACTGGAGACGTCAAAAGACTTTGTTGGTCGCTTGTTGCTTAAAGTCCAGGTCCACCCCGCACGTTGGCCCCACCTTAAGTAAGTAAGAACTCCCAACCAACACAACAATTCAGGCCACCCATTCCGTAATTTTCCAGACGATTATCGTCGAAATGATAGACCTCTACAAGTAGCAACTAAGTGCCACAATTATGAGTTTGAGACCTTAATCCAGTTCATTTTCCACAAATGTACTGAAAGCGGACAATTGTGAAACCAACTCGGGCAGAATATAACTTCTTATGATCATCAAAGTTCCAAAAACGATATCGTCCCGACGATTATTGTTATATGGAATCTTCCCCCAGTCCTTTCTTTTATTAACTTGTATATAGCTTTTCTTATGCGAGTATAATTACCTAGCAAACAGATGTCAATTTTAAAACCGGGCTCGGATATGCCTACAAATAGGTTTCACTTTTGCGGTTAAATTATTGTTAATTGTTGCTCCGGAAATGTCACCATGGGCCAAAGCTTACTGGTCTAGGCCAAATCAACTATCATTTGCCTGGCTTGTATAGGAAGCTCATATGCCGCATATTCGTTAAGTGTATACACAAACTTATCGATGACAATCAAAACAATACTATCAGATTTCCAATCGTCTGAGAAGTTCTGTGGTTAGGGCTTTGGTTTGTTATCAAAGCAACTGCACTGTCGGCAAAATGTTTGCTGTCAAAGCAAGGCTGTATTTTAATGTTTAAAACTAGATTCAACAGTTTACTCCTTCTAGTCTTATTATTTTCCATTACATCCACGTCTTTTTGTTTCTTTCGGGGCGCACATGTACGAATATAAAAAAGAGTCGATAATCCTAAGATAAAGCAACTTACCTGATACTTTTATCGCTGTTGCAAAACCAAACGGAGTTTGAACTTAAATGGTTGAGTTTACCATTTTCATCTAGCAAGAGGTGAGCTCTGAAATTATGTGTACAAATGGTTCTGTGGTCCATCTGTTAGTACCTACATGTGGCTGCTGTATATGCTTGCAACAAAATATTTCATGTTTTAGGTGGCAAAAGGGTCTTAGAAACTGTTTTGAACAGGGTAACAGTTGTCACCCCGCTCAATAAAATAATGGAAGTTGTTTTGCTAGATATATTTTCCAGAACTTTGGTGAAAAGTTTTCTTTTTTAAACATATAAAATGAGCTCATTTTGTATACCAAGTGAGCTCCACAAACAGTTTGGCTACATAAACTCCCCCATTGCACAACAGATTCAAGGCGATTAGCTCGTAGGAAGTCAGCAGCGAGACATGAATTAAAATACATTTTCACAAGTTCTAGTTCAATTTCAAAACACAAATACAGATCTGCGTTTTATTTCTGTATAAAAATTCAAGGAGTATAGACCCCGAACGATTTCGTTTCAATAGTCAATATTTAAAACTTGTACGATCGGAATAACTTTACAAAAAGGCATTTTTTGCATTTGGCATTTCCAATGAAGAGCGATTTATTTTGCTTTTTAAATACAAAAATTATCAGCAAGTGTCAAACATTCTACTTTATTTTCTGCTTCTTATTCTTGTGCGTCGAAGGCGGCGGTGATAGCTCAGCTAGAATCTTCGGCAAATGCACTTCGAGTAGGTCTTCTGCGCTTGTTTTGAAATCATCATCAGCCCATATTAGCTTCAACTTTGACATTGTGTCGCCCATCTTCTTGCCCAGCGGGCAGTTTTTCTCCTTAAGCATGTTGCCGTTCACCGGAAAGGAGGGTATCTTCCACGCCTTCAGCTGCTCGTACAGCTCCAAGTTACCAGAGTACTTCAACAGTTCCTCGACATATTCCCGCTTGGCAAAGGGTTGCAAACAAAACACTTGGTAGTCCTTCAACGTGCTGAGATCAGTGCCCACTAAGCCCCGATTCTGAGTGATAAACAGCGCGAGATCCCTTTCGAAAGCCGAGAGTTTCAAGCGCTCATGCAAATGCATTGCATCCTCAGCTGTGTGTAGGAGACCAGCAACGTAGATAATGGAATGATGAGGCCCAGGGAATCGAGAAACTCGCTCAAAAACTCGTCGGAATTCATCTACGTCTGGTTCGGCGGGCAGCCCCATGTACTTGGCTAGGCCGCATTTAAGCATCTCCAGCGTTAGTTCCTGTGCGAAGTTTCCTTGGAGGATCTTCCGAAATTCACCCCAAATCCGCTCGCCACTGATCCTTGCTATTCCGTCCACATTATCGCGGATAGCTTTCAAAGTGTTTTCATCGTGGTTTGTGGCAACTTTTGAAATTCGTCCATAGAATCTAAAGTATCGTAAAATTCGCAAATAGTCCTCTCTGATGCGGATGTCAGCGTGTCCCACGAACACCACTTTGCGCTCTTGCAGATCCTCATACCCAAAGAAGTAGTCGTACACCGTTCCATCAAAGCCCAAGAACATGGAGTTAATTGTCAAATCTCGCCGATTCGCGTCCAACTGCCAATCTGTCGTAAACTGTACTTCCGCATGACGACCATCGGTGAGCACATCGATTCGCAGCGTAGTCACCTCAAAGTTTTCTTTGTTGTTGATGCGTGGCGTGATCGTTCCATGTTTCTCACCCTTGGCGTTGATCAGGCGGACTTCTTCCTTCGTGAACATCTCTTTCATTTGATCCGGAGTTGCTGTTGTCGCCAAGTCGATATCCTTCGGTTGGATGTGCATCAGAATGTCACGGACTGCACCGCCAGCTATTCTCAGCTCGTAGTTGTACTTTTCGAACAGTCCAATTAGGGTGTGAAGCTCTTCAGTGAATATTGAACGAAACTCGGGCGTGTCGATTTTTTTCACCGCTGGATTCGACCGTGTAGCTGGTGGGGCGGTGGCAGCAGCCGCCGCTGCTTGCGATGTCACCTCACTGGGGTTCATCGTTTTTAGCAATTGCTTTGTCTGAATGATTAGCCGATGACGAAAGTTCTTCGATAATCGATTGATTACGCTTTGCATAACTGCCCGCACAATGCAGCCGGCCGACAAACGTGGTAGTCGTGTCTTTCGACAACCTAATGTGGATGGAGAAAATTGAAATGCGTTAGGATGCATCGGATCATGGTGTATAGTGCCTATTTATCCGAAAACTGTCTAAGGATTGAATTGGGAAAATCTGTAACCGCCAGACGTCAGACTCAACTTGAGCGTATGAGGAAGTTCACTTTTATTGTGTAGTTTATCAAATGCCAAATTGTAAAAATTCTAAATTTAAAGGGTTGCACAGGAAGTTTCCGCATTCTTCGAGGCGTCTGTTTATAAATATGAAACAGTTGTGAAATGACTCCTGTTTACTGACATTTGTCACAATGATGATTAATTCTGTCAGAAAAATGGCCGACAAATTCAGATTTGTTATTGTTTTTATTGACTGGGAATGTGTGCTGTGCTACATGGTAGCTCTGTCTACGGTCTGGGCAAGAGTTCAGCTCAATGTACAATCGTGAAATTCGATATATTAATAACAGTGTTTATTTTGCTAGTCATTTGAATAAAACTCCCATTTAACAGCAAGAAAGTCAATTTTCGAAAACAGACGATCAATACCACAAGCAGTTTATTGTAGGATCTCTTCTTGAGAAATGGTTCATTGTTAGGCATGAGTTTCCCACTTTTATGAGACACCGACTAAATGTGACTCATCACATCGGCCAACAAATAGAAGGGCGAAATCCGGTAAATTCATACATAACAATATAGATTCTCTTGTTTGTAGGAAAAGACTTTTCATAAGACTGTAGGCACGCGAGTGTGCACAGAATTATGTCCACAATCAAACAACTATTTTCATTAACAGATATACTTTTTATTGCAAATTAAAGAAGAACACAATATAATGTGTGTGATTACGTCGAAAGAACAAACAGTTATTCATTTGTTCGGCTTGGTTTTTCCAGCCGTTGGTAATTCTTGTTTGAATTTCTCGTTAGTATTCGTGGCGACATCTAGTTGTTGTTGGTGGCTTTTCAACTTGCTGTTCGAATCGCCACATGACTCCCCCTCCAGTAACGAAGTTATGATGAGCTGTCAAATGAAACTTTTTTCTTAGCAGCTGATGAAATTTGTTTCAATTGATTTTTGTTTTGCAAATTCTTTAACAAATTTGGATTTTTATTTTTGTCTGGATGAACTTCTGGGATAAAATCAGCATGGAGGTGAGCTGGTTTCAAGCGCTCCACCGAAACGTTTATTTTTCTGCCATCTGCATTGATAGTGAAAAGTCGATCACTAATTCGGTGGATTATTGGATGTGGTCCAGTGTATGGTTGTTGAAGTGGTTTCTTCACAGCATCGCAGCGCAGGAACACGTGTGTACATTTGTTTAAATCTGATGAAACAAACATTTTATTCTTTGCATGGTTTGCCGTCGCTGTCGGACGGAATTTGCGCATTGTTTGTCGGTGTTTCTCAACGAAAATCTGTGGATCCAAAACAAAGTCATCATCTGTAAAGAACTCACCAGGAACTCGGAGGTTCGTTCCATAAATCATCTCTGCTGCGGAGGCCTTGATATCCTCTTTGTATGCTGTTCGTAGTCCCAACAGTGCTGTCGGAAGAGCATCAATCCAGTTCGTTTCTTCGTGGCACATCAATGCGGCTTTAAGTGAACGATGCCAACGTTCAACAAGTCCATTAGAGGCTGGGTGGTAAGGTGAAGTTCTTATCCTCACCGTTCCAATCAGTTTGATGAGTGCGTTGAAGAGTGCCGACTCAAATTGAGTTCCCTGGTCGGTGGTTAGTGTTATTGGCGAACCGAAACGAGCAACCCAGTGCGTATAGAACGCCGTGGCCACTGTGTCCGCATACATATCCTGTAGAGGTACTGCTTCCATCCATCTGCTGAAACGATCAATCATTGTTAGACAATATCTATTGCCTTGGCAGAGTGGAAGGACAATGAGATCTATGTGGACATGGTGGAAACGGTGCTCTGGAACTGCAATTGATTCGGGCAGAAGCTTAGTATGTCGATGTACTTTGGATCGTTGGCATTGAATGCAGGTGCGTGACCATTCCAATGCATCTTTCCTTATATTCGGCCAAACATACTTCTGCCTGAGTTGTCGACTGGTTGTTCTTCCGCTTGGATGGGAAAGACCATGGATGGATTCAAAGGCCTTCCGTCGCAGAGAAAAGGGTATGTAAGGTCGAATTGTGCTATCCGAGACATCGCAGTAGATTTTTAATTCAGGTTCCAGCGTAAGTTTTTTTAACTGAAGCGATGAATTTGTTTGCTTCAGGATGGATTGAAGTTCAACGTCGAGTAGTTGGGATAGGTGTAGTTCTCGCAGATCGAAATCTATCGGCAATGTTATCGCATTGAGTCGCGATAATGCATCTGCTACCGTGTTGTCGTCGCCGGGTAGGTAAACAATGTCCGTGGTGTACTGCGAAATGTAGTCTAATTGCCTTAGACGACGTTGCGGCGCCTTGTCCGAATTCTGCTGGAACGCATATATTAGCGGCTTGTGATCCGTTTGCACGACAAAGTGTCGACCGTCCAAGATGTGTTTGAAGAATCGGATAGCTAAGTATATCGCCAGCAATTCGCGATCGTACGTGCTATAGCGACTTTGTGCTGGTGACAGTTTGCACGAAAACAGTCCGATCGGTTGATATTGGATATTTTGTTTCTGTTCCAATTTGGCACCAACTGCGATATCCGAGGCATCCGTCGTTAGGACAAGTGCAGATTTCGGATCAATGTGATTCAGTAACGTGGCGTGTTTGATACTGGCTTTGCACACTTCGAAAGCTTTTTCTGCCTCTGGAGTCCAAGGAACGGGTCGCTTGTCGTTTTTCTTGGAGTCCCTAATGAGTCCATTTAATGGTGCTTGAATATGGGCACAATTGGGAATATATCGTCGATAGTAATTTACGACTCCAAGGAAACGACGTAGTTCCATGATGTTGGATGGCTTCTGATAGTTGGAGATGGCCTCAACTCTGGCTTCAGGTGGTCTGCATCCGGCTTGGTTGATGGTATGTCCAAGGTAGGTTACCTCAGACTTTCCAAAGATGCATTTCTTGATGTTTATGATGAGTCCGTGTTCGTGGAGACGTTGCAAAACTTGACGGACGTGTTGACGATGTTCATCTTCTGAGTCGGAGGCAATGAGGATGTCGTCAATGTAGCAAAAAACGAAATTCAATCCACGTAGCACCATGTCCATGTGTCTTTGGAAAGTCTGAGTAGCATTCTTGAGACCGAATGGCATGACTGTAAACTCAAACAAACCAAAAGGCGTGGTCACCGCAGTTTTTTGGATATCCTCTGGTGTCATCGGGATCTGGTAATATGCCTTTTCAAGATCCAATATTGAGAAACAGTTTTTGTTGTTCAACTGTTCGGTGAAGTCCATGATGTGAGGAATTGGATAGCTGTCTGGTTGAGTTACAGAGTTCAGGCGACGGTAGTCACCGCAGCATCTCCAACCACCGGTTTTCTTCTCAACGAGATGAATCGGACTTGCCCAAGGACTGCTGGATAGACGGCAGTAACCCTTCTTCAGAAAATCGTCAAATTCAGCCTTGGCATGTTTTAACTTGTCACCGGAGAGCCGTCTTGGTCGTTCCGCAACTGGCTGGCCTGTTGTTACGATGCAGTGTTGTACGGTGTTGTTATTTGACTTGGGATCAGGTGCATTGTTGTTGGCCAGAACGAATTCGTTGACGAGATTTATGTATGGTTCAGGGCCATTGATAGTCAGAAGTTTTGACAAATCTCTGGAATGAACCTCGCCTTGCACCGTTAGTGATGTCGTTTTGTCGATGACACGTCTGGCTTTTAAGTCAATAAGAAGACCGTAGTGTGCGAGCAAGTCTGCTCCAATTATTGCAGTTTTAACATCCGCAATAACGAACGGCCAAGTGATAGCTCGCCGGAGACCAAGGTTGAGTGTAAGGATTTTCTCGCCGTAGGTGTGAATCGGTGAGTTGTTCGCTGCCAAGAGTGTTGTTTCCCCTCTGTTGTTTTTGCAGTCCCTGGAACGAGGTAAGACACATATGGTAGATCCAGAGTCGAGCAAAAACTTTTGGTTTGTCTCCTTGTCGAAGATGTAAAGGCGGTACTCCTTGTGGAATCTTTGACTGTTGCCGACCGCCTCTGAGGACAACAGCTGACTCAGTTTTTTGGCTTATAGCTGCACGGTTTCTTACACTTTCGGGCCTCGCTGCCAAATTTCTCATGGAAGTAGCATATTCCTTGAGGAGTTGATGTTCTTGAAAGTGATCTGTTGTTTCGTGACTGTGGTCGAGACCTGCCATGGCTGTGGCTGGATTTGAGAGATTGCACAGCCGCCATTAGCGTTGACAGAGTGGACTCGATCGAATTAAGTCGTCTGTTTAGATCACTTTCAGCGTTGGTGGATTGTGGAATAGGGTCGTCATCACGAACATCAGTGGAGAAAACAGCGTGGGCAGATGTGTTGTCGACGATTTTGTCTGCGATTTCGGACAACGCAGTGAGCTCGATTCCGTGGCTGGCAGAAAGTATTCCACGCACGTGACTGGGCATTCGTGCCATCCATAAGGTGGACAACATGTCGTCTGGAACATTTAGACCAGCAAGTCTTCGCATCTCCCTGAGGAGACTTGATGGACGTCTGTCGCCAAGTTCTAGGGTCGTCATCAGTCTGTTGAGTTGTCTCTCCTTGGACTCGGTGAACCTAGATATCACTTGTTTTTTAAAAGCAATGTACTTATCTGTGTCCGGCGGTTTCTGCACTAAGTCTGATACCTCATTCAGTACTTCTGGGTCCAGTCCAGCGATGATGGCATTGAACTTGTTGTTGTCGCTGATGATGCGGTTGTTGTGGAATTGGGCTTCCACCTGGACAAACCATAGCGCTGGATTAATTTTCCAAAACTGAGGAATCCTGAGGTTTTTGAGAGCAGCAATTTCCTGAATTTCCGCAACGGATGGAGCTGCGGATGGAGCTGCGGATGGAGCTGCGGAGACGCCTGCATTTGTCCTCGTGTTTTGTGCTTGTTCGTCTTGCATATTTATATGTAATAAGTGCAAGAGAAATATGCGTAGTTAGTTGGACTGTAATTTATTGAAAATATTTATTTTTAGTTGTTGTGGATCACGTCGGGGTCACCACTGTAGGCACGCGAGTGTGCACAGAATTATGTCCACAATCAAACAACTATTTTCATTAACAGATATACTTTTTATTGCAAATTAAAGAAGAACACAATATAATGTGTGTGATTACGTCGAAAGAACAAACAGTTATTCATTTGTTCGGCTTGGTTTTTCCAGCCGTTGGTAATTCTTGTTTGAATTTCTCGTTAGTATTCGTGGCGACATCTAGTTGTTGTTGGTGGCTTTTCAACTTGCTGTTCGAATCGCCACAAGACCATACCTTTATCAATCAATAAATGAGCTGCTGGCCAAAGTTTGCAGTGGGGAAAATATTCTGCGTTGCAAAATATGCAAACGAACAAAGGTGTCCAAGCATTTGGCATATATTGCGAGTACCCGACATTCCCACATTATAAACTGTTTCAAAATCAAACTGATACATTCCAAAATTGTACTAAAATCGTTTGCAAACGGCAGTAAAAAATGGCCTCATAATAATAGCCAGTAGCATTACAATTGATAACGAAATCAACACTAACTAACAAATCTGGCTCACACACATAATCTAGTAGTTCATTTGTGTAATTAAATAGCTTGGCATAATAAATCAATTTCTTTATATCAAACATTAGTCGTTTGTAATTGCATCACCCATTAGATAGTTAATCGGATATCGGCCTGTTCATTCTGCCACATCTGTGTGTTTCTGTGCGTGAATCGAAATTGAAGTGCGATTCTATTCAGATCAATCCGAAATATTGTCTCTGTTGCTATATATAGCACAAAAGTATCGTTTATTACTGCAATTGGAAAACACTATGTAGGTAGGTATACCAGTACCAGATGTCAAACATAATTTTGAGTTTCAAAAACTACGTCAATCGTGCACGTAAGACAATCAACGCATTTTCACTAGAAAATGCGCATTTATAAACAAGTAGAAATTTTTGGGCATTAATCCATATTTTTTGTTGTGTGCTCATTTAGCAGGACAAACACGCGCGATTTTGGCTTTTTTCCGAATGATTTTGCAAACTTTAATGAACTTTGGGTATACCGTATTCTACACAACTAGACGTGGATTGTATATGGATCTGACAGCGAATTATTTGAACATGTGTAGGTATAAACAAAACCGACAATTTCTATAAATAGAAACCTCAGCATTAGCATTGTGCTAACTGATGCAAGACAGTGATATCATTGTGGGTATTCTTATCAATGATTTTGAGTCATATCCTTAATGCATTCTCCGAGATCACTGTCAATTGAGGAAGTCCCCTTCACACTGACAGTATGTACCTATACACAAAAGTAAACTTGATGACACAATGATATATTTTGCGTAGGCAACATGTCGGATATGTGTACATTATTGTAGGAATATAGACTGGGTTCTTTCTTCTTTCAGCTCTAAATTTAGCTATATCAAGCTATTAGGTGTTTCCTTTTTCTGTACTCAGTTCAGCGTTGCGTTTATGTTTGATCTCAACTCATCTGTGTCGAGTTTTTTTGTTTTTCTCTTGTGTGACTAATTCTTGACACATGTTTCTTTTTACTCGTTGGACCAAATCCTAGAATTTTCGTGCCCCGTGTATCCATTCGTTTTGGGTTAAGTAGCCCTCATAGCTCTCGATCTACCGGCCCCGACTCTAAATCATTCTCACAGTTGAAATATACTATTGTTCGTTTTTCTTCGTAATCCATGTCAGTGTATTGCTGTCCTTCTCTGCCACACCTTAGGGATTCAGCCTGAACCGCTCGGGTCACAAGCAAACACTCAGTCACCCACATGACTGAAATATTAGGTTTTTTTTTACCTTTACCTTTATGATCTACACAGATCATTGATTTTCACAGTTTAAAACAATAGTACGAGGTCCAACTGTTGCAGTAAACCATGGAAAATCATGATCAGATCATACGGGTCAAATTTAAAACACTCATGTTATTTTTGTTGTAGACTAAGAACGGATCATCTCCTACCCGCCATTTCCTTCCCAGGATCTGCGATTTAACAGAACGTCTTTAAAAGCGACAGTTCTCCGCCACAAAATATGACCAATCTCATGTACACTTTTTTTAAATGTGTTGTGTCCATTCAATTGTCACAATACATTCCAATTAAATTTCTAACAAATCAGTCGCTCACTCTCCATAAAATCCATTCGAACGTTTAACTTTTTAGCACTTTTGAGCGCCAGTTTAATTACACCCCTTAAATAAAATATGTAAATATGTATACAAAATTTGTATTTCTTTGCACTACAAGTGTTTTTATGAGTGCAAAATGCTCACATTTGACGCACACTCAGCAAAACCTTGTTCGCTGTATAATTAGAATTTTGTTGATGCAGCTGATAACAACGAAATATGGCCAACGAATCTTGATAATTATGTGTCAGTTTGGCAAATACGCAAACGAAATTGACTCATAAGACTGAGATACACAGAAGGAAACCCGTGGCCCACTCCACGCCAAAAAAAAAAAAAGTATGCGCGAGGCTTAACACTTAACAACTTTCAATGCGAATGCAAGAACTTATAAACCGGCCGGCAAAAGACCGGTAAAATAAAAATAAAAAATACACTCTGTATCGCAAAAACAACAAGTCAAGTAATCATAGTGAAAGTCTGCAGCGACCAACTTCAAGCGATTGAACATGTCTTTTCCTGGAGATTTTTTTTTTCTAGAAATAAAGATAAAGTGGGTCAGTGCTCCACGAAAGCCGGCATAAGACCGCGGCGATGCAGAATCCGTATGTGTGTGAGTTTGCTCGACTTTGCTATTAAACTAACATTGAAATTTTCCATATGAATTGGCAGAGTTGGCTTCGACGAGGTGAACTGCACATTTGAACAGTCCACTTCCTCCCCCGTCATCTCTGAGCGCAGTCAAAGAGACGACGAATTCGCCTTATTGGTGGTTTGAAAAAAAATTGAGGGAAAAGAACAAAAAAATTATAAATGTGCAAGGTACAAGAAGAGGAACTTTGTACATGCAATGAATGCATCATCATCATCATTGCTGAGCCCATCACGACGCGCCGATGCTATAGCCAACTCCATCATCATTATTACCGTCATCAGAAAGTGCAGTCAGGTTCGTTCAGAGCTGTATCGTTGCTTTGGAGCTCGCGTTGCTGTGGTGTGCGGCCATTTGTCGTAAAGGGACCCTAGACTAGGTATGTTCTACGTAAATAGCGCGCACCAGACATCTCTCATTTGGTCCCCCTGGCCAATGCTTCTGGTTGGATGCATTTGGACAGGGATTGGTGTGCCATTGGTGTACTCCAAACGCCTAGTACTTACCATGCCCCTTTTGGTCAGATAGAAAATTCATTTGGGATACCAATAGTGTCCAAAGAAATGCATCAGGAGGTACACTTCCATTTACACTGGCTGCGCGAAAGGTGATTACGGAGGTTAACTCCATATATGGGAAAACTTGAATATTTCGAACGGCGGCGGGCAGAAGAAAGTATAGAGAGTGAAGCCACGATGACACACATGAGAAATGAATAATGCTCACATGCAATGGTCAGGCTATGTAAATAAAAAGGCCATTAAACTCTAAGGAACATATTTCTCTCTTTCTTTTATGTATTTAACTTGGGAAACAATATTTTTTTAAACATACATTCCAAATGTGGTAACTAAATGGGTGATTGCTGACTGCTGCCAGAGAGAGCAATGATTTTTGTATTTATTGCAAACGAAAATAGAGAGGGGAAGTATTCAGTATTTGAAGCTGTCAAATTGCGGAAATGAAAATGGCTATAGAGTTCAATCAGACTGTAATTAATTGTAATTGGCATAATGGCCTTGGCCTCAGTAAAATGATCGACGATTTTATTGACTTATTATTTTTATTATTTTATAAAGAAAATGCAAATTACCGATGAACATTGTGTGGCAGGGTTAGTGTGTTGCGCAACTTTAAGTATAGCAAGGTTCTGCAATTTTGTCATACGGTCACGTCCTTCCGCGATAACAGCATTGCTCCGAAACTTTAAACGAAAGCTAAGAAATTAAGAATACAAAGTCATCCATGGTCGCTTTAAACGGGCCGGTAAAAGAGGATTTCATGGCTATTGAAGAACAGGCGAATGTTTCGTCTTTAAGTGAACGAAGACAAGAATAAAGACACACACAATTGCATCAACAAACATCTATTCAACGTCTAGAACAAGGAGTCTCTTGCGATAGCTGAAACTTTTATGTATTAATGAGCAAGCACTAACTTTGCGAATGACACCCTAGTGAATACTGGATTGAAGGATGAAATACACAAACACCTGAATGCAGTTGTTGTAAACAAAAAAAAAAAGAAGCCAAAACACGTCGAATGCTTTACCCAAGAGGATCCTCAAATTGCAACTACTAGGGTGGGAACGACGAAGAGGACTATAATTTCGATTTAAAGGCACAACAGTAATATGCCCAGTTTTGCAGAGGATGGAAGGAGGGAGTGTGCCAGAGAGGCGGAGAACCCGCTATGTAAGCACCTCTACATCAATAACAAACCACAAATCCACAACTTTTGTAGAATACAAAATGAGTTCCGATTAAATAAAAGTATCCCAATGGCTAAATGCAAGCAGGTTGTCATCCGCTCGTAACTCGGATGTGTGGATATAACTTATCCTTGGCTTGTGTTATACACAGGTGCAAGACGCAGAATTTGTTGCTTGCCAATTGTGTACGTCCGATTTCTTATGTACTCATGTGCGTCTTGACATCCACTTACTCTTAGTGAAACTAATTTCACTCACAAGAAGTGTGGTCTGGACATGTATCCAGGCAAATTCCATTACAATTTCAACAAATAACAATAATAATAATAAATCATCAAACAAATGAACCCAATTTATACGACAAAACCAAATGACAACAACAAAAATTAATTCTATTTATAGATTAGCCATAGAAACGTGCCTCTTTGTCAGATTGTAGCGTTCCGCCCGCTGCTGTGCGTATTTTTCAATCAAGTTGAGCACTTCTTTGCACTTGATACGAACGACTATGATAGGTACCTCTTCTTTTCTAAGTCAGATTTAGACGAGGTGGTGTACCACTCGCAACGAGTCGTATCAATTGAACTCAATTAGACTTAATTCGTGGAATTCACAAGTAAATCGTTTTCTTTTTTTTTTTGCAAAATTGAAGCACTGTCCTTGTAGTCTCCCCATGTCATACCTACACCAAAATAACAATTTTCCTTGGTTTATTGCAAATTGAAACGATTTTATTTAAATAAATTTGGAACCGCGGAACAAAACAACTTAAACCAAGTAATATGTCAGTTCGGTACTTATATGAAGAAAACAAAAACAATATTTATCACGACGAAACAAAAACAATATTTATCACAACGAAACGCCCTTTTTACAATAAAACTAAAACACAAAATTTATTTCGCATAAATAATAAAGAGCAATCGAAGAATCTGACAAGTAAGAGAGCTGTGAATTAAGAGAAAAACAAAAAAATTCGATTCGAAGACTCGACTCGAACTGAAAATAAACTAGACCCCCACCCCAAATCAAGATTAGTACGAATAATGCACTAACAGCTACTTTGCAAGTAGAACATTCTTTTAAATCCTCTTCTTACCAGTTACAGCAGCAATAGCCATAGCCACCCACATTTTCCAGTTAATCCATTTGAAAATGCAGTGTGCGGTGCAAAAATAATTAAGCAATAGACGGAGGACATCAAAATTTCAAATTTTAAGAGATTTCCACACCCTTTGTCATCGGCGAATTGAAGTTTCTCGTTTCGTCTGTCGTAGAGCTGTCGCATTTGTATATCTTTCCTTTTCTTTTCCTGCAGAGCAGTTTTTCTATGGAAAATTTCCGTCTAAACTTGTTTTCCAATGCACAGTTCGACGATAACAAAACATATTCCAACTAAATGCTTGTTTTACTTTGCTTGTTCAGCATTCAATTTCGAATCACTGCACAAAATCACACACAAGACAAATTGAAAAGAAAATTTAATTGAAAATTACAATTTATCTTTTTTTGCTGAACTTGAGCTATGAACTACTTCGCTTTCTCTTTTTCTCTCGTTGTCAAACGTCGTCGTGTGTTGCTGCGGCGAATTTTAAGAAAACCGAAACAAAAAAACAATAAAAAATGTGACGACGATGAGAATGAAAGAGCAAACGAAATTCGTATCGCTCTCTTTGGTAGAGCGTTTTTGATGGAAAAATTCAATTTTTTTTTTTCGCTGGGAAGATATTTACCAATTTTTTTTTAGCGAGAACTTTTCTACAGATGATTCAATCGTCGTTGGAAGGTTTTTAGCATTTTCACACGGGTTCACTAGTAGGGCGAATAACACGCGAAACACTATTCAAGAATTTTGGGGAAGAAATAGTTCTTTTGTATCGATATTGATAGTTTTGTGCACTTTTCTTTTTTCTCAATTTTTTTTTCTTCTGTTCTTCGTCGCTGATAGAACTCCGAAAATTGGGGAAAAAAGCCGAACCGAATGACACAAGCAGCAAAATCAAACTGAACGGAGCGGACTTGACACGGGCGAAAATATTTGACAATTGGATTGTTCCCCTAGCGATGATATACCAAGGGGTTTTGGTAATAGATCGCAGAGTAGATGTGGGAATGTGCAGCGCAAATAAATAAATAATGTAGTAGAACAATAATAAAGTATACCATGGAAACATTTTTTGTAAACCAACGGCAATATGTACCTACATTAAAAGATCTACCTGGTCATCTTATAGGTATTCTTGAATGTTTTTTGTTCACATGTTCTTAGTTATTTTTTACAGTCAGTCGGGTTGCTTTTTTAAATTAACTTTTTTAGTTTTATCTTTTTGTTATATGTTACTCCGGAGAAGAATACTAATCTAATGACATCTCACTCTTAAAATTTAGTCAAGCCGTTAGGCTACAGGAGTCTTACACATTACCGAAACACATTACCCTCCTTCTGTGCCCAGTCAGGAAAAAAAACGTGACCAAACTAGGCCAATAAAAGTCGGGTATCTCTCATTTACTGCATATATCTAATAGCAGCGTTCAGAATGGAGTAGTCCTGTGAAGAAGGAAGAAGTGATGCTTCATTTCGTTTGGCAGGAGATAAGAAGGCCTAGAATCATATTTAGGTAAACTCTCAGAGAAAACGCGGTAACAGAGCCTCACATCAGCGGTACAGAGAGTTGGAAAATTATTAAGTAGGTAGAATGCCCTCAAAATTGGATACCACATAAATATTACTAAAGCAAAGGGCTGAACAAGATAACTGTATCGTAGAACAGATAGTCCTTGGAAGAACAAAGTCAGTACTGGTGGATTGTAAGGATTGATTCTCTGTGCTAATTTTTAGAAGACATTATATGAAAGCATCATTTACAATACTGTGGAGTTTTCGACAAAAAACAATGATTGCGCTTACATCCCTGGATGAAATAGTAAAGAGCTAGCCCAAAGATAATGGAATACAGAGATATATAACTTTCCAGTGGAAAGGCGGCTGCCTACAAGCTGTTTTCCTTTAAAGCAAGAATTCGATATTGCGATATGTGTATTTCACTATTTATTTTATTTTAATCGAAGCCTCAACAAAAACCAAATAAGTTCAATACCAAACTCAAAACAATTGAGCAGCTCGATGCCCATAAAAGCAATATTGAATTGAAAATTGATATAAAAAAAGATGTCAAGAAACTAAAAAAGGACTTCATTCGTGAAATGGACGAAATTAATGTTGATGTCTTCGTCTTCAGAAAACGAATTTGTCGAAGAGCTGATGATAAACAGCAGCTGATGGTAAATTAACGTCGTCCTTGTCGTCGAATATATCGATTGCACAAGCGGGCTTGCGTCGACGATTACGATGTGGTATATTCTCGAAAATAGTTCCTGGTGAAAAAGAGTCATTTTGGAGGCTACATTCGATGATTCGATAGAAATTTCGGCATAATTAATACACCATAAATTATAATTGGGCCCAAAACAAATGAAATCAATTTCCAATTGACAAACAAAAAAAAAGCCATTATTTGTGAAAATTTGACATTACATGGGCTTAAAACGGATTAAAAACGGTCCGCATTTAAATCCACTTTTAATCCAGCGGGTTCAATGAGTGTTTTTCAGTGAATAATATGGACATAGGTTTAAATTATCGGGTTTAAAAATTGCGGATTATTGATCGGGTGTAAAATTAACTTAAACCTGAGTTACACCCGGAGTGAATAATATGGCCGTTAATCTTTGCATGGACCAAAGAGGAAAAACCCGACAAAAAAAAAAACCAAAAAAAATTAAAAAAAAAAAAACAAATCCGGATTAACGTAACTTTAATGTAATTCAAAAAGAAAATCGTGAAAACACATTTTTTTGTTTTTTGGTATTTACTGTACTCACCCATACTCATTGAACACATCCTAATAATTTGTTTTAGCTGCGCCTGTACATGTACATCGATGATTTCTCTATCTGAGAAAAAAGCGCCAAAAAAGAGCGCAACTCTCCCTTCATACTACTCTTCCATCCAAACTCCATTTCATTCGGTTACAAACATTCAGACGGAGAGGAAGTATCTTGAAAGTTGTGTTTACAATCACCTACATTAAATAAATCTATTTTGTGTTTAGTGGGACATTTTCAATAAAAAAATCTTCAACTTAAAAATTCAGGTAATTAGAAAATTATTTTAATTGCATCCAATCGATCCGCGTACTAAAAAACAATTAATTTATCTGCATTTGTAATCATAGTAAATATTTTATGTTTTTATCTCGAGATTAGAATTTTCTCAGCTGCATTTATTAAAATTATAATTTGATGTGTATATTATTTCGGGAAAGGCACGCCATTTGCGCGGCCATCTTTCATTGTCTGGCGGAGGCTCTCCTTTTCTTTTGGCCGCGATTGCCAAAGTAGTTTGTGTTTCGTTCGGGGGCATCGCCCCAACATTTTAATTTTTTATTTTTTTTTGTTATTTATTGTGACTTCTTTTAAAGAACATTTTCGAAAAACTCATTACTAAATAGTTAATTCTCGGAAAAAGTATTCTTTTTCTATCGATTTGAATGGAGGTAATTTTTTTATTAATTCTTCAACATCGAAGTCCGCCATTTTCTTTTTTCTTTGGTGTTATCTCAGTCTTGCACACTAATTCCTGTTTTTTTTTTTTATTCTCTTTTGTTTTTCAGTTTTTTTTTATCTGTTGTACAGACAAGGCATTCATAGCTAATCTTGTTTTGTATAATTTTTTGCTCTAGTATTTTTTGGCGCTTTTTTCTTAATTTTTTTTTTTTTTTAATTAAAGAATGGCTCGTACAAAGCAGACTGCTCGTAAATCCACTGGTGGAAAGGCCCCACGTAAACAATTGGCTACCAAGGCGGCACGTAAATCAGCACCATCTACTGGCGGTGTTAAGAAGCCCCATCGCTATCGCCCAGGTACAGTGGCACTTCGTGAAATCCGTCGGTACCAGAAGTCCACCGAGTTGCTGATCCGCAAATTGCCATTCCAACGCTTGGTAAGAGAAATCGCTCAGGATTTCAAGACCGATTTGCGTTTCCAGTCGGCCGCTATTGGCGCCCTTCAGGAAGCCAGCGAAGCCTACTTGGTCGGTCTGTTTGAAGATACCAACTTGTGCGCAATTCACGCCAAGCGCGTCACCATCATGCCAAAAGATATCCAATTGGCTCGACGAATCCGTGGTGAACGTGCTTAAGTCGTGAACCGATACATAAATATCTACAGCAGCAACATAACTTTAATATTTTGGATGATAAGAAGGGTAGTAACAGCATCCCATCGTTGTTGGTTTGGTGTGGGTGCTGTGTCCGCGAAAAAGACGACAAGCACTGAAGGAGATGCAGAACATTCACAAATTTCTATCTTCTTTTTTTTTATAAAGAACTTTATTAACGTCTGAACTCGTGTTTCTTTTTTCGGTATTTATAATTTATGTTAAGATTAGAATTAAAGAAACAAAAAAAATTAAAAAAAAATTCCTTTTGTCAGGAAAATTAGTCTCCAGCAATGGAGTAAAGTTGTAATTTTTCTTATGATCCTCTAAATAAAGATTTCTCAAAAGGGAATTAACTGCTTTTCTCTTGGTCCTTATTGATTGATTTGATGCTCATGCGCGTACAGCAGGCGGAAAAAACAGTTTGTCTACTTATATACTTTTTTTATTTCAAAACATTTTCCACTTAAATAAATTACAAGACGTAAGTACAGACAGCAAGAGATTTTACTGATCCAGCTTCCTAGCATCTATGCCTAGTTCGAGCAAACGTTTCTCCACATCCACAGTATCGAGGCCGTTCTCCCTATTATACTTGTAGCTTATGACCAGTTGTTGCTCTTCGAGGCCCTCAATGTGATTGAATAGAGACCCGTCCAGCTTCATATCAATGTCATTTTCCTCCCGAAGAACACAGAAGTAAATCATGAAAAGTGCAAGACTTCCAGATATGACATAGGGTTGGTACCATAGTGATTCGTCGGAGCCGCCACTGCGCGTGTCCTTCGCCCTCCAAGTAGCAGCACGGCTTCCGAAGAATTTTATTGGTTCTTCGTTAACGGTTTCACTGTCTTTAGGAAAGGGAGTAGTTGCATTTTTAGAGTGAATGGAAGTTGTAGTAAGGAGTCGATTATAGCCGGATGACAACACTCTGAAATTATGTAAAAATGAAACTTATACTTTTTTCGATGAAAACGCTGAATACCGTTTTTGAAGTAAGTGCTGCAAGTTTCGGACGTGGGGAATCATGCTAAAAGGAATTTCTCCGATTTGGAATTCGATTTCTTTTTATTGTGAAATGTCCTGCGAATAATTTAATTTTTTAGTCATAACAAAATCACCATAACCTCTGCAGTTGACAGTTTAAAGTGCTGCCAAATCCATAGATGGTGCAAAGTTGTTGAGTTGTGAAAAGTGCTACCAGAATCTTGTTTAAATTGCAACTTTAGAAGATGTTTTTAATAAGCCTCCCATACGACTTTTTTCGGTAATCACAATTAAATTAATTTTTAGCTGGCAGTCTGTTCAGATATAGTTAGCACGCTGATGGCAGTGATATTAGTACTCTCTATCCCATTTTGTACGTACATTCAGATTCTTTATACATAACATATGGAACAACCTGACATTTTAAAGTAAATTTTGTTTTATTCAGAATATGACCTGTTTTTTAACTTCAAACTCAGCAAAGCAAAGTACCGTAGGATTTTCAGCACGCAATTACAACAACTGCAAAGTACTTGACACTTCGAGGACTCACAGGAGTTGCAATAATTGCATGCTGAAAATCCTACTACTTTACTTTGCTTTGCTTAGATCGAAGCTAAAAAACACGCCTAAAAATCACAGGCTTTAGCGTTAAAATCACAGTTAGTTAACATCTTTATCGACTATTTATTTTTTACTAGAAAATGTTGCTAATATGCGATTTAATGAGCGGTTTTCTTTATAAATATTTAGTTTGTAGATAGCCATAGTGAAATGAATATGTTTTGATAACATTTTTGTCAGATTGCCGAAAGAAATTTCACAGTTATTTTACTTTTTCCTTATTCCCATGGAGGGCTTTTCGTAGATCCAAATTCCCAGAAATCCTAAAACACTGGATTTTAACTTCTTGCTTAACATAACAAGATGCATACTCACATTAACATCAGTAACCTGGGATTTGGCATCACTTTACACGATAGAACATCGCAAGTTCATATGAAGTTGCGAATCATGTGTCCAGCAGAAACTTGTAAATAAAATGAGATAGCAGGCAACGAAGCAAAGCTTACTCGTTGGGTGCAACGGAGATACCAATAATGTTTTTAGCCGACATGACGTCTCTGATATAAATTTGCCCGCGTTTTTCTTTACTTTCAAATCTATTTATTTCCTAAATAAGGACCATTCACAAATAACATAGCACCTATTGGCGATGGAAAGTGAAGATTTGTTTGAAGAGGATATCACAGAAGAAACTGTGCCAGACTTTGATAATGAGATCGAGGAAGTAACCGAGGAAGTAGAGGCAACAGAAAATGCCGCACAAGGCAGTAGAGCATCGCCTCTATCAGACGTTTCAAAACGTATAACTAATGAGATTAGTATAAAATATTGAATCCGTATATAGTTTTCCATTTTTAGAGAAGACCGAGAAACCAGGCGACCAAAAACTCCTTCAGCTTCCACTGGCTAGAATAAGGAACATTATGAAACTGGATCCAGACCTGCACATTGCTTCTAATGAAGCTGTATTTTTGGTAACCCGTGCCACAGAACTTTTCATTGCATCGATAGCTCGAGAATCGTACAGTTGCACAACTCAAACCAAAAAGAAAACTATTCAAAGGAGGGATGTAGACATGGCTATTGAAACTGTAGATTCACTGGAGTTCTTAGATGGGGCCATGTTTTGATCATTTTATTTAATAAATAAAGAATTAGAATATTACATTTGATTGTGCCTTGATGTCACTTCATTTTGAAGTAAACAAAGTAGGTACATACTACAACTATGTAAATATATAACATTGCAGCAAATATAAATTCGCCCACACTTCTCCAACAAGAAGAAAACATAGAATCGCGTAAATATCGTAAAATCCACATATACATACGAATATACCTGTCTCTTTTACTCTGCTGGTCTCCAAACACGATTTCTTTCTGTATTCTATGGAATAAAACTGCCGCCATATTGATTTGAAACAAAATTAGCTCGGCGTAAAGTTCGTGTCCGTGTTTCGTTACCCGAGTTTTGTATTTAATTTACCCAAGTGAAAATCATTACAAATTAACTAAAAATGTTACCAAAGTGTGTATAAAGCCTTAAATTTTAAAATTGACGGTAAGTGTCCTGTAGTCATAAGTACAATCGCCTGTTGGATTGATATTTTCACTGCCGTGCTGTGTTTTGCATGGGATTTTCGTCTTGCAATTGACTGACAGAGTTTTTCTCGCATAAATTTAGAAAATCCTTTGCGCAATATTTCAAAATGCCACTGAAAACTGTTGGATAATTAACATCAAAGAGTTTTTTGGAATTATTTTGTTTAAGGCGGGAAAAAATGTTGATCATTTCGTTTTTTCAATTTTCTGATTTTGTTGGCTTTGGCTGCTTCTTCCCATTTTGTCTCTTGCTCATTTCATTCATTCTTTTATTTTCATTACAAATGCATGCATATATAACTATATATAGATATATAATATATATAGACGGATGTATGAATTGTAATGTATTTTCTTGCAAATATAATATGTATAAAATTGAAATGCCTACAAACGATGGGTATTTTCTTTTTGTTTATAAATTAAAATTATAATTTGTTTGTTTCAAGTTTTCTTTACTTTGTGGTTTGGTTTCACTCTTTGATTTTATATCGGTGCTCTGGTGTCTGGTTCATCGTCATCGGTGATGTCAATTTAAATATAAGTATTGCCATAAAACAAAATAAAATTCTGTGGTCACAAGGCAAACCCTCTAAAGTCTGTTTTACTCATTGTTCAGGAGAGCAGTTTAAAGTTTTTGTACTCTAGTGACTTAAGCTGTTTTTTCTTTTGAAATTTTGTCCATATTTTTAAAGATATAAAGCTGAAAAATATTTACAAAATAAATTTGTGTAGGTACGCTGAATCTAATGGCATCAAAATCTCAATTTCGTCTAAAGTCGACTTCAGCGGTTTTGCCTTGTGACCACATTATTAATTTTTGATCTTAATTAATACTGCTCAAACAGCTCAAAAATGTTAAATATAAATGAAATGACATCACAATATAATCTACTAGTCGGTCTGTTCCTTAACCTTGTATAAAAATGTTCAATACTTCCAAAAATGTCTGTGTTGTCGGTAAATACGTGGAAAACAAACGCTTTTAGTGGTAACGACATTTTTAATTGTCCAAAAATAATTTATATAAACTGTCTGCGCCTGAAAATGTTGTCATAATTGAACATTACAGCATTTAACTTAACTAAACCGTTTCTTTATTGTTGGCAACTCTGGTCCTGATATTAAAAACAGAGGAATAACGAAATCGACGAACGACAGAGAACTATGCCGATTTCGTATGGAAACGTTTTGGCCCGAGGGTGGTGCAGGGTGCAGCAATGGGGCGATGAAGCCTCTCCCTCGCTTTTTATACGGTTGGGCGATGGTGTGTTCGCTTTTGTATTTGTTTTTAGTTTTTTTTAATGATTTTATTTTGTATTTTTATTGTTGTTTTTATTCCTCCATTTCCTCAGTTCCAGCTTTACCGAGTGCCTTTATACCTATCTATATCCCATCCACATACTGATGTTTGTTTGGTAGCTATTTTTGCAAGTCTGTTTTGTGCCAACCATTCTGCATCGGGCGGGCATATTTTTCTTTCGGTAGGTAGGTATATTCTTTGCCAATGACGTCAAATGTTTTTAAACAATATTTTTCTGTTCGGCGCTTTTTTATCACCATCCATCCATCCATAACCAAAGCTGACTGTGGCGCACTTTTCGTGGGCATAGCACAGCACAACAAGTGCAAAATGCAGAAAAAATGAAATAACCAGTTTTCAAGTGTACTGCTCTTGTTGGGAATGAATATTTCACAAAACGTGCGTGTGTGCGTATGGATGAATGTCTTTCTTTTAATTTCCATTTCAAGCTGGCGGAACACTACCAGCCAGCAGCACACACTTTTCGTGTCCCTTGCTATCGAGCGGGAGGTTGCCAAAGAGGGGTGGGCTACTCTATGCAAGGATGTGTTGCTACGGAGAAAAAAAAATAGTAAACACCATTGGCCAAATGTGGGGGAAATGATATTTATTTTGTTAGACTGAGACAACTTGCATTTCATCGGCGTTTTGGTGGGTAGGTACATCCTAATTTAATTTCAGGTTTGAACACGTTTACTCTTGCAAAGAATAGAGTCGAGGATGGGGGCGTAGGATATTTGATTGATAAGTGATTATGCAATCATTCGCATTGTGTAATTTTGTACGGTATAGTTTAGTTTTTTTTTTATTTGAATATCAAACTAGGTAGGTATATTTTGAGTAATAGGTAGATACATTCATACATTTTGTTATCAGTTTTTTTTTTTTGTATAATGGAAGCGGTTATCTTATCAGGGTTTTCATAACATCTTCCGTCGTTTTTTAGCTAAGCGACATTGTAAAATTAATGAATCGTACTTTAAAGCGTAAAGTATCAATAAAGACATCAATGTTCAAAGGATTTATATAGGTTCTAAGGACACTGAGCAATCTAGATTCTAGATTTTAATTCTTATTGAAAATTGGTATCGATACGTCCTTTTGGGTGGGGCATGTTGTATGGGCTATTGATCATTCAGTTGTTGGTAAAACGTCCCGCCCGTGATAAATAGATGCTTCCAATTGTTCTATTTATAGAAACAGCGTGTCACGATCGAAATGCCGCCCTTATGAGAATTAAGAGAACAATGAATATGACCGGAGCCGGAGGCACGCGCCACTTCATGTAGGTTTCTTAGTATATACCTAGTTATTTCTTTGTATACCTAGATGGTTTAATTTTAGAATAGTTTCGAGAAGTTTTTAATGTACATATAAATATGTTTGTAATGCATAGTTTTATGTATATATTTTGGTAGGTTCCCACTAATTGAATTTGGAGTTGGCGATGAATGCCAATACATCATACCTATATACCTACATAATAATACATAATTATCCTTTGTTGATTTTTTTTTGAGTTAACACTCAAAAATATTTTTTTGCCTGAAGGTGTTATACCTGTCTAGTTTCTTCCTTTTAAAAGTACCTACATACGTCCAGCGGCCTTATAGCGTTTCTTTTCTGGCGGTTGTATTAAGCTGCGTTAAAGAGCTTGAGAAAGTACAAATACATATAGGTACCTACCTATCTGGTTATTTTTTTTAAATATAATTTTATGCGCCAGGTTCATTTCCAGTCATTTCTATAGAGATTTTTGAACTGGAAAACGTAGTACCTAGGTAGTCACCTACTTATATCAAGTGAATTTTATCTTACCTTTTCCAAATTTGGTTCTACAAACTCCATCCATATTGGTTTATAACCATGATGTGCTGATGTTCGTTAATCTTAACCACACACCATTGTAGCCGTTTATTCATATTCACAGCATCCTTTTCTAATTTATTTCAGAGAAGATATTTTGTGAAGATGCTTCTCAGAAGTGATAGAAGGGATCGACGTTTGCGTCGTTCCAGCATGCGCTCGACAACTGCTTCCGTTACTCTGATATCACCGCGACGCTTGAAGCCCACGCCGAAAAGCATAAAAAGTTTACAAATAACTCAAAACAACAGTCATGCAAGCAATAATACCAGCTGTGTACGCAACAAAACCTCTCCACCAGCAGCCTCATCGACAATGCCGACTAGCTTAACCAATTCCAAGTGCAATAAAAATCCAACAGCTACGTCTACGATTGTAAAGCGACTAAATACAGCTGCAGCGAATACTATCAATGTTGTTCTGTCCGGTCAGCGCTCGGTAGGTACGAGGACATCTCAACAGCACAAGCTACGTAACAACAAGCGAAGACGGAAGTCTACGGAGAAGGAGAACAGATGGCGCAAAAAGGAAGCCATCCGAATAGCTCTTTATCCAGACAGCGGAGTGTGTACCCGTACGAAACTTATCGCTTCCAAACATGGTGAGTGGTTTTCTTGAACACTTATCCGTAATCACCTTTAGCCATAATTGATTGTATTCTTATAGTTTCAGGTGTCGCAGAGAGTAATGTTGCGCCGTCTTCAGCATTCGGTAGGATACCACCGTCTAGGACAAAAGAAAAACCCGATACTAATGAAGAAATCGAGAGCTGTAGTGTATCAACTACATCGTCAATTGCCGGCAATACTGCTATCGACTTTAGTCGAATGGAGTTGACTGAAGTGTCTTTGGTTCCTGAGTGTCCCTCAGGTGGTATTGACGAGCCTGTTTCAACTACACATGAATTATCTCAATCTAAACCATCATTCGTTCAGCCAGATGAAAGCAATCTCACGAGTGTCACAGAGTGTGACAGCACAACTGACTACGAGCAGCATCATTCGATTTCTGCGGGAAGAGTACTCGATATGATTTCACCAGAAGTGGATTCCACCACCGAGGACCTTTTATGTTGCGTTTCTTCGGAGAACGCGACAGATGCTGCTTTGTCTTCTTTCTGTGGGTTTTCGAATGCGGCTTATTTAGATTTTAAGACGCCAACACCCACAGCCACAACAACAAGCAATCAGGAATCGCAATTATTCTTGGCACCGCCGACAACATCAACGAGTGTATCTGGGTTCGATCAAAGCTATTTTTCGTCATCGCATTTCCTAAATCCTTCAAGCAGCACTGCAACCACATCCAACTTTGGCTTCTATAACTTTCAGCGTAGTTCCCAAGATATAATATCGATTTCTATGTTCGACGATGATGTGGACAAGGTCCCACAAGCGACAACATCGCTTTCAGATTCATATCAACAGAATTACACAAGTCACGCGTCGACTTTTACCTCCAACTTCACTTCTCCGTCGTCGTCTTCAGCGACTCTAATGGGCAATGTGACGATGACAAACTCTGACTACTCTCACATTGCTGATTTGTTGCCTTACAATCCAATTTTGGCACACACCCTCCTCAATTGTACAGAGAGTGGCCATTTCTCAGATACATCCTGTACCGGTTATGAGCAGGACTCATCGTCATCGCATTCGTCATCGTACTACCAGCAGACAGCAATCGATAACCTTAAAGCATTGACGAATCTTCCTTCAAATCCCACGTCCATATTTTCTTCGATAAACCTTCCGAGTAAGGATACCCTGCCGGACGTTAGTCACGGCGGTATTTTAAACGTCAATTCCGCTTCCTCATCCACATCGTCTTCGTCATCATCATCGTCTTCATCGTCTGCGTGCAATAACTACGGCAACACAATTCAAGTGGAAACTCTGATCCATAATGTAGCGTCGTATCAGCAGGACTTACACGGAACAACGGCTGCAATGACAAATCTCATGTATACAGCGGCTCTGGAAGGCTGCACAACACCCATTTCCTTATCACATGTCGGCACTGTGGAGGAGGAATGCCCCGAGGTAGAAGAAATTCCCGACACTCGTCAGGAGGAAATGCAATGGGACACTTTCGATCCGTATGTGTTTATAAAACACTTGCCGCCGCTAACAATGGAAATGCGTGCAAAGTGTCCAGCTCTACCCCTGAAGACACGGTCGAGCCCAGAGTTCAGTCTGGTACTAGACTTGGACGAGACTCTGGTGCATTGCAGTTTGCAAGAATTGTCGGATGCTAGTTTCAAGTTTCCAGTTCTATTTCAGGTAAGGCGAATGGGGTTAAACTAATTTTATTCAGTGGTAACGAGTAATTCCTCTTTTAGGACTGTAAGTACACAGTATTTGTGAGGACACGGCCGCATTTTCGTGAGTTCCTCGAGAGGGTGTCACAGATTTTTGAAGTTATTCTATTTACCGCATCGAAGAGGGTATACGCTGACAAGTTGTTGAATTTACTCGATCCGGAAAGAAAGTGGATAAAGTAAGGCAAAGCAATCACAAATCGCGTGCAGATCTTAGTAGTGGAAAACGATTTTTATTCACTTCTAGGTATCGTTTGTTTCGTGAACACTGTGTTTTCGTTAACGGAAATTACATCAAGGACTTGACCATACTCGGACGTGATTTGTCGAAAACGATTATCATTGACAATTCACCGCAGGCATTTGGGTGAGTAGATATTAATGTTCGCCTTGGTAGTGAATACTTGATTTAATTTCTGTAGAATTATATCATTCACCATCATCTCAGATAGCACAAGGCTGTCACACTAAATGTATGTAGCTTGAAACAGTCATAATCTGATCCACGAGATGGTCAGAGAAGAAGTGATTATTTCATATAGGAAACATCATTGTTGTTCTCTATTGATTGCAGCTCTAGTGCAAACTAATTTCAACGAAATGGCAAGCAGAAGTTTTGGACAGTGATACAAGTGGGATCAGCGCAACGTTCACATAAGTATGACCAAAGAATATACAATACCACGAAAACGGCGCTCATGGGACTAGAGAAACCGCTTTTTCCATCAGAACTTTTGTCAAAATGAAGCAAACATTTCCATGAGATGCGCATTCTTAGAATCGAATGTTCTTTGGTGCTGTATTTGGATCCCTTATCCAATAATATAAAATCGCGTCGTGATCTGCTCGGATAGAGACGGTATCCCTTTGCTCATATTTCTCGTTCGAATATTGGTTAGTTAAACCTCTGTGTTCTCTTTTGAATTGTATACTATGGGCCTTACAAATAATCATTTTTAACCTTCACAATGGGTAATTGTATATGAAACATTTCGCCATTGTGAGTTCGTCAAATCTAGCGTGGACACTAAATATGTTTTTTGTATCGCGCTATGTCTCTTATTGACCAACTTTCTCAGTACATCGTCGATTGCTACTAGACAAATGACAGTGAAGGTATGTATAGACCTACAAATAGCTGACTGCCACCTTCAAACGAAGCGGAAAGCTATGCAGTATTTAAAAGCAGTAACAGTTTGTGTGTACAGATAACTATCCAATCATCATCGCGAATAACCTTTTCGATGTCTACGAATGTGAACAGAACAGAATCCACAGAGTGTTATGGAACTGCGAAAACTCTCTATGTGCCTCTTGAGTGTTGTCTTGATTTTACCACAAATAGGTTTTGTTTTCCCAAACGGTTTTTATTGGTAGAACGAGAATAGAAGCCTTTGTGTCCGAGTAGGCTCGAAATTCCTTGACTGGTATCTTATGAATTCCATCAGTTTGAATTTGATCGATATTGATTATCGATCCGTGTTACAACACTAACGTCGTTCACGATCTTCCTCATTATTTGCCATTCACTGCTCGCTACACGAACCATTTCATTTTGCCCTTTTTAGATATCAACTGGAAAACGGAATACCAATCGAAAGTTGGTTTATGGATCAAACAGACTCGGAACTTTTAAAAGTGTTGCCATTCTTAGAACGATTGGCTGAAATGGTAAGTTGATTGAACAAGTCCGCTTTGAAATAGTTACAAATATCACACAAATTACAGCGTGAAGACGTTCGACCACATATTCGGGAGAAATATCGATTGTTTTCCTACCTGCCCCCTGATTAAGAACGCTACCGTACAACCGTGTATGTTAGTTAATTTAATATAGAAATACGTTTCACATAGTTGCATAGTTAAATATTAAACAAAAAAAAGAATAACAAATTATGAACAAACAGTACGATACATACAACAAAAATATAAAACACTTCTTAGAATTGACAAACGTTTAATTAATTAAGTTAAAAAAGTAAAGAAACACCTACTTGCGTAATTTTTACATGGATTCGAAATCCTTATTCGTAGAGAACAAAAAACGTGTGTGCTATAAATGTGGAATTTGTACAGGAAATGTTTTTTTTTATGTCTATACTTAAAAATGAAAGTAAATATCAAGTTATACTTATTGCAATGACGTACAACTAATATTACAATTAAATATTACTCCTTAGTTGATTATGCGATCTCAACACAAAAAAAAAAAGAAAAGAATATTCAAAAAGAAAATGAAACACAAAAATTTTAAGGAACAATTGTTTTTAAGTTTAAAAAGGGAATTATATATAGTTATAAAAGTCTTAATTTAAATATTATTTTATTTTATATATACGCGTGCATATATGTAAAAATTATCGTTTTTTTTACAATTAACGTTAATTATTTATAAATTATAGATATACATAAAATGTGGTTATATATATATTTTTGTTTGGTTTTTTCTCCAATAAAGTGCAAAAAAACACAGTAACTGCATTTTACAATCATTTATTATGTCTATTGAGTTTTAGTACGCCACGACGCCTATAAAGGCAATTGAATTGTTACATCAAACACGTGTTTTAGATGAGGACACATGGCACCAATTATTGCTATTTAAACTCTGTTTTAAGTGAAACTAATGTCGTTTTCCATTGGCACAAAAAATCAATATTTTTTTTGATCTAATTCACTTTTCGCGTTCCATTGGAAAAAAATCAATATTTTCTTTGATTCGGATCACTTTTTGCAGATCTCGATATTTTCACATACTACCACAAATACAGCTCAGCTGTTTTACGTCATTTAAACAAAAGTTTGTTTTAAAACAAATGTGCACAGTTTCGTCAAAACGAAAATAAAGAAATACATAAACAGCAATGGACATAGTTTTGGAGGAATTATTATTCTCATTGTTTTCCTCATCACCTGGAAACTACGAATCACCAAAACTACTCCATTTGTAGCTACAACAGAGGAAACATTTTTCAAACTGATTTCCATGGTTGATTTTACAAAAACCAAATGCAATTGGAACAGCTGATATTTTTGTTAAATAACGCACTAATCCATTTACAAAAGCAGGTCAATTTCATTGTATGTTCCAGCCAGTGTTAACCAGCAGTTATTCATGTGACCATAGAGAGGGAGACGTTGACATCAAACAGAGAAAATTACCAATGGCAGTGCTTCCAATAGAACCCTTAAGGTGTAAGGGGAGTAAGGGCCAAGAACAACATGGATCTACAACATTTGCAATTGTGGATATAGCTGAGGTATCGAAAGCGATGAAGGAACCTAGTTGTCCAGGAGTTAAACAGCCCCATTCTGCTATTCAGATGAATCCTAGATTCGATTCCCTTTCACTCTGCCTTTCGATTCTGCTATCCATCGGGTAAACTACATTATCCAAACGAATTTGACATTCAAGTTAACAGTTCCGTGAAATCCATAAAAAAATTTTTTTTGAAAATTGAAATATTAATGTATTCAATTTGATTCTATTCATGAAAATCTTTAGTAAATTATCCAACTTTGGTTAATTATTTTAAATAAAGCAAAAAATATAAACAAATGGGTATGGTTAGTATTGTATAATCTGATTTACAAACAAATAATCAAGCAACTAATTAGTTTTTACTAACATTTTATCAACCACCGACCAGAAAGACGATCCATTTAATTTGAAATTCGCATCATTTGACATGCGGATCTGAATTGTATAGGTAGAATGTATGCGTTCACGTGAATAAGAGATTACCGCACAGTATTACCCAGTGATGAATGAATAAAAGAGATGGATATCTTTCGTACGTCTATCCCCGCAAAACCAATTTGTTAACATTGTTGTTTTTGTAATTCCAACCCCCGCCTGTGAAGTGTGAATACGTGTGAGCTACAAAGGAGCATGTTGCTAATGGCCGGCCAACATTCCTTTTCCTTTTATGTGCATCGCGCTGTTCAATTGTTTTGTGTTTGGTTTTTCTTAAGCCTTCGATTAAAATAAAAGAAATAGTGAAATACACATTTCGGAATAGCGAATTTTTGCATTAAAGTCCAATTCACGAACTCTATATATATATTCTAGAAAAGAAATGAGCATATGTGCGTGCTTCATGAATTTTTCGGGAAAACAGCTTGTAGGCAGCCGCCTTTCCACTGGAAAGTTATATATCTCTGTAATACAAGGTGGCGCAAAAGTAATCCTCCTATCAGAAAATGCTATAAATTTTGCGATTGGCCCCTAATGTCAGTTCTGTTTTGACATTTGTGTAGTAAACACATGCGAAATACACGTTAATAAACAATGTTACGCTACACTGCTCCAGAACGTGGAATATTGGTGACTATTTATTTGAGCAATAATCGGTCGGTGACTTTGGCACAACGTGAATTTTGTCGCAGATTTCCTAGCCGTCCAACGCCTACTGGTGAAACACTGCGACGTTTAGCCGCTCGCCTCGAAGAGACTGGCACAACACGAGATGCTGCCAGGCGTGGCAGACTCCGGAGTAGCCGTTCTGCAGAGAATATTGCTGCCGTAGCTGAAGATGTCATGGAAGCGCCGTCGACATCGACCAGACGACGTGCCACGCAAATGGGTATCAGTCGACGGTCTTTACAGCGAATTTTGGTACAAGATTTGAAGATTTTTCCGTACAAAGTCCAGACGGTGCATCAGCTGTTAGCTGCTGACCGCCAATCGCGTCTAACATACGCTCAAGCCATCCTTAATCACCACCAAGAGGAAGATGATTTTTCATCAAAAATAATCATGAGTGATGAGGCCCATTTCCATCTTAGCGGGTACGTAAAAAAGCAAAATTTACGCTTCTGGGGCACTGAAAATCCGCGTGTAACCCACGAAGAGCCATTACACCCGCTCAAAGTCACTGTATGGTGTGCTGTTTTCGCAGGAGGAGTCATCGGACCTTTTTTCTTCGAAGACGTCGCAGGCCAAACGGTTACTGTGAATGGTGAGCGCTACAGAGCAATGATCAACGAGTTCTTTTTGCCGCAACTTGATGAATTGGGATTGGAAAACATGTGGTTCCAACAGGACGATGCAACGGCACACACTGCACGTGCCACAACCGATATGCTGAAGGATGCATTTCCCGGGCGCCTAACAAGCCTCAGACTCTTGCAGCTCTTAAAGACAATATCCGTCAAGAATGTGAGGACCTATCGCCGGAAGTTTTGGCCAAAGTGATGGAAAATGCCATAAAAAGGGCTCAAATGACAATCAACTGTGGCGGCGGCCATTTACATGACATCATATTCTCGACTTGATGTAAAAAAAATTAAAAGACCAAATAAAAATAATCCACAAGAAGAATCAAAGTTTTTCATTTTTTTTTTTAATTACAGCCAATAAACATCGGAAGGTTATTTTTGCGCCACCTTGTAGCATTCAGTGAAAATTGAGGAAAAATTCCTCCCGATGAATAGCAAAATAGAGCTGAAAGTGTTGCTGCCAACAGCAACTTCCGGGATAAAAGAAGGAAATAACCTTCCAGGAAAATGTGTCTAGTTTTCTTTGGTAAGCTCAGCACAACTTACTGGATATCATAACCGAAGTAAGTTTTGTTTGGATGTCTACTCGGGCAATGCATTCTTTTTAGAATTATGAGCTTTGCATAGTCTTTTTCTATTAAAAGCCATTTAATTCAAATTTAATTTTTTGTAATTTTTATTTCAACAGTAACAAATAAATAAGAAGGTTAAAATATAATAATATAAGAACTTGTACGTAACATTGTTTTTCCTTTGTATATAGTATAATGTATTTTAGTTTTTGTTTTACGCTTAAACTATAATGTTCCTCTTTCCATTATTTATTTAGAAATCTATTTACTGATGTAAGTGTGTAGGTATATATATATATATTTTTTTTTTTTTTAACCGAAAAAAAAACTTTATTCTTAAGTATAAACTTAAAATTAAACAATAATGATAAAAAATACACTCGTAAAGTAAATCAAAGATGTAGTCGTACTTAGAAATAAAAATATCAAAAATCATAAAAAGTGCATGTGAGTGGTTATAGCCGTTATATTGTTCAAAAAAAAAGAAAGAAAACAAAGTGTTGTATATTAGTGGGGGTCGCGCGGGCGTCGCCTTATTAGATATGGCGGTTAATACGTTCAATTTCTGATAACAGTCCTACATATGAAATGCAAAATACATAAATAACAATTTCTATCTAAGTAGAGATATTCAATTACTTGAAAAGGATACACATATTATGCATAAAACTTTACTAATTATTAAGGCTGTTTTAGTTGATTTTTGTTTGCTTAATTTAGAAAAGAATACATGTATCGTTTATGCCTAATCGATTTGGATTTTCTCTTTCATCATCGCGTTTGGAAGTTTTCTTTAGTTCTCTTCTTGAATTTGTTGTTTATAAAAATAACTGAAAAGAAAACAGGCCCATAGCAGGTGACGTTATAAGACCAACAAAGTAATACTATCTCTCGTGTAAAACTATTAATTTTTTTGGAATTGTGTCTTCGCATTATTATAAACGAAAAATAAATATAAATGTGTACTTTAGCTGGAGGAGAAGGAGCAGAGGGCACAGGGGATAGAAGGTCGATGCGAATCGCCAGTTTTAGTCGGGGAACTGGGCGATTGACAGTCTTTCCATTATAGAACCCTCCATAATGAGTTCATTGCTGTTGGTGAGGATATCAGTTAGCTGCGATGAATCACCAGTGTACGTACTGAACGGGAAGAACGATGTGATTGTTGGGAGACACTGTAGCCGTGTCGGGCTATTCGTTGGTGTTGTATTATTCGATTTGTCCCTAAGTTGAACCGTGGCAGATGAGGTTTCGTTGTCGTCTGATTCCGCTTGATTGCTGCTCGTAGTGGCGGCAGCTGTCTGCGTGCTGTTCGCTGCTGTTGATGTCCAAGCGCCGCTATCTGGCAGGTCATCAAAGTCTCGCGTCTCGAGGGCACGTTGCATCTTAGCGATGTTGTTCAGTAGCAGCCTGTGGAAGAGCTCTATTTGAGGAAAGCCTCCAGCTTTGATTTCGAGAATGGGTATCCATCGGTAGTAGCATTGCTCCCAGATTTCCAGGTGACTGACATTGCACCGTGGCTCCAAGAAGCGATCCTGCGGAGGCACTTGTACAGTTTTTCTATTTTATCATTACTTAGGAATGCCTTACCTTTGGTATAGTCGATTGAGTGCTAAACAAATTCGGATTAATGGTGAACCTGGAGCCGGCCTTCTGCAATCCCGGCAGCAGTATAGCATTCGGGGGAATCGCAACAGACTTTCGACTCAAGGTGTCTTGCCGTTTCTGGTAGAAGGGATTCGTGAAGAATACCTTGTCCTTATCAGCAAACTGCTCGCTCCAGTCCCACACAGGACGAAGAACCAATTTTAAATCCTGTAAGTGTACATAATTTAAAAGCTTTACCAAAATCATCCGTTGTAACTTACTCTTGTTGCCTGATAGCGCTCGTATTCCGTATTAAATTGGAATGTATCAAATATGGGTAAAAACGCAGAGTCCCAGATGGTAGTCAAATACGTCTGACTGAACTCAAACTCCTCGGGAAATTGTTGCAGTAGCTGCCAAACACAGTCCAAGAAGAGAAGTAAAAGCGGCGACTCTTTCTCTGACTCTGATTCGAATACATGGCCCAAACGATCAAGAAACGGATGCTCCAGAGCTACCCATTCCTTTTGAATCAACGATTGAAATCCGTCAATGGTGCGAAACAGTGGATCGAGAAGGATTTGTGTTAAACTGGATATCACACAACACAAGTCACGGGCACTGTTTTCTTGCAACACAACTGTGGTGCCCTTTCGCATGTGTGTCGCTGCTTCGGACGCCGTGCTTAGACAAAGCGATACGTATAACAGCCAACTGGATTTCTCCAGATAGCTGAGGTACTTGGATTCTTGCATAAGAAACTGCCGTGGACTGTCGGGCGTGCAGATTTGCCGGAATTTCAAGTAACCTCGCTGAATATCTTGAATGCTGGGCAGTCGCTCGGATAGATTGATTATTTGTGGTGACTTTCGATCGGGATCACATTTTCGCACCAACTCCAACGTGACATTCTCAATTGTTGTGTCCTGCAGCTCGGGTTTGAGCTCGCCCATGCGCACGAGTGATGCGTTTCCGTAACTGTACACCTAGAAAAAACAAATCATTGAATATAAAAAGAAACAAAGTTCCAGTCCAAAGAGAATGAATACCCAAAAAGCGCTTCGTGCATCACAGAACGATGCAAAATGTTCCACGAATTTCTCAACTGTGCAGCATTTCGGGATAACGAAATTCATTGGAAGACCACTGCCATTTTGTATTGATTCTGCTGAAAGTACACGCCATTCTGTTGCGCCGCAACGTATCAGCTCTCGCGTCCAATCATTTCTGCTCGTGTACATGGTGACTGTTGACTTGACTGTGTTGTAGTAATGCTCCCTACGCGTAAATCAGAGTTCAATAGTCAGATATTTGGGCTGAACTTGCATAAAATACTAACTAAGTGGTAGGGTTTAGTGGAGTTACATGTTGCATGATACATTTTCACATAAAGATCTTATTTCAATCGGTTTTAAGCTACTGGTCCTTGCTTGGTGCTTAGTCAACTAATAAATTGAAGACTACTAACGATGATTTACTTGAGGAAAAGTCTAATCGTCTTGATTCTACAGGACTGTTCCAGAAATTAAAAAAAAAATATTCTTTAAGATCTACTCAAACTCTATATACATTTGTTGTAGTAATGATACATCAAGAGCAGATTTGCGCCATCAGTAGGTGGTGATTCGATTATTCGAGTAACTTAGTTCTACCAAAAAAACCCTCGAGAGGCATTTGTTACATCGTTCGCATAGACATCCGGATTTATTTATTGTCGAATTTTAAAAAAAGGATTTTGTTAACCATTTTGAATCGGACTTTATAAAAGAGAGGCCAAAACCAAAAACCTTATAAAGTATTCTACTTTGTAAGGGCATAAGGAATAATTTGAGCAGCTTGGTAAATAAACCTGCAACAAAGTCGTTACTGGGAATAACCTATGAGAAAACACAACAGCATATCAGTTTTACAAACTCATGGAACTCTTTTACTGTGATTTATATAATTGAAAATATTAATTAGATTGACCGTCGATACGCTGGTCGCATTTTTTTACGTCAATACAGCGTTGTCTGCATTCTAATCAGAATGTTGTATTGTCATATTATCAGAAAAAAAGGGTCACTAAAATGCAAAACAAATACAATCAAACATATTCAAATTTCAACGAAACAGTTTCTTCCAGTTAAGTAAACTCTCTGTCAGTTAAAAAGAGAAATTTTTGCGGGCTGCAAAAATATCTTGTTTTAGAATGTTTATTTCAACTATTAAAGCTGAAAAGTCATAACTTTATTTTAGTGAGATTCAGAGATGATTATCGAGCGCAACACTGGGGACAATCGCACTTGCTTTGTACGTCATTTTTGTTATCATTTCTTGAAATTACACACAGAGAGCGGTATGTAAACATTCTTGAGCAATAGAGAATACATAGATCAACTTCGCATCATATTTACTTCGGGATAGTGATCGATTATGGATAATAATGAAATAAAATGATGTCATGATCCGTTAAGTTAATCCATTATTTTTCGAACCATAACCTTCACTATGAAAATGTTTCTTGCCTAAATTTACGTGTTTTTTTTAATATTAATTTATAAATTAGAAGCAAAGCCTTTAAACCATAACTGCACAAAGAAATATCTTGATCGATTACTACAACTATCCTAGTAGGCTAAGCTACATATTAAGTTATATCTGATTAAGATCTTCTTGCCATCATAGACACTAGCTATGCCTTTACCTTGGAATTCTTTGCGTGCAATTTATTAAAAATAAGAAATAAAATAGAATAAATCATTTTTAAAGCAATTTCCATACAGCCAACTTACTTGAAACAAAAGGCAAAGGACAAATCATGACGCGATGGGTAAGCGAACCTTGCAAGAGCCGATGCAATGACTTTTCCTTGGTCTCTGGCCGTATTTTTAAAGGAAAACTTAAGCAAACGAAAATTCTGTAAAGAAACCCCATCAACATACAAAGCAGCAGATTATTGTTCGCACTTTGAAGAGTCAATCGATTTTTTTGTTTTAAATTTCGCCCACCTTGCATATTATGTGCAGAGCCTCTATCCTCGAGCTAATCTTTTGCTCTGGCACCAGCAACTTTTTCTTTTTATCAACAACTTGATATATCTCATCGATGTTGTTGAGTGTGACATCGTTTTTCCCCAGAAATTGATTCTCTTGATATGCTCCTTGTTGCTATACAAGACAATGCGGATATAGTTGAGTGGAAATCTTTCAAGATTGGTATACAAATCTACATACCTCAATGGGGTTGTACGCGATGAACGACAACTTAAAATTTGTTACCGTAAGCAGGCCCAATATTGCTTCGTTGATTTTGTTATCGGATACTTTACATGTCGGCGGGTACATATAAACAGGGGCGGATGCAACTTCCAATTCATCTGTAAATATACAGACATATTAGTACAACGCAAAGTATGTTTACAAACACAAGTAGCATTACCTGCGAGTAGCTTCGGTTTAAGATTCTGCAGATCCAGCACATTTTCGCACCCATTAAGACCCTATACATAACAAAATAGATTTGCCCCCCCAATTTGCATTGTAACACATAACACAATAGATTGTACAAAAAGGGGATGCGGAAACAATTAATTATAATATCAACACACAACTAGAATAAATAACTATAAAATGTGCCATAGATAGAGCCATCATAAGCATAGCTGCGGTGAAATAGTTTTTTTTTTGTACCGTTTTCGAATGATGACTCTAATTTCGAACAATAATCTCTTGGATTTTTTTTACCTTCGATGAGTTCACGTAGCTGGTGAATGAGTATTTTTGCTTGGCCGGCGTCCCGGTCATCGTTGCCTTGATTTTATCAATTTTGACGATTTTTCTGATTACTCTAGGTTTGAACGGAATATTAATGCTCAGCTATTTATTTACAGAACACCTTCGACTTTAGATTTGCGTTCGTATTATTCGCCTGCCTTATCTCCGAAATGAAAGACAACAACACACAAAAAAACAATTTTTTCGTTCGATGCAGTCCGACACAGGCACTCTTTTAGATGTTTTCTAGTTGCTCATTGTGGTTAGATATGTCGAGAAATATATTCACGGGGTGTAATATTTATGGGGTTTCTAGTAAACTAAATTAAATTTACAACCATACTGTTTGTAACAGGAAGTAAGAACAAATTATAAAAGGGAAACTGCACCCATTGTCTATTGAAAAAAATACCTATACGGATGGAAGTTGAAGCGAAATGACATATTCATTAGATGTCAAACTTTGAGTGACAGTCGTTGACATTTCGGCGATGTTTTTTTTCTTCTGCCACGAAGTAGTGCCAAGTTTCAATTATGACACAGGTCTGGCTGCATTGTTGTAAGGATTTTTTTAAAAGGTTGAAACGGCTTTCAGTGTAGTTCATCTATCCTAGGAGAACGTTAAATTAGAGATAAATTTTATAAGAAATTTTTACTTAGTAGTTTACCGAGTGAAAATACATAGGAGTAATTAATAAAATATATTTATAAATAATAATATAATTTCTGCGTTGGAAATTTTGGAAATTTCTATTACAGTACAGTCATGTCGATAGGCACAGTTTAATATACGTTAGTAAAATGTTAATAAATAAAAGAGATGGATATCTTCCGTACGTCTATTGTTTGCATTGTTGTTTTTGTAATTTCAACCCCCGTTTGTGATTACGTGTGAGCTTCAAAAAAGCATGTTACTAATGTCCGGCCAACATTCCTTTTGTTTTTAGGGTCATCGTGCTGTTGAATTGTTTTGTGTTTGGAATTGAACTTGTTATGTGTTTGTACAGGTTTTGATTAAATTGAAGAAAATACGGAAATATACATTAGAAAATACCGAATTCTCACATTAAGGTTCAATTCATGAACTCACATATCTAGAAAAGAAATGAGCATATGTGCGTGACTTCATGAATTTTACGAGAAAACAGCTTGTAGGCAGCCGCCTTTTCTCTGAAAAGTTATATAAAAATCTTTGTATTGCATTATCTTTGACGATAACATTGACTTTTACAGTTTGGAATGTAAATATGGTTTTGAAACAAATACAAAATGACTTATTGGTCATATTATTGGTGATTATGATTATCAATTACTCCAAAAAATGTTTGAAGTGCACAGGTATCAAGCTCACGAGTTTTGTTTATTCCTGCGCGCTTAACAAAGGAACTTGATAGCGACCTTATAACAAATCCATATAAGGCTCCAGGCTCAGTTTCTCAGAACCATTTATTTGCGTGAACTTCATGGGACGAAATGGAGGGGATCAATTTCAATACTTAACAGCGTGGCTGACTTGGGAAGCTTTCTATGGGTGTGATTTGTGTTATTGGGGTGTTGAACCAACCCATTATTATTGTTCTTAAACCTGATCCAGATCAGATAATACGAATAATAATCTTTCTTCTTTATTTTTGCAGAGCTGAAAGTACGATGCATGAACTTCTCCGTAACTTGCCGAAAGAGCGGTTACATATCCAAATACCCTTTTCTGAAAGATAACATCGTCTAATGACGACTGCTAAAATAATAAGACATCGACAGCAAAGGAATGTGGCGTTTTCTGGGACTGTTGAAAGCATTAGGCAGATACCTTAGCATACTTGTACGCACACAGACTCAAATTTTTGTGTATTAAGGGAAAATCAGCAGGTGGCGTATAAATAAAATAATTAAAGAATGCCACAAAATACCTTAACATTTTGAAAAGTTCTTATTAATTAAAAATGTATTGTCATGCAATACTGGGTCAAGTTGAAAAATATAGATAGGCAAGCGATGTAGAGATCTCGTCACTGTATGGCATGTGACTATTGATTTTCTTTGTAAAACATTTGTTCACAAAAGGGCTCGCACCATGTCCTCTTTGCTGGACAATGACTCTGATTAGGTCGATGTTTTGTTGTAGACAGGTTCAGTTTTCTTTGCATGGATGAATTGTTATTAGTTTCCATCGTAGTGTCGGTTCGTGACTATGTGCATATTAGATTGTCCCGTAGCTTAGAATATACATGCAATACCTTAGTACCAGTTTGTGCCTTTCTTTTCGGTTTGAATTTTAATAAATTGAGTCGCAGTTTATAGCTAAGGGAGAATGTCAAAATTAATTGCAAAAAATGTGAGTGTCCTGCAAGAGCTAAAGGTCCACACGAAGGATGTTACGTGCCTTGAGTTTTGGGGAAATGTTCTCCTTATAACTGGATCTGGGTTAGTCCTTTACTCGTTTATGTACTAGAATCAATTGACCTTTGACGTTTTACATAGTGATAAGACCATTCGAATTTGGAAATGGGAAGTCGGTTCCGGTTTCGTAGAAGATGCAAACATATCACCACTGATTGGACACAAGTACGGAGTGACCAGCGTAAAGATTTCCCCCAAGGTTAGTCTGTGCGTATTGTTGATGTTATTGTCATGTTCTGGGAGTGACGTGGTCATTCTGTTCAAATAATGTAATGACTGGTGGGTGGTTTGTCCCTAGAAACCGATATAATTTCATTTAGACTTTGGTGTCGTACATTATATGAACAGGAATAATGAAGTGGGGGTATCTATTTAGAAATAAAAGCCGTTGTGCTTTTTTGTTAACGAACATGACTACCCAAGTCTATTAATTTTGGCGTCACAGTTCTATTTTATCTTGAATGTCATTCGGAATAATGAACATGTACAATTTTCGTTCTCTCATTAGCTGTAATTCAAAAGGAGATTGAGTGGCTATATAAACATTGTTGTCGAATGTCGATTTCCAAATATTTGTTAAATATTGACTAGCGATTGTTGTGTTTCCATACGAAGGTAATGTACAATGAACTCGTATAGTAACTCAGTGCTGGACTTGATTAGGTATGCAGTTCTTCCGCTTACAAAATGTGACTTTGTTTTCGAAATCATTTTTTTTTCATTGTATTCCTATTTTCGGCACTGTAAAAAATATGACTGCAATATTATATCTTTGTTTGGATCCATTAAATATTAGCACTTTGTTTTTTTTCCTTCTATACGATTGTAACGACATTTCCATGTGTACTGACGGATTTTATCGGTTATTCAACCTGGCTGGCAGTTGTGTCTGATGGTAGGGTGGGCATTGGTATATCCTGTAATTTTAGAGCACATTGGTGGGGGTAATGTATGAATGTGGGTTAATGGATAGTAATTAGTTTAAACTTACAATATGTTGACTACAATACAATACCCAACACATAATCTTATGTAAGCCAAATCCTTATACTAACCACAGTATAACTGACTATTTTAGGACTGTTTTAACGATACTTACTATTATTTAGGGACTTAGAAAACAGTCATGCGCTATGCCTAAGGAAATATGGTTCCTGGCAGTACTCTGCACAAACCACTACATAGTTAACACGTGGTCTCGGAACTTGGCGCGTAATTAGCTGCAGTTAATAACAATAGCTGTCGTCATGCTATGGATATTTAATTGGTTCAATGCCGTTTGGTCTCTATGTGTATGTGCACGATGGAACAAGGATATGATTTTCCAATTCAGGAAAGAGAAGCTAATTAGGTATATAGGTATTTCAATAAAATCGATTATTTAAAGGGCTCTCTCTCCAAAATGTAAGTATGCAAAAATATAAAATCAGCATTTCCAGTCATGAAACACAGCAAAGAGTTACCAAAAAGACCTTATTAAAAAAACAAGACACAAAGGGACAGCTTCGTAGGCGTATACGCAACTTTTTTTTAAATTGAGAAATAATTGTAAATGTAATGATGAGTGCGCGTATAATAAAGCCCAAGTTTACCTTTAAAACAATAAAGTAAGTCACCCAAAATTCAGACGACTTGCTCGCTCTAAATTTTTCGTACAGCATATAAATGTGACATGCAAACGTTGGTTCGATTTTGCGGCGAATGGAACTGTACTTTATTAAAAATTACACTCAAATGAAATGTGTGTTGTATAGGAAGGAAACCGAGATCCATCGCTCAGTATTCGAGCACACTTGTTGCTGGTTTAATAAAAAGCCAGATTAACATTTAAAAAAAGAAGTTCTTTAATAAATAAATAAAATATTTACAGCTCTGATATAAAAAAAAGGAAAAAACACATTTTTACCTAGATTTTTTAAATACAATTGAACACCATGAGTATTTTCTTTTCAAAAGAAAACATTTAGATACTCTTCGGGTATGGGGAACTCCATGTGATAGTGCTTAAACTGACAGGCCAACCGATTCCGTTCTGGCTTCATACCAAGCTCATTGTATTGACTAGCCAAGTAGCTGTACACATCAAGAACTTTGGCATGAGCCTCGAGCTTCTTGAAGTATCCAATAGCTTCGCTAATCTGTTCTCTGCACTCCTCCAAGGACTGTTTCCTTTGTTCATCCGTCAGAGCCGTTGCGACTAAACACCTTACATAGACAAAACTGGCCTTAGCACGATCATAGAGTCCACCATTGGAAAATATTTTTTCCATTCCATTCTTTATAGATTGCAATGCCTTTTGGGGCATTTGCATCTGCAGCAACACCTGAGCGAACATCATGTCGGTTACGGCCCATTCATACTCCAAATAGGACTGTAGCGCTAAAGTTGAGGCTTTGTTCAAGGTTCCTATTACATCGGAATGGATTTTGTCTTGGGATATCATTGAGTAGGCAAGTAGTATTAAGGCACGAACTTGAGTCAAACAGTCAAGATCTTTTGCCATTAGCAGTTTGTCCAGCATTGTACGGGCGGTAGTTAGATATCGCTTTGCAATAAGCACAGAGGCACGCTGAAGAATTGCAGCATTTTCGTCGAATACAAATAGCTGACAGCACGCGCGTGACGCCTCCTGCCACTTGCAACGAAGAATTGATTGGTGTATTGTTATGTGACACTCGCAAATCATCCAGCTGTGAGCGTGTGGATTCCGGGGGAATCGCTCTTTAGTGTGGTGTAAGACTACTGATGACAGTCCATATTCCCCCTGAATGTTAAGCCAAAGGGCTAGGCAACATAGTACCATGCACACGCTTTCACTGTTTCCCACGTCACCAAATACCCACGTCTTCTTTAGCTTGAGTAACAGTTGGGCGTACATAGACCCCATTTCGTTGTGACCGTAGAGATTCCACAGCGCAGAGCGCAAAGCTAACGAGTCGGAAAAGTACTCAAGCAGGGAGTTCTTGCAGTTAAGCTCATCGCTCTTTTGGAGAAGCTCAAAAAGGTCCAAAGGTAGGTAACCACATTGCGCGCCAACTTTCACCACAAATTGTATACTCAGCGAGAGACTTTGAATCATGCTGGGATCCTGTAAATCGGGTAGGCATTTCTCAAAAGGATCAATCTTGTTGCTGTTGAGAATGCAATACCATGAGTTTGCCAGGTCCAGGCAACGTTTGTCTCCACTTTCTTGGGCTAGCATTATACACTCTTTGAGGCACTCGAGAGCCTCTTCACGATGGCCAAAGTTTGCATGCATTACAGCGAGATTGATACTGAAGAATTGAAATCCCTTATGCATTTGCATTGGGCTTCGATCGAACGATCGATGAAGAGCGTCCACTGAACTGAAATAGTCCCTCAGTCGCAGGTTATTCATGTAAGTGAGAAAGAATGCCTGCGAGTTTAATGGGTTATCTTGGATGATCTCATTTAGTTTCGTTTGCATCTCGATGGGCGGCAAAGCTCGAATTTCGTTATTTTCCAGCAAGCTACACTGTTGTGTGATGAAGAGATCAGCTTGTTTTGCAGACCACTTACTGTGTGGATTTCGAAGTTGATGGGCCGCATCGGTGTCAATGAGGGACTCCTCCTCTTCAATAGTGTCATCTTCGTCGTCTTCAACTTCGGTACGGCTGTCTAGGATGTTTGATTTGCGGGGACCCATCGCCATCATGCGAATGCCTGCGAAAATGGAAAAACAGTAAAAATCGTATCTTTGTTTGATTAATTGTAGGGTGACGGTAAAATGTACACCCTTACAGAGCTTTTAAAAATAAGCCTCCCATTTTTAACTTAATTCTTCAGACAGGAGTTTGTTAATTATCTGCAGTCTCTAACCCTGTACACAGTATACATTTATTTGTAATGTACATACCACACAATTTAATGTGTATCAAAACTAAATCAAATTGAAGACGTTTATTAGAGCAATTTTCCCTAAAACGCAATTGATCACAATTAAGTAATGCAGGTAGCTAGCTACCACCATTTTGCTCTCAGTCAATTACGCTGAAAGCTATGTCATTTAACGTAACTTTTATTCCAACACTATAATTTACCCCCGTGACCGTTTCATACAAAAATCAATAGCTCCCTGTCTATTAATGTTGCATGCTTACAATTCATAATTCAGAAGTTCTACAACCCATAACTGAGGCGATTGTATTTACCTTTCTCATAGTACAGGCAAATATTTTTGTATAGTGCCATCATCTCGGGAAAAGACATACGATCGAGAATCACTGCCACACGCCTTATGTATAATCCGACAATTCCATATTGGCTGACACCAATCGAATCCGAGAGAATTTTATCGAAATTTTGCATTTCAAACAAATCAAAGAGGTTCTCTATGCCCAGCGTGTTCAGATCGCTCATACATTTTTCGAAACCTTCCAGGTGGACAGTATCGATTTTATAGCGACTTGACGTCAGCATGTTGTGCAGGTCCTTATAGCTCATGTCTGGATATTGGATTAGTTTCAGCAGAAGCATACAAAATCGCTGCCGTGATTGTGCGGGGAATATGAGACCAAGTTCAGACGCTGACTGCTTTGCCTGTTAAGGAAGAGGTAGAGATTAGTTTAACAACTTGATTCAAGTAATACAAATGCATAACGTGGAGTTTTATAATGGAACAATGCTAACCTTGAGATATTGATGTACTAGCAGGACGACGGCTATTTTGTGAGGTGTAGGTGTATCAATGCGAGATGTTGTGAACGTGGTGCTGCGTGGGTCAAGCGCTTCTAGTTCCTCGAAGTGATTCATGATTAGTTAATTATATTTATTGTTTATTAAAAAAGTGGTTTATTTCAAATTAAGCGAGAAAAAGTAAACAAATTCGCGGCCAATTTCAAAATGCCAAGTAAATGTCAACAAAAAAAGGTAGAAGGTTACCTTACTCGAGAAGTGAGAGAGTAGTTGCAGTGATTAAGCGGAAAGAACACTTTTTTTTGCTTTAGGATACAAAAAATGAATCTCTTCGATAATCGAGAGCACTTTACCGATCCAAGTGCGTTTAAGTATGACAGCAACTTCTAAAGTTTTCATGTAATTTTTAAACAGACCTTGCAAATGCGGTTTTATTGGTTTCTACAAAAAAAAAAAACTTATTTATATATCTAGGGCGGAGTTCTTGCTTCTTCATCGGTTGATGGAACCGTTCTCCTATGGGACATCGCGACGGGACAAAAAACAAATACTCTCTATCAAGCAAATGGCGAAGCGGTTCGAGCATGTTGCTTCAGGTGAATAAAACTAACTTTATAATGAAACATGTCACAGAATTCCCAACTTTTCAGTCCAAATGGGCTTTTCATCGCATCTGCTGATGACAGTGGTACTGTATGCATTTGGGGACAAGACAAAAGTTTGGTCAAGTAAATTGAAATAAAAAATATCCGCTAATACGTACCTGTAATTATTTCTCATTTTTGTTCCTAGAGTTCTCCACTATCACGAAGAAACAGTTTACGCTTTGGCCTTCTCTTCGGACTCCAGTATTCTTCTGACAGGTTGCAATACTGGAATGGTTAGATTAACACTAATTAAAAATAATGGTGAAAGTAAGTAGTAAGGGTACCTTTTTCACTGACTATAATAGCTGCAGTGGTAAATACGTGAGAAACAGGAAATATTTTTTCTCTAAATGCTACGACGTGTGTACTGTATCTATTATATCTATCTAAATACATTCTTAACTATTAAACAATTAATACATTCACACGTCAGAAAAGTTTTCTTTTGCATCCACAGCTCTAAAAAACGAACACGATTGCGGTATTGATCATGCTCATGACCTCGGTGTAGTGTACGCCGATTTCTGTAGACTCATTCATTCAGATCGTGAGTAGCTGTACATAAACAATGTGTCTTACATTTTACTCAGACGAAAATCCTTTAGCGTCGGATCCTGATACAACCATTCACACTGCAGCTACATGCGGCAATGATCAGTGTATTAAGCTCTGGAGAATCTACTCCTTAAAATCGAATGAAAATTTAAAAAATTCTCGCCTTGTTCCAACTGGACCCAGTGAAAGGGAATCCGGAAACTCTGTTGTATACAGCTCCAGTTTACTGAATGCCGAATGTGTTCTTACAATTTCCGGTCATGGATGTTCTGTTACATGTGTCAGGTGACACTTTTTATACAAATAATTCAAAACAAAAATTAGATTAATTCATTGCAGATTCAACTCACGAGGAACTCTTCTGATCTCTTCCGGTATGGATAAAGCTGTAAAGGTTTGGGACTTACAGGGAAACTGCCTACAAACTTTGCTAGAACATTCTCGTTATGTAAATTGCGTGGCAATCAATGGTGATTCAACCATACTTGCCTCTGGGTCCAACGATCGGTCAGTGATTGTTTGGGATCTATCAGCTACACTTACGCTTGAGTCACATATTGCTGGATTTCGCTCTATAATATTCAATATGGCAGCAAGTGAGATAGATATTCCACTGGATCTTATTTGTCCTATTACTCATGAAATAATGACTCACCCCGTACTGGCAGAAGACGGTTTCACTTACGAAAAATCAGCCATTTTGGAATGGTTTGATCGCGGAAAGAATACCTCGCCAATGACAAATGAGGAGCTAACAAATCTTGAAGTAACTGACAACGAAGATCAAAAATTAAAAATTGAGCAGTTCCTGAAAACATTAGATTTTGATTCTTTTGATGGTATTGCATAAAAAGTTGTTGTATCACTTTTTGGACTAAATTTTTTAATAAAGCATACGAGTTTTTCACAACACTTCACATCGAATATGTAAGTACCCATTTATTTTTTAGTTTGGCAATTTGTTCTACTGAACAAATACGTAAACAAAGTACTCGGATCAGAATTAAGGAAAGAATAGCAAGGGTTTTTACTTTCCATGATTACAAAAGCCGAATTGACCATTAAAAAAATTAAGCAGCCTACAGTAGCTTGCATATAGCCAGTTAAATGGTAGAACTAGTACACGAATCGTTTTTATGGTGAAAGTCCATATTCCGTGTTGCGAATGTTGTAAATGTAACAAGACAGTAGTGCGATGTTTCTACTCATGAATCGAGCACAGAATAACGAGATTTATCATAAATAATTATTTTTGACCAGCTCAAATAAATAGCTTTCTGTGCTCACGAATCGTACTAGAGAAACAAAAAAGTTGTCTAGATAAAAATAACAAAGCGAACAAGCCTCCAAGAAAATTAAAATAGAAGGCGAATAACAAATTTGCTGTCAAAATGTTGTTGTTTCTGAAAACCGACAAATGACAGAAGCCAATTTTTATCAGAAGTGGACATACACAAATTTTAAATTATTTCGGATTTGCATCTTAAACTAAAAGTCTCTTGTAATCTGAAATATTGTCTTATTGCCATCATTCCCATTATCTGCAAGCATTTTAGCTCAATATATTTTAGAATGAGTGTAGCCGAAAATACTTGCAGGACATGTGGGAAATTGTCTGAACAGGAGGATGGCTCGGATCTCTATCCAATGTACACCTCAACAGAATACCACAACGAATTAAGAATGATTTTGGAGGAATTCGAAATATGGAATTTAAACGTAAGTTCTCTTATATAACCTAAGACTGGAAACACATGGGAATCGTCTTGCAGATCGCACAAGGTGATGGCTTGCCCCAGAAGATTTGCCTTACTTGTTTCGACAGTTTCTGTCAAATACATAACTTTCGTATGATATGCCAAGAGGCACAATCGAATTTTGGTGAACTATGTATTGGTCTGGATATTATAATCAAACTTGAAGCACAATATGGTGATGTTGATGTTGACTATCCAGAAGACTTCGAGGGTGAACAAACAATTACAGTTCAAGAGCACTACCAGTTCCCAGTTGATGAATCACAAAATGTACCCGATGTAAACGCCGACTCGAAACCATGTGAAAATCTCTTGGAAACCCATAACTCTGATGACGCGTTAGAAAAGGGCCAACAGATTGAGTTTGAGAAAGGGGTTTCAAATGTTTCCGACCGCCATCAGTATCAATGCGAATATTGTATGGATGTTGTCTGTTTCGATGACACAGAACTGCTTAATCAGCATTACAATGCCGTGCACTCGTCAGACCTTCCTTATCAGTGTCCTCAATGCGAAAAGTGTTTCGAGGCAAAAGCAAAACGCGATGGCCATGCTAGAGTCCACTTTCGAGTAACACTTGAATGCGAAACCTGTGGCAGGAAAATTCGTGGCGGCAAACGAATGATGGACCGCCACATTGAGGTGCATCACGTGTTAAGGGTACGTGAATGTACTATATGTGGCAAGAAGTTTGACAAAATTACTCTGAAGAGATTTAACTACCACCAAAGCTGGCATAATGAAAACAAGTTGCACAAGTGCAAGTATTGCGATAAAAAGTTTATTCAAGTAAAACAATTAGTTGTGCATGAGAGGACGCACACCGGAGCGAATCCCTTTTTCTGTACTGAGTGTGGAGTTGGTAAGAGGCGAAAACATATTCAAATTTAAGTAGAACTGCAGATTGCAATTGCAGGATTTACAACTTTGGATCTTCTTGAGGCTCATATTAAAAAGCACGGAGTAGCGGATTTGCAATGCCCTATCTGCCCTAAATGTAAGTTATAATCTTCTGGTACATATTAACGAACGACTAACACTTTTTCACTTTAAGCATTCGCCCAACAACGTAACTTAAAGATTCACATGCAAATTCATGATCCGGATAGGAAAAATATGCGCTGCGACATTTGCCCAAAGCTTTTTGGTTCTACTATGAACTTGCGTCTGCATAACTACAAAAGACATGGTGCCCCAGCCACACCTTCTATTCTTAACATCTTGGGAAAGCGTCAGAATTCCAAGCTTATTAAACCCTTCAAATGTCACATGTGTTCACAATCGTTTGTTGTACAAACACAATTGGAGAAGCATATAAAAACTCACAGTGAAAACAGGCCGTACTCTTGCAGTCAATGTGGCAAATCATTTAAGCGGGATTCCCATTTAAAGTTGCACATGAATTCGGTGCACTTGAACAACAAACCACATAAGTGTTCTATCTGTGGATGGGGTTTTCTACAAAAAAGCAGCCTGAGGGAGCATATTGCTGCGAAGCATGAACGTACTTTAATTTTACTCTTGTGCAGAATATTTTTTTTTTAATAATATGTTCCTCAACAGATAGAAAGGATTTCAAATGCGATGTATGTGAAAAGACTTTCGCTATTGCGAAAACGCTTAAGATTCATAAGCTCAAGCACTTGGAAAAGAAACCATTTACCTGCACTGTATGTAACAAGAGCTTCAGACTTCATAATACTCTAAGAAGTAAGTCAACCAATTAGTAGTTTGCGAATTGAATTTTAATATAACTTTCTCTATTCAGCACATATGAATTCCCACTGGATTAAAAACGAAAAGGCCGCCGGTGCTACAAAATGACATCTTCGAGGTCGCAGCGCCATAGGCGAATATTAAAATCATTGGTCGGCATGTATGGATCAGTACAGAAAAATAAACGTTTTGCTTTGTTGCCCAAAAATAACAACCTTTGTATAAATATAAACACATCCTCACTCTTCCAGACTATTCTTTTTTTTACGAGTGATAGAAGAAGAATACTAAGTTCTTCTGTAGGATAGGTAGGGCTGCGTCAATCTATGAATATGGTGTCAAAGCTAAGTCACTGGCCTCTACTTTCCTGTTTGTTGCAACTCTTCAAATTCGGGTTCTGACCGAAACAGTAAGATCGAGGATACAAGCTGCCAAAAGGAGATTTTTTCGTTATATTGCTTAACAGGGTGGAACACCAGAGCTACTCAATATAAAGAACCTAACATGAATTCTGGATTCCAAGACGTGCCATCAGCTAGACGTGCTGTGGGTAGGTTCAGAAAGAGACCGTTATATCAAGTCTGACATATACTCTGACATGCCACTCCAGCTAGCTCAATATCTACGGAAAATGTTTTGTGCATAGCTTAACTTGTTGCTTGAAGTGCCAAATGTTATGTGGCACTCAATGACAATCTCTTCTCTTCTCTATATATAAAACAAAGTGGCAAAAAGTGTATGTTTCCCTCTCTCGCCCGTAATTTTCAACCAATTTAGTTGATTTTTCTTTAAATGTAGGTAATAACGGTGACCAATTGGAAGGCTAAAAAAAATGAAAAAAAAAAAAATAAAATTTTAAAAAAGCAAAAAAAAAAAACCACTTAATTTCTATCAGTTTCACAACGAAAAGCTCTTTTTTTGCTTCAAAAAAATCCTTCCAAATCTTACAAGGAATTCTTTAACCAAAAAGCTATAGGTAAATAATATTCATATTCATTGATTTTTATTAGTTTTAAAATCGTATGTACTTAAACGAACATACTTAAACTATTTTTACACACAGTTTTTCAAAGCAGAAGATTTTTTTTTGACATGAGATCAATATCCTTATGAACAGATATCATAGCAAGTGAGCTTAATCTTGCATGCCCCATAACGCTTCGGGACAGGTTTTATTCCTTTACATAGTTGAAAAGGTTCTATCAACACTAGCTGTGGTCACTGGAAGCGTGGCCAAAACCGTAAGCAAGAAGTTTATAACTCTAAATTTCAAAACTTCGGTAGAAGTACACCAAAGAATGTACTCAGCTTTCACAGCTGACAACGAAATTGCATTATCTCGATCGCTCAACTGCAGCTTAACCTGGGAGAAGATCTTGAAAAGATGGTATAACGTCTTCGTTGACCATGAATCTATGCAAGACACGTTGGCCATGAATCAGTATAGACACTCTAAAATAGGCTTCAGTAGAAGAGGTTTCTGGATTGGAAAGTGTTGTTTATTTCAATGAAGTTCTTGGAGCTCTTTCTGCTTTCATCTTCAAATAAGTCCTCGGGAAGTTGGGATGCGGATCGAAAAGCCTCTCTGGAAAAATCGTTGGCATTTTCTCCGTTGTTCTTAGAATTCAGAACTTCTTTTGCAAGTCGAATTATTCGCGTAAATCGAGTGAGTTGTCGATTATGGTCGGCGAAATAATTCATTCGCCTAGAAATCAAAGGCTACTTAAATAATAAAAACTAAAATTACAGCACAAAAACATCAATTCGAACATTTATGGTAACACAAAAAGAATTCAAAATAAAATATGTGTGCCTTAAAAATGATCAGCAATATTAACCTATTTTTTTGAAGACAAAAATACGGAGGTAGCATCAGATATGTGTAGATTGAGACGAAGTATAAGTGACAATTCCAATCCTCTAGATTCTAGAACTTGCAAACCATCTGTGAGTACCTAAATACATTAAGAACTTTAATTTACCAAGAAATTCAGTGATTTTTTTTTTAGATTTGTGTCCAACTTTCGTTTAACCAAAGTAGGTAGCATTCGTGCATTTATTGGACCAAATAAAAGACAAATCCGTATCTATCCGCACTTTTTTAATCCTTCCTATACAAAAGTTGGCCTGCGCAAACTTCTCATTTCAACAGCGAAATTATCCCAATATTCTTTTTGAAGCTCCAAATAGGCGAATAAATTTATGGATTTTGTGGTAATAATATTTTCAAGAAGTTTTGATTCTTCGCATATGTACCAATAATTCCAACTAATGTCCCATTCGAATTTGAAGCGTCTTCATTTCCCTATTCGCCTTGCATTCGCTGTTACCATTAATAAGTCGCAAGAACAATCTTTTCAAATGTGTGCTATAAATTTGGAAAATTCAGTTTTCTAGTATGGCAATGCCACAAGCGATGGATAAAAAAATAACGTTTGTTTACGTAAAAGCATTGCAATAAATGTTTTCATTTTTTTTTATATAAATTATTGTAAAAAGATATTTTTTTTTGTCTGGCGAAGCTGGCGGGGGCTCAGCTAGTTGTATTATAAAGAGTACATTTATATTGCCTGCATTATTCTACTCACATATCTCTTGTTATTTTTTGTATTTTCTCGCTTTCTGTGTTGTCACCTTGTTAGTAATTTCAACCAACTTTCAAATCGATTCAAATTTATGTAAGGTTCTCCGAAAACCTTAGAATGGTCTTGCAGCTATTTTCTACCAGCATGATATCAATACTTAATGCTAAAGTAAGTGGTTAAGATCAGCTCTAAAGAAAAGTTCATACAATAATAATATTGAAGTAGGTATGTATACCTCTCAAAAATAGAGTAGTTTTGTTAATATGGCCGGCATTTAGTTTAATCGGGTTCTTTTTGAATATACATATCAAATGCATCCGAAATGGAGGTAGGCACAACATATACATGTACTATATCAAAACAACTAATCTTGTTCCTATTTTGGCTACCTACAATTAAAATTACTTTTAGAAATCGATTATTATTTCGGGCTAGTATGGAATATTTATACTTACGAAGAAAAAGAAATTAACAAATTTAAATATTAATGATTCGTAGTTACATATTTTAGTTAATGTTATTTTAATCACTTAGACATACAGAGCAAAACAAACGATACTTGGTGGGACAATATTAAGCCTTTTTTATTGTGCTAACACGATCTAGGTATATAGATCATTGATTTCCACGGTTTACAGCAACAGTACGAGATCCAACTTTTGTTGTAAACCATGGAAATCAATGATCTATACAGATCATGTGAGCATAATAATAAAAGGCATATTGTTACATATCTGTAAAGGGACTGAATAACCAAAATAATACTGAAACACTCTTTTTACGACGAGAAAACCTTGTTCCTTGTTGCAAGATTTTCTTTTTCTTGTGTTTTTCTCTGCTGATCTGCTGAACTTTTGTGTTTGTAAATAAAAATATGATTTATGTATCTATATAAAAAATGAGCACACGCAGTTTCAATGCGTTTAAACATTTTAAAACCAATAAAATAGAATTATGTGGAAAACCTACAGCAGGCATTAATAATAGATCCAGTCATTTTATTACAACAACCAAAAAAAATAAGGTAAAGTTTAGTTCACCTAATAACCAATATAAAGTAGGTTTCTAGCAATAAAATAACAAAAAAACTTCTTTAAAAAAATAATAACAGTTTAATCGTCTTCCAGACTTGTCTGTAAATTCTCAATTTGACCTCTTAAATAATCATATACCATAAATATAGCTATTGCCATTCCAATCAGGGTGTTCACCTAGAAAAAAACGAAACAAAACATTCAGGTGCACAGCTTCAACACAAATGCTTTACTACTTACCAATGTAAACGTCTGCCGCGTTATGGGTGAGTTTGAAAATATTTGCATTTTCAACTTATTTCTAAGCATGTATCGCATATCCTTCAGAAGTGACTTTGTTTCTTTAACGATCATTACTTCCCGTTTTGTGACCTCTATTTCATGGATGAGTGCCAGTTTCTGAAATCAAAAGAACACACTACCATAATTAGACCGATATTTCAGTCTAAAATGTTCGGAACGGGGGCCGTATTGGTTAGCGTCTGACGCAACCATTCATCATTCATCGACACTCATCGTCAGTCGCTCAAGTGAAACAAACAATATCAACGTTTGACCAATTATCAGCAACTGTATGCCGAATGCGATCGGCTAAATTGGAAAGCTTTCTCTAAACAGTTATATCTTCTTTGATGTTTTCCAGTCGTTCGTGATCGTTTCCGTTTTGGCGACTTAAATATTCGCAAGTCGATTCAGACCTCATACAGTCCACGACGGATATAAGAAACACTCATAAAAGAACATTTGGCTTATTGGAAACACCGTAGACTTTGTTTCTTGTATGCGTTTCCCTTTCGGATATTCGAAACATTTTTTTTTTTAGATTTTAAAGGTTTCTTATATCCGTCGTGGACTGACAACAATATTTACTTTGACACCAATTTCACTCACCTTAACCTCTAAATAGTAATTGGCCACAGATAGACAGATATAGTCCCAGCATATGAACACAAACACTCCGCTGTTGAAAGCCATAAGACTTCTTCCAAGTGCGCCCTGCAAAATCAAGTACCACACAGTCTTGTAGTTGACTATCATATATGTTGCTCCCAGTAAACACACCGAATTCATTGAAAACAGCAGCATCATCTGCTTCTGTAGAACTACATTGATATCCTGTGTGGCATTGACCAATTCCTCTAATTGTTTGTTTAAAAGCAACGTACGGTCGAAGATCACTTCCGAACCATTTGCTTGTTTTGGCATCTCCGAAAGTTCTACTGAGTTGACATTGTTATTCCGTCCTTGATGAACTGCAGATATTTTTTCCTGGTGTATCCCCTCATTGAATATCGCCTTCATTTCCGAATGTATCTGCCGTAATTCAGCTCGCGCAATCCACATGGTCACATTCAGCAGCTTGAACGATGAGGCTAATGTGAAATGGGGTAGAAACATGGCAGTACAATGCATGGCTTGTTGCAGAGTCGGTAGCTGGAACTCCAACTGTACCATTATATAAAATCCGAATCCAAAATTTATAAATAAACCGGAGAAAAGCCAAATATATGCTATGACTTCATCCCACGACCAAGATTTGGACGCCTTTTTCGGTAAAACTTTTACGAAGGCATTTAATGCCGTTGCAACATGTCTCATCTCATAGAGAGCAAAGACCATAACTTTGATACCCATTAACAGGTGCGATCGGATGCACGTGTGGAGAATCGGAGCCAGTTCTTGTAGGAAGTAGAAAATCGAAGAATCGCTAAAGTGTTGTTGAAAACAAATGGCATACCATAGTGCCAAACAAACGAAGTAAACAAGACCGACTACCGACAGTTGAAACTTGCGTGAACTCACGCTAAGCCATTGCACTTGATAGCCACAGCTTAGGAAGAGTACATTCACGACACGCAATATTCGGTAGTTATTCATCATATCACTCGCAACGTATTTCGATCTAACCGCGTTCAGGAACCAACTGATCATGTCGGTTATTTCGGATGCGGTCGCTGCCAATTTTTCAAGTGATAGTTATCGTGGCAATAAGCGTAACTATTACGCTTAGAGCATCAGCTATTAGTCAGCGGGTCAGTAAGGGCTGACTATTGTTCTCGTAAATCACAATAATAGTTATTTATGAATTTATGAGCGCGTAAGAGCAAATAAAAGGTTGACGACAAGGCCGTTCATTAGCTATACTGTTTTGTAATGGACACAGGCTGGCGAGTCACCTATGCAATTATATGCTTGACATTAATATTTTTATCTGATTATGATGGCATTTTCGATCATAAACAGTAATTTTACTGACAACTTGGGAGATTTCCGGTTGAGGTACTCAAAATGGTGTCTTTTATTCTGTTTGTTTGCCGTTTCTGTGTGTACCTCTTCGACTCCGATCGCAGCCGCTCCGCCGAAACGTAATTGCTCTTTATCTATAACAGTTTCCAAATGCATGCTGTGTTGTATGGAACTTGAACTTGTCTACATGTAGCTGTTATTATTTCCGATATCAGCACCTTCGAACTACAGTGTATTTTTCCCCGCATCATCCTAATAATATTTCTAGACGTTCCCCGTCACTCATATTAACTCCACGCGTTGTCAGTTTTCGCATTTATTCGGATTTAGACAATCGATGCATCTACGCGCAAGATCGTCGTAGAATTATTTGTTTGCGGGTCTTATGAACTTGTTTGTTTTTTTTATTTATGTTCATAAGTCCGTTTTTTAAAAGCCAATTTTCTATCCATCAGGTAATTTATTCCGTAAAAGAGTTCAAATCTTTTAAGAATACAACTGCTCTTTAGATAGATTTAGGATGTGGATACCAACCTATGTAGAACCCGTTTACCTAGTTTGCTTTAAATGCTATTTCTCAAGTCGGAACACAGGGGCGGGCATCTAGGGTAGATGGTAGACAGATGTTAAACAGCTGTGCAATCAAGCACCCAACAAGTCACACAGGCTGGGCCAGAGTGGGATGACATTAATGCGTTTAGCTGCACTTACGAAGTGCGGGCGATAGCCTATGAGCTACGAAGCCTGCTTGGGTGCAGTACATAGTCCATTGTCTATCTACGAGTAGGTACTGCAACTTTACGGCAAATTCTCCTACGAGGCAGTTGAGCATGTACTTAAAAATGCGATCAGTTGGATTTCACTCAAAACATTAAACACAAACACAACAGAGAAGAGAATTGAAGAAAAAACAAACTCAATCGGCTTGTTATGTTGTATCTTGTAGTTGTAGCTGTAGCGTGTTCTTGTATCTCGTTTTAGTTCCAAATGAACTCATACAGCTCAGGGACGCCCAGTTAACTAGACAAGGTATATGAAATATGAATACATTTTTCGGCTAGTTAGCTGTTTTTAATTTAATTAGACCTGTACACACACTCACAAGCCAACAGAAGCTCTGAGCGCCAGCGTGTGGTTCGAGTGGTTCAATTTAAATCAAAACATTGAGTTCGCTACCCGCAGTTTGATCGCAGACGTTCAACGTAGTGGAGTATCTCGGGAGTATTAAAATCAAAACAGAGTAAAGCACATTCGCTTAAACTGAAATTGAAATACAAACGCATCTGTTTAAATTGAATATTAAAATTTAAGTGTTGTTTATATTTTGGCCTGAACAATATCACTGTGGTTATTTGTTGAATTTATAATTGAGAAATATTGCTGCGGCGCGAGTCGAGTGAAAGTGATAAGTTATCGGTTTTCGTTTTATCTTGGATTACGCGACAGTCACACGCCCAGCCCAAGCAATCTTTTTTGTTTGTACTGTAGGTATGTTGTTAAATGTTAAAAATTGCACTGTCCTCGAAGAATATTTTATTTTACAATCTTTTGCTTTGCTTACGATTACGGTGGTTGAAGTTGTTTTGCAAGTACAAATAAATGTGTTGAGCCTGACTACCTGCATAGTTATTTAAAAACTTATTTATCTATCTCTATAGATACAAACGACCACTTTTGTGTTAGATTCTGAGTAGACTGTTGTGACCATGAAGTGTGTAGTTCTTATATATTTCTCTTTTATATGTTAAAATAACGTTTGTAGGTTACACTGAACGTTCACTTATACACTCCTGTCTAATTTGTAATTAGCTGGATACAGCCAGATGATAAGCAATAGCAAAGAAAAGGTTTTTTCACAATTTCTAAACAATATGTAAAAAACAATATGACCCTTGCATAGTAAAATTAGACTTTTTCATTTTTGTATAATTTATTAGTGGAAATGGAAACAAAAAGTTTAAACAAATATTAATTCTGCCTCATGCTGAAACAAAAGTACATTTTGCATCCTAGGAAGGTATAAGCGCCGTCCATATATAAAATTACAGAAAGCGTAACATACCTAACATCGTCAAAACATCACTCTTTCACGAAAGCACAAACCTAACAAAACATTCCCCCAAAAGCATGTAATTTCAATAAATACGGCGTAAATTACAGTCAATTGTACACAATCAGTTATTGGCGTCTATTGTTTGAAATTCATATCGAAGAAAATGCGTCGCGGGATCGGCATACGTAGGTCTGCTCATTCTTTTGAAAACAATTATTCACGATCAACCCTAAGATCGTGTGTCAACTGCGCTGTATAATTATATTCGGCTTCACCTACTTTTTTATGGTGTTCGAGAAAATAAAAACCGTCATAAATATAGCCTGCATGATAAACTATTCAATTCTATTACAATTTTTTTTTTAAATCGAGAGCAATTTCTCCGAATCTGGCTTAATTTATTGGAGTCTTACCAATAAAACGGCGTTTGACTTTGACAATTGAAGTCGAGTTTGTTTAGGTTTATTTTGGAACAACTTATGTCGTTTTCGAGGAACCACCAGAATTTTTTTTTTTTAGATCTCAGATTTAAAGTAGCTCATGGAATATGCAACTCAATTGGTCTGCTTTTGTAAATCGATTAGTACGTTATTTGACAGCAATATCAACTGTTCAAATTGCAATCGTTTTTGGAAAGATCGACTATGGATATCGACTTGAAAAATGTTTCCACTGTTGTAGATACAAATGGAGTAGTTTTGGTGATTCGTAGTCTTCAGATGATGAGGAAGACGATGAAGTTAATAATTCCTCCAAAATTATAGCCATTTATTTATGTTGGCTTTTTATATAGATATTTCTTGATTTTAGTTTTTACTAAACTTTGCGTAGGTATTTGTTTTGAAAGAAAACATCTTAAAATGACGTAAAACAGCTGTGCAAAGTATATTGGTATTTGTGGCAGTATGTGTAACTTTGAAAAAAATATCGAGATCTGCAAAAAGTGATCCGAATCAAAAAAAAGATTGATTTTGTTTGCCCAATGGAACATGAAAATTGATTATTTTAGATCAAAAAAAAGATTGATTTTTTGGCCCAATGGAAAACCACATTAGAAACGTCAAATCAGCCAACTGTCAGACCTACTAAAACTAGATACTTGAATCCCCATTTAAAGCAGCGATTCAATTCAATTCAATCAATGACCATCAGAATAATCGGTTTTATTATGAACGACATATTAAATCTTGAAACTGAAAGATGAATAATTTAAAGAGAAACGAAGATAATTGAGGTTATCTGACATTGAGAAGACCTCACAAACGGAATGAACGCTTGTACTGTCCACTGAGACAACAAAAAGTCGATCTTTGAACAGAGTTTAGGCAGTTAATAAATTAAGAGAAAACCGTCCAGAATAATCAAAAGCTCGTATCTGATGTGATATTCTTGAGTTTTTTCATTACAAAAATCGTAACGGTTTTCGAGTCCCCTAGGAATTAAGAGCATAGCCAAATGAAAAGGTCAAGACTACAAAATTCACCTCAAATTGTACTATATATTCGTACAATGAAGGCTAATATTTCAAGCTGTTAAAATTTTATGTGGGATCTGGCAAAAATTATAGATATATGTGGATTCCAAATAAGGCAACATTTTGGAATATAATTTCAAATCTCGCTGTCGAAACTGATACCTATAAGGTAAAAGATGAATTGCAAGTTTAACGTAACGTTCGCTTTCTGTTTTGTTCCGATCGTAATCAAGTCAGAAAAAAACCTTGAAAATTGAAAAAATATAAAAAAAAAATATGTTTTGTTGTAGGAAGCAACAACTGGTTGTATACATTTGTACATCCGTTAAGTTTATTTATAGCTATATGCACACAAGTCTTGTGAATAAGACAATGACCTACGAGATTTGTAATGTGAACATAACGCTTTTATTTATGGAAAATTAAGTCAAAAGTTGCATTCCCTGTCATTGTGGATTAGTCGAAAATGATCGAGTTGTTAAATTAAAATCAGTATCAATTACCGCGTTTGTAAACGAGAAATACGTGTTAGAATTTTATTTTGAGAGTCCGCATTATCTCGTGAGGTATTGCTGGATCACGGATGTGGTAATTCGATCTCATTATGAGTATATGTATTGTATTTATGTAGTAAGCAAACTTGTACTAAATGTCGGTTTGAAAACATTTGCACCTTTCTAGATAAATGACGTTGGACTACTGGACTACAAGTTCGTTTCTCTTAACAGTTTTGTTATTTTCGCTGAGGTCGTATCAAAGGTCACATTTAATACTTAGTTTGACGTTTACATTTACAAAATTACACTTCCCAAAAGAAAAACCAATCGAGAATTGCACAGTGCACACCCAAGAAATTTCTGTTGGTAAGACATCTTTACCCCTAAAATGGAAGAAACGAACTGACGTTTATGTATTCTTACCTTGGTAATTGAAACTTTCGTAAATTTGTTGTTCAATCATGTCGTTTTCCATTGGGACCACCACAAATCTTTTTCAGATCTCATATTTTATGCGGCTCATGGAACATGCAATGAAATTAATCTTTTTTTATAAATGGATTAGTGCGTTATTTGACAGCAATGTCAGCTGTTCAAATTGCATTTGTTTTTGGAGATTCTTACGTCGTTTTCCATTGGGAAAAAAAAACAATCTTTTCTTTGATTCGGATCACTTTTTGCAGATCTCGATATTTTTTCAGATTTACACGTCATACTACCACAAATACAGCACAGCTTTTTTACGTCAGTTAAAGAAGTTTGTTTTAAAACAAATGTGCAAAATTTCGTGAAAACCAAAATAAAGAAATACATAAACAGAAATGGACATAGTTTTGGAGGAATTATTATCTTTATTGCCTTCCTCATCATCTGGTAACTACGAATCACCAAAACTACAAATTCTCTCGGATTTTCAATGACAGACGCCATTAGTCGACTTAACATAACAAGGTTTTTGAAGAGTGCCCAGTACCTACCCGTTTTTTCTTTGACAATCACAAATAAACCAAATATAACTATACAATGCTCACTTGTTTACAGTATTAGCATATAAATAATCTGTCTGTTACTTTCTAACGATTTCATATCCTCATTTACACAAAGTGCCTATGAGTACCTATATTGACCTCGGAGCAAAACAAATGTACATATACCCCAAGCTTTCATTCATTTTACGTAATAGTGTAAAGTCCGTTCGTGCACAACTTCCTACATTCGATTAAAATGCAACCTCGACGCATAGAATGAGGTCAATGATTCGTTTACATTGGGTGATCCGCTCTCTGTTACTGATTTACACATCCAAAAATGCGAAGAAAGAACCAAGAACGTTGTGCATTTTTTTATATTTGTCTCTTTGTTGTACATAAAAATATGCCAATTATGGATATCCGACAGAACGCACCAGAACAGTCATTCCCAATTTATTGTTGCTACGTGTAGATAGAAATTTCGTTATTTTGTGGATGAAATTTCTATTAGATTGTGAGAAAATTGCGCCTTATCGGCTTGGCAGAGGCCATAATTCACAAGTCGTGCGACCGACAACATAACAAGCGAGTGCTAAAAACAGCCCAGAGATTATCAATTATTAATTTTGATGACACCTTTTGCGATTGTCAGTCATAACTCAGACAAAAAGTTGAAAAACTAACAAATGGATCGTCATTTTTATATAAACAAAAACCAATAAACCCAACTCTCCCAAAATCGAACAGAAAATCTACCTCGGCGGTTGAATTGAAATGCGCAATTTGAATTCTCCATCTGTCTGAATATAAATTGCTCTATTTGGAATTTAGAACCCATTAATTGGATTCGATCGATTTGATTAGGCTTGATCCAACGTGACCGCAGTAGCAGCATTGCGCGAAATACACATATAAGTTCAATGTTTCCTACAACTTGTTGGAAAAGATTATCTCTTTCAGATTTGCTTACTTCTAAAAATTTTAATAAACGACACATGCAACAAAATGCATAAAGAGGTAAAAAAACAACACAGTTTTGGTTGACGGGCAATTATATTATCAAAGATATGATAAGATAAATGCTGCAAAATAAAAACGTTGTAACTTCAACTTGACTTCATATTGGCGAAACAAACACAAAATTCCAGTGGTTATTATTGAACACCTACTCCAAAAATAAAGATAACAATTTTTAGCTGTCATTTTTTATTTTTTTGTCTTTGACGACTCGCACACTAATGGCGTTTTCGTTTCTGGAAAAAGATTCCGTCCTTAAAAATGAGTGCTAGAGCTTCTATAGCTAGATGCCGGCCGGGTGAAGACTTATCAACACAAAAATTTGGTATACTTCCACTCCCACGGTTTGTTTTTATATTTAGGTAGGTACTAGACCTAATATAGAACACGCGGTTAATTTAGACCATATACATTTTTTTGGTGGTCGTTCCTTGCCTGATTCAGATTGACGGCACTTTTTAGATGTTTATTATTTTAATTGCAGAATAGTCTGACACTATTTATATTTGCATGGGGGTTATGGGCTTTCACGAACTTGAAAGTCTTAAAATACGAATCATGGAACATTACAAAAAAGTGTCATAAGTGGGTCACACCAACTTAAAACGTAGCACTATTCTATACAAGACAACGGACGGGAAAATGAGAATTTAGCTAGAAATGTTAACCTTAATAGATTTGACCAAGATTCTATCTTTGAATGCAAATGGGCTTGAATGTAAACATCTATCAGCAATCTGATTAAACCATCTAAACTATGTTTTGGTGATCTAACGAATGCATGAAAATATGACCTCAATTGGCGTCGCAAATTCGATTCATTTGTTTTGTATACAAAATGGGTATCACGATCAGTTGTGGTTTGGTTTGTAGAAGAGTTTGTTTTCTTTTCTACGCTTACGCATGGTGAAATGTTATATCCTAAAGCGTAGTACGCAGCTCGAGCTATACTAAATTTTATCTGGTCTCCAACTTTTCTCTCCAAGCATCAGCTTAAGTCCTAGCTAAATTTTGACATAGAGTACGATGTGGATAAGTGTCACAGAAAACAACTGTTCTTTGAATAAACTTCCTTCAAAAAATTTAATTTTCTCTTATTTCAACTATTTCTGATTCTATGTGATTCTCGTCCATGTAATTATTAAAAAAGCTCATCCTTGCATACTTTTCCGTAACAGAACAAAAAATACAGCAAGATTTGTCGCAATTTAGCTTAAGAAAATGTGCCGACCCATTAAATGGGCACGCTAAATTTTGACAGACACATGAAGTACATTCTGAAACGAAAGATTGATTATTTAGCTCGAGCTACGTACTCAGCTAAATGGGTTCGCTTAAGTTTAGCTCAGCTAAATTTTGGAGAGAATTTTGTATGGGAGCGAAAATTTAGCTCGAGCAGCGTACTAAGCTTAATATCATATATCGCATTTTCAATTCGTCATGATCAATGAGTACTAGAATAACACTAACACATGATTCCGCTCCAAAATAGTTTGTGCCTTACCATAGCAATAAAAATTATAGATAACCACAGTATCTGTAATCGCCGATCTGAATATCACATTTTTGTTTTTTTTAGTTATCGCATGGTGGTTGGGCCTGCGTTAAATTATTGTTTTTGCTACTTCGGAGTAATTATCTGCGCGTTTACTAAATTTAGTTACGTATTGTGTTTGGATTGCATTTATTCCATATATGTGAAATGGCGCCCAGACCGGGGCCCAAGAAGAACTGTCTTTTTAAAATGTAGCCAAATTACTACATGTATTAGTTATTAGCTTTACGACCTCCATTCAGGGTATAGGTCGAAATTTTCAACGTTTTAATCCAAGGCACAAATTTGAAAAGTTCTCCAAATAAGTAGTCGAACTTCCGATAGCAGGTATGGAGCAGGCTCTTTGTTGGAAATCAGACACAACTACGAAAAATACTCCTAGGAATCATCCAACAATTTGACTGGGTTTTCCGAGTCATCGATGACATAGTAGACATTTGAGGCCCAAAGTAAGATTTCCTCGATTCATGCTGCTTAGGTATCATTTAAAAATTCCAGAAAACCCTCTTCTATCTTCTATCAAGTAAGAAAGCTAAAGCCCACTTCGGTTCATAGGTTTTTATTTGTCTTTCCATTGGTATAAATGCACAATTAACTTTAACAAACTTAACCAGGTGGCCATTGCAATTGACGTCCGCCTAAGAAATGCAAATGCAAATGGTAGACAGATTGGGCACCATCCTTACCGTCGTTGATAACAACACGGAAACCGTCCTTCATGCCGAGGTCCTTGGCAACCGTTTTACCCACAATCATAAGGTGTCCTGAAATAATAAAAGACTTGCATAATTTGTCCGTCAAGTCAACAATTGTTTAACGCTACCTAAAAGTTCGGCGTCCTCAGCACCCGCTAATGACAACTGGGCAATTGGTTTACGTGGAATCACCAAAAAATGAATTGGAGCTTGTGGATTTACATCGTGAAATGCCACACACTACAAGACAGATAATTATACTTTAGAACAATTCAAATTACTTCCTCTTCAAAATGGAAATCGTACCTTGTCATCTTCGTGAATGAATTTGCATGGAATTTCCTTACGCAATATTTTACCGAAAATTGTATCTTCTCCAGCAGATCCGGCTGCTGCTTGAGCCTTTTCCACTTCGGACATTTAAGATTTTTATCTTCCAACCACTCGACAAAAAACAAATTAAAATCACCTTTTCGCGACCGGTTGAATTGCTGTTGCTAGGAAATTTCCACACCACGACCACATTCAAACTTCAAACTCGAAATGTCAAATGGTGCGTTCAGCTGGGCAAGACATGAAGCACAACCGACTCAAATGAGGTGCTGTCAGTTGTGTACAGTCGTTCAGAAAAACGCATGTACCTTATGCAGATTAGTATTATTTTTGTTGTGGATGTATAATCGAATTTTATTTTATTTTTTTTACTTTTACACAAAACCACATTGGTGTTTGGCAATTTTTTTATACATAAATGCTTTATTTGTTTTAAAATTAGTTTAGTTTTAATGTTCTTGGAACAACATGAATTATGTTTGTTGTTTCCGATGTTAAGCTCATATTTTACTGTCGCAATTATATCCTATTGTTAATTTAAACTTCAATGACTTTGCCTCGAAATGGAAACAATTTTGACACATTTGTCTAATTCAGAATATTTGCGAATGTTACTCGCGCTATTGAGAAGAACTAGCAGTATGCCTTTGTCTGCCCACAGAAATTTATACTGAACCCTACAATACACACGATTATTGTATTTTTTAAGTGTCTTTACCTTTTTATTTAATTATTTTATTATTTACTCCAATATTTTACTCTATATCTTTTTTAGTTTCATTTATAAGACATGGATGCTGTTAAAACATTTTTCGCAAGTAACAAGACTCCATTTTCAAATGGCAAACAACAGCCGGGATTTGGAGGTCCCAATAACAATGGTGTGCCCAACTCTGTAGGTGGTGGAAATTCCGATGGAAAAATAGTCAACGACATGAAGAGAAAGGACAGTGATAGCTACTTCTATATTATGTGAGTGGATATAAATCGTGAAAATATGCAAGGTTCGATGGTGTGTTTTGTATTGTCGAAAATGATTAGACTCTGACGTCTATGTTTGGCTGTATTTCAATGTGTTTGGCCTTCGAATTTGATGAAAATAAGTTCGCCCGAATGGCCCCATGCAGAGTTAATGAGATTATTTTTATTTTTAAATCGAATACGTTCTTGGGAGGGATTTAGTACATTTTTTTTTGTAAGAAATATAAAAATAAATATGAAGAATGGGAGTTATCTAGTTTTTTGATTGCATATTTTGTTTGTTAACGATAAGCAAACACCTGTCTTGATTTTGTGCCAACTCACTATCACTACGCAAATAGGGAATATTGTTTTCGAAAATACCTATGCAGGGTTACTTTCTTTCTGATTGCGACATCATTCTACGTTAAAAATAATAGATATTGTGTGCTGATCATTAGTAATATACACGCCTATGTAGTAGGTACGCAATCTATGTACAAAGTCAGAGATGTTGTGTTACAAAATGGGACTGTGTATATTTTTTTTTTGTGTATACCTTTTTTTTTGTGTATACCTTTTTCTCAGTGACTTGGAGAAATATGTAGATATTATACAGTGAATCGAAGTACTGTTCGATTTAGGCATGCAGACTTAAATACACGTTAAACTGTAAAACTATCCTGAGCAAACTAATTTCAATAATCTAAAGTTTTTATCATATTATGCGTTAAATGTACTAAATTATGCTTTAAACGTTCTGTCATAGCTTTTAGTAAAGTAAATTGAATTACTAAGTAACATTTTAGATCGTCAATAGTGAAGTATTTTCCAAATGGTCTGATACCATCTGCACTTCTTGTTGTTCTCCAATCTCATGTGTTTTACATAACAGTACAGCTTTACTATGTGCATGTATTCCAGTGGTCACCAATCCATACATAAAATGTAAAAAAACGTCTTTTGTAGCACTTGCTTCAATAAACTTATCATTCTCCCACATTCGCTGGATTTCAACATTTATGTAGCGCTTTCCAGTTTTCTATTTATAGCAAGACAAAATGCGAATCAGTTTGCACTCTTTCTGCGAAGTATTATTTTATACATACTCAATGCTCGGTTCGTCACTCTTGTTCATTTGAACTGAAAAGAGTTTAATTGTCCCATTGTCACTCATGTTTTTGTTGCCAAACCAAATGTTTCGATTTTGTTTTAGACTATAAATTGAGCTTAGTTTGACAACAATTGACTGACAAGCATACACAATTAGTTTTGTTATTACACCAACTCAACGCACGCCAAAAACTCGTTTTACAGCACACATCCGTTCCAGTTGAATTAAAATGATCATTGTTTACGTAACACACCTTTGACAAGAGACCTAATTTTGTTAACACAAAGAAACGATAAAAACAATGACAATCTTTTTTTTTTTTCAGGTGGCGGTCTTAAGCTGAGAACGGCGTTCAACAAACATGTATACTTATTCATGTGCTTTTTTTTCTTATTGATAACTAAGTGATACTAGTTTATAAATTATATTTTTTTAGTGAATTAAGGTACAAAAATATATTTTATACAATATTGAATGAAATTTATATTCATATGCTTTAATCCAAATGGACACTTGGGTATTGTCAGTGTTAACTTGGACAATATTTTTAACTATATTCGGACCAATCATTTTTATTTTATGCATTTATTTACCCGAAATTCCCATTCGAATGATGAGATACGTTCGATAGATATCACTTAAAAATTTCAAGCTATTTAAAAATTTGTTTATAGGTATAGTATAAACATTTTGTATAGGTACCTTTTATTTTTTATATTACGCTATGATATATCTTGTGTATAACAATGCAATAAATATTATAATCTTAAACACGTCGTATTCAATCAATTTGTTGCCAGAATAGTATGGACAAAGATCGGGCTTGAAATAAAAGCATGGCTGAATCTGTTTGTGATAGGTAGGTACTCTATATGCTGTTATCTTTTGTTAAAGTTTCGCAGATTATCGAAACATCCTCAAAGCTTTTGTAGAGCAAAGTAATGTTCGGCGATAGCAGCAAATGGCCGTCAATGAGAATAGATTCCCACTAATTCTTGCTGTTACACTTAAAAAAATAGAAAGTAATATTTAGCAGCACGGCTGCTCTACTCTATTGGAACTATATTTCTAGAGATGGAGTTTTTTCCGTATTTGTGAATTGTAATAGAGCACAAATAAAGAGACCGAATCAAAGTGGCCAATTAAAGCAGTCAAATACAGGTAAATGTTTAAAAAATCGCTTAATAGGATGAAATCAATTTGTAGCTTCATAATCCACTTGGGAGCTGTTTACAAGCGTCAAAACCACACAGTGCGGGGAGTGGGGTACAAATACAAATACTGATACAAATATATTGGTAACAGATCTTCAGCAAACAAGATCTCCTTCCCTGAATACCACGAAAGGGATGATTCAGCACATAACTTTAACTCTAAAAAAACAACTTATCGACTATAATAAAGTGCAGTAAAAACCCTATCTGCAAACAGTAAGGAAATGTAGTAGATCTGCTGCGCACACGTAGTAAATTCACAACCCTCTCTCTGAAATTTCGTCTAAGTTCCTCAGAAAGTTAAAAGTTCTACGCAAGTTCAATAAAAAAAACATTTTTTTGGAAATTAATTTATATATATTGTAATGAAGGTATTTGAATTGAGCCAGTTATTTTCAAAATAACTTCGACATCAACCTAACTTTGAACAGTTGTTGTTGTATCCTTGATAATTTCTCCCTCGGGAAGCTCCCTGACCAAGGACAGAATCCTGTCCAACTTTTGTATTTGCAAAGTTAGTTGATCTAACCATAACTGCTTTTTCGGTGGTTTAACCATGACCCGCAAGTTTGGTGACAGCTTCAGCGATGTTGTTGTCCCCCTGCGTATAGTAAACGTAAGGTTATAAATTTGATTTCTATCTATAACATACGACTAACTTATCATCTCCGACAATAAGGAAAGGCAACTTCTGATTGAAAGCGAGCCTCGTAAGCTTGTTTTTTCTCTTCGGCACAACTGCTTGTGTACAAATCGCCTTGTACTTGTTCACATTTAAGTCGAAAACAAAAACCTTTCCCTCCGAAGTGACAGCTGCAAACACTGTACTCGAGTAGGGAGCCCACTTAACATCGCCTACACACGAGCCAAGATCAAATATAAAGAGTGGTTCGCTACGCATATCCTCCCAGATCTTAATTCTCCAATCGCCGCTGCAGGATGCGAATATATTCGAATTGAATTTATTAAAGTCAATACGATAAACCGAGAGATAATGTGCTTCGTAGGTAATAAGATATTTTGAGCTATAAGCAGTGCTGCACTTGTAAATGAGACCTTCTTCGGTTCCGATTAGGAATATCTCCGGCTGGGTTGGATGGAAGGTCATACAGGTGGCACAGCCTTTTAGCCGCATTTGGGTGCCATCAGGACCCTCTACTACTCCGTTTTCAAGGAACAGTGTAATGATTACTGTTATGGCAAACTTATGTTGCATTAGCACCCAATTAAAGACCCGGCCATCAGACGAGGCTGTGTAGAAGTTGATCTCCCCATCGGCCATGTCAGGACCCCATTTTATCTGAAGTGGAATAGAATTCAATTACATACGCAAATGAGGAGGCACTTTTATTACCTCCGTAACACTTTCTGAGTGCTTTCCATTGACACCTTGTGACATGTACAGCGGTTCCTTGGTGTTACTTTTGAGATCATAAACAGCAACATTACCGTCATACATACCTAAATATAAATTGTCATATTTTTTTGAATCAAACACCTATGTCTGTCAAAAGTAAATTTTGTAAAATATAGACTTTGGGAGGACTTTCCGTGAAAGGCGCTAAACGGAAACTTCATAAAATATCAATTTTAGAAGAGAGGGTGAAAATGTATTCCGTATGGTGGTAAATAAATTAAAGTACTAAAAATTATGTTACTAGGCTTGTTTGACGCGGGCCCTAATGCACACTAGTACGCACTGGGTTGACCCTAATGCGTTCGATATAGTACTGAACTGGCCCTGGTACTGGAAACCTGTGTTTGACATGACTTCTATAGCACCCCAGTTTTGCCCTGAACTTACCCCAGTTATTTTGTCGGTGCAAGAATTCAGTACTGAGTTTGCTGTCATTTCGCTTACTGTTATTCATTTTCAAACTCATCATCTATATTCCGAACGCTTTTATCAAATTATTGCATTATGGCAAACTCAAATTCTGAAATGAGTTCAGTCATTTTAAACAATAACAATAATCGGGAAAAATTGTTACCAAAAGATAAATATTTGTCAATGCCAAAAATTGGAAACATTTTGCGTTCGATATCGAAGCCGAATTTTCAGGGTTGTGCAGGGTTTTTTACAGGCGTGAAAATTAGCTGACACTTCTCAATGCGCACTAGTGCTGCCACGTCAAACAAACCTATTTAAATCTATTGCGTATGTCATCGCTTAATGTCACGTGTCACCAAATAATGTCGTTTTCCATTGGGCAAAAAGAAGCGTCCGGGAGAGTCCGGAATCGAAAAAAATCACTTCTCAAACCGTTCCATTGGCACAAAAAATACTCTTCTGGTGATTCTGAGAAGAGAATTTGGCTTCTCGATTTGAAGTCAGAATCCACTCAAGAAGCACTCACACAAGTGTAATTTTATGTATTTTATACGAGCCAACTGACAGCAGCCGTAGATAATTTTTTCGCATTTCACCAATACTATTGTGGATTCTTTCAGAAGCTGTTTTGTTGTTCCATTGGATTTCAGAATGAGTGGATCCCCGAGTGAAACCAATGGAAAACGACATAAGTGTGGCATACATATTACTTAACAGTTTATTCGAAGTTCCACTCAAACTGTGTTGTGTCAAACTTACCAATCGCAACAAGAAATGGATATTTTGGATGAATATCACAACACATAACTCCACTTTCCGTCATGACTATACGATGATAAGAAAATTTAAATCAAAGTGAGAAAATTTGCGCCGACAACTTACTTATGTAATCAGGAAACGAGGGATTTTTTATTGTAAACAAGCAGATGGATCCTTCCGCTGGTTGCTTCATAAATTCATCTAAATTTAATGAATATAATTGTAATTGATTTACTTATTACTTTGTTTCTTATTATAAAAATAAATAATCTCAACAAATACTATTACAAATCGTAATATGTCAATCATTGAATATTCTGGAAGTTGAATTGCTGTGCACTTTATGAGTTATTTATGTGTTTCTACAGCCTGTCGAACTGAAATGTTCTTCGAACGTGCTTTTAAATGTAAAACATTCTTTTTGACAGTTCATTCCCATTCCAGAATATAAGAAGAGAGTAAAACGAACAAGAACAACCCCCACTTACGTGATCCAAAGCACACCGCAAATAAATCATAATAATTCGGATTGAACATCACATCGGTGACGTTCATTTTCTTCGTCTTGTCGTAGCAAAACTTCCACAAGGGCAATAGGGTTCCCTCGCCTTCGCGAAACTCATCTGCAGGATCCTCCCAATACCGATAATCACTTGCGATGTCATCGTAAATATTCTGGTTAATCATCCGCTCAAGGATTTGCCAACATTTGAGATACTTCCGATTCAGTTCGACTGCTGCTTCTTTTTGCTCATCTCTTTTCTTTGCATCCCTTTTCGCAGCCACTAGTTGCTGCAAGCAAACAGACGTCATACCCTTCACAGTTTTATATCTGAAACACTTTACCTTCTTTTCCTTTTCTTTCTCCTTTTGCTGTTTGGCAAAATCATCGGCATAGTTGTCATATATCACCCATTGTAGGACATTGCTGCCAAAGGTCGATCTTGGCGGTGGAATGGTTTGAGTCTCCACGCACTGAAAACGGGTTTCATAAAAATTGCCAATAGGGCTTACCACCTATCTTACCCGTGTTGGATTGGTGAAGGTTAAAGCTGCGCGCTCACAAAAGTTAAACTGGTTGATAAGCTTACGTTTCTTACCTCCTGTAGAGGTGGCAGCTTCTATAAAAAAAATATTATTTTGAACAAATGCACGCTTGAAAACACCTATAGGCATGAAGTATTTCTCAAAGCAAAGAGAGAGAAAAGAGGTGATGCAAATAGAGAAAACAAAACCTTATAGAAAGGATTACCTTTGGCGCCTGGATCCCCATCAACACCATCCCCACCTTCTTCACCTTCCGCCTCGACATCGCCCTCTCCAATTTCTTCCGCCTCAGCGCCTTCTTCTTCGACTTCCTCGACAATGGGTTCCTCATCACCGCCACCATCTGATCCCCCAGCTGATCCCGCCGCCGATCGCTGAGCGGTAAGGACTTCCTCCGTGAGGGCCAACTTTGCCGCCTTCGGAGGTGGAATTGCAAAACCTTACTTGCAGAAAAGTGTTTGATTTGTTCGACAAAAGATATAATTATCATGCAAAGGAGTCAGAACATGCAATCATGCAATCGATAAAGAATGAGAAATAAAATAAGAAGTTGGCATATGGCAGCAGGCAGAGGCACACACATACCCGTATCACCATACTCTTCAATTTGCCGCTTGGCCTCCTCCGACTCTACGTGTAAACAGGTCCCCTCGAAACTGAAAATAGTCACCACGCTACCTTCGAGTGGGAGCTATTGGAAAAAATAGTTTTGAACTTTAAATCATGTAACGACAAAGTTTGATAAATATACCCCGACAAAGGTTCTCTCCTTGAAACTGTACACAACCAAATTTTGAATAACATTCGTATTGGTTGGTGTTAAGGCTTTGGTTATTTCCTCGCCTAATTCGGCTTCTGTGAGTTCGAGTTGATCATCGGGTTTTAGCAGTTGGCGTGACTTCATCCACGCGTCAAAGTCATCTCCGCCGGTGCCATCGTCGCCTGCGACACCAAGTTTAAGTTTAGATTGCGATGCTTGTTTGCCAAGCTAAATTTGGGTGAAATAATGCAATTAGGAGCGTTGTATGAATGTATGAGCGTCTCTATTGGTGAAATTAATGTGCTCAAGATAGACCATCAAGGTGTTGCAAGTATATACGATTGTGTATAGATTAGAGCGACAATTCGGTCACTTTTGGTCAAAAAAAAATTGTACGTGCATAAAATATTCATGCATTTATTGCTCATGCAGTTAAGCTTTATCTACGGTTCTCTAACCTCTAACCACAGTTGGTACTCGACTTTGACATGTATACTAACCCTGTCCCACTTTTAGTTTCTGCAAATACTTCCATCGAAAAAAATATTTTTGAAGGTTAAGAAGTTCGTTAACCTGTGTTACTTGAATTTTCAGTGTTCAAAAACCTGTGTCTAACGAGCTATAGGTTCGATAACTTGACGTGCTCATGCATAGAACGCAAAGTTAAAAGAATTGTTCCTCTTCTGAAAAATAGCGCCGAAGGGATACCTTAATACCCATGCGAAGTGGATTTTAAGAAATGGTATAAGCCGAGCATTTGTGCTGGTCTTAAGAACATCCTTATCCAAGGCTTGACTAACGTTCAACATTTTTTCTAATTGCTCTACAATCATTGGCAGATCAAATAATGAAGACAATATATGAAGTTTTCATCCCCATTTCAAATTATCCGCAATCCCAGTGTTATACCTACGCTAAGTGGAGAATTTTATGACAACAAATACGTTCCCGCCCAATGATACATTCTTCGCGTGAACTGTCAAAACGAAAATGTCGTTTGTCAACCCTAAAACTCTAGTGCTCAACTATTAACTAAAGTAAATGTCAAAATTTACGAATATTCTCTAGTTCGCAATACGCTCTCATATGAATAGTCCCTAAAATATCTCAAAGATTAGTGTTTGGAAGTTAAAGCGGTGGGCGCATTCACGATTAAGAGTTGTTGTCATATACAAGTGTTGTGAATTTTTCAACTGCATTATACTACTCACAAGACACATGTTTATTGAGTCGTCGCCATTTTATCTATATGAAATTTTGATGATACTTTTGTTCAACATGTTTATTTGTCAAACTGACAGCAGTTGTAAAGCAATCGACCAATATAAAACACAAAATTAATTTCTCACTAACAAGTAAGATAACGTATTGAATCTTTTTATCAACTTCCCGCATTCTTTTTTGTTGCTTTTATGGAGCTAAATTCGGCTTGCAAAATGCAGCTTTATAAAACTACGAGTATGACTTCTGGTACAATCAGTTGTCATGACAAAAAGACTCGGCTTTCGAAATATTTATTGTTAAAAACACAGCCACATATTCAAAAACTGTATTACTTTTGTAAAGTCTCACTTCGTATCACATTTCTTAAGCTGAACTATTTTAAATGCGCTTTGGCAGCACCTTTTTTTGATATGTACAAGCATAAACTAATTCCCCAACTTTCAAATTATTGACTTATTATATTATATGGACCATTGACTTATTATATGGACTGCTAGCAGACAACTTCGCTTTGGTACCAACATAAGCGCTAGCTCTCGTGGTTCGGAGCGGAATAAATTGGAAACTCACATCTGACGTTTCCATTTCGTTGCAGATAGTTTTATGCAAAACTGTTGTTGCGATTAATTGAATAAAGATCTAAAATTAGAAAATGAAGTGTTGTATAATTGGTTGCAATTTGCAATATGATTCAGGATATTATGAATTAAATTGATATTCTTGACAATCATAAGTATTCATTGATCAGAAATGTGATTGAAAAAACAACATAATAAAATAATTCGCAATAAATATACGAAAATTGTGCAACTTATTGGACAATGAAAAACGGTCTTTTAAAAAATTTTGTTGGTTCCATCTATTATTATTTATTTAAGCTATCGCAATTTGGAGATGACATCTATAGTCAACAATGCCGCAACAATTTGAATGTCAACCGTTTCCGTTGGAAAATCCACTCACGCCCAATATTTGGCTCTAGCATTCTATGGAGAAATCCAAGATGGTTGTCATTTTGTTTCACTTAATTTTCGCATAGAACCACGAGCGCTAGTTATATTGGCGTCATTTTTTGGGAAGAGATTGTATTGAAGTGACATTTCACTAGAGTTCCATTTATAATAAGTCAGTGTTCGCATTCAAGAATCTAGTTATCTTATACCATGTTCCCACCAACGTGATTTAGCTAAATCAACTTGATTTAGCTAAATCATCTCATAAATCACGTGATTTATCATACATTTTCGGGATTTATATTTACGTGATTTATATGTGTTTAACTTTTAATTACGTATCTGTCATCGCAAATCCACACAAAATAAAATCGAACATACCTGTTATTAACTTCAGCACTTTATTCAGCACACAAAAAACAAAGAAAACTGTCAAAAAAATTATTTCAAATTCAATTTTCTAATTTTGTTCGTGTTTCGATGAGTTTTTGATATTTTTATTAAGTTCGTACAATGAAAAATTGTTTTATTCTTGGAAGGTATGGCAAAAAAACAGAAAGAACAAAAAAAATAACTATCTGGTGTTGGACACCTAATGTCAAAGTCGACAAAAATGTCACACTAAATCACTTAAAGTTCGGTGGAGACGCCTTTCGTGATTTATAAATCACTTCAGCTAAATTACGTTGGTGGGAACATAGTATTAAGTCGACTAGATTGGTCTGGATAAGATGTAACATGAACGCAAAAAATAGATTGGTCGCAAACGTCACAGTTTTCTACGTCATCCACATACGCAAACTGTCAACTTAGTACTCGGTCACGAATTTCTTGACTAGATTCGTCGGCTACCCCTCCATAAACGTCCGAGATTTACTTAGTGAGAGAGCTGTCAGACTTACTTAACTAGATACTTAAACGTCCCCAGTGTCTCAAATATTCTCCCATACGTTTATCTGTCAAAATCTCCGATGCATATACAGAAATTTGCAATTCTCGAAAACCCTATAAGTGAATTTCTCTTCGAATTGTATTCGTCTGCATTTTCCATGTGCGATTGGCGTTTCGCATATGGAATTGCTTACTGACGATTCGCTTACCGACAGTTTAAAAAAGTTGTATTTCCATTGTAAACGGATACAGCCACCGCTACATCGAACTAGTGCTAAAAACATGTCGCACATAAAGGAAAAGTGCAATTGCTGCCAAACCCTAAACCCGAAACATTGCCACACTTTTATTTGAATAAAAAATAAACAAGTTACATCCCCAACGACATCATCTCACTCTGCAAATACTTACCATAATGTAGGTTGATTTGGATTCCTCAGATTAAATCTTTAGTTACACATTTCAAAGACAAAACATATTTAAATCATTCCATTCCAACAAAAGAAGATTGTTTCTATAAAGTCACATGCATAAATCACTTCAATAACTGTAATCTACCTTATTATTAACACCATCAACACAATCATCTCCACCATCTAAGCTTGATCTTCTACTAATATTATCCTCACACTTATTGTTTTCTTCTGTACTCATTATTTACAAATTGATTTTCATAACTACAACCAATACAAGAGAAACAATTAAATTTATAAATATCTACAAAATAATAATAAAAGAAAAACAAATCACGAACCACTAAACTACTATCCCATTAACTAGTTTTTATATACCGCGGCGGCTGCATTCACCAACTTCCACATCCTCTTTAAGATACTGTTAAAAAACAACTGAACGGTAGGTAGAAGGAACAGCGGTGTGAATTTGTCGAAAGGACCTTTGGCATTTTTGAATTTACCAGAAGCAAACATAAAATCGAAATAAAGTTGGTCTATAAAAATCTGCACGGAAAGGATACCGACAAAGTTTCAAACTAACTACAACTAGTGCTTGCATAAAAAGAAAACTACATCAAAACGGGCCCCATGACCTACCCCAAATTTTGAGTGGATGGATTTTTGTGGCAATAATGTTGCCAGCGCCTGTAAATGTTGAATAGATTTTATTATTCATAAAGAAAATAAATATAAATGGTGACATGATGAAGGGGAGTCAATGTTGAAATTAATGAGTGCACTGTGAATGGTAGTCCTTCGAAAGGGGATGAACAGCATTGTATTTTTTTTTTTTTGTGCATGCACTGATGTATCCTATATCCTTAAATATTGCAATGTCCTTGCATGATTTCATGACAGGCGCGCATAAAACTGAATCAAGATAGTTCAACCGGAAATTAACTACTGACAATTGTACGTTTATAGTAATGATATTTTGAAAAGGGGGTTTCGGACGACGTTTGGAAAAGTCTTGTCAACGCTGAATAAATAAATACACAGTCGACAGTTTCCATGGTTGATTTGGGAAAAAAAAAATTGTTTTGAGCACGATATTTTGTTTAAAAAGGGATTTTGCATTTCAACGAGTATGTACGACTATGGGAAGTCGAAAATACAAATTTGATTATAATTCTAGGACAGTAATTGGCTCTGTTTGTTTGTGTAGTCAGTTTAGTGAAAACTGTTAAAAGGTAAACAGACCTTTAAAATAACATCAAAAGAATACCTTAAACAATTAGGAATTTTTCTGCTTTTTTTACACATTCATAAGTTTGTTCTTGCATAAAAATAGGGTGGGCTTGAAAGTGTTTAAAAATTGACAAATATTTGGTGCAACAGTTGGCTTTTTGTGTGTTTTACTAAGCGATAACTTTAAACTTCTGAGTTGAGACCGGAAGACGTTTACTCTTGGATGATTGTCTAACTTTCGTCATGCCAAATTTTCAAAAAAAAAATCCGTCGACTTGAACAGTGTCTCTAAACTTCTGTGGACTTCTTAAGTCTGTTTTTCTCATTGTTCAAGAGAGCAGTTTAAAGGTTTTTTGCTCTATTGACTCTAGTGACTTAAGCTGTTTTTTTTTTTTTTTGAAATTGTGGCTACTTTTCTAAAGATATAAAACTGAAAAAAATTTACAAAATAGATTTGGGTACGCTGAATCTAATGGCATCCAAATTTCAATTTCGTCTAAAGTCGACTGTATTTGATTTGAAAGTAGTATTGGCGTTGGTCAATTTAAGCACCAAAGTCGTAGTTATGATTTGCTTAAAATGCGACTACAAGAATAAAAATATTACAACAATTGACAAAATAAGAAAGCTGCGCTCACATAATTAATGTACGAAAGAGACACTGGTGGTTTTGAAATTTCATGGAAAGGTGGACGGTTAAGTCAAATATTGATTATAATATCAGTATTCGATTCTAGATATATTCCCGTACTCGATTCAAATCCAATAACAATTTTAATGGTACATTTACATTGTCGCAAAAAGCTATCACGTACGATGAGTGCGACGCTCAATACGGACGGCAATAACTTATGTTAAAAAATTGTATTCTGTATGACTAGTATTTTGTTTCGCGATATGAATTATTACAAAAGCCCAGCAAACTTCTTTTTTCATAAAACTGCATTTACACCATCACACATTCCTATCACGGAAGATTAAAGGGATGCTAAATACTAAATAGCCGTGTGACTGAAAGGGACGGCATTTTTGGTCGGCCATCTTATTTACGTGATAGGAATTATAGGAGAGCTATGCATGCTGATACTTTTATAGCGTTGGCTTAAGAAATTTCGATTTCCTATAAAACAAAATGACTTCCGAAAGTAATGAACAGAGAATAATTTATTTATTTCGTATAACTGATTAATGAATTCTTGGTTTAATTTACCGAAACTAATTACCACTCTCATTTCACATGTTTTGAGTAAGAAATATAAATGTTTTCAAGTGATTGCAGAAATGTTCTTCGCCGGAACTTGTGTTTGTTTCCGTTTTACGTATCTATAATTATGGGTTGAACATCCATGACACTTTAGGCGTCTGATTTGTTATCTCATTCTTACGCTTTTATTAGCATTGAGTGCGGACAAACGGATCTCTCTGTCCCGTCTCGTGTAAAAATGTGCATGCGTGACGGTGTAAATGCGGCATAACGTACGTCGTCGTTATGAAAAAAGAAGTGTTTCTTTTATATTTTTAAGAAAAAGCGAGAAAAATTCGGTTTCATCAAGTTTTTTTAATTTTGTGGAAAAATATATGTAATTAAAAATTTGTAAGTTGGTTAAATAGGCCTCTGCTTAGTAGAGACCTTAACCTAATGTTCAATACTTAGGCTGTCTGCAAAATCGATTTAAGAACTACGCCTTTTAATTTGCAAGTAGGAACAACTAAAGAAAATTAATAAATTAGACATTTTGACCCTTGGTGTTAACTTTCAGTGCCAAAAATGGCTGCACTGAATTTGCTGCAGGAAGTATTTGGCCTTAATCACAGTTTTTTTTTTTTAAATAAAAAACTCACAACAACATTTAAGAAGCTAGGCCAAGAACCTGTTTGCGTCTTTTTTGTTTTGGCTTTCAATTTATTAACAATGTACTTTTCATATTTTAAATTTAGACTACCTACAACTTATGTCTTTCTAAATAAAGTTACAAAATTCATTAGAGTCAGTTTTTAATTCTCTATTTTACCTCTGCACACGAAAATGAACCCACGAATAATTTTTGTATCTTAACAGGGAACTGAATTAATGCACAAATACGTACACGAAAAAAAAGGTAGACAATAGGTTCATCGCAAGACTTTAGAAAACATCTTTAAATTAAAACTTGGCAGTAATATTGCATCATGTCTTCAATACGTCCACAGACTTGTAACACAAATTTCATTGTTTAAGGGATTCTTTTCGGTACAGATTATAGTCATCCATTAAATTATTCCCGACTTACCGATATTCGCTTTCTTTCCGGCCTGCTCATGTTTTGCAAAACGTGTTGATGGACAAGCAACTACTTTTGACCCTTGGAAATTCAAACTTCTCAGTCAATTTACACACATGAAATATATTTTCAAAAATCACACACAAGAAAAAGTTCCACTAAATTTTACCAATTTTTAATTCGATTTATTTTCTTTGTCACAAAGAAAAGCCGGTTTCTATAGCAATTTGTTCATCTATTGACAAGCTATTGATTTATTTGGCAAGGCCCTTGTTACTTGAAGAAATTTGTTTTGTTCTGGCCATAGAGTGAGACTCTTTGCTCGAGGTCCTTCTCCCTGAACTGGCTAGATTTGTAGCAAAATTGTTTGCTCTTTATAGATGAGTCGCTATTTTTAAAAATAAAATAAATCCTTAAATATAGAGCAGAAATCAAAAATGAACAAAGTCTATAGAGTTAGAAACTATCAAAGCTTATCTCTGAGTTGTTAGTTTTGTAGATGCGAGTGCAAGCAAATTTACAAAAGTCTTCACCTTTCGGCTGCACTTAAGTGGTTTTCCATGTCTCGTTTGGCCATTTTCTGTCGGCAATCTGTCCACTTCTCCATTGCCGCCAAAGCATGCAGAAGGATCGGGTTCCTGAAAAAACAACTCAAATAAACTGTTAGTGACTAACACACCAAAGGTATAGGCCCACTTTATTCTGGTTACAAAGTCATTGATCTCTTGCTCAGTACGGGTTGCATCACCTATGTACGGGTTCTCCTTTATGTAGCGGTTACGTTTCAAAAGTAAGTCAATTTTGAACTCCTCTTCCAAACTTAGTCCGCAGCCGCGACATACGATTTTTTTAATTATTGTATTTCGTTCCAGAGCAGGGATCAGAGTATATCCGTCCATTGGAACAGCGATTACATCCAGTTCTTCCAGGCTAGGGTGCGTTTTAACTAGGTCCACAATATGCGAGGCCCCGGATCTCGTTGCTTTGATACCTGCAATGACTAAACAAGACAAACGCTCGCAAGCCAGCAAGCCTTTTGTGAGATTGCCTAAGTCCTCATCAGAAATAGGGTTATGGGACAGGTCGAACTGTGAAAGCTGCGAGGGACTCTTTCTAATTCCGTTTGAAATAAAAACAACCCCCGAGCCTTTAAAGTAGTTCCCAGCCAAGTTGAACGATTTCAAATGCGGCGTTGAAGTTAGAAACTTATACAGCGGCTCTCCGCACTCTTTGTCTAATTGACAGAAGTAAAACTCTAGATGCTCCACGAAGGTTGACTTCAATGCGTCGAGAATTGTGGACAATTTCGCACGATCCATGCGACTGCGACGAACCTTAAGGACCTTCAGGTTCTTAAGCTCTGAAATGCCACTGAAAAAAAGCTACATTAACTGAATACTGGCTTCAGGTGTTCCGCTATACCTAGCTAAATTCTGCATATCCACGTAGGAGAAATTGAAGTGCCTGCTGTGATAGCGCATGCCCAACTCGGGTGGGAGAAACTCCAATGTCAGCGAGTGCAAGTGAATTAAATTTCTAATTATGCTCAAGTCCACGTGATGACAGTCTTCAATTGGGTAATCATATTCGACCTCAATACCATCTCTGTCTATCCTTTCAGAGATCGAAGATCGTTCGGACACCACGGGTTCTTGTTCCATTTGAAATGACCCCTCTCGCATAGGCTGCAATTTACTGATTCTCAAGTCAGTCACATAAGGTGAAACCATTTTTGTGGTCTTCTCCGCTTCTTCGTGGTTCCAAATTTCATAGGGCGTATGCTCAATCAGTTCAACGAGCTTAAGCGTAACTCCCAAATTTTTCCAAAAAGAACCACGTTCTTGGGTTTTGTCTTTCGGTAATATGTCACTGCTGCACTTCTTTGAGCAAACTCTTTTCCAATAGTATTCTTCGTCGATGGTGATGCAGTTTTCCAAGGGCAGGTCGACATCAACAAAGCCGTAAAAAGTCCTCAATTGGATTGGTAAGACATCGAGCTTTATCGGACGGCCCTTGTAGTTGGCGGCTATTTTTTTCAGGCAAATGGTTGCAAGTGGTAGGACTTGCGAAGTTTCAAAGTCGTCAGCGGAGAGTGTGCGACATTTTTCGCTCTTCAGTGCTTTTGTTTGAGTAGAGGTCCGGTAGGTGTTGAAGGCTGTCCATAGGAGATCATTTCGGGGCAATTGAGTAAGATCCATTGTGGTGAAGAGTTTTTATAAAGTTTGAGAGTTCGAACAAAGCGAGCCAAATAACAAGGGGACTTCGATGTTGAACTATAATTGACAGACTACTTCTGTATACATTAATGTTGGGTTAGGTTTGGTTATAATGATTGATTGCAATATCCAGAAAGGCTGATGGTTAAAATGTCTTTTCGAATTTATGTATGATATGACAGTTGTTCACATTAAAAAAGACTGAAGGGGTTTTAAGACAGCGACACTAATGTGGTTTTCCATTGGGACAAAAAATTAAGCTTTATCACTTTTCATGTTCCATTGGGCAAAAAAATCAATTTTTTTTGGTTCGGATCACTTTTTGCAGAAGTCGATATGTTTTCAGATTTACACATATCTACTGCACAGCCGTTTTACGTCATTTTAAGAAGTTTTCTTTCAAAACAAATGCGCAAAGTTTCGTGAAAACATAAAAAGCCATGGATATAATTTTCTTCCTCACCATCTGAAGACTACGAATCACCAAAACTACTCCATATTTACCAAAAACGAATGCAATTTGAACATCTGACCTTGCTGTCAAATAACACACTAATCCATTTACAAAAGCAGATCAGTTTCGTTGCATGTTCCGTGAGCTGCGTAAAATCAGAGATCTGAAAAAAATATCTGGTGGTCCCAATGGAAAACCACAGAACTTTCTAAGGTTTTTAACCCCTCTGTTCCATTCAATTGACAATTGACGACAAAGTGAAGTGCAGGGTTCACTCCCTGACAGTGTAATGGCGGATTTCGATTGAAGAAAAGAATTGCCATTTCTATGAAAAGAGCAAAAGAGTCATTGGAAATAAAAGTGCACTTCCAGATCAATTCTCAACATGACAGATGTGTCCGGGATATTTCTAGAGAATTGCCCTGAACACACTAGCAAAATGTCAGATTGAAATGTTTGTAGTATTGTTAGAAACAAATTTTTCGTTATGTGATCCAAAAAATATACAATTATCCGTGCAAAATGTAAACTGTAGAAAGCTGTAGAAAGCAAAAAAAAGTAGCAACAGAAAACCAAATCTCAATATGTTCAAACGAATTTCATTGAAAAGCGCAATTCTGAATTTCGGGGCAATCCTCTCGGATCTTCAATGAAAAACACCATAAGTATATATGAGGGGAATTGATTGTTCAACTGTTTAAACAGTCACTTGAAGAAGTCTGTTGTACTCACTAATTTCGGTGTTGATGTTGTGATCGACTTACGCTACTTTAACATACGTCACTCATTCAGTCAGAACATATTGACATTATGGAAGCAATTAGAAAATGCTCATGCCCCTTTTATTTAGAGCTTATTATCGCCTTCTGAATGTATAACATGCCAAACCATACAATTTAAGTTTTGTTGCGCAAAAAGGCTTGTGTTCTGCGTCATATATACTGTAACCTATGTAAATATACGCATGAGATAGGTTAATCAAAAACAATAATTAAGTGGCATGCGCATGTCAAAATGTTCGTCATTGCGGACAGAAAACTTGAACTATTATTATACCAGTTGGGTTAATATTGGCTAAATGTCATGATATCAAAGATCAAGAAGTATTAAAGTCCTTCAAACCACAAAGTTGTAAAACGGCTGCTGTTAGATAATACTATAGTAAATTTAGAAATCAGATTATAATTCATATTCGGGTCAATGCTAAAATTCGGTTAGTGTCCAAGTCAAAGCTAGTCATTTTTTTGACGCCCAAGTCCAATCCGAAATCATATTCATTGCACATTTTTCTTGCGTTTAAATTAGCTCTTAGAATATGTCGCCGACCCGGTCCCTGTCACCTGAATAAAACACTGGATTGATCGGTTGATTAGAAAGTGTTAATTCTCTGGAAAAATATTAATTAATACATAAAATGACATTTTACTTCATTTTCGGCAACTTATGTGGGTAGGTCTGGGTTCGACGACAGTTGAATTGGGTTTGAACGTATTTCGCTTTAAATTGCAATTCGTCGCTAGAAACCAAATGACAGCACATTTCGGGATGTGTTCGCAAAGATTTTTAACACAACCACATAAGCCACCGATTACATTTAGTACATTTTTAACAGAATATAAGTGTGGACGTGCAAGTATCTAGTTAAGTATGTCTGACAGCTGTCTGAGTTGATGTCTCTCAGCTTTGATTGACGTAGATCGATCACATGAACAGGTTTTTTAGTTTACGTCTATAGAGGGGTAGCCGCCGCATCTAGTCAAGAATTCGTGACTGAGTACTAAGTTGACAGTTCGTATATATGTGGTTCACGTAGAAAACAAGGTGTTACCCACCAATCTAGTTTTTGCGTTCAGGGTTGATACATCCAAGTCCAGAGCAATCTAGGCGATTTAAGATTACTAAATTTTTTAAAGTGCCCAGTTGTAGAGAGATACGTGAGCTTAAACGCGTATTTGGCACTGCCGCCACGCCGCTCCAAGCTTAGAGCATTATTTACAAAATATAACCTATAGGACTCTCGGTAATCATTCTTTTTATCATCTGTTAATTTTGTTTATGCCCATTTGACTCATAAATGGAAGTCAATATGACATTTTTCTCTAATCTGCAAAACATACTTATCCAATCGTTCAAAAAGATACGTAGAAGCTTACTAGTAGAAGTTTAGTACAATTTAACTGTGGCGATGCTGTCCTGTCATACCACTGTGTTTAGGTCGCACAAATTTGTCCATCTTGTGATCGTGTAAATAAACAAACATTTTATCGAGCGTGATAAGCAATGGAAATGGTTATTTAGATTGTACTAGATAAAATTCCAAATGACAGTCACGCTGACAGCAATTAGCGCTTTAGGAATGCTGGCTGGTTGATCTGGAAATGCAAATATACTTGTGTATGCTTTTACACTTTGCACTGTTGTTTTGTCGTTCATCTAGTACCTTTTCATTTACCTTGTATTGGTTCGGAACTTGGGAAGTTTTGTTACCCTTTTATGAGCTGGGAACATGTTTATTTTTAAGTATTTGCTTACCATTCTTAATGACAATGAAAATACGTAAAACAAACATTTTTAAATTATACTAGCTAAAAAAAACACCCGCAAATATAGCATCCTTTCCATGTTCTTCTTGGTTTCAATTTCAAAATATACAAACTGTTATTGGTTTAAATGATTTTTTGTGACATTCATTCTAGTACATTGAGCTTAAAATAAGGATAGTATAGATTGTTAAGTCTTGAATATTTTACACAAAGAAAATATGTCCCGCTTGCAATCAACAAAAAAATACAACTCTTGACTTTGCGCGCAAAATCCGAACATGCATATCACATCACGAAATTAGTCTGTTAACGGAAGATGATAATATTTTATAATAAATTATTTGTATTCAATACATCGAACGTGTGACTCATTTAATATTTTTAAATTCTAAAAACTCTCGCACATTATTTGGACATTGAATGTTCTTGCCGAGGAACAGCACCGTCGACATTGGGTGCAAGAAATCGCCAGAGAACTCCTTCGCCTTCCAGCCAAAAAATGCGCTCGGTTTCACCTCATTGCCGGATATTTCGAACGGCAGAAGATTCACTCCGATTTGGTTGATTTTTGAGAACTGCACTCGAAAGTAGTGACCATCGGTGGCCTTCATCCAGTAGAAGCCCTCGTTGTCAATGAACGGTTTGGTTTGAGACTTCTTCAACGAGTTGGAGCGTTCCAGGTCGAAGACATTGAAGCTGATGTCAATGTCATATGCGTCGGGCGAGAGATTGTTAGTTTCGATGGCCGTTTTAAGGGCGTAGTTGTCCAGCCAGTAGCGAATGCCGACGTTTTCGAACTCTTCCAGGACATGATTGAATGCTGTCTTCAGTTTATCCAAACAGCATGGTGGGCTGTGTTTGTTGAGATACAGGTAGAACGGTCGCATGTTGTACACTGGGCCGATGCAGGATTTAGTTGTCCTCTCACAACCGATAAGATCGATTTCTGTCACTTGGGGAAGCGAGAAATTCGATGAGGAGAATTGCCCGTCTAGGACGAGGTTATGTGCTGGACCAAGAGACTCTTTGGGGTCAGTCTTCGATGTGATTTTGTGGGACTTCTTTACGATCCGTTTGATTTGGAGTTTTTTATACATTTCCTTGAACTGTCGGCGACGATTTTCCATGCGACGTTGTTTGGTGTGGTAAGATGCGAACAGGCGCCTTCCGTCTTGGAATGCATTGGGGAACACGCTTTTCTGAAAGGAAAGAAAACTCCTGAGTGCGACTGTAAGATTGTTAAAAATGTATCAACTGTACCCCTATTCTGGCGGTTTTCGCTTGGACGTAGAACATCTCTGGAAAAGGGGCTCCGAACGGATCTGGCATCTCGCGCAGGACTCCAACATCTACCATGATAGCATGCTTTTGCAAGAACTGTAACGAATCAGAGTTGAGGATAGAAATCACAAAGTTTCGCTCGACAACAACCCACCAAATCGCACTTGTCACTACTATTTACTGCTATATACTGTATCGTCCAATTTGGTAAATCTAAATTCACCTGTGTGCAACTACTAAAGGACTTGATATTACCGGAAAATGGAACTATGACCATCCTCCGAACTACATCGTCGCTCTCGACAAGCCCACCCCCACCCGCAGCTGCACCACTTTGGTCCTTATTGATTTCCTTCAGGACTTTTTGCAGTAGATTCTTGTTGTTCATTCGCACGCTGTCGGGCATGAAAAGGACATATTTGGTCTTAATGGCCAGCAGTGGATTCAATTCCCTTGACGACTTCTGTATGTCAAACCCCAGATTAAGGAAGCGTACCGTACTCGGTTCTGTCAAGTTGGAGTCATACGTAACCGGAGGGTAGGGAAGTGTGTCTTGTATGACAAGGATCGGCATATTCGGTACCACCTCAAGGATGCTGTCAATCGACGCTTTGATGTCATTCTCGAAAGTGTAAAATGTCCTGAAAACTATTGTTATCGATTTGCGGATGTGCTTGTTAGCGGTTTTCAGTTTATCCCTTGGCGATGCAGGCGATTTGGGTTTCTGCATTTGATTGCCGTTCTCCTCACCAGGGTCGACAATGGATTTCCAAAGAACCGACTTCCATGTGTAATAGAAGAGTATAAGGTTCGCTATTACAATAAGGATAATAATCAATTTTGCGTGTCGCAAACGCATTATTTTCATGATGAGTTCGTATTGTTCTATTGACTATTTTTACGAATTGAATATTTTGCTGTTGTTGGGGAGTTTTTTCGCCAGGGAGGGTGACTTCATTTCTCTATAAATTTTAACTAGCTACACACAACGGTTTGATTAGCAGGCTAAATTTGGTTCTATTCTAGCACACTACGCGCACACTTTGACTAACTGTCGAAAGAATTCACTGAACTACGGCTGTGGGAATATATTTTGGGTAGAAAGATTACATTTTGTATTTACTCGGGCGACAAAAAAAAACAGGAAAACACCGAATTTGTGTGCCTTTGACAAGGTTGTGATTGTTTGTGGAAATTTATGTATGCTTTCTGAAGGATGAATCGAAAATACTGGGATAAATCAATACTGCCAACATTGGGGGGTGAATTAGGATATTTTCTAAGGACACGAGCTTTGAAGGAGCTTTGCGGTTGTGTTCAGTAGATGAAGGGGGATGAAAAATGCTGTGCTATGTTAAGCAGGTGAGTTGTTCATTGTTAGGTCTTTGTGAATCAATATTTTTAGCGATGTATTTACTTGGGATCCTGCCGAAGATGGTTATAAATATCATAGTTCAAGCGCTATAAAAGACCCAACTTTGATACAAATACGGTTCTATTGTTAAGGTTTATTTTGCATTTAAAAAATGGCGCCCAACAATAGGTAGATAATTTGAAAAAAAAAAATGATTACCAGAATTGTAGTCTCTTTTTGTAAACTCCATCTTTAGTTTGCACAAAATTGCATTATTTGAACACTTTACAGTCTCAATATAAACAAAGCTTTACATAGTGAATTCGATAACAAGATGGCGGATGCTGTTATTCATTATCTGATGTGGCTTACAATCGATATCTGTCCGTTTTTGAAATGTCAGTGTTTGCAGCTAATATATCTTGCAACCAAAATGGCAGAGACAAAATCACTTGCGTATTTTTTTTTATCCGTGGTCTGCTTCAGATTGGACCTAAATCTTGAGGCTGAGGTGTTACCTTACCACAAATTTTTGATAAAATTTTTTTACCACAAATGATTGCAACGTATTGTTGCTCTAAACTTAGAGTCCATCTACAAATTTGAGTGCTTACTTTTAAACAACGACAGACTTATTTATTAGAATTTGCTTAATGCGCCTAAACACCTGTATAGTTATGCAGTGTATAAAGAGTAGAACGCTGCTCGAGCTAAACTAAATTTTATCTGGTCTCCAACTTTTCTCTCCAAACATCAGCTAAAGTATTAGCTAAATTTTGACATATAGAACGCCGTGGATAAGTGTCACAGAAAGCAGCTGTTCTTTGGAAAAACTTCTTTCAAAAATTAAATTCTCTCTATATCTGGTTCTAGGTACTTCTCGTCCATGTAATAATTAAAAAAGCTCATCCTTGCATACTTTTCCGCAACAGAACAACAAATAAACAACGATCTGCCACTAGTTAGCTTGAGAAAATGTGCCGACCCATTAAATGGGCACGCTAAATTTTGACAGACACATGAAGTACATTCTGAAACAAAAGTTTGATTATTTAGCTCGAGGTGCGTACCGATCAGCTAAATTTTGGAGAGAATTTCGTATGGGAGCGAAAATTTAGCTCGAGCAGCGTACTAAGCTTAAGTATTTATCTAGCCTTTATACGCCCTCCCAAAAATTCTTATTTATAAAACATTTTCCCATGCATATAAGTTATGCAGGGCTTGAGTCAAAAAAGGCACTGAAAAGGAGAATCTATTACATAATTATATCCGTCCGAAAGGATGGAAAAAACAACTTAGCAGCTTGTGAGAAATGAAAATACATCTATCCAATTTCTTTTTGATTTCATTTAAAATAAACTGTGACAATTTTTTCAGTCAAAATGACATTTCGATATTATTCCACGCGCGTTTAGCTTATGCAAGTATACAACGTTGAATAAATTTTATAAATAAGATTTTTGCGTTTAGAGGCATTTTAAAGGGTGCATAATAAAGTTACACTCTTTATAATACGATTATAAACAAGGCTGCGAGTCTTTTTATTTTCCTGTAAATATCTAGAGAACTTTTTTCCAAATTGTACTGATGAACCTGTCAAAAAATACAGAGAGGTGACAGTTTGTCAAAAAGTAAGCCCCGAAGAGTTTGGATTTGGAAAAGATTGAAAGTAATGAATTGGTGTGTTATGCCGAATTCACAATGTCTCGTTGACGCGCGCGTGCGTTGATAGATTATGTAGAAACAAAGCGTTCATATGCTGCCACACAAAATACAACTTCAGGCGTTGGATCGACTTTAGATCGTAAATATCGTAAAGTTCAACGCGACGCCTGAGTAGACCTACTCTCTTCTTTCACGCGCGTTTGACAACTTTATGATTTTGAATTGTTCGTTTTGAATGTGCCGTCGAGTAGCACAGAACCACTAATGTTTATCACACACATGTTTTAAAAAGCAATACGAATTAATTTATTTAGTGTGTGGAAATAACGAATAACTTTTTTTGGTAGAGCTAATACTTATTTCTTTAGATTTTCTTGTAAAAAAAAATAATAATTGGTCTTGTATCTATAATCGTGTTTTTTGAGCTCCGTTCTCAGCTAAACACAGCAAAGTAAGATTTTCAGCACACAGATACTGCGAGTCTCGAAGTGTCAAGTGAGCGTAGTTGTTGTAATTGCGTGCTGAAAATCCTACTTTACTTTGCTTTGCTGAGAACGAAGCTCAAAAAAACACGGCTTATGTTAAGATTGTTCTTTGTACTATTATACTGTTATATATGGTTTTCTATTTATTTTGGAGAACCTTTTTTAATTCTTGCACAAAAATTACAGCAACAATAAAAAAGAGAGTAGACTTGATATTTGAATTCTGCTCTCTATTAGGGCACATTAGTTAAAACCAAACCGCACTCTTAAACTGTCATACTCTACTCTCTCAACGCGCATTCGCTTCAGAGTAGCATTTCGTTGCTCGCGTGTCAAAGCGCGCAGACGCACGCACGCGTTCAACGCGACATTGTGATTTCGGCATTAATAGGCGTTTTTCTTTTTTAGTTCAGAGCTGAGCTCGAGCATTATGAGCGCGCTCTGAGCCGAGCGTGCTCAGATTGTTCTGATGTATTTATGAAACACACTTGAGCACGTAGTTGACATTTTTAATAAATGTATGTAAAAATTGAATATTTATTAATTTTTATTTATTAAATTGGTTATCCTTTAGTTCCAGAACAACAAAGTTCGTCCACCATTTCATTTATTTTGTTTTCCTGGTTTTTTGTTCTGTCAAATGTGACTGTGAGTGTGTATTCAGCTTTTTACTCAGCGTGCTCAGTCAATTTATTCTGAGCACATCGAGCGCGCTCTGATAATGCTCAGATCGAAAAAAGAAACACAAATCTGAGCTCTGATGTATCTGAGCTAAAAAAGAAACACGAACTTTTTGTATAACAGTTCAGGTTGTGCTCTGAACTAAAAAAGAAAAACGCCTAATGACTCTGAGTTGTACAGAAAAGTACTAGTTTCAGCGTTTTGTGAGCAGAAATACTGTCAGAAACTGTTCTACTTTCCATTTCATGAAGCTGTTCTGTTTAGCTCACCATTTTCTGCACCGAATTCTGAGATGGAACAGACCCGTGAAAAGTGTAGAAATTTTCTACTTAGAACTTGTTGAAGTTAAGAAACTTTTACCGGCAATGCAGTTCTTATTTGATTTGTAAATTAAATTTTAAAATTATACAGTCATACTGTATTTCAACACCTTAATGGGTAGAACATCCTGCGATGTATTTAAATATATTTAAGAAAATTAAAGTCTCGTTTTATATGCGTCCGAATCATTTTCCTTATAACCAATTATAACAACAAAGCTCTACTTGACACTTCGAGACTCGCAGTAGTTGTTGTAATCGCGTGCTTGAAATCCTACTCCACTTTGGTTCGCTGCAATCGAAGGTCAAAAGAACACGCCTTATATTGAACAAAATATTATTATTATTATTTATTAAGAAAATAATGATACATACATGTACAGGTTAATCTTAAAAACAAAATAACCTCCTGCTCGCTTTCTGGTTTGTTTTATTAATTGTAACCAGAGATGGCAGACTAGATTACATGTGGTAATTTACTCAATTAACTACGAGTAGTTAATCGAGTAAACTACACGCCTGATATTTTGTAACTGTTAGAAAATACGACAGGGAATGATTTCCCATAAGCTTTTAAATTTGTTTTCTTGGAGAAACATCTACGAGTGTATGAAATTGAGTTAAAAACGCATATGTGCGCCTCAATTGGCGGTAGTGTTTTTTTTTTCTAGTAAAACGATTGTAAATGCCAGTAAAGTCAAGTAGACGAATGCCCAAAAAAACAAGTGACATTTGTGCTATGAACTGATATACCTACAGTTTGTATGTCAACTCTATGTCCTCCTAGTACCCGCTTTCTAAAAGTGAATCATGCAAAAAGCAGTTTACTGGCAATGTCAGTGACACATCACCAGAAATATTTTAACATTAGTACTTAGCATTCGTGGAGTCTCGAAGCTAAATGATAACTATTACTCAAACCGATTCTTGCTGCCCAGACAGTTGAGTAAGCACCACGAAATTGCAGTGCTCTATTTGCGCCGAATAATTAAAGACGTTCGTCGACCTTCATGGGTTTATGGAGTGCTAAAAACTCTGCAGCGTCATGCCGGATAAGTGGATGACGCCAACCTTAAATCTATTCCCTTCAAAGCAAATGGAAAAAGAAAACACCTCAACCACACTTTAAAACATTTATTACCTAAAATATCTTGTATATTATTCAAATGGTTGTTCGACAAAAACGTCACTCCCATGCAAATACCTTCATTTTGAAAACAAACAACGACATTACATTCACACGTAAATATAATCTTTGTACACTCGATTCCTTGTATATCCGAGACTTCCTCTGAGCTTACGTTCTAGTTTTTACAATAATAATTGATCTCATTTGCAAGTACAATTTGGTTCCACTGATTCTAGGTTAGGTACGCAAGTAACTTGTTCATCTTTGGCACACGCGAAACAGCTTTCAATATACTGCGTCTATTGAGCTCACTTTCCAATAGCGGGAAACAGAATCGGAAAAGGAGCCTCATTCTCATGGCTCTTTTGGGGAGTCGGCGGACGTGGGTCAGGCTCAGTGCATCCAAGAAGCCAGTAAGTGGTAACAGCACCTTTCCCCTTCAGTTCTACTTCGCCGCGAAGTTCCATTTCGAAAGTCCCGAATTTGTCGAAGATCTGCTTGGCCGCCGAGGAGACGTGAATTTTGAGCGCTGTAACTGAGAACTCCTGTAAATCGTGACAGGCGGAATGGAACGATAACTTACGTAGTCCGGAGGATTCCATACGTGAAGCCGTATTGACGGTATCTCCAAACAGACAATAGTGTGGCATCTTTTGCCCCACGACACCAGCACACACAGGTCCTGCGTGAATGCCGATGCGAATTTTCAGCTGACACTCTGGCTTGTGCTTAATGCTGAACGAATTGACCGCGTCCAAGATGGCCAAAGCCATTAGTCCAATTTCACGGGCGTGATCGAAGCCGTTCCGCTCGGGAAGGCCAGACACCACCATGTACGCATCACCAATTGTTTCAACCTAACAAGTGGCAGTTCTGTACAGATCGAATAATACTCTCAAATCTGTACTTACCTTGTATACGTCGTAGAAACCTATGATCCTGTCAAAGGTGCTGTACAAGTCGTTGAGGAAGCTCACCACTTCCATTGGGCCGCTCTGAGCACAGAGGGCGGTGAAGCCCACAATATCACTGAAGTATATCGTAACGCACTCGAACTGTTCGGGCTGCACCATCTCGCCGGCTAGGAGCTGAGTTGCCACCGGGCGCGGCAGAACCTGATAGAGCAGCTCCTCGGTGCGCCGCTTTTCCATGCTGAGTTGTTCCGTCTTTTCCTCAACCAAGCTTTCCAAGTTGTTCGCATATTGTTCCATTCGACGCAGAAGGTCATCCATTAGATTCTCACAGAAGCCCCTGCAACACGGAGAGTAGCTACAATAAAACCCCAAACAACCTACCCAGCTCCTACTTCATAATAAGCCGCACAGTGGACCGTATAGTGACAAATGCCGGCCGGTCATCGGGATTGTCGGCCCAACATTTTTCCATCAGTTCCAGCACATCTGGGGGACAGTCTCGCTGACCGACGAAAGGCCGAAAAGGTGGAGATTCGTGCGTCTCGACGCGGTTCAATATCGTTTGGATATCCATAAACTGGCGGGCGGTTTCGTAGGGACCACCACGCACCACAATCTCCTCGAGGATTATAGCGAAAGAGTAGACGTCGCCTTTCTGCGTTGCTGGGTTGCCAGGGAGTATGGTCAGGGCCAGCAGCTCGGGCGCTATCCAGAGAAAATCTAAGACAAAACCTAAGAAAGCTGACGGTCTTATTTGATCAGGCCAATCCACTTACTGTTAAAGTAGTTTTGGTCCTTAACAAACTCCGACGGCGTGGTCAGAGTTCGCAGGCCAAAGTCTGAAATCTTCAAAACAAATCGTCCATCGATCAAGCAGTTGCAGGATCTCAGTTTGCCGTGAACTTGCACATCGCTGTTGTGAAGGTATGCCATTCCCTGAAATTAGAAAGGAATGCAGTGGGTGAGAGAGAGAGGGAGGCGCCAAAATGCCACAGAAAGAACACTTGTTTCATTGACTGAACTTGGCAGCGGACGATTGTAGTTGCTGTTTATCCATCGACGGAGCAGAGACTGAACTGTCATAACGACAGTTCGTGTTTCTATTGTATCCCGGTCCCGGATCTATCAAGCTCTGAATTTGTCTTCCTTTTTTCGTCTGGAGCATGATCAGAACGCAATCTATTAGCTCAGGGAAACATTAACTGAGCAATTTGAGCACATACAATTTTGACAGCTGACCATAGACTGTTGAATGCGAATTATTTCACATGTTGCACGTTTATAGTCATATGACAGCTAGTGCTTAATGTAATAATTTTTTGGCAAACATATGTAGTAGATCCCTCTAAACTTGCCCATCGTCCGCGTGCTCTTGTCAGTGCTTTAATTTGAATAGAATTATAGCAACTCTTGTCTCTGATTTTTGACAATTCTTTCAATTTTTTTTTAGTTGTTTCCTCAGGTTCTATTTTTGTAAATTTTTAGCATCACATTAAAATATATAAAGAATTTTTCAGAAATAAATATTTTGCGAAATAAATATATCTATCTATCTATTTTGACAATTAACTTTTTTTTTTAATTTAAGACAATCCAACCTATAAAATCCGTCATTTCCGTTGGAATAACGTATCCAACTGACAGGTGGTTAGGAAACATCCAGGCGTATGCAAGGTAACCCAGTTAAAGTGTTTTCCGGATGCAATGAAAATGGCTGACATTGTACTTTTGTGTGTGGTAAACCCGTCGAAAGCTGCCAACATATTGAGATTTGGCACATTTATTGAAAGCTTTGCGTCTGTGTTATTATTCTGCAACGGATTTTATGGAACAGTTTCTTCTGTCGAAAGATCTCCGTCGACTCAACAGACACGACGGATTCTATGGGCTGGGATCTTTCGTTTTGAATAATTTTATGTTTGCATAGGAGTTTGCGAACAGACCCGAATTCACTCACCTTGACAATATCGTGAATCAACGACATTCGGAAATTCCAGTCCAATTGAATGGCATCGTTCTCCAGTACGTCTTTCAGGCTCCCCTTCGGACAGTATTCGGTCAGAATTAGAACAGTTGGTCGCGGCAAATCAATACAAGCGCCCACAAATCTGACAGTATTCTCATGGCTGACATCACGCGCCTGCTTTATCTCCCACAGAAGCGTCGATGTAATGTCCACCTTTTTCTTGGAGACCTTTTTTATTGCAACTCGTTCTCCCTTATAGATGCCAATTGTAGTGAACACCTGTGTTAACGGCAGCGATGTGCAGCTGGCAATGGACGCTCGACCCGAGTGGACTCCGTATTGTTGCAGTGAGAAGTTCTGCAAAATAGATTTGAGATGGACGGCCAACTGAAAACGTGCACATACCTCAGCGTTCAATTTCTGAAGACCAACTTTGCTGCCGAATAGTCTGCCGACTTCGAGCAGCACCTCATCGGGTCGCACGCGCCACGACATGTTGTTCAATTCGCTGTTCAATTTCATTTGTCTGGGGGAGAGAAAATACGAAGGTACTTTGTAAGATCTTAAGGAACTCTGGTAGTAAGGAAAACCACTTAATTTCCGCGTCATTTATCCACCCCTACATCCAAGTTGATACCTGATGGCCACAAATTGGAGTGCTACACAAAATGCCACGCTCAATGTCATAATGAAGACGTCGCCTATTACAGTCTGGATGGGAACTAATTCTATGAAACTTATGCTAGTCACTCATCAACATTTGCTGTCCCAGTTGCTCATTTCCTCATCAGATAGACTCAACAGCTCAAGTAAACCGTCCGTCTTTTTTCTGACATTCTTAAATAAAGCGATTAGGGACATACAAATAGACATTCGCCGACGGATGATACCATCCAAACAAGATATGGGATTCATCAAAGAAGACGCAGATTCCTACAGTCTGCTTATCCCAAAAAAACACACAACCAAATTTAATCAAAAGAGGCATCCAAACCCAGGGCTGGCTTATCTCACGTCAGGGATACTCACTTGCACATCAAATACACTACGAGCGTGGTGAACGCCAGGAAAACTGCAGAAGCAAACGTCACATACATGATGATCATTTCTACGTGACAAAGAAAACAAAACGAAAAGTAAACAAGAAATCAATTCACAATTCCATTCACAAAATGCTGCCACCACCCACCGTTGCCATGGCAGTCGGGTGAGTTACCCAAAAATCCGCACTTTGGGATATCTGGTGGAGGACTACCCCTACCGCCGGGCCAATGAATCCGTTTTCCATTCACTGATGAATAATTTCTGCACGAATGAATAATCAAATTTGAAAGTGTGTTCGAAATTAGCATACTCAAAGTGGAACAGAAAAAAATAAATAAATAAATTAGGACGGAGCGATACCTGTTGAGGCCGTAGTAATGTGCAACCACCTCGAATCGACCTGTGATTGGATCCAAGTCCGAAATTGAGTAATCAGCATCTCGATCTCCATTGTCGTCGATTCGCACGTGTCCTGTGATACCTGAGGCGGGGATTACAAAACCAAATCAAATATGTTATCCTCTTCTTTATGTTTGTTTTTTGCGAAAGCATACCATGAAAGTTTCGATTCCACATTTTTCTGGTTATCGCTATACCATCGCGTACGTCTTCGCCTTCGGTGAGTGTTTCATTTAGAGCCATCCCAAGGAGATACACTCCATCGTAGAAGGCACCGATAAATATGTTTACCTAAGAATAAGTGAAAATTCGATGACCAAACGCAACCACCGTGCTCTTACCTCTTCGTCCTTGCTGAATGTGTAGTTGTAGTTACGTGTTGCCATATCTCGGACCATGTCGGCGAATCCTTGGAACTTTGGACTCGTCGGCTGGAGGAGGGACACGCGGAGCAGAGCTTCGTAGGCTGTGCGGGCCTTTGTATCGTCCGCATCGCCCATTTCCCAGTCGTGGTCGCCCCAATAAGAACTCTGCCGGACAATACGATAGGTGTTTTATTTGATTGGATTAATTTTGGGTGAATCATGTTGATACCTGAAATATTTCCACATCCAGAAAGACCCAGTCACCCTTGGTCATTTCTAAGGCGTGGGCGGCGAGCATGAATTTTCTTACCAGCGTTCCACGGACCGAAAGGATCACGACTTTAACGATGAACAGAGAAAAATTTTTCATTTTAGGTCAAGGTACATCTACTTCTATTCTTTTATAGAAAGGAAAGATTAGTTTGAGAACAACTGAACCGATTCGAAGAATTATTTTGCTAGTAGAAAGCACTGAATCCATTTTTTTTAGGCTCAATTGGATTTGCCCTCAACTTCATAAATCGAAATTAATACAAAAAAGATTTCTAGCATTTTTAGGCAACACCTTTATGAATATCTGGAGCCAGCATTTATTGTTCCACTCCATTCAGGGCCGTTTGTTCATACGACTCTTAGGGCCGTTTGCTGATACAGCTCATAGCTAATTTGAGCGCCATATAAACTCCTATGTGACAGTTTATGCTCTGGAAAAAGTAGCTACAAGTATTTAAGTAGAACTTAAATCGTTAAGAGTCGTATGAAAAAGTTCACTTAAATACGACTGCTTATAGGATAGTTTTTTAGGGCATAAACTGTCACATAAGAGTTTATGTGGCACTTAATTCGCTATGAGTCGTATCAGCAAACGGCCCTCAGAGAATGAGATTCAATAAATTTAAAACTGGTCTTGCTTTATCAAAAGTGAGAAAAGTTCTTAAAACGATTCTTTTCGACTGCTTATAGTAGGTGGACGCACATCGAAATGAGTTTAGGCACGCACTTCACGAGCTCGATTTTTTTATGAATTGGTGACTGCAACCAAGCCCCGCCGGGCCCCTCTTAGGCTGAAAGCACACCGGGTAAAGCAAAACGTGTTTTTCTGTTTCGTGAAACAAGAGAACATTGAAACAACACACACCAACACCGTTGTTTTTATTTTCATCTTTCGTTGCACTTTGCAGCTTTATTTGCTTCTATGTTTGCTCTGTACGCAAATTTTACCAACTAATTAATTATTAAATTTTTCAGGATAAGTTTTTAACTCTGCTATTAATTTTATAATCACATCCTCAGCATTTCGTTTTAGATTACATGGATGCACCCACCACTCTCTGCTACTTGCGTCCTTTTCCTCAATTGCTTCAAAAATTGTGTATAAGATCGTATCGTCTGAGTCCGACCACAGTTGAACAATACTTAAAACGAAAACTCCATTTTATTTTATTTCCACGCACTCCAAACGAACCAAGAAAACAAAACGTTTTGTTTTGTTACATTCTATTTCGCTTGGTGTGTGTTCAAATAAAAATCGTTTTTTTGACGAATCAAAACGTTTTGTTTGATCCGGTGTGTTCAACCTTAACGAACGAGACAAAATGAAAATGTGATGTAGCCTGTATGTGCGTAGTAGGGTGCACACTGCACAGCGCTTTTTAAGAAGAGAGAAGTGGATGGCATAGCTATTGTTTGTTAACATTCATGCTGCACATTTCGTCTGTGATGCCGTCAGTTTGAAATTTAGTGAAAAGTGAATCTCAACTTCTTGTCATTCAATTTAAGAAAGTTTGGTGCCAATATCGTGAGAAGCTTGCTCTCGGCTTCTATATAATACACGTGGCACCCAATATCTGGTTAGTCTAAGTCATTGGAAATTTAAATAAATAAGAACCCAAATGTGCATTTCAAGCTTAAAATAAATAAACAATTGGCGCAAAAGGTCCGTAGGGACCCTAGGCCTATCTTCTCACAACCATTCGTCTTGAGTCAGTTTTTATTTTTGGGACGAATGGAAGGGATCTACAATTTTATACCGAGTCCAAACGGCCAATTGGGAAGCTCTTTCGTGACAGTTATACTCTCGGATGTTTGTCAGACGTGGCGCAGTGGAAAAAAAACCTTAAGTTGGAATTTGGGTTTTATCGGAATTCGAACCTGGGATCCCTCGCTTAGTAGTCCAACACACTAACCACTAAGCCACTACCACTGTGGTTTCAAGCTTAACCACTTTTATCAAAAGCAACAACGACTTCTTATCTTATTCAGGTACTTTTTGGAGTCTTTGATAGTGTCAGATTTAAAATTCACCAACACAATGCCTGTGGATGCATGTGCTGCACAGCAAAAGGACGAATGTCAGACAGGTTTGATGCGTTGACATCGAAACCCACCACTTTGAACCGCCCCAACTGTCAATTCTGTAGTAAACAAGGTCGGAACTTACTATAAAATTGTTTGGCTACTTCTGACTCAAAAAGATGACACAAAATGACAAGTGAATCACAAAAATTAATTTTCTAAACAACTTTTTGAAGAACATCAAAGCCACTGAATAGAAACAAACCTCTGCCGAGGAACCAAATGAAAGTACAGCCTGACTTATTAGTCATTTGCATTTTCAATCCCATTTCCATCCATTAAGTTAATTCGTATTATTTACTCACCCCTCGCATACATGCTCGCATCCCTCAAGTAATTCTCGTACGGTTCCTGTTCGTTTCCATTGAGCTCTCGTACGAAGCTTAATAGTCCCTCCTGTCGCAAACCGTATTCCAGATTCTTACCTAAGGCAACTCATTATTCGTTAAGTATATTACAGAATTTGTCTCAGCCACTTATGGTACATTACCCACGGTTAGGGAGAATAAATCCGATCTATCCACAATCAGAGCAACATGCTTCCAACGAAATTGACGAAAAACACTCGCGAATACCAATCTCAGCCTACACTGGCAGTACGACATTCGCGTCAGTGTTGGATATTTTGATTTGTCCTTAAACATTCCCTGCAATAGACGAAAACCGTCATTAATTTCTCATTAATTATATGTCCTCTTAGTGTGAGTTGTTCTGCTCAAGTCCAGTCCTGTCAGGGGATCGGCTTCTTTTCCCATTCCAGTGCTTAAAGTCTGAACGATGTTCAGCATTTTGTGCCCGTCGCACGACAACAATTAAATACACAAATGGAATCAATTTTGTAATGCATGCAATTAGACAGTGTGTACCAAGGATCAGGATCAGTCATCAAATGCAATTTGAAGTGTTTCGCCAGGAAAAGCACGCAACCGACTACACGCTGAGTAGTAATTAACCTTATTACGAATAATAGGAGCCTTCAATGTCTTGCGATTCAATTATGATAGGATATCAAGAGCAAGACATGTATGGCTTGAGTGCTTGAAGGATGCTCGTAAAATCACTTAATACGAACTCGTGCATTCGCACAGCGATGACGCAGTGAAAAATATTACAAAAGCAGAGTTACGATGTATTTGGCACTGCAGCCGATGTAGTGCGGTCGTTATTAATGGTTTAAGAAGACCCGCGATAAAATATCTTTCGGGCGCTAAAAGGATATGCAAATAAAGTTGCTGTTAACATGAAACGAAACAAGAAAAAAACCGCAGATTAAAGGAGAAGACACACGTTCTGTTTGTTTGGTACTTTTTTTTTTTGTATTTCTAGATTTAAGGGATGATGGATTTTGTAAATGATAATAGGCGTTGCAAAGGCTGTGGAAGACAAATCGTAATCGGTGCAAACGCAAAGGTTAAATATGCCCTTGAGAGATAATTACAACTCAACGAAATAAAGCCGAGGATATAGCGCTTATAATGTTAATTATTTTTTGGGTCTCAATGAGAGGAACAAATCGGCTGGACCAAGTAAACTTTAGTTAGTGCGACGTCGGAGAAGATTACCAGTTTGTTCTCCTAAAAGGATATTATAACCATTTCAGGTTAATAACTTTTTTGTTAATACTTATTTATTTGATAGAGAGTAAGAGTGGGATGTAGCGCTTTCAATCTAAAATAAATTACGTATGTAGTAGATTACAGTACACGAAGTAATGATGTGGAAACTTGGCATCAAAACTTTAACAACTGTACTTATCGATTGGAAAGTAGTTGTCGCTATTACGCGAAATTTTCAAGAAGTTTGTTTACCGCTGAAATATTTTACATGAATCGCAATTCTAGATAAATGTCAAAAGAAGCCTAATCTGTCCCCATTTTCCTTATGACAGCGCTCTGTATATCCCACTATATTATAACAGTCATAACTCTTTTAGCGGGTGCTTATTATATAAAAAAAGGAAAAAAAAGCAAATAAAATTGAAGGTCTTTTGAGTTTCAAAACATTTAAAAAATATTTATATACAAAGGTTGACAACCAGCTGACGTCTGAAAATTACTTGGTTTCGTTGATTATTCTAATACCATTCAACCCAATGGCCTATTTTATATGGACTGTAGTAGTCAACTTCACACATGTTCCAAAAATACAGACGTGCTACTGTTTTACATCGGAAACTTCAAACGACCAAGTTTACTTAATATGTCTATGATTCAACCCTTCTGATTATACATTTATGTTATCTACTCCATTTTCATTTATATAATAATCTGTCAATTCATTCGTTTAATTTCGTAAAATGATTATCTAGTTATCTTAATTCGACTAAATTGGTCTTGGCTTTAAGTACACTGAACGCTAGATGTATTTTGGTCGCTAACGTCACTTTGCCTAAGTCAGATAAATGTATATGCAAACTTCCAACTAAGTACTCAATAACGATTTTCTTGACTATATTCGTCGGCTGAAACAAGCCAATCAAAACAGAGACACATCAAATCAGCCAGCTGTCAGATGTACAAATCTAGTTGACATATCCATTCATACTGACAAATTCAGTTGACATTTTGATGACGTAAGCAAAAAGAAAAAAAATAATTATAAGTTTAGCCTTCAGGGGAAATCTAGTCAACTAGCACTAGACTTTTAAACGTGCCCCATGTACTGTTGCACTTAATGGAACGCGACTATTAGTTTATTATTTCGATATTTCTTCAGCAATGATCGAGCTAAATTTGTTATTCGATAAATAATGATCTCATGTGTTGGTGTATTTTTTTCCGAGTGAAGATATAAGCTATCTCTATATATGTAAATGTATGTTTAATAAAATGAACCAAAGATGGCGTTGTTTGAATCAGTTTACATTTTATAGAATTTACAGTTAAAACATAAAAAAAGGGTTATTCCTCCTAAGTTATGTATTTGCATATCCCACTACAATTTGCCACCATCTCTCAAATATTGCCAAATAATGATTTTAAAATGTCAAGGAGTGACGGTGTAAAATCCTACACCCAATACCTAATTTACCCTTAGTACCATAATAACCAATCGTCCATTAAATAAGTACTAGAGTTCTGGATTACACACAAAATATTGAAAGATAAATTACCAAAAAAAATTGAGCGGATAAGTTGCGTTTAAGGCAGTGAAAGTGGTTCTTAAGTCTTTGCCTTCGCCTATTTATATATCAAATAGGCTTCCATATTCGTAGGACCATCTCTTAGGAACAAACCGATGGGCAATAACCCTTTTCAAATCCTGCATAACCAATAATTCAGGGCTAACCAAATAAACATTAATCGGTTGAAAATTCAATTAAATTCTGTAAGCTCCCCTACCTTAAACTTTAAAACTTTACCTGACTATAGTCTTTCATTGCTATCCACCCTGCATCCACTGCACTGATGACTGACTGGTACACAATCATTTCATTAGATTCAATTATTCTGGTGAAGTTAGAAGTCATTACACATTCCCGGCGGCCTTCGACCCAATGGCAATCGAACAGGATGGGATCAACCAAAGCGATTATTGCTAATCACCACTCACTCAAACCGGACGACAGAACACTACAACTGCAGCACATTATTGTATGTGCTACACATAAAATTGTGGTTTCAGATAAATTTTCTACAAGAAGAAAGGATCCTTGTATGTGTGTGAGTAGTCTGCGAAATTAAAGTGTAATCCCACACCCACACCCCCCCCCCCCCCTAGGTCGGCACTCAAGTGTACTAATCAATCTCAAGAACACAAATCTCGACATTATTTTCAAATAAATTCCAAGATTCCAAGAGAAAAGGGCTAATACGAACTTAAAAAGTGGACGCACTTTCTCTTCCGACGATTAGGGGCTGCTCCAAAACCTTAATCAATTAATCCTATTGATGTCAGTAAAATCAAAAGTCTCTAGCACAATCTGCCGGGGTATTATTAATATTTTAAGATCGCACATCCTTCGGGGGAAATGTTGACACAACAGCTCAACCTTTGTTTGGCGCATTTAATCGCTCTCCACAAGAGGGATTTGTTTTCGAAACTGAACAATCCTAAGCAAACGGAACAGGCAATAAAAATGGCTAAAGTGGCAAGTATGAAAGAAAGTGATGATTGGTGAATGGTGATGTGAGAAGGAATTAATTTATTTCACACTTAGAAACGACATGTATTCAGTTGCAGACTTACCGTACTCTCGTTCTTCCATTTGTGGATCTTTCCCAGAATTCCGGATGTTACTGTTAGTTCACCCTCAGAAGGAGGCTGCGGAAGAAGGAAATCTATATTAAGATGATTTATTTAATAGAAGGCTAGAAATGTGTGGACACAGAAGAAAGCGGGAGTCAAAGTCTTAAGGTCATTATTAATAATAAGAATTGATGTCTGGTGGTTGGATTATAGCTGTGTGCACTGGGTTATATTAAGACACATGGTTTGTGTGGTCAGTGAGATTAATGACACGAACTGTGGGCAAAAGAGACAGAATAAGTAGGTGGCGCAACAGGTCCATTTGGGATGCAATACTTAGGCGACTTATTCGGGGCAAGTGATGGCAACCACAAGTTATATAACAAATCCCAATTGAAAAGTTTTTTTTTCGGAAACAATTATACTGCTGGATGTTTTCCAGACCTTCACGGGAAGTAACGCAGTGGAAAACGCTTCGAGGTTTTTAGGCGTACGTCTAATAATCATTTCACAAGTTTTTTTTTACAGCTGTCTTTGCCACTGCAAAAGTGTAGTGGACCACGAAATACGTTGGTAGTTTTGTATATTTTGTACTCTTTCAAATGGAAATGGCATGTGAAAACGTGAATTCCACTATATCAAACTTACCACTCATCAGCGAGGATCGCCGAACTACCCAGTCTTGCAATAAATATTTCTTTTTCAATTTACCTATGATATTGATTTACAACCGAATGTGGTCGAGGAAGTCTTTAAATACTAACTCGGTACTCTATTAAGGCAAATTAGGTAATTGGTATTGTTTTATTATTATAATTATTACAATATTAATACGTGAACATGAAAAGTTTCCGTACACTTTTTAAGTATTTATCATGAAATGAGTAGAATGAAACTTGTTATCATTCGAAGGGTATTATTATAGATGTGCATAAACAAAAAAATTGTGGGTTTATGTTTATGCCAATTAAAAAAAATAAATTGTTGGCGCAACAAGTTCGTAGGAACCCTAGGCATAGCTTCTCGCAACCATTCGTCTTGTGTGAGTTTTTATTTTTGAGATGAATGGAAGGGACCTACAATTTTATGCCGAGTTACAAACGCCCGATTGAGAAGCTCTTTTATGACAGTTATACTCTCGGATGTTTGTCAGACGTTCGCGAGAGGTGGCGCAGTGAAAAAAAGCTTAAGTTGGAATTTGTGTTTTTTCGGGATTCGTACCTGGAACCCCTCGCTTAGTAGTCCAACATACTAACCACTAAGCCACTGCGCCGACTGGTAAAATTAGTTTAACAATTCCCCATACCAAATGCTTATCAGTTAAATGAAAACTTTTTGGTGATATTCAATTTGTCGCCGCCATATTACCATAGTAAAGTATTCATCTTTGATTAGAATCTATTTTCGAAGGAATACAATTTACCTGCCCCTAAAAGTAAGCAATTGAATAATTTTGTTTCAATAGCCCTTTTTTATTATCACCTATGATCGAAAAAGATCAATGATTTAAATGCCACCAAAACAACAAATGTGATTCTGTTTTTCATCGAGATCACGAATCATGATCTGAAAATGTATTCCACTATTTCCGGCTGCGTTGTTTCTTTCATTCTTGAATGTTGGTGTGCCTGTAAGCCATAGCCACACAATGGCATTGCCAGACTAAAAAGTGGAACACAAAAAATCAATTGATTTTTCAGAAATTTCAGAATCGTTCATAAATGTTCAGAAATCGTTCATAAATGTTTATGAAATGTGTCCGATTTGCTTCCGAAACATTTCATAAACATTTCTGAAATGTTTCTCTTGTCTATACACACTCAAATATCCCAACGGAATATTTGAACATAAAATACTAAATTAGTTTCTAAAAAAATAGAAAAGAAAAATTATACAAATTTTATTCAAATGGTAACACCCCCGAAATGTCATGTGCCTTGTGTGACGTCACGTTAAGCACAATATTTTCAATATGGCTGGTAGCTATATGAATTTTGAATACCCTGTATTATCTGTTTTGTTTTTGAACGCAACTGTTGCCACAATTCAAAAATTAAACTTTTCAATGATCCGTCTTGTTTTATTTTTATATCTGATCCGAATCAGATCACGCTGATAATAAAATACGGCTAATGGTATTATTACGGAAACGAACATTTTTTGTGCTAAATTTGTATAGTGACGCATAAAAATGTAAATCATGAGTTAAACTTCTTTTCAAAGGTTCTTATTTTTTCGACATCTAGATGTCGCTTTTTCGTTTATAGAAAAAAGCAACATAAATAGTATTCCATACTTATAAAAGGTAGGGTCGATTTTCGACCACAAGCGAGACTAGTTATTATTATTATTGAATCAATTTTTGGTTTGGTTTGGTTACGCACTCTCATCATTTGTTTACCGCTAAGGGCTCTCTCATTTCATTATTATTACTTGACTTTATTTCATACGATCATATAATGTTTTACAATGGCCGTTTCAAATTGATAGGGAGTATGAAATATTACATTCGGTTGTTCAATGACAATAGTGTCGAATGTTGGACGAATTTTACATTACTAATAAAAATTATTGATTGGGAATCACATTTTAAAATTGATCAGAATGGAAAGATTAAATATATTATGTCATTCAATGAGAAAAATTCAGTTCGTGCGAAGAAACCATTTATGGCTGAATAATCGAAAGACATAATCCAATTTATTATTAACTTCCCAAATACACTTTTCACTCTCTCGCGTTTAACAGTATCTAGAAGAAAATTAAAAAGACGAAGTGCGGTGGCATAGCGAAATCTAGCGAAATTGGCTCTACTACTTGTTAAAGCAGTTACAAGATGTCTGGCATTTACTCGCAAATTATGGTTTTCGTTATTTCTGACAGCGTAAGTACGGAATAAGCAAAGAAGATTCTATGAACTTTGTAGCAGTAAAGATGTCTTTACGGAAGAATTTTAAGGTTCTTACACAAATCAAAACTTGGAGATCTACGATTCACCCTGCGTATTATTCTTACGGCATGCTTTTGCCTTATAAGTAACGGTTCAGTTTTGTAAAAGTAAGCACCAACCCACCAGCCTTGATACAAGGCCTTTATATACAAGTTTCAGTAATTATTGATTACAATAAAGACTGAGGTGATATAATTGTCTCACCACTTTGTTAAAATATTGCCTAAGATAAACAGTGTTATAATACCAGCTCAGTTTGTTGTCTAATATCATTTATTTTATAACTATATAAGCATTTATTGGAGCACGATTCCAAATTATCAAAAGAATGTTGCCCATAGTTAGTTCAACAAATACGTGAACAATTACAGGAATGGTAATAAAATGGAAAGACATCCGCAAATAATCCCTTTAAGGTGAAAATCATAAACTTTGTTTTGTCGCTGATAATTAATTTGTGCTTAAAAACCCATTTCCTAAGTAAGTAAATAAGTCAATAGCAATAACGAAAAGAAATCGAAATTTAGGCATGAGCTGCCTTGGGTTATTACTTACTTTACGACCATAGCTTTTCGTTGCTACATCAATTTTTAAATCGTTTATAAATATGCGCAGCAATGTTTAATTGCATTTCTCAAAAAAAAAAAAACTGATTTAAAGTTCACCTTTATTTAACCTCTAAGCTCGTTTATGCGATTCAATTCAAATGTATCCAATCTCATGCAAAGCCATTACTCTCTTTTAGTTCCGGAAAATAGTCATCAAAATGCAGAAAATGGTGTGTCCAATCACCTCATTAGGTATTCATTCATTTGCCGGGTGTGTTGAATCGATGAAGGTGTAATGACCTTGAATCACATTCAGTATAGAAAATCTAGAAAATCAATTTGCCATTTTAAAGCTGAACTAATGAAAACTTCCTAAATCGCTCAAATGATATTTTATGAAAAGCCGTAAAATATTTCCGCAAGACAATCAAATCGTCACAAGGAACATCATCAGTAGTAAAATACATCAACATCGCCAGTGCTATTAACATTAAATGGAGCAACTCCAAAGATTGTCGACGCCATAATGAGAGAAGAACCAAAAGGCGAACTCTTATTTCAATTGTGTTCTTAAATGTAAAATTGTTGCTGTCCAAAGGGTAAGAAAGTACTCGAAGGTTCATTCATGCAATCAATTTAATAGGGTTAATTAGAATTGAGTTCTTCATAATAAAAGACAAGACGGGAATATTTTCTTTATCCATTTTTGTTTATAAATGGAAACAAAAAGGAGCCGCGTCCCGCTCCTGACTTGGCGTTTATCATTTAATTTTTGTCTTTCATAATTCTCAACAGAATACATATGTCCTGGCATTTACACTCAGAGTCAAGAACAAGTACACACGTCAGTATTAGTTGGAGTTGATAAACATTATGCAGGCATGTTATAAATCGTAGGACTTGTGTCGAGAAAATCGGGGGTGGTTGTTAAGCAACGAAACTACATCCAGTTCAGTGATTTATGCAATTGGCATTGCAATTCACGCTTACAGTTCGATTGCTTTTATCCACAAGTTAAGCTGCGCCCTTTAACTATAAAGAGAATTTTTAAATTCAAGTACTTATTTCCATCTCACTTCCACTTTGGCAAAATGGAGTCTTAAAATTTGACAGAACGAATTGGTACATTCACGACTTGTTAGCCGGTCGTAAAACGCCGACTCATGTTTATGAAAATGTTACTACTTTTGAACGCTTCAATGAATCATTATTTTAGCTCCACAATGCTGAACTGTCAAATAACCGTAAAGAGGAAACAATTGGATAAATTTGTGATTTTGAATTTGTTTTCATAAAATAAATATTTCGGGGCTGAAAGCCCGAACAAATAAATCTGAACAATGCATTATAAAATGGAATAGAAGCAAAAGTTGGAATAGAATCGAAATCGAAAAATAGCCTTACAACAGTCAGTTTGACATCTTATAGCGTTGAGTAGCGTTAAGTAGCGATTTGTGAGCGTTGCCGATCAGTTAAAAAAATCAACTCCGATTTATGAACACAGCCATTGATATGTCTACTTGCTCTGCAGGCCCAAAAGTTATTTTCGTTTTAAATGCAAAATAGAGCTTGAACTTCAAAAAATCTTGTTGCTTTTATAGCTCAGATACAACAGACTCGGAATTTGTGTTTCTTTCCTTGTTTTGAACATGATAAATGTCATGTTTTGACAGATAACCAGCTAAACATATGATTTCGAATAAGGTATACGAATGCTGTTACTGAAAATGAAAGTTGATTGCTTAATGATGTATAGCAGGGTGTTTTTATTATCATTTGAGAGAAAGTGCTTAATTATGCAACATAAATAGACCAAGTCGCTTTAAACACCCTCGGTTCAGAGAATGCTCGATGTTAAGGCTGGTACGCGAAAAATCCCATACAAAAATGACACGACGAAATCAAGAACGAAAACTTTCGCTCTCCTTTTCGTTTTGCAGTACGCAGCTACTGCGAAATGATGGCGGAAAAGTGGGTAGATGTAGCAGATTGCTTGGTACAATTCTCAACTCTCTTTTCGCTCACGTTTATTGTCCGGGGCATTATATGCTTGCGAAAATTTGACATTTGTACTGCAGTGTTACCAGGTTTTATAAGAGATATGGAGGAAAATTTAAAAAATCTTGGAGCCAAAAATACCCAAACACAAATACAAAGATCAAAAGCGCACATTTTTTTGCAATTCTTTAGGCACAATTATTCTGATTACATTATTTTTAAAGACGACAATATTAAATTTAAAAAAAAAAAAGACAACACAACACACACTCATAACTGAGAGACTTTTCTAGTTTCCATTTTTCAATGTTAAAAATGGTAAAAAAAAGAAACGCCTATGGAAACGAGTTTTAATACTAAATTATTTCGAAATGGGTTTGTATAAATGTGCGAAAATCCGGGGTGGACCCGGACTTGTCCAGTGCAAGAAAAAAGTGTTTTTTTTTTTTTGTGAGCACCTCAATACGCAAAAGAATAAACAGAATTCGGATTCAATTCGATTTGGCAGCATAAATCTGAAATCAATCGAAAACTACATAATTTTTTACAAAGTTTTAGTTATACGAAAAGAGTACGTTCGCAATAGAAGTATTAATTTAATAAATTCCTAAGGAGCCAACAAATCGCAAAACTTTAAAGTGAAAAGCGTAAATTAGGATAAATCCCAAATGACAATTTTAAGGAGCCAGTAAAAAATCCGATTAGCCAAATCAGATATAAGTAGCCAGTGCTGGTAACACTGCTAATTGTGTATCAGCTGATGGACTCTCCAGAAATTATTTTCCGTTGCTTTTTCGCAGACGTTTGGCTGTCCATTTGGAGACCACCGGGAAATTTCGCTCTGGAACAGGTCCGTACTAGCCTTAATCTTAATGGTAGACTTTAATGTTTCTTATTTTTGCTCGGTCGACTGTCAGACTGACACACGTCACTATTTTTGACATTACCACATGATAACCTAATTAAAGCAAAAGATTTTGACTGTGGCAACTAAATAGCCGTCCACCAAATTGTTAAGACTACTTCCCAGGACATATACAAGTAAGGAGGAGGAGAACTTTCGCAATATTTTCCTACTCCTGGTGGCGCTGTTATCATTAAATTTAAGCGAAATACGTACTGACTTGAATAACTTGACACTGACTTTAGTTGCATGCAACAGGTATTCCTGAAAACGGTGTACGATGAAAAAGAAACTACCAATTATGTATTGGATTGCAACTAGTGCACCGTTGTGGATAATATCCTCCTGCCTTCCTAGAGTGCACATTTCTACGTTTTTTTCCATTTCCTACACACAGCGAAAATATATAAAATATCACCGGAGAAAGAAAGTATGAAATTCGGATTTGTGAAACCTAACCCGCACAAAGGTTGCGAAATCATAAATTCTTTTTAACAATCCGAGCGAAAACAGAATCGGTTTATGTACCACGTGCTCTAGGACTTAGCTTAAACCGCTTTGTGTCGCACAGACGAGAAGAGCTCGCCAGGGGTGTGCTGGTGTTGGTATACATTTCAATTAAGTATCGCGGTTGACAAGACCTCGATTTGCTCGTTTTCAATCAGTGGAGAAAATTTATGCGGCAAGTGATTTCACAGGCAAATAATGGTGTAGGTATTTGAAATTGATTGTTGGTTTAATTGCGATAATCCTCGATGTAAGAGTTCAAATGGAAAGTGTGCTTTCGTTATATATAAATGTGTGTTGGCAGTTGGGAAATGTGGACGGGTACGTGTCAAACAATTAGAAATGTTGTTACGTAGTCTTACCTGATCGCCCATACCCGTGATAATGGGGGTGTTCCAATATGCCGCCAGTCGTGCCACCGGCTCCAACGCAAAAGCACACGCTGGTCCAATAAATGCTATCACGTCATCCTTAAAGTGCATGTCAGCAGCCAAACCAGGAGCCCTTGCCCCCGAGCAAGACGGATAACTGAGGAAAAATTCAAGAAATATACCTCCTAAAATAAGAACTAAATTAAGATTCATCGCAAGCGAAGGATTTTATCCTTGCATAATTAAATCATTCCACACAGGCAATTGAACATTCACTAAGCACTTGACGACAACGTCAAGTTCATTTGTGTGCAAATAACTGAAGCAGCCATTTGAATATCCCGTTCGTGGTACTTACCTCGCTTGGACTTTTCGCAGTGTAACGTTGTGCGGTTTAAGGAACTCCTCGTTGATAGCGTCTAGCGCCAGATCAACAGCTGGTCCACAGCGTTCCAAATCAAAAGGCGAATCTAACCGAACACGAAACGTACAATTGCATTGCTTGCCGCACAAACAAGACTGTGCTTACCCAGATGCGAAGCCATCAAAACGCCCACATTCAGCACTGTCATCCCTGTGTCTTCGTATTCGGCTGCGACCTCCCTTTTGTTCGGTCTCCATATCTTTTGTTGCTCGCCAAACACCTGTTGTTCTATGCTGGTGGATCCACCATTGACACCCGCCGACCCAGTCGCGTTGACATCCTTGGGCAGCTCTTCCCAAAACCCGTCATCAAAGTAAATTTTTTTCGACTCGTAAACAATACCGAATGTCCTTATGGCAACGAGAAGACAAAAACCAGTCGTCAGAAATAAGTTCAGTCGCATTGCAAAATGCGTCACGTAGAAGCGAATCAAGTTCCAATGGAATTGGATGTGGATGTGGATGTGTTCAAGCTAGAGATGTTTGTTAATAGAATCTGGAGAAACGATGTTATCCACTGGAACATATGGCGTACATTTTGTTGACGCCGCCCGAAAGTGTCCTTATCCTTCTAAATTCAATGACAAGGTAAGTGCTATTGTTTACACATCAGTAAATCAATAAAAAGAAATGTCTCTTATTCTTCGTCATGCAAATGCTCCCTGACTTGGAAAATATTAGTATTTGTTTCTGTCACTCAATGCGAATAAACATTTTATTCCCCCCACCCTGAAACTCCTACTCGTTGCTGCCACTGACAGCCTTTTCAGATTTTCAAATTGAATTTGCTTTATCAAAAAGCCACTGTAGCTGTGCGACGGTTTTTCTTTTGTCACGTAAGTGATACCTATGCTCTTCAATGGCACAGGCTTCTTAAAGGGACTGGCAATAAAATTCAACTTTGACTAATGTGGCAATTTTAAAAGTGAATAAGGATCCCGTAGTCTGTTACTTGGACTTGGACAAGGAAATAAGCAGAGGGGGTTTGCATTAACATTTATGCATCCAACCTACTGTGACGTTTAATGTCCTCTTTTAAGGAATAAGTACAGTGCCACAGACTTAAGAGAATAACACTTTCCTATGTGGAAATTCGCTAAAACTTATGTAGGAAATGATCGGCGCGCTGGAACACAGTCCCACGGTCCTTTATTGAAATGTTTTCCTGATGCATTATAAATTAAAAAAATGTAAGATAATGTTTAGTGAAATGTACTTTAAAATTACACCTACTAGGAAGGCTTATATTAGATAGATAGATAATATTTATTCTTATACCTTCAAGATACAAATGATACATAATACAAATTGTCATTTTATCTTATCCGTACATGCCCACCAGATCTTATCTAGTTGAACTATTGGGTCACCGGTAAAGCAGGACTTCCAGGAACTTAGCTGTGCAACAAGTAATAGGGGGTTTTATGGCTTAAATTTAAAAGATGGAGGAATATATAAATTTCAATTGAGACCTTTTTTCTTAAGCATGGTGAATTGTTAAAATTATTTGAGAATCTGTTTATATTTTCAATCAGCTTTGGATAATTGTTTCGATTCAACTCGGGATTTTTTTCTTATGAAAGAGATGGAACGAAGTTGAATTCAAGTACATTTCAGGAATAATTATTTGAAAGTATTGTTAAAGACAAACTCTATTTCGCGGTAAAAGAAATTATTTCTAGTAGTCAACATGGCTTTGTTCGTGGTAGATCTTGTACTACTAACTTAGCTTTGTTGACGAATTACATTTTTAATAGTTTTGAGAAACGTGTACAGGTCGATGTACTCTACACTGACTTCACAAAAGCCTTTGATAGAGTGCATCACACCTTACTTTTGGCTAAGCTAAAATCGTTGGGTTTTCATTCCTCAATGCTAAAATGGTTCGTTAATTACCTAACCCATAGAAGGCAAATGGTAAGGGTCGATAATTTTACTTCTCGTGTAATTGAAGTTACGTCGGGCGTTCCACAAGGTAGTCATCTGGGCCCGCTGCTATTTATTTTATTTATTAACGATGTCCACGAAATATTTAAATTCTGTAAAGTTTTGTCATTCGCTGATGATTTGAAGTTGTTTTCTCGGGTTAATAATACTTCTGATTGTATTCGCTTTCAATCAGATATTAATAAGTTATCGGAATGGTGTAATCGTAATGCTCTAGAACTTAATGTTTCTAAATGCAAGGTGTTTACGGCCTACCGTATTGCTGCACCCCTTTTTCATAATTATTTTATAAATGATCTTAGACTTCAGCGTCATGATGAGGTAAAAGATCTTGGTGTCATATTTGACAATAAATTAAATTTTAATTTGCATTACGATTACGCCAATGCTAAGTCTAACTCGTTGTTGGGCTTTCTTATGCGTAATAGTAACGACTTTAGTAATGTACATAGCCTTAAGGTTATTTACTGCTCCTTAGTCAGGCCATACTTAGAATATTCATCAATTATTTGGGATTCACCATATGCCTTACACAAACTTAGACTCGAAAGAGTCCAGAAGAAATTCACGAGATACGCGGTTCGTAAATTATATGTGTTTGATGAGCTTCCTAATTATGACAGCAGATGCACTTTAGTCGGCTTGCAAACCCTCAGTTTCAGACGCACTGTAACTTCTGTCATGTTTGTTCGCGATATTATTAATTATCATATTAAGTCACCAGAATTGCTTTATCTTTTAAATATATATGCTCCCCAGAGGTCACTGCGGGTTAGAAGCTTATTTTATACAGAAAGGCACACAACCAATTATGGTATCAATGAGCCTATTACAAGGTGCATAAGCACATTCAATGATCTCTGCAATGAAATTGATTTTTGCTTATCCAGATTAGATTTTAAAAATTGCGTTTTTTCATTGGATTTTGATTAAGTTAATTTAATATTTGAAGTTGTCTATAAGATTGAAGATCGGTAGATGACGCTAAGTCGCGCAACAAACAACAGTTGTGTAAAGCGTTACTGAGAGGTCACACTAAGAGAACGTAGTGTTTTGTGTGTCCTCGATGATGGTAAAAAAAAAAAAAAAAAAAAAAAAAAAAATTTAAATTCACACCAAATAGCCATTCACCAAATAATTGCCACACGGAAATACCTTTAATAAAGTTTTCTGGTGATTATTTTGTGGAAGCGAAAAAAGTCGCACATACGCCCGAGTGAACTGTTTTTTTTTTTAATCCCACATTTCAATGGTTTTTGTTTCAGTGTCCAAAAGAATGCCTGAACAGAAAGTCCTTGGTCACACTGAATATAGAACAGATTTTCCTTCTAACTGCAGCGTCGAAAATGCAACAGTCTTCTTTTTGATTTTTCTTTTGCTTCTGTTGAATCGCCCTGTGCATTAAAATAGATCGATAGATAGATAAATGTTTGTTTAATGGCGAATTATGGTGACAAATTGGCAACGAAAAAGTGAAAATCACATGTAAGCTATAAGCAGGACAGTAAAAATCTGATTTGAGGCAAAGCATTGTGACAAATCGTCTCAACTCGCTGTAAAGAGAAATGCATTCTGCATAGACACAGACAATCTACTCGTGGTCGATTTCTGGAGATATATTTCTCAAGGGCTAGAATTAAGCCCAGACCTTCCATCTAAATCTGCGACAGTCTGACAACGCTATTGAAGACTTTCCAAAAAGCAGAGTTCTAAAACTAAACCGCCAAATGTAAGAATAGTTTTGTATTTGAAACACAAAATGGAACTTACTTTAGTTCACAAGATAGCCCTCAAATTTTTGAATGCATATTGAATGCTATATTTTTGACAATTCGTTTATTCTCGTTTTCTCCAAGGAACTTGTTTACATGTGTTAACCTTGTTTGAAATGAATGCTTTTGGTAGTCTTTTTAGGAATGCAAAATCGAATTTAACAAAAAGAAAAGAAATATTTATTTGCTGGCTCCCTAAATTTTAGACAACGTGCTTATGGAAACTTACATGCAAGTACCTCTTGAAGTATTCATACTCTTAGTGTGTAAACTTTTATAAAATCCGAAACTACAATTCAAATGCATTGATGTTTAATTGATATTTTAAAACAAACAGAAACAAACTCCATATTTTTTTAGCCCATTTTAAACATCACTTATATTCAACAAATCACTATTCAAAGAGTCTTCGTCGAAACCCATTATTTTGAATACCTACGTCGGAGTTTCAATATCAGTTGCTATTTCCTTTTGAAAATCAAATTGAATTAAAATATTCTAACTAGAATTTGTTTCAAGTGGAAAATAACAAAAATATCGAATAAAATAATTTTTTAAACATTACATTGAATATTCGCCACTTATTTCTCTTTTGTTTTCAGATAGCACTTGTTGCAATATTAGTACGACGGAATAATTTTACTATATTTTCCGAACTTTAGTTGCCTGAAACAATATAAAACTAAGGTAATTTCAAAAAATGCAAATTTCACTATTTCGTAGAATGTGAGAGATGTTTAAGCTTTCTGTTTCGAGACACGGTCCATTTTAAAATAATTAAGTCCTTATCCACTGAAACCCAGCGACACACATCATTTGTTCCTAATAATCCTTTTGAGTTTGTTCACCCACCTGGATTTTTTTTTTTATTCAAGGGTGTAAACACTCTTAAATTGAAATTAAATCTAAAGTTGTTTTTCGTACGTCCCCAAGAGACTCACACAACGCACTTAAGGATAACAAAGCAAAACTGGTCTGAGTGAAGTAGAATTCTTTTGAAAGAGATCCTTGCGCTACAACCGACCGACAACGAATGAGCTTTTCACCTACCAAGAGGTTCCTTTTAAAAGTTTCCACTGCGAAGTCGTATACAACAACGCGCACGAATACTTGTGGAACTTAAAGGATTTTTCTGGCAAGGATTCTTCTTTGCTTAACTGGTGGTGTTGGCTCACTTTGGGTCATTTCTTGGTGCGAAACGGACCAAAGCGTCTGAGGTCATTTCGTACTCCCAGTCAATTAAGCATTTCATTACCATTCGCCACCATTAAAAAAGTGTCCCCTACTGGTGGGGTTAATACGCATGTGTTGGTATATCGATGAAATGGCTAGATAGAGACTAGACGTATCCTCGGCACTCGGTAGGTGTACCCAATACCGACACAGGGTAGCGTGCTCTTTGATAAAGCTGTTGTGAGTTCGTATTGACTTGTTATATCGTGTAATGCGAATTAGTCTTTGATTTTCATTACACGCTGTTTTGAGAGATAATTTTTATGGGGGTTTTGGGATTTGGCCGACAAGTCCCATTGGCAGTCACCGCCCAGCAGGGCTCAGCGTTAATGACATATTTTTAAGTGATATTTCTTAATGTCTGGACATAAGACATTTTTCGGTTATTTGCCAGTAATCATTAAGCTATTGCGGGCTTGCTGTGTTACGGTGGCTTCTAAGGGGATCACGAATCAGGCAGCACCAAATTGCCGAACTTGCGTTGTACATCCTTTTATAAACAGCCCTGGTTTATTTTCTGCGTTTTGGAAGTACCTATTAATATGCTGTTAAGGCATGAAATTGAAAAGTAAAAACTGCGTGATGCTTCAAAAACGTAATACTAAAAATGGGCGCAATTTTTAAACCAGGTACAGATATTTCAAAGACATATGAATTTCAAAGTGCTGATTTTAGTGGTGCTCTGATTATCTTCTCCAAGTCTCAATTAGAAATGGAAACAGATCCTAAATTCATCGCCAGCTTCGAGCGGACTTCAACTAAATTACTAGCAATGAAATTTTGCAATAATACTGAAGAAAACTGCCGAAAACATCAACGAACTCTCTCAAATAAACGTTCGCATTCAACAATAGCAATATAATTCTGTGGTCTCAAGGCAAAACCTCTTCAGTCTGTTTTACTCATTGTTCAGGAGAGCAATTTAAAGTTTTTCTTACTCTATTGAACTAAGCTGTTGTTTTTTTTTTTTTAATTGTGGCCACTTTTTTAAAGATATAAAACCGAAAAAAATTTACAATCTAGATTTGGGTACGCTGAATCTAATGGCATACAAAATCTCAATTTCGTCTAAAGTCGTTTGCCTTGTGACCACAGAATTAACATATGATTTCGCATTCTCCTCGGTTTCACCGACCTACCAGTAGAACTCAACAAGGAAACAAAAGGCTTCCTCCTCGATGAGTGAAGTGTATTCGGGTACTGGCTGCTTTTCATTCATCACATTCCCGATTACGATATAATACTCCCGCACATCCTACGCAAGATACCTCACCAGATAAAAAAAAATCAGACTTCCTACAAACACAAACCATCTATTCACGGCGGCAGCACATTCAACAAGTTGTAGAGAAAGCTCGCCGAACTGCTGCAGATTAAACAAAATAAACCAATACAGGGAAAGGAGTGCAAATATTTTGTTGGGGTAGTTTTTCGAATACAGGACATCAATCGGAGGAGATTCCCTTTAGATCCTTACATGTACATGTGCCCATCAGTGCGGAACAGAGTCTAGCTTTTGTCCCATAAAACGATGTTTACTTTTATCGCATGTAGTGGGTAAGGGTATGATTTGATTGCACTTAACACATCATGTGTATGTAGATCATGAAAGGATGTGGCAAGTTTGAATGAAAATAAACACAGAATACTCCACAGTATAATACACCTCGTCACTTAAGAAGATTAAAATCTTCGGGATATTTCTTTTTTTGCTTTTCCATTCAACATTCCTTAGAAATTGGTATTGATATGCTGCATAGAATCCTTTAAAATTCAAATGATTTGGCATGGGTTGGGCGAAATTCTGTTTTCAGTAAATTTCGTTAAAACCACCTACCACTGGTTATTTTATTAGTTATGATTGATAGCATCAATTGGCCAATGATATTAAATAGCTTACATAGGTGTTTCTTAGACAAAACGCATTTTCCCTTTCCCTATTCGTAGTTATACGATATTAAAACTTGAATCATACGACGAAGCGATGGGGATAGCTCGCAGTCAGATCTGCTGGAATCTGTGGTGTTTCATTGTCATCACTTTGAAAACAACTCCATCTCCCAGCTCTTGCAATGTGAAAAATTGCAATCATTGGCTTATGCCGGATAACTCATAATGCAATCAATTTGTGGATAGTGCCGGAATAAGCACATCTGCATACTTGCTACGTCGGTGTCCATCGCGTAACTAAAACATACATCGAATGTCGATCAAGTCTTCAATTAAACTGTTACTTATATGTGTAAAAGCCGTATGCAGATAACCTGTAACTTCAAATGTGAAATGTTCTATCATTTCTAGACTATTTAGGGTTGCCAATCAGTCGCCAAAGTTGTGCCCATTGCCGAAGAATGTTATAAAGCAAAGAATGCTGCAATGTGGGACGTGGGTCCACGTCTCTGTGAGAGACATACCCACAGCCTATCAAAACTAAAAAGCTGGCTTCCGTGCACCTACATGATTTTCCCCGAAAATCCTCAGCTATAATTGCCCTATTTGTGAATACATGTAAAATGTCAAAATTAGGGGATAGTCCTTGGTCATGCCTTTCGAAAAGACTTATACCATGTTCCCACCAACGTGATTTAGCTAAATCAACTCGATTTAGCTAAATCATCTCATAAATTACGCGATTTATCATACATTTTCGTGATTTATAATTACGTGATTTATACGTGTTTAAATTTTAATTACGTATCTGTCATCGCAAATCCACACAAAATAAAATCGAACATACCTGTTCTTAACTTCAGCACTTTATTCAGCAGACAAAAAAGAAAGAAAAACTGTCAAAAAATTTATTTCAAATTCAATTTTCTAATTTTGTTCGTGTTTCGGTGAGTTTTGATATTTTTATTAAATTCATGCAATGAAAAATTGTTTTATTCTTGGCAGGTATGGCAAAAAACAGAAAGAATAACAATGGTGTTGGACACCTAATGTCAAAGTCGACGAAAATGTCAAACTAAATCACTTAAAGTTCGGTGGAGACGCCTTTCGTGATTTATAAATCACTTCGGCTAAATCACGTTAGTGGGAACATGGTATAAAGCTTACCAAGCGGTTCATTGGGTCACCATATCCGACAGTGAAATGCACGTAGTACTGTTGCGCTGTTTACATTCCCGAATAGGCCTCTGCAGAATTTGTAATATTCATTCGGAGATTTAAATATAATTGTCAGAACCTGTCGGAACGAAGAATACTTTCTGAGGTATTAATTTTTGGAACGTATGAGCGTATAAAATACTTTTCGTTACAGTTGGTGCTTAAGGTTTTTTGTGTTGTTAAGATTTTTGTTTCACTGCGCCACCTCTCGCGAACGTCTGACAAACATCCGAGAGTCTAACCTCTAGTGCCAGGTAGAAAGGGGTTAAGTTAGAAATAGTAGTTTTCCGCAAAATGAGATTGAAGATTGAACATTTTTTTGTAAATCCAGATATTCTTTTTGCGAAAAATGAATGATGGAAAACAATCATCAAAACACTCGTCTGTAATTAGATTATAGGCTGTTGGCCAACAAATAAGTGCTTACCAGATTTTCGTATGACTTATCTCCCTAGAGCCATTTATCTCTTTGTTACCTGTTAAAGTTAAGTTTTTTCTAAGGACTTAAGGCGAGAAAACAAATTTTTGTTTACATTAATAATTGAGTTTAATTCATTAAGAAAATTTGGAAACATTAAATTAATTCAAAAAAATAATAAAGTGAAGTATTAGGTATCTTATTCAATTTTTACATGTGGCATAAGATGACTTAAGCCCTTAGGAGCAACTTAACAGATTTATGGTGAATTCCTCCGAATTTTTTTGTTCCCAGGAATAAAATCCGCCTAACGCCAAACTCCCTCGAATTCGATTTCCCTCGGAAACCGAAATGTCTCCTCGAAAATAAAAACAGTTGATTTCGAAAATGTTTTGTCAATAATATTTGGTTAGAATCAATTATTAAAATTTTATTTCGGTGGAACAAATATTTAAAATATAATGTTTAGCATTGCATTAAGAGTTGTGGCTAAGCAATTGGATGAGATGAACAACGTTCAATTAGAAAACGCTTAAGAGATTGTTCAAATCCGTTGGAACTACCACAATTATTGCATTTAAACATGGAATCTCTTAATTTTGTAAGGTAATATTTACAATATCTCTGCTTTTAGCTTACCCAACAATATAACAGGGTTAACAAACTTCTTCGCAACAGCTTAAGAAATCCTTTGCAATTTCACCCATAACTAACTTAAGCGCATGCTTGCCCTATTTTGCTGAAGGCTGCTATCAAAAAGGAGTTGGTAAAGATAGCGATGTGGGCCGGGCGCATTCAAGTTTTAGCGAAGTCCTCTTAGAGGTTTTAGCCATTTTTGAACCAATTTAAACATTGAATTGCTGTTTATTAGTTGTTTTTGACATTCCATTCACTTAATTTTTGAGAAAATAATCAACCAACTTGTCTTGCTTGTCATAAATTCTCCAACTAAATAATGGCGGAAATATCGGAGGAAAATCCAACAAAAATTCTCCCGAAATCTCCTTTACGATAGGTATTTTTTTCCAGGGAATTATTTTCCCGCATTCGAACATCATTCACGATACGAGTATGGGGAAGTACGAACAAATCCGAGGGAATTTTTATTCTGAATAATTTCAATATATAAAATTGCTATAAATACAAAGAACTAAAGTCTACTAACACTCTTAAGAGCAAACAATTTTATAAACGTCCTGACTTATACCCTTGGCATAAAATAATTTGTATAGGAAGATGGTACTCTAGACTTATGCCAATGGGACCAAACGAAAGAGAAAAAAAATTGACTAATGTCCAACAAATATCCGAAAACGGGATTTTTTGACTTAACCCCTTACTACGTGACACCAGAGACTGTCATGAAAGAGCTTCTCAATTGGCCGTTTGTACTCAGCATAAAATTGTAGATCCCTTCCATTCGTCCCAAAAATAAAAACTCACACAAAACGAATGGTTGTGAAGGTCGCTACGGATCTGTTGCGTAAGCTATTTTTTTTTTGCTGTAATCCAGACGTTGTGACGATAAAAGCCATATTTTGACTGTGAATTCGTCTGGTAAGTTATGTGGTATTCGATTTGTCGCTTTCAGAGCAGTTTTGTTGCTCCCAGAGCAATTTTTATGTTTGTTTGGTACAAAAAAAGCAATCTTTTTCGCACTTTTGCGAATCTGATTTGTTTCTCAAATTTGTTCAGATTTACCAATACAAACACATTTGAGTTTGACAACTAGTGGAGTTTGTTTTCGTGAAATTTTTCAACTGGTGACTCTATTTTTGTTAATTATTTATGTAAAAATGTTAAGAAATCAATCTGGTAGCAAATTTAGAATGTTTTAATACAAAATTTAAGCAGTGAATGCAAAATGCTTAGAAAAGTGTTGATGACTACACTTATTCGAACCGCACTTATATCAACACAAAAAAGAGCAAGTGACGTTTTTATGTTCGATCAGACACACGAAATCTGAAATCTGAGAGCGAATCTAAAGAATCCCAATCGAAAACCACATTAGTCGGAAAATCAGGAATTCCTCAAAGCGTTGACGTGTCATCAACATACGAGTATCTCCCAAAAAGTGCGAGGTAGGCGTTGACTTGTTCATCAGTGAATTCGACACATGCATAATCCAACAACTGAGGAAAATCTCTGTGACCAAAAGCTGGCCAATGTCGGAAACAACTTAAGCAGAATTCACATACAGATGATGAGCGTCTCCAAACTGGATAACGATACCAAAAACGCAGAGATTTAACATGTTTGTTTTTTGTTTATATGTTAGACTTGTTTTATTCACTTTCATTTTATTCGTTAGGTTTTCGAACAGATTTGTAATATATTTTTATTTAATACTTGCTAAGAATTAATGCTTTTCAAAAGTGACTCGCTCGCTCTTATATTCAACCGTTCAAAAGCACGCTTTCTACGACAAGACATGTGTGTGTTGTTTACCAATATAGGACAGAGGGGGGTATGGGGGGAAGATATTATATCTTTAAATGATTTCGAACATTTCGTTTACAATTTTTCTTTGTTTTTCTTTTTATTTTAACTTTGTTTTTGTTTTAAATCGTACTCTTAAGTTATTATATTAATCCTTTCGCACTTGGTGGTGGCTGTGTGAATGCAATAGTTAGCTCCAATGATGCAACATAGAATTGGTACAAAAATACACTTTAACCGCTGAAGGTGGACAAGAATTTGGCCACAATATCCTTGAGCTTGGCATCGACGGCCGGGGAGATTTGACCTTCTGTGGCGATTTGGTTGAGCAGAGCTTGCTCGCTGGTCTTGATGTGTTGCAAGAACTCCTTCTCGAACTTGGTGATCTTGGCGGGATCCATTTTGTCCAAATGGCCACGGACACCGCAGTAGATGACAGCAACCTAGAGGAGGCAAAATTAAATAAACACACACAGCAGGAGACGCACTGTTTGTGAACTTACCTGATCTTCAATGGCCATTGGCACGTATTGACCTTGCTTCAAGAGTTCGGTAAGACGAACACCACGGTTCAACAGCTGTTGGGTGGCAGCGTCCAAATCAGAACCGAACTGGGCGAAGGCGGCGACCTCACGGTATTGGGCCAACTCCAATTTCATGGAACCAGCGACCTGCTTCATGGCCTTGGTCTGGGCAGCTGAACCGACACGCGATACAGACAGACCGACGTTAATGGCTGGTCGGATACCCTTGTAGAACAATTCAGTTTCCAAGAAGATCTGACCGTCAGTGATGGAGATGACGTTGGTTGGAATGTAGGCGGACACATCACCGGCTTGGGTCTCAATGACGGGGAGGGCAGTCAACGAACCGCCACCCATGGCTGGGGACATCTTAGCGGCACGTTCCAACAGACGTGAATGCAAGTAGAACACATCACCGGGGTAGGCCTCACGACCTGGGGGACGACGCAGCAACAGGGACATTTGACGGTAGGCAACAGCCTGCTTGGACAAATCGTCGTAGATGATCAAGGCGTGCTTGCCCTTGTCACGGAAGTACTCGCCCATGGCGCAGCCAGAGTATGGGGCCAAGTATTGCAGAGGGGCAGCATCAGAGGCAGTAGCTGACACAATGACGGAGTAGTTGATGGCTCCGGAGTCGGTCAAACGCTTTACAATCTGTGCGACAGTGGAACGCTTTTGACCGATAGCGACGTAGATGCAGTACAGTTTCTTGCTCTCATCCTGAGCATCGTTGAAACGCTTCTGGTTGATGATGGCATCAATGGCCAAAGCGGTTTTACTGCAAAACAAACAAACAATCAACTACGCCCAAGTCGAATGGCTGCGGAAGGAACATACCCAGTCTGCCTGTCTCCGATGATCAATTCACGTTGGCCACGACCGATGGGCACCAACGAATCGACAGCCTTGATACCAGTCTGCATGGGTTCGCGCACAGACACACGGGGAATGATACCGGGGGCCTTGGTACCAACACGGAAACGATCCTTGGTGTTGATTGGTCCCTTGCCATCAATGGCGTTACCCAAAGCATCGACAACACGGCCCAAGAGCTCATCACCGACTGGAACGTCGACAATAGCACCGGTACGCTTGACAATATCACCCTGTTTGATCAGTTTGTCGTTACCGAAGACGACAACACCGACGTTATCGGGTTCCAAATTCAAGGCCATACCCTGCGAAAGAAAAACTCAAAACTTGCAACTTGAACGTTGCAATAATTTGCGGCGGTAACTCACCTTCAAACCGGAAGAGAATTCCACCATCTCATCGGCTTGGATGTTGTTCAAGCCATAGACACGAGCAATACCATCACCAATGCTCAATACACGGCCAGTTTCTTCCAAATCGGCCTTTGGGGCTACACCCAAGATCCTCTCTTCCAAGATGGACGAGATCTCGGCGCTGCGCACCTGTGATGAGACATGCAACTTGCGGGCAGCTAGAGAAGCGGCTGGGTAGGCGGCTTTGCAGGCAACCTAGAGGGAGAGAAAAATTATTTTCGATTAGTCTTGATTTGATTTGACGATGGAATGATTTGAAAGTGTGCTCTGGAACAGCAGTTTAGATTTTCAACTGGAAAAACAGAATTTGATATCCGGAAAAAAAAAACAGGAAAGGAATAAAAAATTAACACAAAAGTGCGTCGCGAGACATAAGATATCCGTACTTCGTACGATTCAACCACCCAAGGTGAATGGCATTGTTTTCGACATCTCACCGGTCCAGGAATGTATCAATTTCCTAGATGCGTTCACCCTGACTTATTAAGGTTCTCCTTACCAAGAAGATATACTCATCAGAAAAATAAATGCCAGACTGTTGAATGGATACACTGACCGAAAGTAACTCAATGAAATGTGATCTGCGTAGTGAACGGCTTTCGGATCGATTTAAAAAAAGATATTCAAATTATAAATGTTAAATAGGTCTACGCTTGTGTGTTATTCTGATTGGAGAACGATTAGTGCTGCACATTGTTATGTGGGACTTCTGTTACGTAAACAGAAATCAATAACGAAAAATACAACTTTTTTCCAAACAGGAACGTTTTTAATTGTTCATTTTTAACCCATGCCGACTTCGATTATGATATATACTGGCACAGAACGAATTCTTTTTCAACGATCCAAGAGTCCTACGGACGAATATAAATGTAAGATTTTTTTCCCTATTACAAGTGTTGTGCAAACGAATATTACAACTTCTGCAATTCAGGTCATCGTCTAAATACCCATTACCGCACAGTATCCACATGGATTCGATTTTTCCAACGTGAAAATTCGTAAGACCCGATAGTTATCGTGGAACAAATTAAATTCACTGATAACCTGCAACTTATGTAAGTCCAAGCAGCGAAACCATAAAGTTCTCTCCCTGAAATTACCGTTTTCAACACGGATTTTGCAGTTCCAGACCGAAAATAGAGAAAACTTTTTGCATTTGGGAGGAGTTGATGATTATAAAAGTATCCCGTCTGCAATCGCCACATAACCTCAATTCGGTGACAGCAATGGTCTCACCCTGCCGCAAATGTTATGTAACTTTTTTTTCTTTCCTTCTAGGCAAAAGAAAAAATACATTTTCCAACAAATTTCTTGGTAAATATATGAACTTATGGTTAGAGAATTTATTTTGTGTAAAAGGACTATTTCCCATACATCACATGTTACATAATTACGGTTAGAATAGTCGCCCTCGCCGAGACAAGTGTGTGATTACGTTGCGTAACTATACAATTTTTACAATCGGATATTGGAAAATTCTAATTTGGAACTAATTTTCTCGATTTTCTTCGTACACATTTTGAGGCACACGGTTTACGGCCGGATTAATGGAAAAATTACTCCGGCATAATGGTTAAGGGTATATGTAATAGAATGGCAAAAAAATATGACAATTTAACACTTTTTCACATTATTCCACAAAATATATAAGCTTATAAATTTATTTTATGAAAAATACCTTTGCAGCAGCCTTGGGTAGGTTACGGGCCACCGAGGAGGCCAAACGTGCGGATAAGAGCGACATTTTTCCTAAATTGATGAAAATTCCAACTTCACACTTCTCTAGTAGTTTTCAAAGATGGTTGCCCAGAAAATATTTCACGTTCACGTTCACTTCACTCTACTGGCACGGAAGGTTTTCTCTTCTAGCGAATTTCTGCCTTGCTCTGATGTTTCGTTGAATATTCAAAGTTTGAAAGGCATTGTTTTTTCAGAAATGTCATGCGAAATGTCAAAACTGGAGGTTGTCGTTCAGTGAATCAAACTTAAGGGGTGTGTTAGATTGGCGCCTGTGACATTGTTCTTGAGCAATAGTTACTATACTTGAACATTTACACGCAAAATAAATCGCAAGCGAAGGCGTATTTCGCGTAGCTAATACTTTCATTACTGAGCTAACTCTTTCACTTAAAGCCTTGCAGGTTGTTCACGTGAAACCAGAAAAATCGTTACGCCTTTTTCTCTATTTAATTGCGTAAAATGTTTCAACTCCAATGCTTTCGTTCGGTATGCCAATCGTCATTCATGTCGTTATTAGTTTTGCTCAAATCTTTTTAAAAAGAGTGATATCTAGCTATTTTTTATTTGAAACATTGATATAAGTACATCTCTATTGAAGTTTTAAGTGAAATATGATCATCATCCGTTTGGTTATAGCTTATCGCCCGTCGCTCGCCACACGGCTACAAAAATCACCGCCGAACAGCCACTTCGTTCCTAAACCCGTTTGGATCCTCTGTCGCATAATTTTAATATGAATAACTGTACCTAATAATAATAACGATGAATTTTTACCTACGAATATAATCCGATGAAGAGTGGATTTGCGAATAATAAGTGCTATTAAATTTGCGCGAATCAAACGAAAAAGTTGTCTTGATAGGTCGAGACGACTTTTATAACGCCACAAGGGATTAATGGACAGATAATAAGTACGGGAGTTCCTTATTCGTCATAAAAAAGTAGTTAAATTCGCTGTTTTCATCCATCAATCGAGTGCACGTCTAAATTTAATTACGAATTTTCACCTGAAACAAACAAGATTTAACCGGTCCAAATTTGGATAGCCCTCCGTAGTTTGCAGAGGTTCAGTTTCAGTAGCATTTTATTCTGTTTAGTTAAACTAAAAAGAGAACAATTTCCCGTAAAATGGAACCCTACCTGTGGGTTTCTTTTTTAATTTCATTCAATGACGTACACCATAATGGACTAAACATTTATGCACAATAATACAGTAAGTTTCAGTTAGCTTTCGGCTGTGACAAATGCTGCTTGCAGTATTCGTACATAAATAATGCTCCGGTTACATGAACATTCAACGAACGCACCATCCCGAATTGCGGAATCTCCACTGCGGAGTCCAAGAAAGTTATCAAATCCGCAGGAATTCCCTCCTTTTCGTGCCTGAGCGGGGAGAGATTACACACGTTAGAGCTGAAGTCGCACTAATCGCACCTAACTTACCCCAGTAAGAGAACACATTTTTTTGGAAATTTAAAGTCCATAAAATTGACACTTTTCGCAGTTTGCTCGGCCCCCACGATCTCGTAGCCTTCGGTCTTTTTGTTGATGAGAAATTCCTTTAACGCCTTGGGCTTCACCTCGGAAATGTTGATGAAGTTCTCCGCCGTCATGCTATGTCGGGTTGCGTATTAGTTAGAAAAGTTCAAAGAGATCTGAAATCCAAACTTACCTCAAGGTCTTGAACTCCCTGCTCTGTGCGTGTTTCGCTGAGTCCAATACTAAGTTCTTGATCCCCAGAACTTCACACGTGCGAGCTATACCGCCCAGATTTGGCAGTTTATCGATGAGGCTAGCAACGACCACCATATCGGCATGAGCCTGAAAACATAATAGTTAACTAAACGGACTCTGTAGCAACCAAACGCCTGATCTGACCACTTTAGCACTGGACACGTAAACATCATTCAGGTGTATTTCGGGGACCATCTTGCGCTGCACATCTTCTATGACAGGTTTACTTGAAAGATCGCCATCTTGTTTCTTTACCGCATCCCGTTTAGCCAAGTTGAGGTTGCGAGCCGTTTTCAGGCTTTCGTACTTGCTCAAGTATTCCAACTGCGAACTGGGGTGTTCGTCTTCGGGAACAATTGTCACGTAGACAATCGGGTCTGTGTACAAAAAGCTCAGACAAGCAGGCAAGTTGTATCGCGGATCACTGTTCAACTTCTCGTACGCACTGGGACTCTCCTTCAAACTCTTCTCGATAGAAATCTTCAGGTAGTCGTAGTTGTTGAGATGGAACTGCGGCAGCAGATGATAAATTGTTATCTGTGCGTGCAGTCGGGCGTTGAAATTCGAACCCATTGTCCAGGGCAAAAGGAGTGCTATCAGTTTCTCCACAAACTTGATGTTGATGTCATGGTATATCGTGAATAAGTACGATATCGCAAACACCGACACCTGACTGCTGCTGGACAGGTCCTTCAAACTTTCCACCAGCGTCATCAGCTCTGGTTCGGATATCGCCATCGCGACGAGGAATTCGTAAATGTACGTCACATTTGGCTGGTTGTTTTCACTCAAAATAGCAAACAGGTAGTATTCGTCCCAGACGGGCGGTATACCGTTCAGAACAGCCAAGGCTTGAGCTATTCGCAGCTTTATCCGATGATGGTTGGAGTTCTCAAAGTAGCGCGGCTTCTTAATGCTCATGCTCTTGCTCTGAGTGATTAGATCTTTCTTCAGGAGCTGTTTGGCCGTTTCACCCAGTGTTTTCATAAATCTGAGACATGTGCGTCTCACTTCGTACGAGGACTCGTAGCTCAACTCCTTTGACAGTTTCTTCCGAACAACGTAGTCCAACTCGAGGCTGTTGGGGGGATAACTTATTTTTTTTAGTTTTTGTTCCCCCAAACTTAAGCTCTGTGCAAACTTACCGCAAATCTCCGGTTAAAGGTTCGCCGAACAAAAGTCCTCTCACCAGTAGTTTTCTTGCTTCTTCTTCTTGATAGTCGAACAAATCGAGGGCTGAGTTGAAAACTTTTAACGCCAGTCGGTTATTGGTCACGTCTATGTCGAGGATGTCATTCACATATTGGTAGAGCAGCTTTGGCTGATCCGTTTTACAACTGCTGATGAGATTGGATACGCTGAAAGGATAGAAGCATATTTTCAAGGACTCTCTATTGATTGATGTGGGGTGGGTAGTGTTTATAAACGTCCTATGGGTCAGTTCCCTCTTAGCTCTCTTATTTGAAATACTCACAGCGAACACGGGTATATCATCTTCTTGACCGAGACTTTTAGTTCTGCAATCAGACGATCGAGCACCGCCGGATTCATGGGGAAATTGCGGCCATGTGGGCTGGCGATGCGTAGCAATCCGGTTACCCCACCAGCGTCCAGGATGTGCTCATAGTCGTTTTCATTGATCTTCGAATTAGCCGTAAACCAATCCACTGTGGCCTCGCGCACCACAGCCTTAGAGACTTCATCCCAACTCAGCTTGAGCACATACTCAGCCAGAGTGTCTTCCAACGAGCGGTTCGGTCTGTTTGACCAATTGATGTCAATGCCATAGTGGTTCTTGCAGAATTGGTGCTGATACAATGAGCTAAAACCGAAGCCGACCAGTATACGAAACCATTTATGATCCTGCGGTCGCAGTCTGTCAAACGCACACATCAGTGCCAGCTCGTCGTCGGGGAAAAGGCCTTGGCTCCTTAGGATTGTACACACGTTGAACGACATAAAGGGGCGATTGGTTGCCTGCATCTTTTGCACCAATGTTGATATCAGCTCTTCAGGTAAATGATCTGTACTGCTGTACAATGCGTCGAGGAAGTTCATAAAGTCCTTCAGGGCCATTTGCTCAATGCACGACTGGAAGAGCGAGGTGAATATCTCCCGGCAATCAGTGCGAATGTGACGGTTCTGCAACTGACGCAACCTGGTAGCGATATCTATGACGAGCTTCGATTCAACGCCGTTCCATTGGACTGTCTTCATTTGCGACAGCCACACGTGCATGGGTACAGATTTCCAAGGCACTTTAGCCATCTCGGCTAGAAATTTGTTTTGTTCGTCTACACTGAAGGCGGGAAGGATGAGGGCGTTGGAAGCCTCCTCGTTGTACAACCATGTGTTGTTTGTTGCGAGGAAGAACTCGGGCAGAATCTGGTTGGCCACAACCAGCTCTTCAAAGTTACTCAATAAGTAGTTCACCGACCAGCGGAGCACCAGAGTGTTGTTGTGCCTCAGCATTTGGATAAGAATTATCCGAATCCATGGTGTTCCCTCGCCGAGGGTGAGCGTCTCCAGCATCTCCAATGACGGCAGGATCAAGTGAGATTGCTTTTCTTCTAGGTTCTCGAATATAGTGAGGTACGTCAACCAAGACGTCATCAGCGCCTTTGAGCCACCCTTTGACCAGTGAAATAACCCATCAACTTCCGATGCAGCCGGAGTGACTGAAAGATATTTCAACACCTTCCGGATGAGGAAGGTTCCCAGCTTGCGTTCATCACGAGCATCAGAGCTGAGCAATGTCTCAACTAGTCGCCAAAACTGCGAGCGCTCATAGACGCGAATCTTCGACACAAGCGAGTCAATGTTGTGCGTCAGAATAGAGTGCGACTTGCTTTTCAATATTTCGGCCCATATTGTCTCGGCCATGAAGTTGATGTGAAACTTCTCAATCAGCAGCGCCGAACACAGTGCGTATTGTGTTTGCAGTTTCTCATTATCCGCACGCATGCTCTGGAAGAGTTCCGTGATTAGGCCCGATATATTGAACTTATGGACGGGAAAGTCATCTGGCAGCGAGCTGAGGATTTGATAAAGTATTTGCGTGGCAATTAGGTGATCCTCTTCCTTTGAACAGTGCTTGGCAAGCAGAACTTTCATGAAGGTCGTAAAATTGGCCGTAGATGTGGTCGCTTGCTGAATGGTTAAATGGAGGATCTTCAGAATGCCCGCCAGTGTGGATGGCTTGCGGAGCTCCTCAAACTCGTTGTCAATTATTCGAAAAAGTTCATTCGCATCGGGAATTCTTATTTGCTTGGCGATGGTGGAGTTCGGATCGGAACGCTCTTGCATTATGTAATCGTAGAAGCGAATCGTCGACGGGTTAAAGTGCTTGAGGCTGATGTTCAATTTGTTGTTGTCCATTTTGAAGAGCTGTTATTATGCTAAAAGGAAACAAAAATAAATAGTAATGAGTTTTGCCGGATCCATCTTTAATTTGAATAAGAGAGTAAGGATTTATTAATAGGAACACGAGTTCCTCGACAGTAATTGTATAACTTGTCTGACACATAACCTATAACAATTTCAAACAAACATACTTGTCATATGACCCAGGATGCAGTTCGCACTTTGGAGCGTCTCAGTGACAGTACAAATTGAACCAGTAACTGCATAAGAACTCGGCGCTAAGACGTCGTGCAACTAAACTCATGATACGGTTCTTCCTCGTGGGAACTTGCTTCTTAAGAAATTAATGCCAAATTGCGTTTACTCAAGTTTCTTATGCTATAGACGTTTATACAGACATCAAGCACGCTTTCTTCGCACATCCGTTGATGCATGCGCTACGTCACCTCTTGGCTTAAAAAGCTCTGTTGGCCATCACAACCGGCTGACAGGTTGTTATTAATAGCCACGGCGACCTCTTCCACAGCGGGTGGAAAATACGACTGTTTCTTCATTGACTACAGTCAGTTTGATTTGTTTCCCATCCCTAAATCTATTAGTTGTCGATTTAGTAGCTGGAAAAAATGATGTTTAAGTGATGCTACAACTGCACGCGTGTCGGTGGCTATTCACAGCATCACCTGTTTCTTTTCAGGACATCGCCTCGATGGCAGAATTTGTCAATTCCCCAAAGGAAGACTTGCTTTTCTTTTCCTTCTTCGTTTGGGTAGTGCGTCAAGAACGTTGATTGGTTCGCTTGTTTCCCCTGCATTTGTTGTAAGTGAGTTTCTTCAGTCACGTTTGTCAATAGTGCCCACTTTCATTCTGATTTGCATCCTGAACTATGCTCAGCGGCTCTGATCAACTCAGGCTTTCTATACAGACTCTGTCACAACAAACGGCTTACACTTCATATTTATCTTGAGCTAATAGATAAATATATACGCAGTGGTCCTCACCAATCTACTCTGTCCCTGTGTTAACAAACAAACGCGAAATACTGAAAAGAACTGTCCTCACTTTTCGGCAGATACGAAGCAAATTGTATATTTTAAATTTCTAATCGTCAAATCAAAAAAAATAACAACAACTTGACCTAAAAGCCAATTAAACTTAACCGCGGAAAATGCAATATAAAAATACGCACCTAATATTATTCACGATCACGATTAAGTGCAAACCAAAGTGTACTGAAATGGGTGGGCATGGTCTACGCACAGACAGTGTCTGCGATTTATGCCTACGTATACACATCATTTATTTTTTTTTTGTACGTAAAAAACGAACGAATATTGTGCAAAGCTTAGTTGCAGCTTTTTAACATTTAAAAATAGAAATATACAAAAATCAGATTGAATATGGACAAAGCATGTATGCCCCACATTATGGTATTTTAAAATTAAATTGATGGCCATCAAAATGGCGCAGGAAATACATACTTTTCAAATATGTTTCATATTGTTTGAGCCGTCGAAAAATGATCAATACTAAAATATCTCCAGTCAGATACATCTGATGAAATTGGGAAACTAGTGATAGTAGTTGAATTTGTTGTTTTCTAAGAAGAATTCCATATTTTGATTTAAAAACCTTTTAAAATTGGGTTAAATTCAAGCCCAACTAAATACAATAACGAGGATCATTTCATTAGGGGAAAAAACCGTTACAGCACGTCTTTTCTAACATTATCTGTGAATAGCAGCGAGTTACATTCCAAAGCTAGATGCCAGCCAATATTTTGTTTTCAATTTTCCTATCAAGTACACAACTCATATGGACTTGATTCGATTGTTAATTTGATTCAAAGCGGTGTTTTACAACTTTGCATTTTTCAGGTAAAATTTTCGTTTGCTTTGGTTTTTGCATCCATATGCTAATATTTTTTAGCAGCACAAGCACTAATCACTAATCACCCCACCATGCATTGACCACCAATAAACTTTAAGTGCAAAACTTACATCGGATAGATTTGTTAGAATAAAATATTGCTCGGTATACGCAGTAATGACTACGATAATATTTATAAACGATTAACTTATTTTGCCGCACGATTTTAATTGACAAGTGAGGAATACACCATCAACAAGAAGCAGCCTTAAATGGTAAACCTAAACACTCACAAAATGTCAAATTTCCAGCAAATGTTAAACGTCATGCGACCGATTTGTGACATTTATACAGGGCTGGTATGTGGTATGCTGAAATGAATTTACAGTAGAGTCGATGAATTCATCTCGTTTTTAGTGTCCACGAAACAAAATTTTATCAATTATTTGAAAATTCTCCATTATTCTTGTTGGGTTTTTTATTATGTTCTCTAAAGTTTGTCTGATATCTGTGATCGAATGAGCTATCGTATCGTGAACATTCGAAATGGTTGGAACTATTGCATTCGTTGGTCGTAATTTTTAGAAATGGGAAATAAAAATTATTGGAAACTCATTTTCGATTGCTGTTCTAATAAATATTGAGAGATGGGTGATGAAAGCATTTTTGGTGTTTAAAGTTCTCGATTTATAGGTTCCTTTTTATAGTTTTTGCCAAGCACTATAGTTATTAGATGGTTTCTTATGTTCACACAATTGACTAGGCAATAAATCATTAAATATCTGTCAACAGTCGCTAAAGCCCATATGACACTATATTTTTTTTGCATTTTTTCTGCTTTTAAAATGAAACTAGAGCAATACGAAAAAATAGAACGAAAATTCCCGACAGGAGTGAGTGCGTACACACCAACTTCAAAAATGTAGAAACGTCAAAAAAATTGCATTAAAAATGTATTCAAATTATATTTTTCAGCTGCTAGCCGCTTTTTTTTTTGACATTTCAAGATAAAAAACGTTTGAAAATTTGTGGTTGCTTTGTACACAATTGCTACCCTTTTTGAACATGAAAAAAAAATGAGAAAAAAATGTAGTGTCATACGAGTTTAAACTGTCTTAATTGCCGGCACTTTTTGTTTTTTGTTTTAGTTCGACTTAAATTTTTGGATATTATTAATACTGCTCGTTCTCTAATTGCAGCTGCAGCAATCGCTATTCATTTACCTAGAAGGATGTATGTTTCTATTAGTTACGACTCTTAATGTCAAAAAGAACCATTTAGGATATCGTTTTATGTTCGCATGTATTTAATAAATTCTTATATTTCTGGGAAATGTTTCCCTGCCTTCATATCTTAAATTGAACAGCATAACTATTTATGATTCACCTTTTGAAGGACTTTTCTAGATTCGTAAGTGGCGACGTCTTCGAAAGCCTTTAATCTATTCTGGCTCTGTAAATTCATGTTTCGGTCCCAATTCCATTTGACATAGTTTCAACTCATTCACAATCGGCAGTACTAGCAGTACCTACCTCAACTTTTCTCCTCCTAGATGGAGTCACTGTCGCCAATTTCACCAATCACCACTTATTACCTGTATCTATCCTCTATTTGTATGCGCAGGCTTAACAACTGTCAACGCAAATTATCCCTTGCCATTTTCATATCCCAGGCAAAGGATGCTGTCTATTCTCTCCCAGAGATTTGAGCAACAATATGACTTTTAGGAAAACAGAGCAGAAAAGCTCTGCTCTGTCCGCTCTTTGCCTCTCTTGTGCTCCAGATGATGTGACTTTGTGATGGCGTAGACAACGCGCTGATGATGCTGCTACCGATGATGGCTTACCACCCTGAAAGATGCTTTTATCGAATCATGTCTTCTGTAGAATAACACGCACAATAGTCGGAGTTTGTGCGGTCTTCTGTTCGCTTCTCTGGAGCTTCGAATGCTCTCGGTTCTCTGTTTTTTCTTTTGAGTTTTTTCCCTATTTTTTCAAATGAAAATAGCAATAAATCAAAAACAAAATGTTAATAAAACAAAAACAGTGCTACCAACAATAATAGGTACGGTCAGATTGTGGGAAACCGCTATTTCGAAAAATGAATTCTTCAATGTGAAAAAACTTCCAGCCGGAGCAGTATAACACAAAAGATTGGAGAACATTTTTGAGGAAAATGTCCATCTGTTTACTGCCATACTTTCGTACATTCCAAGAAGAAAATCGAATCGAACGACCAAATTGTGTGCAGGTGAAGTCCTTTAAAAAAGAAAAGAAAAATCACAGTCTCAAGTAATTCGATGCGCTACATCTCGTTCGGTTTTTCGGTGGTATTTTTTTTGTTCCTACTTATTGCCGATTCGTGTGTCCTCTCTTCCGTTTGCCTTGTAATAAAATAAAAAAAAAAACCTCGGATCAAGTCGGTGTGACTTTCAAAATAAGAATAAAAGGGGATTCCAAGGAAAATCCATTTCTTTTCGTTCTTTTTCATCAGACATTTTTTTCATTTCGATTCTTTTTCTGTTCTAATCCTTACATTTCGCCTCCAAGGATCGTGTATTTAAAGTGTATGTATTCGGTTCCCAGTCCATTATCATTAAAAAATGGAATGACCGTACCGGAAGTCAATAAGTGTTAGCACTGGCATCAACGGCAATCAATTTAAAGTCCGGTATAATTTAATATATACCTTCCCTGCAGAGACTTGTTATAATCGACTTAAAAGTTACAAAATGTTGCTGCAAAAGTTTGCAACTTATTAAAATGTTGAAGTGGTTCTCCTTGAGAGGGAATTATACATTGCTAGTGCAAGTGGATAATAATAGAAAGTGCTTGGACCGGTTTAAGCATCCTTTACATAACAAAATCGTAAATGTAATAGAATTAATATTAAACACGAAAAATAATTTCAACGAACTAGTTTTTAAATTTTAATCTAAAGTAAATTAAGTAAGGTTCATTATAACAGAAGACGTAACTTTGAATTGCTTTGTAAAAAAAAGACACTGCCGTGTATCAATACTCTTTGAAATATTTATAATTAGAAGGATGTCGTTTGATAAAAAGCTAATATCTTAAATGTCTGTTTAAATTTGTGTAAAAAATATACCCATTTGCAGTAAAAGCTCAATAATCTTATTAGGAAATAAAACAAACTTAGTCTGTAACAGTGCATAAAGTTAATTAAAGGTAAGCAATTCAAATTTCAAACGTTTGGTTCTATTACAATCACATGACATGAGATTATTTTTATTTTTTTCTTCGGAAAATATTTCTTAAAGTCTAAACACCTTTGTCTAGGAGTTTTGCTTGTCAAAAAAAGATATAGTTTGGATTATTCCAAAGGAACTATTGAACGTATCGATACTGCAAATTGTTGCCTTTGTTGGATTTTTTTTAGCGGCTCACTTGACCTGTTCCATATGTTATGACAACAGTACTCAAATAAAAACATGACACGCCACTCTCACAGTAACTTGTCAGTATTTTTACTTCAATAAGTTTTTAGGTACGATCTGCATAAGTACAAATTTCCATTAGGAAATGGGTTTGTCGTATGTGACATGATTTTTAAAACAAATTGTACTAGATGATTAAGTTTTGAACGTATCTCAACCTTTAGCAACCTAAACAGTTACCGACTACTAATGCTGACAATTTATTTTCGAACTCAAAACTGAGTTCAGGCATTTTCAGATGTGTCAATGAATTAAATTTTACATTATTCTACGTGCAGGCTGCAGGTGTTTATAAAAAAATATGACGTTCGGCTTTTAGTTTACTAAGCTTGGTAGTATGTAACTCTTTTGATTGCCATAGATCTCGTGTTAAGTTTTTTAGTTCCGGTGGAAATGCAGCCCTAGTAGATATCCTGCCTCAGTTGACAGTTCGATGTGTCTGATTGTTTGTAGTTATTCGAAATATTTTGAAATGGAATTAACATACTTTCTTCAATGGTTAGGACGTGTGCTTAATTTATTCAACTCACATTTAGTCAGAGTCGTACCAAGTGCCGCCAGACTAAGATTTTAGTAAACTGTTTATTTATTTGCTAGCACGTGTCAGAAAGAACAGGGTTCTTTGAAGGAGACTGCCATCGTTATGATTTTTTCCTTTGACTGAACTCGAGGTGTGTTTCGTCAATTGTGTCAAACAATATAACACTGTTGACATTGACCCTTTAATGATAAGACATCGGCACATCATTGCCAGATCAAATATTGTCCAGAAGAGACTTGTCACATTTATTGCAAAGCATTTCAATATTGTATTCAATGTACTGTCAGTTTTTAAGTATTTATACGCCTTTTCGGTGCACATTTCTTTTACTTGTAAGGCTATCAAACCAGAAAGGAATAAAATATGAAAATAATATTCATTCTAAACAGATGGTGGGCCTTTTTCATTGGACAACGAAAATAGCAAGAATTTAATAACATTTTTCGAGGGAAAATAAAATCCAAATTCATAATATTCGTCTATACGATACGATACCCACTGAGAACAAGATACCCAATTTCCTTCACATACTCACACAAAATGATCGCCATCATCATCATTATTATTATTTTTATGATTCGGTATTTTTTTGTTGTTGTTGTTGTTCTTCTTCTGCTTTATGGGTAAATGGTTCCTTTTCATTTCGGCCAGGAGGACATCATCTGAATTTAAAGCAAGCTCGAAACTTTTTTACGACATAAAGTACGGGGGCTAAGGCTATAAACCTATATAACGTACGTGTACGCACGAGCCTCACATGCCGCATTGAGTATATCTATGCCCGGTCGGTGCGATGCACAGGCTGTTCAATAAAAGTGCGAAGTAATGCTTTATGTTGGTTTGGTTCACTCCTGATGTACTAAGAGTGATATGAAGTTCGTTATCCGTTCGAAGCTGACCCAAAAGAGTTTCTACTTTCATTCGTACATGTGTCGGATGTACCAGTACTTAATATCGAACGCTTTTTAAATGGTTTTCATCCATTTATCATACAGCTCCCTTTTTTCTGTTAACACAGTTTTCTTCAATCCACTTTCGGTGACATAATGATTTATTTTTGGTGGTTACGGTTTGGGCAACTTGAATAAAGAATTATCAGGGGGCGGACGGCCGACGGAGCGAGTGCTATATGTTTGCAGTACGAAGGACGTTTTATTGGGGGGATGTGTGCGCTGTTCCCAGAGGATGGGAAGAAAGATTTGTTAAGAAAATCCCATTACTCTTACGTGGAACTTTGAACCGAAAAGGAAAGCTAAAGATGATTACTTAGGTCTTATGGGACTTACATTTAATCCAATGCACCAACTTTACAATACTAAACGGCAATTGTGCGGACTGTTAATGCAGTTAGAAGGCGGTATTGGACATGCCCTTTAATTGTACTTGATTTTTTGATTTATGAAATAGGCGCCTGCTTTGCCATCGACAGGCTGAAAAATGTAACGATGCTCTTTGCAAAAGACACTGAACTAGCTTGAGGTGCTTTAAATCGAAGTACTTAAACTGATTACTGGGCTTTGTTTATAGTTGCAAAAATGCCGGCAGCCGAGGAAGAAACTTCTGTCAACCCGTAACTAAAGTTGGGCTGGTGACAAATGGTTATTAGTTGTATACATTGTACAGAGTTTTTATTTCGTAGCAAACACGGAGAATAGCCGCATTCAAGAATCTAGTTATCTTAAGTCGACTTGATTGGTTTGGATGAGATGTAACCTGAACGCAAAAACTAGATTGGTCGGGAACGTTACTTTTCCTACGTCAGCCACATACGCGAACTGTCAACTTAGTACTCAGTCACGAATTTTTTAACTAGATTCGTCGGCTACCCCTCTATAAACGTCACCTGAAACAGCTGCTCATATGACCGATTTCCCCCAATCAGAACCGAGATACGTCTAGTGAGAGAGCTGTCAGACTTACTAAACTAGGTACTTGAACATGCCCAATATTTTTCAAAGGTTTGGCAGCACTTTTCCGACGACAACTATTTTGACAGCTGACAACTAATTTGACAGCTGACAACTAATTTGACAGCTGACGACCGATTTCTGTCAATTTTTATTTGCCATTTCACCAACCTAGACGTACCTTTCACATTGAGTCTACCCACACTTATAATAAACGGTTTTAGCTGCTTTTAGATTCTCCTTTATTCGACACAGCCGCCAAGGGGCATTTGCCGAAATCATACCTAAACAGTAATGGCGTGAAGTTGTCTTTCTAATAAAGCAAATACCACAGGCATGACTGCAGTTCGTGTAGTGTTTTATTTCATTTCAAATTATTGTACTACCAAAAGCACCACTCCCAATAATACGAATAAATTTTTTAGCTTAAGGTAGAGTAGATAGGTAGAGTTAAACTAAATCAAGCTAAAAATCCATAAAAAACTAGGAAACTTTTTGATAATAAATACGATTAAATATTTTTAGCTTAAGCTAAAAATCCATAAAAAGTAGGAAAGTTTTTGAAAATTACTTTGCAAACTGTACTTACGGCTAAAACTGAATCAACGCACATCGAATGTGAACGTATAGAGAGTAGATCCATACAAATACTGGTTAATACTGCAGTGGTAAATCCAACTAGCAAAACTCTATTCGATGCACTCTACTCTCGGAGACCGTTAATTCAAGCACGTTCAACTATACCTACTGCGCTTACAGTCAACTTTGTATAAACTGCCAAAAGCAGTATAGACAGCATTAAACAAACTTTGTCTCTGAGAATTGTTGGTTGGGGGGTTTACACAATCATTCAGTGTCGATGGCAAGAATCAAGTTTAGTTTAGCTGTTTTTTGAGGATTAAATAAGTAATGAATGGGATGCTATAATTTACAGTGGACATTAATGGTTTTTTGTGTTGGTTTGGTTTGGTTGCATGCATTGGTGGCATTTCGGGTTTCCATTTTCTTTCGGTAAATCCGATTTTTGGGTTATATTGGCATTTTGTGATTTGTTGCACTACAGATTTAGGGAGATATATTTAAAAGTTGTGATTGAGGGTATTGGCCATCATAATTGGTCAAATCACAAAAGGGACTTGTGGCTTGTTCCTAAAAGTGATATGACGACTGTGTAATGGTTCCAACTTACCTATATTAAAAATACTTTGCTTCAGCTGGTTTGCTGAGTTGTTGTATTAGTACATAATTAAGGCTCTTAACAGCAGTCTCAGGTAATTGAAAGTAGGTACAAAACTACATGCAAAGTTCCAATACACATAAGAAAAATTGTACTTACTTAATTGTAAAAAAATAACAACTACTCCACAAACCACTATCCTTAATTCGAATCGAAACTCATCGTAAACAAAACCAACCAATACCTATTGTAACTTGTGTCCTTGATTACAAACACTCACCATCTTTTAAATAAACACTAAATCCCAAAATTAGTTTTCCGTCTTTCGATATTACTGTCGCAGAGAAAGAAAAATGAACGAAAATCGTCTCCAGCAAATGGCGAATCAAATAGACAAAAATAACAGCACGAGACCTTTAAGATAATGTAGATATAAGCTTTTCAATTGAATGCGAAATAAGATTCTTTGTGCAGAATTGTGTCGTTTGACATTGTCTCCACCGCACCAGGATTTTGTTCATTTCCCTCCCTTCTTACACCGCCAGCAGACGTTGTCATCATCTTTGTGGTTTGCACAATAAGGCCATCCCTGCTGTGGTGTGGTGGGGTATTGCCTCAGTTGAACCAAGTTAAGTGCGCGCTCCCACTAAAAAAGATTCTGATAGGTCAAGACTCGCGCACACACAGACAATTTTCAGTTTCTAAAGTTTTACTTCTGTTCTTTTTGATTTTCTCGAACTGCAAGTCAAACTGCAAAGTTGCACGCAGAGATGTACTGAGTGTTTGTTTATAGATTTAAAAGTTTTCGCGATACCAGCTGTAGTTAAAAATGTATTTGAGGGGCCCAACCAAAGATAAATAGTAGAAGGGCTCTCATTCACTGAACAGCACATGCTTTCAACTTTTAGGCTTTATCGGAGACAAGGTTGGCAAGACGTACGAGTATGTGTTGCAGGGTTGTTACAGATAAAAATGGGTATGTTTTTTTTTTAGTTTTGTTTAAGTTTTGTGCTCCGTCTGTATAAATCAGTATGTAACATGTTGTGTTCCAGTTATGGTTGGCACATTTACAACTGTGAAACTCGTGCTGGAGCGCAATGCCATCGGGAACAGATGAAGTTGACAAATGAACAGATTGTCAACAATATTTGACGTAGAGGTTCATTTTTATTTTTGATAACGTAGATAGTCTTAAATTGTTTTAGTAATAACTACAAATTTACGATTTGATTGGCATATCTTACAAGGTGCCTCCATTTGTAGGACTTTTCGTAATTCGACGTTAACACACATACATACCGTGATATTTATTGGAAGGCTATACAGATTTAAGTAAATTAAACAACTGCTCAGAATATCTACAACTAATGTCAACTGTCAATGACGCATGCCATTTCCGTGACAGCAACGTCAGTGTTGACGTTGGCTGAATGACTAATAAACTTGTGTTTTATCTGATGGAATTCGCAGAACCTTTCAACTGTAGGTAGGATTAAATGCTGGAAGTTGAACCTGAAAACTCTCGTCCGTAACGTTCTAGCCACAGTGCGTCTACACAAGCTGTCAAAGTTGTTACGCTATAGCTGGACCGCTGTTTCATAGTAGTAGCACGAGGCCATCATAGATCATATTGTTCATCAGCTTCTAGAAAATTTTATTATACTCATATAAAGCCGACGCTGGAAGGTGGATGATTAAACCCGTGAATGTCCACTGCAGCAACCTCTATTTTATTTTATATTCCGCAGTGCCCACGTAGGAGTTGTACAAATTTGTAGACCCATTGCTCTTTGGACATTGTTTGGCCAAAATTGTCACCCAGATCTTTCATCCGAGGTTAGTTGCATTTGATCACTGAGTCCTCGGCACAACGTGACGAGGTTTGAACGGTTGGGCTATGATCCAAGATTAGTTCCTCAGCACAGAAACATTCTCCTGACGTCTTTTGGAATTAAAACTATACCGTGCGTCTGTGAATGAGCTGTTCCACCCAACGATAGCTTCAGTTGGCCGCATGACCATTAAGGTCACATAAAACATGATGCAATAGGAGCCCACCCACGTCCAGTAGTTTTCCATATGGCATGATATAAGCTTTTCCAGCGCAACTTCCTCTGGTGAATTTTTCAGCTAAACATTTACACATGGCATTTAATTATAGCAATTAATTGTAAATCAATACGATCCCCATGGTGTACCTTTCATCCTGCTAAATGAATTCCAATTCACCACCTCAGCTGAGAAAAAGGAGGGCCCCTCTTTGGATTCCTTTCTCCTGCTTTTTTGTGTAATTATATATTTTCTTATCAGACAAGCCCAGACACACATTTCCTTTACCACAGCTGTTATTTTATTTTCACCTCCTCGATATCCCGATTTCGTACAAGGAACATGCGTACTGTGCGTATGCAGAGAGCACAAAGGATGAAGTAACGATTGTAAAAAAAAGTTTCTTCTTCATTCTAGTAGTCCTAGGACATGGTTTATTCGTTCACTTGTCCTCGGCTTTGCAGTTAATGAAGAATCCGATTAGAGTCCTTAAAATGACAGAGAACCAATAAAAAAAATGAGAAAAATGTGTGCCGCTCCAAGGAATATGGATAAAAAAAACTCTCTCCCTGTTTAAGATGCAAAATGGTTTTATATTAAAGCTTCTCAAGCTTTTGCTCTCGTTCGGCCTACGGCTCCGTGGTTCTCTCATTATTTTTTCAATCACACACAAGCCAAGCACACGCTCTCGGTCCTTTGAATTCACCTCCTGCGTTCCCGTACCAATGTATTGACTGCATTGACTTAAAGTATACCAAGCAGGCATCCTTAAAGCCTTCTCTCGCTAAGGATTCTGTTCCTTCTGTACATCAAGTACGTACAAAAATATCTTCCAAATAATGATCACACTGAAATAATTATCTTATAATTAGACGTGTTGCAGTAGGGTTATGGCCTTTAATTAGGTTTCCGCATTTGTTCTGTTGAAAATGAATTCGTTCTAAAGTTGGAAGAGCCTTGTGCGGATTGTTGAATGCAATATAAAAGGAACAAAAAAGCCAAACAAACTAATTAGGGAGCAATATCCTTGCTATTTCTGGCTCCGCATTCTCATTGGTAATACCGAGGTGGGCAATTGGATTTCGACCCGTTTTTACCCTCATTTCTGTGTGGAACATTATTATAACGATTTGACTATAAAATCCGACTGTGGCCTTTACGTGACTGAATTATTGGCGTTCGCATTTTCTACGAGTTTAGTTCGTACTCTGTTTCAACGGGAGGTGTGTGTATCCCACTTTGTTCAGACTACGACATATACCTACCGTATACGCAATGCCTTCAGTTAGCCAAAAAGAGATTGGTATTACACGTGTGGGGTTTTCCTACCTTTTTTTTCGTCTGTTTAAATAAAAAAGTAACGAGTTTTACAAACATGCATGTGTGGACCGATTTCCGAAAAGACTCTTAGGTTTGGTATTTTATTTATTGGCTCTCTCTAACCTTGCATGCAAATGTTGCTTTGCTGCAGGTAGACTTGTCTGGAAGACGCTTATATTGTTCGATTTAATATAAGCCTTGAGGTGGATTTGAATTGCCGCCTACTTGATGCTATCCTCATCGATTTATCAATTCAAGGAGAGGAGGGTATCTCTATTAAAAGGTCCATCCATATACATAAACCGTCAGCAACCTTACTTTTTATTGGGGTACGTTCAGCTGCTACTTCGGAGGGTGAGATTACCACAGAGGATATCAAACAGTGTGATTTATTTGAGGACATAGCTAAGAAGACAACCATCGCGGACGTACTTTTTATTTATAGCTGGGCATGAATTTTTCCAGTTTTTATTTCTTATTTTAACGAATTGTTGCGTCTTCAAAAATAACGTGCACCACAACAAACTTTCTTGTTTATTGCTTCTTCTGCTGAAATACTAGCAAACGGTTGTAAAATTCAAAAACTTAAATCACAGGGTTGAATGTTTTTTTGTTCTTTTTAACCTCCTTAATTTTTTCATTTTGGGAATAATGTAGATGTTTACCTACATTTCGTTCTTCCGTTAAGGTTTTCGCGAATCTTAGACAATTCTTCGAACGACATTTACAATGAAGACGCCAACCATTTCACACAAAACATGTATCGCCAGACATAACAAGGCAAGTTCACCAGAAAATCTCTTGTAAACTTGCCGACGAACTCGATCTTCTTCCGCAAACTTGAAGCGAACAAAATGCGAACCGCCTGGCTTATTTGTATTTTGTTCTATCGCAAAGAGCAAGATCTTCCGTATCTTGTGTTCTGACGCAAAACTTTGGTATATTTTTCCAACCATTCTTGGACCTCCCGAGCTAACAGTCTAACCTAATCGAAAATGGTTTCAAAACATCAAACTTTGTCGGTAAAATAAAGTGGGCAATTTAAGCACATGATTTATTAAATTATTTAAATAAACATCAAAAAAGTACAAGAATGTAAAAGCATTCGCATAACTATTCCCTCCAGCTCAATATAACCTCTTTCCATATCATAACCTCTTTTATGTGTCAAAAAATTATAATTGTCAAAGCACGCTACTTTGAAGAGGCATTTCACAGTAATGCACTTAGAGTTGCGATTTCACGGAATTTTACACATGCAAGGGCCGCGCTGAATGGAGTGCAAGCATACATGAGCGAAGCGAAGTTATTTCGGCTACAGTATGCTTTGATTTCGGCTCATAACCGTGTAGGTATATGGCTTAGGGTAAAATCTCCCCGACAGGGATCTGGTGTGCCCGGAACGGTGGTAGTGAACGAGTATGTTTTTGGTCTTTCTATGAGAGCGCGTATAATTTAATTATGCTGTTGAAGTGATGTTACCAATTTTATGGGGAACTGTGTTGGCCCGCAATTAAGTTGAAGTTTAGTAGCAAACTTAGGGAGAGCTGTATTCAAAATTAAATACTTTGTAAGATGAGCTATGAGCTTTTCTGATCTGTAATTAAGATTATTGGACTTTTTTTTGTTGATTGTAGAGACCAAACTGAGTGCTAATGTTTAAAATACAGTGCAACCTATGAGAACGTATATATAGAAAATAGTTTTATTCTTTAATTTATTTTTAAAGTATACTTTGAATAATTTTCACGAAAATTGTTTTCTAACCTCAAAATTTGTATTCACTTTCAGGTTTGCAGACATTAAAACTAATTTCGTGCGGTTGTCAAATAGATGTGTTTTAAATATATATAAACAATTAGCGCTCTCGGTATATTGTTTAAGTGCAGATAATACTAATTGTATGTGCAAATAGTGAACACCCAACTGTAATCCATGTTATAGTGTTTAAAATTAAAAATATATAATAGTAGCTTACTTAACGAAAACTCGATATAGAATTTGAAAAAGAAACTCGAACAATTTCCAGCGGCAGAGCACTCAATGGGATTATTTCATCAGAGGTGAGTTTTTGATTTTTACTTACATGTTAAAGTGTTAAAAATATTGAGCGGTTTTGAGCTATTTAAAGATGAATTAATTTTCATACATATTTATTCACTGTAAAACACGTTAAAAAAAAATTTGCGACACGATGCCAAGTTTTTTCGCAACTCGGTTGGAATTTTTGTCAAACGTTTGCAAAAGTAACTTCTTACAACTTGCCAATTAATTTAGTTATGGAAATTAATATAAAAGTGAAAAAAGGGATAGAATTCCGACATAATTCAGCCAAACCTGCATGAAAAGTTAAACTATTATTACAGTCTTATACAGTCACTAATGTCATTGACGTCAAAAACAAAACATAAGTTGCCAGGTCTTCTGCTTTGGAGCAGATAAACACGTTCATTTTCGACGAAACTTTTAAATTCCATCAAACTCTTTATAAAAGATTTGCAAACACTTAACTCTCATATACTTTCAGCCCCACTATCCCCTATTTAGAGCTAAATTTTCGCTCCCATACAAAATTCTCTCCAAAATTAAGATGAACTAAACTTAAGCGAACCCATTTAGCTGAGTGGGACGCAGCTCGAGCTTAATAATCAAACTTTTGTCTCAGAATGTACTTCGTGTGTCTGTCAAAATTTAGCGTGCCCATTTAATTGGTCGGCACATTTTCTCAAGCTAAATTGTGACAGATAGATCGTTGTAATCTGTTGTTCTGTTGCGGAAAAGTATCCAAGGATGAGCTTTTTTAATTATTACATCACGAGAAGTACCTACAATCAGAATTAGATGAAATAAGAGAGAGTTCAATTTTTGAAGGCAGTTTTTTCAGACACTTATCCATGGCGTACTCTAGGTGAAAATTTAACTTTGACTTTAGCTGATGTTTGGAGAGAAAAGTTGGAGACCAGATAACATTTAGTTTAGCTCAAACAGCGTACTACGTTAAACTCAAAACAATCACTGTGTGAAACAACTCCAATCGGTGCCAAAACTTAACGAAATGTGTCTGTCTAAAATGGCGAACTGCGGTCCACATTTTAAATGTAGATAGTTTGACTTTTCTAAACAGAATATTCATATCTTTCCCGTAGAAGGCTTTGATCCTTATATATATATATAGGCGAGGGCAAACAGTTTTTTACAGTTACAGGTTAACAGTTCACCGCCTTAGACACAACATATTAGCTTGATTTTTGTGTTGTTGGGAAGATTGTTCAGATATGCAAAGCTGTGTGTATTTTATTTTCGAATATTACGTATAAGCAAAGTTACTAAAATGCAAAAAAAAAAACAGACTTTAATTATTTCCCAGCTTTATTATTCCAGTCTTTTGTTTAGCAAATCTAATCAAACTGGAGATTGTTGGCGGCATCTTTTTGGAGTTTTTACAAGCAAACGTCAAATGCAAAAGCGTTTCCCGATCCCATACTCCTATGCCCTAAAATCTAATTGCTTCGTCATTTCGCTTTGAAATTATATTTCCCACTGTCTGAAAGCTTCTTCCTCGCTCAAAGGACTATATACCTCTCACACGAAATCTCATTTAAATCACTTTGCGTAATTTATGCAGTCCTGCATCATAACTGACAGTTTGGAAATTATTTATGCGCCTGTTTCAATCCGCTGTGTTTTCTTTTTACGGTTTTCATTACTTCTTTAATGGCTGCTTCCGTTTGAATGGGTTCCTTGGTTTGTGGCGACGGTGGTTAAAAAGTTTCCCCACAAACTCATTCGCATCGTCAATTCTTGCATCCATAAAGGACGAACGTTTAAATTTCATAGCGCGCGATATTTTAGGTGCCACATTAACACTTGTTGCTGCTGTTGCGCAATAAGAATGAGTCCATTAGGCTATGACGTGAGTGACTTGACATTGACAGTGCTGAAAGGAAACTTACTAATCGCGTTGTTTAACGGTGTATTTTAAGTTGGCTTTGCAAATGAACAAAGTACTATTGTGAATTTATGAAGTTTTATTCTTAGGTACATGCGTGCTGGTGGTTGTTTGATTTTCGTCCTCAAGGACACTAGGCTTTTCGGCGTCATATCTCAAAGAGCACATTTATTAATCTATTGAACCTCAGAAGTGTCACGTTGAGTGACGGTTCTTGTAAATTTGTGCCGCAGATGATTCTTAGCTTTGCTTGACTGCCCTCCTATCGAAGGGGTTAGCTGCGCTTAACAACCGAAACCTCTTCTAGTTCCCAGTTTTTGCTGGCTGACAATCACCACTCGACTGTCACGTTCCACAAGAGATAAAACAAATGTGCACATAATTGCGTAATCAATTAAGGCGAAAACACAATCATTCAAAGTAACCCCTTATTTATCACACTGCTCTGAGACACAAACAAATTTAATCACTTAAAAATTCACCGCAGCCCAAACTCGATGCGTAATTAATTCTCCCAACTTGTGCCACCGTACTCCCCTTTGCACCCCTCTAATCTAATGAATCGTTAATAGCCTTCTTCCGGAATATATTGTCCATATTTTCTCAATCTTATCTCTCGCACCTGAGTGTGTGTGTCTCTTTCATTCTCTTTCTCTGACGGTAACCCAAAAACTTAATCCAACACACAATTGGCGACAAATGTAACCGCTGGCTGTGTCCCAAAAAAATATGGGAAAAGCCACCCAACTCAGGATAACGATCATTACCTCGCCGTATACTATCATCCTGCACTACTACAATGATTTTGATGCTGCTTCTCCGACACAAATTGTATTAAATAATAAATTCACAACCGCAAACATTAATCATTCCCGAGGACCCGGCGGAGTGCGGGATATCTTCCACCCCAAGTAGGAAACTTAGCCGTAATCACCTTCGCCTGATGTGCTTCCTCCCCTCTGCATTGGCGCTGCACTCCTTGCTGGTCATCGTCACCACAGCTCACTGGCTACATGTACCACCAGTGTGTAAAGACACCGCCATAAGGACGACATTTAAGTAAATACCCTATTGCGCCAAATGATTAATCCCACAAGATAGTTAAGAGTTGATGACAATAATTACCGCCATAGAATTGAATATTTCACATGGCTGAACTGTGTATGAACTCATACGTAAAACATGTTTGTCATTGGTGGTATCACTGGCGATGGGCTACAAAAACATTCAGGCTTTGGCCGCCACCTACAACAGCGTTTAGTATGGCTCATCGTGGAACCCTTGCAAGTGATTATAACGTTGGCTGAATAATGAATTATTAAGTTGCCTCGAGCTGATTTTATGTGCACTGTTGCAGGGGGCTACACCTCACACCCACCCGTCGGGCAGCTGTGTGCGGAAGCAGTGATAAATAATTTAATTTCAATATATCCTTCCAAGTGGAATGCGATAAGAAAAACTGAATAATTTTCCCTACTTATACAGGTTCTGTCGAGACGTTATGTATACAATTAATTAAATTACACTGCGGAATTGCCTGCACATAGCTTAGGATAATAATGATCCACCTTTGGCTATAATTCTGTTAGGAACGTCAAAGGGTTGTGAGCAGTGTGGTTGAAGCAACGTGAAATTTAGGTTATGCACAGTTTGTGTTTGTTTGAGGGAATCACCAAAATGGAGAAAAATATTATTAAAAGTGTTTCTTAAAAAAGAAATAAAACTGGGAAAACACTTGCATCCGAGTCATTTCCTTAGAAAAACAGTGTCCTGTTGGCTACATTCGCTTAGCGCATACTTTCGTTTTGCTCCAACAGAGAAAACGACACAAAGTGTGCTTACCTGATACTTTTTGATGAAATAAATTGAATTCCATCGTAGCTAGAATTTGGTCAGTAGCACAGCTTCTGAATGAATAGGAAAACTGATTGACAGCTTAAAAATGATTGACAGCCTTGAATATTAAAATAAGTGTTGCCTCCCATGTGTACAAATGTAGTGGGTTACGAAAACAATACATTTCGATTAAAAACGCCTCCATAAAGTAGGCGTGGCAATAAACGACACAGCCTATAGTCTTCTCGGAGGCTCGGGAAACATTTCAAACACAATCTCATCCAAATCTGTCCAGCAGCTTTCAAGTCAACCCGTTACAGATATTAAACCTTCTGAAGTTTTGTTTTATTTGTTAAAAAGTTAATAAAAGCCGAGTTGGAAACGAAATATACATATTTTTCCGCCCAAAGTCCTAGAGAAACTATAATGTCAACGTGAGCAACTTGCAACTGACTACTTCCAGAGACCACTTTGACTGGTTAGTTAGATCAGTAAATTATCTTCATACGGAAACGCTTATGTCAGAATAATGAATAAAAGCCATTTTATACGATCAATTTTCATAGGCCAACAAGTGTATGGGAACAGTCAAAATCATGCTGAGCTCAAACATATTTAAAAGTCATCGCTGAACTTCCTCGTTGTCCGCACAGGAGCCATTATTACGGACAGGCATCAATCAAACATTTCATTGGGCGGTTTTCCCGACATGTTCAATTTCCCTCCTTTGGAAAAGAGATAAAAATCCAACTAAAATAGCAAACAGAAAATAGAATACTTTTGTGAGTGAATGTAATGCCAGCTATACGCCCTGCGTGAGTTTTATATTCGCAAAAGTCATAGCTGCACAAGGGAAGCTCATCAAAAGTGTCATTCATATGGCACTGAAATAGGACTTCAACAAGTTCGACTGTGACGACGACGATGATCATGATGATGGTGCTGCCGTTCCTACTGCTGCTGATGGTGAGGGTGATGGAAAATGACGCTTCATTTCTAATGCCAAACCCTCTTCAGGATGAACACGACGTTGAATGACAACAGCAATGTAAATGGGAAACAGGAAAACTATTAGATTCAGAATCCACATCTCCGTTTTAATTTTACGTATTGGAACGTTTGAAATCAGAAATGTTTTAAATAGAAATCCTTGGGTTTTTAATTTAGAAATAATAAAAAAGTATGTAGGTGTACCCAGCTGTGTGCGTCTGCTTTCGTCTGACACATCCTTGACATTTGCTTTGACATTGAAAACCGATCAATGGAAATTTATTTTCAGAAGCAAAAAGACAAGTTTAGCGAAGGAGCTCGTATTTAGCTGTATTCATGACTCACTGACGACTGGATCCATATTTCAATTGCAAAAATTACACAATATTCAATTAAATATGCATGAAGACAGTTAGGCAGCGACAGTGACAGACAGATGAGTGCGGGATAATTAATGAAGGGATTTTTAGGCTTTTATTTTAATTGGCAACACTTTTAGCAGCCACAATCAATTTGACAGGTGATTTGGGCGCTCATTGATTTCAACAATTTAACCGTAAGTAGGCTTAACAAAAAAGTATGTAGGCTTTACACAAAAGCCCAAAAACCTAATCGAAATTTTGACTGTAAAAATCAGAATTCTCGGAAGAGTATTATGTCAAAACGACACATTTCGAACTACGCCTTCGCAATAACGGGGCCGAAAAACGATTAAGTAGCTACTAGAAGATACACCAAATGTAACTTGTCCTTGATGAGTATAGCGTCATCTATCTGTAGATCAAGATTTAGCGCTCGCACATGAATGGGAGGCAACTTCACAGGACAGGAACAGCGTTGCCACTTTAAAACTATTTTTTCGGAGTTAGATTTTAAAATCAATACGATTGAGCAAAAATAAAGCACAAATGACACTTTAAAGCGAGTTCATAGTAGGTACTTTATCTGTCAGAAAAATTATGGAACCAATGTATTCGTTTGTTGGAAATGCGGAGTTGTCCCTTAAATCTATTCTGGTTAAATACTGTGCCATCAAAAAGGGTGTCAGTAGTATATCTTCTAAATATTTTGGCAATGGTAATGGAATCGCTTTAAACTCGTCCTCAACCTTCCATTTAGCTTTTTCCTTATTCCTTTGGAGAAACACATTTTATTTTCCCAGGAAGTACCTCGAGATCAATATTTTCAAGCAATGAGTGTCAGATCAGCAAATATTGAATAGACTAGAGAGAATGACACGACCGAAATAAGTTTTACTTTCTTTATCTTATTTTTTTAAACGAAAGCCCCGATGTTTCTACTACATTCCTTCCCTGCTAGGCAATGCACTTCTTTATTAGGTTGAGTATACTCTGAAAGCTGTAAGTAACCACTTTGCTGACTGATAAGTGACAGTTCACAGTTCCTCTGACATGTTGAGTAATTACGAAACTGTCTCTAAGTGCTCCTCAATTTAAAAGCTTGACAAACAAAACATATAACAAGTCAAAAATTCAATTAATGTCGAATATTTGGTAAACGGACATAAAAGGCTTAAGATTCACGAGGCATATGTTGAAATGTGCATGACTGGGTCCCAATTAACTTGGTCGTATATAACAAGCTTAGCCGAATAGGGTTCCTTTGCTTATGTTTTTATTTTCGCTTTCAAATGGAAAATATGAAAGTTGGTTAAAAAGGTGTAGCTGTCGGTCACTAATATGGGAAAAATGATATAATCCGACATTTTTTATGAGATGTGTCGTCGCTGTTGATGTATCAAAAAACTGTGAAAGATTCAAATTTTCATCAAAATCGTAAGTGTCATCGCGACGGGCTATTTTACAAACTGAGCGGTTTTCGAGACTGAAGAAACCCTAAGCTGCTCACTGCTTTTCCCAAAAGAATTCTACTTATTGCATTTGGCAACAAAGTAGACACTCAATTTTCCAACCACAAAGTTTCAGCTTGCAGGTGATAGATTTGGCAAGGAAACCGAAAGAAAGCCTCCCGCCACTTTTACACAAAACAAGTCCATGTCCCTTGCCAACATTTTTAAATTGATGTACGGGTAAATATAGCATGGCTGAGCCCATCGGCTATATGGAGATTATTCTCTGCCCCCAATTTGAGCGCAACTACAGCGAAGTTTAAGTTATCGCCAAAAAATTGTGTGTTCCCACCACTTCCGTGCCATTGATCCGAAATGGAGTAGGTGGAGACTTAACCTATACCCCGAGCGTTTTTTTTTCCTTTTTTTTTCTCGTTGTTGTGGTTGATCTTCGAGATATACGTACAGAAGGCGAATGTGAGTATGGAAGAGGGATGTTTCCCTTTGGAGCGATTAGGCGCGAGTTCGACAGCCATACACGGTATGCGGTTAACCATTCATTGAATCGGAAGATGTACAATTATTTGGCTGTATTGTTTTTTTTAACTATTTGGCTCGTGGTCTCACATCCAACTGTTGTCGGAACCGCTCGAATCTTTCTGTAACACTCTGTTCCGGAAAATACTTCAATTTGCTTTGGTGTCGTTTGGGCGATAATTTATTTATGGTTTAATAAATCTTCTCTTCGGAGGTGTGCGGGTGGTGAACTTTTACGAGGACGAGTGCTTTGCACCGAATTAGAAAATGCCACGGCTAGCAACGAGATCACGTACTCAGTCTTTTGTTGTTTGCTTTTGAATGTTCTTATTTGGGGATTTATTTAGGCCAAAATGTTTGCAATAATGTGAAAAGTTCGATTTGATTTTTATTGCAGTTGTTGTTTTTTTTTTTTTCTATGAAAAAGTTTCTAAATTATAGTACTTTTGTTGGGGTCGGTTGTTTGTTTCCCGTGGAGAGTGTATCATCTGTCGCGTGGTTGATGGTGGCACATTAAATGAACTCTATTGACTTTCTTTAATATTTATTTTGGTTGGTTTTAATTGGGAAGTGTTCGCAGGGAACTTAAAATGCGTTACAAAACGAATGGCTGTTGTTTGCAGGGATCAATTTTGTTATAAAGCATCCAGCAGCTGAAGGGAAATAAAGCGATATCCTGTTCGATTTATGAAGATAGAAGATATTCCTCGCTGCAGGGTGAAGCATGGTTTGTGGAATTTACTTTGTTGTTGGGGGTGGGGGATTTCGGGCTAATCGCAAGCCAAAGAGATGTGCCCCTCTTATGAGGAAGCTGGTGAAAACCAGGGTTGCCAGATCTTAGTTGTATAGCCCGATGTCGAAATTTGTGTAGCTTAAAATCGGAGCCGAAAAAGAAGCCCATCACAAGCATTTTTTATAACTCCAATAAGAATTTGTTTTCTTTTTAAAAATCAACAGAAAATAAACAAATTCTTATAAGGAAAAAAAAGCAATAAGAAACATATATCTGTGATTGGTTGGAAATGTCAAGATCGATGAGTGAAATCAGTGAATAAAAAGTAGCGACAAATTGTTGCATTCGTTAAGGGTACGTTTAGGACGAGAAAAACGCAATTGAAAAATATTCGCCCAAGATAAAAAATGCTCAGATTTGAAGCGCAATTGGGATTGGGCTATCAGACTAAAGTTGGTGTCGGAAATTGAGGAAAAAGACAGCCTAATTTCTGATAAATAGCGCAATCTGGCAAACCTTGTGAAAACATGCAAGACTTTCATAGTTTTCGTGCTTAAAAGAACAAAAATTGCTTTGAGGGAGTATGTGAAGGCTACACAAGAAATCAGCTTAGCTCATCATCTGTGTAAAGTTTTGTTTGTGAGACGAATAGGGGCAACATCATGCCAAGTCTTGAAGCCTTCTCATAAACTGGAAAACGATATCAGTTTTGCACTGCTTGAACTCGCCAAAAGTTATTGTTAAAAAAATGAAACCTATCTCTGGAAGCGAGATAAAAAGCTAGGTTGTCCTGCAGGGAAATGTATTTTAGAAAGCTGATGTTCTCGCGGTTGTCAAGCGTGCTGTAAGATGATGTGCCTTAGAAGTCTTTCTGTAGGACTAAGTTTCGCCATGAAAGAACCTTTAGGAATCAAGTTTGATGGAAGTTTGCAAGTTTGATGTAAGTGTAGGGTCTTTTGGCATGTTTTTAGGGTAGGTTTTTGAAGCTTGAGATTGTGACAAACTCACACGCAAGTCATCTCCTATTATTCGGTTACTCTGCTTAAAACCTCCAGCGCAGTTGTTCCAAATAAGCAATCATTGCCGCCGGTATTTAAGTAGAAAGTCCATTAAGAACCTCTTCAGAATAGTAAAAGTCGCTTCACATAGACTTAAAGTTTTGTGTTTCATTGAGGATAACCCTGATTTCGACTGTTTTGAGAAAATCATCACCACAAGCTTGAGTTTTCCACCCAACATGTTCTGGTATCATTCCAATGTCTCCTTGGCATTCTTAGAAAGTCAAAAAATTAACCACGCTTAAAGGGAATATTGTCTGGCAATTGACCACTGTCTCCAAAAACACCAAAGGAAACGAGTTGAAAATAATTTTATGCGGAATCCAGTTCCCATAGTTGCAAAAAAAAAAACAAAATTAAAACTCTATGCCACACCGTAGAATATCAGAAAGGTCCACCCAAACTATATTGGAAGTCTCAACTCCGAAACGTGTTTAAATATCGAAAAAGTTTAGTGGCTGCCAAGAGAAAACAATACTACCGAACATCTTGAAGGCATTCCTTCAAGGTATCGAGAAAGTTATTTTCTTCTTTTATTTTCCTTCATGATGTGTGCCTCCGAATATTTTCCACACGGAATAAGTTCACTTTGAGAATTGATTTTCTGTTTTGATTTGTTCATCTAGTCCCCGGAGCTGTTTGTTCCGATTTTACTGCATTCAAGTTTATATGCAACGTCAGGTGTAATCAAACGAAACTCTTAACAACCCAAAGGACTTGAAGAAAGTCCTGCTGTTGCTGTTCGTTAACTTGGGCAGAACAGCCCAACAACAACGAAAATCGAATTCCATTCAAGGATACATATAGCGAAAGAAAAGAGTGAAATCAAAGTTTTTCGCCCACCTCTATCTGTGTGGGTGTAAAGAACATTTAAGTGGACGAGTGAACACTTTTATGTTCATCCTGGCGTTTGCTTTTTGCATTTTTTTTTTTTGTTTGCATTTTTTTTTACGATGCAGTAAACCTGCTAAACGGATGAAGAGCACCTCAAACGTTGTTCAGCACCACAAAGAGTAGTGCCAACAAATAGTAGAGTACCCAGCCAGCTGCCAGCAAAAGAATGAATGATTTAAGTCGAGTCGAGTCGAGTCGAGCTTTGCAAATGTGCAATTGCTGCGAAATGCATAAGTGAGTTGCCTCTGATTGGAGGATCGATGTTTTGAAGTTTCTCTGGTTTTGAAAAAAAAACAACCCCTATCCTAACGGATTTTCGTTGAGAGCATGGTTGTGGCAGATAGCGGAAAACGTTGTAGGAGCTATAAATTGTAGCTGGAGGGGAGCAATTTGACGTTTTTTGTGTGTTTGCCGCTTTTAATTGGAAACAGTGAAAAGCGTTTTCGAATGGAGTTTTGTTCGCATATCGAGCTCAAATTCCATTAGAAAATGGCCATACCTGAGTTTTAATTGCGTTTCACCAGCAGCAGCGGGACATCAATAGGAATTGATGCGCAGTAGACGGGACAACAATCATGCTGGTGGTGTTGCTGATGGTGATTTGGATTAACAATGACCGTTCACGGTTTCGGTTTTTACTCAGTTGAGGTAATTGGGTGGGAAAACAGTGACTGATGTCAATCTGGTGACGCAACTGTGTTTGCACGCCGCTTTTACTCATTTCGTTCGACCGGATTAGACTGGGTAAACTTGTAAGCGCGATTGTTGAGCGGGAATGAAATAACTGCTTCGTCGTAAATGAATGTATGAGTAGAGAAGGACAAGTGGGGACAGTATTGGAGCCAAGATCAACGATGATGGCCACCATGCGTGACAAACTTGCACACAGCTGATAGTCGTGTAGATGATTTAGGGATAGTGGCTGATGGAACCTTTTCGAGCCAGCAACGGCAGATCGGGGATCCCAAAGTTAGTGATTAATGTTCGATTATCCAGCGGTAGGGCTGGCAACCTCCACTATGGAAGCTATCCCGTCCGGAACGTTAATGGACTACGACATGAGATTAGGTCCTATGTATGCTTAAAACGAACGATCCAAACTTCATCATCCAGAGTTTTTCCACCCGCAATTTATGTATATGCTTGCAATTTGGCCAAAAGTAGTAGGTACATGTAATTGACTTTCAAGGCCAACTGTCCTCAAGGCAGCTTGGCTCTTTTCAGACGTAAAATCGACTACCGATCGATAAATTCTTGGCTTGAACCATTTTTGAAGCTCCAACGTCGGCCCTGAATATTATCTTCTGTAAAACAGAAAAAAGCTGCGACCCACCCAGAGCCAGGGGAAGAAGTTCGACGAGGGTGTGGGCCTTTATCAGTGACAGAGAATGATAAAACGAATTAAGGCTCAGGGAGTGTACCCAAAACGGACGCAAAACAGGAAATTCTGCGTAGAAAAGTGGGCCTATGCAGTCTTCCCAGCTGGAGAAGCTCAGAGATTTTTCCAAGCAGCGACCAGGCCACGGTAGAACATCGAATGGTGGATGTATAGAAAAAGTTTACAAGACACTCAACATCCAGCAAATGGTTTGATTTTAGTCCACTCTACTAAAGTATATATTTTTATGTCAGCCTGCGAGCATATGACCACCTACCACCTACTCGATAGCGAGGGGTTATCTAACCCTATAAACTCACCCCCCAAAACTGATGGGAAAAAATTGTTCCTAATTAATTTATACCCGATTGATCCGCTTTCTCTCTTACCCCCTTGCAGTACATCAAACGGAACGCTATTAACACTTCCGAAAGTTTCTGACAGCTCTCTTTAAAAGTCCCTACTTAATTAAAGGGTCCCTATTTTTCCTTCCCCGCAACGAATAAAATCCACAAGCGTGAGCAGAATTAACTCATTTCATCTCATCTAGCTGGCGAAAATATTTTTATGACAGTATATCCATAAAAAGTTATATGCATGACGTCACATTAACTTAATGTATGACCACCATTGATCAAATGAAACCGCAGTATATCCTTCCCACTGGCATCATCCTGACATGTATCCAATTTTTTTTGTACGCTCTCTCTCTGTCTTCCATTTTTTCCACTCAAGTCTTAGCCGCAGCTAAAAACCACGCGGTTGAGTGATGATGATTATGACGACAGGGATGGAGTTACTCCTGCTGTTGGGGCAGAAAAAAAAGGGTGATGCACGGAATTACAGTTATACATGGCTATTATCGCGAAAAGGGGCTAAAATTTATCCCCTTGTACATTATTAAAAATTTGCCAAGCGTAAAACAAATCGAATTCGAATGCTCCACCAAACAGGACAAAACAAAAAGAAAAAAAGGACAACGAGTGAAAAACATTACAAGCGGGGAAAAATACACCATAAAATGCCACTTGGTTGTCCATCGCACAATAGACCTGTTCGAGTGGAAATTATTCGCTGACAAGGGTGTGTATACGCACTTTATCGAATTTTTTTGTTTTCTATTTTGATTTTTAAGAATATTCTTGGTCAGAGAAAGAAACAGGGGATGGCCATGACACATCTCCGGGAATGCTTTGAAGGTACATAATATATGATTTACTGTTGGGCGAACAACAATAACAACAGTCTTAGGTGCAGTCACTTTGGACCTCCTTTTGAATGAAAAGTGTTGAATTGGGTCGGTATTTTTTTCGTAGGTAAGGTTGTAAGCGAGGTTCGTTTAAACTTTCAATTCCATCAATTTCTTTACTAAATAAAAACTCTGTTTGACAGCAGTCAAACCAGTCACAACAATTTGACTGGCATCAAATTTACGGTTGAATAAAATGTTAAGAGACCAAAATCAAGTACCTGAGAGTAAGCTCAGGTAAAGGGTGGGACATCTAGTGGTTTCTTTTTAAATCATAGGTTATTTTGACACTGACAGTTGTTTCCCGCTCGAAATCTTGACAGAAAGTCAGAATCATACTCCCGAGGAATGAAATGAGTCGCCTTACGCTTGAACACCGTTGGGGAAATATTGAAAACCTATTTCCAAAGTGAACTGGATTAAGGTCTCGTAATTTTGGCAGTTAGTTGCCACTTCTGGAGGTCTATCGTTTCGACGATAATCGTCTTAAAAATAACGGAATGAGTGCCCAGTTTAATTGGATAACTGAACTGACAACTTATTCCATCAATTTTCATGATGCAGTTGCAGTTAAACGCTTCAATTTTTGCATTTAGACATCAGTAACTGATGGCTCAACAGAAAATGAAACTGAAATGATCGTCTAAATGGGGAAGCTGGCTTTTAAACCTGAAACTCCAATCCCTATTAATCCAAATCCAAATTCAAAACTATCTGCCCGTTTGCGTGCTTCTGATTCGCCACAAACCAATATTGCGATGACAAGGGTCTTACCTAGAGTTTCCTTCGCGTTTCTTGACAAGAACCAGCTAAAGAACGACCTTATTAGGCCACCAAAACAGATATTGATGGATTAGTGCAACTGATGAGATCTGATGTCATTTTCATTGCAGATATCAGACCTAAGGTAGGCAAAGCCAGCCCCCTAACCCAAGTTATGTCGTAAAAAACTGCCGCTGAATTGCCGCTCGTACTATTCGTAAGTGAATTTTTTAAATCCACAAAATTCAGTTACGTATTGATCGCTCACTGATGCGGTAATTCGGCACCTGCTCAATCGCAAGTCGCTCACTTCGTGTCTGCAGCCCAATGCGTAACTTTTGCCGTCGAGCAGTAACCTCAATAGCATCTATAAATCTACACCAACAAGATAATTGAGAGCAGTTTTGCAAGTACCTCCCGCTCGTTCCTCTGTAGAGAAAGATGACTAACAGATTGTCTTCTTAAAATTTGCCTAAATTTAGGACTGCGCCTGAAACATTTTCAAGCAATGGCAGACCATATTGACCACCCCCTTTGGTAGCCACAATCTCATCAGTATATCACCTGCGACGTGTTTTTTTTGCTCCTCCACAACTCCCGCAAATGTGCTTCTACCTCGTACATTTTCCGCAGGATCCACGCGCAATCCAAATGTTACAGCTCTCCAATCCCATTTCGAGGACAAAGCCGACAAATTATAGCAGTTGGGTAGCTACCCACTTTTTTATCGCCTAAAAGCATCCCATTTAAAAACTGTCGAAAATGCTCGCCCTATAAATTTTCAAAATACTGGATTGCACGCCGTGAGTTACACAAGAATCTTCCACGATTTATGTGCCTCGAAACCCCACTGTTACATATTTACTGCTCTCTAATGACCGTAGATCACTCAACCACTCTGAAGTCATCAATCATTCGTTAGGTGAAACCGTTTAATTGAACCGCGCCATTTCATTGTAGATATGCGCGTGAATGTAGTGCACACATCCCCATTGTCCAACGGGCACTGCACTAACGTCATCCAGCAACATTATCGTCACCTACGAGTGTATTGTGCCATTAACAGACAGTCAGATCGACCACAACACCAACCACTGGTGTAGTGCTAAACTTTTTTGTTTGTCAGATTGGCAGCGCGTGTGCTTCTCTTTTTTTTTGTGCAATCAACAACAACAAAGTGTGGAAACTTGTTAAGGTGCCAATGCCAATCAATTATTCACTTTTCCCACATGGCTGGTGGACATAACACTCAGATATGGCACCATATGCGACCGTTTCGTAACCAACTCGTTACCTAAGTCCCCAATAAATGCATCGTCCTGGGTGCACCCAAGGATGGCGATGGATGCATGTCATGCATTCGCCTCATGCATAGTTGAGTAACGGAAGCGCAGTGAGTCCGCGTGCTAAATAAAAAAGAAAACGAATAAATTCCGTTGAGACTGTCCACTGGTGGAGTAGCGCAGCTCTGCTCCCGCACATATAGCTTTAAAATTAAATTCGCTGAGTATCTGTTTTGTACCGACAGATGGTATGATGCGATGACGAGCAACGACCGACTGTGTTTAGAGGTGCAGAGGGGTCATTCACATTTCAGTCAACCTTTCGTTCATTTTCCTTTTCTGTATTCACCTCCCGCTCCAATGCCCAGCCACGTAAATACCTACCATGCCTGAAAGGATTTCTCGTCGCTGTGACGTCAGTGAAATGCTAAATAAAATTGGATCGGGCATATATGTGTGATGGGGGGGGGGCGTACATGACTTCCAATGAAAGAGAATATCGCGTCGATATACCTTACGTTACAAGTGATGTGGAATGAACCGCCCCCTCCCCACCACCCAATGTTCACGTTCGAGTACAGTTTCTACAATTACAAACATGGCAGATATGGATATGTGCGTGCGTGCTTTTAATCGGACGTAATTATTTAGCGCTGCTGCTGTTATTTGTGTGTTTCACGGGAAATCGTGATAGCAGAAAATGATTTTTCCTCTAGACAAATGGCTGTAATCAAATAAATTAACTCCCACATCCGTCGCAGGCGGCCGGCTGAGTCCTTTCTAATAGCTTAGATGAGATTCGTTCAACCAGATATGTCACAAGGCTTACGGCGAAAAATTCGGATGTGGAAAGGATCAATATGTCACTTGGAAAAAAAGTTCATCCAAATTCTGGGAGGTACATGTTTTTTTTTTTTTTTTTGCATTTGTGGAAGAGAATTTATTATCTGTTTGACAGCTGTTTGGGTTGTCAGAAAAGGACCATTCAGGCTAGGTGAAGAAATATTGAAAAGAAAAAATCGCAAATAATCTATGTAAAGGGTCTTTCATTAAGGACTTGACAACTTTTTTTTTTATAATAAATTGCAAACTACTTGAAACTACTCTCAAAAAAAAAAATTGAATTAATGGGAATGTGGTCAATACGTTGAACCCAATTTTCGATAACTCGGCCGCACATTTTGGCTCTAAATTGCTCTAACATCGCCGGCTTGTTGGCATAGACCGATGATTTAATGTTGTCCCATAAAAAAGCCTAGAGGCGGTAAATCAGACGATGTCGGCGGCCAATAGACGGGTACGCTTCTCGAGAAAACACGTTCAACGAACTGAGACTTCAATAACTCGATTGTTGCACCCGCTATGTGGCTTGTGGCACCGTCTTGTTGGAACCACTTATCACTGATGCAATTGCTCAAAGAAATACCGTTCCAACATATCTCTAGCGAATACCATTTACCGTAACGTGACGGTAATTTTCATTGACGAAAAAAAAACGGCCCAATAACGCCAACTGCATGAAAACCGCACCAAACAACGACTTTTGCAGATGAAGTGATGTTTCATGAAGCACATGAGGGCTCTCATCTGTCCAGTAACGCATATTTTGCTTATTGACGAAGCGGTTTACCCTTCTTCTTCATTTTCTTCCATCAAGTCCAGAGCTCAATTCGAAAAGGTACACTCAGAAAAAAAACGAGATAAAATCAAGATAATCAATGTCAGATCAAGCCTATCCGTTGACGAAAGTCTGTTATGCTCGGAAATTCTTAATCCAAGTGCAAAAATCTTACTTTGAGTATGTTTTTTGATTAACCTTTAATTCTTATTTTAATATTGTTCTATAACAGAATGTCAGCTTAAATTAAGACCAAAGTCATTTGATTCGAAGAATGAAACAACTTTATTTTGGATCATTGTAAACTTAAAATAAGCTTATTTAAGAAACATAACGCAATGAACAATGTGCTTAAATTAAGGTCAAAATCACTTTATTTTGCACCTAATTATCAGCAGTTAAGATAATGCTTACTAAAGCCCAAAATAATTACTCTTGAAATAAACTTTCAAAAATTTAAACAAGAGCAAGCTATCCTTATACTAAATTTTGTTGGAATGCTTCAAGAATGTCCTATCCAAATTTAAGATTGCACAGTTTCATTTGTCAATTTTTTTGTCAACTCCGTCACATTCCCCTTTAAGAAAATAAAACAAATTATTATTTTTTTAAAACAAATTTGTTTATTGAAAGAAAAACGCTTAAATGGATTTAAATCTAAAATATCCATTATTTAATTTTTCGAGAAGATTCTTCAGTTGTTTTTCGTCGTCATCTTTATCGGGGGCAATGGATTATTATTGCTAAACACGAGAATTAAATTGTGTTCCAGCAGTGCCAGCAAATACTCATAAGTCAAACCCATTTTTATTATCGCTTGCACTTTTTTTAATTTTTCACTCCTTTATTTTCTTAAACACTCAGAATGAATGAATTTCTTTATCCATAATTCAAGTTTTACATTGTGCGGCTTGATTGGAGAATCAAGTTCTTGTATCGGTAATGTTCCGATCTTAGTTTGACATTAGAAGCGGTTGATTCGAGAATATAAATTCGTATATCATGATCGTTTAGATCTTAATTGGTATGCACATTTATCCATCATGTAAGTTTAAGATTATTTTGGCTTAATTCAAGAGTATAATTCTTATTCAATCCTGAGTGCAAAAAACATAATTCTGGTGATATGGTTCCAGATTTTAATATTGCTTAAGTTTGATTTAAAATTAAAAAGCTTGATTCTAAATTTTTTTTATTGTTTTAAGAATCATTCGACTTATTTTGAGATTGAGTACGTAAGAATGAAGAACATTAAGATTAAGCCTGATCGGAATGGAATTTTGCTTACGGTGTTTGTATGAGTGTACGTCGTTTCATATGACCAAGTGGCTTTAGCGCTTGAGTCAGCTTGATCTTGTAAGGGTGTAGGCCAAGATCCTTACGCAAAATTCGCCATAATGTGGTTCTTTAGCTGAACTTGCTTCCCAAGTCATGCTGTAAAAATTATTAATTAAACTTGCCTCTCAAGTCTTGCTATAAAACCAATGCCCAATGTAAACTGCCCCTCAGGCCATATTTGGTACAATTTGTAATAATCTAGTACCATCTATTTTTGTCAACCGAATTTTTCTTCATTCTTGCTAGTTGCTACCACCATCATCAAAACCAGTCCGACAACCAAATAGAATTAATAAAGAGTTTTAAGCCGAAGAAATATTAAAGTTTTCGTTTTACTTTATTTTCGGGAATATTCTTTGTCGACGCCCAACATATTAGTTTGGCTACTTAAACAATAATCTAAGAGTGGCCCAACTCATGAGAACGCCGTGAAATTGACTGATTTTTCTCGTTTGCGACGGAAGCCTCTACGGCAGCAATATTCTCCATACTTCGGGCAAAACGTAGTCCCAATGGCACGGTAACATCAAGTAGCGAATATTCTGACTCAAATTGTTTCACAAGACTATGAATTGCTGGTTTACTGGGACTAGAATTACGGCCGAAAATTGACGTTAACGCTCTTAAAGTTGCCACCACCGACTCGGAGATTCGGTAGTAAATTTTATTTATTTGTAAACGTTGTTCCTTCGTGTGCTGCACCTTGATGAAAATTTTGATTTTACTGAAAATTTTGACATCGACAGTTCGTCCATCTGTTTAAGGGAGCGTTCACACTGAAAGTTTGAAGTGGTCAAGTCGCTAATGAAATACCCTTTACAAAGTTGTTCTGTTTGGACCTGTGTGGATTTAAACAAGCGTCATTTTGAAATTCCTCAGCCAATCCATATGGATTTCATGAAAAGGCTTCAATGAAGCTTTCATTTCATCGCAATCGGACGACTCCTTCAGGAGATATACGAATTTAAACTTTTCCGAGAGACTTCCGATGCATTGTGCGGTATAAAGTTACTTCGCTATCGCCTGACAGTTCTAAAGGTGGCTAGAAGTTGGTGTCTTGCATTGGGAAAAACCTATTTGCACTGGTGATAATCGTGTGTCGCGCTTCCTTCATTTGGCGCTTCCTTGTGTGGGCGGGTAGTAAACCAATCAGGCTTTGGTGGTTTTAAGTATAACTAACTTTTCATGGGGGGTAGGTAACCACAAACGTGAATTGCCAGGGCTTGCTTTAAATCTACGACAGCAGGCCGGATATTCGATAATAGCCCACGGTGGAGTTATGGAGGCTGCCTTACGTCCATAAACAGTTCAAACCCCATTTATTTTCCAGTAATCTGAAAATCTCTCCACCCAATTGAAAATAAGCTGCTTTAGCTCACACAAGGCTTTATTTTAAACTGTACCAATAATCACACCTCGTTTGGGCCTCATTGGCTACGACCTACGAGCGACGACATCGCGTCTGCTTCTGTAAAGGTATCTCCAATTCAACGTTGAAAGATCCCCCGTGCGTTCTCCTTCTGAAGTGTTCATGTTATATTTCTGAGACCCATTAAGCTGGTGATTTCCAACAGAGCATTAAAGTGCCGGTTTACTGTCTGCGTGCTCAATTGCTGATGACTTGGTAAACTAAGTCCATTCCGGATGGCGGAGACGAGTACCCTCTCTAAGTACCTATAAATTTCCCGGTCGAAATGATTACAAAAGGAACTTTTAAACGCACCAACTACAGCTGATTCCTTGAGAGATCTCTAAATGCATATTCCACCTGAAGCACGGATACCGTGGATTCAGGGAATCGGTGATAATGCATCCCTGCACGTGGATCCCATTATACGAAACTTAAAATCTGCATAATTACTCGGAATTGTGAATTCATCCACTTCGACAAGAAAATCATTAAAAATTCAAATTACGCTCAACCTTTCTGTTGACGAGTATTTCTCTCTCCTGGATAGTAAACATTCCCCACAATTTAAGAGAAAAAAAAAATCAACTCTGTTGGCTTTAAAAATATCGCATCCTTCAGACAACAACAGCTGGCTTATTTGGAAACGTGTTATTTAAAGAATTATTTTTGGAGCGGCGTCTGCAAAAAATATCAACCCGCCAGACCCCCCCCGCCCGCACTCCTCAACCCAGTTCGTGTGTGCCCTGGTAAATCTGGTTCGGTTTATTATTCCAGCGATCAAAGGTGCATCTCTCTTTTTTCGATGTATGGACGGCGCGAAGCAAACTTGTCACTGTCAAGAGCTGGAAATTAATAAAAAAAAAAACAAGGACAGAAAATATAATAATAAAGTGGAAAACATTCAACTCGTCTGTTTGCAAATATTTTTGCGATTCAGCATAACCGATATATTAACAGAATACATCCCTTCCGGCATCCCCCCACAGTCCATCCCTTGTTGGTGTTTACAGTTTCCACTCGTATGCGTACCATCTGTTGGTATTAAGATACTTTCCCAATCATCTGCGTATAGTAATTAGGGGCAGTTTCTATATTAGTGCGGCAACAGTTGCCTTTCGAGAGCTTATGTGTGCGTATACATACTCGTTAAATAGTGTGTGCTTTTGGGGTATACACACGCACCGAGGGTACTTAACGACGTTCACTGACTTAATGAATTTCGCCACCAGATAAAAGACAAAAACAAGGGAACGCCAACGAGAAAAAAAAGGAATGCTTGAATGAGCTTTAAGAAAATTAAGCAGAATTATTCCCAATATGTCGGTGGAAGAGGACCTAACCCAGGGGGAGAGAATTTCAAAAGAAAAATCTTAGCGATTGTAATGAATATCCCATTAGGACTGACAACCATATTGGGGTTTATCCAGGCTTAGTTGATTTTTTTTTTGTTCTTGCTCTGAGGAAACACATTTTGATGTCGTCTCAAATATTGTTTCTTGTTTGATGCGAATCCTTTGTGCCAGAAATACCGCGCGTTCCTTTGTTCTCGTATTCCTTTTCGACCTATTCGATGGTGCGGTATTATTAGCTCATGTCTTCAAAAGAGAAAGGACGACGCATGGAAAGAATATTTTTTGCTAGTTGAAGGGAGTACTTAACTGGGCCATTGCTGTGGCAATTTCTGTAGCACCGTGCATTTTAGGTTGCACTTATTCGACTCAATTACAGTTGAACTCACAATGGCGACAGTTTCCATGCAAAATCGCTTATTGTGACCTATAAAATAATTAGCGTGAAGGGTAAAAAGGATTATTAGTAAGGCCCAGTATGTAAACCGAGTTACTTCAGGTAAAGGAGATGGAAAACTGTCGTCTTGACTGCCAAAAAGTCTTCCCGCGATACCAATAATCATTTTAAGTGACCAGGCTAAATGTTTCGAACGCACAATAGCGAAATTTTCCATATTGGGACATGCGAATGTGGACTTTTCTGCACAAAATCATTTCAGCAGACATTGAAGACTTTTCTTGTAAAATTAACTCTTGAGAATTGGATGTCTGTTCAGTCGAAAAGTATGGACTGCCAAAAAAAAAGAGAAAGAAGCTGGAAGCTGATTCACCAGCCGTAAATATTTAAGGAGGTGTGGGCACCATTAAGTGTGAAAATTTTTAATTGGATTGATTTAGATTTATTTGAGTTATGATTTAGAATTATTTCAGGAAACAAATGCCGTGCAGACATTTAAAATGTAAAAAAAAACAAATTTTGTTGTAAACCACCCAGCAAGAAACTTTTCAGAGAAATCTCATCGAAATCTGTTCAGCACTTTTCACCTCACCCGGGAACAAACATAAAACCACCAACAGTTATATTTTGCCTATGTGCAGACTAAATTATGTAAATCCAGGCATTTACAATGTTAAAAAAAAAACACATTTTGGTCTAAACCACCCACAAAAAGGAGGCGTGGCAGAAGCGAAACAGCCTACAGTCTTCTTGGAGAAATTTTTCAGAGAAATCTCATCGAAATCTGTTCAGCACTTTTCACCTCACCCGGGAACAAACATAAAACCACCAACAGTTATATTTTGCCTATGTGCAGACTAAATCATGTAAATCCAGGCATTTACAATGTTAAAAAAAAAACACATTTTGTTCTAAACCACCCACAAAAAGGAGGCATGGCAGAAGCGAAACAGCCTACAGTCTTCTTGGAGAAACTTTTCAGAGAAATCTCATCGAAAACTGTTCAGCACTTTTCACCTCAACCTGGATAAAACATAAAACCGCCAACAGTTTTATTTTGCCTATGTGCAGACTAATCCGTGTAAATCCAGGCATTAACAATGTTAAAAAAAAAACAGATTTTGGTCTAAACCACCCACAAAAAGGAGACGTGGCAGAAGCGAAACAGCCTACAGCCTTCTTGGAGAAACTTTTTAGAGAAATCTAATCGAAAACTGTTCAGCACTTTTCACCTCAACCTGGAACAAACATAAAACTGCCAACCGTTTTATTTTGCCTATGTGCAGACTTAAAAATTATGTAAATCCTTGGAGGCTTAAAACTTAGTACTTAAATAAATCAGATGACAGCTTTTCAGTTACTTCCCCGCACCTTTTATCGTCGTTATGAGACCTCCAATAGTCGCTTTACTTCTATAGCGGGAAAGATCTCGTCTAAATCATTTCCCCCGGCGTTCTGCAACACAACAAGCAAGTCAGCCCATAGCAGTGTAACTTCTGGTTTGGCTGATCTCCCATGAACACCGCTTCAATCTCGTTTTAGAGCCGATATTGTGTAGGGCAGTAGCTAATACGGAAAGAACTGCCTTCAACTGATCGGATCAGGTACTAGGGTATGCAACTGGTATTGCATTGACATCAACAGCAGCTCCTAGAGCAAGGCTTTCACGAAACGAACGACATTTGGTTGGCTGTAGCTTGAGCTAAATTTTTTAGTACAAAACTGTCAGAAATATTTGCGGCAACAGTGGAGATGCGTTAACAGCTGCTTCCAGCTGATATTGAATCAGATTCCTTCAGTAGTGGCTCACAAAACAGTCGGCAAAAATAAAAAGAGTCTAAGTTGTAATCGATAGAAATATTCTTTAGAATCGGGCATCGGCATAGTTATCGTGGACATCGTCGAAATGTAGCTAGAACTCAGATCAGATTTCATCTTTACCACAAAAGTCCTTAGCTCTTCAAAACCGTATGCATTTTTGGATGAATAACGAAGAAAATGGTGTTTGTGCTTTTAAATATTTTGCAGCCCTTCGGAACCAACCAAGTGAATAGCTATCCATTGCAACTATGCTATTCCAAAAAGAGGCCGGTTTCGGTTGTCGAAATCCATTTTTACCAGAATCTACCAAACAAAACTTGTCCCTTTCAGCCCTGTAGCCCTGACTATTTTGCCTATCCAATTCCATTATCAAAACCCGTCTTAAATCCCCCCAGTGATGTTGCCCTAACGACGGTATCTATCTAATCACCATATTCGCCTCCAGCCTTTTGGCCCATTTCTCTGCGCAACACTGAATGCGTATCGAATTCCCCGAATCTGCCAGCACAAAAACTATAAATAAAACTCGACAACAATAAACTAATCAACAGCACAAACCCAACCAAACTTAAAAGGACCGTCGCCGATCCTCCAAAGCAATTAACCAAATGAAAGAGCCAAATATTGTGCCAATTCGAAGAACCGTATAAAAACAAACAAATTGACGATAGACAAAGCCTACCCGTTCCTCTCCGCTCAAGCAGACGTGCAAAACAATACACCGCAAGGCAAACGAGAAATTAAAGGATAAATCCATCAATATTCAAACAGGCAACAACAAAATAAGAACCACAACCAAAAATGTAATTCCACTCAATTTTCTTTTTCGAAATTCGGAAGAAAATTCCAATGAACTTTTCAATTGAAACATTAATTCTTTCAAGTAGGCAAACAACAACAACAACAACAACAAAAAAAAATCCATTTCCAGCGCAACTCTGACATACCCCTTAGCAAAATCAATTAAAACATATACAACCTGCACAGACACACTCGTGAAGGAGTTCGCATTCTGCCGCGCCACAGTCGAAACCATTGGAATTTCATACCCTTGTTACGGCTGGCTTGTCCCCTGCACCCCCTCACCACATGGATGTCTAGTACAGTATTTATTACCTCCCAGCCCCGCTCACATTTGCCGAAAACTGCCACTTGTATCGAAATAGCAAAGCATCCACACATACAGCAACGTGAATCCAACGCCCCACCACCGCCGCCGCCCAGTCATGCCATTCATTGCGGAACTTAGGAATCAAATCCTTTATGGTTGTTCTTAGCATTCGCCCTAGTCATCAGCGAGCGAGCTGGAGCGGTGAAGGACGTTGTCGTCGTGGAACCGAACCACTTACAAGAGAAGACACCACCCGTGCCAGTGCCGCCGTCGACCGTCTCAACTCAAGGATATTTATCTTTCGATGTTAGACGACTGCTGGTTGACGCAAGATAAAGAGGGTGTGATATTTATTCCTGCCCCGCCTCCCACTCGTGTTCTTTAATTTCAACAGTAAACAACGAAATTTTCATTTTGCCGTGGGGATTTAATAAAATCCACAAAAGTGATAAAAAAAGAAAAAAACAAAATTAAATAAAACCGAAAGAAAAGTAAAACATCACGCAAGCATTTGAGTAAGGTTGGCGGCCGTGGTCTGGTGTGGCGGTCGTTCCGAATTGCGAATTGTGAATGGCGGGCAATATTTGTTCAAGTAAATTCGGTTTTGCCCATTTCTCTGATGATTTCTGAGTTTTGACCCCAAAAAGGTGGCTGACAGCGTTTCAACCCGAGTCAGTCTTTTGTCGAAAGGTGTTGCATGGTGCTTTGGAATAACGCCGTGGAAATTACACTTTCAGCTCATTATTTTGAGTCAAAATCGGATGCAAGTACGGCTAAATCAGAGGGAATAAATGGACACAATGTGCAAACGGTGAGCCAATGGTTCGGAGTCGGCAGACGTTGGGTCGATCCACTTTTGGAGCAGTAGTCCATAGCGCACCCATTCTGAGAACCTCGTAACTATTTGCGAGACCATTGGGAAGATGGATTGAACTCCAGCCGACCTCAAGACGCTTGTAAACTGCCATATTCGACGCCATCTTGATTCGTCGTGTGACCCTTGGTGTGGGTGTTTCTCTGCGGCGTGCCCTTCGCCCTTCGATGCAAACAAAACTCAAATTCAAATCCAGTTTTGGACAAATGTCGGTGACCCTCTCCACAAGCCGCTCGGAAGATGTGTCAAAGCTATCCGTTTGAAAACTGAAAATACCAATACCATAATCGAAATCATTTTGCAATCCGCTTACTTCTCTGGCGGGTGTTCGTCTACACCAAATCCATCTGCACTGTACAATTTACATAAAAGCACAAACACGGTTTTTGTTAAGGGGCAAATGCTGTCGGTCCCTCTGCGGGATACTGAACGCTCCCCTGGATGCTCATTTTCATAATTTCCGTTCCGCATAGGTTGGCTGTTTATACCAGTGCCTGTAATAACTTATGCCACATGCAGCATTGTACAATGTTCGTCGATATTGCGTAAGGCTGCGGATACGTTTCAAGCATGTCAAGTGTATACCCGCTGTTTTGGTAGGAGCCTATCACTCGGGTTGTTGCCGCCTTGAAGGGGTTGCAGTCGTTGGTGGGTTAAGCGATATTTAATTGCTGTTGAATTTAACAGTTCGGCAGTCGGGGTGGAAGTGGTAGCGAAACTATGAGCAAGGGGTTATGAATATTCTTTTCCTTGTTCCGTCTTTTATTTTATTTTTTTTTCTATTTATATGGAAATTTCGTCTGGAAAATGGGACATTTCATCTATTCATTTCTATAAAATTTGAACTTGGATTGAACTCTTTTTACAAGGAAACTATAAAAGGGTGTTTCAATAAGGACGGGTCGATGTTGAAATTTTATAACAAAATGGCAACGAATTTATTTTTTTTTATTTGACAGGCCAATATATGAAATATAATATCGTACAAACGCCCGAAGCGGCTTCTCACGGTCGCACGGATGCGAGTGGTCCAATTTTCAAGGACTCTGCCGCACAAATTCGGCTGTTTTTGAGCGACAGCATTGGTTATGTTGGCCGTAAGAGCATCGATTGATTGCGTTTTTATGGCATAGACCTGCGAATTTAGGAAACTCCACAAGAGAAAGTGTAGCGCGGTCAAATCGCACGATCTGGTGACCAATTCAGGTCACCTCTGTGAGAGATAACCATCCCCTTAAATCGTTCATGCAGAATGTTGATCGTGGCGTATGCTGTGTGGCGTGTAGCTCCCTCGTGCTGGAACCACATGTCGTCTACCTCCAAATTGTTTTTAATTTGGGTAAAAAGAAATCGGATTGCATCGTTCTTTTGTGCTCTACGTTTATGGTGATGGCATCACCAAGACATTTCTAAGAAAGTACGGACCAAGGACGCTGCCGGCCGAAAATCCACACCAAGCAGTAATTGCCGCCTGGTGAGCCTCATGTGGGTTGGCGCCGCCCCAGATGTGGAAACCTTGCTTCTCGACACAGCCATTCATACAAAAATCCGTCTCGTCGCTAAAGATGAATAATAAATAAATAAATAAAATAATAAAGATGTTTTTTTTTGGCAATAATTGGTGCGTCCTCTTCAAAACGCTTCGCAGTTCAGACAGCGAACAAATGGCGTTGCTCTTGTTGGCTCTTGTGCTAGTGTAGGCCCAAGTCCCGACTCTATATTCAACGAGTTAAAGCCTGCGTAAGACCGATCACTTCCCACGACTGCCTCCTCTGGTTATCCAGTACATTTTCAGCGACCGCGGTAATGCTCTCCGCCGATTTGGCAACACTTTGAGGCACGGGTTTTGGCTGACTGATCACCGAACTTGTGTCTCGAATTTGGTCACCAAACGTTAAAGAGTCGACTTTGAAGGGTAACCGCGTCTGCCATCAAATGGGCGCAACGTTTGCACTGACAAGCGCTCACTTGAAAAATAAAGTTGGACGCAGCACGCTCAATCGGGTAACTTGCCATTATAATTTGCCATCAGAAAGTGATTGAATAAGAGCAACTACATTAGACAGATGCCACCAAAATGTACAAGCTTTTATTTTATTTTAGGAAATAGAAATACGTTGTCGCAATATTTAAATAATCAAATATCTAGAAGACCACCTACTTTTAGGAGACCTGTGGACTACAGACCCGTCGCGTCGCTCTATTGGATATCTCTCGAGCAATGTAACAAGAATGCAAGCTGTTGGAAATCCGGGCTTTCGAGGTTAAAAAAGCAGCGCAGTTAAAAGCAAAGATATATTTAAAAAGTATTTTGCAGAATGAAAAGTATCGTTTTATTCTGCGCCTGAAAGTAGACCCATACGTTGTATTAAGCATACAATAGGCCTGTTTTTTTGAGCTTCGTTCTCAGCAAAGCAAAGTAAAGTAGGATTTTCCGCACGCAATTACAACAACTACGCTCTACTTGACACTTCGAGACTAGCAGTAGTTATTGTAATTTGTGTGCTGAAAATCCAACTTTACTTTGCTTTGCTGAGAACGAAGCTCAAAAAAACACGCCTAATGTAGTTGTTTGTTTAGACCCGTTGAGTAGTAGTAGTACCTAGGTCCGTATTATGGAGGAAATAGTCTTCTATGCCTCAGCCACCGGCCGTTGATTTGATGTTAGTGTTGGATCTTCTGTAAGTCAAACAGTCCCTCTCTGTATGCTGTCAAGTAAGCGATGGTTTGATTAAAAACTCGGCTCAAATACCAGGCTTCATAAAGAGAGACACAGCAAAGAGCTAAGTGCATTGGGTGTATTTTGTATCTCCTGTCGAACAGAAAGGACAATTATCGACTTTTAGTGACCGTTTCTAGTTCCCAAAGTTCTCTTTCTGTTACTTATCAATAAGCTTTCACTTCTTGTTAATTTTATTCACAAAATTCTTTTTGTACTGTTGGTTCAGCTTTTAAAATCTGTATAACCTTCATTACGTTCCAAGAGCGCTCGTTTTAAAAACTTTCAATAAACGTTTGACGGACATCAGATTCGACATCAAATTGAAGATCCTTTCGATTTATCCCAAAAATTAAAAAAAAAAAAATTGTCATGTATTAGATAAGAGATAAATTGAGTTTTCGGTCAAAATTACGGTCTCGAGATAGCAACCAATCATTTTCATTTTTATTTTATTTATTCAATCTACCAAATCACAACTGAGCTCATAAAAGGGTCTTGCATTCTGGTCATCTATCCCTGTGGACTCAGTTGCATGTAGGCCGGCATTTTTTTTAAATTTTATTAATGGAACGACTATTCAAGTTCGGTTTTTTTAAAACAGTTCCAAAGACTTGAACAAAATTTAATAACTGAGTTAAATAATAATAAAATATTAACAATTTCTCCTGCAAATTTCGTGAAAACGGCTCCATTTTATACAGAATTTAACTTGGTTTGCGCTATCAGAATTGCCAGGTCTTGAACAGTTCGACTACCCAGTTCAAACTTTTTTGTAGCCTAAAACCGCAGCCAAAGAAGGAGCGCAATCGCACAAAATTTGTTGTATAAATTCGTTGCCTATTTATTTGTATTTTAAAAGTAAATAAAAAAAACATTCTTATAAACAGGAAAACAAATTATAGTTTTGCTTGATTTGAAATGTCAAAATCGATGAGTGAATAAAAAGTACAGTGGGGAATTGTAGACTTCGTTAAGGGTATGCTTTGGGGGAGAAAGGCGCTATTGGGAAAAATACTCGCCCAAGATTAATAAAGTGCACGACTGGGTCGAACGAAACTTTCTCGTTCATCAAAAGTTTACTTGGTTCTTTTCTTATTTTATTAGGTAGTTAGTTATATGTAGTTAAAAAACTGAAAGTGAAAAAAGGTGCTAGATAAAAGAAACAGTGCATAGACAGAATATAGGAAATGGAATAGTGTTAAATAAAATTCAAAATTTGTTGGGTAGTTCATCTGATATGACTGTACATATCAAATAACAATGTGATTTTTTAAAAGTTAAAGCTCTCAGTAAAAGGTAATTATCGCAAGTTCTGGTTAGAGAGTTATAAGTGCCACTGTACAATTTTATAAGCTCTTACGCTTTACAAGATTTTTGAGTACGAGGACAAGTGTAGTAGGAATTTCTGTTTTCTGATCGTTAGGTCGTGTTTTTATTTTGATTAGTAACGCTGGTATAAGGTGTTTATGATTGGAAGCAGGGTTCGTGATAGATCTATATCTTAACATAGATGTTCATTGTAAGAATACGGAGATTTGTTTTTGAATATGCGTTAGCAGTTTTAAACTGAATATCCCAATTGACGTGTGTGCTGTGAAAATGAAGTGGGAGTTTCTGATTTTGGTTGGCATTATTTTAAGGTGCATACTCAATATGGTTAAAAAAAAGATGTAGGTTATATTTGTTAAAAATAAGTTTTGCTTAGCTGTTATTGCATTTTTATTAGAAGTGGAAAATTGAGATTATTACAAAACATATACCGTAGATATGTGAATACAATACAATAGTTGTGAAGTAATTTTTGAGACATAATTTTTAATCTGATATATTAGATTTTTTTGATAAAAACTAAGTACGGGATCTTATTTAGAATACGTTCATTATCCTTAATAAGCATTTTATTCAAAATCGAGCGGTTTTTGTAAAATTTGGCAGACAAAACAGTACTAAATATTGCAATGTTTAGTTCGAAAAATACTATTGCTTAACTATTTAGCTGAAAAACGAGTACAACTTATTGTTCGGGATGCAAGCATTACCAGGTTTTTAAAGTGTTTTTTTATTTTAAATCGAAAATTGGGTTTTCGAGATTTTTTAAAATTCGTGTTTTCGGTGAATCGAATTGAAAATTAAGGACCCAATCATTTTGAAAACATCAATTTCACTCTAAGTTTGCATTTTGGTCGAAATCGATATTGCCGTTATCAACTAAACTAAAGAAAACTAAATTTTTGAAAAAATACTTTTTAGATATATGTCCTGAGTCGTGGTTACCTCCCCTTCTTAAGATTAAATATATATTTTGGTTGAAATCGTTAGAGCCGTTTTCGAACAAATCAAACTGGTATCAACATTTTGTATGGGCAGTACCATTAATATTAAGGTTACGCCGAACTGTAAGCCCCCAAACTACAAATAAGTTTGAAGGGAATCCGGGCAGGCGTTTAGGCTGTAGGCCTCGGGACATACAGACAGACAGACGGGCAGACATTTTGCGATCCACTTTTTTCAGTTCCTTTATCATCTTAATGTCAGAATTGATTAACATCTCGAGTTCGAAATTTTGTACGAATACTATGTTACTATGTAATGGATAAAGTTAAAAATGCTGAAATTTATACCCCATTTGGGAATTGCTATCATACTAAATTTGTTGTAGAAAAAAGATGGCTCAATTTCTGATAAATTGCCCAACATGGCAAGCCCATGTGCTATGTGCCTTCATACTGAATTTTTACTCAGGCATTGTGAGTGGAGGGAATTTTTGAAACCAATGATATATGTAAACCTCGTATTCGAAAAAAAACAACTGATATGGTACTGAAAAACTAATTTTCCCTGCTCCAAAAAGCCGTCCGCACCTGGAAAACCAAATTTTACTCGTTAAGAATTTTTACGGCACCCTTTTCAGCTCTGAAAAGTCGAAGAACACCAAGTTTCTCAGGCTTCAAATTTGGAGTTGAATTTCGCCTTTAATTTGTGACATTTTCCAAAACTCATTAACCACTTTACACAATTTTCTTTAGAAAAAAAGCCAGTTATTTATACCACACCCTATATTTAGTCAATCGCAGATTTTGGCTCCCTTCGGGCATCCTTAAAACCGTTCAAATGAACACAAACATTGCTCAGTCCATAACTGGTCAATTGCCTTTGTTTTTAAGAAATTAGCGACTGTGAAAAATCAGATTTGACAGGAATCTCTTCTCTTATAAATTTTTGATCCGACGGGTCTGTCTTTTAAATCACCCAAAACTGAAACCAAAATTATTGACAAAACGGGCTGACATTGCTAATTGAAACGACTGTTCCTGTCACTCTTGCAATGAACGAACAAGTGGTCGTGCGATCCAGTCGTGCACGATAGTTACACCTGATTTGTCGCTTTGTCTTTATCGCAGCTATAAAACCGGACTAACTTGTAACATAAGTCTTGAAATAACAACAACTAGCTGACATTGGAACACTCAACTCACCACAGTCGCACCTACCGCAATCTCTTTCAGTCATTGCAACCACCAAAAAGTCTATGCAGCCACATGCTACAACCAATAAATGCGAAAACACACATCATCTCTGTTGGACATCAAAAATATCTCCCACCTATAATTTGAAAATAACATGAACTTTCCATTAATGCAATCACATTAACACAGCACGCACATCCTCAAAAGGACACACTCTCTGTGTGTTCACTGGCGAACATGAACTAGCCCTAAAACAAGACTCCCACATGCAATGCTCTGCACCCTGCTCGTGTCCACGATGACCCTAAACTAGAGTAGATGTTCCAAAATGTGTAAATGTGTAACAAGCTTTAAATCATTGTCAAAACATGTTAACATTACACCGTCCCGCTGCTCCTTCCAATCGATTTCACAGTACTCCGTCATTTTTCACTGTTGAAAAACAAGAAACAAAACAAAAAATGTTAAATACAAAAAAATTGTGTATATCCCGAGAGATTGCATTCGACTAAATTGATGTAATTTTTCCCTAGCGAAATCATGGACTAAATAAAGAATACAACAACTAAGAGCAACAACAATAGTCTTTTAGCGTTATAGGCGGTCATAAATATCTTCCAGCCATGAAAAGCGGGGGGCGCGGCCTCAAATGCGAAAAATTAAACAAGCGGAGCTTCATGCGCTCGCCCATAATAAATTGACTCTTAAATCATCTTTGTGTCAAATAGATCATCGCGAGAGTTTTTCATTATTTTTCCTTTTATTTCGTTTCTGTTTTATTTCCGTTGCGAGTTATGTAAAGCGTGGAATAGAAGAAGAAGTATCAGCAAAAACCAACCACAGGAACTTGGAGCAAACGGGAACAGTTGCAAGGATAGCCCCCAATGCCATGAGAAGGGATTAAGCGAATTACGGTTAAGCGGTATACACGAGGATGCACCACTTTCGGAATAGGTCGTTCATAGTCGTACATACTGGCACGAGCACTTCTCTGGCATTTTGAATACAATATCCTGCGGGGCTTTGTTCAAATCCCTACGGATAAAATTACTTTCTGATTACTTACTTAGGGGTAGTTTAGCTGCGAATTCTTTAAGATTCCAATCTACCGGAGTTTGGACACCTAGGGAGCTGTTGGCAATGGGACATTTATGTATGGTGGTACATGGCAAGAAGTCCGAGTTGGTTCATTCCCAGCGTTTGGGTGGAAATCTTTTCGAGCTCATCCGCCAAAAATTAGGATGACAAAAGATTTAAAAAGTCCATTCAGGACTTTAAAAAAGAGGTCTCAGAAGAAGTTCGTAGCGAACTGGCCCTTCTGCCAAATTGTAAGCATCGGAAAAGGTTTCGGGGCAAGATCATAACGACAATTCTTGCGAAAGGTACACCAATTAAGACCGATGTTCCTAAACGCGATGCTATCCTCATGGTAATAAAAGGGGAGTCTTGCAGTCTTCAGCTGCAGACTTTAGATGAACAAGGGTAATCAGATTATCACCCAGTTGCTCTGACAGACACTGCGGGTGAGCTGGGGCCCTACTCTGCATCTCTGAAAGTAACGTTTTTCGAAAATGAACGTTTTGTACTCTGAATTTCGAAAGCCGAATAAAAAGTACTACTATTCTGAATTCCGAAAGCATTAGAGAGTGCCAACTTAAAAACGAAAGCAATTTCGAATAGAATTGACTTTCAGAACGAAATAGAGAGTAGGGCCCCTGAAGCTTATATCCCGACTTTTTTGGTATACGACATCGACCGAGGGTAGCTTTTGCGTGACCTTTGATAAAGCTGCATCTTTTCGAGGTTTCAAGTCGCCTGGTGCTCTTATAGCTACTAAAGCTAGGAAAACTCTCTTTACCAACTATCTGCAGATTTAACGAAAAAAGCTGATAAAGCAAACTCAACCTTCCGTTTTTAAGAGCCTTGTGCCCATCCGACCGGATTTTAATTAAAAAACATTGACAACTATATTCGAAGCGTTGTAAATCGAATGAGACTGCACTCCAAGACCTTTTTGAAGGTAGTTTATCTCTTAATCAGATCGCGATTTGTAGCTGGAGTCAGTCTCCACCCGACAAGAACTATTCCATCGCACGGGTTCTACGGAATAAATCAGGGACTTGCTGTAAAACTATTCATCAAAGGCACTGGATTTGTAGAGATAGGCAAGCTTATTGCGACCTTTATTCCATACGGAACGTATTCAAGACCAAGCCACAGAAATGCTGAAAATTTCGGAAATTAAAGCTCTTTAAAAAGACCCATACTGACTTAGAGCAGTCCACCTACCTAAGAGGCAATGAGAAAGCTCAAAGATTGGCGTGCTTTGGCGCCACAAGGGTCTAGTTAAAAAGGAGGGCCCCAAGCGCAGACTTTGAGGCAATTTAATAAGTTCGTCTTTAACGACAGCTATAGGAGTTGCCAAAAACGCTGGCCGATAGAAGTGAAACCTCATGCAGTCCGATATAAAGTACCTTTGGAGCTTACTCTTTCCGTTCCCTACTGCGAGTTTGTCGCTTCCGATTTCCTGTCGCTTTTCCGTTTCAACGGAGCTAGCAATCACTTCGACTTAGATACTTGTGCGGAAATGTAGAAGATTCATTTCCATTCTCGAATCGGCCACAGTATTTAGCGATACCCTGAGGTTTTTGAGGACCTTACCTACCAACAAACCTAACCTAGCTGTGTTTCTGATTTACAGAAAAGGGACCCTTAAACCCTGTCTTGCTGCAGATATCGCGGACCTCTCGGCTTTGAATAACCTGCTTATTAGCCTTCTAGTCTTATCAATTAAGTCGTTGATGAAAATTGCCTTTTTGACAGATTTAGTTCGATCTCTCCTTCGAATACGACAGTCCCATAGTTCCTTAGCTGGGTTCTCGGACGGAAAGGCTCTCCTGCACCTTCTAACTTGGTATCGGATCCAGCTTTGTTGTACTCAAACGAAGCTCCTAAAAACTTGTCAAGCTTCACCCACTACCCAACAAACACGTGACAAATCAAACACGTTTCAGCTGCAACAACTCTCGCAGTCTCATCGGCTTACTGGCAGGACGAACATTTTATTTGCTCCACTGCTTCGCATCATTCGCATTTACAAAACAACTGTTTGCATCGGGGGCTTACTCTGTTTTATGGTAATTGGCCTATATTCACTTACGCCTGCAGATAGCGGAACAAAGGACCATTTTGCCAAACAAAGCAAACATTTAGCGCAAATCCAAACAGATTCAGATGCACGGCCACTTGCATTTTTATCGCTGATGGATTTAATTTCCTTTATTTTCAGCCTGTGTATGTGTGTAATGCATATCATGTCCCAATTCAATTTGCTGACTGCAGCCGATTCCGAACTGCTGCAGTTCCCCATGAATAAACTGCATTTATCTCGTTTGTACACTCGCGTGCTCGTAGCTGGTGTAGCTATCGACCCAATGGCACAGCCCTCCACGAGCACGATGACGTCAAGCGAACACAATATATGGAACAGCGGCGACGATAAAAAAAGGCGAATAAATGTAAAACAAAAAAAAAATAAGAAAATACTTTATCCTTGACACTCGAGAGATATCACAAGGAGACGGGAGAGTATGTAAGGAATTTGTGCATGTTCACCACCACTGTTGCGCTTCTGCCAAGCCTGCCACTGCCACACCCCACTCCATCATCATCATCATCATCATCAGCATCAGCAGCAGCATCAGCATCCTCGTCGTCATCAACAGAGCAACAACACAATGAACGTCTGCACCCGCACCGCAGTGCCAAACTACACTGCACAGTGTACAGCACAGGATATCACAATTTCGGTGAGATTGCTCCGAGTTCGGCTCCTAAATATAGCATTTCCACATTGATACCCCGTTGCTATTGGGGTTTGGGGCCTTGGCAGGACGAGTGCCAACCGACTACATTTTTCGTGTCTATTTGCAGTTTATATTCGAACACACACACTCCGAGTGTACACATTGTTATGTTTTAGTACGTCATGTCCTGCGAGGAAACAGTTCAGCTCAGCACAGCAATCAGTCAGCAGTCTCACCAACAGCTGTCTGCCGACGAAAAACCAACAGGCCCGAAAATTCCCTCTCAATACTCACATATTATTGAAAATGTACCAGGCGCAAAGGACGAGTGGCAAAACTCGTGAGAGAACAGATAATTATCTAGCTGACAGTCGAAAAGTATAGGACGATGATTGACCATTTTTTTCCCATTGTTTGCTTCTATTTCAGTAAATAAGATGATCGACTACAATCTAAACACAAATAGCGAATGTGTGCTCACATTTATTCCATTCGGAATACAGTTGTTCGGCACTCGGACTCATCAATCAATCTCCTGGGGCATTCGCAATAAATCATCTCCGCCGTCCTGCGGAATGTGGGTCAAGTTATGAGCGATTATTGTAAAAGCGCGCCCACATCCTCAACGCATGTCGATTCAGCCAATTCAATATGTACTGGGTATAAATTTATTTTCGTCCTGAAAACATTGGAAATGAATTAGTGATTCGCAGAATATGCCCCCCCCCCGCCACACGAGGTTGGTGCGCGGAAATTAATAAATTATTGTTGGCGTTGGTGTTTTTCAATTTTTCAGGATGAATTAGATCCGTGCTAGTTGAGAGGAGGAATAAATATATTTTTGTTTTTGGAGGTAGCGTTTAGTTTCCGGTGCTGCGAGAGCTGTCCAATGGACATGTGGTTGCGGAAAATTCGGCACAACTGCAAATTGGAAATGAATTAAGTTTATTTAATAAACAAACAAGTGGATATTCGTCCTGAATATTCGAAATATTTACCATTGTTCGATGGGCTGGTATTTCCCCATAAGGCTTGAACGTATTTACCTTTTAATTAATTTGTATTCTTCCTCTGGATTCAATTCATCCAGAGAGTCACAAGGGCTGGGTTTGGTTATTCGGAAAGGAAAGGAAGTTGGGGAACTACGGTGGGTTTTAGTGTTTCCAAGTTATCTCGGATCTATTTTTTTTAAACAGTTTTTCCACTTTTTCTACGTCGCGTTCGAACTCCTAAGATTTCTATGTCGAAAACAGCTGTGCCCATTAATCTTTTTTGGTAGAAATTCGCCTAAAGAAAACCCTACCGAGATTCTTTCTTTTACACTGAGAAAATGCCTGAGCCAGGCTTGCGAGATTTTTATAAGCCTATAAAAATTTTTATTAAGCAATTTTTATTATTTTTTTCACAAAAAACCGCAAAATTACAAAAAAAGTTATCGCAAAAATCACAAAATGCTTAAATATAAAAGAATAACACTTCAAACATGATTTTAACTTGATTTTTAATTTTGTTGGTTAGGTAACAAATTAGTATTAGAATTGCAGCAAGATGGAGTTATGTAACTCAGTTATTTTAAAAGCTGTCGATGTACGCGTTCACGGCTTCTTCGTCTTCAATGGAATATTGTAAATAACCATTTCCACAAATCACATAGAAAATTGTAATCTTGCTAAACTATTTTCGTTTAAATAAATATGAAACATGAAATTTAAGAAATTTAATTTAAGTAACGCTTATCCATTCTTGGTTTTTAGAAGATTTTAAGTTATTCCCTATTATCTTCTTAAATAACTATCGATTTTACCAAGAAACAACACTTCCAATACGACCCAACCAAAACCAACAGACCTTACGCTGTCGAAATGTCGGCTACTAAAGCTGAATCGTGGCCTACTCAGTAACCCTCAAGGATAGACCAAGTGCGTATGCATCAGCACATCGTTGTTTTTAAGTAAACTTAAAAAGATGCTGAACCGAACTTTAATATTTTAAAACGGTCTCTTGATTTACCAATCCCAATCAATTTGACAACGTTGCATTTGCGTTTTCGATTGAAATTGAACAATTTTCCGGTATACCCCAAGGAAGCCATATCGGGCCTCTTCTCTTTCTCCGTTTTATCAGTGGGCTGCGCCCATTCATGGGCTGTAAATTGTTTAAAAACAATTCAACAGATGATGCAGCGTTGCAGTGTGATTTGAACCGTCTAATGATTGATGTTTGTTTTTTGGAATAAAAATTGTATTAATTTATTAATAAAAAAAAAATTAAATACAGCATTGACCATGACTATGTCGAGATAGACCGAACTGTCGAATTGACAGATTCATTTTATATATAGTACATATATCTAATGCAAAGTATGCAATAAAATTGTAAAGTTTCTCTGTTTGTATGTGGATTTGTGCACACATCACGTACAAAAGACTCACCCAATCCGGAAGGATTCCTCAGAAAAAACTTAGGGCGTTACTTGGATCAACACATCATTATATTAATGCGTGAACATCAAAAGTTTCGGTACACTTTTTAAGTATTTTTTATGTAATGAGGAGAATAAAACTGATGTCATTCGAAAGGTACTCTACCATAGATGTGCACAGACCAAAAATCGTGGGTATATGTCGTCATTAAGGCTGGTAAAATTAAGTTATGAATTCCCTATACAAAACAGGTAATTTAAAGGATTTTGGCAACATTCAATTTGTCGCCAACATTATTATTACCATAGTAACGTATTAAAATATAAATCATTTTAGATTAGAACCTGTTTCCAATTAAGCAGCTCACTTACGTATTTTTTCGATATCTAAATGTCGCTCTTTTCGTTAATAAAAAAAAAACATGAATAAGGAAAATAATTTGGGGTACGTTTTTTAGTAATACAATTTACATACTTATAAAAGGAATGGTCGATTTTCGACCACAAGCGAGACTAGTACTTTTTATTTTACTGCAGTTGGCCAACTCATTCTTCAGATTTGCGTAAGCCCAACAGCTCTGAATGACTGGTTGTAGTTTTGTGGCCCGTTTTTTTTTCATTCGTATGGTGCTTCAATTTTGTCGAAGTAAGGGGAAATAAATCGAAGAAACTTCATCAGTCAATATTTCAGTCTACTCCCAGTCTAAACCTTTCGAAACAAGTAAAACAAACATATGAGCACTTGAAACCAGCAATCCTCAGTAAACACTGTCAGACAACAATACTGTTCCGCATTACCAAACAACTAAAGCAATATATATGATGCAGGGTATACAATGTATTACACCTGCAGGATGGAAGGAAGGGAGGAGCAACAAGCACCACTCTACAAACAAGACAAAAGAACAAAACGGATTTACTGCGAAGGGTTGGTAACAAAACTACGTGCCCCAACATCAAAATCAAAAATTACCCAAGATTCTGAAAAAAAACAATCGATAAGCCTATTCAGAATGATGCACAGGAAGAATCGACCCTACTTGAATGAGATGGAAACTGTGTTCAAACAAAATGTTGCCCTATACAATTACAAAAGTGTATACGACCACTTTTCCGTGTATGTATGAGTCAGGTGCTCCGTTGTCGGGCGGCAACGATTTCCCTTCATGGATCTCCTTTCCTCGTTTCATTACGCGTCCTGCAATTTCTATTTGAATTTGTAAAATGATGTGGTTTCTCTGAATGGAACGGACCACTGAACCAAGGAGCGATAGCACTTGTCAGTAATTCTAAAGACCAGTGCTGCTGGCAAGTTTTTGTCGAAGGTACCGAGTTAAGGAGATAAAACTTTTTTCTCCGAGCTAAAGCACAAATTCAGTCCTGTATTACGTAACTTTGTCGGCGCAGTGGCTTAGTGGTTAGTGTGTTGGACTACTAAGCGAGGAGTCCCAGGTTTGAATCCCGAGAAAACCCAAATTCCAACTTAAGGTTTTTTTCACTGCGCCACCTCTCGCGAACGTCTGACTAACATCCGAGAGTATAACTGTAATGAAAGAGCTTCTCAATTGGCCGTTTGGACTCGGCATAAAATTGTAGATCCCTTCCATTCGTCCCAAAAATAAAATCTCACACAAGACGAATGGTTGTGAGAAGCTAGGCCTAGGATCCCTACGGACCTGTTGCGCCAATTATTCAATTTGGTATAACGTAACTTTACCGCAACAATTTCATTTCGCACATTTGTCATTGGATGATGGAAGTCACAGTTCCAGCTCCATTCCATTGCCCTGCCATTTGAATAATATATCTCCCTTGGAGTGCACCATCAAGCAAAATCGATTTACATCAACTCTTTTCACAATGATAAGCTGCACGGATTTCCCCAAAAAAGGATCTATTGCCATGGAAAATGCATTTGACCAACAAATACAAATGTTTGAAAATTCGGCCGTCAAAACCAGCACATGGGGTTTTCGCTTTGTTTCTTGAATTGCTGCGGCCATTTGCAAAAAGCACGTTGACATTGCCGCCGTGAAAACAAATTTGACAAAACCACTCAGCAAACTAAAAGTAATCGTGGGTTTTATGGTGAATACTTCCGCAAATTCAAATGCAATTTCCAACTGTTCTCTGTGTATGAAGTGTTTACGATTTACTCGAGTTGCACACCCTGGCGTATGCGTACTTTTTTCTGTTTAAAATTTAAAATAAATTTCGAGTGTTGATACAATTCCGACTAGTAAAACTTTATTGGGTGTAATTTATTTTGAACTTTCCAGCAAGTCCTTGTTCCTGTGCTGTGGAACTAAACATGTAATTTATCCAGAAATTCCCCAACTAAGTAGTTCATCTCCGCACAGAGACTCGACTATTTTTACAGTGGTTTCAGACATCCCAGCGAAAGACTCATCGTTTTTGTAGTCCTTGAGAGTCTCATCAGTATCCCCCCCCCCCCTCCCTGTGGCAACATAGTTTCCCTGAAGTACCGCACGTTGCAACGACGAACATATCACACACATGGTTGGGGTTAGTTTTTTTTTTTTTGCTGCTCGAAGCAAAAAGTTTTATATCCTTAACTCGGTGAAGTGCAAACACCTTCGCTGAAGAACACTCCGCAATTTCCAGACACAGACGTGTCGTCTCAAAGCATTTCGCCCAAATGTAATTGTTTTGTAATATTTCACCTGACACAAAGAGACAAAGAGTCGGTGTTCTTCTGCACCTCCTGCAGTCCACCGACAAGGATACGGATATCTCTCGCCCGACTTTGTTCCGAATCGAGGACTTGTTGTTTTACACGTTTAACAGATGAAATGAAGAGAGCCCTCCGTGCACCATGGGATGGAATTATCTCGGTTTCTTTGTAGGAAAACAATCCTTGCACTTGTAACACGATAGTTCTGTGCATGGCATAGGTATGCACTCGACGCAAGTGCATAAAACTCTGACTGGGCTTGCCTGGGATTGGTGTGCCTCCGACCACAATGGGTATTTTATTTTTAATAATAAATTTCCAATTCCATATCTGCAGCGCGGGCCATCGAGCACAATCGATTGAAAATCTCCTCATACAACTGTGCTCGGGTCCCTTTCTGTTTCCGTGCGTCCTCGTAGAGACTGCGTAGTTCTGCCTTTGTAATCAATTTTTTATTTTCATTATTAAAATCAAAAGTCGTCGTCCTGGATGAGAAATGTTCCAGTTCGTGTTCGCCTTCATTGCACACTGCAGGTGGTAGATTTTTTGTGAATAATTTATGTCAGAGTGTATCCTGTCTAACAAGGGCGTTCGAATACAATTTCCTTATTGCTAATGAATCAGGGGAACTAGTGCTGCTTGGTTCGAAATTCGAAATTCGCCGCCTGTCTGTGGCTTATAATATACACGAGTACATCGTTTGGTTGGCTTGTGTGCAAGAACCATGGCGGGTAGGATGCACCGTTCCCTGCATCTGCAATAATTTGTGAGAATGTGCATGAAATGTTGTGATACTTTTGGATTTTGTATTCTTACAGACGGATGGAGTATATTTTCATGTCTAAATGAAAATATATTTAAAGATGAATGCTTCTTCAAGGATACGACTGATGTGCAGTGAATGTTTTTTTTGTTCGTGTATTTGAAATACCTTTTGTCATTTTTACAATGCTGTGAGATGTTTGGAAGGTACGAAATATGAGATGAAAAATACATTTTTCCGGTTTGAATATAAATAACTTTTGGGGGCCATACCTGTTTCCGGTTTGTTTAGCTGCCTCTTACACCGAGAGGTGCATTATTGCTTTTCCATTATTAAGCTATATTGAGTACTGAGTTGGTTTCCGTTCCGTTTCAGCGTTCCAAAAGAACCCGAATTGAAAATAATTTAGGCCAGACATGTATTCAGCGACGCGGGATCATTTTCTTAATAACCATTTCAAAAGTGGAAGGAAGCTGTTCTATTATCAGTACTTTACCAACGCCATCGGAAAGTTTGTAGTTCCTTATGGTCCTTTGTTGAGTACCTGGACGATTCACATTTATTTCCATCATCTATTTAAAGCCCATGCAATACCCCGAGAGTACAAAGATGGAACAGTACGGATTGGAAAACGTTGTTCAGTGTCCCTGATTGTCTTAATTTGGGGAGCAGTTGATATAACTGGCATTGAACACGCAAAACTACAGAGCACAAGGAAGTATTTTCGAGCCTGTTTTATAAAGATTAGGCCAGGTTAGACACTTGTATAACTTATTTAACAAAGCTTAACCGAAACAATCTGCGCGGATGCGAGCTCGGGAAGACGCCCTTCCCGGTCAGATGCAAAAAGTGAAATGGACTCAATTTGCCTAACACATCCACCGAGCTGCATTTCGCAGCCTATTCTTTGCTAAATTTTATAGCAGGAGGAATTTCCCCGTCCTCTCTCATATGATCGATCTCGTCGTTTAACACACTATAGGTTGCATCTGTGTGATACCACATGAAACTGGTAGCTAAAGGTTGAACCTCAATAACTACAGAAACAGGAGTAGTTCTGCGAAGCACCAAATAAAAAAAGCAAAGTTTCTGTGAGGTAGTTGGCGGCCCCATGATATGCGTAGTTCCTTATCGGTTGATAGGGGTCCAACGATAAGAGTCCGTGAGGCTTGTGAAGGGTCCGTTTACATTATACAATATATTGAGCAGCGATAGTTTTGGGCACATATATCATGACGAGGTCCGTTTTATTGCACGGTTTTGAGTCTGTGCGTTCTGCTATTTTTATGTCGTTTAAGCGGGTCTTTTAGACAGCTGTAACTCTAACACAGAAGTAAGCAACTTTGTCTAAGAACAACATCTAAACAAAAGCTAAACAAAGAATAACTCTTGCCAATCGCTGTTTCTTTGGACTGTAGATGTATTTTGGAAATGGGCTTTCCTTTGATTAACTTAGGAGACTCTGAGTAAGAGCTTAATAATCGCAGTTCCGAATCTCAAGCAGAAACCCTTTTAGAAGTATGTAGATGAAGAGCAAATTAGGGGAAAAAAACTCTTCGTAAGATATTTGGTTCCGATTGACCGGTTTTGGACGAGAAGATTCAAAAAAAACCTACAAAAGTTGTCCATGTGAAGCTGAAAACTGCCCACGGGAGGTATTTTTCACTTACTTCTGACCTTGGTGCGTGAGTTATGCAAGATTTGATTTCCTACCTATTTTTCTAAGCTGCTCCCTCTTCGGGTGTATCCTCCTGATGCATGTACAGTTAGATTTTATTTCTTCTATTTATTTTTATTTTAATTTTTACTTCAGTTCGTGTACTTTGTCATAGGTTGTGGTTCGTGTGGTATAGTCCATCGTGCTGTAGGCTCATTTTACGGTCTTTTGGATGAAGTGCAAACCAAAATTCCTTCGAATCTTTAACTTTTCGGGGCTATGAGAGTCACTAGGTTCTGTTCTTTCTGTACACCGATTCGGAATTTCAAGTCGAATAGCATTTGAAAAATAGAGTTGTTTGCGACTCGACTGACAGAAGAACACGTGAAAAAATCACTTCAAGTATTTCTTTGCAAATAATTGCAAAGCTTTCCCCACAACATCTGTATCTATCGGTGCCTTGACACGACCCTCTGACTTCCCAGTCACTTTAATTATTATCAGAATAAAAACGCCCCCGGCTGCCTTTTTAAAACAAAGCTTGTTCTGTCAACCAACACAAACATCAGTAAAACCCCATCCCACTCGCTTTGGATATACGCTCCATCTCCATGGAGAATTACAACGGCAGCAAATTAAAGCTCTTAAAAGGTCCCACAACCTACATTCATTTCCTAATTCATACCGACACGACAGCAATAAACTGCTGACACAAAGGAGCCCCTTAAACTGTCCGTCAACAGAAGTTAGCAGAGAACATTCCGAAATGAAAACTACAAACATCTGGAGCGGTCGGGTATAGCTTTTAGCAGTCACAAACTCACAATGACAATTGTAAACATTTGACAAAAAATCGCACTTCTGGGAATGCCCTCCCCCAGGCGGTAATGGGCCCCTTTCTCAAAAAAGCAATCAACCAAAAGTTTGAAACTAGTTCCCGTTCTATACATCCCTTGTCTTCTGAAGGCCGCTTCCTCGGCAAGGCGTATGTGGGAGCGGTTTTTTATGTCACTGTCATCACCGCAGACATGTCACCTTCTCCATCGGACATGCCCTTTCTATTAGGTTTATCGCACAGTGCGCACCTTTCGAAGGGGATTTGCAATAAAAGAGGACATTGCATGGAAACGCTCTTGTCCTTCGACTGAATAAATAGCAATCCTCCTTGGGAGGAGACAGACAAACAAAAAAAAGAGAAGCTCTCCCACTGGGACACTTCAAGATGATGGCCGAGAAACGATTTCTAAAATGTTGACTCCTTTTAAAAGTTCTCAAAACAGTCCCAGAGAGTGCGGAATCGAGCCCGGCAAAAGATAAGTGCTGACCATTGAGTCATGGCAGTCTAGATAAATGTTGGCTTCCATTTATTTTTTGTTGCTCGCCTCTCCGGTGGAAGAATGATTAATTTTTACTTTTTTTAGTTGCCGAGCTCTTGAGCTCGCAACGCGGAGGCGAATAGCCTCTTGTCCATTCCAATTTTCATCCGGCGTTTGTTAAATTTTCTTTAATTTTAAGACCAAAGTCTACAGAGAAGACGAAACATAATAGAAACGAATGGCACGGCCGCGGCGGGGACTAATGGAGGAGTATGCTAAAAATTATTATGATTATTATTATTACGGTAACTATCCTTTTTGGCTGTTGCCATTAATTCTGCGCGTTGTGTTCTTCTTTTTTGTTGGCCCGGTCTGGTTTGGTTGTACATTGATTCTGCTCTGTGCGTCTCAAAAGGGTCCTCGAGTGGAGGTCTCGAACGAGATAGGGACGGCAGAATAAGGCGAAATAATTGCCATCAGAAGATACTCAAGGATGCGCTTGTAATTTGATTAAACGCACAGGGAGTAAAATAATTTTCGTGTCGGTGTTGGAATTCTGGTCTAATTAAATAGATAAACGATGCTTTTAGGATACTTTCGGAAGGCTTATTTTAATGGAAATATGAGTGAAATTAATTTTCACCAGAAATCCCATCGCCCAGTATTTTAGTTTCAATGCATAAAGCGTGTTGCGGAGAGACAGTGTTATTGGTAATTAAATTGGAGTAAGTACTGTATGGGGTTGGGGCAGGCACTTAGCCAGTTGTACCTTGCGGTTGCAAATCGGCAAAATTTATTGCTGAAGGATGGCAACTACTCCTGGTAGCTAAAGTATTCAATCGGGCGTTTTTTTTTTTGGCCTTTTCTGACTGAGAAAAGTATTCCTTTGAGTTGGGCCGAAGATCACCAGCATTTTTGCAACAGAGGGTGCTTTCTTCCGTTTTTGATATATTTCAAACCATGACGATATAGAACTTTTCCTTTGTGGCTTTTACCGGTAGATCGGCCTTTGCTGTATCAGCTTCAATATTCGGAACTGCGTCGCCTTAAATTTGCCGGGCTCTTCTTATTGTGTCAAAGTCATTGGGCTGTTGGAAGATTTTACCTCCCGATGGTGTTAGGTATGGTGTTGAAAAGTTCCGTGATTTTTACACCGACTTTCTAGTTTCCTCTAACATCACGGTGTAAGAAAGGTGCTTACTCACTTGCAGTTGCGCATTTCAAGTCTTTTCGGGACCCATTTTATCTTTTTTCATACCCAGAAAACTATTTCAATTACAGAGCTTTTGCGGACATGTTCACGTTTGCACTTTAGTCCCCTTAAAACGCATATCAGCCCAAGTTCCTTGGAAATTATCAGTTCCTTCGATCATAACTACCTCCAAATTCCATTAGGGCGATCCTGCTTATCTGTAACAAAAATCAGAAGACATTGGACCGGTAAAGCTTGATACGAACTTCGTAAGAGAGCAAAACACTTATGGCTTCTGGGTAATATAGTTGAACATGATGCAAACTGGTCAACTGGTACCCCAAGCCAAGGTCAGGTTAGGTCACAGCAATGGCAGCATCACTCAACCCGAGACCAAATGATCTCAAAACTACCCATTGAAGGAACAGGAGCTAAGAATGAAGGATTGAAAGCGTCTGAAGCTTATTTTAGTGAGTTCGCTGAGGTTGTCGAAGAAGTATTCTCCGAGATGAACATTTTCGTATACGAGAGGGCTGGAGGTCAATAATAGCCTCCTCCTTCTCCTTGACCATGGAGCTTCTACAGAAATCTTTTGTTTGGCGGCCCAACCGGAGCGGACGTCTCCTAATGATGCAGTGTCCCGTGATGATACCTATTACGCTTATAATGCATCTTTTTAGTGTAATAAGATTGTTGGAGCGCTCGAAATTCAGCATGGGCCAGATATGTTTTCTAACCCAAACCAAGAAACCAATTATTGTTCTGTCTTAACCTGGCTCTGACTGATGGAGAACGTTCCTGAATTTAAAAATGACGATGTCTTCAGCTAGATCCCTTGCTTCACCTCTTCTTTTCGAATGTCGTGGACAATTCAAGTTGTCGGCATTGATGTCAAGGAGAACACCAACTTCAGTGGTCGGGTGGTAAATCGTTAGACATACCTAAACCTGAATAGGTGAGGAAATCGTCACATCGGCAAACCTTGCTGAAATATTTCCAGAGCAGATGCTCGTCTTCCTCAATTCCTCCGGAGAGAAAAGTTCGCTCTAGGACCACATCAGGTAAGGCACAATAGGCTACTTTTAAAGAGGCCGCAGTGCCAGAGCCCCAGGTGGGCTCACCTACTCCAAGATCTATCTATCTACCCCTGAATCGCAAACGACGATGTGACTTATAACCGGGACAGCAAAGCTATGTGCAGGCAGTTAATGAATTTAGTTGCTTCAGTCAGCCTTTGGCTTTATTAATTTCTGTCTTTTAGCCTGCGGAGACTAGCTAACCATCGGAATGCTTAATCTCAGAAAACTGCGTCATGACTTTTGTGGCTCACCCGTGTTGCATCGGCCCATCTGCCAAATCGCAGTCAAGACCACTTTTCAAGGGCCATAGCACAATTGGTTCTATTTTAGTGGACGATTGTTGGTGAGAGTGGGCATAGTCTTCTGTTTTTTGCTAGGGGTATTTGGTCCAAGGTATATCTATGGAGGTGGGCTAGTTGACGAGAACTATGCCTCCAACGCGGCAAATATTTTGTGGCCGTCCTCTTGCGCCCGTGGTTATACCTATCCAATCAATGGCTAAAGTTTTGGAGTGTCTTTCTTTTGCATCATGCAGAAACTTGTGACGTTCCCTTAAAATCAAAGTTTACGGTCCGCTGAGGGGTGTGCACGTATTGTTTGTTTAACAGGTTTTTAACTGAAGATCTCGTCCCTATGACAACCGTTTATGTTCTCGGCGTTTGCCTCATAATAAATGTCGCAAGGCTATCTTAAGCAACCCATCGTCTCAAGTGCGTATATCCTAAGGCCATTCCCCTTGTTTCCTTATTGTACCGTTCAGGTTACCTCAGAGGAAAACAGAGCTAACCTTAGTCGTCTTTTTAAAATTCAGCCAAACAAGCTAGATTTCTAGATCTTCTTGTGATGACGCAATCATTTCCAGCATTTCACCTAAAGCAGCCATGTCGGACCTCTCTGTCAAGTCCAAATGTACCTCTCAAAACTACCATCCTCAACCAATCAATTTCCATGTTACAGTGAATTCAGCGCTTCACTCTGGAATCCTGGTCGGTATAAATTGCGCAAAACTACCTCCGACCCAACTAAGCCTGGGCTAAAATAAACGACTCTGTTGCCTGTTCCCCGCAGCTAAATTTTGATTCAAAATTAGTGAAGATTCGCATTCGCGCGGCATTGTATCACAATCGCTTGTCGCTCCTGCGCGCCTTGTTAGAATGAAAATGAGAAGATTTAATTAATAGATATGATTTCCCATCTATTTGATTGAATTGCAATGTGGCATAGGCAACAGAAACATACACACCCAAGGATCTGGCTGATGGTGACGAACGATGCGTGACTGCACGCCGAATGAGTAAACGTTAATTGGTGTCTTGGCGTTGGTGACGAGACGCTGCCTTTGTTCGCTGGGAGTGGTTTGGTGCTGCCAGGGATTTTAGTCGCTAATGAATTTTAATTACGCTGTACGATTTTGGGGAATTTTCGTGCAAAACGGCACTCGAAAGTGAAGCCGATGGGAAGATGAGACAGAGACAGGCACCGCACAGAGGTGAAACAAGAAGATTCGCAAGACGTGCATGTTTCAGAGGTTTCCTGCGAACACTGCGTGCTGCGAATTCTGATTGAGCGGTGAAGTGGAACAGAAAATTTGCTTCACAATTAATCGCTGGCGGGTGTAGCTGCATGGAAGTGCATATTTGATGATGACTATTGGAATGCTCTTGGGCGGGGGTAATATTAAAGAAGCATAGTCGCATTGTAAGAAATGGGGATAGTCCTATGGTGATTCTTAAAGGAAAAGGATCTGCAATGGGGTTGACGGCATTCCTACAACTCGCAAAGTTTTTCGACGATTTTTATTTAGTTGCTTACGGTGCTGGGTTCTTGGTCACAGGGAGAGACAGGTAACTGATTTTAGGACGAAGAAAAGGAGGAAAACCATTCACTTGCTATGCAACTGTCCTCCTCCCCGCGGTTTCAGTCCATGAGAATTTCTTCTTCTCTGGTAGCAGAAGCTTCGATCTTGCGCACCTATAGCTTGGTTTAATTTGTACCGGTTCCAGGTGTGGGCTCTCTTTAAAGGTCTACATTGAGCAATTTCAGGATTGCTTTATTTATTTATTTGCCATCAAACAAAGACTTTCTTAGACATTATGCACAAATTATTAACCAAATAAAAACAAATTTATAGAAGGACAACAGAAGACAGTGTGATTTAAAAATAGAGCAAACGATTATGACCGAATACCATCCAGCACTTTCCTTTCTATGGTGGCAAGAGTTAAAATCTATTAAATTAGTAATATTATTATAGTTCATCATTAAACCATAAACAGAGGAGAACTGTTCGTAAGTTGTACGCGAGTGTGCTAAGGAATCTGTTACTTCTTAAATTAAGGTGAGGTATATTTAAATTTAAAAGACTTTGCAGAGTCAATCCCACCAAAAGAATTCTATGCACATAATTGACTATTGCTACCGTCCTCCTGTTCTCAAGAGATTCAAGGCTAATCAATTGTAGTCCAGATTGATAGGAGGGTAAGTTACTAAGATCAACCCAAGGAAGTCCCCTTAAGACGAACCTAAGAAATCTTTTTTGGATGGATTCAAGTCTTTTAATATGTACATTATAAAAGGGACACCAACAATGGATGCGTATTCTAAAATGGATCTAATAAATTATTAAAAGACAAAGAATTTTGATAACAAATGGATCAGAGAAATCACTTGCATAGCGCCCTTATAAACCCCAAGCTATGCCCTACTCGTAATGTGATCAATGTGGCAGCAAAAATAAATAAATTCTAAATGGCGGCAGGTGTGTGTTCCTATATCGTGGTATATCTACCTTTTTGTGGGAATTTAAATTTTCGAAAAGCTTACCTGTTCGTAAAAGAAGAAAATATTAAAATTGTGGGAACATGAATAATCTGACAGAAAAACATTCAAACTACATGTCACCATCAATAGGCGTGTTTTTTTGAGCTTCATTCTCAGCAAAGCAAAGTAAAGTAAGATTTTCAGCACAGAAATCACAATAACTACTGCGAGTCTCGAAGTGTCAAGTAGAGCGTTGTTGTTGTAATTGTGTGCTGAAAATCCTACTTTACTTTGCTTTGCTGAGAACGAAGTTCCATAAAACACGCCTAATATCAAAGCACTAAATCTAGGTGCATAAAAAAGGAGATTAGCCTTTAGCAACGGTCAAGTACAAACAAATAATCGTTATGATGTTAGGAAACTGCGTTTTTTTGTTATTGAAGACTAGCTGTACCCGCCCGGTTTCTCCCGTGCAAAATGTGGTTTCAGAACAATTGATGGGAACAATTTTTTTTAAAATTTGCTGTCTTGTAAGGGACACAATTTTTTTTTTGATAATCGCTCAAAGTAAAATCTTCGATAGACATTGCAGAGGTATAACGCGAGGGAGCGGTCTGCAATGGTGAGGGACTTGAGTCCGTATTAAAAAACATCCCAAAGACTGAGTCCACTCTGAATTCATGGCATTGCACATGGTTGTTGGACTAATCAGCAACAATTTAATATTCTTTGGACAATGAAAATGAAAGAATACAATTTTATAATAGGCATTTAACTCACTTTTTTATTAATGTAACGCTTCTTTGTATACTATATTAGAAGTGTTGTTTCTATCGGCTGAGATAGTGATATTTCCTGCATTACTAACCCTGGAGCACGCTACATAATTATATATAACTGCCCGTGAATTCAACTCCCATTTTTTTCAAAGCTCGACGCTGTGACTTATTTATTGTCATGGCAGAATAAACATTAATAGGAAATCGAATCCGTTTAAACTGAAGTGGATAATTGCTGGGAATTATTTGTAATCTTGGTATAAATACCGTATCTCCTTTACGTAACGTATAACGTTTTTCTGTACCGAAATCACTGGTACCATTACGAAACTTGGGGGATACAAATTGCGAAGCAACATAATGGGAACTCCAACTCAATTTTTTGAGCAATAAGGCCATGGGCTGTAATGCTATTTAAAAACTCCATCGGGTAGCTTACTGCCCCATCTTGATTGCAAATAGCATTAATAAATAGTACGACATGTATCACCAGTAATTTTCCCTTATATAAATCCCCTAATGTAATAATACCACGGTCTGGTATCACTGGTACCTGTACCAATTTGACATTTCTTTCTAGACACTTTATTTTGTAAGGAAAACAGAGGCAAACAAACCTTTCCTACATATTTGCTTGTTCTTTTGTTTTTTTTTATTTCTTAGCAAACCACATAGCGTACTGTCTCTGCCTGTCTCCCTCTCCGTCACAGGGGTAAAATAGGGTTAAGGAGATGTCAACATAATATTGCGCAGTTAGTATGTTTGATTTGAGAATGAATTGCATATCTACTCACTCATGCGAAAATCGTAGAAATGTTTCAAATGTTGCCTTTTCATTTAAAAACCTTTTATCGAGTTATTGGATATCCTAAGTTGTACCTGCAGATGTCCTCTGTAAGCTGGTATTTACTGTACTTAAATGCTCCCAGTATTTTCGAACGGAAAGCGTGACAAAGAAAAACGCCAAACAAAACGAAAAAATAAATTACTCTTGTCCAATTTTTTTCCGGAATTTATAGAGATATAGAGTTGAAACAAAGTAGAGTTTGTAGGCCTAGGTATCCTCTATAGGCCTGTGAAAAATGCACCAGAATATATTAAACGGTTTCTTAGATTTTTGCATTTAATGACATGTCGTCAAATTCAATCTTAGTCGAACAGAACTACACTAACTTTATTTATATGATGATTAATTTAATGGGATTTTCTTTCGGAACAATACAAATTTTACCTTTTTTTTCATAAAAAAAAACCGAGTGCGTTTGTGTTTAGTGAAAAGGGAAAAATGAACACGCTTCGTGGGAAAAATAAGGAGAGAGTGCTGGGAACACTGACTGAGAGTAAGTGTATTTGGTGAGTTTCTGTCAGCTAATGGATGCGTTCTAAGAGTTTATATTCGTTGTTTCATTTCACCACAAAATGTACCTATAATAGCCAATGCATTCAAAATAAATAAATAAAGGAATAAAGTGTGAAAAATGCATTCTCTGAAATAAAATAAGACATTTTTGTTCCTATAATTATTGTGTCTGTTTTCGTTTGTTGTTTTTGGCGAAAAATTAGTTTGCCGGTTGTATCGAACTGCATGAGTATTGCAACTCAGCTGTCGATGTATTGAGCGATTATTTAAACTTAACGAAAGATCAAGAAGGTTCTGAGCATTGTATGACGAAAGCCAGTCCTTCAGCAGGAACCAACCAAGCAGGTTGGGTGAGCAGGTTAATAAATAAAAGTGTTTTTTTTTAATATCATTTTTCCATAATTGAGTTGTTTTATTATTTGTTCTGGCGGTTTATATTTCTAAATCAGCGTGTGATGTTGCATTTGTTTGTCTTTAACTTCCCTGAGCTACGATACAGCGGGAATGTCCAGAGAAAAACGGCAAAGAATTTAAAGAGAAGAATAGATAACGAGGGTTAACATTTGAAATATGATTTGTTAGTTATAATCTTTACATGAATATTCCGTTTAGTAACGCGAAACAACAGAAATACAAATTAAATTTATCAGAAAAATTTGAAACATTGGACATAATTAATTAAATTATATTTGAAAACAATTGCGTCAGCCGAGAATATAAATAATGGTAATTTTTAGTTCAAAAAAGATCTGTGGAGGTTATACGCAGACCAATTAGCTTTACTCGTGTCCCGACCCAAATAACCTCCACAAGTCTAATTGATAAAATGAACAGAAATTTATTTATTCCCATTAAAATGTATACCTGCCTAAAGTTTCTAATTCATACGAATTTAAATCATTCGTAATCAACGATTTTATATTAGTAAGCATTTTCTTTTTATTATTGCTCCAAAACAATACTGAAAACTTTTTGGTATATACATTTTATGAATGAAAAAATGCCCATTTCATGTATACAAAAGATTATATATAAAAAATAAAATAAAGATACCACCGTGAGTGTATAAAATTAGCATTCAAAATTAAATTATGTCTACACATTTATTATTGTTTCTTCCCACAATTTATTCTAGGTAATTGATTTCTTTTTTTGTAATTTTTCCTTAAATTTTTTAAGCAACAGTACAGTTTGTCAGTTTTGTTAGTTGTTTAAAAAATCGACAATTTTTACAAAACAGTCGAAAGAGAAACCATTGGCGAATATCGAAAAAAATATGGGAATGAGAAAGGAAATATAGGTTGAGATAATTAAGGGTAGACTTTAAAAAAATATTTCGTAAAAATTGAACATTCATTCAATTATTTTTTATGTTTAATTATTATTATTATTTGCGTTGTTTAGAACTGATCTTTACTGCATGGAGTCTAGCTACATAACTAGTTTCCCTTGATACCAATAAGTAAGAAAATCGAAATATTTAAAAAAAAAGTACCGATAAATTTCAACCTGGAACTAAAAAAACTATTTACAACACAGGGTCACATTCGATAGTGAAATGAGAATCCACCTCAGGCTTCGCATTCACATTCGGTTTAAACCGGTAGTGTAGGCTGGTGAATTCAAACTGGGCTACATTCAAGGTCAAATTCAGCTTATATGCTGTCACTGAAGCTGTCAGTCTATTTAGTACTTAGTTTATGATCAGGGCCAGGAGTAAAGTTCTGCAATTTATGGACTCGGTATAGGTTTTCAAATACCAGTCGCAGTAAAATGGAGGAAATGGCAAGCGGACATCGAGTTGTGGTGTCCTTTATGAAGTCGGCATCTTTAACAGATTAAATTCTCTTAAACGAAAGTTTGGGAATCAATTAACTTTTCAACGGTAGAGACAAGTCGGCTCGCGACTTCAACAAAAAGGAAAGGTTTCTTGGTACGGACTTATCTGCCATCATCTCTTATTCAAGACCCCGAAGCGCTTTTTTTTTAAATATATCTGACCAAGCAACAAGTGCACATTGGAGGCAGAAGGGTGCACAACAGGCAACGCGACGCCTGCCAATATAAGCAACGTTCATCTGCGACCTTCATCTGCGACCTTCATCACGAAACAGCTCTTGCTTTCAGTACTGTAAATAAAATATATTTACCAAAAAAAGTACAGCCAAGTAGGCTACTCACATTATGCACTTGAAAGGGATTATGCGATTTATCAGCACCAGGCCCAGATCTACGACGGAAAGCAACTCCATTTGCTTTAAGGACGGTTACTGTCACATACTTGAGGAGTCCCCTAACCGCTGGTGTAACTCCTTCGCCACCGTTCGTCTCTATCGTTATGTCCATCAATGATTTTTGTGACTGAAAGGGCAAGAGTTTTATTGAGGTAGGTTAATGGGTGCTCTTTGTACAGTTGCACCAGCTACAAGGTGAAGCCAAAAGAGATCACCCTATTGGAAGATGTTCTTATTTTCGAAAAAATGGCCGCCAATGTCAAATCTGTTTTGACATTTGTGGACTAGACAGATGTAGAATACAAGTGAACAAGCCATGGAGCGATACACTCCCCAAGAACGCGGAATAATCGTGTCCATTTTTTTGCGTAACAATTCGTCTGTAGTGTTGGCGCAGCGCGAATTCCGTCGCCGATTCCACGGCCACCAACCTTGAAGAGTATGGGACCACACGACGTTGCCAAGAGTGGCCGGCCCCGGGGCGCCCGTTGTGTCAAGAATATCGCCGCTGTTGACGAGGATGTCGAGCTGTCGCCGGAAACATCGACCAGACGCCGTACCTCGCAATTAGCCATCAGCCGGTCGTCCCTAAGGCGAATTTTGGTCAAAGACTTGCGCATGTTCCCGCACAAAGTCCAGTCCGTGCATCAGTTGCTGCCTCATCCTCGATCTCGAGGACGAAGTGGACGATTTTTCGACCAAAATCATAATGAGCGTTGAGGCTCATTTCCACCTCAGCGGGTACGTGAACAAGCAAAACTATCGCTTCTGGGGCACCGAAAATCCACGATTAATGCACGAGGAGCCATTACACCTGCTCAAAGTAACTACATGGTGCGACGTTCACGCTGGAGAACGAGAACGCCGCTGATCAAACGACAACAGTGGACGGTGAGAGCTATAGGGCCATTTTATTCTGAAGGCGGCGTTCCCGGGTCGCCTTATCTCTAGTTTTGGCGATTCGCACTGGCCCGCAAGATCGCCCGGTTTAACCGTTCCAGACATTTTTTGTGGGGATTTTTTAAGTCCCGTGTTTACGTGAACAAGCCCGAGACCATAGAAGCCCACAAGGACAACAATCGACACGAGCGCGAGAATCTGTCGCCCGAAGTTCTCGCCGAAGTGATGAAAAATGCCATAAAACGAGCCCGCATGGCAATCAATTGTGACGGCGCCCATTTGGCTGACATCATCTTCTCGACTTGACCAATAAAATTCAAAAGGTTCAAATAAACATAATCAAAAAACAGAATCGAAGTTTTTCATTCAAAAAAAAAATGAGAGCCAAACAACATCGGATGACTTCTTTTGGGCCACCTTGTATATACCCAGACTATTAGTGAGATCCACTGTGCACTCGATGGACTCGCTCCAATCGCAACCATGGTACCATACCATGGTACATACTACTGGTAGAGATGCACAGATAGTGCCCTATCACCTTCAGCGAATCATTCCAATGAATGTCCCCTAAGAGTAGTACCACCTCCATTTGTTGTTGGAGTATGGAACAAAGACATCTGATATTTTCAAATATGTCGCACGCATTGCAGTTAATGATGTCAAAAGCTTAAGCTTAACAGCGGACAATCTGCCAGGTCGCATGTCAGACTCTTTTAAATTACTTGCGCCTTGAACTATTGAAAAGATTTTAGTTATAATCCAAACTTTTGGCCAAACAATATGCTAGTCAGGGAGTTCACAAATGGGCCTCGCTCTAAAACATCTCTTTCAAAAAACTTAAAGAATCACCTTTCTTATACCAAAATGTAAGAGGGCTAAGTGCACTAAGTTTTTGCTTAGCATGTACAGCTCAACATCAGACATCATTATTCTTACCGCAACCGGGTTAGAAGACAACTTTCAGAATGCTACCTTATTTCCTTTTATCTTTTTTGTTAATCGTCTTGATCGAACAGAAGAAAATAGGATCCACGAGCGACTTGGTGGTGTTCTTATAGCCGTTAAACATGATTAAAAAGCAAGGGAGGTTCATTTAGAGGACTTCTTTAACATTGATATTTGCTGTAGCAGAATTGAACTGATAAAATATGCATTATAAGTGTTTAGATTCCTCCTAGAACACAATCGCATATATTGACAAGATCCTTGGATGCTATTCGGTACACTAAAGGACTCAAGTCTGCCTCGGATAATATGTACGTCTTTGGTGACTGTAATAAACCTAAAATCAAATGAAGATGCCGACTGTACTTTTCTCAATGCTGTCAAGCCGCTATCCGCAACTGAAACTGAGATTATCGATTCATCCCAATCGCTTTATTTGCTCCAGTTAAATAATGTACAAAATCACCCAAACCGTACTTTGGACCTCATCTTCTCCAACAACAGTGCTGAAAGTGTTGTCTCTGGATGCGTCCCACCTCTCGTCCCGGAAGATGACAATCATCCAACATTACAGTTGTTTTGTATTTAAGAAGTAAACAATCTTTTTTTGTTATGAGTCCTTTAGATTCGATTTTAAAAATGCAAATTATAATGACATCAGTGGTCTGACTGCGACTTCCATCTTTCACTTGAAGTTAATAACATTTTACCAACATTTTTATCGGGTTATTAATGATATTATATCTAAGCTTGTTCCCGTAGTTCGCGTAAATAATTGACAGACTCTTGTCCCTGGGATAATGAAGTCACTCGTATCTTAAAAATACAAAAACAAAATAGAGCGTATAGGAAATGGCGTCGTAGTTTAACGAACGAGGACTTTTTGCTATACAGACGAATAAAATCGGAATTTAAAACGTCCCTTTGCCATGCATATCTTCTTTACGTTAACAATACAAAACATAATCAAATCCAGACCTAATAAATTCTGGCAATTTATAAACTCTAAAAATAAAAGTGATGGGTATCCTACGATACTCAATTTCAAAGGACAGTCCTGGACTCCTCGCCTGCTGTCTGCGATAATTTCAGATCATTTTTTCATTCTGTTTATTCTAACATTGACTCAATTATAGACAAAGAATTTTGGTGAATCTCCCACTCCTATTTTCAAAAACATAGAGATTTCTGAAATAGAGTTTGGCCTATTTTCGCTAGAAATACTTGCAAGGAAAATGTTTTACTGGAGTATTGAAAGACTCGTGTAGGAAGCCTTGTTAAGCGGGTAATTGCCAGGCTTTTGCAAGGCTGGACTGAGCCTAACCCGAAGCTTCTATCGCTGTTCATTTATAGTTAGTTCAACTCACACTTGCAAATGAGTGACTTGTCCAAATCGGAGCTGCATTTGCAGACCTTATCCCCTGCCGCAAGTGCCATTTAAAATCGCTCAAATTGAAAGCCGCCCCCTCACATAATAATCAATAGACCTTTGGAAAATGTAATTTCCAACTAAATCCAATCCAATAGAACACTCGCCCAGACCACCCGCAGGCGAACATGAAATGGCACACTTCCACCCGCCGCAATGCGTGACAAAAACATATCACCATCGAGGTGCACCTGTAGCCGGCCCACTACCGCCCCGTATATGCAAATTGCATAATAACACTTTAAACCCGGTGTCATCCCGATCAGTTTGCAATTATTTTTGCATTAAGAGGTCTTTCGGGCGAATTACGGCTTAATTCTGTGCCACAGTGTTGCCACTGCTCCACCGCACCCCCGTTCGCTGAGCCAAGTAAATAATTTAGAAAAGTATTCAATCAGTTGATGCGATACATCAACGAGGCAACGGGGCGCACACATTGTCGTAACACGTCGTCGTCGCCAAGAAATGTGAAACCATTTGTAAGTCCTTGCAAATCTGAAGTAAACTACACTCAATCACTACCTCAAACAGGAAGGCGGGAATTCATTTTTCTCGAGGTTATACAGCGTGACGAAGACGATTCGCCCGCATATATCCAACGATGCCAGAGCGAGGCGCTGATGTATCCTGTCGGTTGCGGATATCGACGACCTAAAAGGAACACTATCGCCTTACTCAATCTTATTAAAACGAATTACATGCTGGGGTCGGAGTTGGCACACAGAGTAACAATGTCAACATTTACGGTTGGGATCAGCGGAGAATCCAGCAAAAATGAAGAACAAAATCGCAATTGCGAGTATGTGAAAGGAACCGTTTGTGTGGCTTTAGATTGTGATGCAGTCCCAGAAGGAATGCTATTGGCGCTCACTTTGTGCAAAACGAGTACTCGGATGTCGGATCTATCGGCTTCCTTACTTTGTTGTCGACATCGATCAGCCGCCGCAGTAACGCTGCATTTTTGTTCGGTTGGCGTTTGCCGTTTTATTTGTATTACTTTTTGTTTTGCGCTGTTGTTTGCTGCATCGCCGGCTCGAGAACCGAGCACAGTGCGAAGTTGACACGGATGTAATTTCAGGATATCGCTGAGGTTTCATTTTCCATTCATCCATGGATTTATGTGAACGAGTGTAGAGTTTAGCCAAGCTAATGCAAGTGCAACGCAGTCGAGTGGGATTTGTGTGGCAGATGTTTTAGGGCGAGGAACTTGCGCTAAAATGTTGACAGCTTGTAGTGCTCTTCGCAGTCACATGCAAATGGATGTGTGTCGTTGGCAAGATGAATTGGGTGGCATTTGGCATCATACTGGACTGCATTGGCGGTTGTTTTAGAAATAATACACCTGAAAAGCAACTTGAAGTGTTCAGGTTAAATTTTACAAACTCACTATGGCGAAATTGTTTACATAAATCTTTATTTATTTATTAAAATATATTTAAGACCCGTCGCAGTATTATTACTAAATCAAGTTGATTTGGAAACTTCCCTTTCGATGGGCGCCCAACACCTCAGAGCAGAACGAAACAATCGTCTTCACTTTTTTTTACACCTGCTCAAGCGAGATCCTGTTTTGAGTTTTTTTTTACCTCAGCCTCTGGGTGGTAGAAAAATACGAAAGAGAGCTCCAAATACGGAAAAAGTACTATCGAAAAATGTTAAACACTGTGCGCCTCAAAGAGACTTCTAAGGCAACGGAGTAGAAGAGCTATTCAAACGTTTTTGTCACTCATCTCACTACACTCTGAAAAAAAAAAAACATGTAATGTCAATCGTTTTCGTTGGTTAAAATGAAGCCAAATATAACAATTTTAGATTTAAAAATTAAATTGTTAGCAATGACGGTTATGGAGAGAATACTTTTCTTATGCTGAATGGATTGATTGTGCAAAACTTATAAACGAGTTCTTGGGTTAAGAAAAAATAATCTATTTTTGTAAAACTAAGTTGATATTTTGTGTGTTTATGTATAACACGCGTAATTTTCAACAAATTTACTTGGATTTGCCTTTAAACTATTCAGAAAAACAACGAGAAGGACATTGGCGCTTAAAAAAAAACAAATTTCATTTACGAAAATGCAAAATTTGTATCTACACATGTAATTCAAGACGAATGACATAAATTCTGTTAACTAAACATCGAAAGACAAAACATGCGACGTTAAGTGGTGTCTTTTATTTACAGCTTACAGTGAACTGGTTTTCTATGAAATCCATGTTTTGTTGACGCTTTGAGAACATGTGTAGGTACATTCAAAATATACTTTTATATATTTATTCCGTTTAATTGGCGTCGATCACCAGCGGATAATGGAAAAACAGCCACGATGAAGGTGAGGGGAGCAAATTTTGTCGGTTGGATTTAGCCGTACTGCCCGTTTTTGTCGAATGTATTGAAGACTCATTTCAATGTTGAGGTATGTTGCCCAATCAATCAATCTAATCAAATACGTGACTAAAGGCATCCTGTTTGAGATTCAGGCTCATGATAAGTATGATGAGGTGGCTGCTATTAATTGGGCAGGCTCTTGAACTGCAACGAGGCTGCGTGGGGCGGATTTGTTCGCTTCCGATCGACGAGCGTCACCCAACTGCCGTCCGTTTGGAGGTTCACTAGAAAAATTGTCAAAGCGTCTATTTATATGTTGCAACTAATGCAAGATTAACAAGCTCAATGCACCGAAACATTGAAACGGAACGCGTTTGATTGTGAAGAATCTCAAATCAAATATCAAGCGACGATTTTGAGAGAAAAATTCAAAGGCGAAGATGTGCTCGTTCGTCATTCCGCGGATGCCGCTTATTAAGAACGATTTGCCGATCGTATTGGAGCGTTTTCAATTTCCCGTGCGTCTTGCTTTCGCTGACAATAAATAAATCGCAAGGACAATCGCTGGATGTTTTTTCAATCTTGAATTCCCATGTTTCCCACATGGTCAATTGTATGTGGCGTGGCCGTGGCTCCCGCTTTGTACGTGTACGTGCCAGATAATAGAACGAAAAATGTTGTGCACCATAAAGCACTTCAGTGAAAAAGCAGAAGGTTGGCCGACACGTGAATCATTGCAGTTTAATTGAAATATATCGACAACATGTCAGTAGTTACTATTGTATTGCATATATCTTTTGAATTTAAATTTTATCTAACGAATTTAAATTGACAAATGGACCTGACAGCGACAGGTGGTACTGTTGTCGAGATATAAACTTTTTTTTTTATATTCTTTTAACTTAATTTTAAAGTGAATACTTCTATGGACACGCTGAAGCTGGGGAGTGGGAGTGGGGAATGGGGAGTGAACTGGTGAATATGTTACGGAGTGGGGTATGGGGAGTGAACTGGTGAATGTGTTACGGAAAGTGTGATCAGGCGAGGCAACGAAAACGATTTCTCTAGAATATTAAAAGAAATCCGTATCAAATACGATAAACATTTTTCGAAGCTCCTCGACTAACCGAAGCAAAATGTGTAGCTTCAAGTAATTCAAATTTTTTACGCCGGGGTCCGCTGGTAGTTGAATAAAGAAATTTTGGGGGAATATTGAGTTTTTTTTTTTAAGTTATAAGCTAAAAGTTCTTGCTTTAACTGTTATTTTTGATAAAAAGTACTCGCTTTCAAGTTAGAATAATATACTCTCCATAACCATTTTCTTACATCTCTGCCAACACTTGCATTCTTAAATAAAAGAAAATTATATTTGGTTTCATTTAAATATGTTCGACATAACATTTTTTTTTTCTGAGTGTATAACCCCAATTACGGAACAACTTCCACCCAATCATTGACCTTTTGCGGTTAAGCGCACAACTTTTGCCAGCACCTGTCCCATAATTAAAATATTACCCACCCCACTACCTGATCCCAACAAAAAGCACCAACTAACCAGTTTATTTATCTGCTGCCGAGTGGTCACATCATACAGACACTGTAAATGTGCTGTCGCCATCATAATCACTCACCCAAGTAATAACTTTAACCTTTCGAGAGACTCCTCGGGGCCATATTAATGAGCCCCCCACCACCACCTTTACAGATTACTCATCCTATCGACACGGCAAAGGGGGGGCTTCTGCCAAATTGACATGTTAGATAACCACCACAGATGGATTGTTTTGTGCGGTCAAATATTATAGTCATGCTCACCCAATCCCAGCGCGGTTATTAATATATGTAATTAGAGGTTTTGCGCCCTACAACACTGTCACCACAAAAATATTCGGTACATCTGTTACTACGAGTGTATAGCGAGGATTTTCTGCGAACCATTGTTAGCAGTTGTCGGTGGACCATATTCATGAGATAATTGTAATCAGAACCAAGAAAAAAGTAAACATTTACGCGACTGGCCTAGTAATTCGAGCATTCCAAAGAAAACACTTATACGGAACACCCTTCCGTCTGGTAAATTGGCCGCATTCGAGTGAGTGGGTATAGAATTTCAGATTAATTATAGCTAAACAAGGCCACGGATGAATGGGAATGGCCGAATTACTTTTAGCTAAGAAAATATTGCCCAAAGGTCAGTGTATTATGTGATCCTTGTTGGCATATAATAAATTGGTTAAAGGTCAACACCGTCCAGTGATGCCGGACCTCTACTCTCCCTATGTACATGTATATAGAATTTAAAAAAAAATTAAATCAGATGGTTTGGCATCTGTAGTCCGTGGGGTGCGGTTAGGTGTACTTCATTTTTTATTGAAGGCATCAACTGGAATATAAACTTAAAAATCATAAGTCACTACGTATAATTTTACCGAGTTGGAAAAAACTGCCAACGGAGGTAGAGGTGCCAAATAACTTGATATGGATGTAAAATTGTTAAGGGAGTTCCATCTGTGTAGGTCCTTGAACGTCCTTGATGTGCCTTTATCTTAATAATTTTTCGAGGCAAGCTTTTCCAAAATTAACCTATTTTTATTTATCAAGAACTACTCTCTTTTCAAAGAAAATGGATTTCCCCGAAGGCGGTAGTTGATAATAAGAATTACATTTGTGATCGTAAAAAGCGAGGACTTTCTGCTGCGTAAATTAATCAAAAAGAAAAAAAACTGAAAACTTATGAAAAACTATAGCAAGCAAATTTAACTATCGCAAATCTCCAACCTAACAGAAAGAAATCGAATCAAAGAATTAAAAAAATAAATACAAAAATTTTTTTTTTTTAATTTAGTTATTTAACTTTTTTTTTTTGTAAATTTGCTAACTAAATACCAGTTAAATAGTTTTCTTAAAACTATTTTTACTTAAATGGCATACAAAATGTTTTTGCTGCTGAATACCTCTTTTTGGAAATTCCTTCAAATGAATTGTATTTTTTTTTTAAATCGTCCTATTTCTATAAAAACCACCTTCGTTACAAATTTCACCTTCCTAGCCATAATTGGCTCCACAATTATTTCTGTATGCGTTGCTACAGCGATTGCCATGAAAATTTCCAAATTTAAAAAAAAATCGTTCTAACAATATACCCCTTTCCGACCCACCTTACTCATTTGTGAGATGTGTTTTAAAAAATATATTTTAGACTTATAGTTGAACATTTCATTTAAAAGCCCAAAAACAGCGATCGTGTTATGTGTTCTCTTTGCTTCGCATAACTGTACATACAAGATTTTTTTTTTTATTTTTTCCGTTAATCCTATATTAAAAAAATACAAATAGCAAAGTTTCACCCTAATCGAGCAATGTTTTTGTATTTGGGTCTGAAAGGGATAATGATTTTAGACACGCCCACTTTTTTAAGGCGTTTTTGTAAAACGAATTTAAAATAATAAAAAAAAATAAAATAAATGGTGGGCTTCACAGGTTTAACAACGAGCTTTATGGACTATAGAGCGACGTGACCTGGTCGAAAAACAGAGGTTACAACGGCTGAGGTGGATGGGTCAGGTGAAGCGCATGGAAAGCAACGCATCAGTGACGAGTCTTTGAGAGCACCCCTGAGGGAGAGAAATATCCTACATTAGTTGGCGCGCTGAACTGGAGGGCTACACCACAATCAACTTGGTCTGCGAAACTGGAGGCAGCTAGAGATCGAGCTGGCTGAAGGGGCCTGTGGGTCGAGGCCGTGGTCAGGCTTGTTGGTTGAGGCCGTGGCCAGTCTCGTTAGGTACTGTAGGCTTAGTGTCTCGCAACCATTCGTTTGGGTGATTTTTTTTTTGATTTTTCTTGGGACGAATAACAGGAACCTACAATTTTATGCCGAGATCGAATGGCTTAATCGAAAAATTTTTTCAGGGCGGTTACCTTCTCGGATGTTTGTTAGATTCTTGTGATAAGTGACATAAAACGAATCTAAGACCCTTCGCTCAGCTGTCCAGCTACTGCGCCCTTCGTGTTTTAAAGTTTTTCACCATAAATAGGGTCCCAGGCTAACGTACAGAGTTTAAGAAATAACAGAAATACAGATGCATGTGATTGTCAAACCTTCAAATCTTTCCCAAAAGGCGCGAATCAAACTGACATTATAAGTTCAAAAGTTCTGTTTATGGCGAACTTCCCTTCCCTGCAACTGCTGACAAGAATGGCAATAAAGGAAGAATATTTGACAATGATTTCGAACGAATGGAACCAACAAACCATGAAAATTTAGAGAGTTGCCACTGCCGAACTATGCACTTCCTAAATCGCTCCAACTTGCCATCGATTTTCATGCTTCAATCGTCTTTTAGTAGGCACATCTCTACCTCGACATCCGATAAACTAAGTCATTGGGTGACATTTTTATATTTTTAAAAAATATTCACACATCACTACAGTTTATTGAAGAAAAGTTGTGTGCATCCATAAATCCAATATCTATCAGATATCAACGTACTTTACCCGTTTTAGACAAAAAAATGATCGTTTTTCACCCATGATAAGGGATGCAACCTTACAAATAAATGCTTTACCTTATCAGGCGCTTTTCAAAGCGATTAAGAGCGAAAAGTGGAAAGCAGCAACGCCACTGTTCTGGGTCCTTCTCACTTTTATCGACACACTGTGGCAAGTGCCTCAGTCACGTATATCTTGTCTTATCCTAGAAAAAGTCGACCATATTTCAGGGAAGACAAATCCAAAAGAACCAAGCGAAAAAGATTGTTTGGCAAGTAAATGAGGTAGAAAATGTAGTTATATACGAGCCGGGTAGCTATTTACTGATTTTCACAACAAAAACATAGGAAAAGAAGAGGGACAAATATGATTTGACTGGGGGCAAGGGTATTGCTTTAATATTTGAAATAATATTTGAGGGGAATTGTGTTTTTGTTTTTTTTTTTTTTGTGAATCCATTTTGATTATGAGAAGATAAAACTTTCCGCTGGCAGGATTATATTCCTTTAAAGTTGAATAATGCGATATGTATTCAGTACGCGGACGTACAATGGATGGGATGGGAAATGGGTCTATATTTAGTCAGTTTTTGTTTTCGTCTAGGGTGAGCACTTTTGTATTAGTGTAAAGCGGAGGTATATTTATTTTGCTTGATTAGAGAAAGTCCAATTCACTTGAAAAGTACAATTGCGTTGTATATTCTGGGTTCGGTTTTATAGACCTTTGTAAAGCTAAGGCTGACTGACAGTTGTGTAGGACAATTGTGGCTATAAGCTCAGCATAGCGCAATGAAATGGGTTTGCTTTATTGAGAGTCTATCTAAAGTGGAGTAAAGCTCAATAAAACTATCACAAGCCACCTTTTCTGAACCAGTTTATTCACTCCCGACCTGGAAGTATGCAATATTTTTTGATAAAATGGCATTATCTGGTATAATATGACATGCGCCTTCGTCTTTTTGAATGCCAATGCGATTCTTAAACTTGTAGAACATAAGAATATGCGGCTGTTTGTAATCAAACTCATTATTCGCCAATTAATCTGTAGTTAAATACAAGCAACGCAGCTTTTAAAAAACGGTTGCATCCATCATTGTATTATTTGAATCAGTCAACCAAAAATGACGACTGCATGACACACCATAAGCTTTACTGTCCTGTCGTATGGTACTCGTATCTCTAAGCCAAAGAGATTCATATGCCTATATCAGGACCAAAAGCAACCAGCACGATAGATTCATTTCCTTAGGGACTCTATATTTTACAATAAACAACTATAAACAACATTTACGTGACACTATATTAAAAGGGGTAAAGCGGCTAACCTCTGTCACATCGCCGGACACTTGTCTAAAACTTAAAAATTACATTACGTATATATGACAAGCCTTATTCTAAAGTTGTTATGCCTGCAAAGGAAAAACTGTCACTTTTGCCGTAATAGGGCGGACACATGTGTCGACCCTTTTTTATCTGTGAAACCCATGACAGCTCTTCGTGTCCTAATTTCCGAAGAAATAGACGGGTTCCAATGAAAGCAATAAAATTGCTACAACTTGAAAAAAGGCACTGCGTCATATACGCTCTGTCATTTGACATTAAATACGTTAATTTATTATTCAAGTCTAAATTATGTTTGTCCGTTTATATTGAACTTGCGTATTTTTTTCTATAGATAAAATATTTTTCCATATCGGTGCACGAATTGAAATGGTTTGACACCTCAAGTGAACCAAGTCGCATTTGAATATTTGTTTCAAGTGCAAAACTTTTATAGATTGTTGAAAATGTTGGTCCAAGGCTCTTAAATGTCTACAATGAGTCAAACATTTATTTAGTCGCACAATTTTGCAAATTTAAAAAGGAATAAAAATACATCATCTATATTCCTGTTGTGAACAATGACGTAACAGGTGCCCAACAAGGGCCAACTCTAAACAAAACTCACAACAAAAACTTGAGTATGATGAAATGAAAAAAGGGGTTTAAGTAGAACCTACAAGTCTCATTAATTCCCTCATCAATCAATCCTTTACTTCGTTGCGCATAACTTTTACCACCCGTCCAACTTTGCTGGGATCTCAATATTAAACAATTGTCGCGTTTTCAGCAAGTTTCAGCTGCAAAGTTTTGTTTCCGCCAGCCGGTTACGTTAATTGCTCAAAATGAGGAAAACATTGAAAACGCAAATAGAAACGCTCCACCCCATCTGTATATGGTCGTGTGGCACCTTATCCCTATTTTTCTATGTGGGTTTGCAAACTGAAAATGACAACGCCATTTAATATAGAGGACAAGCTGAAAGAAAGTACTCATGGCCTACAAAAATGTCCACAGGAAGGGCTATCCTTTCCTAACTTTAGAAAAAGATGATTAAACAACAATGCCTGAGAGTACAAATTTCCTTTGACCAAATCCATAGCTGCAAAATCATTTGGAAGGCACAACTTCGTCAAACTTACCCTATGATCGAACGAAGAAAAGTTTAAAAAGCAACGCAAATAGTGTGCCGCCCATTATATTGCGCGATTCATTAGTAAGCCATAAATGCAAAAGTTAAGGCGGAGGGGAAAAAATCCATCATGAACTTTTAATTCTTCTTTTGCCTGCGACCCAATTAATCATTCGCAAAAGTGTCGCGGTATTCCGTGCTCATCCTCAAAGAAGCGACTGATAAAAGGGAAAAGGGCCGCCTCCATTTTCACGTCAGCGGTGTCATTTTTAACGCTCTTTCCAGCACGAAACGTTTTTTAAAATTGCGACACACTCGCATCCTTGTGTGCATATCATTTGCAGGAATTTATTTATTTATCTCTTGCTGGGTGTGGATTGATTAAATATTTCATGTGTCAATGGATTTAACTTTTTCGGCAATCGAGTTTCATTTTTTACTGTTGGTATTTCTTTTTGTTTATATTTCTCACAAATATTTGACGTAATTCTCAGGTTGCTATGCCCTTGCTGGGTGGTGCTCTGTTGCAGAAGGAAGTCTCTTGTTACGGTGACGATAGATTTCGCTCTCAGAAATATAAGAATTCAAGGATTTATTGCCGTCAAGCTTCGAGTGTTTTTTTTACAGTCTTATTTTAATACAAAATTGTATATAGGTAGCCATTGATTTCAGTGGGGGAATGAGAAAAAATCGATTCGAAATGGAAGTATAATTCGATTTGTTGGTGCGGCTGTTGGAAGGAATTTCAGTGACGAAGTTTTGAAATTACATGGAGATCAAAGTTGTTCTACCTTCTTATGGATAATGTTTTTTAGGCTCCAAAGTGGCATTTGTTCTTGGGTAAGTGGCTCAACTTGACAAAGTAGATCACAATTTAACGCTTTGTGAATAAAACAGTCTTGGGTTAGGTTGGGAGGACGGTTCATTCAAGCTGATGGACTACATTCAACTGTCAATGTCAGCCATAAAAAGCATTTTGTGTTAAATTTAATTAAGAGTTGGAAACTAAACCCAGGCACATGGCTTCCGACCAGAAATTAAGACCAATGCGTTATTTTGTTGCGTTCCATTTTAGAGTCGACTAGACTGTTGTTTTCCGTGCACACTGTCCATCCGCTGCTGACTTCATAATCTCGAAAATAGTTCAAAAATATCTTCCTAAGAATAGTAAAGCTATAACAGACCTTATCACCCTTGTTGGCAAGTGATTGTGGAATTTTTTGATTGAGATATTCCGTGGGAGAGAGGTGGCATTCCAGATTACCACAGTTTCTAGGCCACGTCTTTCTGCAAACCATTCAGTTATTTAAAAAAATATTGTGTATTTGTGGATGCCGCGCTTTCGTATTTTCTTGTTTTGTGGGGAGTCAGCAAAAAAAAATAAAAATCACTCCGGGGACAGAAGTAAAAACTTGAACAATTGTGTATTTTTTGAATCGTCACCAAATATTTTCTTGTGTAGGAAATACTTTCAAATGAAGTGTTTTTTATTCATTATTATAAACCACTACTACAAAAATAATGCCAAAGAGGGCTTTTCCATACCTTTTAGGCATTATTTCACTAACTAAGGCATTGAGAGACGTTTGCTGATACGACTCATAGTGAATTAAGTGCAACATAAACTCTTATGTGACATTTTATGCGCTAAAAAAAGTTGCCTATACGATTTTAAGTAGAACTTAAATCGTTAAGAGTCGTATGCGCAAACGGCCCTAAATCTCGTTTTTTTTTTTTTTTTTCAAAAAATGCAGCTTTTTTATTTTAAATATGTTTTTAGTTATTTTTTTTATTCAACTTTGCATTTTTTTAAACATTCTTAAAAAAATCTTTGCAAAAAAAAATTATATATAACCTCGGTCTTAAAGAATGTGTTTCCACCTTCAAATTCTGTTCATTTGCCGAACCTTTATCTGTAATTCTTTAAAATAAATTACAACGTCCACTTCCAGTAAGTGGAATGAAATTGGATGTTTGTTGTATAGAAACAATTGAATTTGTTTATTTTTTTATATTTGTGTTTAATATTTAATTTATTCTTCCACAACATAAATATTTTAGGCACTATATGCAACTTTTTTTTCCAAGTTAAGCATTTTTTCGTCAAAAGTAGTTGGCAACGCGAACGCTGACAACCAAGAGAGTTGTAAGTAAGAGAAGTACAAGTACCTACATTATCCAGAGCACTGGAGCGGCCTCTGCAAGTACACACTTCGCCCGGTCCGCCCCTGTACCCGGAGGAAAAAAAGCTCCACTTTTAGCAATAAAATTATCCATTCATTAGAAGCACCCCCCCTCCAAAACATATCTACACTTGTAACCAATTCCCTTATTTTCATGTTTCTTTGCAGTTAGCAGTGTAATGTCAACAGCCAAACGGCTGGTGCTCTCCCTCAGAGGTCGTAAGGAGTCTCAAAGCACTGCTGGTACTGCGACTTCGTCTACACGCCTTGTATCCGCTGGTACATCACCTGGCCATGAATTGGATGAAATCGCCGTTGTCTCTGGCACCGGCGGTTCGAGTCATCATTTAATTTACGGTGGCGGCAGTAATGGTCCAAGATATTCAACAGGTGAGTCCTAAAACCCTGCATCCACTCTGGTTTCGTCCTTGTACATAAGACAGGAAAACGAAAAAAAAATATAAATTCTTCTACCGTAATTTGGTGTTGTGGTTGTCTCCTCAAGTCCTCATTCCCCCCCGCCATTCACCGATCGCACACACAGGTTGTAAATTGTTGTGTAACCTCTTTTCTTTTTATAAAATCCTGTGTTTTGTATTTTTGTATATGATATAATAACGATGACGTGTACTTGTATGTTTACACAAATATTTGGTATCTTCGCGCACACGTGATGGCTTGCTTTCTTTACGAGTCATATTTTATTGCACTCCCGACGACAGCAGAGAGCGACTACACTCTACACACAGACAGCACATGAAGGATATTAATGTCATCATTACGTATCCGATCTTATTAAGCTTTAAGAATGTTATTTGTGCGTCCGCCCTCTAAACACCTAAAGGTATATATCTACATTGTGCACATTAAACGTGTACCTTCCCTCTGATGCGGAGACACACGCACAGGCACACATCTTCATCTGATATTGCTATTCAAATAAAAATACTACACATAATGTCCTTTTATAGGTACAAGTGTTGGGGAGGTTTGGTATTCCATTTACATTTTTTTTCAAGTTCTCCTTCGATGAAAATGTCGTTTACATTTTTTTTTTGTTTTGTTCCTTTGGATGGATGAAGTTGATATATATCTGAACGGAAAAAAATGAAAGGATGAAAAAAGTAAAACCTGACATGACGCTTTTACCGCAAAACACGGATAGATATCAAAATGGAATTCATATGTTCCGAATTGCGTAGCTACATCTGTCTGTGTATAGATATAGACAGTTCGTCCTGGCTTGTGTTGTAACAGTAGCAAACGATGAATCCTGTCATCTGCAATGGCCGGCAAGTGATACAACAGCGGACGGGCTTGTACCTGTGTTAACGGGGGTAACGGACAAGAGGCAAATGACCAGCAGAATTGAAGAAGATCCCAAGGAAAATCTTTATTTAGTCGTTGTCACGAATTTCTAGAACGGAATGGTGTTGTAGAAATGGAAATAAACTCAACAGGCAGGGTTTCGTGTACCGGCAACCATCCCGATCCCAACTTACGCTATGTCATCGACATCTGATAGAACTTTGCCTCTTGTTGGTCGTGGATGTTGGTTCTGAAGGAACATATTTGCAACCAGTCGTTCTCCGTAAATGGTGTTAGAAGCTGTGGGTTCGGTGGTAGTTTCACTCGTCTTGCGCTTCTTCCGAGGTCTGGAGGTCTTTCAAATCAAATAGTGGATGTCGGCTTAGGGGCTATAGGTTTTGCTTTGGTGTTGATAGAAGAAAAGTCCCAAGGTCCAATCAAATTACGCTTTCGAAAACTAAATTGAACATACCTTATCAAAGGTTAGGGAAAAATACGAAAATCTGAGAGTGCGACGGAGATCTTAAAAAAACTATCACAACGAGTATGGGAAATTTTCGAAAAGTGTTCCGATTTGGATTATTTTTAGAAAGGCTGATGTAACAGGTCCCAACGGTAACACTAGTATAGGGGATTAAACAGAACTTTGGGGGTTGCCGCAATCTAATTGGCAAATTGCAAACTTAAAACCGTCCAAAAACACTTGATTCACTGGGATCAAAGAATGCGGTTTCTATCCCATAACCAAACCAAATTTTCGACCAAAGAGAGAGAGCTTGACAAACTTCGTCAAATGCTACTCAGGCGCAGCAATTATTCTTTTGCCAATGTTGTGAGATGTTGATTCCGCCTTTCGGTGAGGCAGAACCGATTAAGTAAATGGCTTGAGATAGGGTGGCAGATACCGTATATCACGATATCGTTTTTGAAATTTTGATCACCAAAATAATTTATATTCTGCTGGAAGTTTTTTGACAAACGTCTGCTTTCATTATATTTTTTGGAAAATGAACTGGATTAAGCTATCAAACTTGTAATTTTAGCACTTGGTTGCTAGTTTTGGAGGTCTATCGTTTGGACGATAATCGTCTGAAAAGTTACGGAATGAGTGCCAGGGTTTTTTCTCGCGAACGTCTGACAAACATCCGAGAGTATAACTGTCATGAAAGAGCTTTTAAATGGCCACTCGGGCTCGAAATAAAATTGTAGATCCCTTCTATTCGTCTCAAAAATGAAATGGTTGGAAATGGTTGTGAGAAGCTTGGCCACGGGTCCTTATACGCACCTGTTGCGCCAATGATTTATTAATTTTTTGTAATGTTGTAAAGTTTACCAAAAATGTCGAAGAAATATTTGCCAAGGATTCGATTGGTCAAGAACGCTGTACATTTCCAAAGAATTTGTGGAGTTTGAACGAATTTTTCAACGTTCCCAACAGCCATCTGCAATATTTTTGGGGTTTGCATGTGCGACTTCTGTGAAAGAAATATTAAAAAAAAAAACACACACATAGGAAAGAACTGTTCTAGGACTATGAATCGGTAGCTAATGGAAGCACTTTTATGGACAGGCTAAAGAAATTCGGTTTTTCAACTGCTCGAACAAAGTTTGTCGGGTTAGGAAGCACTGGCCCATTTTTCTCTTACTCATACAGAGTACTTTTGACAGAAGTTGGTCAGCAAAAGGGGGCGATATTCCATCTACGAGTAGAACATCCGATTTGTGAGTATTGAGCCTTTTTTAGTGCTTTTTCACATATAAGACATATTTGCCCATCAAGCAGATTGACCACAAAGTGGAGAGGGGAGTTTTTAATATTTTGCACCAACGATCTATGGTTTTGCCTGCCACTGGGAGCATGGAATTTTCTGTCGCAATTCTTAGTCGTGGGAAAACTTGGCACGTCCTATTTGGTAGTTGCAATCATTACAACACTTCTTTGGTTTGATGTCCTGAAAAATACTCAAAACCATCATCCCTGCGGCTCCACTCGACTTAAGCATTGTTTTCACTTCATTTTTTTATTTTATTCTTGCGAACAATGTGTAAATGAGACCACATGTCATGGCGGATATGTTTGCGTAGCTTTTTTGTTCTGCGAGGTGGTAATATTCATCACGCCTGTCACCGCATAGCTGCCATGACACTGAAATAACGGAATACGTACAGACGTATACACCCACCTACACGTGATAAGTTTGTATATTTATTTTTTTTTGTTGGTGCTTTGAGGAATACGAAACTGGAAATATATGTTTGGGAATATCGCGCGGTGCTACAAGTGACAGTTCACAATGAGATTTGACAGTTCAACGGGGGGTTGGGTTCATGAAATATTTACGGGATATGCATTTAATAATTTTGTTTCTTTTTCGCTGCATAATAGCGCGGTTTGATGGAAAAAGTTCTGTTTCATGAATTCCGCACACACACGCTCGCATTGTTCACAAATCAATGTGCATAATTTTGCATTTCGGGTTAATTACCACAGGGAATTTGAAATATCCCTGGCGGGAACAAGTTGACAAGCAATATTGTCAACTGTTTGCATTTAATGGTAATGGCATTTTTTGGCCAACCGCAAATTTAAAATCAAAAACTCATGTTGGCAGCCATCCATCACTGTACTTGCTGATTCAATGGCTCTGTGCCGTAGAAGTAGAACTCATATCATATTCATGAAGTAGAAGCGCAACAAAAATGGAAACCCCTGCCCAGTGTCCACAAGCAGGACATCGAATCGATCGAGCTTGGGAGGCGAACCAGTATAGACGGATATTTCAGCTCTGCCGCAAGTTACTCGTATCGGAAAATAAATCAATCAAAACCAAGGAATCCCTAGTGGAATAAACTGGTGGCCCGCACAGGGCGGAGCAAGTAGCCGCACTTAAATAATAATTCTCATAAAAAAGAAAATAATAAGAAAACAAAAATGACATTGTCCCTGGCGCTTATCTTTTATCCTAACCTTACATCCATCCCGAATCAGAAGAATTGGAATTGCCGATATAATTTTTTTTTTGGGCCTGCTGCCACACTCATGTGCAGTGTGTGTATGTGTTTGGCTTCCTTTTTATAAAGTTGAGGATATCATCAATTTTACTGGAGGGCTTGCAAACGTAAAGAAGGAAATATGTTACGGAGGCAGGCAGCCAGCCGCAAAGCCTCCTTGGAACGCACTCGACATATTTCTTGTATCGCACAGCACACATGTCATTGCGGCCGGGAGGGATAACAAAGTAAATTCCCAGGAATCATCTCAATATATCCGGGAGAATCAAAAATATCCAATGAGTCGAGCCTGACGGTATTTTGATCGGTCGTTCAATTGTACACCACGCCGAGCAGCGAATGTAAGAGGCGTGTGTGCCGAGGAGGCCCATGTGTTTGTGCGCACATCAATTTGAAAAGATTTAGGGGTTCTGATATTTTTTGGGGGACTTTTCTTCCTCTTTTTTTCGCTTGGCTGTAAATTATTAATATTCCTTTGGGCGGTGAATGCTTCACGGTATATGGGCTGATTGATGTACATATGATTTGATGACAAATTCAATGGGACCGTGTCCTTGCGGGGCGAGTTTATAGCCTGGTTCGACTTGGCAGTTGTGAAAAGTGTGAACGTATGCAGATAAGTAGTCGTTCTGAGAAGTGCTTACATTGATGGGTTAACCCATGGGTGGCTTTAGTCTGAAATAAGTCGCAGGTATAAATCGTTTGTGCGTAGCTTGCTAGGAGAAGAGAGTAAATAATTCAAATTGCGTTCAATTTGTCCTCTACCTGAAAGCGGTAGGAAGGAAACGTGAGCAGAATTTAGTTGTGCTATTCGCTCAAATCGGGAAGCAGTTTTGCCAAAAAACCATCATTTGGGACTTTAGCTGCATGATAAATGATTTCGGATATGAAAATTGGAAGTCACTTGGATGGAAAAGTCGCGTTCCTTGAAATTATATTTTTTTTTTTTTAGATTAGAAATCTTTCTTCACCTTTAAAAAATACTAAAGGGCCTCACAGCCTAAAAAAATTATTTCCGCAATTTTATTCCCATTTGGGAAGGTACATATCGCAGTCAGTTCGTAGTCAGTCTCACGAGGATTTGTATTGTGATTACGTTTATACTGTGCGCTTTCACTACAGAGATATAGCTCCAGCTACTTTGGGATCGGTCTTCCGTTTCTGAGTGAGTTAACACTGAACAGCTTTGGGGCTGTGACAATGGTGTTAAAAATTTAGACATAATCTAATCATAAATGACAATTATTGCTACTATTGGTTCCATTGCTGCTGGTAAATGAGTTAGTAAACTTTCTTCTCAAATTAGTAGTAGAAGTAATAAATCGGTATGCTCCTGTTGATTAACCGGCAACCTTCGTAGAACTCCTTACCCGACCACTAACAAATTCAGACACAAGCTCGTGGCTCTAAACAAGGAAACTCAGAGAAGAAAAGTCATTTCGGTGGTTGTTGTCAAAGGGATTTATCAGTCATAGCTTGGCAGCGTGAGGCGTCTGACAGTCTGACAGATTTTAAATTATCGTCTTCAAAAAAGTAAGGGCCGATTTTGACGTTATTTGGTTTAACATTTTTTGCATATCTGTTGGGTCACAGGGTGTAACTTTTTGTATTTTAGGCCGATATTATTTGACGTGGTTGGCATTTGTCGCTCGCATTCAATGGTCGCGAAGTATACTCGTAATCGTCATACTTTACTGGGTAGAGAACTTGTGTTCCCGCACTGTTCAGGCCCTAAATCTGTTCAAATGCAAAGCATAGTTGTTGGAGAGTGGACCTGCACCGCTGATATTTGGTCAATGCAAAATTGTATATGTAAAATGAAAGAATTGGCACGTCCAGACTTATTGGGTGAGCCAGCGAATGTCTTCCTCGTTCTGCCACGGTACAAAACATAACCACCGGGGGAAACAAGTTTCCTCTGCGATTGCCGACACTGTTCAGCAAAATTGGACAATATCGCCCACCATCTCGATATAAGTGTGAACATTCCAGCTGTTGAATTCACAACCCCCAAGCTAACTGATGCCATGTGAAAGCAACTATCCCACATTTTCACTTCGACCATAAATTGGAAACAGCTTCGACTCCAGCTCGACTTCTTGTGGTAATCATTCAATAAATGCACTCACCCCATCATCGCTCTAACCACTACCGCCCGGGCAGGGTAGCTGTGGTGTTATACCTACCATCTCGAGAATCGAGATGTCAAACACCTTGCCACTGCATAACCAATTTTTCCATTGAAACCGTTTGTTTCAAGGCATCGTCTCTCTGCTTTTGGTCGAATGCATTCGCAGTGAAAACATCGACAAACATAAATAAAACGAGTTTAAAAACAAGTCAAGCCAGGACCACATAGGGAGACGAACACAAAACAAAAGAGGGAGGGGCACCAAATTAAAACAACATTTCTCCCGAGTCCTGTCAAAGTTCTCGAGAGGTTGCCGAGCAAAGCAACCGAAAACTCCTGACATATAATTTATTTTCTTTCTTCCTCTTCGCCCAAAGATGAAATTCGCTTCAAGCTCCAGAACACACAAACGGAGAACAGAAAAACAAAAACAAGGATACTCCTCTCCAGTGTGTTGGCTGGTTACCTGAAAAAGATGGGGTGGTGGTCCGCCCCAAAACAAAAAGATGAAACAGGGAATTGGGAATTTGTTGAATGCCAATCGTTCATCGTGTTGGCAACTGGAAGGACTTTTCTCCGATTCAATGGCAAATGAGATTGATCAGTGGAACGATGGATGCGAGCTGAATAGTGTTCGGAACTGATGGTGTCGAATGTATGGTCGAAAGTTTGTTTGCGAAAAACTTGTGCAATGTAAGGGTAACTTATTTAAGATTGATAGTTATTGCAGCTTGTGTTTGGGAAATCAAGAATGTGTGACATCATTTGAAAAATTGTTCTCAAACTGTGGGTATATCGTATATACCGTGGACAAGGGAGATTCGAATGGTGCAGTGAGTTTGTCTGCCAATAATTTTCATCGGATCATTTATTTCCCAAAGATGGGAAGAATCGTGATTCCTGCAAGTGGTTGCAGTGATCTGTCAAAGTTTACCACCTGGGGGCCAGTCTGCTCTACCACCTGAGTGTCAGTTTTACGATTTTTTGTCAACTGTCATCAGTGATTTCTTGTTCGATGTGTACACTGTCATTAAAAATCGGTTGTTAGATTTGTTGCCTGCGAGAAATTCGAGTGAGTAACTAATTTTGAGGGATTTCAATTAATTTTCGAGTCGGCTAACGACCTACAACCGACTGGGAAGTAGCAGTCACTAAGAAGACGATCAAATGGGAAATGAAAGCCGTGGATGATCAGGGTCACTTCCAGGATCAGTAACACAATTAGAAATTTGTGAATATAATCAAAATTTACTTTAAATAATAGTATTGGTATATTTGACTCAATTTTGTGTCTATAAAAGCATTCCAATAAAATTTGACATTTTTGTTACCATTACGCGTCTCAATGATACAAATGTCCTTTACAGTAACACATTAAAACTGTGAAGTTGCCATTTAATGTTAACACTTATCAGCTCCGAAAACTGCCTGCACACAGTCCGCGATACCAATAATCATTTTTAGTGTCCAGGCTAGATTTTTCGAACTCATAATGGCGAAATTTTCCATATGAAATTACATATTGTGACCTAAAAAGTGTTTAGTGTGGAGGTTAAAAATGATTATTAGTAAGGTTCAGTCTGATTTGTGACCATTGAATGCTACTACAATATTTTTCTGCAAACAATCTTCACACATACTACAAACTAATGTCTCCTGCAGGTTTACACAGATGAAGTTGGTACAGCATTTATACACACACACCTAAACCTTTTAATGCACGGATAATTATATGACATCTTTAGTTTAGACAATTTATGTGATTTAGAATTTTCTGTGTATTATTAAGTGTTTATCTTTTAATTATTGTTTCCCCAAAAGTATTAATTTCCATTTTAAACAATGTATTGAAAATTGCTTGTATTGTACAACATTAAATAAGCTTTTTTTTTAATACTTGCGAAGTGCTCTCTGTCTTTTTACTATTTGGCGCTTATTTTACCCAACAATAGTACCAGATCCAATAGTTGCTTTAAACCATGGAAGTCAATAATCTATAAATATTACGTTGGCAAAATCAAAAACGCCTATTTATAGTGGGAGAAAAATTAAAATACTTTTCGAACTGAAACTGTAGTAGATTAAATTCGAAACAATTAATGAAGTATGCTAATTGAAATTTTGGTGTAAAAATAGGAGATATTTGAGGAAACCTAAAATATCACTTTTTTTTAATTTTCAACTAATTTTATACCAAACATTACATCAAATATTTTTTAATACATAATTATGTTACTGAAGTAAAATAGCACAAACTTTCTGCACCGATTTGGTACATGAAATTTCCAAATTAGAAAATACTGCCATATGGACTACTACAAACGTTATATCACAGCTGGTCAGAAAAATAGGTGTGCAGTCTTTGTTACTAGTTGATATGTTTTTGTTGCTAAATAACAGTTGTTTTGCTAACAAGACTTGCAACAGTATGCATTTTTATTAAGAAAAGCTTAGTTCCGTTATGACGCCAAGCTCATTGCATTTACTAAGTGTACTGTTGTTGTACAATTTTTGTTTAAGTTTTTTGTTAAATCCTATTTTAAAATGGGTCGAAAAGAAAGTCTAGTAGTTCAGCGGTTAAGGGGTGAGGGTAAAACCTGTAAATTTATAGCAGATGCCCTTGGAAGGTCACAGAACTTCGTAACCAATGCAGATATTAGAAACATCTTGGAAAATATCATGCTTACATTTTCCGAGGAAAACATGTCCTTCCGATGGCATTTCCAACAGTGATCTTGTGAAAGATTGGTTTCGGGATCAAAACATCTCTGTAGTTTCATGGCCAAGTCAATCTCCAGATCTCAATCCCATTGAGATTTTGTGGGATGAACTGAAAAGAAAATTGAGGGGTCAGTTCTTCACATATGGGAATCAACTGTGCAAAAGGAATGGTATTCCCGAAACGTGCCAGAAATTGGTAGGATCAATGCCACGTCGACTTCAAAAAATTTTGGAAAATAATGGAGAATACTCAGGTTATTAGAGTAAGTTAAAAATAAACAAACAAAAAAAAAATAATAAAATCTATAATTAATGATTATTTAGGAACACACCTATTTGTCCAAGCTAAAAACAGAACTCCAAAAGTTTTTGCTAGTTTTTTGTTAAATTATTCGAAAAATAAACAGATAACTATATTCAAAAATAATGCAAATTTTATTAACATAACTAAAAACATAAGAACTCCATCGGGTAGCTTACTGCCCCATCTTGATTGCAAATAGCATTAATAAATAGTACGACGTGTATCACCAGTAATTTTCCCTTATATAAATCCCACGGTTTGGTATCACTGGTACCTATACCAATTTGACATTTCTTTCTAGACACTTTATTTTGTAAGGAAAACAGAGGCAAACAAACCTTTCCTACATATTCGCTTGTTCTTTTGTCTTTTTTATTTCTTAGCAAACCACACAGCGCACTGTCTCTGCCTGTCTCCCTCTCCGTCACAGGGGTAAAATAGGGTTAAGGAGATGTCAACATAATATTGCGCAGTTAGTATGTTTGATTTGAGAATGAATTGCATATCTACTCACTCATGCGAAAATCGTAGAATTGTTTCAAATGTTGCCTTTTCATTTAACAACCTTTTATCGAGTTATTGGATATCCTAAGTTGTACCTGCAGATGTCCTCTGTAAGCTGGTATTTACTGTACTTAAATGCTCTCAGTATTTTCGAACGGAAAGCGTGACAAAGAAAAACGCCAAACAAAACGAAAAAATAAATTTCTCTTGTCCAATTTTTTTCCGGAATTTATAGAGATATAGAGTTGAAACAAAGTAGAGTTCGTAGGCCTAGGTATCCTCTATAGGCCTGTGAAAATATTAAACGGTTAAACCAGAATATATTAAACGGTTTCTAAGATTTTTGCATTTAAAGGCATGTCGTCAAATTCAATCCTTGACGAACAGAACTACACCAATTTTAATTATATGTAAAAACAAAAAACAAATTGAAAAAATATGAACAAATAGCTGTGTATGTTAAATACCTTCTTATAACTTGCCTCCAGTTAAATATGTTCACTTTATTTCGCAGGTTTTGACAAACTAGACGTGCAGTACCAAAATTTATGAGCGAAACCATTTTAAAATTTTCAAAATCCGTTTATTATAATTTTAACCAAACTTTTGTTTAATGTTCTTACACTTTATTATAAAATCAAAAGAAGGTATCATTTAATAAATATTACGATTTAATAATAATAAACGTAAGAGGAAGAAAAACATTTCCTCAATATATGCACATGCAGTCATGCACCCTGTGCCCCTACTTAAAGAAAGGCAAATAGCCGCTTTCTTCTTCGAATTGGGATCCATTAGCAACAAAAAAAGTTCATTTTTGAATTATTTAAATTCGAAACTTCTTTTGTGCTTTAAATACAAATGTGAACTAGATAAACAGACGAGATAATGCTTTTAACTTAATTTTACAGCCAATGATTTTAAAAGTCTCTGGAAAAATAAAAGTAACTTGGAAAAAATACTGAATATTATAAATTCTCAGTATTTCTTGAGCGCGTGAGTTTTTGCCCCTACATCTTTTGTGGTAAAAATGATTTTCGTTTGAATATCTTCCACGCGTTTACGAAGAAATGCAATAATTATTAAATTCACATATTATTCCTGCATTGCCATTTTCCAGACATTAATATTCGTGTAGGTATTTTGGCATCCCCATTAAAGTGGAAACGTACCGTGTGTACATTTCATATTGGAATTAACATTTTTACAAACACATGAAAACAAATTTGACAGCTCACTGAAGTTACAATTATGTGTGTTTCCCGAAATGGTATTTTAAAGAGGTAAAACTAATTCCCCGTTTTGGTCAACGTTACAGCCTGCACTGGAAACAGTACGCACTTTGATACTCTATACGAACTATTACTGTTACGGTAAAATTTATGAAATGTAGTAACAGCGGTAAAACTATAACCATCTATATTTACCTATAACTAGTTAAACTTTGGCAATTGACTTGACATCTTTTATATACTTCCACATTAAACATAGGACATAAGTTCAACCCGGAGTAAATCGTCTCTGCTGGTTCTGTCTCTCTCTCAACTGATTCTCTGCTGCTTTTGTGCCAGTGCAATAAATGAAGTATATATTTTGGGCATGACAGGTCCCTAGTCACTAGTAGGTTCATATTACCCCAGGCAGGATGCAAAAAAAACCTTAAATATGCCGTCTAAGGTAGGTTCACGTTGCCGAGGTACAGTCGTAAGTACTGAATGAATGAAACTACTTTTAGAATAGGCCGATTCTGTTTCTTTACTTTTCTACAAGAAGTGCATTCAAATATGGAAGCAATTACATTTGTAAAAATAAACCAGGCAGGTTGCTACCAAGATTTTTGTTGAACTAATGACATGCATGGAGTATACATCTCGGCGTATCATGTTTAAGAAGAGAATCTGTCCGCAACGGGAGAATTCGCCTAAGTAATCCAACCGGATCCAACCTCGTAGTAAAAATACCTTAAACCCAACGGGAACTGTGCATTTGGTTGACTGCAAAGCTTTCATTTTCTCTCCCACTTTGGTGATTGAAATTGCCTCCAGGGTATGACATCAGCCTAGCCACAGCTCAATGCAACCCTATGTGAGACAATTTTCCACTGCACTCACCAAAAACAATGCTCCAGCGCCTACGAAGTGAAAAAAGCTGTCTTCAGCTCTCTGGCTTTCAACCTACGGAGAAGAACATAAAATTTGCATATTCGCCAGTTTCCTTCGTTCCATATTATTCGCGCACTTAGTTGTCAGAATCACCCGGTTAACTGCATGCTTCAAGTATTCCAGGATACAAATTACAACCACAAAAAGGGAAACACCAAGGACGACAACGACAACGACAACGATTTGTAAAAGTAATACCAACCCACCATCGCCTTTGCCTACACCCAGACGCAGATCCACTGTCGCAAGTAGAACAATGCAATTCCCTAGCGCACTCCGCACTGAGCCCCAACACCCAGCGACAGAGGAAAGAGCCAACACAAGCCATTTTACTAAGCCCAGGATGCACATCCTTTGCCTACTGCAGAAGTGGGGAATACAAATTAAAAACTGGGTCTTTACTTGGATGCAACTTGCAGGAATCTGGCATCGTTTCGTGTGGCTTAAGTAAACAATTAATTTCCAAGAAAACGCGGCGCCCTCCCACGGACGGCCTTGTGCCAACTTGAGGCAAATTGCGCAAAACACTTTAACTTTTCCATTACCCCTCGTGGCTTTAGCACAACCTTTTTAAAATTATCCCTAAACTACGCTGAAATGTCTGCAAACGAATGTAATTTATCATGTGAAAAGGCACAGGCACACCACCACAGCTACACACAGCTTTTGCTCCTTGATTTGATCGTCATAGAGAAATGAAGTGAGAGCAATCTGTTTGCAAGGTGGCGCCTTTCCGCTGGATTAAAATAAAGAAATGAGTTTCTCATCTCAGAAATTGGAAACAGAAGCGGATACAAAAAATACAGAAATACACCCAACCACAGGAGTATAAAGTTCAAAGGGATTGACTCTGACGACACGGCAAAGGAGCGGAAGATTAGACATTACTTAGCATTGACTGCAGGGCGAACGGGAAACACACCATCCTGGCCCATCTTCAAACGACAAAGACTTACAATGAAAGAGCGCAGCAATCCGCGAACGTGAAGCAATCCCGAATCCCAATCCAAATTGAAGTCCGTTTATCCCTTTTCTTGCCGTTCCTTTGTTTGTACTTTGTCTATATGTAGGGTATCCTTGGACTGCATCTCATTTTGTTTGGGTATCCTTTTCGGTTTATTGCCATGTCTTGGACTAATTTTGCGCATTTCCCTTTGACTTGGCATTTTGTAAATAAAAGCATGTCGCTCTCGGTTCTCGTCTCTCCGTCTTTACGTGTTATTAATTTCAGCATCCTTATGGAAAATTATTTTGTGCTCCTGCAAACGGAACGGAGCTGGGCCTTTATAATTCCACATAATTTATGTATTTGTGAGTATAGATCCGCAATTTAATTTTTTTTTTTTAAATAATGAAAAAAGATGAAAGGACGATATGAAAAGGGGAGAGCACGAGGAGTTGCAATCAATACGAGAGTTGGGTCGTCGGCATAAGTGCAAACAGTTTGGTAATGACGATAGCTACGCTAATGCCGACAAACAGGCTGAGCGGCGCATTTCTCCGATTCTCAAATGGGGTATGAGGTGCGCCCTCAATATCGGTTCCACTTGGACCTTCGGCGAAGGTGAAGTGTGTTCTCTAAATTTGTCTATTCAATACCACAAGTATTGGTTATAAATTTTTACACCTGCTACACTGAGTAGCAAGTCTCGTCTTATACTGAGCCCGTCAAGCTTCTGCTGGAATTACTTCTGTTAATTTTTACAACTGCTACACAACAACAACAACTGTTAAACAAGTATCGCCATCAAACTTTGGATTCCATTCAATACAAAGCCACAAGTACTTGCGGTACAATTGAATGCTGCACAAGTCTAATGCTGAACTTCTACCAAATACCTTGGAAAACCCTCTCGAGTGGATGACATCTGGCTGGAAATATTCAAAGTTTAATGGCTCTAATAATGTGAATGCGGTAAAACAAAGGTGTGATTGTCTGCTACGTAGTGCACTTCAAAAAAATACACCACAGAAACATGGAATTGACGGTTCTTTTTCTAGAGTTAGAGCTATTTGTTCTTGTTGAGCAGTGGCGTATGCAAGAGGGGGACTCAGGGGCGCTTGCGGCCCCCAAACTACCAAACTTGTAAACCAACAGTTCGGAGAGCGGTGAAAAATTCTTTGATTCCATTCTGTCACAAGATTAAGTCTCAGCCATAACAAAAATTCCTGCTACTTTAGTTAAGTAGTTTTGATCACAACACAGAAAGTCAGCAGATCTTGAATTTGTATTTGACTTAGGTACGTCTCGACTTCCGATCTCTTTTCACTAAAATCATGTCATGGAGTTCTTGTAATCTTTAGCGACGTGGAGATAAGTGGCTTGCTCTTCTTGCTGACAACACGGTCTTCCCAGGATCCTAGTTTGAACTTTATCATGCTTTGGATGGAATAGAAGCCATTTGTGTTGCAGCTGGAAAGAAGGTTTAGATGAACAAATCTCGTCATCCTCCGAACGCCTATTCAATATACTCTGCTAAGTCCGGTAGAAATGGGTGGAGGAATTTAAGTACCCATAATCAGAGAAGTGTTAGAAACAGCACCAAGTTTTGCTGTAGAATTTTGTGGGTTGGCTAATTTTCAGACATCAAGACCAATCTGGTACCTAGATCAGGGGGACCAAACTTCGTGTCAAAGCCGCTTTAATACCTTGTTTCTTTCAACTCTTTTTAATGGGCAAATGACGAAAGACCGCGAATAAAACCTGACGAAATGATATTTCTTCGCTGGAGTGAGATCGTTTAAAAAAACAGAATACCATCAGGTAGCAAATGCCTTCTCGACGAAATCTTTTGATGGCTTGGTCATGTTAAACACACCTTCGCAATCCGTTGCTTAGGTATGCCTCGCCCGGGTAGGCCCACCATAAGATGGTTGAATCAGGTCTGTCCTCTACCGGAGTCAAGATGGCCCCTGATCATTCAGAGTTAGAGGCCATCGGCTAAATATCCCCCCCGGGCATTCTAGGCTCACTAAGGATCGTTGCACATCTAAAACGATGATGGTATTGATCTCGATGATGATCTTCTTGATGTACACCGTTTCCTATCAATAAATCAATATCATATGATGAAAAGAAGTCAGCTAGATATCGGCCCCAAGAAACTCACTACATCCTCTATTGATGTGCAACACTGAAAGGCATCTTTCAGTTCATAACCAAAATCAGTTCTCGAATACTTCTCCTCCAGATCCTTTCGCTTTGCACATTTCCGTACGACTTCTCAGACACGTATCCACTCCCATACTCGCCCCACTTCAGATGCTTCGATCCGATTAGAATTAATGCACTTAAACCCCTATATCGTTTCGAATCGAAGACCAACTCTCATGACACGACAGAATCAGAGATGCACAATTTTCACACACATGCCAGTGTCACAGGTCTAGTATGCACACTTTTGGGGCATCTCTTGAGGACAGAATGTGATAATTATGAGACCACACACACACACAACCAAATTCGCATGCCCCTCAGCTTTGAGCTTATGCATGGCTTCAGCATCTCCGCAACTCGAAGCCAATTCAAGCACCCGATTAATGGAGCATTTAACTGAAATTTTAGCAGCACTCCATATCTGCAACCGATCACAAGCACTACTCCTCAGCCACGAGGACTATTTGACGAGTGCGCGCTATCGTCTGCTATTTAATGTGTAATGTGTTTTGCCTAATGGGTTCGACATATACCAGCGTCAAGCATGGAATTTTCAAATCACCCTCATTGAGTTTCAAGTGAAAGCCAAATATAATGAAATATACATATAAAAAAAGGAAACGAAACGAAAAAAAGGAAAAGAATGTCCATCCACATGGTATGGAGAATACGATGAGGAATCACGGCTAAAAGCTAAAAGCATCATTCATTCGCTTAAGCATCAGCACTTAAGGGGATATAAACGAAGAATAGCACGATGACTGCCACGGCGCAAGGATGACGAATATTTTATTCGTATAATAGCACACCAGGTATGTTACATAAGGCACTCTCCTCACTATCTATACATTCTAAAGCAGCCGCCCGGCCGCACACAACGAGGATATTTTTCATATTTTTCCTTTCTCGTTTTAGAAACATTTCTAGACGAGTTCTATTTGCGTCTTCTTTTTGTGTGTGTGTTTTCTTTTTATTCGCATCCAGGAATAAAATATGACGGTTGAGGAATGGTGCTCTTCTGTATCAGAAAGCTATATGTTCGCAGTTCGTTTGGTGGGATTTCCTTCGAAGGATTTATATGATGGGATTGGTGTCTTACTTATTTCTGTATAAATTATGTACTAGTGTATAGATTGCAGGGGCGGGAGGAGTATTTTTGAAATGTTCAATTGAATGATCTAGTTTGAAGGCAACTTACACGTGACAAAAATGCTTTGCGTATAGGCCAGGAGGGCTTAAAAACCGATGCCGGGGCTAGATGTAGGGTGGGCTTGAATACAAATTTAAGTCCATCGATTTATTGCATTTGTTAGGTAGTCGTGCCCGACTTGAAGAGTATGCCAGGTGTACTGAAGCTTCCTTCGATAGTTTAATTCGATAATAGTTCCGTGGGTATTGGAAATAATACTACTGCTCAGTGCGACCGTTGCAGAACTCTAAAAAGTCGCAAGAAAAAGGGACAATGAGAAAAAAAGTGCAATTTCTGAAACAGAATACCTTATTTAGTCTTGTTTTCGTAAACACTATAATAGTGTTATGAAAGGCAACTGTGTTCTATTTAAAATTTTTTTTTTTGGACATAAGAGCATTGGAAAAACTTTTAAAGCGCCTTCTCCAACTGAAAAATAGCAAAAAATTGTGGAAGGCTCTCGAAAAACGTGCCAAATTGCAACTTTAGTCTTGAAGAGTGGGCTTAGTCAGCTTCTCTGGGATGTAGAAAAGGTTGGCCTACCCACTATTTTTACTGGTCGAATGAGTGGAGACCCACCTGACAAGAGCTGTAATTCTCCCTCACTTCCATGACAGCGCTAAAGTTAACAATACTTACCTGTTCCTAAAGCAAAAAGCAGAATGTGGAATAGTGATTGGCAAGAGTAATTCTTTGCTTGATATCAGTGGCTTTGCAATTATTAAAGTTCACAGAAGACCTTAGGTAGTCAAAGTCTTTCGCTGCCTCGGAAGTATTTATGTGTTTTTTTTTTCTGCGTAGTCGCCAATAGAACCATCCTTGCCGCTTTTGAGTCTGTCAAACGGAACAGCGACAGCTCACAGAGCTCTTCCGATCAATGTCGTCGGCGAAAAGAGTGCACCTTCGGAATAAGTTGCAAAGATGATTTTGGATAGAGTCGGTGGCAGAAGATCAGTAATTGCGGATCGTCTACTTAAGCATACAATTCAAAATGAATAAATAAAGCTAAAAAAGATGGTATCTCTGACTTTAAAAGGTTCGTTTTGTTCCTCATCGATTCTTTTGGAGTTAGGTTAGGTATGTGGGTTGGCTTGCAGTACTACGTGCCACACTCAGGTCAATATTGATCCGTTCCAATGCCCATTGGGGGAAAGGTTGTAATAACTCTGTCTATAAGTACTCACTGTGCTGTTGCCTAGAAACCAAGCGTATTCTTTTGGAGTCTCGAGAGTCAACCTAAAACGAGCTTGGCGGGGATCTCAAACACAATAGACACGTCTCCGAACAGCGCGGCTTCATAAAGCCTGTCAAAAGCAACCTTTAAATCAGCAAATAGGTAAAGTGAGCGCCGATCTGGAACCCCCAGGTCTTTACCAAGCCTGCAGTGCATATTTGGTCCATGCTATTCTTACACGTCCGAAAACAGCGTTGATTTGGGCATACATCCGGTTGCTAAGGATAGATTTTTATTTAGTTTGTGCTGCACAAATCGGGCGCACAGCAGTTGGCTATGATTCTAATTCGAATTTGTAAGTCTCTTAGTCTTGAGTGGCTCTATATTGAAGCTGTGTAAGCTTGGACTCCAGCTAACAAGCTTCTCCAAGTAGTTCGTTGATCAGCCAATTTCTGTAATCCAAAGTGACTGAGGTTGGTCTTTAGCTTGGCCGTTAGCAATACTAAATTTTGACCAGAACTGTAAGGTTTGTCTTTCCTCGTCTTTCATCTTTTTGCGTGGATGTCAACAGAATGCTAGTTCTCGTTCTACAGTCTTCAGAAAAACTCTTTCTCAGCACTGGCTGTGTTGTATCCTTTGTCATCACTGAAGGTTTCTCTTTGGGATTTGAGTTTGTTTTTGTGTGTTTGTTGGAAGGGAAAATCATCGAAAGACACTGCAGGGCTAGTACGGCTTTGACAAGTTCACTCCCGTCTATTGTTCGTTGGAGTATCATCTCTCAATTTCTTCGAAAGTGCTTTTCTCGTACTCTTTCAGTTGTTCCTGGATCCTATAATTCTCTAGGTAGCCGATGTTACTTGCATCTCTAGTTATCTTTTGCAGCACCAGTCGAATTTGTTCCCCAAACCAGGGGGGTGATTCGCAGATGACAACATAAGACTGGGCAATATCGCGTTCTAAGCATTCTAAAGGGCTGTTTCCTTGATGCCCTTTCTGATTCTCAAGAGATTAAACTGTTTATGAGGGGATGTTGCTCACAATCTCTTAATTCCAGGACACTCATTCCGTGAAACTTTTCAGATGATTATCGTCGAAACTTAGACTTCCAAAGCTAGCAAAAAAGTGCAAAAATTAGAAGTTTGAGTTTCAGGTTATTTTTCATAAATGAAAGGACAGCTGGCGATTGTCAAATAAATTTTGGCTAAATAAAAGTTATTAAGGTCATCAAGATTTAAATATAACTTATTATGGTCATCAAAATTTCGAAAACATGGCCCCAGCACTGAATTGGTAGCTTATAATGTCAATCTTTCGACCATAACCGTCTATAAGATGGCGGTGGATGGAAGTTGGGAAGGCTTACTAAAAGTTTTGTCACTGATCTTCTGTTGCTTTAGTAGGGCTCATCTTTTTAAGCCATTGATGAGGATTCGCCCTCTTCTCAACGTAGGGCGGACCTTGACAAAAATTGTTTCTTTAAGTAGTCAGAAGGCTCGGACTTATAGGGTAATGGAAGCGTGCCTAACGTCGCAATGCTGTCAATTTTTTTCATCTAAAACTGTTTTCCCAACGTCCATTGTGTTGTCACAGTTGGTCATCATGTTTCTTAAACAATTATTAGGTGGAACTATATATTCGTGGATAGATTGTGAATATGTAGAATATTCTAAAGCTATCCATGAACGTATAGTTCCACCTAATAATTGTTTGAGAAATAACAAAAAGCTTTAACAATATTCAGATGACATTCGCGTTGTTTCCATGTCCACTCTCATTGGGTAATTAATGACGAAACCGGAACCGAATAGATCCGCCGCTTCTCCAAGAGACTACGTTCGGGCAGCTCAGTTAATTTTACCTGTAACAGAATTTACAAGAAACAATAACTCACCACTGTGGATGTGGACATTACTTCAGCTTGTCCTAAATTTATTGCACGACCCCACAGTGAGATTATCAATCACATTCAACGAAAGACAATTATTATCCTCAAAATGGCCATTATATGTGTCTTCAATTCAACTCAAATGAGACTTCATTGCGGACATCTTGCAGCAGTCTCCTTCGAGACAAAGCATATCCGCCGCACCTGTTTTCGCTCACAGACACACGGAACAATAATGAATTTTATGTCACTCCATATAGCCGCACTTCGTTCATAATTTACGAAACATGAACGTTTGCACACAATCCAGGACGGTGAATATTATATGATGCCTCGTGATTCTACACTCCATTCCCGGTGTGGGTGGAAGCGAATCGTTTAGTCCACAATATTCCGCGGCGCCCGAGGGAGCATATCGATTAACGGAGCGCTTATTCTGATTCAAGCTTTTGACAGAGAGCGGTCTATAAATCGACTGAAGGCTAAGGCTGCCAATATGGCCACCAAGGTGTGGACTTCGATAGTCCTACGTAAGTGAGTTTGTAGAGAGATTCCATTCCGAGAAAACCATCCCATCATCGTAATAGATTCGTAAAGCAATCACACACACACGCTGCCGCAGCCATATAGGGAGAGCAGAAAATAGATATAAGACCAATCAACTATTCGCAGTATTTCCAATCCGACTGATTAGAGCACGGAAGCCCCCTCCACTGATTAATGGAATCGATTTGATTAAATGCAAGGTTTTCAGCAGCAAATCCATTCGATGGCATTAGAGCGACGCACCATACCATACCGACCGCGCAGGCATCTCCCGCACTGATGACACAAAGGCGTTGCTTCGCCGCGCACATGGAGGTAAAAGAAAGAAAGGTTCGCCGCGAAAGCCGGATCGAAAAGAATTCCCATAATTCAGGCAAATAGAAACAATCCAACGGGGATAGAGTGTGAGACCGCCGCCGCGCACTCTGCCGGTTTTTGAAATCACGTTCTTCTCCTGCGTCTTCGTCGAAGTCGTCCCTCTTCGGTGGTTAGTAGGCCGAAGGCGTACACATTGTCAAACGTGTAACATGTACAGTGTAACATGTCAGCCAGGGTGGAGGTGGAAGGTAATTCGGCGTATAATTAAAAACGTTCAATCTTTGCGTCAGATGGCTTTTCACCCCTCGTCACCTTGCCCCGCCTCGTGCTTTGTTCGGCGCTGGCATTGTTCGAGGTACGGCAACCTTGTGCGGAGTCCTCCGTGTAATTACACAAAATCCACGGCGAAGGAAGTGGTTTTCCTTTTCTTTTTTAGACATTGCCACCTTAAAAAGAATTACAACTGAGCAAACAGGGTATTTAATAGCTACATCCTGCCACCACCACCACCAGCAGCACGCCTCAAGGCAGAAATGAGTTGGAAATGAGATATTCTCCGAACAAGGCCTGCGGCACGGCCAGCGGGTACCGGAAAAGCCGGTATACCAGCCAGCAAGCGAGCAACAACAAAAGCGAAGATGTGTTTCGGGTCTAAGGGTTTCTCTAATTCGTCAGCAAACTGATGCTATTGCTGCTGGTGCTCCGCTCTAAAGTGGGCAAGGTCGGTTGGCAGAAAAATGAAAGCGTATCAAGGAGCGAAATCTAAAGGAATTTCAAAAGTGATTCATCACGAAGGGTAATGTTAGGTTACGGAGGGTGTTAGTTAGCCCGAGTGTTTACGTTGCCGTCCTTTTCTCTGCTCCGAGGCGTTTTTGCTTTGTTCAAGAGGGTTTCCAAATTGAAACAAAATGAGGAGGACTTGTACAATCTGGATTCGATTCCGCTGTAACTCTGCCTCATTACATAATTTATTTGCCGTTGATTGCGGTCTAAATGGTAAATGCCTGCCGAGTGATGGGTAACGCAGGCACATGTTAGACGATACACGCGCTGGTGTTCTGTCCCCGCTGTACCCGGCTTCGAGGCGACCGACGGTGTATTTAGTTACGGAGAGACTGTCATTTTTGTCTGCTGACGTGGATGTGTCACTTGGTGCTTAATCAATATTTCCCAATGTTGATTTATTGCGCGGCTTTCGTTTTTCAACGAGGCAAGGATTAAAATTTATATATTTATAGCATAGCACGGCATAGACTCCTGCTGTGTGGACTTTAAAATTTATGACGAGCTGGATTAATTCGCAGGGAATTCTTGACGTAATCTCCTACTTTTTCAGATGCTGATACAGCGATGCCGCGAAAGAGATATGATAATTATTCATGCTCGTTATAAGGAAAAGTGTACAGTAGGAGTTGGGGACTTTACTAATTTTGCATTACATAACTTTTCTGTTGTTTGTCAGGGAACAGCGCACTCTTTAGCTGTCTCAAGTAACGCAAAGGCATGGGGGCGGTGCTCTTAGGTAACCCCTTGCGATGCCGTAATGCCCTCATACGCGTTTGAATGTCCCATTCAATGGTAAAGCTTTCGAAAAAGGGAAGACGTGGTTATTAAGCAAACCCATTAAATTTTTTGTGCTTGAGCCGGCACCAAACGTGTGTAGTATCAAAAACATCTTGCAAATGCCTCCATTTGTAAATGGCAAAAATAAGTCAAGCTCCCAATAGAGAATTGAGGATTTTTCCTGCCTTCACCGCTTTCGAGGGAAGAGGTTGATTGTGCCGAAAGGAGGTAGAATATGGCCTCAACCACTAAAGTTAAGTCCGCTTAAATAGGGAAGTGGTGTATTTATCAGACTAAATTTTACTTTACCACAAAAAATGAGAGAAACAAAAAATAGAGCATTCTTTTACTTGGCGGGATTTTTTAAAACTATGCACTTTACATTTTTGGAGGTAGAAAATGCCCTGCGATATCACTTATTTTTCGTATTTCATGCTCTTGTAGTTAGTTTTTCCTTGATAAAAAAATATTTAGTTATTTACCTAAACTTTGTTTTATGAAATAAATTGGGTTCATATTGCACAGGAGAAAGTGCGAAACTGTTATACCGGAGTGTTAAGCCTCCTAGTGAACCCGGGAACTCACCCTAAGCTGACGAATAAAAATGTACAGCTTTATTTATAAACGTATTATAAAGAGTGTGTAAAGTTGCACCCTTTATAAGGCCTCTATACGCAAAAACCTCATTTATAAAGATTATTCAACGTTGTATAGAGCTTGTTTGAGCTAAACGCGCTTGGAGGTTGTTTAGTGCCTGTATAGAGGTTGAATAATATCGAAATGTCATTTTGACTGACAAAAATTGTCACATTTTATTTTTAATGAAATCAAAAAGAAATTGGATACGTCTAGTAACGAGGTTTTTTTTTCAATTTTATAGATTCTACAAGTATCCTCGAAGAGAAATATGGACAGATATGAGATGTTTCGAATTGTTTTAAAAATTTGGTTTAATTTGCACAAGGCTACCATTTCATAGGAGTCAAATTTTCCAAACTTTTTCATTTTTTAATTCCTATTTGTATTTTTTTTTCATCTTTTCGGACAGATAAACCTTTTCAGTACCTTTTTTGACGCCAGCCCTGTATAACTAATATGCATGGGAAAATGTTTTATAAATAAGAAGTTTTGGTATACAGGCTGTATAAATTCTTATACACTGGTTATTAGGCCCGTTTAGCAAATTTTAATAAATAATGCTGTTAATGTATATTGAATTGCTATTATTATAATTTTATTAATTAGTAAATAAATTACAAAATTTATAATTAAGAAACACTAGCCGCCAGGGCTTACGGCTAAAATATATATTTAATAATCAAGAATAAAATTCTGTCTGTCTGTCTGTATGTCCCGAGGCCTATCCGGATTTCGTTCAAACTTCGGATTTGGAGTGTGGGGGCTTACAGTTCGGGGCCGTTTTTTTTTGCACGGCAACCTCAATATTAATGGTACTTCCCATATAACATTTTCAATTTTCATACCAGTTTGATTTGTTCGAAAACGGCTATAACGATATCAACCAAAATTGATATTTAAGCTTAAGAAGGTGAGGTTACCACGACTACATACTCAGTTTTTTTGCTAAAAAAATCGAAAGACGGTACTTTTGAAATGTGAAATTTGGACATATCTCGAAAACGGTCCATACGATTGTAACAAAAATTCATTTTTAAGGTAATATGGTCATTTCCAACTTAGTTTCTCTCTGTATTATCGTAAAATGCATTTTTGAAAAAAGTATTTTTTTTAAATTTAGTTTTCTTTAGTTTACTTGAAAACGGCAACATCGATTTCGACCAAAATGTAAACTTAGAGTAAAATTGATGTTTTCAAAATTATTGCGTCCTTAATTTTCAATTCGATTCAGCGAAAACGGTAATTTAAAAAAAACTGCTAATATCTCGAAAGACCCATTTTCGATTTCGATAAAACTTTAAAAACCAAGCAATGCTTACATGCCGAACTATAACTTGTACTCGGTTTTCAGTTAAATAGTTAAGCAATAGTATTTTTCAAAGTAAACATTGTAATATTTGGTTTTTTTTATTTATATTTCCCGATCTATTTTCACATATCTATGCTCCATTTTTGTTATATACTGCCCACTTCCGACAAAAATGCAATAACAGCTACGCAAAACTTCATTATAGCAAATATTATCCTTTTTTCAACCTTAAAATATTTGCAACAAAATCAGAATCTCCCAATTCATTTGCACCCCCCACACGTTCATCGGCATATTCGGTTTATAACTGCAAATTCAAAAACAAATCTTTGAAAATTCTCATATATATCTAAGTAAATATATCGGTTTAACACGAACCCTACTTCCAATCATAGACACCTTAAACCAGCGATACTAATCTACGCTTCTCCTTGTACCCGAAAAACTTGTTAAGTGTAAAAGCTTATAAAATATGTAGTACTGTAGACGCTTTTAACTTTTTAACCGTAACTACGGACAATTGCCTATTAATGACAGCTTCAACTTATAAAAACTCACATTGTTATTTATATTTATGATGAATAACCCTTTTCCTATATTCTATGCACCATTTCCTTTATCGGTTCTCGGATTTTTAACTACCTACTTAATGAAATAAGAAAACAACAAACCAAACTTTTGATACACGAGAAAGTTTCGTTCTACACAGTCTTGCACTTTATTTTTGCATTATACCATGTTCCAACGTGATTTCTCATACATTTTCGTGATTTATATTTACGTGATTTATACGTGTTTAAATTTTAATTACGTATCTGTCATCGGTAATCCACACAAAATAAAATCGAACATACACAAAAAAAAAATCAAACATACCTGTTATTAATATAATTTTTTGTATGCTTTTTTCGGAGAACATTTCTTTTGGTTGAAAATGCAGAGAGTAAAGTGCTGATATCAGTTTTGGCTTTTTTTGTTGTAGATGGAAATGATTTCCAAAGCATTTGAACTCATTTTAACTTTAAAATTGGTGTAGGTAAACAAACACTTAAAGGTCGGTGGAGACGCCTTTCGTAATTTATAAAACACATTGGCTAAATCACGTTGGTGAGAACATAGTATTAAATGCTATTATTTTAAAACTCTATGCTTCAAAGTAATTTTATCATAATTGTATTATTATTATTATTTTATTAGCGGATTTAAAAAAAAAAAACATTTTGCCATCTATCCACACTTGTTGCTATACAAATTTGGAGAATTTCAAAACTATTCATAAGTAGAGAAAGGAATATTTTTTGATATTTTTACGCGGAAATTTGCTGGTTTCTACATGAAATCAAATGTCAAACATTAGATGTTTTTTTTTAAGGCTTGACCTAGCTTCTTTTCAGTTTTTTTTTTTTTAATTTTTGGGACGAATGGGAGGGATCTACAATTTTATGTAGAGTCCAAAAGGGTAATTGACTTCATGACAGCAATACTCTCGGCGCAGTGCGAACAACGTAAGATGTGATTTGTGTTTCTTCGCGGATCAACAACCGGCGAATATAAACAGCAAATTGACGATCGCACGAGTACTTATCTAACCATTCACTCTAAAAGCTTAAAATGTAACCCGAATTCGATTGAAGGTTTAACTTTGGTAAAGCCAAATATTTCAATCTTATTTTTAGTCAGCGAAGCGCATTTGTAGTCACATAGCCATTGAAATACCAGCCACCATTTTGCACCATCAAGTACTTAACTGGAAGCAGTCATATGGCATTTATAGAGAATGCCAATGGCAACCAACATTCGCACTTATCAATCCCAAAAGAACATCAATCGAGACCTTCCTCTGCCTTTCCCTGCAATGTCGATATTTTTCTCAATTTATTAGAATTATGCCATCTATCCCGTACTTATCAATTCGCTTTTGTTGCAGCCAGAGGAAAAAAGTTAAGTCCTGAAATCCGATTTGAATTTTTCATTCTTTTCGCTCCCACCCCCAAGGTCGGTTATTATTTGTCCAAATGAAGGATGGAAACGCGCTCACAGAAAATTTCCATACACCTATACGAGTATACATGTAAATTACCATAAAAAGGGACTGTCACTATGACGGCGGAATCCTTGTGGTGACAAAGCGAGTGTGCATAGTGTGATCTCGATTTGCACACTTCCATCCAAAATCAAATAATATCAAGTGGCGAACATACAAGAGCTTGCCATTGTGTGCCATGGGGTGGTAGGTACCCTAGGTTTCTATTTCGATGAAAAGGACGCGATGTGAAGTTCTGCAATGAAACTCAACCGCATTCTTTCTTTTGCAAAAGGAATAGAGCTGTGAATTTAGATTTACCGCGTTTTATGTATAAGCGGATTAAAATAGTAATCATATGTTCACGTCACTATGGATCAATTCCAAAAGGCTCTTGCTTAAATCCGAAGACCACAATTGGGAAGTTGCTGATACAGTTTCTCTGTGCCACAACATTTGAAACAAAACGAATATACCCTACGAAACGACGCGTACAAGGGAAACAATAAACGAATAAGTAATCGAATCCATTAAGCCGATTATTGAAAGAGAAATGTTATAAGCGGCTTATGTACGCTTCTTGTCTTGAAGCTGGTGTGAATTAGTCAAGGATAATTTGACCTGATGTTCGGGTGATTTGGGGAAGGAGGCTCAAGGATGCTATCCTACAAAGGATGTGCAACAGCATCCATCAGACATGTCTGCAGAGGCTATACACATTCGCGCAGGGGTTAGAACTTTCGTGGCCGTCGAAACCATTTAAACAATTGCATAAAGCTATGTTAGGGGTTAGTATGGTTTTAGGGGTTAGGGTGTTTCCGTTCACATAACGGAAAAACACAAGTTCCACCTTAAAGTGTTTTTTAAGGGAAGTTTAAGTGTGATTTGACCATGACCAGCAAGTTCTTGAACGAAGTTTGCACTCGTTTCAAACATCACTAAGGTTGACGTGACAGCTACTGGTCCGAGTTTGGTGAATCTTATTTTAAAATGCTTCTTAAGATTCCAAAAAGTATAGGGTTATAGAGTGTATCGCCACGCCTACCAAAAAATGTAAATTTTGTTTACTGACTTCACTGTCACCCTTTTCCGCCTCATAAACAATTCTTGCTCTCTAAAATGAAAATACCCAAGCAAGCCAACACTTCCTTCCACATTTTTAGTTTCCAATCAGCTTCCTTCCTCATTCAGAAGTTGAGCAAAATCTACCACAATAAAACTAGATTAATTTCAGCCAAGCGTTAAAATCAGGATAACTTTATTGTGGTTCTGCTTTCGGGTGATGGGCGCACAACGAAGGCACCTTGACAACCAAGTGTCGTTTTCTCTGTTGGAACGGAACGAAAGAGAAACATGAATTCGGTGTATTTCTGCGGAATATGACTGATGAAACACTTCGACTGTGTCGATTTGTTTGTTTTGCAACAACAGAAACATATCACGGAAGCTTTGGCCAGAATATAACAGGAGCCGGACCCACAAGCTTCTTCAGTTTGATAGGTTATCGCTATCTAAGTTAGTAGGAGCTCTGACTGATCAAAAGTTCCTAAGAAGCGACACAATGAAATTAAATCTCAAAGATGACGGCTTTTGTAGTGGCTGCAAACACAAGTGACTTCGTTTGTCATTGCCCGAATCTCTGTCACTTGAACAGGACACTTGGAAGTTATTACTTTCTGATGTCTCACTGCCTCCTCTTTACAGGCTTCTGAGGACATCGGGATGGCTAGACAGCGTCTGGTAGCCACAAAAGGAGACAGGATGAAGACCGCCAATGCAACACCAATGGTTAACACAAGAAAGAGCATGCCAATGGTTCCAGGAGGACCTAAGTTTACCTAACCTTACCGTGTTTTGAAACACTCGATTTAGAGCGAGTAAAAATTGCTTTCGTCAAGTTTAACGAGAACCTGCTCACTCAAGCAATAAACCGTGCAATAACTTAAGTTTCATTCCCCAAATACTGTTTGCGATACCAAAGTCCTGCTGACAGCAGTCTTCAGCACAAATATGTTTTATCACATCCACTGGCAAAATAAAGACAGACATACATATGCATACTCGTAGTGACGGTCTTTAAAAGCGATATACTGAGACTTTCTCTGATACGTGTCCGACAATTGATAGTTGAGAACCCGAAGCCAAAACGCCTTTCTAATTGACCCTAAAACTTCTAATCAACTGAGGAAATATTCATAGCGGTAACTTAGCTCACACTCCAGCTCACTTCATTGTTCAGACTGTCAAAAGGTACACACAACCATCGCATCGGTGCCAGAGGTGGTAATATTTCAGATTTTATTGCACTCCCCATCAGCAGCATCAACAGCAGCAGCAGCAGCATATCCAGTTGCTTATTTAGGGGGAAACGTCTGGCAACCTCAAAACATCACTAAAGGTTGTCATGACCACAAAACCCATATCTACTCGTCTCCTTCCAACTCCATAGTCACTGTCACACATTGTTCCCGATTGTTTATTCAATATCCCCGAAAATGCAATTTGACAAACGCAATTCTGGTGCCGTCCTTCGTGCCTCCACCAATATAGTAAATGCAAACACCTCCCAACTATAGGCGTATGTATATCCAGCAGGACTCTGAATATGAACTCTGCCGCTACAACTACGGATGCGAGTGCGTTTAGGTTTTGGTCCCAAGACTGTCGCTTTGTGATGATGGGTTGCTGACGATGACGACGACAACTCTGATGGAAGAATCGATTTGATGAAATTAGCATTTGTGGGCAATGGGGTAGAGAAGGATCTTGCATCGGCTGTTCAATGTTGTTGTACTCTATGGGGAGTTATTGGCAGATAATTATATTGTTTATGTCGTGTGTGGGAGCGTACAGTGCAGTTTGGTCACTCCAGGCTCCATCCGAGCATATGGCTAAGTGACTGTGTTACTTGCGGTTAACATAAATCATTTGAATTGATATGCGGTGGTAATAAATCCCTGCAAAGGAAATCAAACGATTATTTCTAGATGTTGGGCTCACGGTCACCAGGGAGATGAAAGCAAACACATGTGCGAGTGCGGTCGCTCGGTTTTGAAATTGGGCTATCGTGTACCCGTAAAAGCCAATCACTGTAATAACGACAAATGATTTATGTTGTTGCAGCGCTTTACGGTAAGTGCCGGCTATGACTAGTGTTACTCACGTCCTTGCGAAGGGCGATGCGTTGCACATGAAGGAGAGTCAAGGGAAGGAGAGTCAAGGCCGACACATTCGGACGGGTTCTTGTAAAATCATGCCAATTACTGTCATGAGCATCGCTTTAAGAAGAGAACCCAAAAAAGTGAGTCCGAAACGACTGGCATCACTGGACTGGGGTTTTATTTGACATTCAAGGTTACGCGCATTATTAGGGTTTTTAAAAAGGGTTTTCAGTCAACTTTTCGTAGCGGTCAATCTGTATTTATATAAAAGGCGGTAAATCACACAATCTCGTCGGCCAATAGACGGGTCCATTCCTCGTTCACCGAACTGGGACTTCAATAACTCGATTGTTCAACCCGCTGTGTGGCTTGTGGCACCGTCGTGTTGGAACCACAACTCACTGATGTCCAATAAATGCAATTGCCTACAGAAATACCGTTCCAACGCGTTTCTAGCGAATACCATTTCCGTAACGTGACGGTCATTTTCATCGACGAAAAAAAACGGCCCAATGACGCCGCCGGCATGAAAACCGCACCAAACAGTGACTTTGCGGATGAAGTGCTGTTTCATGAAGCATATTAGGGTTCTCACGTGTCCACTGTCCAGTAATGCATATTTTGCTTATTGACGAAGCCGTTTAACCAAAAATGCACTGAAGATGATTTTGCGATGAAATTCTTCATTTTCTTCCATCATTTCCAGAGCCCAATTCGAGAAGGTACGCCGCTTCATATGATCAAGAGGCGTTAGTTACTGAGCCAACTTGATCTGGTGAGGCTGTAGGCCAAAATCCTTACGCAAAATTCGCCATAATGTGGTCTAAGGGAGGCCTAAGTCTTGAGAACGCCGTGAAATTGTCTGCTTTTTCTCGTTTGCGACGGGAGCCCCTACGGCAGCAATATTCTCCATATTTCGGGCAAAACGTAGTCTCACTGGCACGGCAACATCAAGCAGCGAATATTCTGACTCAAATTGTTTCACTAGACTATGAATTGCTTGCCTATTGGGACGAGAATTACGGCCGAAAATTGGCGTTCCTAAAGTTGCGACCCGGAATTCTGATAGTAAATTTTATTTATTTGTAAACGTTGTTCCTTCGTGTACTTTGCCATGATGAAAATTTCGATTTCACTTAATATTTTGAGATGTACAGTTCGGTAATCACACTGAAAGTTTGAAGTTGTCAAGTCGCTAATGAATGGACCTTTATAAAAGAAGATGCCAACTTTCAAAAGTACCTTTCGGCTGTGTGATTTCGACTTGGAACTTTGTAAACTTTTCCAATGTTCGGACTGTCGATTTCAAGGATCGCGGATGTAAGCTGCGCCATAGTTTCCATTTTCGTAGTTCTCATTTGGGTGGAGAAAAGATCTCCGCCTTGATCCAAATATCTCTTCATGGGCTTACCCAAAGGACGGCCATCTGATGACAGCTTTGTTGGGGGTTGCATCTTACGCTGGATTAGATCCGAATCTATTTAAACTACAGAGTTTTGAATTGAGAGATTAGTTCTGTTGATATCAGCTGTACCTATGCTGATGAGCAAAGTGCTTGTCGCAGATGTGGTTTATTTTTAACTGTACTGATACGTGTTGATAGCGCAGAGACTTGTGCAGATGGTGTTGCCGTTTTGCTGCTTTTAAAAACCGCCTCATTTCAAACAGTTGGTAATGCAATTGGTTGAAGATTTAGGTTTTTAGTGAGCCTTACTTCAGCGCGTATTTCCTCTTCCTCTCAATTAAGACGACGCTAACTGGTCTAAGGCAAGCGTTACCTACTGAAAGGTTATATAGTTCACACTGCCTTGTTGTAAACAATTAAACCCATCAGACAACAGTCTCTTAGTTCTGTTACTAGTAGCAACACTGTTTGAAGTTGGCAGACGTCCTTGCAAAGAATAAAATCTCTGTTCACGCAAGAACTGCGCATAGACTACGTTCAAGTTAGCCACATAAGCACTTGCTATCACCCCAAAAGATTGAGATATATCGTTTAAGTTGTGAACAAAATCCCTAAATCCGACGCACCCTCTGCCATAACTATGACTGTCAATCAATGACTCTTGTCTCTGCTGCACTCCATTGAATCGAGTTCAATTTGAACATCTAATGTGTGTATTTTATTTCGCACACATCCATATCGAGGTTGCAATTGAATAAACTTCCCCGGTAGTCAAAGCCATCTTCACAGGAACCACACTTCCAAGCCATGCCAAACCAACTTGTAACAATTTTTCTCTACACATTTCGTGTTGTTTCGAACTGGCTTTCTGCCTTTGCAGCGTCGTCCTCAATTTACCAAAGTAAACAACAACACTTTTGACGTCCAAACAAACAACAATCGCCGCCCCCTTTGAAACCAAAAACCCTAACGATTAGCATCCATCCCCGTCACGACGAAGTGGCAAAAGTTGCCCCGGCTATAACTCCTGCCCAAGACCACACTGTCAGCACCAGGGACCGGCTGCTTTTGTTTACCTTAAGTAAAAACGCACCACAGGAACTACGGAGCATCCTTGTCCTTTCATTTGTACGATCACAGTCTCTCATAGCAGCGGCAGCAGTGAAAGCAAATGCAATCCCCGTGCGCGGGCAATTTATCATGGCATCTTTCCGTTCAGTAGGTTTTGCGCCTGCAAATGTGGCGCATCCTTGTCTCATTTTGGGAGTTTTTTTCTAACGATGCATACATGTTTGTTTGCTTATCCGTATGGTGCGAGGCAACTTCACCAAAAAATAAACCGCACCTACTCCGAGAATAAATTGCACTTGGCCAAGCCACACTCACACATTATTGTTGACCCGTCACTAGCAGCCCTCAGAATAAGATAGGAGCACCTCGCTCTCTGTGTGCTGAGTGCCACCTTTTCATTAAGGAGAACTTTATCTACAAAAAGGTGCAAATTCCAGCCGCACTGTGGGGCCAACGACCAAGCAGCTGATTTATTTCTGTCCTACCTCATTCCCGTTGGCTTTGTGCGATTAGAGACTTGGAGCGCCTCCCGGAACACTTGGCATTTGGCTGTAATCCAAATAAAGGAACAGCAAAATCAGAGAGGGACCTCTAACATAGTTATTTAAATTTATTTATTTTTCACCAGCACCACTGTCATCTGCAAGGCGGCCTGCTGAGGTGGTATCTTATTTCCATATCCTCCATCATCCATTTGTGTAAATTACTTTTCCCAATACACGATGAGGGTACATAAGACCCACAGTGCAATGGCATACTTTTGCTCAAACACAGCAAATGCAGTTGAACGGAGGTCAGCCAGTCAAAGGGGTTATTGCACGGCCTTAGCATACAGCAGAAGCTGCAATCCTGGGAATCTTGCAACTGCATCTGGACACAGCATACATCAGCAGTTGATTATTAATATCTTCATATGGATGCACACAAATGCATGAAACATTTATTGCACGTACAAGTGGTGATTACGATTGTAACGATTGGTTGTGCGGAAGTCTTACAAATTGGCCAAAGGAAATTGCTATTTCTTATTACTGATGATCTGCAGGAAACTCCCTGCAGTAAGACAAAGGAGGACCATGATGCATGGATTCGTGTTTATATAGCAATTTCGGTTAGTAACTGCAGTGCGGTGTACGTCGAAATCTTATCCATGCCCGGAGGACTAAATGAATGCTGAAAAAGGACACCGGATTGAGCAATGCAATTCGGCAGTCGTATGCGTTTCTTAATTATAAGGCGATAACTGGAGCTAAAATCAATTCGAAAAGTAGTTATATCATTTTAAATAAAGGGTATTCAAATTTTGTCAACATAGAAGAAAATTGTCTTGACCCCTATGATAAATATGAAACAGAAATCGGGGGAATACAAATTTCCCCAAACATTTTTTGTTCCCTGGAAAATATTCTTTCAGCCGTGAATCTCCGTCGGAACTTATTCCGAACTGCCATCTTACCACAATCAATTTATTTATTTTTCTTGTAAAATATTGGGGCTGGAGCTGCCCCATGTATACGCCCTCTTAATGTAAGCGTATCATTCTTGTACTGCCTCCATTTTTACTGTACACGTTAAATTTAACAAAATCTGCATGAACGCTTACTTACTATCCACACATTGGTGTTTCTTTTTTTGGAATACCCCAGCAAAAACACAGAGGAAAAAATTCGTTGGAATTTTGTTTACAAAAGCGTGGAAGATAGATATTGTTTGAGCAGAATCGAGGAATATTTGGATCAATTTTTTCTTGGGATGTTTTTTTTTGGGCCTGAATACATGAACACTACTTCCTTTTTACTACAGAGCTAAGATCTATACTAGACGTATTTAGTATGGATTTCCGCTACTTTATGCTGTACTTAAGCTTTGTTTGTTTTTGTTCTTATTCGTGGCGGCGGGCAACGGATAGGGGAAGTAGTAAACTTCTTTCCTGTTAAGTGCGCCCAAGATAAAGGAATAATTTTTATCAATAAAATAAATAAAAACTCCAACGGAAGCCCATATATAAGTGATGCTGTGAAATATATTCCGGGAATTATAAGTCAATGTTAAAATTTTAAAAAATACTCACTTATGGGTTAGTTTGGCCCGTTGCAAGGTAGGTCGATGAATTCGGCACAAGCAGGCTGTAAGGGGAAAGTTACGAAAACTTATTCCAATTGGTTCGAAAGGTAATAAACTAGCAACACAAAGAAGCAGTTGGCATCAACGTTGTATGTCACTTAAGAGGAAGTGTCGTAAAAAAGACGTCGGTCGTAGAAAATGTCTGACCCAGACAATGAGATGACCGTTTAAGCGGTGGATTGAGGAGCTCGTTCCCTGTGTTCGAGCTGATATTATATCTCTATCGAAAAGCTAAAATTGTCTGTTCAGCATCTTTAAAAAAGGTTAAGCCCTGAACTGTTCTCGACTTCACAGAAATCAAAAGATATCTTCATTTAGGAAAGAAAGTGGCTGCTCAATGTGCTTCTACAAAAGAGTGGACCGGTCTTTGTAAGCCACTGTTAAAATTTATAAAATGCGCTGCACTGTGGAAAGATTAGAGCGGGAGTTCCCATGCATTTCTGAAACTCCATGCCTCACGAGGAGTGGTTCAGACCTCAAGATGCAACCATTAGAGAGCTAAAGCAATTGTCAAATGTGGGCGAAAATTCACTTAAAAAGTTCCAAATTGTTCAGTTGGAAGACTTAGGGTACGACCTCCATACCCCAGTCAGCTGAAGACAACTTAATATGATTGCCGCCTAGAATCATAATCTATAAAGGGTCATTCATTTTTCGGCTTCGAAAGTGAAGCAAAATAAAACTACATTTTTGATGAAAACTGTATTTCATTACACAGGTTGGACTTTGCCATTAAGTTTTAAAAACAATGTCATTCAAATGGCAGCCTTCCCAGCATGCGATTCTCTTGCGATCATTTTTAACCACTTTTTCTCACATTTCGGGCGGTATCTCGGCCATAACTTGAGTAATATTGGTTTTAAATGCGTCTAGAGTTCGTTGATTATTCGCATAAATACGGTCTTTTGCGTAGTCCCATAGGAAAAAATCTAACGTTGTCAAATCGCATGATCTTGGCCAAAATGTGAAATTACGCGTCCAGGAAACTTCTGACGAAATAAAAACATAATTGGTCGTGTTTTAATAATTTTAACGCGTTGTTCGGTTCTTAATCGATCCATTATCGCTTCATTCGACTAATATTATGACACTTCAAATGACAGCTGAGTTTGGCAGGTGTCAAATGCCATCGCTACCAACTTGAAAAGGAATGACCCTGTATATTCACAAAGTGGTCGCTTTTGAGTAACTACTCTTTTCATTGATAAATGATGTCTGCATTTGATTTTTGTAATGGTCATGTGCTACACCTACCTCGCCGAGCACAAAATTCAGTAGTTTTGGTCATCCCAGTAGGAGTATGACTGCGCCTGAAATTAGACACCTTTTTTGTTCTGTTAAACTCTTGCAGCTGCTTATATGATTATTTTAGAAAGAGAAGGGTACTACATTTATATAGGTGGGCATAGAGCCAATTTTTTTGCACTGACAGCAACCCATCAAACTGTTTTTTTTTTCAACTCATAGTTCCCATATGTTTTTTCCTCAAAGTCAAATCTAGTTACATGTTTTATTCGGAAAGATAGGTTTGTGGCATTGAGTTTGAACAAGCGGGGTTAGAAAACAAATTATGGATTGGTTCACGCTGTTCGTTTTATTTAAATGTAGGTATCCATTAATCAATTCATCCTGTGCTCCGAATGCATTTAATATTGTCATCCAATTTGAGGGAGAAATTTGTTTCAATATTCGCCTTGGTTCGTGTGGTAGGGTATACTACTAGGCCTTGATTAGCCGCCACTGGAAATCCTTTCTACTCGGACATATCGAATGTTCTTTCTGTCATTTAAAAATTCTTCCTGACTGATGTGGCGGAACAAGTCGAAAAGGTGAAAACTATTTTGTTCAGTTCAACATTCGCATCTTCCCAAACTCGAAGACCAAAAACCAACAAAGTGTAATCGAAGAACTCGAACAAAAGCCCCAAATTATACCAGCAAAAAGTCCCGACTTCCGCACTGTCGTATAATAATACCAAGCACAGCACCGTCGAGGATATTTGTTCCCATTTCCCAAAGATTACGTTATGGAATATTAATTTCCTCTCTCTAGTGCACCTGCCAATTCGTGTTCCATGGCTGTAGCAGCGCCCCAGAAATTCAGTTTCAATAGATTTGCGGAGCTTGCGAAGTCGTTAAATAATTTCTTTGATGTTCCTGGAAGGAGAACGTAATCCCATACTTCAAAGTGCTTGTGGTGAAACATAATCGCTCAGTGCGGATGCAGTGTTCTTTTTACTGATTTCAACGGAAACAACTTTGGCTTCTTTGTATGGAAATTTAGTAACTGGTCCTAATTTCCCACAACGATAGCTGCGAACAGTCACCGGCAGACATGTAAATAAATTTCTTATCGCAACACATTAAGGGGCATTCACCTTGGAGGACACACCCAAAAGTGTCCCCGATGCAAATTTAAACCCATTAAGAGGGACATAATTTCATACCTGAAAGGCTGTCCCTAAGTACAGTCCCGTTCTCGAAAAAACGTCATTAATAGGAGGCAGCCATTAGCCGTGTTTTGTTCCTTTTCGTTTTGGATGTGGAGCCACCCCCACCCGATTGCCATTAAAATTCAACACTATTTTCACATTAAAACGAAATTAAATGTCAAACCCTTTTGAATCCTTGGGCCTTTATTTGATGGAGGTAGAACCGGCCCGCAGTAGTACCGTCATATATCAGTTGGTTTTTTTGAAAGGACATTTCAAATCGATTGAGTTTTGGAATTATTGACTCAAGTGCACTCGTTGACCGTGAGTGACTCGAGCCAAATAAAACAATGTCGGCGAAACTGGAAAACCGGTCATAACTGCGATGAGGGCAAATTCCGAAGCAACTCCCCGGAGCAGCTTCTTTACGACCAGTATCCAACATTGTGGATTATTTATAGTGACACTATTTTCTCACACATCTTAAAATATATGACCATCTTCGCCGTGGATGTAGTTCAGCCCTTTTCGCAAACAACTCGTATCTATATGCTACTGCCTTTCGTTTATAGTTTTTGCATATATATACAGCCAAGGGATGAAGTCGTTGTAGGGACTTAAATAAATTGAAAACGTGTTTATGGCGTCGGGGGAGAATTGATTACTCTGAAGTTGCTTAGCATTTAATTTGTCCACCAGAAGTAAGAAGTTTATGAAGGGATTCGTTTTATGAATGTTTGCTCGGGTTTATTGGTTTGCTGAGGTTATAGTTTGTCTCTGCGTCAGAAAGGAGTTAATTGAAAATATCAATTACTAAAGAAGGTTATTTACCAGTATCAGAGTACCAGAAAGGACCGTGACAAAGAGCACAAAGGCACAAGTCTTGATGCGAAGTTGCAATAGAATTAATTGATGTGAGCGCCAGTGATACCAGAACGTGGGTTGCATATAAAAATAAACTAAAGGGCGAAGAAAGGACATTCTTATATCACCAGAACAAAAAAAAGGCATTTCAAAAACCGAATTTGAGGGAAAACGATTTCAATTCTTTCAACTCTTTTTTCTTATTTTTAATTTTTGTGCTTTTTATTTATGTGTAGTTTAATTATTAAAGTGAAATCTTTTGAAGTGAAAACTTCTTTAGGCGCGTTGGGCATTTTTGAGGTGGGATAAAACCATTGAACTCACGACACCAGTGTTCTGTTACCAATGGTCCGACACCAGGGGTGGAATTCTGTAAGATGAAAACATTCAATCGTTTTCGTTTCAACGAACGTTTTGCTTCATGTAACTTCGAAAACGAAAGACGTTTTCGTTTCATGCGAAAGGAATACAGCGAATGCCATTTGTTTGACGTTTCCCATTAACTTCGGTTGTTTAGTTAGAGGCTATGAGTTGCGACTATTTATTTATTTCATTTTTTAATGATAATTTGTTTTTGGACAGTTTTGTTTTCGCCCGGCGTTTGTAATATTCCTATTGTCCATGTCTAAAAAAGTGATATACAAACAATACCTATATAAAACCATTTTCCATCCAGTAATGTTTTTATGTGGGCGGCGGGACATTTTTATTTAATATTTTACACAACTGTTCCCATTTTTTGCAGCTTTATATCTTCCTTGAACGTTCATAATATTTTGCTGCGTGTTCGTTGTTGTTGACGTCCTATAAGAATGTAATTAATTCAAATAAACACTTTGTATGCCGGTAATTGTTAATGGTACTTACATTATTATTCGAATGGTCAACTTTTGTTGCGAACAAAATATCAACAAACGAAAGATTTACATTGAAAGCGCTTATCCGTTAGCCGTATATTTGATATATACAGCTTCTCAAATTTTAACGTGATCGTTACACCGATTCTTAAATCCTTGCGAACGAGAAAAATAAATGGAAAGCAGTTACATGAAGAACATTTTCGCTTTCGCGTTATTGCTTTCGTTTTTTGAAATTAGAAAATGGTTTTTGTTTCGTTTTCTACAGAATCCCACCGCAGTGTTCGCGTTGCCAACCACTTTTGACGAAAAAATGCCTAACTTGAAAAAAGAAGACGCCTTTTTCAATAATCTAATGACAGAAATATTTTTTTTTGGTGGAACAATGAATCAAAAACTAAACACAAATATAAAAAAATAAATAAAAACATTTTTTTTTATACAACAAACAACTTTCAAATGTCTTTCCAAATTCTTTTCACCTACTGTAAGTCGAAGCTGGAATTATTTTTAAAGAATTACAGATAAAGGTTCGACAAATGGACCGAATTTGAAGGTGGAAACACATTCTTTAAGACCGAGGTTATATATAATTTTTTTTTGCAAAGATTATTTAAGAATGTTTAAAAAAATAAAACTTTGAATAAAAAAAATAACTAAAAACATATTTAAAGTCAAAAAAAGATGACTTTTTGAAAAAACGAGACTTAGGGCCGTTTGCGATTTAAGTTCTACTTAAAAACTTATAGGCTACTTTTTTAGGGCATAAAATGTCACATAAGAGTTTATGTTGCACTTATTTCTCTATGAGTCGTATCAGCAAAGTTAATGAAATAATGCCTAAAAGGTATGAAAAAGCCCTCTTTGGCATTATTTTTTAGTAGTGGTTTATAATAATGAATAAAAAAAACTTCATTTGAAAGTATTTCCTACACAAGAAAATATTTGGTGACGATTCAAAAAATACACACGTAATTGTTCAAGTTTTCACTTGAAAACTCCCGAATTGCCACTGTTTTTTCTTTTTTTTGTATGTATATTTCCTTGCGAAATATTGTATTTTTTTTGATAATCGTCGTGGGCAAACAAGTCCTAAACGTCTGACATCACTGAGCACTGCTACTTGGAAGATGGTCAATTAATTCTTTCCACCTCTCGTGGAAAGTCGTTACTGACGAAGAAACAGATGGATCTGCTGCATGATTCAATTCTGTCAATTCTGTTGGTTACAAAAGGAGTGAAATTCCTTGAAAATTAAGTGTTAAAAGTAAACGCATCACTGTAATATTTTCCATTAAAAATGATTGATTGGCTCAACTTCTATTTGATAAATTTCGTTCAAAGAACATATTTTTCAAACCCAGACTGACAACTGTTACGCAACAACTCCTCTCCGAGAAGTCCATAATCCCATACCCAACACGCACACAATTTATCGGCGATTAGCGCATCTAGACACGTCGCGCATTGTATATATAGATGTACAGTTGGCCCTCATAATTGACCGATTGTACCAAGTTATCTCATCATTTCAAAACTTTTACTCGATTAAGTTGTCGGCCCCGTCGGCATGACAAGAGCTTTTGTCCCTTTCAATGTCGCTCCAAATTCCATTGTTCATTCGAATACCGTCTGCCCCCTTTATGGGGTACCAATTGCAAAAATAACATTTCCAACAAATGAAATGACACGAAAAATGTCAATGCCTACAAATTTTGCGAGGAGCAGAGCCAAGAGTGACGCACAACAGCACCAGCCTCGTGGTGGCGGCGGCGGTGGCTTTTTATTTTTCATTTCAAATAGAAACTGAAAAACAAAACAATTTGTGTGCGTATCTTGTTTTCTGTTTTCCATGGAAAACTTTTTCGACAGCCGACCGTGCTTGGAATATTTAATAGTTTCACAATGTCCCATGCGGTGGAATCTTTTCGCCCTAAAAAAAGAGAGGTTTCTCTGTCCCGCTTAATTGACAGCAGGCATTATCTGTATCTGTATTTGTATGCGTTTCATGGACGACTGACAATCGTTGCCTTACATGTAAGTCAAACAGTCGAAAGTCCTTCATGCTATAAGCCCATCTGGCGGGTGCACTCATTATCCCACTATGAGCCCATAATCCCAATCAATTAGGCGGCCTCGTTCAAACTATAATACGTGCGAACAATTTTCCACAATGTCCTTGCCATAAATCAACATTAAACAGATAACTCAACAGGTGAACCACTGAAACACATACCGAGTGTCCCTGTGTGCGACAAATGTATCCTTTCTCAAATCCGTATGTGTCCCAGCCAAACATCTGTTCACGACATTCAACTTTAATGAAACTGAGCTCTGCTTCGGGTATAGTGGCAGTTGATGCTGGTATACCGTATCCCCCTGTCGGCAATCAATAACAAAAGCAAACAGCCACTTGCAAAGTTTTTCTACTCATTTTTTAAGGCGCCGAGCGAACAGATACGGAATCCTTTTTTTTCTATACAGTGGCTGCGCACAGTATGGTTGCCAGCTTGATCATCGGAACATGTTCAATATTGGAAGATAGTTAGAAGGAGCAGTAATAGTTTCGCCAGTAGTTGTGACACTACAGTAGAACAATAAAGCTGTTGTGCACAAACACAGGACTTTGAAGGACATGCCGCCGCATAACTCGCAAACAATGAACCCGTGCCCTCATTCTTCAATGGAGTCACGTTCTTCGCATCAAAGGGGACATCAAGTTTTTGCGCACACAAACACCCACACACAGCATCGACAGTTTTAGAGTGTGAAGCGCCATAGTAGAGATAGAAAATGACAGCAGCAAAAGTAGCAAGCAAATGAAAATGAACTAGAAATCAGTCGGAAAGCGAACAGCATCGCACCACAGGACTCTGTCTCTGGTGTATACCGGCATATTGATGAAATACGTGACTGGAATTTGAGAAACAATTTTAAATCCTGCGGTTGTCCTGCCGTGACTGCGATGGCGATGGCACCGGGAGTTTGCTCCCTTCGACTTACATTTGAGTGAATTAAATGCGTTGGAACTCATCTAAAGGATTTCGTTGTTCGGTGTCGTCCTGGCGATGAAGAAGGTCATTTTTATTTTGGACATTTCCATTAAAATTCCGCTGTCTAAATTTGTCAGAATGAATGTATATGTTTGCAATTAACTTAATTGTCATGTTTCCTACGTGACTCACATCGAAATAAGGCCAATCCTTATTTGGGTCGTGTGTGATATACGCATGAGTTCCGCACGATCGGTTCAGGGTAACAACGCTTGAGCCCTGCGGGTATAGAACGCATGTTATGTGTGTGTTATGGTTGGGCTGCCACCGCAAGCAGTCGTTACACTAACAGTCCTGGCCACTTGTAAGAGTTCGTAGGGGAGACTTAAAAATTCAGCAAAAATGTTGATGGTCGGTCTCACAGCGCCACCTGAAGCTACAACTCTGCCTTTAATTCCACTCAGGTCTGTAATAGAGATCAGTTCAAAGCTCTTAAAACTTTCGGCAGCTGAGTGTCATCAATGTAGTATTGTGAAGCAGGGCGTTACCTGCCCCGGCAATGCTTACAATTAAAATTACGACGGCAGAACACATATTCCACGAACCCATTTAGCGTGTATCTAAACCAGCACAAAGAGAGGGTATAACCTCAGGCGCAACCTACACCAATGAAGCTCGCTCTAAAATTTCCAGTGCAACTACAAAAATTGACCATAGACACTTTTAAGCAAACTGAAGCATACCCACTGCTTTGACAGCCCCTCCAACATTGTTTGACACAAATCGAAATTCCCACCAACTGCGCATGGTTTACTGAGAAATTGCGCAACCAAAAGCCACATTCCGACAGCGAAATCCCTTCTCCATTCCAACACTTTATAAGCCCTCCGAAGACAAGTCAGTATAAATCGCAAAGAGCGCCGTGTCAGGCAGTGTCCATCTTAATCTCTTGCCCAGCAACTGTATACGCGCCCAACTGGTAGCCTGACGACTTAATCACCACCGACATTCAAATCTCTCTACAGCCAACGGTAAAATAGGAAACGCTTGCTTCGGACGTACCCCTTTGTAAGGAAACGACATTAACAAATTGAAAATATGTCGATGTGAGGCGCCACAAGCTCTGAGGATGAAATAATTTGACCGCTCCTGCCTAAACCGCCAGCCATGTAAGGGGCTTAACCGTACACCAACCCCCTGCAGTGATTTGTATACACACGACCTTTTCCAGATAATTTAGCCCACCACCAGTGCCAGTGTCTCCCTCGTTGCTCGTTGGTCTGCCAGTTGCAATCATTTCCAGCCAAAGTGCTCGTAATTGTTATGAACAAATCGCCGGTATCCCTCACGGAAGTACAGCTGCAAAAGTATCCCACCATGAAGCACAGCCACAAACTCAGCCAGAAGCTTTGAAGCGTTTACTTCAGCCTGGCATAGGACGTTAATTTAAATCCCGACCTGGCTGTGTTGGCTTTTCTATTTCTATGACAATAAATGTGGTGGCTCTCGCTGGGACCACGACGCCGACGATGGGCTCGCCCATGTTATTGCATCGTTTAACTGCGCGGCGACAAGGAAACGTCATTGTCGTTCCGTGCACCTACAGATGACCTGGACAGAGGACGGGATTAGTCGAGGGGGTTTTAGCTGAAAGAAATGTGCGATTTGTCAGGACGAAGAGGCTGACTCGGGGCGGGCAGTTTAATTGTTATTGTCTGCTACGTATTTGCGCCATAAAGCCGTGCAGCAAGTGGTGACAATACCGAACTCCAGCACACGTTAGACTGCGGCGACTTATGACTCCAGGTGGAAATCCTGCCAGTCACTGCAAATGTGCCCACATATACCCAGTGTAGGTACACAGAGAAAAATTCCTCGGGGCTCAAATTTATGCCAACAGATACAGCCCTTAAGGATGAGTGACCCAACATTCTGCAGGTCCAATAAACTGACGTCATAAACCCATCATCTAAATATTTGTCATTAACCAGAGGAAATTCCTTACCCCATTAACGCATATAAGTTTATGTTCGAGTTGATGGTGATGGTGCGATGCCCTGAAATTGGGATGGTAAAATGCCACACTCGTGGGATAGCTATGTAGACCATAATCGTAATATGGAACATTGAATAATTCTATCGTATCCTTTATGGTCTTCCTGTGTGTGATGGAGATACACATAAATCAACTCAAGAGCTACGTAGGAGAAGGGTTCATGTAATTGCTAGTATAAGAGATGATTTTAATCACAAGTGACTTTCATTATTTGTCAACATCTCGGTTGAGAAAAAAAAGAAAATAATCTGGGTCATGGGAAAGAAGGTTCGTGCTCGACAAGTCGATGAAATTTAAGAGACCTGTTACATGAAGGATCAAACCGTCCTGTGGACGTTTTCCATATAGTGACGTCGCATGGTATTTCCTGCACAGAGATTTCTGTTACTATCGATTTGACGGTGCAATCGGGTAGTGAATTGGATCTTAAAATGTAGGACTTTCGTCATCTTCCTTAAGTATAGCCAAGAGAAATGAGAGATGATAATGAAGCCCAAATGTGGAAGAAAAATCAAATGCTTCAGTTTAAGGAATCTTGACAGCGAGAAAGAAATGACCGTAGTTCGGAGTCTTCTCGAATGATGAATAATCGCGTGTTAACGTTAATTTTTGTTTCTAACCCAGATATGAAAAAAAAAATTCAACGCTCCTGAACCGGATTTAAAGAACATTCGAAATTTTAAATAGGATCTAAAAATATTTAATTCGGACTTAAAAGAAAGGTCCAACAATTGACCATAAGTTGAAAAATTACCATTTTTGACCCAGATATGATAAAAACTTCCACACTTCTGAATCGGGTTTAAAGAACATTCGCAATTTTAAAGAGGATCTAAAAATATTTAATATTTAATTCGGACTTAAAAGAAAGATCCCACAATTGACCATAAGTTGAAAAATTACAATTTTTAACCCAGATATGGAAACAAACTTCAACACTACTGAACCGGATTTAAAGAATATTTGGAATTTTACATAGGATCTAAAAATATTTAATATTAAATTCGGACTCAAAAAAAAGGGTCCAACAATTGGTTCTAAGTTTGAAAACTACCATTTTTGACCTGGATACGAAAAAACTTAAAATTTTTCATTGGGATTTAAGAGGTTTAGACCTGATGCGGGAAAAATGCTTACACGAATTTAGGAAAAAAAACTTGAATTTTCGACACGAATATAAATTAAATTGAAATTAAGTGGTTAAATTTTTAACATTTTTTTCATTTTTAATCCGTGCAAGGTAAACATTAGAATTGTTTACCTCAACAAGGCAGAGTCGCTTCTATTCGACAAGCCGCAAGAATTGTTACTTGATAGCCTTAAAAAAAACTTACTAATGGCTCCGAAAATGTTCAAAAACTATTTATCGCTTTACCCACATTTTAATTACAATTTCTGTAATTTAATATCCTTACATCCAAGTGCTTGGCTTTCTTTCATCACACATAATCGTTTAGCTTTCCAATCATCGTTGGCCATTATTTTCGCTTGCGTATCATAATTTCGTATGCTTGAACGAAAACTAAATTGAGAAACCTTTTATAGGTGTTGCCACTTTTCACTATATCTCATTATTTAATTATTTGCAAAGTCAAATAAATAATGTTGCCTGGTATTTGTGGGAATAGGTCTATGAATTTAAGGTCAGTTTATTGACAAATGGAAATAGTTAAAGGAACACAAATTTGTGCATATTTTCCTAAAAATCGAACACTTCTCGTTTTTAAATTTGTCTTCAAATCAAATTACAGTTACTTCTGTTTTTTTTACCTTTTAGGGCTTTGGTAGCCTATCATCTGCAAAAGTGATACCTTTTTGTAAAATGCTTCATTAAAATTTAAATAAATTGGCAACACCATTCGGCTTAATAGTTTTATCGAAATCCCTCTGCCATTACATCATTGTCAGGGGAAAAAGTGCAATCGTAATTATGGACCTGCCAATCCGAACTTTACTTTCCCGTCCAAGTGGGTGATACTGTCACCAAAGTAATTTTGCAACCTTCTCATTTAACCCACCCCAAGTTTTAATTGTATGCAGGCGTCGAAGTCAACAACTCACCCGTTAACGTCGTTCCTTTTTACCCTTTCCACTAGGTGGTAACGAAGCCAATGATGATGGTGACTGCTGACTGCATCCGGAATGAAGTAATTTTCTCCTCGAATTCCGCTTTGATACTTGCACAATTTATTTGCGCTCCATTTCACTTTACATGGAAGGTGGAATGCCTAAAAGCGGTTCCACTCAAAACAGTCGGACGTTTCAATGATCAAAAAGTCTCGACTTTGATGAATAGTATTCCTAATTTCGACCCCAAATTATGTACTCGTGCTCAGCCAGCAACTGGTGATTAAAATATTACCAGCAAGGGTCCGCGCTGACGATTACGTCTTCCTCGACAAAGCTGAACATTTAATGTCATTCGAGCCCGGCTTCCTCTGTCACTCACAATGAAGTTATACACAAGAAAAAAGAAAAGGGCGCCCACAGCGTAATGCGGGGTAAAAAAGAATCGGCGAGTTTGAAAAGGTTGCGCCCATAGCTCTGTCCTCGGGTATAAGCGCGCAGTGAATGGGACAACGATAAAGTTATTAGCTCCTGCCCTATCCGAGGAGTGATTGTTTCGTTTGTTTCTTCTGCTTTCCTCCTCTCTAACGATTCGTTATCCATCCACAGGGCAGTGTACTTTTGGCAATAAACTTTATGACAAACCGATGAGTTTCCATCTCTCCAGAAGCGCCAACCAGTTACCAAGTATTTATTTATAGAGCGGGCTGGGCCAGAACTCCAACAAAAGTCCGATGGGATCATTTATGGCAATTAAAGGATAACAGAGTGATGAGACACAGCAAAAGAATAAAAAGGGATAATTTTGCAATTTTTTCCATTTGCACGGCACGGGCACATGCCTGAAAGGGGATGAATTAATTAACTTTTAAATGCTTCCCGTTGATGGTTTTTGTGATTTGTACTCTGTTGCTGGGGGTGTAACAAGCAAAGTATGGTGCAGAGAGTTTTGGCACTCGAATTGGCTTAGTGACAGTTGATCAGTTGTTGAAGCAATTCATTACCGTAATTGCTCATCTAAGTGAGCTCACTTTTTGTTCAGTGAACTTCCACGGATTGCAAAGTGTTTATACAAGCGGTGGGGTAAATTAAAACTATTAAACAAATTAATGTACTCTCTGAATGAACTTGTAAAGTTGTTGCCTTTGAGAACCTGTCAAAATATTTGTGTTTTCCGAAGGAGGGCAACTGTGTTTTAATTTGAGAATAAACGTACGAACTAGACTCGTGGTAAGCGAAATTTAACTCATTTCCATAAGGGAATGTACTTTTGATTCTTCTTCTAATTGGTAAGTTGATCAAACATTTTCGATAGAAACATAGCTTAAACCTCTGTATACTAGCGATGATGTTGACCACTAAAAAATATTCAGAATATAAAAAAATTAGGCACCAGTTTTCTCTTTTTTATTACGAAGTTTAGAGCTTTGTTGTCAAAAAGTTGCAATTTCCTATGGCGAGATTGTGATCTTTTTCAAAAGAGCATTTCATTTTAAACCTTATCTCCCAATCGGGTCTATTGCAGATCGGCTAACGGCAGTGCTGATAATTCTAAATGGTTAATAACAGCCTTGTGGAAAAATTCGACAGCCGAAAGCCAAAAATTTGGTTGACTCCAGCGTACAGCGAATAGGACCTGATGCTGCAAATAGCAAAATCAATCGAAAGATCACATACAGTGCACACGAGATCAGTTTGGCTTTGAAAAAAAATTAAAACCGCAAGAGCAAGGTCTGCCTCGAAAGTTTAAGGACTCGTGTGCTTTTCAGCGCAGCGTAGAGGATTAAAGCAAAAAATGGGGCTTAGGGGCAACCTTTCCACATCAATAATGGAAAAAGTAGAGCCAGCTGGATTTCTGTAGCTTCCGCACATAGCTTGCTGGAATTAATTTCAGTTCGCGGTTTGTAGTTTGGGATGTTATTTTCGACTTTAGAACAGCACACCAATAGATTTAAAGCAACCCATGTTGAAAATTCTTGCAGCTGGCTTTTGCAAAGCTTTTTTCTAAGTTTTTCGACGAACTTGGACTATCAGCAATATAACTCTTAAAGCCATGCGGATTGCGGTTTGGAACTACATTTTTTAGAGCTCCTCATATAACCTTTGGGCATTTAGTCTTTGAATTTGCATGACAATAGTTTGTAAAAAATTTAAACTAGTCCTCACAATAGTCTAAAAACGGAAACTGCCCTGTTATACTGCATGGGGAAAAACCAAGCTATTTAAAACGCCTTTTGGCAACATTTTAAGAACTTCTTAAATCGACGCAGGGCGCTATCTGCCATCTGATTCGGACTGTATAAATATGCCAAGAGATTCAAACTGAAGGATATGCTGCTCCTGCGGTGCTAACACGATGTAACACATACATATGTGAGCAATATTGTCACTAGTATGATCAATATTATCTGCAAACCAATTAAGATATTAAGGCTAGTACGGACCTGTTACGGAACGAAAAATCCTATACAAAAATGACACAGCGAAATCATGAACGAAAAATTGCACTCTCCTTTTCGTTTTGCAGTACGCAGCTGCTGCGAAATGATGGCGGAAAAGTGGGTAGTTGTAGTAGATTGCTTGGTACAATTCTATACTCTCTTTTCGCTCACGTTTATTGTCCGGGACATTATTTGCTTGCGAAAATTTGACATTTGTACTGCAGTGTTACCCGGTTTTATAATAGGTATGGAGGAAAATTTTAAAAATCTTGGAGCCAAACACAAATACAAAGATCAAAAGTGCACATTTTTTGCAATTCTTTAGGCACAATTATTCTGATTACATTATTTTTAAAGACGACAATATTAAATTAAAAAAAAAACAACACAACGCACACTTATAATTGAGCCTAAAAATCGTCAAACTTTAAAGTAAATTCCGTAAATTAGGATGAATCCCAAATGACAATTTTAAGAAGCCAGTAAAAAGTTCGAGTAGGCAAATCAGATATAAATAACCAGTGCTGGTAACACTGCTAATTGCGTGTCAGCTGATGGAACTCTCCACCAATTATTTTCCGCTGCCTTTTCGCAGACGTTTCGCTGTCCATTTGGAGACCACCGGAAAATTTCGTTCCGGAACAGGTCCGTACTAGCCTTAAATGTAGAATGATGATTTTGAAGGACATGCTACGTCCAATTGTCCAAAATCTTTTTAACAATTAAAGTAAAAGCCATATTAACTCAAGCTTTCGAGCAGGTTTTCTGTGATTTTCACAAAAGATCTCCAAACCCCTTTTTCTATAGCTGGATAATTCAATTGTCAGCTCAATTTCTGTCGGACACTTTTTGATATTGTACAACAAAAAAACAATGTGGGACAAAACCACACATAGGTAAATTTTTTTTTAAATAAATAAATGCCGTCGCAGTTAAAAAAAGAACCGCAAATTCTCGCAAGCGTTCTTAACACCCAAAGAAGGAAAATTAAACTCCTTACAACCATTTCATTTTGACCAATTGCCTTTGGATTAGACGCAGATTCCCCCAACTCAAACCTGGGAGTCAATGAGCGGATATTATCTGCTTTCAAAGATTACTTGCCAAAAGCTGATTATACAATAAGCAAATTATTATTATAAAGTTATAAGCACAACTCGCAATGTACGATTACGTAAACAAAGTGAGTTGCAAAATGTTCCCAAAGAAAGCAACTATACCTTTTTATCACAAAACTTTGAACATTAACCAAGGAAAAACAGAAATCACTGTTCAAAGTTTTAGAGCTCAGCGGGCATTACTCAATCCTCGGGAGGTAGTCAGCTCTCGATAAACTAGATTTACACCTCGCACCTTACCGACATGTCATAAAAATAAAAATAAAGAAGAAACTTTTTCTTGTTGCTTTTTTTTATAAAGGGGAAATCCCAAAACGCCAATACTTTAACCAGCATCATTACATCGATTTACCCAGTCCTGACAACAACTGCCAATGCCAACTGCCAACCCTTCCTAAATTTCCATAGGGCGGAGGGGAATACAAACAGGAAAACGAGCTCCCTTGTAAACATGTCTCAGTATTTAGTCTGCTCTTGTATACGCACTTCGACAACGACACTGACTCCATCGACATGTTCCCATAGGGAGAACCTTCGGTTTGGAAAGTTTTCTCTGATAAAAATTAAATTACCTCGGACCTTAAAAATATGAAAAGAAACCCCTAACGCGCCAACAGAACTTGGGTAAGGTATACGTAAACGGTTGGTTGGACTTCCGTCCATTATTTTCACCCCCAAGTAAAGAGGAGCACAGAGCAAAAAGAAACCGCCTCAAAATGCAATTACCGTAAAGGCTGGCCGACGAAGGCTCTTCGACGGGTTAACAACAGTAAACAAACTTTTGTGCGGAAAAGACCAAACTAACCGAAATATAACTTTTTCAATTTTCGAGCTCGCCATTGAAGATTTCATTATTTACAGTTCCCAAAATGCCATAAAAGTGTACAAGTATGTGAAGCGTGTAGTTGGACTCCCGATTACCCAAGCGCAGCCGAATACTATCCAGCTATGCCACGAAAGTTTCCATCGACCGACGTGTGCATTTGGGCATTGGCAATGGTCGGAATTGGAATCTTTGCATCAGGATACAGGAAATAACATGTGTGAGTTGGGAAATTTATCTTCGGGACAAAATTGAAACTTCTACAGGTGTGCGATAATTTTTGTCATCTGTTTGACAGACCGAAATATGGTAGACATAGACATGTGCTCGGGACACACACACACCTCCCATAAGTTTGGGGGATACACCGCCGCGGTATCGTCAATTTACACATGGTTAAGTCTGCACACAACCTCAAGATAGGATTTGGATAAGATGTTCACGTGAAATTGTGTAATCGTCGGGCTTTTCCGTTCCGCCATACCTTTTGTTGAATGGCGGTGTTCACTGGAATTATCTTCGAGTAGAGGCAGCACCTATTGTGGTAGTCTGTCTCTAGTCGTGTAACTCGCGGAATGGTGCGCCCTGTGGCTTTATCCACAGTTCATTTAGGCGAAACTAACATAAACATAAAAGCCTTTATGTGGCTTTCTTATGACTGAATTTTGTAGGGAGATAGCGAAGCTTACTGAAGGCAACTTCAGGCGCGTTGCTTTTAACGGTACGTTCCATGTGAAAGGCGGAAGCTCTTCCGGAATCGTTAAAAAAAAAATTTAAATATATAGGGTGTATGGGTACTTAACTTATATAAGAATTGTTTGAAATAACATGATCTGATTTAATTTTTCTATTTTACTTCCTTCTTTCGAAGTCGAAGTACTGAACGTTACCTTTGAAATCGGAATCGGAAAGTCGAATGTATGCAGGATTCCTGCAACCGCCAATAAATAAAATACATTTATTATGAGTTTATAAAATTCTGACTTACATATACTCACGACGTGTAACACAAGTCAATAAATTGGCAAGTTTATGCGAACCTGCATGTGGTTTTGTTGCTTCAAAGTTCCCACTCATATAAAGAGAGTTCGCAAAAATACTGCGGCGTGAAACTGCGACCTCGGATGAAAAGTTTTTCACTAAATTGTAACTATACTTATCATGCACTCGCGTGTCTTGAGGGAGATTTAAAAGCAGCTAATATTCTTTGCAATCAGATGGTTCTTCTGTTGTTAAATAACACATTTAGTGAGAAGATTTAAAAATGAACAACTTTTGTTGAGTACAAAACACTTTTGTTAAATGCAAAATTTCAACCAACTCGCTTTTTTCAAGGTTGTTCCAAATGACTCTTAAAAATAAAGTAAATTCCGTGTCACCATTTCAGGTTCGATCCCTAGAAAAACACAAAACATCATCTTAAGTTGTTTTTAAAACAGATCCACCTTTTGCAGCAAACTTCCGAGAGTAGCCTTGGAAATCAACTTAGACGTTTGGAATCGCCATAAAATTGTAGGTCCGTCCCAAAAAAAAAAACGAAGAGTTGTCAGCAGTTGTGTTGGTCCAACTGTTTATTTTCCAAGACAAAAAAAAAAAACAACTGTATAAATTGACATAAACATGTACAGGGCAGGACGGTTTTTATATTCCAGGTGGGCAATTTTTTTTTAAATAACCGTCATACTTCGTACCGCATAAAATTTACTAAATTATTAACATTTCTTGATAAAATTGATCGTGTCTATTGAACGAATGAAACTCCTTTGGAATTCAATTAAGTTCGTAGTTCATTAATGCATAGAAAGGACTTCATAGGTTTCCGGGTCGACTTCTTGACCGATTTTTTCCACGCTACTGATTGAATTGAGTTTCCGGTCAGATTTTCTCAATTAACCAAATCAACTAAAGTAGAATGTGCTAAATCGGTAATCCTCGCTTCTGCCATTCGACCGAGTACATCCAGAAACGCGATTGTCCAAAAACATTGTGCTTAACGATGAAGCCCATGATCGTTTTGAGCTTTTGTTTGAAAAACCGTACGAAAACCGAAGTTTTCCCGGTAAGTAAGAATCACCGTTCCGATAATTTTTTTCCCACTTCACATTCGATAAAGGTGCTATAAAACATTAAATATCAGTAGTTGCGACTTGTGAACACAGTGGCTCAGTGATTAGTATGCTGGACTACTTGGGCGAGTGGTAGATTTGTAAAAATGATAGTATACGAATAATGAACACAATATACTTCCCCTTCATTCTACCAAGCGATTTGTGCCGCACGGCCTACGCACTCATAGGCCACATGCCACATCACATATTCTTTAATTCCTGCGATTTGCCCCCACCACCGCAAAGCAAAGAGGCATCTTTAACAGCGCCACCTATCGGGTACAAAACTATCCTAGCTTCCGAACTGAAACCAAACATACTCATCCACAAAATTGAAATCAGTTGAGTGGTTTCGGAGACTGACAGCAGCGCCACCTATCGTGCCCAAAACTATCCTATCCTTTAAGCTGCAACGAACCATACACTTCGACAAAATTTCATTTAAATCGGTTAAGGGGTTTCGGAGATTGACAACACAGAAATGTTTAAAACGCCTAAAACTCGTATAACCAATAAACATACCAAAACCGTTTAACCATACAAACCTTGGTGTTAACGTCACCTTTCATTTGAAATTTCCAGAAACAAAATCGGTTAACGCATTAAGATTAAGAGACCATCAATTCAAACACAATGTGACTCATTTTGATATATATTTATAGAAGGAGATAGATGAAAAACGAAATATGCTAACAGCGCCATCTGTTGAGAATTTTCCGAATTTTCATTTTAATTTCATCTTGAATCCCTGATTCAAGTCAAACAAAAAATCATTCACATCCGTCCAGCCCTTCTTGAGTTTTTACCGGACTAACGCAGAGCAATTGATTTTTATATTTATAATATGTGGAAAAAACCAAAATGTTTTTTCACGCATGCACAACACACATACGTTTTCCGATATCAACCAAACTTCACAAAAACCATATGCAGACCAATACCAAAAATGTGTGAAAGTTTGATTAAAATCGGTATATGCGTTAAGGCGTGAACCGGCGATAAACGAACACAATTTGAATGCTCAATTTTTATATATACATGGATTTATATTTATTTATATTCTTATGTGTTATTTAAATTTATTTATATTTATATATGTTAATTTATATTTATTTTATTTCTAGCTTTGACTTTCTAAAATTTGACTCACATCAATTTTGTAAATTTGTGTAGAGAAAAAGCGTTAGTCTTGTCACTTCTTTTGGTATATACGTTTTATTTCAATTTATCATAAAAACAAGCGTGTATTTCAGTGCAACATTGAGTAAAAATTTCAGGTCAATCGACTTACCTCTATTCTGAGATTCGAATCGAGTCGAAAGTCATTCGATTTCCTCAAACTGATATTCCTACTTTCGATTTCGATAGAGATTCATTTTTTTTTCATTTCCCCGCATTCTCAGTTTCGATTGCATCGAGTTAAATGTCAAACATTATTCGAGCTGAATTTTGTGGCCGAAAGCTGTATTTAAAAATGTAAGGTGAATTGTTTTTAAATAAATCGAATGAAATGCTGCTTAATTTTATCACGAAATGTATATAAAGCGCATATTATATATTTATTGGGGAATTGATAAAGAGGTTCTGTTGTGTTGAAGCAGAAGTTCATCGAATACGTATTTAAATGCTTCTTTATTGAGCCGAAAACTTGCAACAAATCTTAAAGTAAAAGGAATTTGATGTCTAAGCGGAATAATACGAACTTATATGTCGTCCGGCAGATTAAATTTGACCGATTCCTCCTTCAAAAATACATATAAAGCTATATTTATTTAATAAAAAGCAAAACAAATAATTTACAATCTGACAGCTAAAACTTAAAATAGCTGATTTCGAAAATCAAGTTCATCCAGTTAAATCATTCAATAATGAACTCCTCTTCCTCGAAACTTAGAATGCGAGGAGTTCATTCGAGTGAAAGTTTTAAATTCGAGGAATACTCGATCCGATCGAATCTCAGAATAAGCGTGACTATTTTTCAAGTTCTGCGAGGACAAACATACACAGGCTAAATTTTTATACATTCGATTTTATTGATTGCACATGCTGTCTGTAGTACTATGTTTGGAATATGAGGTCGCGTCGGCAAATCGGGCCCCTCCGGCCATGGCGCAAAGTATCCTCTTTCAATTACAGTTTTCATAAAAATTTTGTAGACTTGTGGTGCTATTTCAGAAAATGTTATCTCGAATGTTGGCCTTAAGCTTCAATGTACTTGGTTGGCTTGTTGGTGTTGATTTTTTGCTTCAGGTACCACTATAGAAACAAATAGAGAGTTTTAATATCAGGGCCTCATGGCCAGCGTTGCTGGAGAGAAATTTTATTAGGGAGAACTGCAGCCAGAAAAGGGACGTATTTTTATAAAAAATAGAAGTACAGTACAGTACAGACATTTTTATTTTTATTTAAACAAAAATCATTTGAAAAAAAAAAACAAAAACAAACTAGAAAGAGGGAAATTCCCCTTTTGACGACAGTTTGAAAGACCAAAGTGCTGCCAACTTTGCATTAAATTTGAAGTGAATTGGATTTATTAATGTTGAAATTACACTTTGCTGCAACTGTAAGATATTTTAGGACTTTAAAAAAATAGGAGTACGAATGTGAAAGGGAGTACGGAGGCGTTGAAAGTAGTACAATACTCCTATGGGAGTACTTTCGGCAACGCTGTTCATGGCGCTCGGTTTATATACCTCTTAATTATTTGGCAGAGAAAAACTCCAAAAGTTTTGAAAGTACCAAGATGCACGTGCCACAGTCTAATTGGAACAATATCTTTGGTATGACGAATCTGTAATGGTCTCTGGTGTATAAATTAAGCGTTTTCGGTGGCTCATCGATTTTCATGTTGTGTATCGCAAGGACACTCGCAAAAAAAATTACAAACAAAAGGATTGTAATTTTGCCGTCGCACTATCAGACCAACCGAAATCACAGCGCGCAATATGCAATACCTGGGTACATGCAGATGAGACAGAAGAAAAAAACTCAAACTCAAAGTTTATTTAAAATTTTATTTGTTCCGACTTGCTTTCGTAACTTAATACTTGGGAATGACATCTATCGCCTCTTCTTCAGTCAAAAGAGACCTCTGCATCCAGCTGATTTTGCCGTTTTCGATTTAATCAGATCATTGACCCCCTTTGGATTACGGATTCTTAAGAAGCATTACTCCAATGCACTGCTTTGTCACCGCCTCTTGCACCGCGCAATGTGTTTTGCCTTTGCCACCGTGAGAAAAAGTCACCAATACACATGCATACACGCATCGAGTTAGTGCTGGGAGCGCAGACAGTGGGCGGATCTAAATTTCCAAAACAACTCAATTTTTTCTGTATGCACTATCGCTGCAAGACCTCCCCCACGATACGATTTCCTCGAGTGCATTGGTTAATGATCTATTTTATGATCTCCCAATTTTTGGCAGTAATTTGAGAATTGCAATAAATGCGTAATGCCGTCGGCTTTTGTGTTGTGCCTTCGGATTTTGTGAGCGCGTGTATAAGGTGTGTTTCGATTGGAGAAATCAATGCGGGTGTGATTATTAAAGATGGTTATCAAATGTTCATGTTGCGTTGCAACATCCTGCCGGGCCACAGGATATGGGAACGATAGCGGTCCGAGGTTTTCTGCTTATCATCTGTTTTCCCATGGTTGAGCTTGCGCTTTGATTACAGATGTGTGTTGCGAGATGATTCCAGCTGGTTTTTCCATGAGCTCCTCGACGTGTGCGGATGAGTACATGAAAACGAGAAAAGTGATAGGTGTCGTGAATGGTGTGTGGCAATAATAAGTTAGGTATAAGTTAATTAGATTAGATTTATTAAATTCATTGTAAATTAGTTAGTTAGTTATGATATGAGATATGTTTTTTTTTTATTGTGTGTGTGTGTGTGGGTGAGCGTGCGCAACTGTCGTTTTACTCGCTGAGCATCGGTATACGACACAGCTTAGCTATAGGACGCGTTAATGATGTTGTTGCAGTCTTGATTGTGACCACACGAACCTTTCCGTCTGTTCCAGGATGCGTCGCTGTTACTCTGCCAAGTCGCCACAAGGTAGGAGGTGTTTGTTCATCAGGTAAGAGTACTAGATCTCCGATCTGGAGGTCAGCACTTGGTGTTATCCATTTCGGACGGTGTTGTAGTCGAACCAAGTATTCTGTCTTCCATTTTCTCCAGAAGTCTTGTGTAATTTTTTGCATAAGTTGCCATCTATCCAGGTGATTTTCTTTGACTTCAGTTAGGTTCCTTTCGGGTGCCGTGTTTATCGGTGCCCCAATCAGGAAATGTCCTGGTGTCAAAATTGATAGATCTTCTGGATCTTCAGTTACTGGACAAAGTGGACGTGAGTTTAAGCAGGCCTCAACTTGTGTCAAGACCGTTGCATACTCTTCAAATGTGAGAGTGTAATGACCTATTACCCGCTTTAGATGGTGCTTCATGGACTTGACGCCTGCTTCCCACAGTCCGCCGAAATGCGGAGCAGCAGGTGGGTTAAAATGCCATGTCGTGCCATTGGATTGCATCTGTTGCGCGATATCGTCTGCCCAATGCCTAGCTACGTATGATTTTTCTGACTCCAGAATGTTTGCAGCACCTTTAAAATTGGTTCCACAATCGCTGTAGATATTGGTACAGACTCCACGGCGCGCAGTGAAACGTTTGAATGCCGCGAGAAATGCGGAAGTCGTATAATCGCTAACAAGCTCGAGGTGTACCGCTTTTGTACAGAAGCAAACGAAAATTGCTATGTACGCCTTCGTGATTTTGCTGCATCGACCCTTCCAGGCCTTAATTTGAACAGGACCTGCATAGTCCACCCCCGAAGTTTGAAATGGTCGCGCCGGGTTGACTCGTTGCGCTGGCAAATTACCCATTTGTTGCTCCATTTCCTTTGCGTTGTACCTATAACATTTTAAACAATTATGGATACATTTTTTGACGGTGGGCTTAAGTTGCAGAATCCAATATTCAGATCGAAGTGTTGCCATCATCAATTGTTGTCCGCCATGCAGCGTCTTCATGTGCGCCTCGTGCACTATGAGTGACGTCAGGACATTTTGTGACGGCAGTATGATTGGATGTTGCTGTGAATAGGGCAACTCTGCGTTTTCTAATCGACCCCCGACACGCAGAACTCCTTTCTCGTCGATTATTGGTGAAAGCCTTGCTAATTTGCTCCCTTTTGAGACCGGTTCGCCTTCGGTTATCCTTGAGATTTCTTCAGCAAACACCTCTTGCTGAATTATGGTTATCAATCGTATTTGGGCTGAGTAGATTTCATCGTCTGAAAGTGCTCCAGACACACGAGTTGAAACCTTTTTTGCTTTAAATCGCAAATTAATGAAAAACCTAAGCCAATAAGCTGTGGCTCTGATCAAACGCTTCAACGAGGAAAAACGATTAAAAAGGTTGTTATTTTCGAAGGCAGTGAAGTGAACGCAGAGCTGAAAAATGTTTTTTATGGGGTACCCAGATGCGATCATCTCATTTTTGGTTCTTGAAATTTCTGATGGTTTTGCTTCAAGGTCTGTCGTTGCAAGTTCGTATGGTTGGTGGAGTCGCTCATCAAACGTCTGCAGAAATTCAGGTCCATGCCACCATTGATTGTCCTTGACAAGATCCTTTGGAAAAAGTCCTCTAGACGCAATGTCTGCCGGGTTGTCCTTAGACGGGACGTAGTTCCAGCACCCAGGATCTGTAAGTTCCTGAATATCTGCGACTCTGTTGGCCACAAATGTTGTTCGAATGTATGGCGCCGACTTTATCCATGCCAGTGTGATTTTAGCGTCGCACCAAGCGAATATTTTTGCCGATTGGAGCCCCATCGTCTTCACGGTATGCACCAGTAAATGTGCTAGGAGTTGCGCCCCACAAAGCTCCAACCTTGCCAGCGATTTAACCTTTAGCGGCGCAACCCTGGTTTTCGAAGCGATTAAATTAGTGATTATGGTATTTCCGGTAAGAACCCTAAGATATACTACGGCCGAATACGCTTTTTCTGACGCATCGCAGAAACCGTGGATTTCGATTAGTGACTTCGTTGTGAAATTTATCCAGCGAGGAATCTCAATAGCGTTGAGTGCATTGAGCTCAGTTTTCAGGCTATGCCACGCAGAAACGATTGTTGATGGGAGCTCAGAATCCCATGTTTGGTTCTTCTTCCAGATCTCCTGCATTATGATCTTACCCAAAATAACACAGGGCGAAATCCAGCCCATTGGGTCGTACAGCCGCGCAATGTCTGATAGGATGGTTCGTTTTGTTGTTTTCTTCGAATCCTGAAGTGAGACCTTGAAGGTTAACATGTCCTTTGCGGGATGCCACTGGATCCCTAGCGCTTTAACCGCACTTCCTTCATCGAATGAGAGTGGTACCTGTACCTCTCTATCCTCTTCTGGAATGGACGCCAAGAACTTCTCAGAGTTGCTTGCCCATTTTCGTAGTGGAAAGCCTCCACGATTCAACATATCACTGAGTTGCCGCTGCATCTCTATGGCTTCTGGTTCAGTGTCCGCCCCATGAATCACATCGTCGACATAAAAGTTCTTCAGAGCAATTTTCGATGCGATTGGGTAATCATCCCGCTCGTCGGCCGCAAGTTGTTGCAGCGTACGAATCGCTAAATATGGCGCTGACGCAGTGCCGAATGTGACCGTGTTAAGGCGGTATGTTTTTATTTCTTCGCCATCTACTTCTCTCCACAAAATGAGTTGGTATGATGAATCTGCTGGCGGAACCCAAATTTGCCTGTACATTTTATTGATGTCCGCGACAAAGGCGATTTTGTGTAACCTGAATCGAGCGATGTGATCGAAAATGTCATCCTGCAACCTTGGGCCTACGAAGAGATGGTCATTGAGTGATGTGCCATCCGACGATTTGCAGGACGCGTCAAAAACGATCCGCAGTTTTGTAGTTGAACTTGATTCCTTCATCACTGCGTGGTGGGGAACGTAATAGTTAGGTCTGGATAGTTCTATGGGAACAATCTCTGACATATGTCCGAGCTCCTTGTATTCGTTGATGACCCTTTTATACTCCTCATAGAATGATGGCTGCATTTGAAATTTTCTTTCGAGTTGCAGAAGCCTTACTAGCGCTGATCTGTCCGAACGACCTAGCAAAGGACGTGTTCCTTCTTTAAAGGGAAGTTGAACTACATACTTGCCGTCCAATTGACGCTGATGCGTTCTGCAGAAGTGAGTTTCGCATGTCTCTTCGTCTGATGACAACAACTTCCTCTTTGGCACTTCTTCAAGTTCCCAAAACTTGAGCAGCAATCGGTCCAATGCTTGATCTTCAGTCTTTATGTGGAGAGTTGTTATATTATTACTCGAGTTGTTGATGGCTGTTGTACCTCCGGAGAGTACCCATCCTAACTCCGTCCTTTGAGCCATAGGAGTCCCTGGTTCTCCCTTCAGTATGCCTTCAAGGAGAATGGACGGATAAACATCACTGCCAAGTAAAATATCGATTTTGCTTGGCTTGTTGAAAGTAGGATCAGCAAGTTCAATGTTATGGAGGTGACTCCAATTAGCACGTAAAGGGTGCATAGGTAGCCTAGCTGTGAGTTTGGGCAGGACCAATGCACTCAGCTGTAGGCTAAAGTTATCATTAACATTTGAAAATATCGTGAGAGAAACTTTATGTTGTGCGGTGCTTGTTTTGGCTTCCCCTACGCCTATGATATTGACGCAGCTCCTTTTCCTTTTTAAATTTAGCAACTGAGCGGCCGACTCAGTAATGAATGACGCCTCAGATCCAGGATCCAATAGCGCTCGCAGCAGCAACGGTTGCCCCGCGGTTGTTAAAACCTTGATAAGGGCCGTAGCCAGAAGAACATGTACTTGCTTGTTTTCGGCTATCAACGCGTTGTACACTGAAGCAGTTCGGTTTGAGGATGTTGGGATTTCTGTTGCTTCCGATTGATGGGGTTGTGTTGAAGAGGAGGCTGTTTCATCGGGTGGTGGAACAGCTCTTGGTGGAACTATATCATTAGCATGCATTGCATTAACTGGTTCATTTACGTGCAGTAATGAATGATGCCTTTGATGGCATGTAGAACACGTAAAAGTGCTCGTGCAATTTTGCGTGAAATGGGCGTTTGATAAACAATTGAAACATAATTTTCTTTTCTTTACAAACTCCTGTCTTTTCTTCGTGTTTAAGGCCTTGAACTTAAAGCAATTCCGAATGGAATGCGACCCCTGACACATTGTACACTTCAGGATAGTAGCGTTATTTGCACGAATTGTGTTTGACGCAAATTTTTTGGATTTAGGTTGATTGCAACCTGATGGTGATTGGCCAATCACCTCCAAGGTTCTTGCTCTCATTAAAATGAAATCCTCAAGAACGTTGTACGTAGGATAATCGACATACGTCGAAATGTGTGATTCCCACTGCCCTCGAGTGGCAAACGGAAGTTTCTGCACCGTGTGAAAGATGAGAACGTCTTCCCATGATTCCACGGACACTCCAAGATTTTTGAGCGATTGTTTAGCTTCGTTGGTTGTGTCCAAAAGCAATTTGAGATCGTCGGATGATTCCTGTGTGAGTGGGGATTGATTAAAAAGCAATTTAAATTGATTATCCTTTAATAATCGAACATTTTGAAACCGCTTTACTAGTAGCGCCCATGCAGATTCAAAATTAGATTCTGTGTTTCGCAGCATACGCGCCGCTTCACCGGTTAAATTGCTCTTTAAGTACTGCAACTTGTGTGCATCAGATATCGATGAATTTTTGTTCACCAATCCTTCGAACAATCCCTTAAATTCTGGCCACATTTGTAGTGAACCATCGAAGGTAGGAATTTTCATAGGAGGGAGTTTCAATTCGACCGACGGTGTCTTTGAACCGATTACTGAGTTGTTGTGAACACTTTGATTATCGGTAGTTGTTAACTGTTCCTTCAGTTCGCATGAATATTGGAAGAACAGCTCCTTTAATTTGTGAAAAGTTAAATCTTCCATATATTTTACCTTCGCTTCCTCGCTAGGGGCCCCAACAATTTTTTGATGAATTATCCTAGCTTCATCGAATGATGCCTCCAAATTCACTAACCGCGCTTCATTCATATGCACAGATGTCTTTGACGATGCTAACATTGTATATGCCTTATAATCAGCATTTATTTCTTGCGCAATTGTTTGAATGATTTCGATTAAATTGGAAATCTTGCCCTTACTCATGATTAAGCCAACGATATAAATTAAAGAATGAAAAACAACCCTCAGTCAAAGCTCAGAACACAACACACACACGAGTTTAATAAGATCAATGAAGATCGGTGATTTACTTTTAATATAATATTATAAGAAAAATGCCACACACCTGTACTTAAAGCGTTGCTCCAATATTTCTTCTATTCTGTTGCACCAGCTTCCGCAGATCCCGATCCAGGAAATAAACAGCCAATGTAGTGGTTGAACTTATGCACCGATAGTAAGTGGTAATGTCTTTTACACGACCGCGACGCACAAAAATTGTGAAGTTTAACACTCGCTGATTTAACGCGATAGTTTACAATTTTATTTTATTGTTTGTGTACCGATCCTGTCTAGGATTCCTTAATCCTTAGATCCGGCTCGAAGGACCAAAATGTATCGCAAGGACACTCGCAAAAAAAATTACAAACAAAAGGATTGTAATTTTGCCGTCGCACTATCAGACCAACCGAAATCACAGCGCGCAATATGCAATACCTGGGTACATGCAGATGAGACAGAAGAAAAAAACTCAAACTCAAAGTTTATTTAAAATTTTACTTGTTCCGACTTGCTTTCGTAACTTAATACTTGGGAATGACATCTATCGCCTCTTCTTCAGTCAAAAGAGACCTCTGCATCCAGCTGATTTTGCCGTTTTCGATTTAATCAGATCATTGACCCCCTTTGGATTACGGATTCTTAAGAAGCATTACTCCAATGCACTGCTTTGTCACCGCCTCTTGCACCGCGCAATGTGTTTTGCCTTTGCCACCGTGAGAAAAAGTCACCAATACACATGCATACACGCATCGAGTTAGTGCTGGGAGCGCAGACAGTGGGCGGATCTAAATTTCCAAAACAACTCAATTTTTTCTGTATGCACTATCGCTGCAAGACCTCCCCCACGATACGATTTCCTCGAGTGCATTGGTTAATGATCTATTTTATGATCTCCCAATTTTTGGCAGTAATTTGAGAATTGCAATAAATGCGTAATGCCGTCGGCTTTTGTGTTGTGCCTTCGGATTTTGTGAGCGCGTGTATAAGGTGTGTTTCGATTGGAGAAATCAATGCGGGTGTGATTATTAAAGATGGTTATCAAATGTTCATGTTGCGTTGCAACATGTTGAAAACCAGACAAGTCGAAATATACCTACTTCGCCATTCACAATGAGCGGTATAAATATTAAAATAGATGTAACAGTTTTTATAATGTGAACACCTTATTGCGGCTTTGGTAACTCCATAATAAACCGACAGATGTCATCCAAACTAGGGTTGCTATATCGAAAAACTTGAAAAGTGTCCCCCATTTAAACATTTTTAGGCTAATACCATTTTTTACATTTGGGGAGACACAAATTTGAATGAACATCAAAATGCCTTTGTTTTTAGTTTCAGAACTAAACAAGTAATATTTTTAAATAATTTATATAATAAATTCGTTAACTGGATGTATTCAGATGTGAAAGTTTAAATAACATTTCGTATGCATGGTTGATGAAAAAGATGCACTTTTGTACACCCCTTTTGTATCTTCACTTTTGGGTTGCAAAGTAAAGGAATACACATGGCAACCGTAATCCAAACTGATTACTAAAAATCATTTTTCACCTCCGCCTTAAATATTTTGTAGGTCTCAATAGATAGTTCTCTATGGAAATTTTATGTTTGAAAACAAGAAATGATTATCAGTGCGGTGCAATAAGTTTACTGCCATTTTAAAATAAGAAATCAAAACTTCCTGAGATCACCGAGTCAATATCGACTTTTCAAAGTGCCTTCTCCCCAAATAAACTTCCCGCTGACTTCAAAGTAAGAACTTAATTGTCTCAAAAGTACATTTGTCACAATTCCACTGCCCCGTGTAAAATGACCAACTGACTTGTGAAATTTAATAACCTGGCAGATCCGTTTCGAAATATTTCAAAACAAATTTAATTACCCAGCCAGGAGTTGCTGTCTAACGAGAAAGTTTCCCCGTGAAACTTTCCCTTTGAATCGAATCATCGCGTCCGACGCATTTCACGAAGCGACTTTCAGTTTTTAATTTGCAAATTGTTTGCCAATATACCTGCACCTTCACATAATTTACAACTAAGTAGACCATAAATTGAAATCAAGAACGTTCGAAACAATGCGCCTTCTAGGGTCTCGGTTTCAGCATCGTTAATCATTTAACACTGCAACTGCCGGCGTACGACTTCCACCGGCGAAGCCGCACAAATATTTTTCAATTACTTACAGCAATCAGCTCTGTTGCACACTCATTTCTATGCCTCGTTAGAGTTGGACGGTCCAACACACGATTTGCACGAGAATAAATAATCATTCCCACATCGATCAGAGTAGATTTAAGGCGATTACTGTGCGGAAACTCCATGCCCGCATGCAGCAGCCAATATGGGGGATGCTCTCGTATCTGCTCAAATCTCTATCTGCTCCTTGTGTAGGTACAGGAAATAAGTATCTAACGAGCAAAAAAGCGATATGGTAAAATCAATTTCTGCAGCGGAAGGATATTCGATGCGGCGACCCAATGCCGCTGCAAAAAAGACGTATGCAACCGGACGAGAAAACTAACGAGCGTACATCGTGATTGGCAATGTTCCGCTAAAAGACAACAATTTGCAAAAAAAAAACACACACGAAAAACAATTCAAAACAGCACACAAAAAATGCTCCTCAAATATCTCGGTATTGTTCAGACAGACTCCGAGGTTGAATTTTCCTGTCGCTGTCATTCGTTGCGCTGCTGAAGAAGAGGCAGCACCCAGCGCCATCGAATGGGTTATTGTTTTTTCGTTATCCTGTCGCCGTGATGTCCTGCTGGGTGGGTGTCCCCTGTCCCTGTCCATATACCTATTGGTTCGGGTTAGATTTTTGCATTAAACTGTGTTTATTGTAACTGTAACATGTTCTGTCTATAACGGGAATTCCAATCTTTTTTTTCCTATGGAAATGTTTTCTTCTATTGTGTGAAAAGATTTCGCCAATGGGACGCGAGATCCCTTTTCTTTTTTCAATGTTTTTCTGTTTTTTTTTGGTACTCAGTTCGATATTTGATTGGGTCTAACATACACAACTGGATTGAACAAAAAAAAAATTCTCCAACGGCATAGAACAAATTCCTTTGTTTGCGTGCACTTGGAATGTTTATTGCTGTCTAGGCTCTGAAATATATACGCCAGCGCACAAGGTCAGGGCGGCATTTGTACTTCGTGTTTGGCTGGAATGTCTTTGGTATTGTCTGGGTTCGGAACTCAAACCGGGATACGCTATACAGCAAACACACCGAACATGGGTGCAAAAAATTATGCCCGCAGCTATTCAGCTGGACAATAAAATGCAACAATGTAGAGAGTGTATGCTAGTTTGGTGGCGACAGGTCCTGCGAATTCAGTGAATTCGCTGAAATGCTAACACTTTCAGAAATGTTCGGACGTTCGTTATGTTGTTCCGATGTGGATAGTGGGGGCTGTGCTGTGTTCTGGTGAAAGGTTATTTGTGGAACTGACAATTAATTTGCTAGGATGCTGGATCTTTTCAAGGAATTATAACTATGCGCCACTGCGGTGGGCGGAATACCAAACCGGAATGCAATGTCAACACGGCAGGTATTTTTACAAATTGACTTGTGTTTGGACAGATGCGATAGTGTGGCCACTGCTGTGGGTGAAACGGCGGGCACTTGTGACTGGGAAACTTTTTCCCGGTAGTGAAGCTGGAAATGGGACACGGGTGCTAAAATGAGGTTCAAAAAAGATCTGCAATCATGATTCAGCTGAATTCATAAAGGTTTTTTTTCAATCGGGACGGATCGATATTAAAATGGAAAAAAAGAAGCCGCGTATTAGGTTTTAACAAAATCCTATTTTTTTTTGTTTGAAAAGGTGATGGGTGGAATATTACATCGCTCAGATGTCGACCATGGCTCGGATCCATTTTTCAATGACTCTGCTGCCTGAATCTGAACGATGACATTGGTTATGTTGGTTTAAATGGCGTCGTTCGATTGCGGCTTTAGACGAGATCATCAAACGGCACGATCTTGGTAACAAATTCACGCCGACTCCCCGAGAGATAACCCTACCGTTCATGCAGAATGTAAACGGTGGCGTTGTATGGCTATAGCATCGTCCTGCTGCAGCCACATGCCTTCTCCCCCCATATCGGTTCAATTTTGGGCCAAAAGACACCGTACGCATCGTTTCGTAGAACTCGTCGATGGTGATAGCCTCACCAACGTCATTCTCGAAAAAGTACGGACCAACGACGGCGGCCGGCCCAAAATCCGCATCAAACAGTAGTTTTTGTAAAAGGCTTGCCACTTGGTGAACCATGTGAGCGTTGGCGTCGTCCCATCAACGGCAATTTTGCTTGTCTCATAACAATATTCATCCAGAAATTACACTCGTCCCTAAAGAAGATTTTTCGGCCAAAATTGGGGTCCTTTGAACAAACGCCGTTGTCTATGGTCAATAGCTTGGAGCCTCTGGGTCAGTTGAATCTCGTACGACGGTGGGTCCAAATACCGACGAAAAATTCGCAAATTTAAAGAATTTTCTTCGATTGGCATCCAAAGAACCCTGCGAATGGTGACAGCTGCACAAATTGATAAAATCGGCGGTGTGAAACACATGGGAACGATCAGAAGACCAAGAATGTATGACTTTCTTTACCAGCTTGTTGCGCAAGCTTTGCTCCAGAAGAGCGTTTCATCCCGAATTGTTTAGTGGTCAGCAAGATCGTATTTATTTCCATCTCTCGGTTAGATGTACTTTTGAAATGTCGGCACTGGCATTTCGCTTTACAAAGATACCTCCCAGCAGCACCATCATTGGTGCCTTCCTCAAATGTCAATTATGAATTGACTTGTCACCAAAAGGACCCTTTGCTGTCGAGTTATCAAGGATATTCACGCATTACCTTCTCAAATCTGCTAATAGTGTAAAATTTAATAATTGAAATTCTCGAGCTTTTGGCAAATCTGCTAAACGGCGAAATAATTCGAGGTCTCCATCGCCATCGCCGCGACTGCCTTCTATATACACAGGTACATCTCCTCCTTAGGGATGATTTCGGCAAAGACGAGATTGCACCGGCATATTCGTAAATAATTAACAATCCCTCTTGTTCTTTGTTTTGGTTTACCACAGCAAAACCCATCTCACGTACACAACAACTCATAAAGGCGCCCGTTCCACCGTTCCGTGCCCAACTCCATAAGCCACAAGGGAAGTTTCATCAAGTTTTCAGAAACAGCAAGACCGCATGTTCAGCATATAGGGATATATACAGAAACTCCTGTTCTGCTCTGATATAGATACGATCACATCGCCAGAATAAAGGACAAAAATGGAGCACACGATTTAAGGAGGCTCACATTTATATTTCAGTGCAATTTACCATAAGGACGCAGTAATGCTTGTATCAGGGGGACACACGAGACACGACACATTCGAATCACAAAGTGGGTTGGATTTTGCGGCTTATTTTGCGAGCGAAAAATTGCAATTTTAAAAAAAATATCCGGTTTCGATGGCAGAATTCAAAATCAGGAGATAAACTTGTGCAGTAGTGTGCTGTTGTCTGTCAGAAAAATGTAACAAGCAATTGGTTCCTCTATCCTGCCGGAATCTTTGATTTTTCCTTCCATCACCAATGAAATAGAGATGCTGTTAGCAAGTGTATCCGAGGGAGAATATTTATGAGCTTGTATTTTTGTTTTATGTATCGATGTGTGCAATGTATGTGACAGAAATTGAAAGTAAATATTTGAAAAGGTTTCGATTGCAAGCACTACTCGTAAATCAAAGTCGGAACTGCCAAGCTAAAGGTGACCTGGCCGAGGTTGGTGTTGACAAATAAATGTAATTCTAGTGCTTGCTACTTTCCGCTTAACTCATAACTGCAGAAGACCGACATTGAGGCAATATTTTTACAAGAAAGGCGAGGGAGTTTAATATTTCTTGTTAAAAATGAACGCAACAATGGAAGGCATTCTCGATTTTAAATTACCAGCTTCAAATAGTTCCAGGAAAAAATCCTGAAAGCTCCGATCTAACGCAGTAGACAATTCGCACAACATGATTCAAACTTGTAACAGGGGACATTAAATAAATGTTAAAACTCGCAGTGGTGGACAGACTCTGATTCAGCAAAAAGAGAGACGCCATTCTGTAAATAGATTCCTCCCACAAACACTCCTAAGTAAAACGTTTGACGTATATAGATAAATTAGAGAAAGCTTTCAAAACGAGTTCTTTGACATATTCTGTGTAATAGAAAATTCGGGCAACACTGTCAAAGAGTAAAATTATCTCGCTAGTATTGCAAGCTGTGCAAAAGGAAAAACTGTGATTCGATTATGAATTTGTCGGAAATGGATTCATGCTCGACGGTGCCTTCAACAAATCCAAATTTGAGGCAACAACGGCGGGCAATAAAGTCTGCCTGTCTGTAGTTTGTATGTGGTTTTGTATTGTACTTTGTACATGTACATTGTACACGCTCAAATATTAGCTCTAAAAATCCAAATTTGAGATTTTTCCTTTCAATTTTTCAGTTGAATTTCAAGTTTAATTTGTTTTTTATTAATTTTTCACTTAAACACTATTTAACAATAATTATTTGATTAAGATATATAAAAGATAAAAAATAAGTGAACATGAATAAATTAAGGCCAATTTATAACTACAAAACAAACATAACAATCAAGAATAACTGACATGGGGTACCAACCAGTATGTATTTTTAATGTTATTTTGTACATTACTTGTTTGTTCTATTTTTGTTCTATAATACATCAACAGCATCTGAGTTAATGGTAAAAAGCCGGTTTTTTCCATTTTTAAGGAATGAATAAAAATTACGATTTGTTCTTATATAAAAAGGGAGAGCTTACTTGAAGTCACAAATCACAATAGAGATAGAGAAGTTTATATAAAAATATTTGTGTGCAAGTGGCACCCGAAAGTTTAAAAAAAAACTGTAATGGGTTAAAATTAACTTAGCGTGTGTTGATAAAACCGAGCGAATACAAAACAAAAACACCCTTTATTAGTTCTTCTAGACCAAGCAGTTTTATTTTGGGTTTTGCGGACGAAAATATTTTTTTGAGGGGAAACTAATAAATCGGTAATTTTTAACCGAGTTCCCTGAAACAAGTTGACTTGGTTATTTTTAGTCCTCTAACTCTGTCGGTGCGAGGGCTCACAAGTTCGAATCCCGAATAAACCCAAATTCCAACCTTAGGTTTTTTTTGTGAAATATGCGAAGAATTTCCTGATAAAATCACATTTTTTGGTGCCCAGCTACATTAACACGACAATGGCAGTGGATTGGATTGGATTAATTATTAAAATGCGACACTTCCAATAGCTCACAGACAAGTACCCACTTTTTGTTGTCGAACTTCCGGTTGAAACACTTTCGAGTGTGATGATTGACTCTACGAAATGGGGGAAAAAAAAAGTGGAAATTAAAAAAGCAGACATCGCAAATCAAAAACATCTACACCATCAGCGATCAGTTCACTCTCCCACACATATACCCAAGGAAGCTGCTGCTCCCAGCTCCGGCAATAATTAATTCAATCAATCGGCTTTATTTTGTTTTTAATTCGCCGCTTAAATAATCGCACAATCAAGCGGCTTAAAACACTTTGCAGATAACAAACACAATTAAATATGATAATTCCCTTTTGTTAAATTACGGTCATTAGTATAGGAGCTGTGGGCGGATACGCCAGGACCGCGCTGCCGTCCGCGTCGGTCGTGCCGATAAATCGCCCAGTTATATACTTGACGAAATTGCATTCATAAATTTCGAAATTAGTTCTCGATAAATTATCAAAAAAAAATATCCACTGTCCATGTCCAGCCACGGCCAAATAAACATTTGCATACATAAACTGTGTCGTGTGGTGAATTTTCGGCAATTGTATTCATTTTTGATTTTATATGCATTCGGTCCCGGTCTTACCGCACATGACTGATGAATATTAGTTAATTGATTAACTGGCGAATATTCCAATGCGAAATCGGACATAGTTTGGATGATTTTTAGCGAGCTTAGCCTGCGGCCAAAGTGTGGTATTGAGCCATTATACCCGTAATAGAGCGGGGAAATCTGTACACCTGATTAAATTCGGATTCAGCTCAAGTGAGAGCGATGTTCATGGGAAAAGTTCATGGGCCATGCAATCTGGAATTGTGTTTCACCTTAATTGTGGTTTGGGAGTCTATCCCGAGGCAATTGGGTTGTGTAATTAGTTAATGAAGCCATTATAGGGATGAGTCTGTGCTGCACACTTATTTACATTTTTATGAATAGAATTAATAGGCACGCTCATTATTGGTACTAAACCATTTAATCTAAAAGTGACTGGCTTTTCAATTTGAATTTATTTTAATGTGGTTCAGTGGTTGGTGTGCTGGTCTACTGAGGGAGCTTACATCACGGGAAAAATGGAGACAAGGATTAACTGCTCCAGCTCTCGTGGTTGTTTGGCATACTTGCGAGGCTATAACTGTCCTCAATTTAGACGTTCAGACTCGGCATACAATTCGTCCAATCGTTCTAAGATAAGAACTCGCACAAAACGAATGGTTGTAAGAAGCTAGGCCTGGGGTACCAATACGAACCTATTTATTCTATACTATTGAAGCAAAATGCTTGATTTGATCCTGAGATTTTGAAGAAATTTGTAAAATCCTTTCATATGATTCTAGGTCAAGGTTTTCCCTACATTGGCATATTGAAGAATATTTCTAGAGGGCCACGAAATGTCGCTCACACCCTTATAAAGGCTGTCCCATAATTCACGCGAAATCTTATTTAGATAGAAAGTACAGGGCTCTAATCGCGAAATTATTGAAACGATTATCGTCGAATCGATTGAACAAAACGATATCGTTTTTAGTTTGCTTCATATAACATCATCGTCGCATCGTTCAATCGAATCGTTCATCGTTTTTGTTTTCAACAGTTTGAACATGACTGTAAACGAACTCTGACACCGAAAAAATGTAAAAATATATGGAAATTGTTTTGTTTTTGTTTCTTGAATTTGTTTATTTTTCTTGATTGACATAGAATTGGGCATTTAATGCAAAAATGGATAGCTACGTAGTAGAATTTTTATTGGTAAGGGGTGAATTCTAAAACAAATCAATGAATGCAATGTAATTATGATTGCATTTTTTTCTGATTGTATTAGAAATTTATGAAATTATAAAACAAATAAATGAAATTCATTTGATATTCCAAAAAAGTGCATTTACCATTTTTTTTTTTTGCAAAGAATGCATTCTTTTACAACTCGGATAAGAGCGAGTTGCCTCCAAAGAAAATATAAGCGCGTGTCTTCCTTTAACAAAATTGTATACTTCTCTTAGACCTAATTAAAAGTGAAAAAATGTATCAAAAACTATGAAACGATTGCAAAATAGCCATCGTTCAATCGAATCGTTTCGACGAGAGTATTTGACGTTTCAATTAGTAACGTGAAGCAACAAAAAAACGATCGTCCAATCGTTTTGACGATTATCGTTTCCACGATTATCGTTTTTTCGTTTTACACGAAGTAGAAGCATCGTCGAAACGATGTCGTTCGATCGTTTTATGCTTACGCGATTAGAGCCCAGATTTTTAAATCAGAAAGCTTAAATTTTGTATTGATTCATAGAGTATACAGATTGGGGTTATGTATGGAATAACACATCGGATAAATGGCCGCCACGGCTTTGCTGTCAAGAACGTACTGTTTTATTGAAATTTTCTATGACCGTTTCGCATAAACGTGGCTAAATTTCATTAATACACCTCCCAATTTTGTCTTGCAAAGACGTTGGTGGTCGTGGGCTTGTTCGCATAGACCTTTGGACTTCAAAAAAAAAACCGAAATAAAAAAGTCCAATCTGGCAAGATCTGGGTGGTCAATTCTGATCGCAAAAACACGATTAGAAAATGATTCATGCTGTAATAGCATTGTTTCTCTGGCTCTATAGTATGTGGTACCGTGTTTTTGAAACGACATGTTGATCACATAAATATCTTGTAATTTAGGCATTAAAAACTGAGTTATCATGTCACGATAACGAACTCCATTAATTGTTACCGCCGGACCAGCCGCATTTTCGAAAAGGAATGGTCCGAGCCCAGCCCAAAATTCACACTAAACAGTCACGCGTTGTGGATGCATTTGTTTCTCAACAATTACTCGTTGGTTTTCCGAACCCCAAATACGAGAACTTTGACGATTAACCATCGAGATGAAAATGAACGTCATATTTTGTACGAAAATTGCGGACTGTGGCTGACAAACTTTCATTATTTTTAAAATATAGCTCAACCATAAAAATGCGTTGTTCTTTCGTATAGCGCTCCATTTCTACTAACTCCGACTGTCAGCTGTCACATTGTTATCTCTTTTGCGTTGGCATCACTGTACTATTAAATGGCGCAAAATTCAAATTTTTTTTTAAGGAAGAACCTTTTCAAACTTGATGAACGTTTAAAATTCGACAACGACATCTTGTCAAATCAAACAATGAATAACTCATGTCAATTGCTGGTTTCTTAGGCTCAGAAGTCCTTTGATTAATGAAACCCTATCCTTGATCTGTATAGAAAAACTCATATCTAAAATGATTTCCTTTGAAGTCGAGCCCACTAACACTAACCACAGAGATCCTACGCGTAAAATTACTCGTCTGAGTTATAAGTGAAAATACATGGGTTACTTTAAGTTCTTAAGCCCAAATCCTATGGGACCGCGCAGCCGCACATTTATTTACAACTACTTAAAATAATTTACTTTGTTCGATCTTAGACAATCCCACGCTCATGCAGTGGCCAGCTAACAGTCGAATAGACCTTCGTATTTTACAATTAGCTACTGAAATTGGACGTTTGGTTACTCAGTCTTGGGGAGCCACTAACGATCAGTGTCTCATCCTAGATCCAGTACTGTGGGGCATAGCACCTTTGATGTTTCATTTATGGATGTGGTAGGTGGCTGCATTTGATAAACAAAACTGCTGAGAAGCATATTGGCGGCAGGTCGAGCATGACGCCTGAACAATATCATCATCGAATTTTCGAGAAGAGTAATAGTCCACCCGCTCCAAATAACTTTACCCCCTTCCTGACGAAAGCGAAAAGTTAGGCCAATGTTTCTAGGGCTATATAGACCTGTTGCGCCGCCTATACTCTTTGGTTTTTGTTTCCTTGATTTCTATCAGTTTTGATTATATTCTTGGAGACCTAGTGATGGTCCTCTCTAATAAAATGGTAAATAGAAGCGGGTGAAATCCTAGACGACAGACGAAAGCGGGAAAGGAAACCCAACGCTTGAGTTTAAACCACGAACTGACTTTTTATTGTTCAAAGACTACGTTTTATATATGCGAATGAGTTTATGTACATGAGTGACAATTTATATGTAAATGTGCAAAGTATGCGATTAACACTTTTATTTTAGCACTCTCAAACTTTCTTAAACGCTGAGTTGCTTTGCCTTGGATGTCAACCGTTCCGACACAAATCTTCTGAAAACTTACGCGATAGATGATAGTGACTTAGTTGATTCTCAGGTTCTCTTATTTGAACTTGAAAATTCTCGACGCCCCCACGTTTTAAGAACCAGTTCTTTCCCCTTACGATTTAAGCTCAAATAGGAACCACAACAAATAGCAGCTCTTGGTCCAATCAAAACTTGTCAATTGCATCAATCCTTACCCATACAAACAATTATTTCCACGCAAAACTGCTCTGCTATCCCTCAGCTTACTTGTCCTGTCAAAATGACAAACATAGATAGGACATTCATCCTGTTATGGCAACTTATTCTATTAAAGCAACAATACTCGTATCAATCACCCGAGGAACATTTCCTTCGAAAAATGTCATCTCCTGGTCCGCATTAAGTAAACAAGAACAACTCTAATCCACCCACGATTCGAGGAAAAAACACAAAGCAATGCAAAATTCCATTTCCATTTCACCCTCAATTGAGCGGGGGATAGTGGCCCGAGGACCTAAGTCATCTGCTTAACAGGACTGTTAATTTTCTTCCATTTGATTTTGAATTCTACAAATGTTGCTTCGGGGAACTCAATCCGACGATAAGATACAAGCATTCCCGCAATCCGATGTAAGCACCTAATTATTAAGGGACAACTGCACCGTGATGCTCTTAAGAACAATGTAACAATATTCCAATTGGTTACACTCTGTGGTGGTGGTGGTGGGGGGTATTGTTGGGTGTACAAACATTGCCGGCCAACGCAATCGCCATTGTCTAGAAATAATTTTCTGAACCATTAAACGCACTTAATGGATTCCACTCACTTCAGATTCCATTTTCGGATTCTCTTTGTATTGCAAATGGCTGCGAGAATGGTCATTCGAAAGCGGCTACGACTGGTGCCGTTATTTTTGGCCTCTACACATAAGACAGACAATAAATGTCGGTGTTGTTGTTGCTTGTGTTTGCCAGACAAAAGTTCCTTTGTGTTTTGAGGGTTGACAATGAATTGGTCCAAGCACCCCTAGCCCTAGTGCGTCGCCCAGACTGCAGGAATCTATTGAAGAAAGATGTCCCGCACATAAAAATGATACGTTACATAAAATCCTTTCGAATGCAATATATCGCGTACGCAATTTAGGGAATACCCAGAGGGTCCTTTCGCAGGCTATACAGGGTAAGCAAAACACATTTCGAATAATATCTCCGATGCGGAGTGGTGTGCGTACGACTGTGGGACATGGCTGTGTTCCAATAGAGCGCCAACATTAGTGTCCGCCTTCTGTGCGCTGCTGTCCTGCTAAGGGATTGGAAATCTGGCCGGAATAGCTTCACATTATTTGTCGATTGTGCCAGTGCGGCAAAGTGATAATAAAATAGGATGGCCCTCGACTGGAATTGGTTTATACATGTCGGGGGAACAATACAAATGCGGTTCAATGCGGTCGGCATGTGGGTCGATTCCGATCGGTTACAGAGGTTATAATAATAACTTGATAAGTTTATCTTGGACTTCGCTCATCCTGAGGTGAGTTAGGGAAATTTACTAAATTTGTCTTCAAATTAGCTGTCAAATTAGAAGGAGGTGCGCAGAGGTTCATTCGCCATTGACAATAATTGTCTTTATTTATGAATTTACTCTTTTTTGTTAACTATTTAAATATAAACATATAAATAAATAAATAAAGAAGGAAAGAAATTTGTCTTCGAATGACCTTTCTAATACTCTTCCAAAGGATCTGCGGGGTTGCTGTCCCAAGGTTCTCCCCAAATAGGCAGAGCGAACCTCTTTTCAAAGAACAAGGCATTGCTATTGACAGAGCACTTAATCTTAGAGTCTTCTCAAGATCTCACTTAACAAGACTGACGTGGGCTAACATTATTTTCAGCGACGACTTACACTAATTGAATTCGCCGCCAAAGTGGGTTAAAATTATTTTCAGCGACGACTTACACTAATTGAATTCGCCGCCAAAAGTCCGAGCTTAATCAGTAGCCATTCCCATAAAGAGTGTCAGCTGTTGGTGGTCCCAAACTGAATGACATCCGGATTTATGCTTCAGTGACCGACCTCTTAGATGGCTGCACATTTAATTTTGTTAAACTATTAAAGAAATACCATCTATCAGAAAACAAGTCGCCTTGTGCTTATGCAACACAAAAGGGGTCGACAACGGCATAAAAAAAAACGTAGCGAATTGAAAATATCCGTAACCATGTAAACACAAATAAAACACGCATACTCACCAAGAGGAAACGAAATCATGACAAAAGAAATGTTGAACTGGATTTCTTTTGTTTTACTGTTGATTCCATGCACGCTCTAACTGGCCCTTTGTCCTGTGGCGCATTGTTTTCAATTTTCCCATTTGCACCCTGTGCCATAATACATTCACGTTTCCCAATCGAAACCAGCAAGACCACAATAAACGCTGTAAGATAGCAAGAGCAGCGACTCTAACAGCATCAACCGCAGGACGACAAAACCGAAAAAAAGGAAGCGAGAATAAGCGCAAATAAATCGAATAATAGAATACAACCACTTCAGTGATATAGAGTACATAGGAAACAGAACTAGAACTAGGAAAGAAAGCGAAGAGAAATTATTGCATGCGCCACCCAAATCCAGGGGACCCCACGTGAATGCGGATGCTGGGGTGGCGATTCGGGTGAAACCAAGAGGGCGGCACTGCCTGTTAAAACGAAGGTTTTAATTAAACTTTTTCGATTTATTTAGTTTGTGTGAAGTTTTTTTTGTTCGCCCTCTTCGTTGGAATCATGGCGGTTGTTACTTTTATCACAAATATCACCCCTGGATTGGGTTGGCTTTTCTGAAGCCTGGTTCCATTTTTGTCGGGTTAAAGGCGTGAAATGGTGTTGTAATTTTCTCCATTGACTTTTGTGTTTTTGTTGTAATTGCGGAGAGAGGTTGGAAATTTAATTACTTGGGTACATGCGCTCAGGCAAACCAATTTCATTCATTCAAAAATAAATATCAAACGCAACGGCCCGGTAATCATTCGTGTGTGCGAATTATATAGCCGTGGTGTGAATTTAAAAGTATGTCAGGTACAGTAATTGTTTGTTTACGTGGCGCTCGTTGGGGTGGGGAGGTGATGGCAAGCGCCACAGGTAACAATATGTCGGGCGAGCCATTCGAGTTTTACAACAATAGGTCCGTTTTAATGAACATTTTTCCCAATAAATCAAAGTTGAGTGGAATTTTCAGCTCGCAATTCCAATAACTACTGGCTATGGGTACTCGTACTCGTACCTATACTGATGGAATTAACCCCATTCATTTGTACCCAGTGGGGGATAAATGTTGAGCTCTACAGAAAATCTTAGTTCATATTGACATCTTTCTGGTATTGATCGGTTCGTGACACTGCTACTACGTAGAACAATTTCCAAGCCCTTGTGGTGTTGTAGTCTCGAACACTCAACTCAATTTGAAATATTCATTAAATTATAGCAATCCTTGCGGATCTTCAAGCTGAGTCGACAATTACCTTCAACTGTGTTTTATTTAAAGAAATTGACCAGGGGAAGCTCTGTAAACTGCAATTTAGGCGAGACACGTCGTTCTTAACCATTAATCTGATTACCAAAAAAACGAACTTGTGGCAAAAAAATTCTTCACGACAAGAAGTTTCTTTCTCGTAGGAAGCTGTAGAAAGTTTGCGGCTTACATTAGAAAAACAAATAAATAAAATCAATGTATGCAATTATTTATGACAAAGTGGTAAAAACGTGGTTTATTTACTTAAGTGTGTACTTCGAATTTTCGTGTCTGCCTAGGACGAAACTACAATTTCGGATGCTATCAATATCGAACCACTTATACTAGGAATAAACGGCGAGCGTTTTTATTTTTTATCAAAAGCTTAATCTGGCCTTTCCAAAGAAACACAAACTTTGACCAAGAAGGGCGAACGTCAATCCCAGTATATCGATGACAAGGTCCTCGGGTGAAGGATACTGGAAGTGAGCTCTCCTTAACAATCGGTCTGCGCTTCCGAAATTCAATTAATAAGGGCAATGCAAGTAGTGGACAAACCGAAATGTCGGACTTGATCCGAGTATCGCATCTAAGGCCTGTCTGGAGTATGTCTGTCTGGTGGCACGGGCTTAATAGAGCGACTTGAAATCCCAGATGGGGACATGCTGTCCAAGCAATGATATTTTCGTTCGGAGAAGAGGCTGCTCAAAATTGGTGTCGCTGCGAGTTATCCCAGTACAACGGCCAAGAAAGGGGCCCAATGAAAGAGTGGTTCAGTGATCACATACGAAAGCTCGTGGGTTTAAGAAAGCTTTCCAAAATCAAGCTTTCTTACGTTAGGTCCAACTGTCGGCCAATTGACAGGAAATGAATCAAGCAAGTCCAATTTCAAGAAGGAAACCATTTCGCGAAAAAATAAAGCTGGGTTTTTTTAAATACATTTTGTTGCATACTTCAATTGGTTTATTTTTTTATTTATTTACTTGCATATTTCATTATTTCAAATTATTATATTATTAGGTATTAGTAATAGGTCGGTGCAGTGGCTAAGTGGTTTGTGTGTTGGACTACTAAGCGAGAGGTCCCAGGTTCGAATACCGAAAAAAACTCCAATTTTTTTCACTGCGCCACCTCTCGCGAACTTCTGACAAACATCCGAGAGTATAACTGTCACAAAAGAGCTCCTCAATTGCCCGTTCGGACTCGGCATAAACTTGTAGATCCCTTCCATTCGTCCCAAAAATAAAAACTTACACAAGACGAATGGTTGTGAGAAGCTAGGCCTAGGGTCCCTACGGACCTGTTGCGCCAACTATTTATTTTTATTTTTTATTTCATATTTTGTAAATTGTTATATATGGATAATATTACAATTTACAAAACTTTAAAACAGAAAATATTGCAGCTGAATTATTGAGAAAAGCTATAATGACATTTTGTATTAATTAACAGTGGCAAATGTCACAATAGAAAAAAGTATTTAAAAAGATTAAAATACACAATATACAAAAACAAAGAAAAATTAATTAGTTATAGTAAAAATTATTACAACAAAAGATCAAAAATATTAAACGATTAAGTTCAGCAAAATTTAGATTTCAATGCGTGATTAATGCCAAGAAGCCATAGTTTCATTTTGTTCAACAAAGTCCTTAATCATTAAGGCTGTTAGTAAATATTTCTCGTGTCATTATACTTATACCAAGAAAATTTGCCGGGTGCTACAATTTTGTTAAGTATTTTTTTTTAGTTTTCTGGACACATCCAGAGTCGTCAATATAATGTCCAAAAGTCAGCACAACGTGAAAGGACGTTGGAGAAATTTATTTGGGCAAAAGTGTGTCTTAATAGATTCTTCCAAAAATATATACAAGGTGGCGCAAAAATAACCTTCCGATGTTTTTTGGCTGTAATTTAAAAAAAAAAAAAATGAAAAACTTTGATTCTTCTTGTGGATTATTTTTATTTGGTCTTTTAATTTTTTTTACATCAAGTCGAGAATATGATGTCATGTAAATGGCCGCCGCCACAGTTGATTGTCATTTGAGCCCTTTTTATGGCATTTTCCATCACTTTGGCCAAAACTTCCGGCGATAGGTCCTCACATTCTTGTCGGATATTGTCTTTAAGAGCTGCAAGAGTCTGAGGCTTGTTGACATAGACCCGCGACTTCAAAAAGTCCCACAAAAAGAAGTCTGGAGCGGTCAAATCAGGCGATCTTGCGGGCTAGTGCATATCGCCAAAAACGACCCGGGAACACCGCTTTCAGAATATCGGTTGTGGCTCGCGCAGTGTGTGCCGTAGCTCCGCCCTGTTGGAACCACATGTCCTCCAGTCCTAAATCGTCCAATTGCGGTAGAAAAAATCGGTAAACATGGCCCTATAGCGCGCACCGTTCACTGTTGTCGTTTGATCAGCGGCGTTCTCGAAAAAAAAATGGCCGTCAACAGAGGCGATATTCTCGGCACAACGGGCGCTCCGGCGCCCGCCACTCTTGGCAACGTCTCGTGTTGTGCCAGTCTCTTCGAGGCGAGCGGCTAAACGTCGCAGTGTTTCACCAGTAGGCGTTGGACGGCTATGAAATCTGCGACGAAATTCACGTTGTGCCAAAGTCACCGACCGAATATTGCTCAAATAAATAGTCACCAATATTCCGCGTTCTGGAGCAGTGTAGCGTAACATTGTTTATTAACGTGTATTTCGCATGTGTTTACTACACAAATGTCAAAACAGAACTGACATTAGGGGCCAATCTCAAAATTTATAGCATTTTCTGATAGGAGGAGTCTTGACTCTTAATTCACAGAAGCTCACAATTTTGTATGGAACATTTAGCTATAGGTCAAGTCTTTGGGTATCAATGGGCATCATTTTATATGGCAAATTTGTGAGTTCGTGAAGTCCAGCCAGAAGACTACATATTTTTATTGTCGCGCTTTGAATTTAAAGTCCAATTTAAAAATATTGGTTGTTAAGGCTTATCGTGGTTGCTTCAAGCTTAGTTCAAAACATAAGAATTCCACCCACGGGCTTATTCCAACAGCAGTACCTATGTATATATGTATTGGGGCTTTAAATAAAAATAAATCTCCCTCACTGACACGTACCTTATATTTTTTATTCACACAATTAAATCACTATCGTCCCCAAAATTAATCACCACCGTACAACGGTTCTTGACTTTGCATTGTTGTGATAGTTTTATCTTGCTGCTGTCAAAATGGCAGCAGACTCTTTGACTGAATAACTCTTTTTCGCCTTTCAAAGCGAGATGTACATTTTTCATCTGAAATCGTGACAAACCGAGCGCCATTTTAAATGTATGTTTTCCACACATACACGTATCTTAAAATTCATAATTCACCAACTATCGTCGTTGGAAAAACCCTTCCACTAGGTACTACAGGGCCAACCGTAATTGAGCTCCGATACCATCTGCCCAACTGGTGGTCACAACAAATCATAATGAGGACACACACAGCAATAGAGAGAGATTGCGATATTAGCAGAATGATGTTGGTCCGGCCACAAATCCCACCCGACAGACGGACATGTTTTAATTCGCTGGACCGAAAGTCCACCATAAGGCCGGTATAATTGGAGTTTACACAACCAACGGTTGTGAATAGCCAGAGATTAGCTCTTGCGAACTTCCACGAAAGGGTTTGGGCCATTACAAACAATGTGTACAGGTAATTTAAGTGACGCTCGTATTCGTATGGAAGGGATGCAACATGTGATCGAATGGCTTGTTTGGTGTTGGAGTGTGCGTGTGTGTGAATGTGTGGGCGTGAGCTTTGATGCGATTATTATAAGATTACATCGCAGGTTTAGTTGTTATATTGCGGAAAAGTGGCCGACTGTGAGTTGCTTTAAACAGCGACGCACGTTTGTTGGGAGTTAAATTGGCTTTCCGAATTGTTCCCTTTTATGTTGTGGCGGCCATTAATAATTGTTTTGTCGGTATGGTAGGAGTTTAGTTGAGTTGAGAGTTAAACAGGGTGGTTCAGCGGAACAATGGGATGATTACGTAGTTGAACACATAAAAGTTAAACATCAGAGGCTCTGCATTTTCAACGCGATGAAAGATATCTTCGTTCAAAAACAAAAAAAAAATTCCCAAAGCGATAAAGAAACGTGGAAATATTTTAGTCCCCGAAACAAATCTATAGGCTTTCACTGCTGGCTACCATTTCTTTGTAGGGTGAGTTTCGAGATTAATTTTTCTTTGAGTTACTTGAGTTTTATTTACGTCACAAAATTGAGCTTGTCTCAAGACAAGAAAGAAATTCAATTCTTAAAAACATAATTTTGCTTTGACAACCTTGAGGTACAAGACGTTGCTATACCTTGGTCTTAGTGGCGTATGCAAGAGGAAAGCTCAGAAGAAAACCCAGGTTTGTCCATTCCTCGTCGTTCTTTGGAATTGGGCATTCCACAAACGTCATTACACCGCGTATTTTGCATAAAGACTTGGGTCTTAAGGCTTATAAAGTTCAGTTAACACAACAACTTATCACGTGAAAGATAAGGTCTACGCCAATAGCCCAGCGTCGATTCATGACCTCAAAGATAAAATTCGTGAGGCTATCGAGGACATAGGGCAGCCCTTTTGCGATTTGGTTATGGAAAATTGATTGAAAAGGATATGGTCCTGTATGCGTGCTCGTGGTGGCCATTTGGCTGATGTTGTTTTTCATTATTAACGACAGGAAGGTACTGTTTATTATGAAATAAACATCCGATCATTTATCTCAAAAAATGGCATTTTTCATTGAATACCAAAATAACAGCTCTTATTGGAAAACCCTTTATCTTTTCATCGCGTTTGTGATAATTCTTTCACGTATTTGGCTAAACTCTTCGGAACAGACAGAAACCAAAACCAAACCAAACGTATCACCTTTTTGACAGAAAATTAAAAGGAAAACAATAATAAACGTCAGAAAATTTTAATAAATGTCCTGTTTAAAGTGAAGTTTGATGCAATTTATTATTTTAAAATGTGAATCTGGGCAATAATTATTTTTTGAAAATACATTTAAGGATTATTTATTAAAATTGAAGCGGATTAAATAAGGGTTTTCTAATTTGAAGTAGATATAAAGAATTTAACAATAAGGAGAAGATTTAAATTTTTTTTTCCAAAATTGAAGTAAATCTACTTCAATTGAAGTAAAATGGTATCGCTGGTATGGGACAGCTTAAAGCATATCGCACAATTTACGAACTCAGAATGAGCTGATTCAATATTTTTACCAACGTGTTCTTTTTGAATGGAGTTTTATTTTTTAGGACGAAATTAATGCCTTCAGCCGTTCGCAAAATTAATAAAAAAAAATGGTAAATGGTGTTTCAACCATTACCTCTTTTGGTGTGTGTTTTATTCTTAGATGAATGCAAGAAACCCACAATTTGATGCCAAATCCAAAGCCAAACCACTGAATTGAGCGGCTTTTTCAGGCGACTTATATGTTTTTTGTCGGACTCTCACGGTTTATCTGAGGCAGTGGAAAATACCTTCAGTTGTAATTTGAACCTGCAACCGTTTACCTTAGTTATTCAGCAAGCTAATAACCGAGCGACATTTAAAAACAAGAATTGCGTCGAAAAATACCTCTCACAGCCAGAAATATGTGGCGAACTTCCATGGCCGACATTTATCCGATTCCATACTGGTTTACTATTTCTTATTTAAATAAAAGAAAAAAACCATAAAACACTAACTGGTAACTGGATAACACTGGAACTGTTTTGCGGTTTGTGCTTTCCTGCTGATTAATAAAGATCGACCAACAATGGGAAAACGACCATGCAAACTGACAACCCTCACAGTCGAACTTGCTCCCGTAGTAATTCGGGTCTCCGTCATAAGGGCTCGCCTTGACGGATTTGTAAGGATCCAACCCCACCACCTTTTCATGTTCCGCCCCCTGACAACGGAAAACATTTCCATTTAATAGCAGCGACAGAGAGAGTATTACTTCAAAGTTGAATTCATCGCCAAAGCATAACAGCAGCCCGGCCATAACACCGTGTACATTGTGTTGCATTGTCATTTCCGCAGCACCAGTCAGCGATGCACAGTAGACCCCATCCAACAGCAGTGGAAACTTTTCACCATTTCACGAGTAAACTTTCAACTTGAGTGCAAAGTAACATTTGCCAACAACAAGTTGCGAACACTACCACACTAGTCCTCATCTCTCCTGGGGAGAAGATGCACTCGTACATTTGTACGTGCAGCATATTTTCCGCAAAACAATTTCTGCAACAAAACAATCGTTGAGATGAAACGCATCGAGAAAGTGGAAAACTTCTCCAGCCACCACCTTCCAATTGTGTCATCCTTCCTTCTCAATTGTGTTCCGTCGAAATCCCCCACTGACACCCGCCCCCACAGCCGGCGTTATTCACGGGTTATAGTAAATTAATGAAAAGTATCACATGTGCAAGTGAAATGTGTCTTTGCATTTGAATGCAAATACGAGGATACGCTGTTGCTTGCACTGTTTTTACGAGTACAGTGGTTATTATTACGACAATTGGTGCTCCTGTTGTTTTTTTGTTCGTCTCGGATGTGGGTACATGGACCTCGAATGGTGTACTTTTCGGTGCACGAACTTCGATAGCCCATGAGCTATATGTGGTAGCATATCCTGTCATAACTGCATGAACTCGGGCCGACCTGTGCAACGGAGGTTAATCGATGTTCAGCTCCTCTATGTGTATGCCACTGAGTGGCATGGAGATACATCCTCTATATCCAGGCTGCATACGTAAGTATAAAGTACGTCCAGCATGGACTTGCGTGCCAAACTCAATTATTAAACCATTTCCCTGAGAACAGAATAAGGACGAGGTGGAGCTTCTAGATTGGAATTGAAAATGCTGCAATTGTAAATGAATTATTTGGGAAAATGTAAATGAATTAAGCACAGGAGCGGTAAGGAATACAGTTTATTCAAAGTAATTGAAGTTGAACGCTGCAGGCAAAAGTAATTTACTTCACATGCTCTCTGGTACGTGCATAATGATGTAAGCTTGCATGGGGTCTTTGCAGAAAGAAAATAGATGGCAACATGCAATGAACACCTTCCAGTCTATTCCCTTTCGAATGAGCAGTTGGTGCAGTTCAAGAGAGTTTGAGGGGGTTGTGTGAGTGCACAAAAATATGGAATTGCTTGTTAATTCACTGTATTACGTCACAATTGCTCAGTCCGGTCAACTGCAGCATCAATTATCTTATATGCAACACAAGTGTGGGGTCCCTTCGAAGAAGTTGAGAAGTTTTTTTCGGTATTCCTTGAAGAGGACATTCCTTCAACCAAGTAGTACTCCGAATTACGTGCTGCACATAGAGGCTGGATCACCTCCCATGTTCCCATAGATTGTACTTTGACTTCATAATAAAAGTTATGTCGATGATAAACTGCCGAAAATTGTTTTAAAGGATAAACCAAGTTTCTTTCACGAGTGGCAACGTCGTACATCAGACTGTGGAGGTAATTTGTATTCCAACCAATGTAGATTACGAATCGCTAGAGACTCAACTGAACAGTTTACTTGAAGGAGTGGGGCGGAACATGTACGCAAAGTTTGTTAACGATGCGCGGTCTTCGAAATGCAGGATGTACTATAAACGGCTAAATTACGACCTACAGGAGAAAACGTACTAAACTGCAATTCAGCAGATGATGATAAGCACAATTATTTTTAAAATCAGGTTCTAAGTTTGAGCTTCATTCCACACCGTCCAGAACTATCCTTATTGTGCGATCTTTGTAAGATGAAGACACGAGAAGATGTATCCCACTTCCTGGCAATATGCCCAATTTTAAAAGAAATCCGAGTGAGGTTTTTCGAATCGCATGTTTTAGAAATAGACGAAGCTGTTTGTACTCTAAATGGAGAGCGTGGCTGGAATTTATACTATAGCACTTCGCTATAGAGAATGTATTGTTGAGGAACATTTTTAATCTTAATGTATTTATTTTATTTTCTGTGGGGATGTGTGAAGTCGCTAGTCTTCGCCGATAAGCCCGAAACGATTGACCACTTGGCGGACAACATTCGTCGCGTTATTGCCGATATTCGGCCACAAATGTTGGTAAAAGTCATCGAAAATTGGACCTCCAGAGTAGACTACGTCCGAGACAGACGTGGCGGTCATTTGCCCGAAATCATATTTAAATTATATTGCCAGAAGATTATCTTTCGAATAAAGTAAATTTTATGTCAATTTGAAAAATACATCTTTGTTTTATTCCATTTCAAAGTTCTATGTCTTTAAAAAAAAACCTTTACTCAGTAAATTTATCCAAAGAGTCGTGGATTGAAAGCCTTTTCCTTCGGTCCACTTTAGTCAGTAAGAGAAATCTTGAGATGTCTTCGAAAAAATGAAGGATTAAGACCAAAATTAGGCGGACAAGGACATGGTAAAGTTTGTCCTAAAAGCATGTAGTTAGAATGTTTGATTTTTTTTTTCAAAAATGCAGCCAAAAGCAAGTAGGCAAGGCCATTGAAATTTTATGATTAGGTTGGTGAGATTAATGCTCAGGGCCAGTAAAGACTTCCTTTATAATAACAGTAGCCAGGAATCGCTCGAGTTATTTAAAAATACGTACATAATAACAACTGCAGAGTTAGTTTACATTTTTGTATTCTCTTAATTTCACACTTCTGTTGTAGCTTTCAAGAAGGAAGGATAGACTATGTTTTCCGCTGACAGCATAAAATCCAAACTGACCTGTGGCTAACTCTGGAGCAAGCTGGAAATAGCTGGCCATACTCTGAGACTTCGTTATAAATTACAAGCTGAAGCCCGGCATGATATTCTATGCCCTGGCACCAACTGTCGTGCATTTGGTGTACCACTTTTCCATTAGTAACCATCGGTGCAGGGAAATAATTCCACGGGCAATAACTTCAAATGAGTAACAACTTCACCTCGAGTGGAAAATAATTTCACTTTTTTTCCCCATTGATAGTGGGCCTCTGTAAGCAACAAATTGTGAATATTTTCTCAAAATATTTTATCGAATCGAATCTTAGAGTCTGTTTTTATACCCTCTATAGGAAGGTATAAATTCACTTTTTCATTACATTTGTAACGCCAAGAAGGAGTCACCAGAGACCTCATAAAGTATATAATATTCTGAATCAGGATCATATTCTGAATCGATTTAGCCATTTCCGTCTGTCTGTCCGTCTGTCTATTGAAAGCGCGATAGCGCCCTTAGGGATTGACGTAGGCGGATGAAATTTGGTGAAAGGACTTATTTTTATCGTCGTCAGGTTGGTATTGAAAATGTGCTATGTCGGTCAAGTAGTTCGGGTACCTCCCATACAAAACAAATATTAGAAAACATATGTTGAAAACACGATAGCGTCGAAAAGAATCTACATAGGTAAATGAAATTTTGTGAGAGTACTTATTTTTATCGTTGTCAGGTTGATACTGGAATTTGGCTATGTCGGTCAAGTAGTTCGGGTACCTCCCATACAAAACCAATTTTGCATGACTTGTATGCAGTGGAGGGTATTAAAGCATCGGCCAGGCCGATGATAACACTTTTACTTGTTTTGAATTGCAAACACTTTTTTTTCCAGCGATAGCAAGTTTGATAGTTGGCCGCTGAGCTGTGCTCATTATTTTACACTATGATTAGACCACATATGAAAATACCGTCTTAGCACTTAGAGAGGTTTTCAGGTGGAACAGGAGCGACCCCAGCTTTAGGTCTGAAACGGTTAGGCAATCATTGGCCTCACTTCCACTTGCACCTAAAACTCGACCTCTACCACCTTATGCTTTGCTACGATGGAGAAGGCAAATCGTACTTAATTTTCAAACTTCTGACGACAACTTTCAACCAAGCGCAAACCAAGCCATATAAAGTTGCTTTAAGCAGCGCAGCTCCTTTTTACATATTTCATGGAATATTTGCAGTGCATATTTGGAGCCTTCATGGAGTCAGGGTGCTTTCTCTGTTCGTGATTTAAACTTATTTTGGTTAGCATTCAATCCGTAGAATGCCCCAGTAGGTTGAGTGAAATTTTCTGCCAGCTAAAAGGGCCGAATGTACTTCTAAATCTCGACTAAGAGCGAACCAAGTCGCGAAAGTACCACCCATCCTTGTAAAGTAGCTCTTGTCGTCGACACTTCCTTTGTGCGGCCTCTAAATTCTGCTGTGATTATGCAATTTTGATATTCTAAGGAGGTTCTGAAAGCACAGCCACTTGTTTTTTTTTTTTTTGTCCGTTACGAGAACAAAGTAGTACGTGGAAATCACAAAAGACTTGCAAGTGTGCATCCCTTGTGCCGCGACCCTTTGTGGTTCCTATTCCTATATTGAAAATCCAATCACGCGATGGGGATCCGTTTATCCCCGTTTTCCTCCCATTTTGACTACAATGGTCACATTTAATTTTTATTCGTCAATTTAACAGAGAATGCAAAACGAGTCCGAAATCATTATATCAGTACGTGAACATCATGAGTAAAACTCATTTTTAAAGAGGCGTATATTTCCGATATCTAGATGCCTCTGTTCTTTCATTTATAAAAAAAATATATCGAAAATTGTGGTTTGTTTTTTTAATTGAATAACACACATTTTAAAAGGTAGGGTCGATTTTCGACCTCAAGCGATACTGGTTGTGATAAATCAACGCTTTTATTCAAGTGACCAAATATGAAGGTTCGTGCTTTTCAATCAAAATTCCTTTGCAACTGAAATTAAATACAATGTGAGTTGAGAGAGGGAAAAAAACCTCTTTGTGCACCGAGGACTAATTTCATTTCCTGCATTACTGAAGTGGATATCCTTCAAGTATTTTTTTTCCTTTTGCCGTTGTTGTAACAACCGCAAAACACTTTCGAAGAAAGCACCAGTACAAGGCTGTCGACGATGGACAGAAGGGTGAGATAAACTCTTATGTAAATAAGACAACAAAAAGAGCAAAGCGAAAACCTACCAAAGCGGAAACGAAATGGTTACACTTAGCTTGGATAAATATTGCTTCTTTGCACATTTCGTGATTTTTGTGCTTCAAGTTGTGTTTTAATTTATTTATGTTGCTGTTGTGTTTTTTTTTTGCTCAAGCTTGTTTATTTGATAAAATAATTTGCATTTTGTTGTCATTTTGACGTTCGAATTTATATTAAATTGTCAAGTCGAGTTCTGTTGTCGGCTAGGCGTATGAGGTATGGTTTGATGGGTCGAAAGCGGAGAGGTTGGTGTCATATCCGTTGCGGCCTACTTGAGAATGCTATTAGGCTCAAGTGTGTTTTAATTTCTAAATACTTCAAATAATCATGTACCACAGCAGAGTGGGTGCTTGACAAATGAAAACTGAGACGCTTCGTTGCTTCTAAGATGTGGCTTATCTCGTGGGGGTGTATTGGAGATTGATAGCCGGTATGGCTATGCAAATATTGTCCTGGGATTTATGGTCCGAAACAATCAGTTTATGCAATGTGTTGTTCTATTGGGCGGTTTGAAAGCTGGAAACACTCGTTCCTTGTGTGCTTGTGTACAACCTTTATTTATAATTAATTCTATTTTTTAAAACCTTGAAAACGATGAAACTTTGCCCCTGAAGAAGTTGGAAAATACCAACGAAACGTAGGGTGGAAAATGATGGAATACTAGTTTTAATATTCCCATTTTGAGGAGAATCGACCAAAGAGCCCAAAAAAGACGTACACAAAATTATACTTGGTCAACAAAATATTCTATTGATAAATGTAGGTACGTAAAATGTATGTTCTACTTTCCCAAGCGGTAGAGAGATGCAGCTTAGCCTACAGTCTATAAGACTTCAATTAATGTCCCATTAACCCCCTTTCGGGGAAGCAGGCTTCTATTTTGTAGGCACTTTTAAAAGTGCAATTCAAAATACCAATATCATTGAAAACCGTCTGCACATTCTGTTATTGAATAGATTTATGGATAAAACAGAAAAAAAAAACATTTACACTTTATGATGGCTTCAGTCTTTTTAAACCAAGGGAATTCTACTTTCTTAAAACCGTTTCAAATTCAAACCTCAAATTAAAACAGGCTTGAACTATTTTGAGAAAATTAAGTTGGGAAAGCATGTGTTTTTCGGCATTTTTTTCGTTAAGTATGCTTATATTCCATCGGGAGGTACTTGATCTTACACCTGAGACCTTTTTTTTCATTAAGTACTATAGCTTACCCGTCCTCGCTTCGTTTCACCAGTCTTGCTATTGCTTCATACGAAGACGATTTATATCTTTAAATATTAAGAACTTTCAAATACTCCAATCGGCTTTAGTATTTCCAAATGGAAAGCTTGAAGTACCCTCTTCTTAGATATCACCTCAGGTCTTCGCTTTTGGACAGAGGATATCGACAAAACGTATTCCTTCTCCTAATCGGGACACTTTGCTGTGCAATTGTGAAAATCAAAAAAAAATCATTCAGTTTTAATCTATTCCTAGAAGTAGGAAAAAGGTTACAGAATTATAAGGTTAGTTTGGCAAATCCATCGCACGATCATCGTTTGCGTCGTGAGGTTGCCGATTGGGCGGTTGAACACTTTCAAGTCGATCCACTTGCTTACCGTCAAATTTAGTTCGGAGTATCATGTCGCCAGATTGCCAAATATCATTTGTGGCCCGATTGAAAACTTCTGATTAATGAAAACGATAATGAAAACAAAGTTCGAATATGATAAAGGACCAACTTGCACTGAATGTACTCGCTGAATGCTTCTACCCTCACAGTCAATCATTTCCACTCTTAAGAATTAAGGTTCATCGAAAATGTGTATACCGCTGATTTCTTTGCCTGCTGCTTAGTCTATGCCCAAGCTAATTGTGGAAAAAAAAACACACTGAAGAGCAACTAATAAAGTGCAGAAAATATCAAGAACTAAATGTGATTTGCACTGGAAGTTGGCTCAGAGCTTATGTCACAAGTAGAATTGACGTACAGTCTTCCGAGCCAGCTTGTCAATGATATGATGACTTTTAAAGTGTCAGACAACTATTACAGCAAACTTACGGTAAATATCTAACGATTTCTGTAATAAAATCATGCAGTGGACCTGAAAACTTGGTTGTGGTTAAATGTGGGTTAATATTTCAAATCTGGCCTTCTATGCCACATTTTGTGTCTGCTAACAAATGTTGAGCACCTTTGCTTAATCTGGACTACCTCAGAATCTTTTGCGAGAAACTACACTCGAATCCTTTCATTAGGTTCAAGGTATTTACGAAAAATAGTTAAAATAAAGCTTAGTTTCAAAACAGTGGCAATCAATTGTTCGGGTATGGAATATATACACTTTTGAGGTGAGCTCGTAAAACGTAGAGTCAACCTTATTCAGTAACAAAAGTCAAAGGCTGTTTTTATTTATTTGTTTATTATAAGGTAATTACAAATTACAAGGTAATAGAGCTAAAGAGCCTCGCTGCGGAGACTATTGGCTCTGAAAGGCTATTTTTAATTACCTCAATTACCCATATTACGAAGCATTTAAAAAAACCGACTGCCACCAGCCAGCGTTGCCGCTTAAAAATGACAAAAAGGGATATAAAAACTGGCCCGAGAAAACAAGGTCCCCTGCATAAAATACTTATATAGCAAAAAAGAAAAACAAAAGCAAAATCATCAATCAGATGTAAACATTTTTCGTTTAATAAAAATAATAAATAAATGAATAAAATAATAAAAAAAATTCTTACTGAAACTGACAGGAGCCATTCAGATCATTTTCTAAAAAATTGAGCCCCGCAGGTCTTGAGGCTCAAAAAAGGGACCAAACGCTGTCACAAGCTAAATATTAAATTTCAACTGTATAACCTTCATTCACAATCTCGCAGCCACCTCTACCTGTACACGCCGTAAAATAATTACACGCCCACAAATCCTTTGAGGCTTGCACAAATCTAACCTAGCGTACATAAAGCTTAATTACTTGTTGATGCTTTCGCAACTACAGACTGTAGCGAAAATCTTTCAGCGTCATTCGTCCTTTCTTCATTTCCGAAACGAGTTTTAAGTAATTTATGCCCTAAATAATTTAACTGCAGCGTAACTAAAATAAAGCACCTCCATTCCTCACTTCTGGCAGGCGTCAGCTCCAAACCAAAACGAGTACAGCATGCCCGGCCTTTTCCGGTACAGCAACAGTGTACTCAATGGCACATTCGAGCAAATGACAGAATGTGGAAAATCGTTGTGGTCGTTTTCGCGCGGCGCACAACGACGAAATGTGAAAATCAGAAAAATCACCCAAATGGGGATAATAAACAATCGTATTTACTAATTTAGATCCACCGAGAGCGCGCACACGGAAGCGAATAGAGAGGTCCTCTCTGCCGACATTCGCACTGTTACACCTGGAGTGAAATTGCTTGCTGTCTCATAATAAATTAAAACGTTCACCTGGTTCCAATGTTTTATTTAATTTTTTCCTTTGCTACTTGTTCGCTCATAAAATGGCGGAGATGCTACAGCCGAGTACAAGCAGTTACCACGTTGAGAGAGAAATTTATTTGCAAGATTTCGTATTTTGCCCCCCGTTGCCGTCGGTCTTTATCAACCGGAATCTTACTCCTACGTGCATTTAATTTGATCAGGACCTCCAATCTAATGGAAGGATTTTGAGAAATTGTCCTGAATTTGAAATCGAATCCGATTACGAGGAGTAAGGCATTACATCATTTTTGTGTTTGGATACTGTTTGTAGATAATCCAAAAAAAAAATGAATGAAGTACTGGAATATGGTTGCTGGAAAAGAAGCAGAAAATCAGCAATCAATTATTTATAGATTTTGTTACGACTGCGGTTGAAAATGTAACATATCCTCGTTGCTACAGGAGCTCCGAGTAAAATTAGAAATTATAGCACACTTCGTTAGTTTTGTTGGAAATGAGTGCAGATCAAGAAGAGCTTAAATTGTAAACAACCTTCCCGAAACGTATATCGATGCCACTGCTTCAACACTCAGCAATATCGCCAGAGGTCAATTGTACCTACAGCTTTTTATACTCACTTTCCAAGTTTGTTACACGTGTCACAAAATTTCGAGATCAAATTAAAAAATAAAAACAAAAAAATATGCGGCAGCCTCCAGAACCTGTCAACGAACACTACAAGCACTTGTGGTGCAAGGGATTTTCTACAAGTGCAACGCACTCCAGTAGTACAGCAAGCTGGCACCGCGATGCGTTATGCGCCCCAGATCGATTGGACAGAACTGGATTAGGGTTGCGCTTAAAAAGTAGAAGGCGAGGACCAGCCTAAATGAAAGGTCTTGCAATCTTGGAAGACGATCATTGAGGACGTGAAAGCAATAAAGGAAGTGCGAAAATAACTTAGCCTTCAGAGACCAAACAAAGTACGTGGTCAGGACGATCGGAAGGCTTTACTAACGATAAAAGGAAAGCTCATCTGAGAATTTGAAGCATTGAAATACCTTGGAACGGTTTAGAAGTTGGCCTAAATAAAGGCTTACTGTAGGTCTACCGAGGTGTGTCATCTTTATTTATTCCTTTCCTCTTGCATTTAAGTTTTCGTCGCCTTCAAAAATCTTTGATAGAAGACTCGTACATAAAATGGTAACTTTTTTAGGACAATTGAGTTTGTTTGTGCGCAAAAATAGTTTGCCACGAAAATCAAGCAAAGTTGGCCAAATAGTTGAACTTCCGGATCGCCTCTAAGAGCCTAAATATAAAATAAAAATAAAATGACAATCCAGGAAAAAAAGCTGTTTACAACGCTCACTAGTTTTCAGTAGTCCCAACTGTTAAATCCAAGGTATAACCCCGTTTACTCGTTCACGATGTAATCTGAGAGAATTTCGCAGCAATGAAGGCTGTAAGTGAACAAAGTATCCATATCCATCGACTAACGTGATTGTATCATCGTTGTTGCGAGAAAAAGAAAAAAAAAAAATACAATTGCCCACTTGAAAGGGTGGTGTTTCACACCCTGTGTTCACATTCCACACGCTCGTACAACTATAGTACTTATGGTTAATGAAGTGGATCTTCATTGCCTCTTCCAGCCGCAGGTAAACATTAATCCTCCGCTTGGCCTCTCTCTTAATTAGATCCGGTGAAGTACACTAATGTATCCACAGACAACGTATCACTTTAGGTGAGTGTATTCCTTTTTTTTTTGTTTATAAGTTCATGGATGCAGTTGAAAAGGTACAACAACAAAATGAGGGAAAAGCAAAAACTGCACGACACTGCACAAGATGGCATAAGAAGATGAGAAAAGCGAATGAGCCTGCTAGGGCTTGAGTGTGTGTGAGATTGTGTCGGGGTATGACTTTCGGAAGGATATTTCCCATAAATGCCAAATGATTTCCTCCATGTGCTATGGTCGTTGTTGGCTCACTTGATTTTTAGCTTGTGGGTGAGATAAAAATAAAATAAAAGTAAAAATGAATGCGAAACGTGTGTGTGCGAAGTTTGCAGTATCATTAGGACTCTGCCTTGCGCTAGTTTGTTGCAAAAGGAACAGTCGGCCTTTTGGTTTTCTTTGAGAAATGCTTGCAATTGTAAAAAGACATTTGTCAACAAAAACGCGTGAGTTTTGAAAGAGTGCAGTTTATGGGGCTTAGTGCAGCAGGTGAACTTTGTAAGCACGGACTGTAATAATAGCTGTGCAAAGCGGGGAAAGTTGTCAACGACTATTAGTAGGCAATTGAGTGCAATTCAATAATTGCTAAATCTCTTCTTTAAATCTCAAACGAAGTCAATGGAACTATAAAATTTATGTCTTCACTAAAGAATGACGTAGAAAATCGGTTGTGTTCTTTGGCAACTCTAAAAGTAGGATCTATGAGACGAATCGTTTATTTCAGAAACAACATAAGTCAATGAGCATTAATTTTCAGGAGCAACAAAAACTGTTTTATATGAAAAACTCCACAACAATAAAAAATTTTGAATGTATGCCAAATTATGATGCATTCGAAAACTCCTTAAATGTTTAGCATTTTTTAAGTCTTAACCCCGGCACAATAGACCTTCTAGGTCGAAGTGCCTATTTTTCGCCCTGGCGAGTCAGAAGTTTAAAAAAAAATTCTTAACTGGTTTTTAAGCATTTAAAGTCGCTTGGCTTAGGTCGTTTCTGAAATAAACCAACTTTTTTTGTTAAGACTTATGTTTTTATTTTATTTTTATTATTTGTTATAAGCTCTAAAAAAAACATATTTACAAAAATATAAAGAAAATAGTATTGATCTGTATGGATTAGAATCCTTTTCTCAAGTAGTTGTTGGCCAAGCAAAAATGTCCTCGTAGTACTCTTGAATGTTAACGTCTCCTGGTTTTTTTATGTCATATTTTAACATTGATTGACACCTTTCACGAGGGATAAACAAGGGTTTGCGGTAGAGCTACCAGTTAAGCTCTTTGAAGGTTTCCCAGGTTAAATGTTTGACTTGTGAAACCATTAATAAAGTCTCTCGCAACAACAGTTTTATCAGAACAATCCGAGTGGGAAAAATGAGAAAATTTACTTATAGTAAACGAATACTTGTTTTCTCTAGATACATGTCTTCCAATAGACTCCATTGAAAGCGTGTTTCTTTTATAAAAGCGTGGCCACCAGCTTTTGTGTGTTTTTTTATTCAAGAAAAAAACAAGTCGAAAATAGTCATCGCTATGCTAAAGTGATTATGTAAAGATAAACAAATTCAGAGAACAGCTACAGCTGTTTGTAAACAAAGAGTTTGCTTCGGTTAATAGCTGTTCCCAATAATACTATTAGGAATTTGTAGCTAGATTTTTTGAGTGACGGTCTAAATAGCGAAGAAAACAGAGCTCCTGGAACGGATTAGGAAAATGGTGTATTCTTGGGCAAACTGAGTACCTACCTACGTTTTACATGATGTACAAGATTGTCAAAAGCAGCACTATCCCTTATTCCGGTGATGCATAGTTATTCTTACAATTGTGTACCTTTTTCAGAATGTTCTGTTGAACTTTTCTTAAAACTGGAAACTAAATGCTGGATAAGAGGAAGGCTTATCCCTGCATGTATTACATTTTTAGTGAGAGGTCTTTTGCTTAGTTGCTTGAACAAAATATTCGACAGAGCAAATTCTGTATTTTTTACCGATGAGGTCCGTACACCAACAGCATTTCTTAGCAAGGTGTTCTATACCAGTCAAAAGAAAGATGATGTTTTTAACGTGATTGTCTCCTTAGGCCCAGCTGTACTTGTTTTCAAGAGGCTCAAATAACAAGACGCTCATTTGCTTTGCATCAAATAAATACCACGCTCTCGTTGTCAAATACAAAAAAACATATTGGAAGTATAACTACATATCTATCGCATATGTATTTCAAAAGTGACACAAGCCAAAAACTCAATATTTCAGTTATCACCAGCAAAAGTTCATTAAACTTCCACCCAAAATATTTATCAAAAGTATATCAACTTAGATTCATTATTCGGCCTGCAGATGGCACGTTTGTCAGTCGACACCTCTCAATTCTCAAACGAAATCGAAAAAATTCAAAACTCTTTTCCGTCTTTTCTTGAAAACGTAATTTTCTGAGCTGTGCCATTTTTGAAATACATGTGCGATTTATTACAGTCGGGCTTCAAAAAATCTCAAAATTAACTATATCCACTAAAAAATACACATATCAATTATTTCCCTATATTTTGGGTCGAGGCAAGCATTTTAAGACTCTTTTGGTCCTATATGGAGACTAAAGTAATTAATCAGCAGGGTATCTCAGAAATATCAACTGATTTCAACCAAATTCATAAGATTGAAACTTTAATTGAATAAATATTTTAATTTTAAACAATGATACGTTCGGATCCCAAAACAGAATTTTGGTGTCGAATTTTACATTTAAGCAGAGAGAATTAAACCGTCTGCAGATAAGAGTGTTTAGAGGTGCTATCAGACAAATGTGTCATATCACGCACCTGAATGCTTAAAATATAAACTTTTAAATTGCTACTGCAGATCTAGCTCTTCTTTTTGTGATAATGTAAGTTGTAGTGATAACTGCTTCCCAATGGAAATAGTTGGCGAATTTAAATACCTGGGGCTTACCATAGACGCTAGAATGAGCTTTTCAAGTCACGCAGAAACTCTGAGGAAATATTTTCGCTACACACTTAGACATTTCTATTACTTGCAACAAATTTGCTCCACCATGCTCCTAAAAACAATTTATTATGGTATTTTTCACTCTAAACTGCAGTATGGTAGAGCATGTTGGGGAGGTGTTTATCTAAACAAAATTCATTACTAATTCTGCAGAAATGTATGTTACGGAAAATATGCCGCAAGCAAAGCAGACATATTAGTTTTCATTTGTTCTGTGAATAGAAAATTCTTCCAGTTCGTCATTGTAATCATTTATGGTTTTAAAACTTTTTTTATGAAGTCTGGGGATCGTAATTATCGGTTAAAATCTAACTAAAATCTACGTAGAAAATTTTTAAATATGGTATCTGTTCCAAGTTTTCGTAGTACCGCATATCGTAATTTTTATTCTGTTTCCTCATACCGCTTCTTTAATAAACTTCCTCAGTCAATAAGGACGTTATCAACGCCTGGAGTGCTGTTAAATGCTGGCTTTTCAATTTTAACTTTGTTAATTTAGAATCCATACTTTCAGACACTCTGGTTTAAATTTTAGTTCTAACGAATTATGTATGTATTTATTATTTATTTTTTGCACTTATGCTTGAATTTCTTTAAAGTGATCCGCTTCTTTTATTCTAGTTGAGTTTTAAAGTTCTTACTCCATTTTTTTTTATTCTGTTTGTGCTATTTTTTTTTTTTCTATTATATCCTTTTGCTAAATGTTTATAGGGTCACCCCACCTAAAACTAAATTTTTGAAATTTGTATTAGTTCTTTGAAGTGACATTCAACACTATTTTTTGTACTCAGTGCACAAAATACAGAATGTCTTTATTTTTCTTAAATTCTATACTTAAAGCAACTTAAAAATTGTTCTTATTTCGTAACTTGTATTTTGTATTGAATTTATAGAAATAAATTATTTCTTTCTATGATATGGGTCAACAAAAACTGACAGACTTGCTTTCAGACGATCCCCTCCCGTATCTATTGCCAAACAGTGCTTGTTCCAGCCAAACATTCAAGAAACGACCTCGCTGAGACTATTTTCATTTTTAAAAATTGGTCTAGACAACAACTACTTGCCGAAGATCGCAGTTGTTTGTTATTTACGCGCAAATAGTTTGAAAAGCAAAGTAGCTATGTTTTGTAGAAACGGTTTTTTTTTCAATGCAGCACAACGCTCGAAAATTGGCTCCAACCAAGTGCGACTTTTGCTCGGTTTAAATACGAATTAAAATTGACTAAGTCCCTGTTTAAAAATCGAGCATTCGTTAATAAAAATGGGGCGGTACTGCTGCCTGCCACATTAAAAAGTTACAAGTAACGCAAAATAAAATATTGAAAATGATGCCTAATTTACCTTGGAGGCATTCACCTTTAGTGCTTAGGCGAATATTGAGTTGATTGCTCATAGAATCCAAAAGTTTAAAGCCACATTTCCAACAAGATGTAGTTTTGCCGACAATCCCTTCGTTAACCAATTAAATGCTTGGTTAAATTAATTATTTATTCTTGTCTCTATAAATTTGTTAAATGTTTCTTTGTTACATAAGATTATTATTCGTTTATGAGATGTTCTTTAGTGACTCTGTTCATAGTTAAATTATTGTTGTACATATATATAATTAATTATTTAGTTATTTATTGTTTCACTTATTTATTTATTTATTTATTCCTTAAATATTATTATACCTACTTATTTATCTAGTTACTACTAAATGTGATTCATATTTATAAATGCGTAATGAAACCGATTTTGTTGAAAAAAAAATTTTATATGTAAATTGACACAAAAACAACAAATCCGCTATTTAAAAAAATATATATTTTTTTTTTTTCAAGAAGTTATTAACAAAAAAGTGGTTGTATTTTTAAAGATACACTGGGAATTAACCCCCCACAGTAGGTATATCGCATTTTGTTAAAATATCTGTATTTTATTATGAATGCGTTCATTAGAATATATTTTTTCTTATCCAGCAGTGTCACATTTTTTAATATTAAAAAATAAAAAAAAGTGTTTTTTTTTCTTTAAATTTGCTAAAAATTCAAAAAGGCAAATATTTGGTAAAAAAGTAAGCTAATTTATAAGTTATGGGTCAATTTTTTTTACAGTGGATACATTTTGAATCAATAAAGCTAAATAAGTATAAGCAACAAGTACATAAAGTCAAAACAAACAAAGAAATAATTATATTAATGGTTGTATCTTTAAAGATACACTGGGCATTTAAGGGTTAACTCAATTTCTGAGCTCTTCTAGTCAACCATTTTTGAATTTGCGGTTATTCTCGTACTTTTCTCAAAAGTCGATTTAATAAATATTACCATATCCCAATAGAAATTATCATTATCAAATTATTGTTTTGTAAGTTGTGCGGTTAGAAAAACTTATTTTAAATTTTCACATACGAAATAAAATATCTCTCTCTCTCGTTTTAAAAAAAATACTTAAATATGTTTCCAACAAAAAATAACACTTTATCAGTTTTGCTTGATAAATATCAACCAAACAGTTTTATTTTGGGTTTTGCAATCGAGAAAATTTGGATGGAAAACTGATAAATCGGTTATTTTTAACCGAGTTCCCCAAAACAACTTGACTCGATTATTTTTAACCCACTAACTCCGTAGGGGCTATATTAACAGTATTACTTGGTATTTTTTAACCGAAAGTTGGTTGATTATGAGTGATTTTTCTGCGTGACATTTCAAAGATCGAAACATGATGTTTCTTGGGGTCGGAAAGATTTTTAATTATTCAGATGCATCCGTTTCCATTTACAGTTGGGTATGGTATATGGTTACTCGGTTAAAAGGACATATGGCCCTACTTCTTTGAAGGCGCAATGGTTGTCTCGAAAGCGTTAAATAGGAACAAGAACAGCCTAATGGTCGACAGCTATTCCGGGTTAAATCTTTCGTTTTGAAATTATTAGAACATTCCTCCCCTGGACCTCTAAAGTTTGTTAGACGTTCGCAAGAATATTGTACACTTCTCTTTTTATCCAAAGCAAATGTGTTACTTTTCCACTGCATGTCGCAAATGCATTTTCATCATCTGATAGGATTGCAACCAGAGAGCACTCTACATCCGGATGATATGCATTCCAACTCATCTTCATCAGCATATTGTGGGCACTAAGACTTTTTTCACAAAATAACTCCCTTAATCGATTGATAAATACATTTGCTGCCTTATCCTGCATCACACTTTCCGACTGCAGACAGCTTCTCAATTTTAATGAGAACTGAAATTCTTGTTGAAAGCGATTATAACTCCAAACGATTTATTTGTGTTAATCTTTAATTGGGATCAATCTGCATGGCTTCCTGTTTGCTTTCCATTCCATTGACTTAAATTATTCATAAAGCAATTAGCTCTTCAGTATACACACTTCTCCTTAATCCGCATTCAATTCCATCCAATGGATCTCTCAAACCCTAAGAAGCGTATCCCACTCACTCCCTTTAGTAGTAAACACTTTTCGATTAGCGTTTCCGGTATTTTTCTATAAATTAATCAGAAGCAACAAATGCTACGCATAAGCGAACTAATTAATTCCACTAAATGATTCTGCCGTCTGGTCCGGCGATGGAGTAACTCGGTGCCCTTAGTACGATTGATCGTTAATGTGAAATCTGTCCTAACTCAATTAACTCGCTTATCTTATGCAATCCATTATAAACTTATCCTTGATTATCTTCATTCATTCGGTCGACTTGCCATAACTTCTCGTGACAGTTGCCACAAGCAAAAGAACACTCCGCTTCGAAACAAAATTGTGCTTCGCTTGTATTCAAACGAGTACGAGTACGAGTAGGTATAGGAGCACGGTCAAAGCTTTTTGCAATTCTAATAGATTGTCAGGATGTATTATCTTTGAACAGTTGGACAGGATTACACTACACATGTGACGTGCGGATAGTGGTGCAATTTACAATCTTTCTTGTTCTTCTTTGTGAAACGACACAACACTTGAATTGACAGCAAAAGTGTCGGCAGAATGGACATGGATACACAATTTACTCGTACTCTCGCTGGCCATGTCTCACACACGCACCACACAAGTGTGTGTGTGTGTTTAGAGTTTTTCAAAAATGTATCCTATTGTTGTCAAGGATTTTGCACAGTGTTTTCTTTTCCACTCTCTACTTTGTTTATGTGGACGGCTGTTGCTTATATTTAACACTCAAAGAGGATGAAGAGATAAAAATGACCCCACGAGAGCTAAGCAACAAAGAAAAAAAGTCCAAGTATCAAAGGACATCAGCCAACAGCCACACCCACTCATGGAACAAAGGGAAGTGTGTGCTGGGTGTGAGGGGTACATCAGCTGCAGCCCCTACTACTATTACCACTAACATCCATTAAAGAGGTTAAAAGTTTTCCACTTGATTTTAACTTTATTTTTTTTTCACTTGTGTTAATGCGATGGCGAGAGGTTTCGTTGGTATGAGCTTGAGGATTAGTTCTGCAGAGAGTGCTGCAGTCGAGTATTGTCGACGTTTATTATCCAAATGGAATGCGAACGGGGGGATTGTCCCTACCCTAAGTGGCGACATAGTTGAAGGAATAATATTCTTTGGGTATGCAGTGTCCAAGGACCTCCTGTAAATTGGAAGTTATGGCACCATTCCTCGTGAATGAAGCTACGAGATCCACATTATGTAGTTAAGAAGTTGTTGTCTAGCCCGAAGTTTGGAAGCGTTTATTTTATTGGGAGCACTTGCAGTGCAATTCGAAGGACACATGAGTAATGAAATATCTGCATACTTTTAGGGGTTATTAAGTTGATCGATAAGGTGACGATAAACCAGCTCTTAACTACTACGTATACTATTTCAAATTTATCCGAAAGGGGGTAATGGCTTCCACTTGACGTACCGTTTGTGTGTTAGACTGCGGTCATTGGTGTGTTATACTGAGATTGCAATAAAATCGGGCTGATATGCTGTGTCCCTTTTTGAGAAACTGTTTGAAGATGCAAGAAGTCAATTGGTGGCCGCTATGAAGACCTGCTTTGACGAAAAGAACGAGGACTGTTAGCATTTAATAGAAACACTGTTGAAGGGAGGTAGGAGCTCCTTGTTAAGACACTTTTTCAACTGATGTTGGAACTAAATTCAATTTGTAGAGGGTGCTCCAAACAATGCCATCAAGATGAAAATATACCTAATTGCTGAAGTATGAAAATTGCGATCTATAGCTGCCCAAAAGTCTTTTTTTTTTAAACATCCTAACAATTTTTAATAACCCAGATCTGTCAATTGTCAACTGTCAACTGTCACTCTGTTCTTTATTTTTTATTTGGATTGGCAGCACTTAACCACACAACTGGCGCTTAATTCAAGTCTGGCGTGAGTTTGAAACTCCGCTACTATACTTGGAAAGCATTAAAAAAGTTTTGACAAATTGGTTCTAAAGGATTGATCTTCTGGAATCATATGTCTACCTCCATAAATCAGACAGAAACGTTCTTTACCAGTCGCCATTTACGGTGATAGCCTCACTTACGTAATTTAAAAAAAAAAAAGTACGGACCAACGATACCGCCGGCCCAAAATCCGCAACTTAGCACTACCTTTTTGAGGATGCGTTGCCACCTGGTAAACCTCGTGGTGATAATTGCCATCCTTAGACATTCATCCCAATACGACGTCGCTGAAGACGATTTTTCGCCCAAAATTGAGGTCGTCTTCGAAACGCCCCGAAGCCCAGTCCCCGACCAAACGGCGTCGCCTATGCTAATTAACTTTGAGTTCCTGGTTGAGTTGGGTCTTGTATGGACGCAGATCCGTGTCCCAACGCAGAATTCAATTTGAAATTGAATTGAATTCGCCAAGTTAAAGTCTGCGAAAGGCCGATTTCTTCTGCCTGGCGAGGAATTGACTGCCTAGGGTTCTTCTGATTACTTTTTCGGACTGTGGCAATCTGACGCTCCTTTCACTAATTATTAACCAAACTGGTTGTCTCGAATTTAGAAACCAAACGATGGAGAGTCAACTTCGAAGGGCCACAGCATCTACTGCATAGTAAAATCGCATGACGCGCCAGATTAGACAGACGCAACCCGAACAACATGGTCGCCACAGGTGTCAACGTCGACCAAACTCCACCAAAGGAGAAACCCTTTAAGTTAGTTTAAAAAATAAGGTACGCATATGTAGAAGTATTATTACCTATACATAAAAGCTACAGGCGTACTGGATTGCTTCATCTTCAGAACACTCGGCGACAAAGTTCACAAATTGACATCACGTTGGTATTCTATTTTCAGGCCGCTTGACTAGAACATAGCCAACATCATTTGTCAACAACATCGTCTACCTGCCTTGGTGCCAAAATGTACCTGCGGACATAGAAGAGTATATGCGGTCGATTGTCAACGCAAAGCACGGGTGTCAGTAATAGGACTTCGCATATAGCCAGCTTTCAAAATCTGTTAGAAATGTTCCAAACAAAACCTGAATTTCGAGTCTGAGTGTTATATAGCTTGGAATCCTCCGTATACAAAAAATTCTAAATTTTGTCGCCACATATGGCGACCTTCTTTTTAATTTTACTTTCAGCGATGTTTAGGCTTTTGACCAAAGTCATTTCGAATGCAATTTGATGAAGATAAATGCAACTTATTTCAATAAAAAAAGTTGAAGCAAGAGTTCATTTCATTTACCCATTCTCACTAACAGGTCATTCAAGGAAAATGTTTAATTTTGTTGCAAACAAGTTTGTTTTTTAATCGTAAATCAAACATAATCTACATAACTTACTAGTGCTTGTTACAACCCCCATTGACACATTTACTGTTCATTAAACCGCAACAACTGTGCAATCAAATTCTGTCCCGCAGCCAACATGTGTAGCGAAACTGTATTTGGCAAACAGCTTTCATTTTTTATAGCCAGTGAGATGTTGCCTTTAGCATAGAAGTAGTTTCCATCTGCTAACAAGTAGTGATACAATTTTTTTTTTTTTTGCACAACAACCATGAACCTGATCCATTCAGCTCCCCATCAAATATTTATCACACTCCGTGTCTCGGCGCATTCATTATTGTATTTAATGTCGCTTGCAACATGCAGTTTACCCAGGCCCTTGTAAATGTCGTTCGACTGGCCTCACTACTCCCGCCAACCCCTCCAGCCAGCGCCGTCATAAGCAATTACCATATTCAAAACATACAAATTTGCCCACAGAATTTACAATGTGTAAAATACACATTAAGCTTATTTACAACCGCATTATGTTGCCGCATATTGAGCGCCGAGTGCAGGTTACCTACTACCACTCTGCCGCTCTGGCTCTGGGATATTGAAATCACAAGGCTCCCGCTCCAGTTGATATGCATTGCGTTGTCAAGAGTGTATACCCGGACCGCATGCTGCTGCGGCATTTTAATGGTTCCATGTAGTGCAACCAATTGTAAACCCCCCCGAAAGCCTCCGCCCTGTTCAGTTGTAGCCCCCGTTATTATTTTTGTTATGTTTCGCGTGTATATTTATTATGTGTTCCCATTTAAGCCCGCTAACCCAAGCCAAACCAAACAACAACCACAACCCGACACCCTCCTGATAATTTATATTATTTATTTGCCATCAAAGAACAAGCTCTTTCTTAGACTAAAGATGTAACAGAAAAAAGAAAAAACAAGAATAGTTTTAATAATAATAAGAACAATAATAATAATATACATAGGAAAAATAACATATTAAAAAAAAAGAAAAATAGAGCCAAACAATTATGTCGGAATACCATCAAGTAGGTTCCTTTTAATAGAACAGATCGACAAGTTAAAGTCGATCAAATGAATATTTGCATTGTAGGAAATCATAAGACCATTTATTGACGAAGAGCGACCATAGTTCGTGCGCGAATGTGATATTTTAAAGAATCTATTATTACGTAAGTTTGACGATGGGACATTAATGTCAAGAAGGCGTAAAATTTCAGGAGAATTAATCTCACCAATGAGTACCCTATGAAGAAATAAAATTCTTGCCACCGTTCTTCTTACTTCAAGGGACTCCATGCTAATCAGTTTCAACCTTGATAGGTATGGAGGTAGGTTAATAAGATCAGTCCAACGTAGCCCTTTCAGCGCGAATCTCAGAAACCTTTTTTGTATTGATTCAATTCTGGAGATGTGCACACTGTAGTATGGGCACCAAACTATAGATGCATACTCCAATATTGACCGTACAAAAGATATGTATAAAGTTTTGATGACGTAGGGATCAGAGAACTCACAAGCAAAACGCCTAATCATTCCCCAGGACCTATTAGCCTTATTTAAGGTATAGTCAATATGATCATTGAAGGATAGCTTGGTGTCTAAAATAACACCAAGATCCTTGATTGTATATACACGAGGGATTGTATTACCATCAAACGAGTAAGCAAATTCTATAGGTGATTTACATCGAGAGAAAGAAATAACAGAACACTTGCTAACGTTAAGAGAGAGGTAATTTTGTTTGCACCACAAATAAAATTTCTGCAGGTTAAGGTTAAGGAGATGGAAACATTGTACATCTTTGCCTGATATGAACAATTTAAAGTCGTCGGCAAACATCAACAATTCGCATTCGGGCAAAAATTTGACAATATCATTAACAAACAATATAAAAAGGAGAGGGCCAATATGACTACCCTGGGGAACGCCAGAGGAAACGAAAATTTTATTAGAGATAGCATTGCGGAATTTCACGTACTGAAATCTATCACTTAAGAATGACGAGAGCCATCTTAGGAAAGGTATTGGGAAACCCAATTTTTCGAGTTTGTAAAGCAGTATTTTGTGGTCTACGCGATCAAAAGCTTTACTAAAGTCTGTATAAATGGCATCAACTTGATTGCCTTTCCCGATTTCTGATATCACAAAATTAGAAAATAAAAGAAGGTTGGTGACAGTAGAACGTTTCTTTACAAATCCATGCTGGTTGTTGCAAATTAGGGACTTACAGTAGAAGTAAAGTTTATCCGTAACTAACTTGTCAAACAACTTCGGAACACAAGATTGCTTACAGATGCCCCTATAGTTCTCAACTTTATTCCTCCTACCAGATTTGAAAATAGGAACTATGAAAGACGTTTTCCAGAGGGGTGGGAAGGTGTTAGTTTTAAAGGACAGATTAAATAGGTGGCATACAATTTTATGTAATGGTATGGCACATTTTTTAAGAAAGATGGACGGTAAACCATCAGGGCCAGGACTAAGACTTGATTCTAAGCTGGTCAGACCTACCAGGACATCATCTTCGGAAATGTCAATGCTTCTGAAGATAGGAGTAGGGAAATCACCAAGAAAGCTAAAGAATTGCTCATCAATCCTTGAGTCATGATTTGAATAGACTGATTGAAAAAATAAACCAAAATTGTTGCATATGGAAAGAGAAGAATCAGTTAAATGTCCATTAAAAGAGAGTGAGGCCGGGTAACCATCACTTTTACTCTTTGAGTTTATGAAATTCCAGAATTTATCAGGTCTGGACTTAAGACTGTTTTGCATGTCCTCGATGTACACCTGATATGCATAACGGATGGAAGATTTTAACTCTGATTTCAACCTTCTAAACACCAGATAATCCTCATTAGCCAAACTACAACGCCATTTTCTATAGGCTCTGTTTTTTAAACGCTTAAGGTGACGGGTAAGATCATTGTCCCATGGACAAGACTGCCCAACACTAATTTTAGCACAAACTACGGGGACATAGGAAAAAATTACGTTATTAATGACCCGATAAAAAACATTACAAAGGTCATTGATTTCAAGAGAGAGATACGGGCTCCAGTCAAAATTGTTTAGTTCTTCACAAATTTGTATGAAGTTAGCATTTTTAAAATCGAAGTTAAAAGAAGTAAAATTATCTGTTACAAATGAGTCAACATAACAAAAAAGATTTAATGAAGGGTGATAAACATCTTCCGGGATTAGTGGTGTGTAACAGCGGGATACAATACTTTCGTTGCTGTTGTTAGTAAAGATGAGGTCCAGGGTATGGCTTTGGTGATTTTTTACGTGGTTCACCTGTAGAAGACCAAGCGAGTGGAAAGTATCGACGATTTCAGAACCAATCGTAGAGAGAGTGTTTATTGGGTTGAGATATGTGCAATCCATGTCTCCTGATGCCCATAGAATATTGGGTTGATTGAAATCGCCAAATACGTAAATTATATCCGGTGCAGACAGCAAACTCACAATAAATCTCATGGCATCCAAATATCTACTCACAGTTATGAGCTGAGTACGGGGTGGAATATAGACACAAGCGAAATAAATTTTTGCAAAAGAATTTAAGTCGAATCTGCTGCAGCAAATTTCGATGTCCGTAAAAGCACTAAGATCCACTTCTTTTGGCTTAAGATGTTTTCTTATGGCTATGAGTACACCACCAAAACGTTAAAAGATGCTGTTATCCGTAGATCGGTCACCACGATTAACATCAAAGTAGGGGGGGAAGATAACGCCATTACCGAAACTACTATCTAATCCAGTTTCAGTTAAGACAACTACATCATGTGAGCAGCTATGTACATTTAAAAGGAGATTTGTGCATTTAGTTCTCAGTCCTCTTACATTCTGGTAGTAGAGGCTGACTTCTTTAAGTTTTTTGACGTTGAGGCACCAGAAATAGGCTTGTTGGTAAACTCTTTAACAAGGATATTATCAGGCCAAAAATGTGGGTCAAGAAGTTTCCTTCCAGAGGATAAAGGAGCAAGTATTTTAAAAGATGCAGATATACGTCCGGTCAAGTTCTCTGGTGTTAAGCTGCGGCATCTGATTGCGTTAATGTCAATTCCCTTGCTGCTGATGTAATTAATGATGTCGGATGATTTTGTGCCATATTCAAGGCGAGATAAAAAGACTGCCAACGGAGGTGGGACAACCTTCAAAGTATTATCGCTACTAATATGGCTGTCAGCAGAAGTTATTGTACCCGCTTCCGATTGTCGTTGCTGCTGTTGTACTTGTTCAAGCTGTTGTTGTTCAAGTTGATGCCCTTTTTGGTGTTGTTGTTTCAGCATTTGTTTTTTGCTGCTGCTAGGCTGGTTAGTGTCGACAATCGCAGCGGATGACGTAGAGGGAACTGGTGATATTGGTGTAGGCGATTTCTCCAATGAGATTTCCACACTAGGGATGACAACTGGTGTGGTTAAGTTAGATCGCAAGATCCTTTTAGGTTGGAGAGGTTGGGCCTCAGTGTTTGGAGGTTCTAAGAGATCATTGCACTGCTGTTGGAGAACAATATAATTTGATTCCTTGGTACTGTTTCGTAAAGGCTGCTCATTTTGTGATGTAGGACTCAGCAAATCAACAATGATATCCTTAGATTGAGGAAGCTTTTGGTGTAAGGCCCTTTCAATGTTTTCAAAACTATGCAGCATCCTATCATCATTCGCAGAATCAAAATCAAACATCTCCTGTAGCTCCGCAAATATAGATGAAATATTTTTAAAAAGTTTCTGTGACTTAATAAGTTTCCAGTGAAGGACATCAGGCGCGATATTACGATGTTTTTCACAAAAAAAACGTAGGCCAGGAGTAGAAATAATTTTATCTACATCCTTCCCTTTTAGGCCAATGCATTTTGCATGAACAGTTTCAAGGCAAATTCCACATGAAACGCTCACATCATTCGTGTTTTTCTTACAAATGGAACAATCGGATTTACTCATGATCTGGCAACTCCGCAGCGTAGATAGTACAATAACCAAAAAAGCTCAGCAGATAATGTGGTTGATGACAATGATAAGATGAGGTGCGTGGAGAAGATAAAAATAGTAGTAATTGTGGTGAGTATCAAACTTGCTGTAAATGGCAGAACATATAGCAAAAGTTGTACTCACACGGAGGAGGAAGTAGGAAAAATCCAGGTATACTCCGAATGGAAGAAAAAGATGGAACCACTTTCTCACTCAAAGGCAGTCGTTGATGCAGTTTCCAAGTATGAAATAAGAACCGTATGGAACTTTAAGCGTAGGCCAGCAAAATTGCTTCAAAAGCAGAAACATATACTAAGTGTTTGAACTCACCGGGAAAAACGAGTCAGACGGCTTGTAATTGAATATGATGAAAGGAGATGGATGATAAGATATCACTCAAATATAATGCATAACAATAATAAAACAAAAATGATTATGAATTTGAATTATATTGATTAACACTTTTAATAAGGAGCAATACAACTCGCGAATAATTTCAAATCGTGAAACAGCTATGTAATTTTAATGCAACACAAGTTGAATTTAGGTAAACTTAATTTTTTGTAGGTAAAAATGAAATCAAAGCAAGAGGCGTAATTAAACACAGGCGATCAAGGCGAAAGCTTTTCAAAATAGCGCTGCATGTGCCTGCTTGCTGCCTGTGTTGCGTGTGTGTGTGTGAGTATTACTTGTTCGGAATAAATATCATAGAAAAATGTCACCGCTGTCAACTAGATGCTCGTGAATATTCATTTTAGAAGGGAGATGATTTGTAGACCTCATAGCCACCCTGCAACCACCAACACGACACCCCAAGAAATCCTTCAAACGACTTGCACGCTTTGACTGTCCGATATCCCAAACACTGTCTGCGGTATTTTCTCTATCAATGTTTTTCTTTCCAATCAGGTGGCAATGAATTCGATCAACAATTGGCTGATTTCGCAACCTCGCACAGCAACCTAATCCAAATGCCTGATATACGACAACAGTTGAGTGCATCCAATGTCACCCTGTCGCCGCACAGGGCGAGTGGTCAGGTGGCGACACCTTCGGCCAGTGGCGGCGGCAGTGGTAGCTCGCACCGCTACCTATCGTCTTCGAAGAGTCCCTTGCCGCCGATGCTGGGGCATGGGCAAAAGCCTCGCAGCAGTTATCCAGAACTGCTGCAACCCAGGCTCTCGTTGAATGGAGCCGTCACAGGCCACAGGCACTTAGTGCCCTCTCCGCGGCCGCTATTTCGGGACCAAAGTTCACGCTCGATTCAGCCATTCATAGACAGCTACACAGGCACAGTAATGGGCGGCGGCAGCGGTATGCATACGACAGAACTGTCAATCACACCGTCTGTCACTGGTGATGAGCAGTACATTGACTTGGGCAGTCTGAGACGCTTCTCCATAGATCGTCAGAGCTTTAACGGTAAGCAAGGTCCCACGCACCAGGGATGCTAGTGTGCGACTCTGAATGGGGGCTGTAGGATTGTTCGATTTTTTTTTTCGTTTTTTAGAAATTAAGCCCGACTAACGACTCAGTGTTAATATTTCCGTTTGTTTCTTGATTTTTTTTTGTAGACCTTGGATCGAAATTTGGTATGTCGCGGCCGCAATTTGGTCAAAGCGTTTCACAGCAAGGTTTCTTCTCATCACACGACAGCCTAACAGCACCATGCGTAACACGTGCCTCAAATCCGCATGTTGCCAGCACTGCCTCAGAAATGGATCTGACACGAAAGCCACAACGACGAAAATCACGCGGACGTCTGAAAGCTGGCGAGCAGCCATTGCTCGGCTCATGGAATCGATCTGGAATGAGGGGCTCGCAAGATAATACATTGGGCGGTGGGCCCCTAGCTTCCAGTAACCAAATAAATAGTGGAAATTACTGCAATGGAACTGATAGGTGAGTACTACTAGTAACTGCGACAATTTCAGTGATTTATTTAAAAGTAAATGTACAGTCGAATCCGAAGCGGTTTTTTTTTTTTTAAATCGAAAATGGGGTTTTCGAGATTTGAGCATTTTTTAAAATTAGCGTTTTTGGTGAATCGAATTGAAAATTAAGGACGCAATAATTTTGAAAACATCGATTTTACTCTAAGTTTACATTTTGGTCGAAATCGAGGTTGCCGTTTTCAAGTAAACTAAAGAAAACTAAATTTTTAAAAAATGACCATATTACCTTAAAAATGAATTTTTGTTACAATCGTATGGACCGTTTTCGAGATATGTCCAAATTTCAAATTTCAAAAATACCGTCCTTCGATTTTTTAGCAAAAAACTGAGTATGTACCGTCTTAAGCTTAAATACCAATTTTGGTTGAAGTCGTTAGAGCCTTATTCGAACAAATCAAACTGGTATCAAAATGTTGTATGGGAAGTACCATTAATATTGAGGTTGCCGTGCAAAAAAAAGGCCCCGAACTGTAAGCCCCCAAACTACAAATCCTAAGTTTGAAGGAAATCCGGGCAGGCGTTTAGGCTGTAGGCCTCGGGACATACAGATAGACAGACAGACAGACGGAATTTTGCGACCCACTTTTTTGAGTTCCTCTATCATCGTAATGTCAGAATTGATTAACATCTCGAGTTCGAAATTTTGTACGAATACAATATCTATCTCTTACTACGTAATGGAGAATGTTACAAATTCGGTTTTCAAATAACCCCGCAAGCGGTACGACAAAAATTAATGGTGTGGCCGATTGGCTGTCTGGGTGTCAAATTTAGGACAGGCAACTAAGGTTCTATATCGACAATAACGCGGTGAATAGTTGGCTCCACTTCAAGCCGTACATTGTCTCTGGTTATAGGTGTCGCCGCACACAATAGTCCAACCACATGGTATAGGATTGTGGATCCTCAAAAGCCCTAAAGAGGTAAAAACCTTTCGGATATGCTTCATTAGGAGTAGGTATCAACTGGTTCTCAAGCCGTTTACCCGATAAGATTCTCTCTTCTTTTTTAGACGCACCTCTAACAGTGAATTTACCTTTCAAGTCACCATACTAAGGTCTCTAAATGTGAGGTCATTTGAACGTTTCTTTTCTCGAATATAGCTTCTTTGACGAAACCGATTGCAAACCCTTAAACTGACTTTGGAGATAAGTCCGAAGAAAAGCAAATACGTTAAAAAAATTGCTCATTGGAACTCAAAACACTTTTCAAACTTGTAAGCCAGGATCGTCGTCTGTCTATCACTTATTTCTGAATTGGGAGCGCCTCCTTAGACTACATTCGGCCCCTTCAAAAACTCTCTCAAAAACCTCACTCAACGAAGGAACACCAGTCGGACCCAAAACCTGACTTTGAAGCTCTGACGTTCTGTAAAATTTACGGAGATTCTCTCATCGCCAAGAAGTTTAATTTTAGACCCGCCTGCTCGGCATTGCTTTTATGTAATTTTTCAAATGCAACGTGCTATTTATTCGAGTTTAATTTTAGACCCGCCTGCTCGGCATTGCTTTTATGTAATCTTTCAAATGCAACGTGCTATTTATTTGAGTCTATTCTTTTATTTTGGCAAATTAAGAAACTAACCTCATTAGCTAAGAATACCCTATAATCTCGGGCATCTTTCTGTATATGACTCCCGCCAGCCCCTTCTAATACAATGCCAGTGGATCTCTTAAGATACAAAAACAAGCCGCCATGACATGGTCTACTCTTCACTGATTTTTTTTTTTGTTTTCAAAAGTGTATCCTTTTCTCAGTAGTGTTGAGCAGCAAGCAGGAGAAAAAAAAACTCCACCAGTGACTTTGATGGAGCAAAATTAATTTAGAGCGGATGTCCTTTGAGAAGTGCACAAATCACTCGGCATAAAGATTTTAATTTTCCTTCAGGGAAAATTGTGGGGGGGAAGAAATATGAAAAAAAAAAAAAAAAAAAAACTGAAATGAAATATAAATAATGAATACATTAAAATCACAAACGCAACTTGCGACTAGAGTCTAGAAGCAGTCCCCATTTTCATTTGCTGTATGTATGGCGACTCCTTTGAGCCGAGCGAATTGGATTTTAATTGCACATTGCGAAACTGCAACTCTTTGACGAGCAGAAATGAAATTATGTTCTCGCCTCGTTTCCACACACAGGATTGTTAGTAATTCCAGGCGATTGCCTATAGGCTGGCTCGTCTCCTCGTTCAATCATCGTCATCGTCACAACACAGTCATGGAGCGAGAAGTGTTTTTTTTTTTTTTCTGTACAAAGTTTTGTTTTAAAAAATTAAGCACGGCTTCAAACGATTTTTTCCACTGTTTTGAAATAGGTGTAGCGAAGCACTTAGGTTCTAAGTGAAATAAGTTAGCCATCGGCAGAGAGTTGCACCAGCTCCTGTGAGTGCTTCTTTAATGTGAGTTGTGGTGGTTGTGATGTGCTGTTAAAGAGTGACCTTCGATTAAGATTTCTCATGAAATGTGTGTTTTCTTGGTAACCACTCTAGGTAGAGAACGTTTGTTTTTGAAGGCTAATAAAATGTCTAGTGGATAAAATAAATTTACTCAGCCTTCCACCTCCCCGAAACAATCAATCTAATGGGATTGAGTGGTCCTTCTTGGATCTGACATCGAGCATCATACAAACTCTCTATCGAATACTGAAAAAGCAAAAACTGAGCATCATAGGAATAGTTTTTCTAAAGCAGAATTTTAGGCCCCAATTTAAAGGAACCTGCTATTTCAAACCGAAGGTTTTGGAGGTTTCTCGAGTTACTTGATTATTTAAATGAATTTACTGGCAGATGTTTCTGAGCCACCTGACCCTTTGACAGTCAAGTGCTGTAGTTCTGTCTCTAGCTAGCAATAACAATGCTTGACTTGGTCGAGTAACCCATGATCAAAGTATTGCAAATGCAGGCAACGAACCTGAGGATGAACTAGCTTGACATCTCTCGCAGTCTGCTTTCTGGCGCCCACAACTTTATTGCAGAGTAAAATAAGCTACGCCAAATACAGGGTGCGGGCCAAATACCAAGTTTATTTTTAAAAATGCAATTACATTTTTCCATGTATTATGGCTTTATTAGTAAGAGCAAACATTCCCATTTAATTATGGAACACAACGTCGTTCAAGTGGCTGTCTCGGCTGGTTTCGCAGTAGCGCATTCTGTCACTGCAATTTTCCAAGACCTTGTTGATGGTTTCGGGCTGTAGCTCACGGATTGCTTGGATGATATTGGCCTTGAATCGTTTCCGGATTGTTTGCATAACATCGGTCCGTTGCGGTTCCCCACCAAAAAAGTCCAAAGGGGTCAAATCGCTGCTCCGAGGCGGCCTATTGACACATCGCCAAGATAGCTGATAATACAATTTGGGAACTTGGTGCGCAAAAGACCGATTGTGGCATGGGCTGTGTGACATGTCGCGCCATCCTTCTGGTACCAGAAGTCGTCCAAATCCATGTCTTCAATTTCAGTTGTTCGTAGCCTCATTTTCGAAGAAAAATGGTTGATATTCGTGAATTGAGTCTCAAACTCTCGGGTACCGCAGCCAAATTCTCGCACTGTAGGACGACGGCGGCCATGAGTGTTGTCCGCTAGCATACCAGTCTCAAGAGCTTTTTACACAAACTTGCGTACACCAGGCGCGGTGGGTGCTTCATTTCGGCCAAAACTTCTTTTCAAAAAAAGAACTGTTTGGGTGTAGCCCACTTTGGAAAAACGTTTTCAATATTTCCCAACGTCGTTCAAGGTATGATACTGACTTTCTGTCAAGAATTTGAGCGGGAAACAGCAGTCAGTGTCAAAATAACCTATGATTTAAAAAGAAACCACTAGATGGCCCAGCCTTTAAACCTACTCGAAAAATATCCCTTGGCTTAAAATACTCAAATCAAGCCCCATCGCCTCTTTACACATGAAAAGGTCGTGAGCTGTCTAAAATATGTCATTCCAACAAATTAAATAGAATACAAGTTCTGCCTCGGAGAGGATTAACCTTTTCAAAATATTCTTTAGTTAGGAAGACAAACATCCCACAAAGAAAATCTGTTGTCGACTATGTCAAAGAACTGCTCCACTGAGGATGTACAGGGGTTTATAAGAATGGTGGTACAGGATACTTACCAGCTGATACAAAATACCTCTCAGGCCACAATTTGAGGAAAGGTTATCAAAAAAAGACAATTTTTTGTATGGAGGCAGACTTTAATGCCACCCAATAGCACTGCTATTTAAAGTCAATCGATTTCTTACATTTCAATCGGAGTTTTTAAAAAAAAATATAGCAGAGTGACCTTTTGTTATATCACCCACACCTTCTGAGAAATCACCAGCCCACACGTATGCACCCGAGAAGTGACGTCAATGACGACATTCCCAACGCACTTCTGACATCATTGACTATCTCCAACCCTACGGCGATTGGCGCTGATGATATAAAGTCGATGGCGGTAGTACCTTATACCATAGGTCCTTGTTATGCATGGACATTCAAACGATTAATAACGACGTTTAAAAGGAAAACCTCCCACCCTCTCTAACTTTCAACAATTCTAATGACGACCTTTTCTTTCTAATTTCAGACTAAACCGACGCTCGGGTGGTTGTCCGACAACGTCTGGCGGCGGTAATCCAAGTAGTGGCAACACCTCAAATCTACGATTTCGCAATAGTACAAGCTCAGCGCTGACCGCTGGCACTGCGGCCAAATTCACATTTGTCTTCGATCCGGCGGGCCGGCTCTGCTACTACTGGTCAATGGTTGTTAGTTTAGCGTTTTTGTACAATTTCTGGGTGATAATCTACCGGTTCGCCTTTCAAGAGATCAACGGCAAAACCATTATCGTGTGGTTTTGCCTGGACTACCTCTCGGATTTTCTGTATCTTGTAGATATACTCTTCCACTTTCGAACGGGCTACCTAGAGGATGGCGTCCTGCAGACCGACTCCTCGAAACTCCGCCAACACTACATGAACTCAACGACATTCTATATTGATTGCCTGTGTCTACTGCCATTAGATTTTTTATACTTATCGATCGGTTTTAATTCGATACTGCGCTCATTTCGGCTGGTGAAGATCTATCGTTTTTGGGCGTTCATGGATCGCACCGAACGTCACACAAACTATCCGAATTTATTCCGATCGACGGCGCTCATACATTATCTACTTGTGATATTCCATTGGAATGGATGTTTATATCATATTATACATAAGAACAATGGTTTCGGGTCGCGGAACTGGGTGTACCACGACTCGGAATCGGCCGATGTAGTTAAACAGTATTTACAGAGTTATTATTGGTGTACGTTAGCTTTAACGACGATCGGTGATCTGCCCAAGCCCCGATCGAAGGGTGAATATGTATTTGTGATATTGCAGCTACTTTTCGGTTTGATGTTGTTCGCCACCGTACTGGGCCATGTGGCGAATATTGTGACATCGGTTAGTGCAGCGCGCAAGGAGTTTCAAGGTGAGTTTTCTACTATAGATATATTTTTATTTGATACTAGTGGAAGCCCGCCTGCTTTGCTAGGTGTTAAAATTTTAATTATTTACCACTACACATTTAGATTTCTTATTTAAGCACATAAACCATTTTCAAATTTGTGATCACTTGATAAATTGGAACTAAAAAGAAATTAGCGTTTTAAGTGATTTGAATTGAAAATTAAAGAGCAATAATTTTGAAAACATAAATTTTGCTCTATGTTTTCTGGTAATCCAAAAAGACCGCATTTTTTTAAAATGTCTTTTTTCAAAAATCTATTGAACGATAATATAGAGAAAAACGGAGTTTGCTATGAAGTTTAAAATGACCATATTACCATAGGAATGAGTTTTTGTTACAATCGTATGGACCGTTTTCGAGATACATAAACTGTCCAAATTTCAAAAGTACCGATATTAAATTTTTTGACGAAAAGTTGAGTTTGGAGTCATGTTAACCTCACCTACTTAAGCTCAAATATCGATTTCGGTTGAAATAATTTTCGAACAAAATCAAACTGGTATGAACATTTTATATAGGAAGTCCCATTAATAATGAGGTTACTGTAATGTTTTGGTCTTGTTGTGCGGCAGCCTAAGCTATTGAAGCGTAGCACGCTTTGTATTGCTGTATAAAGCGCAGCTCGCTAAATCTGAAGGCAAAAATGGCGCAATTAATTTAGAGTCAAGAGTGTGTTCAAGAATGTTTCTATTAAATCATCTTCGTTCCTATTTATGCAAAAATTCTTATTACTAAGCAATAAAATGTTCAAACAGCATAATGAAATAAATTTGATCCCTTCTGTCCCATATAGTGCATGATGGGAGCGATGTAAACTATAACAAACACATGAACTAGTATGAACCTCCACGTAGCATGAATCACTGTCGATACCGATCGAGTGCCACTTGATACTCTATGCTATCTAGGGCGATTCGCATTGAATCACTACATTAATAATAATAATAATTGGCGGAACAGGTCCGTATGGACCCAAGCCTAGCTTCTCACAACCATTCGTCTTGTGTGAGTTTTTATTTTTGGGACGAATGGAAGGGATCTACAATTTTATGCCGAGTCCAAACGGCCAATTGAGAAGCTCTTTCATAACAGTTATACTCTCGGATGTTTGTCAGACGTTCGCGAGAGGTGGCGCAGCGAAAAAAACCTTAAGTTGAAATTTGGGTTTTTCTCGGGATTCGAACCTGGGACCCCTCGCTTAGTAGTCCAACACACTAACCACTAAGCCACTGCGCCTGCGAATCACTACATTACGTTCCAAAAAAAAAAAAAAGTATAAAGGGCCCCGAACTGTAGGCCCACAAACTCTAAATCCGAAGTTTGAACCAAATCGGAGCAACCGTTTAGGCTGTAGGCCTCAGGAGCATACCGACGATACTTTTTTGAGTTCCTCAGATTTGATTAACATTCTTGAGTTCGAATATCTTTCTCTTACTACGTAATCGAGAAAGTTAAAAATCACGGATGTATGCTATATCTTTTTAATCCGCATCCCAACTTGCAGGGGACTTATTTGAAGTTGAGTTAAGAGCTCCAAGAACTTCATTGAAAGAAACAACGCGTTCCAATCCAGAAACCTCTTCTACTGAAGCATATTTTAGAGTGTCTACCTATACTGATTCCTTGCATAGATTCGTTAATCTTACGGACAGTTTAATGGTCAACGAAGACGTTCTACCATCGTTTCAAGCTCTTCTCGCGCAGGTTTTGCTGCAGTTGAGCGAGTGAACGAAATGAAAAAGCTAATGTTACTTGGAGAATGCAATTTCGTTGTCAGCTGTACAGAGTAAATTCCTTGGTACGAACAAATATCGTCGAGTGATCCTTATACCGAAGTTTTGAAATTGCTTGATATATTTGACAAGTCTTACTTCAGAGGTATAAACTTCTTGCTTCCGGTTTGAGCCACGCTTTCAGTGACCACAGCTAGTGTCAAAACAACCTTTTCAACTATGAAAAGGATTAAAACAGTGTCCCGAAGCGTTAGGAGAATGTAAGATTAAAATCACTTGCTATGATATCTGTCCATTCGGATATGAATGTGGATCCAAATAAGGTGATTGACCTCATGTCAAGAAAAACTTTGAAAACCTAACATCTTTAAAAAACTGTGTGTTTTAAAATAGTTTAAGTATGTTCGTTTAAGTACATACGATTTAAAAACTAATAAAATTTAATGAATTGGAATATATGGTTTTCTGTCTAAAGAATTCCTCGTACGATTTGGAAGCAAGCCCCCCGGAAACAAAATCATGGCTACGGCACTGTGAGTTGTGTTAAAATTGGGTTGTGTTAAGAAATTTAATTAAAAAAAAGTGAATTCATTCGACTAAAAAGTTTTTATAACGCAATCCAATCCGCCGTTTTCTCTTTTTAGAGTTTTCGTTTGCATTTTGTTTTTACTATGTGGTTATAACTTAGATTTAATATAATCAACTGATTCAGTAGTCGAGTGTCTGAGTAAGACCAACCTTATAAGTTTCACAGTCTCTGGTTCAATTCCAATTTTATGAATTAAAATTCGAGAGAATACGCTTCCGTTGCCTCGCCAGATCACAATTTTCGTAACACATTCACGAGTTCACTCCCCTGGTCCAGCGTGCCCATAGAAGTTTTAACTTCAAAAATTAAGTTCAAGGAACTAAAAGGTGTTTGTATTTCAGTAACAGCGCTTCCTATCCTGACCCCGCAGGTGGAATCAAACATACCCATCCACAAAATTTCATTGAAATCAGTTGAGTGGCTTTGGAGATCGACAACAGCACCACCTATCGGGTGAAAAACTATCCTAACATCTAAGCTGCAACCATATCCACAAAATTTCATTAAAATCGGTTGAGAGTGTCGGAGGTCGCCACTATATAAATATACTCCATATACGCACAAATCCAGGTATGACACTTAAATAACCAATACACATACAAAGACCGTATGTACATAAAAACCTAGGTATTGACGTCACCTTTCATATGAAATTTCCGGCGTCAAAATCGGTTTACACATTACAGAGAACATTATGCAACTTGTTTTTATATGTATAGAAGAAGAAGATGGAAATCTTGTCCCAACAATTTATAAATCATACTTTTTTTTTGCTAGGATAAGACCATATCTCTCATAGCTTCTTCGTTGTGGATTTATGTTGCCCTGTTTTATAAGAGATATGTTTGCCAAAGCTCAAAAACACGTCGTCTCCCGACATGTAAACAAAATTAATTTATAATTGAATTCCGCCCGCTTCTTGTCACTAGGAGCACATCCACCAACAGATGCGACGCGACGTATCAGAAAATATAGCAAATAACGCGCATTACCCCTATTCATCACTTTCACTCGTTTAACAGGTGGTTTGCCATTTTCGTCAGCTTCAATCAAAGCATTAACACTGTACCCCGTCACTGGGCACACAAGTTCCTAGACAGCAAAGGTAAATCTTAATCCAATCCTTGCCGCTCCATTAAGTCGGTAATAATATCGATTCATATCTTTCATTAGGAGTTTCATAGCAAATTGCGTTCACCTTCTTTTATTACCGTTCGGCTCTCACAATGAGAGTAGGCATTAATTTAATCCTGAAGTTGGATGTATGACGGTCGGAATTCGTACGCAGGTGAGAGTGTGCGTTGAAATAGAACGCCAAGTCATTTCTTTTCGGTATGCATACACATGTCAGGAGCAGGACTCCGGAGCGCCATCATCAGTCGTGGTAAAGTTTGTTCGGTATTCAATTTAATCTTGGGAAGAGATTTCGGTGGTTTTTTTTTGCTGTTTTTGTTGTGTACACCTTGAATGGGCAAGTTTGCCCACCTTCTTTCGTGGTTGGTCACATTTGAGCCACGGTGCGAAAAAGGTTTAAATTCATTAAGTGCTGAGCGTAAGCAGAGGTGCAGAAATAGTAGACGTGAAGTGACGCATTTAATTGGAAAACTCGAAACTTTTCTGCTCTCACCAACAGGTTACGGACTTTTAATTATAACTTTGTGGATAGAAACAGCAGATAAGGACGCATAAGTTTGGTGTTTGTCTGCAGAAAATATTTTCCAATGAATGTCAAAACTAATAGAAGAAAAATGGACGCAAGTTTTTTTTGCATTTCGTTGTGATGCGAGGAATAGGCTGAGTTGAGTTCCCTTTCAAAATAAATATAGGACCGTGGTCAGTTATTTTTGTGATCTGTTTTTTTTTTAATGAATGAAAAAAAAAAACACAATTTGATGCAGAATCAGACGTGTACTGAAATAATTTACTTTCGTTTGTTTGTCAGACATTCGCGATAGGTGGCGTAGTGGACAAAAATCTTGAGGTGGAAAATTTGTTTGCTTTTCCTTCGAACCTGATACTAATCGCTCAGTAGCAGAATTAACACTGGCCCACTGCGCGCTCAAGACATTCAAATTCATTTAAACGCAGTGCAAGTAAATTTGTGTCGTTTGTGAACTTGGTTAAATGTTCGTCCTACTATTTTTCCCGTTCATTCAAAACCAATTAATAGCTTGGAGTAGTTTAATTTGTCAGCTCTAAAAATACGATAATAAAAAAATCAAAAAAGCGGGTCCGGAAATCCGAATGAACGAATCTGATTTAAATTTTGCATCGAGGTTGTTTGGCATCTGATGTTAGGTTTTGGAATTGGTGCTTTAAATATTTCTTAAAAAAACTTAGAAGTGAATGTAGGCCGTTATCGATAGTGAAGCTCATAGCCTCATTGACAAGTTCATAACAATTGACTCGGTTTTGCGCAAGGCCCAATCATAACCCCACGTTTAGTGACTTCTTTAAATATGATCGTTGTTAGAGGGGCCTCATCAACAGGATCTGTCATTCAAAAACTCATTGAAGTGTCTACGTCTAAGATGAAGAGAAGAATTGAGGTATTCAGCCAACAACCACGAATGCTGGGCGCAAAAATGTTTGTATGCGTATACAAAGGGCGCAAAACTGTCTCGGACCGGCCCTGTATGTGAGTAGAATGAAAATCTATTTTACCATCAATTTCGTTCAGCAAGCATAAGCAAAGAATTTTGATATCAAAATCATTCAATAAACTCATCAGTTAATTTTATTATATTTAAACCGACTCAAGTTAGAAACGCGTATCTTTTATCTCATCCAATACACAAATTGTTTACTGTATTGGATGAAATAAAATAACATAGACGAAGACAAGTTCAAAAATTATTTTGGATTATAAAAAACGATTTCGGGTTTCTGTCCGGAAAGTAAATTTATTGCCAGTAGCTCGCACTTTAGGTACGAATTTTTAGGACAATGTCAAGTGATTTTAATTGCACTTGACTGGACAGCTGTGAAAACCGACGATGGCGAGACACTTTTCTATAGAATAGAGCTGAGGAAAATGACCAAGGACTATATTTCCTTTTATATTAATTTATTTAAATTTCTTCAATGTAGAAGAAATGGGAGCACCGCTGCCGAAAGCACCACAATAGGAGTACTGTACTCCTTTTTCGTCTGCCGTACTCCGGTCCGGTACTCCCCAAAGGCAAATTGTACTCCTGTTTTTAATTACGGATTGAACTATTTTCAGTTTTCAGTTGCCTTAACACTGCCCAGAGTAAATTGCAAAACATCTTTTAGTTTCTGGATGTTTCATTAACATTTTTTCGTGTTCGATTTCGTTACATTCGCATCGAACAAACTTTTGCGGATCCTGGAAGATCCCTTTCTTCTCCCACAATATAAAGGATTTTCCAATAAGGACGGGGCGATGTTAAAATAGAATAAAACAAGCTGTGTGTGAAGCATCAAAAAAAATTGCTTGAAAAGGCCAGGTACAGCGTCGCCAGAGAGAAATATTATTAGGGAGTACTGCAGCCAGAAAAGGCGAGTATTTAAAAAAAAAAATAGGAGTACGGACATTTTTATTTTTATTTAAACAAAAACTATAAAAAAATCAGTTTAAAAAAGAACAAACTAGAAAGAAGGAAATTCCCTTTTTGACGACAGTTTTGAAGATAAAAGTGCTGCCAAATTTGCATTAAATTTGAAGGGAATTAAATCTATTAATGTTGAAATTACACTTTGCTGCAAGTGTAAGATATTTTAAGACTTTAAAAACAAAATATGAGTACGAACGTGAAAGGAGGAGTACGGATGTGTTGAAAGTAGACTACGCTGGCCAGGTATGCCATTATTTATGAAATAAATACAACATCGTTCAAATGTCCGCAGCGGGTTCTCACGGATTCGAGTGGTCCAATTTTTGTTTGGTTGTGTTGTTGCCGTTGAAAAATATAAATAAGGAAAATACACCGAGTCTGTCATAAAATTGTCGCAACGTAAGTTTAAAGGTTTTATCATTTGGACGTGCTGCTTAATAGTGTAACTTGGTAATTTAGCATCAGTGAAAAAACACCAGATTATAGACAGACGCCAAAACAATATGGCCAATACAGACTGCCAACTTTAACCCGTCCCAATTGAAAAAGCTTAGCTAAAAGTAATTTTTTTAATTTTTGTTGGTGTACTCCTTGGTACTCCTCAAAAGAGTTCTATTATACTCCCCGACGAATTTATGAAACGGCAGCCCTGAGCCCTATTAAGAATAAAGTTACTTCTAAAAAACATGATGAGTCAAGCAACTGTAGTTTGTGTGGATTTGACCATTTGGAGCACTGAAGAGCTCTCCAACGACCTTTTGACCAACAACGATATTTATTGCTTTGAGATTAAACAATTATATTTTTTTTTTCCATATATGCAACAGGATGACCGCGTACCAAATATGAAAAACTCACTCAAAATGAATGGTTTTGAGAAGCTAGGCCCAGGGTCCCGACGGAACTGTTGCGCCAACAATTTGTTTTTAAGGTTGTCGGCTTTTTTTAATTTTACTGAATCCTATCTTTCAACCAAACTGATTTTGTCTTTGCGTAAAACGTCTCTAGAACTACGCATCAACTAATATTAACCAAACGGGACGTACTGAGGTTTCTAGACCTCAACTTTCTCCAAATTTCAGAAGGGTTTCGGAAAATAAGAAAGCGTATACGTACCCAGTTTTAAATGGTAGACTAAAGCTTTCCTTAAACTGAAAAGGATGGTGATAGCGATAGAGTGAAATAAAACATTCTACCACCTGAATTCGAATTTGAATATCCATTTTAACATTTGAAGTGCCCTTCGCCAGTTTTAACAGCTCCAGAAAAATAGTTGACTCAAACAAAAAATATGCGTCTACACTTATGGCTAGAGTATGTTCACACGGAATGGATTAAAGAGCGTGTTTTCCAAATATTTTCGTAACAATTCCCCCTCTGGATAAACCAAGATGTGTTCGACACTTTTTTCAATTCACTTACTTAAGGTTCTGTTTGCGATTCGCTTAGGTATGTTTGCCTATATTCCAATAAATGATGGATTAGAGGATTGACGTGCATGTGAGTCACATTGAGTAACGCTGTGTATACAGATTCAATGATAAGCGGGAAATGTGTTTGTAGAATGGAATGCCGATCAGAAACTCGTGCTGAGATGTGTTTTCATTGCGAAAAGCGGTCAGTTGGTTCGAATTAAAGTTGCCAGACTTTCTTCTTCCATTTAAGGAGACTAAGGCTTTTTTATATCGAGACAAGAAGATACCTAAGTTTTATTTTGCCATAAAAGTAGTTGTTGCCCCGCGCCTTCATTAAAAAAATTATTGCTGGTGTAAATGAGAAACTAGTGCTACCCAAAAATCCCTAAAAGCCAACAGTCACTCTGGTGGTAGTTATTCGTCCTTATTCAAAGACTGTAGTTGTGACCAAAAATGTACTGCTCCCGCCAACCGTTTGTTTAACCTTCCTTTAACCTCGATAACCTCTCATCGATCAGATCACAGACATATCCTTTATTTATATTGTTGAAAACACATTTCCAATTATCCTAAAATTACACAAAATTAATTTCTCTCTTTGTGCAAGTGTATATCATTTTGCATTAATATCTGTGCGCTTGTCTCACACGGATTCACATTAATTCAATAAGGATAACGTCAATGACGATGAGGTGATGACGATAAGTGCGAGTTGACGCCAATTGGACATTCGGCTATATACGAACGACTACTCGTCGTTGTCGATGCGCATTCATTGATCCCCCCTAATGGGATGAAAACGTCTGAGTGCGCAAAGTTGTTGACATGTGTGCACTCAACCCAAAAGAAAAAAATTGTTCCCATCATTAATTCGGATGACTTTTATTCTATTCGAAACGATTGGAAGATGATTCGTGCTATAAACATGATCGTCAATATGAGGGGAGTCTGCAACCATCTTCGAGTCTGACTAAGCTAATATTTCGCTTGTGGAAATAAAGAAAAATTAATGAAAACAATTTATTCATTCTTCTGTTTGAGTTTGCCTAACTGTTGAGAAAACCCGTAAGGAAGATTTTTCTTGTCATTCCAAAAAAAAAAAAAACAAATAAGAAGAAAAAACGTAAAACTTTTCCCTGCTTTTCCTTATGTGGCATTTGGAGTCCTCCTATCGCCACTGGTGCTAGGAAATGCACAAATTAAAGTTTAAACTTCTTGCGTCTACACACAAATTAAAAGCTTTGCTGGAAAATAAAAGTTTTACTTTTAATAGTGAGGATTAAGAAGAAGAACTAAGATTACATCGCATCGGTGAGAGCGAGTAAATAAAGTTTAAAAACTAAAAAGTGCCGAAGCATAGTGTGTGAATAGTAAATTTACTTGGTTAGTTTTTTTTTTTTATTTTACACACTTGAGAGGTGAACTCTTTTCACACGTAGCTTTGTCATATGATGAAGCAGTGCTACCAGAGCGTCGTTATTATGTACCTGCAGTTTTGCAATTTGTTAGAGTATACTTCACTAAGAGCTAAGGTGTTTTTGGGTACTTGTAGTATTTGCCAAAGACTTTCGCAATTTTACACTTTAACGGCTTCGATAAGGTTTAAAGTGGGATATTGGGTGGGAAATTTTTAAACTACCTCACACAAACGGGCATTTTAGACGTTGAATTTGGGTTCACTTTTTCGAACATGGCAGCCAAATGCTTGAACTGTTGCTGACAAAGTGTATTCTGGACATTGAATTGGGCTGGCGGTAGGTATAAAGATCAACAATCAGATCAACTACTGGCTTAACTCTTGCTAGCTTATTTATGTAATCTAGTGCCTTTACGAAGCTCTTCGGAAATATACCAGATGTGGTCACGTTTTCACAACTTCTGTTGCGGAGATGTGTCTATTCGGGCTTTTAATTCTCGACGTTTTTCAAGTGGTAGGATACCTCTTCGAAGCCAATATATAAAGTAAAAACTCCCAAGTAAGGTGATAAACTCCGTTGTAAAAAAATGCTGGGAATTATAAACGAATGCTAAAATGGTAAATTATAAATATTATGACGCCACTCGTTCAGTAACAAATCATCAATTTCACACAACACTTTAGCTACAGCCTTCCTTACTCTTATAATTATAAAAAAACAATGGACAAAAATAGATCTAACTTTGCACTTCGGCTCAAAATATTACACGTGTTGCCCACCGTATTATAAGTGTATTCAAGGCCCGAAATATGAAAACAGAGGTTTGATTCTGTGAAAGGCGAAATGAAAAACACTTTCGGATTCCAAAAAACGAAAATATTGCTTAATGCGGCACCTTTCGTTTTCTTGGTCCTATTCGCAGACATTTTGCTTCTTTTTTGCATTACAATAAATTGTATTTTAGCGAGGAAGGGACTTTCTAGAAAAAAAACTAAAACGAATACCTCAAAGCTGTCAGTGTCGTTTCTTGTGAAACGAAAATTCATTTCGTTTTGGAAGTTACAGCGCAAAACGTTCGTGCCCGAGAACAAGTTTGAAAGTTTTCATATTTCAGAAACGTCGTAAGATAAATTTTCATTTCGTGCCGAAAACGATTGAAAATTTTCGTATTTCAGAACCCCACTCCAGAACTTTCAAATAAAACTATACACAGTATTTGTGTGGATGTGATTAAAGGTTAACTTCCTCGCGCTTACCTTAAAATTCATAGAACTTTGTCAAATCCCATAATGAATACCTCCCCAATCAATATTCACATAGAGCACCTCTAACCTCCAAAGTGCTCAATCGCAACTGTGTGCAAATGCAATCACGCTAGCTTAGCTAGACTTAAAGTTCAACTCACCTCGTCCTCCATTCGAACGCCATTACATTATGCAATTGGGAATCGACAAAAATTTACATACACCCACGAAATAAATTCTCACAGCATTAAAGCGAAACAATTATTCCTTACATCGTCTGAGGTCTGAAGTCGGCTCCACGAAAAAGTAATGACGTGTAAAATGGACACAAAATCCATCCAAATCTATATTTTGCATAAGCCCACATGAAATAGCCTCGTTTGGAATTTTTATACCGGATTAATTTGGGATAGACTCCAATGCCAGTGTGCTTTGATGTGTCCAGTTTTGGATTACCATTTATTCGTATTTCTCTTGTGAAATTTTATATTCAACACATATTTTTTGTATATTGTGCAGGTAATCCCTAAATATTCCTCCGTTCGTTAAAAATTACACATATAATGGGCGGCAATATTTTTGAATTTCATTGGCTCTAAGCTCCATTTTTCTCGAGTTTTTTTTTCTCGTACTCTGGCACCCATACTGGTTTTGGTTTCATGACAGCATATTGAGCTGACAATTTTGTGATTTAAAAATAAAAATTTCAAGCAGACAATACAACAAATAAAAATCATAATCTGCATACAAATTACACTGCAGGCGATTATCATTAAGCTTTTCGTCCTGCTGCACTGCACTTTATTTATGCTGGAGATGAACCTTAATTGGATTTTAACATTTTGTAGTAATTATGGGAATCGTGTCACCATGTAATTGCACAGGTGCACAACAAGGGGTTGATTTCTCATACATATATAATTTTGGTGCTACAAAAAAAACACAGCAACAATGTTACGTATACGCCGTGTAGAATTTTAATGCATCGCGTATTTCAACAAATTAAATTTAAATTTTTGTTTTTAAGTGGTAAAATGAGAAGCGGAACGGGGAGTCTACTCCAATTTAGATATTCATTTAGTTAGTTGATGGTGTTCGTGCCAATGAGCTACGATTGTACCACATGAATCACGTATCAAAGGAGTTCTTTTAAATTAATTTAAATTGACTTCATGTTGAATTTTTATACAGAAAAAATTGAGGCAATTGTGATTACCATTTATGAGTTCATGGTGGACCGATGCCTTACAAGTGAATTTAGTTAAAATATGGTCGGGGTATTTTTGTTAGATCGTCGAGGTCTAATAGCTATTCAAGAAAAGGGGTGAAGGGCTGGCCATAAGAGATGTTCCACAAATTCTATTTTCCATGGTCAATTAGGAGCTGCATTTGGCCAGATTCCCTGCTGCCTTGATTCATTCCGCACAGTGCTACTACTTTTCTAATGTTAAGTGTAAAATTGTTAATAGTTCCATTTCCACGACGGTTTGAGATGGTTCCTCAGTCAGGAAGGCAATATTTATTTAACTATATACGAAATTGTAATGTCAACAGATCGTAAAAAAATAATTACATATAAAAAGCTTAAAAATATAATTGTCTTAAATTTAGAATAGGCAATACTAAATCAAGCTGTTCATAAACTGTTAAATAATACACAACAAAACGTAACTGGCCCCATATGAAGTGGAGTGATGAACTTCAAATAACACATAAATGGATCTTAGAACCATTTGGGGGCCGATGAATTTCTTTTCAGAAATCCTAAATCAGAGTTAGCTTTTGACACCATTTAATTAACATGGAGATCAAAAGCAAGTTTACCGTTAAACACAACACCAAGATCTTTAAACTCAACTGCAATTTTGATAGCTTTGAATATCTTGAATCCTATTATACGGCATGGTGGCACATTTTTCGAGGTTGAGCTGTAGATCATTAAGATCACACCATTCAAATAAAGCATCTAAATCTCTCTGGAATAGAAAACAAATTCTGAACTTAGAAACTGTTGTAAAAAACTTTATGTGATCCGCATAAAGAGGACAAGAGCAAATATTTAGATTTATTGGCAAGTCAATAATAAAAATAAGAAAAAGGATTGGTCCAAGATGGCTACCTTCTGGGACACCAGACACATAGTTTATTTCATCTGATTTAAATTTCCGATTGAAACAAATTGCTTTCTACCAAAAAGGTACGATTTAAACCACGAATGGAGTGGACCGAAAAAACCATAACACATAACAAAGTGGACAAGAAAGTTTATTCTACTGAAGCACTGAAGGCTTTCACGAAATCAGTATACACTACATGCAACTGCTTATGACTTTCAATTGAAATTAAGCAATAGTTAGTAAACTGAACAAGGTTAGAGCATAGCGAGCGACTCTTCCAAAATCCATGTTGAGAATCACTTATAAAGCTTTCTAAAATTAAAACCATTCGTTCCTGCACTAGAAGTACCAAAAGCTTAGGAACAATAGGGAGCTTAGGAAATAGAGTAATCTGCTGGGTATACATTTTATGACAGTACCGAGAGAGGGCCAATCTGGCCTTGATTTTTCAGGATCAGCGGTTCAGCCACGCGCAAGGGATCGAAACTGACTTTCAAATTTTTGCATTTCTAAGTTAAGCTGCCACACTCGTTTTCCAATCCATGGGTTATAGGTTTGTTATAGCTGCTAGTCATTTAAATTTGGCTTGGACTATTATACCGAAGTGAAATTCTTACTTGGGTGTGGTGGATTTCAAAGTAAACAGCCTCCCATTAACTGATCTCAAGGTTAAATTAGATTTACCAAAATTGTTAACACTATATGCCGCCCATTTTGAAGAGGAAATAGTTCTGAGGCTGGCTATGTAATCTAGGCTGGCTATGGAATTGATATCGTCTCTATAGGCCCATGATAAGAAAGCTCAAACATAGAGGAGAGTCTGTCTACCCGAAAATTGTTTTAACCTCAGCTATGGCTCAAGTAAACCAGTTTCCACATTAAGAGGGGCTGTCAAGGCTTTCAAATCGCATAAATGTCCCGAACTGACTTCCAGCAAATTTTTTTAGTCCACTCATACACTCCACAAAAGCGGAATTTCTGTAACAAAACTCAAACCTTATACCATTGGAAGCCCACTTGTATCTTACAACCAAACAATACATTGCCAAGTGCATCACTCCACCCAAACCTTAACTGCCGTCTTTATTACATTCCCGCGCTTAATCCATAAATGAGGCCACCACCACTTTGGCCCCAAATGAAAGTGTATTCCCAGAAGTTTTCTCATCAAAAGTCTCTCAAATTGTGTTTCCATTCAAATTCTTCACCAAAGAATTAAGAAAAAACGAAGACTTCTCTACCATCATCTGCTTATCAGCATATGCATAGCTATCCTCCCCAAGATGATGTATGCAATGCAAAAGTCGGTTAACCTCTACCCGACCTAGGGCAACTTACCGCATCGAACACAAACTTTCTACATAAATATGAAAACATCAGGCGAAGGGATGGAGACAGCACAGCATGCAAATGTGATGCATTCACCCCACAGTGACGCATGTGGACGCGCGTATAAATCATGAAATGGACTATCGTTTGCATCGTAACCGCTCGTAAACGTCATTGCACCCACCAATGTCAATGCACATATTATTATCAGACCGTAACTGCATACAAGTTGGAAAAACTTTTCTACGGGGGGGCCAATGACAATGGCTATTATATCCACACCCCAAGGATAAACACGACAAGAACCCTCTGATGGAAGGACATGTACGAAAAAAAAAAATGCTCGATGCAGTTCTATATAGGAATGGCTCCTTTAATAAGATGATAATGTGCGTGGGAGTTGATAAGTTTGACTACGTGGTAAAGGAGCCAACGATAAGGTTGTTTATAAATTTTGTTTAAGAAGTTATCCCTCCGTGGCGTCAATATTTATATTTGAGTACTTAATTTTTATGCTGATGACTAAAGTCTTGAACATTGCGACCAGGGGTACAGTTAAACCAGATGCAGCCAGCGATAATCTACTGGAGCTTTAAAGGTGGCTGCCTGACTCGTCATCGAGGGGCTTAATAGAGTTTGTTGGCTTGTGGGAACGCAGATATGTGTTCGGTGATCCATCCCTGCCCCTAAAAAAAATTTCAAGGATGGATACTGTGTCTGGCCCCATGTTTAAGTTGTACAAGTTCCTCAACATTTACAGCTATTGAAATGAATCAAGTCGAATGTTTTAGCGGTTGCTAGCCACAAATCCAAGTTATTGTCGTGTACCATAGCAGGGCCTCCGGGAGCAAAGTTGAAAAGGGGCATTGATTTCAGAAGATACTATTTTACTTTTCAAGTTGTGTAGGTAGCCCATTTTAAAGCCAAACTTCCCGTGTCGTCATTTAGGGGGTTTACACCAGTCTTTTGCATGCAATGGAAATTAAAACCATTTGCAGGCGGTCTTCCAAAGATTGAGCAGTAGTCTTATTTTAAATGGAAATACGAAAGAGATTTTTGTTCCCATAATAATAAAGCGTCCTCAGTCTTTTGTGTCTAGTTGGAAGTTAAATGACCAATAGGGAACATAATGGCTTCCACAAACTAAAATAATTAAATAAATCGTCCATCAGCTGTCAAACTAGTTGTCGCTAGAAAAAAAAAAGAGTTGTCAATGCGAAAAGCAAACGCATCATAAAAAAATTCTCTCCAGGAGTCTCATTTTTTGTAGTTTTACCGTGTGATTTTGTCAGTTTAACCGTGTGAAATTCAGCATTTCTTGTGAAGATGAAGGATGCTGACTGATATTTTAGGTGGACAGATTCCTAAGACGAATTTTTCAAGACAAGCTTCTACGATTTTAATTTGATGCATGCTACATTTTATTAGATGAAGACTCCTGGAGACTTCTTGGAGGTTCTGACCTGTCGGTCTTGAGGTTTGGTTTTGTAGCCATATTCATTCGAGGCTCGTAATTTTGTTCATTGCTAACCTTGCTACAGAGAAATTTATTCACGAACCTGCGACTTAGTCCTATCTTGTTGCAGCTGTTGTAACCCTACTCCTTGTTGATCTTTATTTTAGCCTCTACCTCTTCGTGGAGCCAATTTTCTAGTAACAAAGTTGTTAAAGTGATAAACTCTTACATTTTGGATTCTTTATAATTCAACTGTCAGACGTCTTTATTAATAATTTTCTTCGGTGCTGCTAAGCTGGGATTCAACCCATGAAACATTGTTCAAAGTGACATAAGCCTTATTGAAAGCTACACAGAGGCCGTTCTTAGTTTACTTAGTTCACAGAATGTACATTTAAAAGACAGCAAGTGTAAGAACATTGTTCGAGGTAACTATTCTAAAACTCTTCGCTGCACCATAATGCAGAAGGTAGAGGTGAACTTACCACAATTACATTACCTACCACAGTTACATTGCTCCACATTTTCAGACCAAATTTCCACAACCACCTGCAACTGAAGTAAAGTCTAGCACGAACATGAATTCAAATGATAAGAATTTATCTGCCAACTTTAATAAGGCAACCAATTAAACTTTATACCATCAGCGAGTACCTACTTATCCAAATTTATTTAAATGGATCAACGGCAAGGAATAGAAATGAAAAACATTACAAAATAGATGAAGATGAAACCATCTGAGTACCGCACCAAACAGACGCTATCTATTTGTGTTGCTATTTTGAAATAATAAACCAGAACTCAATTTGGATGAGCTCCAAAATCAACAGCGAACCATACAGTGCACGAATGCAAAAGACAAACTTTTTCCTCACTACTCCTTCGCAAGCAGATATACATAGCTTCTTCGGCATCGGTTATCATCTAATTTTCTCTCTGGTTTTGTCCCACTGGTTCTGTCTCTGTGCACTGTGCCTGTGCCTGTCCTTCCTGCAAAACGGAAACAACTGAATTAATTCGGACTTGAACAAGTTTGGTAAATAGCCTCAGCTATTGTCAAACGATGTTGCAGTGGACTCAGAGCATCCGGTGCTGTATAGATTTTTGTTCGCTTTAAAGAGTCGGTAGAATCGAAAAGTGTTTAAAATGAAAGCGGACTTGAGTACGTTTGCTTGGGAATATGGTAGGATGAAAAAGAAAAGTACTAGGTATTCCGGTCAGTGACCATTTCTGTGTAACCGAGGTTTTCACGTGGATTTGTGTGGATTGGAAATATTGATATTAAATATATTCGGTGCCTTGCAGAATTTTCGTGTCAGGGTTATCCTCTACATCCCTGGTCGAGGGAGTAGAAAGCATATGACATAGAAGAGCACTCTATCGAAAGATTTCGGTAATAGCATACGTGTCAGTTGCAATCATTTGATGCGGGTCGCAGACACCACATTCAAGTGAAATTGTAGAAGACAAGTGCACACGAATCCTTTTCTAAGCCGAAATTTCAGGTACCACTGGCAGTCACCGCGTATTTATGAATTCTTTCTTCACCTTTGCGTGAGTCTGGCAAATAATCGAGAATATAAATGTCCAGAGAAAAGCTTTTTAAAAATTGTAGGTCCCTTTTGTACCTCACAAACAGAATCAAAATCCTTGCGCCCTATATTATGAATGTGCCACGTCTCGTATCACTTTCTATGGCACTGTACTTTGCATAATATTCTTTCATTTTAAGTCTTTGAAAGCGGACCTTTATGGCCTATGCTGGTATTATTTTTCACGGCGTTGCCATATAGGTAAAACCTGCTCGTAAAGCCAGGCGTTGAATATTTGCCTTAACTTGGCCTTAATGCTTGCTAAACCCTACCTACAGGCCGAAATATTTTTATCTTGAAGCATATCCAATAAAGGTCCTTATGTTCGGTATTAAGGTTCGTACTCGGAAAAAACATTTCCATCTGTAATTTCATAGACTTCCATGTGTATGGAACTTTTTCGGTTACTTTTCTGTTTGTTTGCATGAATAGGAGCGGAGCTCTGCTGGTTCGGCGAACCTCGGTTACCAGCACACGAATGAGCGTATTTAAGATGAACACAGTTCATGAGGCTGCCAGCATTCAATTTTCGGTTGAATATTCAGTAGAACAGCGGCCCTATCGCCCATCCTTGTGGTACTCCAACTTTTTATTTATTAAAATGGTTTGAGCCCACTAAAACTTTGTTTTCGTGTCTACGAAATAGCGCCTGACAGGTTTGTTACCATTTCCACTATCATACTCGTCCTTTCTTCAGTGCGTTTGAATACGAAATTCCATTTAGTTACTTTTAGTTTGATCATAACCTACCCTCACCCAAAACTACTTGGCAGGACCTCCACTGTCGTCATCGTCACAACTGCACTGACCTCGTTTTAGATAAAACGTAACCCACAACGACACACGGCTGATCAACTGGAAATAGTTAAAGCCACCTGATTCCTTAAAGAACACCATATTGAGAGTAGAACTTCTTCATTATGGCTTGGTAATAACATTCCCCTAAGTATATATCGAGCTCTCGCCGCTCCACTCATTTTGTCTATCAATTTAGAAAGTACTTTGCTCAGCTTTTAATCAAAAGAAACCCCTGCACAAATGCCACGAATAACTTTCGTCTCTATAATCCAGCAAGCTAAACTATTTCGACAATGTTCTCTGTGTGCTCGTCGTCGTCCTTGTTTCTTGGAACCCCCTATGGTTCGTGCGTCCACCTGCCATGACGCCTCCATTCCCATTTCCCACCATCTAACCCAGTTTGAAATTTATCCAATCCACCCTTATTATGCTCCAGATATGAGTTCAAAAATGCGTTATACTCCGTCTAGGTGTATACGCCTCGTGTGAATGGGTTGCAATAATAAAAGAAAACTCACATACCATTGAAACACCAGCGGTGTGGTATGTACGAGTGTATGCGACACTGTTACTCTATGCGCCCGCTCGTCATGGCCTTGTATAAACCCTTGGGGTGAATATTCGAAATGATTTCACATTGAACCGTGTGCGGTGGATGGGTTTCGTATCGCCCTCCTAATGCAGGCTAACGGCTACGAACTGCAACGCGCGAACGCAATCCTTGTCGCACTTCAAGAAAATGTCAAGATTCCAGCAGCATACAATCCCCTTGGATTGTGAAACACTTGAGAATGTGCACATCTCGTTTAGCTCTGATTAGATTGCATGTCCATCGCTGTGCTGTTATAACCCTACTGTTCTGCATGCCCAAGTCAAAGTTCGAGACATGATTATAATACTTCCGGTGGTGTCCCCTATCCTGTTCCAATGACAAGATACCAATGAGTCGTTCGTGCAATTTTTTTTCTCTGTGCCGCCTTATAGGGGGTTACAGGTTACAGTTACATAGTTGTTATCAATTCCTGTGCGGAAATTTATTTTCCAATATCCCTTGGGGGGTTTGCACTGCACAGCGTACACATTGTGTGTACCGCACCAGTGCCTTCAGCCCACAGCGAGGTAAGTGAATGTTACATGCTGTGGATTGCTGCACTTCGTGGCTCCGATTGGTGCAGCACTCGCTGCGCACGAGGCTGCTACATGTACATGCGAATACAGCATCATCGGTGTATATGTAGGTTATCCTTGCATTCAAGGATTTTCATGGACAAGCATTCTGCTAAAAATAGAATTGCCGGTCAAAATATTGATCGACCTCATGCGACATCGTAGAATTCTATTTTTAGCTCACTGCCTCTCTCTCTCTCTCTTCCTCTCCCTCTGTATGATTTTTCCGAGTACATTTAGGAATTCACAGGAAAAAAAGTAGGTTACGCTCGTTCATTCCTTCGTGAATTATGTTCTCGGTTTTTGCTTGTTTGTGTTTCGGCGAAAAAGTGTTGCTGACGTAATTGAAATTTTAAGTACCGCGTACTAAAATGCTGATGACTGTCATGGACTGATTACAGTTTTTTTTTTTTTTTAATTTTTTATTGCGAAAATACCTACCTACTCCCAGAATGGTAGTCTTTATCAAAAGAAGAGAACATTTGGAGGTCAGTTTAGGTAAAAGTGGACTTTTTATTGCTTTCTTTTATAGTATTCAAATCAGAAGGGACATAGTAGCAAAGGAATGTCCTCCCACGAAGAGGATCGGTCACCGTAGCGCTACCGTGACAGCTATCCACCATAAAAGTGTCGAATTTGTAGAATATGCTGAATAGTGGTATACAGCAAAAAGCTAACTCAGTTTGATATATGAGTGCGAAAAAAGAATGATCTCAAGGTGTTTGTCAGAGAAAACTATTTGGCGACTTGACATCCCTTCTTTAGTCGCGTAGCTCAAATAAGGCCTCTTATTATTATTTGCGACGGGTTGTTGTACTGCTTCCTTTTGGTCTATTGTACCCCCTGCTAACGCCTCAGTGAGGTATATGCCCTCATGAATCTGCGGAGACCTTCTTCAGATATACCCAATTTCCTGAGGTGTTCCTTGAGTCTACAATGACCCGTTAGGATACGGAGGTTTTTTTTACTCATGCCGATGCAAGCTTGAAATCTTTTCCGGTTGTATTGCCCCAGAAGCTTTTTAGCCTGCCTCATGCCTTGAGCGTTATGCCAAGTTCCTGCCCTGTTTTCTTTCTCTAGTTTCCGAAATTCTTCTTTGAGGGTATGATCCCCTATTCCGCAGAATGGTTCAGGACCTACATATGAAAGCTTTAGATGCCCCCTTTCTTGCTATGGAGTCGGCCATTTCATTACCCGCTATTGCCATGTGGCCAGACACCCAGCAGAGGGTTGTTTTGTTTCTCCTACCCAATTCATTTAATTTTTGTAGGCATTACAAGTACAAGTTTGGCCTCTAAATTGACTGCGTATTGACTAACGATGCTATCTTCTGCAGAACAGCTTACCATAATCTTGTCTTCTTTGTGGTATATTATAAAATCAGGCTCTGTTCAAAAACCGACTGATTTTTCGTGTGAGGCCTGTTTGGAGCCAAAGGTTAAGGTTTTAGGTGATGCACTCCTAATATAACCAAAAAATCAGTCCCATATCGCTTGTCAAACTTAAAGAGACCTTTTGTCGTAGGACTGTTAAAGAAACGCATAAACTCAAACGTCTTAAGATTGGAAGTCACGGGATATTTGAACGTGCATGACTTTGGCGGTGTAGCAAAAAGATCGATTTTGTCACAGCTCATCGAAATGTTTCTTACGAGGGGTTAAAAATATAGTTTGAGCTTGATAAGTGAGTGGTTGGAAATCTAAGGTCTTGATCATGCAACAAGCCGGACAAAAGAGCCTGTAAAACTTTTGGTAGCTCTATTCAACCTAATGGAATACGGGTTTTACATAAGTGCTAACACATACTCTAAGCATTCAAACTTATTTCCCTAATCTGGCCGGGGAGCAAAATACGGTTCGAGTCGTGAACGAGCGATGCATGACGGAATTTGTGTTGCATATAAAATCGCACTAGTTCCGTGAGTGTAGCTTTTAACCGAAGGCGGCGATTAGGTCTACTATATATAGGGAACATATGGTAACCTGCGTCATTTTCGTCATAATATGCAGACTCAGGGCAAAATTTGTTTTGTTGTGGGATTTTTGTGACTATTGCAAAACTCAAACCCTAGTATCGAAACTATCTGCGGGGACGCGAACTCGAGAAGACGCCCTTCCTGGTCAGATGCAAAAAGTGATATGAACTCATTTGCCTGCCACATCCACCGAGCTGCGTTTCGCAGCCTACTCTACGCTACCTCATAGAGCAGGAGGGATTTTCCTGCTCTGTCTCATATGATAGATCTCGTCGTTTAACACTACCGAATAGCAGAGACTATCTAAGCTTCAAGGGAAAATTTCACTCGGTATGCCTCTACCAGGTTTATGCTCATAAGTCGATGCCAAATCGGTCCTCTTATTTGTTCACCCACGGGCAGTAAGTAAATCGCCATAAATGGGCGTTAATTTTGCAAAAAATTAACGTGATAAATTCGCCTACCGAAACAATTAATTGGCAACACCAACACAACTGAAATTACCCCAATCCTGAATACACACAGAAAGATTTAGTTTGCAGTTAGCTCGTAATACTATTTACTATTTATCTTTCGTTTTCTTTTCTGTTGCCTCAGCATCAGCACCGAAGCCAGCTATGTCGGTTTCTTCTCCAGAGTATACGCATCACCCCGGAGCCCCGCTTCTCTTACGAACACGAGCCACATAAACACGCTATATAGTGTCCTTTGTCCCATAGACTATGCCACAAATAGCTTTGCGTCCTAGAGACTGCAATTCTATTTTTAGCTTACGTTACTACACTTCACTACTTGTGTTGGCCCGATGGTAGATGGTAGAGTCGCGAAAGGAAAACTACCCCCGTCATCGTGTGTGTCTGTGTTTGTGGATTAAAGTAGACGTAAAACTATATTTCAGAGATAAATTTGTGTGTACAGCTACACATGGCCCATTTTTGCTTTCTTTCTCTCCAGTACCTAGCACGGTGGCGAACGAAATGAAAAGTTTTCCTTTTTATTTTTTGCATACTCGTCGTCTGTAGGTACTCTTTACATGATGCCTACCGGCATTTGTACTCTCCTTGCTGAAATGAAATTTGTACAATCGTCGCTGCGTTGCAAACGAAAATGAAAATGAACACTAACGCCACATCCTTCCCTTTGTTTGCTTTGCACTTAGAGCTACAGGAGAGCGCGCACTCTGTTGCTGCAGTTAAAAAGGACACGACTTTTTTTATTTTCTTTTTGTTCAGTTGTCTTTGCTAGTTGTTTTCTTAATTTTATTTATTTATTTTGTTTAGTTTGTGAAACAAAACAAAAACTCAACTATCTCTAATCTTGAGGGCTGGCTGTTGAAAAATTACTTTTCTCGTTGCTTCTTAAGTCCTCGTGCCGTTTCATAAGCAAAAGCGAGAGACATTTATTTTTATTCAATCCTTGCGATCTCCCTGAGGTTTAATTGAAAATCCAAGACTCAGTTTCTGATGATGACATCGTTCAAATGTTAATCTCGGATGGAATGGAGGTATTAGTTGGTTCAAAAGATCCACCCACATAGTGATGGATGAGCTGACTTAAAGTGATAAGAAGAATGTGATGGATGAAAGCATGAATGTTGCAGTTTTCAAAGGAAGCATCCTCTTTGTGTATATTGTGTAACACAATACACACACACAAAACAATGTATCCTCTTGAAATATATAGAGAGGATAGATGGAGTACCTAATTGGAATTTTTCAACAATGCAAATATGTCCTTTGTTGCTTCGAAATGTTATCGCTTCTTATATTAACCAATAGAACTTGAGGCTTTTGGCGACAGGCGCCTTTGTGAATGGGAATGGGGAAAGTGATGCTCAGGAAGTAATCGAGATGCATTTTGTTGCACCGAAGAATTTCTAAACAACTTATTCTCTTTGGAAATGGCTCAGGGACTGACGTGCAACGAGACTGCCGTTTCGAAGTGGAGACATTTTTATTAGTTCGTAACCTTTTTGTGGAATGTGGGCGATATTAGAAATAACAATCAAGGGATATCCGTCAAAACCGGGATTGCAAGCGGTATAGATTATCCGTGTTTGTTACTTTACTACCAACTGCACTTCCCTTTTGAAATATAAAGACGTTCCTGTGCAAGGAAAATATGGTAACCAGGCGAAATAAGATCACCTTATACTATCGTTGAAGAGTGAAGTGCTTAGGAATATGATGCGGGTTTGAAGCTACATTGACTTTCAAGGTTAGAGCTGGATATCGCACTGTAGTATAAGGGGCGCCTGCATTCACAAAACGTTCTCAGTTGAAAAACTCCAGTCCACTATGTAAAAAGAGATTTTACCGCCTGCTGATTGAATCACCTTGCATCTTCAATACTAGCAGCGAGAATGCGACCATAAGTCGTAAGAATTTCGTCAGCAGTTATACAGTCCCTCATCCGCCAGAGTATTTGAGACTTGCGATGGAGTTTTATAAAAAAAAACGAAACGAAAACCCCTCCGTGTCTCATGAAACGAAAAAAATCGAGTGACAGGGAAAATCTGCTCAATTTAACTTCTTTTATTTTCTTCTTTCTTTTCGCAAACGTTGTTTTTTGTCGTTGATGTCTTTCGTTTTGAGAGGCCAAATTAAAAACGTGCTTTCGTTTTCTTTCTTTTTTTTACCAAACATTGTTTTATGTGACTCGAAACTAAAAAAATATCATTGACAAAGAAAAACGTACTTTCGTTTTGTTTTCAGAGTTGCAAAAAGTATCGGATTCTTACAGAACCTTACCAATGGACAGTGGTGCATAAATTTGATTGTATCTTCAAGATGTTATTGAAACTATAAAGTCACTGGCTGACTTAATTTTTGTGTTTTATAATTTTGTCCACTTGCTGACTTAACGTTGCTGGGCTGTGCTTCTTCTCTATCTTTTTCAGTCAGATTCGTGTAACATGCAGAGTTCCTTGAACAGGAGAAGATGAACAACATCATTTTAGATTTCATAATGTTTACCTATATCCCCTTGTGAACTAAGGAGCTTTCTAGAGCTCGCTAAAGTTCAGCCTGTGAGCAGTCAAGGATTTAACTCGTCGATATAAAGAAGACAACAGTGATGGACCTCAAGGAGCAGTGGAAACGCTGGTTATGGAGAGCAGTCTAACCAAAGTTTGAAAGGTTTTATGGTCAAATTGATCGAACTACGAATTTATACCACATGCCGTAATATACAAAAAATTATGCTTTCAAACACATGTGAGATTTTAATTACTTATCTGAGTGCTAACCAATATTGCTTCTGCTTATGTATCACCCGGCTAGTTCCCAACCTTGACTCGACGACAGCTCTGCAACACATTTGCAATTCTTTAGAAAGTACTTCCCATTAAATTTAAGGAATCCCCTTTAATTGGGGCAACCAATTTCATCCAAATATTTGAACGGCACACAATCATTCCAGTCTGTCAATTAATTGAATTTTGATATCTAAATTTTTAAATCACTATATAAACAATTCCAAAGAGATGCAGGAAAATAATTTTAATTATTAACCTGTCGATACTTAAATAAAAACAAAATCCGTCCTAATTAGTTAAGCGCATTTTTTTAGTTCGATAATAATTATAAACATATACCCGAGGATGCAAACATTATTACAAATCGTATCCATGCATTTTATTATAATTTGATTTCAAGTGAAACAATTAAATTTATAACTCAAATGCAATGGTTTAATTCAACATCAATTTGACTGCCAAATATAATGTGGAATTCCTTTTAACGTGTTACCAATTCTATGAATTCGTGCTTAATAAATAAATAATCGTACATCACCGCAGCTACATCACATGCATGCGAGGAAATTATTTACTTTCCCAGCAGGATGCAACTGTAACAGCCCCAGCAAAAACCTCAATAACCAACAAAACTCTAATTCTGCTGGCTGGGTGAATGGAGAAAACACAAAACCTGGGAATGGAACAAGTTTTTTCAACAAAAAAAATTGAACACCCTTTCAAATAAAATTATCAAACATCGGAATGATGAATTTTTCATTTTTTTTTCTCCGTTTAAAATTTTAACCCAATGATTGGAGGATGACGTCGAAAAGTAAACGGAAAATTTGCAAGCCTGGTGGAACCCGGGCAGATTGGATGTCAGAGTTTCGATTGGGTTCCCTTTGACAGGATTTGTTCTGGGAATTTCCGTTTTATTTTTTTTTTGTTATTTTTTTAGAGTTGCAAATAGTTTAGTCGGAAACTTTGGCAAAAATGCAATTAATAGTTCAATGGACTAAATTAGAGGCTTTGTTTGGATGACAGGAATCGGTTTGTTCCTGGAAAGGTAATTGTATTATAGATGATTCGCAGAGGTTTATTTTCAGCTTCGATTTAGTTACTGCTGTTGGTGGATTTGAATATCGAGTTGCCCTATTGGATTAACAGTGTAATTTGTGATGGTAGGCCAAATCCTAGTGTAGATTTCGAAACAGTCATTTTTTTAACCAATAAAATGGGGGGCGTACTTATTTTTGACATTTTCAGTTGAGTTTAAGTATTTAAAAATGTTCAAACAACATTTAATCGTTTGTACTCATCGATTTGTTTTGTAGGTTGCGTTTGAGGGTAGTTTGCAATTTTCACCCAGAAGCCGTGGAGGCCCATTGCGATTATCATGATTTGAGATGCAACTAAAAAAAACATTCGGATCTGTAGATGAATGTTCTTAAATCTGGTAGAGGTATCGTTCATGGTTGCCACTGGTCTGGAATGTCAGGAAACGAAAATTTGGTCAGGGAATGTCAGGGAAAGTCAGGGAATTTCGAAAACAGTCAGGGAAAATTCAATTGTAATATTGTAATTTCAAAAAAAATGATTTGTGTCGAGCTCTGAAGTCTACCCACACGTTTCCGCAAAAAATATAAAAATCAATGCGCCTGAACATGAACACTCCCATCGTCATGTTTGCAGTCACAGGAAATTTTATTTGTGAAAGAGAGACAAATTTATATCGCATAGCTATGTTTGTGCAAGATAGAGAAGATAGAAATTTAAATGTGACAGTTTGTTGACGGTGAAGCGCAAAAATATAAATCCATTAAGAATTAACAAGACTGTTCGGGTGATAATTTCCCTTATGGGATATTTGTTGTGGGTGGGTGCATTCCACCCCATTGGTGCAGTGTTGCCGTCGTCACCGTCAATATTATCGTTGACGTCAACAAGACTGACAATAATAACAGTTATCACCATCTGTAATGCACACCTGCAAAAAAGATATGAACGTGCACAAACCTGTTCCCACTGAGTCAGCAGGTTATTGACCAGGTCCCATATACAACAACGGTACTAGCTGCGGCATTACTTTCCCACGACATGAAATGTGGATGACACCCGATGCAGGCGGATACACGCGCTGCGTGCAATTAGGCGACTCAGCGGATTGGCCATGGGCGATGGGACTACCCATGGCATGGATTTAGTTTTAAGTTTTAGTCTTAATTGAGATCTGGACGAGTACGGTCGTGCACTTATATTGAATTATATCTATAGAACATAAAATACGTGTAAAAGTTGAACGGTAGTTTTTTTATTGTAAGTCGAACCGTGGGCGTGCCTTCGGGCACGCGTTCGCGTTTTTTTTAGATATTCCGGGAAGGATATCTTTAACTGGCGCCCGAGCAGGGACCGGCTTCCAAAATCTCATCCTTAATCTGTGTGATAGTAGTGTCCTTTCATACAGGACTATAGACTACTACGCTCTATCGAGTGCAAATTGCTGTACCCATGGGAACACAGTAACTATTGTAATCTGAAACACTACAACTTTTGTCATACCCATGGGAACATGATAAGATCACTAGAGGATAAAAGGATGAGATTGTGAAGTTAATCGTGCCACTAGTAGGTCGCTTGCAATCATAAACGCTTGCGACTAAACGGGAAAAACACGATCCTTCCGAAGTCGGTTCCTTAGATTAATTTAACGATTCTTTTTTTTTAGACCGCGACGTGGAAATAATCATTGAATAACCGCGACGGAGAAACGAACTATAATGATCTCTCAAATGTGAGCAAAGTGCTAATAGACAGTAATTTAGTGATAAGAAAAAAATCTCAGTGTAATAACGCCAAGAGCGAGGAGAATCAATCCTCCTATTCAAGAAATTATATCAAAAATTTTGAGAAAAGTGTCGAGCCAATTAAGAACTACAATACTGACATATATATAATAAAGATACAAAAAATCTTTTGTGCAACAACGGGAATAGAAAAGGAAAGCTTCAGTGCTACAGGAAAGGAAAAAGGAAAAATATAGAGCTGAAACACTAGTGATTAAGAATTTAAATATTACAATAATTGTGCTAATATAGATAAAATCCAATAAGGATATTAAAAAGGGAACGTGATTGGCATTAGAAAGTTAACCAAGCAGATAAAACAGATAAGTACAATTTTTTAATTTATCTTTCCTTCCTTAACTAAGTTACCCATTTATTCCGCGATATGGATGCTGTAAGTAGGTCACTAACCGAGCTAACAGGCGCAGTGAACTCTATCCTCGCCCAACTCAAAGCGTTTGAAACACGTCTCAAAACGCTCGAGGACGGCCAGGTGCGGGAAGTTGTGCCTGTCAGCGATCAAGTTGAACTTTGTGTACCCCAAAACGAATCCGATTTGAAGGATATTAGCCGACTCCCTGACTGTGTCAAGGAGTTGCAAACGTTCGAAGGCGACCCAACCCAATATATATCATGGGTTCATGTCGTCGAGTCCATACTGAGTGATTACGACATAATCAAGACAAAACCCCTATATCGTGCTATACTTCAGCACATTCGACAGAAGATCAGGGGCACTGCGAACGCAGCCCTTGTATCTTATAACATTTTTGATAATGATTGGGTTACCATAAAACATTGTCTCTCGCTGCATTATGCAGACAAGCGGGACATGCGGACGCTAGAGCATCAGCTCAACCAATTATCTCAAAAGACCCTTAAGCTAGACGAATTTTACGCCGCAGTGAACCACCAATTATCACTAATGATAAATAAAATTAAAACTGAGACCTTTAGTCAGGAAACAGTCACGGCCCTAGTCGAAACTTACAGAAATAGGGCTTTGGACGTGTTCATCCGTGGCCTGAACGGCGAAATCTCCAAGATGCTTATCATACAGAAACCTAAAACTCTCCCGGAAGCCTACTCGGCATGCCTGGAGATACAAAATCTTAATTACCGTAATCACGCGATACACCTTTCGTCGGTGCCGAACACGATTTCTGCTCCTATAAATCAGACATTCAAGAAGGATGTTAGGGCTACCTTGCCACAGAGGAGTTTTCCGCGGCCGGGGTTCAGTGGATTCCATCAGCAACCACAAGTCACCCCCAACCGTGAAAACGGTATTCCGCCGAGGCCAAGTGGCCCTAAGCCACACGAAAGGATGGATATCGACCAGTCAACCCAGTCACGTAACGTGAACTATATGAATAGACCGCAGGGCAACAGGCAGTTCAAACGGCGCGCATGGTCAGAGAACTACCCTCGGAAACAGCAGAGGATGTTCAGCCTGCAAACCTTCGATGAAGGATCGCCCGAATCACCGAATGAGGTCGAGAGATACGTCGAGACAGCGAACGAAAGCTTAGAAGATGAGGTAAATTTTATGACAGGCGGACATCCAGCGTACCATATATAGGGTATCGCATAGGTAACGGAACCGTACTGAAATTCCTTGTCGATACGGGGGCGAACAAGAATTTCATTAGTCCGTCCGTCTCCAGTAAAACCACACGCCTCCAGAAACCATTTTCCGTGCACTCAGCAGCCGGGAACATCAAAATTAATCATTGCATTACCGGGAGATTCTTTAAGCAAGTCGGCAATGACGCTCTTCTAACATTCTATGTCCTGCCGGGTCTGGTTTCTTTTGACGGTATCATCGGGGATGATACGTTGAAGGAACTGGAGGCGGTAATCGACAGAAAAGCAAATGTTTTAAGACTGTCTCCTAACATTGTTATTCCTCTTAGAGAAAAATTCTCAAAGGAGGTCAACATTGTTCTTGACAAGAATCTACCGAGCGAAACCCAATCCAAGCTACATTCTATTATTAGGAAGTATAACTCTCTTTTTGGCCCCATCAGCAATCATGAAACAGTCCGGACCACTGTGCTTGCGGAAATAAAGACAAGCACAAGTGAACCAATATACACGAAAAGTTACCCGTATCCGACGCCTCTTAGGAAGGAGGTTGACAGAGAGATTGCCGAACTTTTGAATGAGGGAATCATTAGACCCTCCAAGAGTCCATACAATTCACCCATATGGGTCGTACCCAAAAAACCTAAGCCTTCAGGCGAAAAACAATACCGTATGGTAATTGATTATAAGCGCCTGAATGCTGTAACCATATCCGATGCCTACCCCATACCTGACATTAATTCAACAATAGCGAGTCTTGGCAAGGCGAGATATTTCACTACTTTGGATCTTACCTCTGGATTCCATCAAATCTCAATGAAGCCATCAGACATTCCTAAAACCGCATTCTCCACTATGAACGGGAAATATGAATTCCTCCGACTACCCTTCGGTCTGAAAAATGCTCCCGCCATATTCCAGCGGATGATTGATGATGTCCTTAAAAAATTCATAGGCCGAATCTGTTATGTGTACATAGATGACATCATCATCTTTGGGGATAGCGAGGAGAGCCATCTAAGAAATATCGAAACCATTTTGACTCGATTACAGGAAGCAAACCTAAAGGTTAATTTAGAAAAAACCCATTTTATGAAAACGGAAGTTGATTTCCTAGGGTACATCATAACTCCAGACGGCATTCGGCCAGACACCAAAAAAGTCTCAGCTATTCAAGAACTCCTTCCCCCTTCGAACCTGAAAGAACTTAAATCATTTCTTGGTCTGACCTCCTATTACAGGAAATTTATTCGAGATTACGCCCATGTGGCTAAGCCTCTCACCAATCTCACTAGAGGAGAAAATTCCCAGGTTAAGGCTAATCAATCCAAGAATATACCTATAACTCTGAACGAGAAAGAAACTAGGGCATTCAGTGATCTCAAGACGCTATTGACTTCATCAGAAGTTCTGGCATTCCCCGATTTTAACAAACCTTTCAACCTTACAACGGATGCCTCCGATTATGCCATAGGGGCAGTGTTGTCTCAGGGGGAATCCGGAAATGACAGACCAATTTCATACATATCCCGCTCACTTAACAAAACTGAAGAGAACTACGCGACGAATGAAAAGGAGATGCTGGCAATTGTCTGGGCCCTCGATAATTTGCGATCATACCTCTATGGAGCAAAGAAGATAAAAGTGTACACGGATCATCAACCCTTAACATTTGCGTTAGGTAACCGAAACTACAACGCGAAGTTGAAGCGCTGGAAAGCGCGCATCGAGGAGTATAATTGCGAATTGGTTTACAAACCAGGTAAATCGAACGTCGTGGCAGATGCTCTCTCGAGACTTAAGGTACAGATGAATCACTTGACCGACACAGCTAGACCTGTGACGGCACCAAGTTCGAATAACGTGGAACATGGCTCTGTGACTGACTCAGCTAGTGAAAACAACTCCACAACGGAAACTGTGGCAGCTAGCGCGAGATCAGATTCATCAACGGAAACAGCTACAGAGTCGGAGGGCTCTACTGACTCTACTGACTGCATAGCGCAGAACAGGATGGCTCTGATCTTATTCCACATGTTGAGGCACCCCTCAATGTGTTTCGTAATCAGGTCATAATAAAGGCTGGGAAGGGTCTAAGTATATACGAAGAGCCCCATCCTGGTTATTCCCGACATTTCGTTGCTCAGGAAAATTTAAATGAGCCGGATTTAGTAAAAATTCTTAAAGAAAAACTGAGGCCGAATCTGATAAACGGCATAAAGATACCGGAACCGTATATTGGAATGTTACAAAAAGTATATCTTAACAACTTTATAACTTACAAAGTTCGTATCACGCAGAGGATAGTAGAAGATGTGAAAAAAGAAGACAGGGTGTGGCAACTTATTAGCGAGGAACACAGGAGGGCACACAGGAACCCAAGGGAAAATAAGCTACAATTGTTAGAACGATACTATTTTCCTCGAATGAACAGTCTCGTTACGAAATATGCAAAAACGTGTGAAATCTGCCTGGCAAACAAGTACGACAGGCACCCGGCTGGCCCTGAACTACAGGCAACCCCCATACCATCATATCCGTGTGAAATCCTTCACATGGATATTGTGGAGGTGCAGAACAAAAAATACATTAGTTGCATCGATCAATTTTCAAAGTTTGCCAAACTCTTTCATATAAAAAATAAATCATCGCTTTACCTTAGGGATAAAATCACTAAAATCTTGCATTACTTCACGGTGCCTAAAATCTTAGTAACCGATAATGAACGCAGCTTTCTCAGCCCAATCATTCTTAATTTTATACGTATGTTGGGTATAAAGCTGTATTTAACACCTGTTCACCGTAGTGAAGTAAATGGGCAAGTAGAGCGGCTGCACTCAACGGTTTTGGAGATTTATCGCTGTCTGAAAGCGGAATATAAGGGTTTGCGTCCGAAGGAAATAATGAACATATCAGTCGACAGATATAACAACACCGTCCATTCGGTCACAAAAAAGAAACCATCGGACGTATTTTTTAATAGAACCGCGAGGATAAATTTTCAGAACTTGGTTAACTTTCGTGCTAGGGTTAATCACGAATTGAGAGGGGAAATTAGAAAAAAACAGGAATCATGCAATAGACGGCTCAATGCCAAAAAGCCATCACCAAAAAAATTTCGAAGGGGTGACATAATATATACGGCTTATAAAAAAATCCAGGGTAAAAATTTGCCTTTATACCGCAAGGAAATCGTGGCTCGGGATAACAAAGTAACAGTTATCACCTCCACGGGACGAAAAGTCCATAAGAGACACATTAAAAATGTGAAATAAAAAAAAAAAAAAAAAAAAAAAAAAAAAAAAAAAAAAAAAAAAAAAAAAAAGGGGGAATGAAAGTGGAAATAGAAAAAATAAAAATAATTTGATCATTTTGCTAATTGCATGTATCGAATTTCTCCATTATACATTTAAGAAAAATTATATAGTAGACTAATTATAACTTGTAATATTATCCTTAAGTCCATATAGATAGTTAAAATAAAAAGTTTATAACGTTGATATGACTTCCAGTCATTTTTTACTCAACGAGGAGATTCCACTCTTGCATCACTTAGTATCTATTTCACAGACTCATGCTTCTATCCGTCGCCGAAGGATTCCAGATTTTCAACTACAAATCACCCATAGTCTCCTTCAAGGAGGGCCACGGATGGATCGTTGAGGGCAGCTTCAAGCTAGTACACACCATTGACCTGGCACAGTTTCAGAACCTTGTTGACGGGGTAACTAACGCTATAGCGAACAACATCGAGGACAAGGATAGGAGGCGCATAATGGAATTTCATGTGCAACAGATAAGGGATCGCCTTAGCTTACTGAAAGGCAAATCACAGAGGAAAGCTAGGTCTATCGACTGGATAGGAACAGCCTGGAAGTGGGTAGCTGGCAGTCCTGATGCCTCTGACTGGAACGAAGTACTTAAAAGTCAAGGAAGAATAATTGAAAACAACGATCAACAGTACCAAGTCAACGAGAAACTCATTGACATTACAAAAGATATAACGCGCAAGATTAACCTGGTGATTGACAGATACGAGCAAGGGGTCAAGGACAACATTTCTGGAAGATTCGAGCAGGACGCCTTGGACGAGATCATACTCATAAAAGGCGAGATAAACGAAATCGTTAGGGCCTGTCAGATGGCGAAGAGCGGCCTAATTAACACGAACCTACTAAATACTGAGGAAATCAACAAAGTTATTAGCGAATTGGAGACCCTCCCGTACGCCAACGAAATTGAGGCAATCGAGTATGGAACACCATCAATCTTCACCAATGGATCGATGCTGCTGTATGTTATTTCAATGCCAAAAGTGGGGCAAGAGGAATTTAACCTACTTATAACAAGGCCATCGGTGATCGAGGGAAAACAGATCGAGATGAAATTCAGGAAGATGCTAGTCAACCACGAAAAAACCTTTGGCATCGTAGCGAATTGTCTTTCAATTAACAACTCGACAATCTGCGAGGACAAATCACTGCAGAAAATTCCTGAGGACGCTTGCGTCTCTAGACTACTGAAAGGAGGATCAGCGACTTGTGGCTTCCAGACTAACGATGAGGAGATTATTGAACTCATCAAAGAGGACACAATTTTTGTCACTAATTTCAATGGTGATTTAACCTCTAACAATGTTTCAAAGTTTCTTTCAGGCACATACGTAATCCAGCTCTACAATGAAAGCATCCGGCTGAAGGGTAGAACATTTTCGAGCTCTACGGTTACAGCCTTACAAGCCCTTCCTCCCGCTATGATGAACATCACTAATCATTACCGCGAGATTGACTTGGGATACGTGCACGGCATCAGCGTTCGGAACATAGAACGCCTAGGTAATCTAACTCGAGAATTTAAAATCTCTATACTTACAGAAGCTGCAATCTTAACCTTTGTGGCATCAATCGTCTTCATCATCTGGAGGAAGATATACTCAAGACCCCGCCTTCCAACGGTTTCATCCATTGACCTATCGCAGGCAGTAGTCTGACCCTGAGGTCACCTAAGATCTACGGGCCGTAGATTTTCAAGGAGGGAGGAGTTATCACCATCTGTAATGCACACCTGCAAAAAAGATATGAACGTGCACAAACCTGTTCCCACTGAGTCAGCAGGTTATTGACCAGGTCCCATATACAACAACGGTACTAGCTGCGGCATTACTTTCCCACGACATGAAATGTGGATGACACCCGATGCAGGCGGATACACGCGCTGCGTGCAATTAGGCGACTCAGCGGATTGGCCATGGGCGATGGGACTACCCATGGCATGGATTTAGTTTTAAGTTTTAGTCTTAATTGAGATCTGGACGAGTACGGTCGTGCACTTATATTGAATTATATCTATAGAACATAAAATACGTGTAAAAGTTGAACGGTAGTTTTTTTATTGTAAGTCGAACCGTGGGCGTGCCTTCGGGCACGCGTTCGCGTTTTTTTTAGATATTCCGGGAAGGATATCTTTAACTATAACTTATATTGCGATTTGTTTCAAACAAGAAAATAAATTAGACTAGTGTTTAAATGCGTTGGTTTTTGTTTTTGGTATACAGTGAAATTCGTCTATAGCGACCTTGGTTATAACGACCATGCGGGTATAACGACGCAAACTCTGGGTCCCTTGATTTGACAGCATATATTCCATACAAATTCATCCTGATATAGCGACCTCGGATATAAGGGCGATTCCGTATATAGCGTCCTTTTTTTACAACAATTTGAACTTTTTCCTCCGGATATAGCGACGAAATAAAAAAAAATCATCTACCTAGTTGCCTCTGCAAAAAACTACCGATAGTTTCGTCTGCTTAAATAGCGTCTGTTTTTTGTCAGAACTTGAATATTTTCTTAGCAAAAAAAAGGAGTTGATTTATTTTGCTTGTCCTCCTTCTTTGTTATTTCTTCAGTTGTTGCAAACTTTATTTTCAAAGACATCCTGATCTACCCGAAATCAAACTCTAAGGAAATGAACTCCAACTTCGACCGTCTTCGCTTGGGTCATACTATTGCAACGCATCAACACATCCTAAAGGGAAAAAAACCCACCCATTTGCACAGTCCGCAACAATATCATAGGAAATACTCCTTGCCGTATCTCCAGATCATTTAAGTCCCTCTTGTCAGAAAATCAATCAGTCTACACTTTTCTAAATACAATCAATCACGATAATGCAATAAAAGTTTACAACTTCCCCCGTAGAGAGAACTTAATTATTTAAAATTTTCTTTTTGCTACTTTCTTAATAATTTGCCTCTTGTTTAGAGCTGAAAGCCTCTGTAGCTAGTGCTACCTGTTTTTTTACATTTATATTAGTTAAAAATTTATTTTTATGCTAATAAAATAATAATAATGATAATAATAAGTTGATTGGAATTGCAGAACATTTGGCTGCATATTTACCTTATTACTATGTATTTAGATGACATTCCTGTACTCAATATTTTTTTGTTATTGATGGATTTATTTTTCTTTAGTTTTCTAAAGTTTTGGGGAAATTGACTGCATTATGAAACCATCTGCTTATTTCTTACATTTGTTATTACAGGTTTTTCTTTTTAATTCTGACTGAATAATAAAACATATCTACTAGGTTATAGCGACTATTTGAGCCCGGTCCCTTCACCGTCGTTATATCCGTATTTCACTGTATTTGCAAAACTTTGGTCAGGGAAAACTTCAAAACTGGTTAGGGAAAGCAGGATTTTTTTTTTAATAATAGTGGCAACCATGTCGTTGCTAGATCTTACAAGTCGTCAAATATCCGAGCTGCCATACAAGGGTAGCGGCGTTAGAGAGATTTTAATTCCTCTACAGGTTCATTTTTCAAAGAGATACCCATCCTTTTGACCCCGTTTCCAATGATGCAGGTTCCGCTTATTACCCCGACGAGCACTCGGTTCTGATTTCTATCACAAGATATTAGGATCTTCGACCTATTAATGTCAATTTCGACAAGCTGCGAGTAATGGCACAACCGTAGGTGTTGTTCCATCTTTCTTTTGCAAAATTAACTTGATATTATCAATGAAGCTGACTTGTCTGTCAGCTAAAAATATGTTTATTGCAGAGCCGCATCTGGGCAGTTTTGCTGCCTCGTTCCCTTTCACACCGAGATGTCCAGGAACCCAGCACAGCAGTACTGTTGTATTTCTGTATTTCTGTCTACTACCTTCTTTCTGTCAATGCCGAAAATAAAATTTACATTTATTTGTTCTAGCGGGCATACGTTTACCGTGGCAACTTTTAGTTCAGATCAAGTTCCTCCACAATTGAAAACCCCGATCTGGTATCATTGCTGCTGCTTCATGGGGTACAGCAAGGAATTGTGACTGGCAACTTTTGTAGTTTCTCTTGGTCAATTAAGGATTTGTATGGCTGATAGAGCGGGACCGACATTCCATACCATATACCAAAATTAAAGTACTTTCTTCTGTTTTACCTACAGTCTCCTAGCTTCTAGGGACCTATACTATTCGATGAGAGTAAATAACGTTAAAAACAGTTCCATAGACAGGAATTTTCCAATTTCTAAAATCGAAAGGAAATCTGTTTCTGCTGTATTTATAAATTGTTTCTCCATTTGTAACCTTTGTGCTTATTAATAGTCTTGTGTTTTGACGCATGCAATCGTCTTAGCAAAATAATTGGTAATAATATTCGCAGAGATGACTGACCTACTCGGATCTGAACGAAGTTGCCCCCTCAAAGCCATCTCTTTGAAATGGGTGACTATATACAGCTACATAGCTTTTGCCAAATAATCGATTGCCTGTTCCTTAAACTGATTCCAGTGTTTACAGCGCACCGATTGTATCTTACTTATCAATGCTGATCCCAAGATGATGCATTGTAGAAATGGAATAACAACTTCCATTTGATTCCAGCATTTCGTCTGGCAATCAATATGTGTACGAAATAAATTATTAGTCGCAGCCACACATCCCCACCAATGGAACCCAGATATCACCGCAGGACTATACGCTTCTTGTAATTGCATTCGAACTAAAAGAGAATTTTAAATTACATGGAGTCCTCATGTGCTTAGGATGCCTCGCTTGATAGCATAGGACACTCGAGTTGGCCCACAGCTGCATAATTGAACAGACTTTCGGGCGAAGGACATTAGAGACTACTTAAGTTGAAGTATACTTGGCCCAACTGATGCTTTTGGCTTGAATTTCAAATTCCCCGACTAAGCCTTGCCATAATGACAAGTTAGGAAAAAAAAAATCACAACTAAAGACAACAGAATTCCAAACTGTGCATGCATGTCCTGAAGGCAACTCCAATTACACACAAATACGACAGAATGCACCCTTTTTTGCACATAAAAGGCAAATGGGAAAATGCTGGCAATTTCAGATTAAGTTGCAAGTGCATGGCAAATTTGAAATCGATTTTTCTACTTTTGGGCTGGGAAGAGAAAATACGCAGCAGTAAAAGTGGACAGCGGGACACCGACCTTTCGTCGTCACATTTGAAAAACAGGAAGAGACATCGCATCACAAGACTATAGTCACACATCCGTTCCACTGAGAGATTGTCCTAATAAATTCTGTCAATAAAACTTAAATTTACATTCGCTCGGTATCCTTGCAGCAACAGCATGAAATCGAACCCCCCAATCGTCAGGGCCGAATTCGGATAATCCAATTTTTGGGCCAACCACCGACCGTCCAGCAGAGATCTTACAAACACACACACACATACACACACCAACATGTACACAACCTCATATATAATAATAAAAAATGCCTTTGTTATGTGGAAATTATACAGCAAGTTGATTTTTATAAAGTGGCGTGCAAAGAGGGAGGAGCTGTTTTCGCTCCGGCATTGGGTGGTAATTTTGAAAATTTATCTGTCTACCATCGACATGTGTTGCGAAATTGATATTTCTTGTGCGGGGAATGTGAAATCTGTTATCCAGTTTGGCAGTGGCAAAACAAAACCGCATGTCCTTGCAGCAAGCCATTTATGTCGCACAGGGTGGCGATATGTATTTATTGTCGTAATAACTCGTTTTTGGGGAATATTGCGGCCACTACCCTGTCATTTGATACAGAAACGAGCGAGCTAGCATCGAACACCGACCCGAATGTGGAAGGTTTTGGAAGTGTCAGCATTCAGTGATAAATATTAGAGACCAAAGAAGGATTGCAAGAACGTTGCTTGGGTATATAGCGAGAAGGACGGTCGAAATCGGGTATCAGTCGGCGATGTGGGCAATTATTTTCAATTGGCTTAGATTTTCGTGATGGGGTCCAGGCGTTGTATTACCATATACGACGGCCAGCCGGCCGGCAGTTTTTGCTTATTATTACTGTAAAGGGTGGGCCATCTAGTGGTTTCTTTTTAAATCGTAGGTTATTTTGACACTGACTGCTGTTTCGCGCTCAAAATCTTGACAGAAAATCAGTATCATACATGAAATGAGTCGAAAAGCGACTTGAACAACGATGGAAAATATTGAAAACGTATTTCCAAAGTGAGTGATGTGTAGCCCAAACAGTGCGTTTTTTTGAAAAGAATTTTTGGCCGATATGAAACGTCCACCGCGCCTGGTGTACGCAAGTTTGTGCAAAAAGTTCTTAAGGCTGGTATGCTAGTGGATAACACTCATGGTCGCCGTCGTCGTACGGTGCGAGAATGTGGCTACTGTAACCGAGAGTTTGAGACTCAATTCACGAACAATTTTTCTTCGAAATTGAGGCTGCGTTTCGGTCAACGGTGGGCTTTAACCGACTTTTTTTTTACTGAAATTGAAGACATGGATTTGGACGACCTCTGGTTCATGTAGGATGGCGTGCCATGCCACACAGCCCATGCCACACAGCCCATGCCACAATCGATCTATTGCGCACCAAATTCCCCAATTGTGTTATCAGCCGACTTGGCGATGTCAATTGGCCGCCTCGGAACTGCGATTTGGACTTTTCTTTGTGGGGAACCGTGACGGACCGATGTTATGCAAACAATCCGGAAACGATTCAAGGCCAATATCATCCAAGAAATCCGTTTGCTACAGCCCGAAACCATCAACAAGGTCTTGGAAAATTGCAGTGACAGGATGCGCTACAGCGAAGCCAGCCGACGGAGTCACTTGAACGACGGTGTGCTCCATAACTAATGGGAATGTTTGCTTTTACATGGAAACAATTTAATTTTGTTAATTTTATTGCATTTTCAAAAAGAAACTTGCTTTGGGCCCACCCTGTACAGCCCAATGTTCGGCGAAACGAAAGACGAGAGCTCGGCCGATCAGTTACAAACGGAGGCACATTTTCATTATTCGATAATTGCTAGCTTAGAGCTAGACCTCGTCAGAACAGTATTGCAGATTGGATATTCAAATTCGTGTCGTTTAAATACGCACTTAAGTGCCTACACAGACAAATATATTCGGTTTGAACCCGTTTCGACAAAGCTCAGATAAATTAATTGAGAAAAGGCGAACAGGTGTCGGATAATAGTATCCATTACGTCATTGAAGTTTGTGGATTCTTACAAGCGAATTCAGTTACGAATATAGTACTCGATCCGGTAATTTAACTCCAGGTTTAATGAAATTTTGTTTATTTAAAAGCCCTTTGGTTGAAAATGTCAACAACGCGATTTTTTTTTAATGTTTCCTCGATTATTTCTAATAGTTCTCATAAACAGTGAACTAGTGTCCTTGGGTAAGGATCAGTAGATACGAAAAATATTGAAAACAGACAAAGTTTGGAGTCGTATATTTCGCTGTCCTCTGAAATAACCAGAACTGTCTCAGCCATCCTTGCCAATTATTTTGCACTTATCTGCAGGAAGACTGCAAGGAACTTCCTTTTCTCAGGGCTTATCTTCAGTTTATACTTGCAATAAGGACATCAATTATTTATAACTTCGTATAAGGCATAAAACCCAATACGCGCATTAGAAAACAGGCGGCTGGCTCTTGAAATGTGATCGATTCTTCCGGATGGGGGAATTTATTATGCTGCCCCAAGACATGATTTGCTTAGTTTTTAGAACTTTTGCTGTCATTATTATTGCGCACTGCGGAGCTATCACAGTGACCGTCTAGAGCCACAGGGCTCCGCGGGGAACAATGGCTGTCCTGGTTGATTCCAAAAACATTCGGACCGGAGCATTCGTGTCAATTCGCTCTACATGACCCTGCCACCTCAGTAGTTGGACCCCCACTCTTCTGCCTATAGGTCGGTGTCGCTGTACAGTCCGTCGCTGTATATGCTTCCCCTTTCACCGTCTATGCCGATGAGACCAAAAATGACTGTCGCAACAACCAAGTGTAACCTCATCCGTTTTTAATACAGTTCGTACCTCTGCGCCATAGATTAGGGTTTTATTTGTTGTTCGAAAAAGGACTTTGTACTTAGTCCAAAGAGACAGCGATTCGCATCAGTTATTCTATATTTAATCTCAGCGATGGGTCAAAGTTTTAGCTCTGTCTATGGTGTGGGATGTCCCTTCTTGCTTATGGCCTTCATTGCCACCAACTGAGAGTATGCAATGAAAACTATCAATAACAGACGCAGTCCGATCGCACGCCGCAGCGTATGCAGTTGAAATGACGATGTAATTTTTCCACAGTTATACAATTGAGTTGGTGATGTTTTTGTTTGGCAGGATATGTGCTATAGAGGGCCCAGCGCACAGGATTAAGCGATGAAAGGAATAATAGGTACCTCGACTCACAACTGATATTTCCGTTGACCTGGTATTTTTCCAAGAATTTTCACCCGTTTTTCATGGACGTAATGGGAATTGTTCGAGGCTGTTTGTTTATTCTATGACTTCTGAAAGTATGTAGGTTGCAATTTGAAGAGAAACCTCCAAAACCTTTCTGCTCTGCAATAAAAGCTGGTCGAATTGTATGGCCTTCAAAAGAGTCTACAATCGGCTTTTCGTGCAATTTCAAATACCAACCGCTTGTCCAGAAAGTGCAATTAAAGTTTTCTCCGCAAACAGGGTATCTTACCTTCGGTCTAGATGTGGTAAACATTGCATTGAATGGTGCAGTTACAGATCGCCTAACCACGTCACAAATTGACCTGCAGAAGTTCCCTCCCCCGAATAGCATAATTTCCAGTGATGAATTGCAACTCCAAGAACCTAATTGAGTGTCGCAAATCTTAGTTATTCAAAAACAGAACAATTGCCAGCCACCTTTGAAGATTGAAATGTGAATTATGACGCCTTTCGGCTGATTATACCGAATTTGATGCAGCACAAACGAAATGCTTTCATACTGCAATCCCCTGCCAATCTCAGCCCCATTCCAACACGGCAGCGAAACTTTGACTGCACAAATCATTCCTCTATGCGAGGCAATTATGCTCCCTCACAAAAGGACTCTACACTCAGATATCTGAACGTGATAATTAACACGTGATATTAGCCAAATAATGGCCGGCAATTACAGTCGCAAATTACCATCGAGTTTTTGCCAATTAGCTCGCATTTCTATTCAGATCTAGGACTTGTGTCTAGGAGTCTGCTCGGCGGTCAATTACAATAACAATTACAATTTGCATTAGATTTAGTTACTTCTAATTATGCGGGTCTTCACCTTCGCCTCACATTTTTCCTTTTTTTTACCTCGCTGAACTCTGACTTTCTGCATACGTAATCAAATTCAAATGCCTAAAAAGGATGTCGGCTAATTCTACGAAATCAAAGGTAATCGAAAATGACAACGATGAGTCATTTTCAATCTCTGACTCGGATTGTGTCAGATTTCTTTGTCCCACATGCCCCCTCGTGGAAGTCAAGCGTGTATGTTTCAGAAAGGACATCTGATGCGGATGCGGGATTGTTGTTGATACTGACTGACTGGACACGTCGAAATGGACCGAATGATACAATCCATCAATTCTTCAATTTCGAAAGTCGTTTTCTAAAAGGGTGGGGTGCTCCAAGTCCATCCATTTTCATTTCCATTTCCATTTTCTAGTTCAGTTTGTGCGTGTCAAAGCGGACCTCTCCCCTCTGTGTTTTTTTTTTTTTTCTTAAGTGGACTCTACTTGATTCCTGTGTTTGTTGTTTCGAAGCATCTCTGCTTATTACTATTGCGTCGATTGTCGGTGCTGTTTCGTTTTTATTTTACGAGCTCTGTGCAGTGCAATCTTTTTAATGGAAAGTACGATATAATGGGGCGGAACACCATTTACTGGATTTCCACGTGCAAGTAAATTAATGTGTTCTCTTGGTTTTGCCGTTTGGAAATGGAAGCGAGCTGATCATTAATCAACGTCGAAGGAGAAAGAGGTTTCTTTTCAAACAGCTTTAGCCTGACTTTTTCTGCGTTATTTTGTTAATAGATTCACGATTACTTTAGCGCTTTGCTGGAACGATGTATTAATGTATGAGTGGGTAGGATTCGTTTCGGTTTAGCATTCGGAATTGTTTCGACTTTGCTAAGCTCTAAAACAACAACGAGCTGCGTTGAGTAAAAAGTTTGAAAAGGCATTTAGAATTGGCGAAACATTTTTGATGTGTAAAATTTCAGGCACTTTATTAAGCCTAAAAACACAGACTCACATTTTTGAGGATATTCATCAAAATGCTGGGTGGGTTTCATTAGGTCTGAACGTATTCCTGGGACTGATGTATGACTTCTCGAATTGATAAAACTTTTCTGTAAATGTAACTTTGGCTATTCCAAGGAACAACGTTTAAAAATAATTAAAATTTACTACCGAAACTCCGAGTCGTCGGTCGCAACTTTAAGAGTGTTAACGCCATTTTTCGGCCGTAATTCTCATCCCGGTAGACAAGCAATTCATAGTCTAGTGAATCAATTTGAGCAGGATATTCACTGCTTGATGTTGACGTGCCAGTGAGACTACGTTTGGTCCGAAGTATGGAGAATATTGCTGCCTTAGAGGCTTCTGTCGCAAACGAGAAAAGTCAGGCAATTTCACGGCGTTCTCAAGAGTTGGGCCTCTCTTCCACCACTGTTTAAGTTGCCAAAAAAATACGTTGGGCGTCGACAAAGAATATTCCCGAATATAAAATCAAACAAACACTTTAATATTTCTTCGGCTTAAAACTCATTATTAAGTCTGAAGGCTTTTCCGATAAGAGGTGCTATTTTGGTATTCAAAGAAAAGTGAAATTTTTTTGAGATAAATGATCGGATGTTTATTTCATAATAAAGAGGAAGGTATGCCGTTAATAATGAAAACCAACATCAGCCAAATGGCCACCACGATCACGCATACAGGACCATATCCTTTTTATGAAATTTCCCCTAACCAAATCGCAAAGTGGCTGTGTCCTCGGTAGAATCACGAATTTTATCTTTGAGGTCTTGGAGCGATGCTGGGCTGTTGGCGTAGACCTTATCTTTCACGTGGTCCCAAAGGAATAAGTCGCAAGGTGTTAAGTCACAAGATCTCGGTGGCCAATTGTGATCACCTCTTCGAGAGATAACACGGTCCGGAAACTTTTCCCGTAACAGATCAATGGCTTCGTTGCTTGTGTAGCACGTAGCGCCGTCTTGTTGAAAGTAAACGTTGTCCAGATCAATACCATCCAATTCCGACTATAAAAAAACATTAATCATCGGTGTAATGACGTTTGTGGAATGCACAATTCCAAAGAACGAAGAGGAATGGACAAACCTGGGTTTTCTTCAACACTTTGGGCTACAGCAGCAATATTCTCAGTTGTTCTTGAGCGACGTGCACGGGTTTTATTCTTCACATCACTAACTCGTCCCAACAGCTCGAATTTTTCCACAAATTTCTGTATTGCGGTCCGATAAGGTGCTTCACGACCAAAAAATGCTTTAGTTTTGCGAACTGTGACTGCAAGATTTTCACCACTTTTGTAGTGAATTTTAATAATTGCAATGCGTTGTTGAATGGTGTATCGTTCCATTTTTAGTAATGGCGTAGTTTCTACTTGTCAAATGTCAAAGAATAAAAGCTTCAAAAGTGACAGGTACCGAAATAGCGTGTCATTCACAATAACGCCTCTCATTGGAAAACCCTTTATTTGGTTGTCGGACTGGCTTCGATGATGGTGGTAGCAACTAGCAAGAATGAATGAATGAAACCAGGAAGTGTATCCCAGGAAAATCGAAAGCACGCAGCTTGGCGGATGGTACTAGATTATTACAAATTGTACCAAATATGGCCTGAGGGGTAGTTTACATTGGGCATTGGTTTTATAGCAAGACTTGAGAGGCAAGTTTAATTAATAATTATTACAGGGAAGCAAGTTCAGCTAAACAACCACATTATGGCGAATTTTGCGTAAGGATCTTGGCCTACACCCTTACAAGATCAAGCTGACTCAAGCACTTAAGCCACTTGGTCATATGAAGCGACGTACACTCATACAATTACCGCAAGCAAAATTCCATTCCGATCAGGCTTAATCTTAATGTTCTTCATTCGTACGTGCTCAATCTCAAAATAAGTCGAATGATTCTTAAAACAATAACCAAAATTGCGGTTTTCATGCAGTTGGCGTTATTGGGCCGTTTTTTTTTTTCGTCAATGAAAATTACCGTCACGTTACGGTAAATGGTATTCGCTAGAGATATGTTGGAACGGTATTTCTTTGAGCAATTGCATCAGTGATAAGTGGTTCCAACAAGACGGTGCCACAAGCCACATAGCGACTGCGACAATCGAGTTATTGAAATCTCAGTTCGTCGAACGAGGAATGGACCCGTCTATTAGCCACCGAGATCATGTGATCTTTAGACTTTTTTTTTATGGTGCTACATTAAATCATCGGTCTATGCCAACAAGCCGGCGACGTTAGAGGAACTGAGAGCCAATATTGAGTCATCGGTAACGTATCGAGCGCTGCATACGTACCCTTGGTGGACTTATGAACGAAGTCAAGTTCCTTTCATACAAGTTTTGATAGTAATTCAAGCCAATACATCCCACTGGTAATGCAACTTTAATACTAGGCCTTTTTCATTATGCTCACATGATCTGTATAGATCATTGATTTTCAAGGTTTACAACAACAGTACAAGATCCAACTTTTGTTGTATACCATGGAAATCAATCATCTATACAGATCATGTGGTCATAATAAAAAAAGGCCTACTATTTCGAAGGGCAAACCTCAACCTCAACCCATTAGTCTTTTAGCATTCAGCATCCGCATCATTAGGAGCGACTGCAATTAACAAAGTGCCAACTTTATAAAATGGAAGAACACCCACCGCACCACCTTTGGGCATCGCATGTGTAAACGAATGCAGCGGCAAAATCCGCAACGACAAAAAATAGTTAAAACTACTTTACGTGTCATCTTAGTGCAATGAAGCAGCGTGATCCTTTTATGTCTGCAGAGCGCACATAGGGCGCTTCAGCATCCCCGTCAGGTAACTTATAGCCTTCACTCTTCGACTGAGCTGATGTAGTGGTTAGGGGGACCGAGGGTCGTGTCTGTTAAGGGGTTGAGAAAGATTTATTACCCCGTAACGGAAAGCACTTTATGTTGTCACGTACACAGCATAAAGGAAAAGCTTACTTGTGACACCAACTATTTGCTGTAATCAGGCGGCAGGACTTCCCTCAGCAGCCAGAGACCTGTCACCGGTACCACACACACAAAAGCATCCCCACCTACTAACGTATTCAATGCATTTGATATTTGATGCGGGGATCCTTTGGATTCTCTAAGAGGGCAGAGGGACAGATACTTTGGGTGCAAAAATAAAACAACTGCGAGTGTAGGCATGTCCAGATATATTTTAAGTGATGGATTTATGTGCTTGCGACAGGACACACAATTATCAGGCCAATCTTAAATCACTTAGTCCTTGAACACAAATCTAATCTTCTTGCGATAAATTCAACTTAATGGTTTTTTTTTTTTCTTCTCTTTATTGTTACAGCGAAATTGGATGGCGTAAAGACGTACATGCGAATGCGTCGAGTACCGAATCATCTGCAGGTGAAGGTTATCAAGTGGTTCGATTATCTGTGGCTCACCCAAAAGTGTTCCGACGAAGAACGAGCAGTATCCTGTCTTCCTGATAAACTAAAGGTATGCCCCACCAAGTGCCTATGTAATTTGTCATATTTTCACGCGTCTGGTTGTGGTTTCTGGTTTTAGGCTGAAATAGCAATTAACGTCCATTTAGATACACTTAAGCGAGTCGAAATATTTCAAAACACCGAAGCCGGATTCCTGTGCGAGCTGGTGCTACGACTGCGACCGGTGCTATTTTCACCCGGCGATTATATCTGTCGCAAAGGTAAGCTGCGCGCAAGGACATCATAATCGTTGTGCACAATATTTATGAGTAAATCTACATGCAGGTGAGGTTGGCAAGGAGATGTACATTGTGAACAGGGGCCGACTACAGGTGGTCGCCGACAATGGTAAAACTGTGATGGCTTCCTTAAAGGCAGGTTCCTATTTTGGCGAAATTAGTATACTGAACATGGGAACAGCAGGTAAAGAACTTGGTAAATATCGAATCTGACGCCAGGTGGAACAATATGAGCTAAAAAATGAAATATAAAAATTGGCGAAATAATGTCTGTGCCTAAGCAAGCAAATGTTAAAGATCTTAACTAAACCAAGAGGAAATAATTTTATCACCGAGTTCGGTTGAATGAGTGTATATGTATGAACGAGGAGTGAAGTGTGTGTTTTTGTGTCGTGAATTCATTTCTTTATTTGACTGATTCATTGCATTCTTAATTATAGTGTCTATATATATATTTTTTAATTTTAGTGTAAGAACCCTTAGATTTTTTCCCTCTAAATATAAATCACGATTTTTTTTTAATACGATAAGGCACTAACATAGTTGAACATTATTTGTTTTAAATTAAATAAATACAAAGCAATTTAATAAACCCCACCATTTCCGATCGAATGCATTTGCGGTTCCTATAGAGGCGGTTCCACAATACGGGCCTCAAAAGGAATCAATTCGGGAGCATGCAATTTTCAACAATCCGAATGTTTACCTTTAGTTCGTTGATGAGGGCAGCCTTGGTGGATTGCTCTATTTCTTTATTTTCAGATGGGCATTAGAACCTCCATTTCAAAATTTAAATTGTTACATAACTTTTAATTCAATTTGATTCAATTTAGTTAACAATCTTTAGTAGTACAATAAGACTTGGTATTTTATAGTACAATGAGGTTTTGAATAGTTCTTTAAACTAAAATTAAAACTAACAGTCGTTTACACACTCTTTTCACTCTTTTAATGGTCTTCTTAGCTCTTCGGTTCTTCGTGGATTTCAGAGATTCTCAATTCGTACATCCATCATCTGTTGGAATGGCATAGGAACTGCAGCTGCGGCGGAACTTCAAATGTTCACAAGTTGCGGACTGGTTTCAGTCAGGATCTGAGCCGGTGAATGAATATAATTAAACTTGGCTGTATAATCAGTCAAAATTAAGGAGCTGATTCATTTGTGCGATTGACAGTCACCAATTCACCAGATTTCTCTCAATTTATTGAGTTCGAGACGAGAAATATCCCCAAACCCATCGTAGCCAATTGTGGGTGGCATCAAAAACATTGCTGTTCATAGCATTTGCATTATTTACATAAATAACACTCACTAGTGACTGGTGTGGTGACTCACAACTATCGTCAGCGATAGCCAGGGTTCAGATTCTGTATGGCGAAACGATCAAACAAGCAAAAATTTTCATGTAGCCTTCTACGATATTCTTTACGGTTTGTGAATAAAACGTCGACGAGGCAAACTACTCTGCATGGCTATATTCATGATCACAGGCGCTCAAAACCTTCCCAAATTTCCAAACCTGCTCTTATCGTGTACAACTTTAAGAACTGATTTTCGTCAGAAGGTTGAATTAAATTATTCATCCCTAAGCATTGAAGAGCTTTTTGGGTTTCTTATAAAGTCCTCAGTAAATAGCTCTCGATTCGACGGACCAGTTTTGGAGTCTAAGAACCCCAGTAAATATGCAAAGCTCTAGAAATAAAATCTGCCATGGGTAACATTTCTTTGAATTTCCCACGTCAAGTTGTTTTTGGACCGCAGGCTATCCATTTCTTCATTATTTGGTTCTTCAACAATTTTTTTTAAACTAGGTATGAATAGTGAATAACTTTCGTGCAAATATTTGAATTCAAGTTTTGTGTAGGCTTTTGATGAAAAAAAAAAATGTTAAAAAAAATATTAAGAAACCTTATCCCGTTTTTTTGACATGAAGCGCAAAGCAAGTTTACTTCCATTTCAAACCATAGAAGCGGTTCAAATGCACGAAAGCGTGGCAAATGTTTTACGTGCCAAGACTAGCATTTTCGTTCCAAGACTGGCAACTCCTCTCTGTCGGTGTCATATTGTTATGCCATTTTGGAGCGAATTCATCAGATTTCTGCAAAGTCGTACGTTAAAAATTCTTAAACAATTTACTGCTCGATATATAACACATTAAATTTTAATTTAACGAAAACACCTTCCGCTGCAGCTTCAGACTATTTTATAGTACCGCACCAACATTCGAAACATTAACCTCAAAGTACGTACCCGAGTTACCTCGTCTTGTTCTCAAGTGAGTTTTACTTATTTTTTGAGGTGGTACTGAAGTTATAAGTTGTGGCGGAGCCATTTTTGGTGGTTATTTCTGGCACCTTTAAGGTGGAGACTCTTTGCAATAGCAGATTATTAGTTTGGGCCTTAAAATAATTTGTAAAGAGAAGTGCAAAAAACCTGTGAATGATTTTTAGTTATAGCAGCGATTTTAGGTAACAAAAATCGTATCGGTTACTGTTAAGCAAAAATGTTTAACTTACCTTTTATTTACCATCAGGGTAATTGACTTAAACACTTATAATGGCTTCAGCCTACTGCCAGTTTTTGGTAGGTTCGTTTCTTTGGTTGGCACGTCTTTAAACACACAGCCACTTCGAACATAAGGCCTTTTTGTGGCAAGTCGTTTAAGTAGCTCATTTCAAGCAAACGCGTTACGTAAATAGAAAAACTAGTTGCCACGAAGTAGTCTTACGGCCATATTATTCACTCCCTTTGATCCGGGTTAAAGGTCACACCCGGGTTTAAGTGAGTTTAACCCAAAAATTAAACCTAAATCCATCATACTCACTCGTTAAACCCGATCATAAACCCAGATTTTTAAACTTAACAGCGTTTAATCCGATTGGATTTAAACGCAATTCGGAGACCGGTTTAAGTACTTTAACTCGGGTTAAAACTCAATTCGAAGACCGGCTTAAGTACTTTAACTCGGGTTAAAACTCTATTTCTTAGTATTGACATTTCTTCGCTCACAAGAAATAAGAAAAATAGAAAAGGGGAATAGGAAAAATATGGCAAGAAACTAAAAAAACGACTTCATTCGTGAAATGGACGAAACTAATGTTGACGTCTTCGTCGTCAGAAGACGAATTTGTCGAAGAGCTGATAAAACAGCAGCTGATGGTAAATTAACGTCGTCCTTGTCGTCGAATATATCGATTGCACAAGCGGGCTTGCGTCGACGATTACGATGTGGTATATTTTGGAAAATATTTCCGGCTGAAAAAAGGGGCATTTTGGAGGCTACATTCGATGATTCGATAGAAATTCCGGCATAATTAATACACCTTAAAATATAACTGGGCCCAAAACAAATGAAATCAATTTCCAAGTGACAAACAAACAAAATATATCATTATTTGTGAAATTTGACATTACGTGGGCTTAAAACGGATTAAAAACGGTTTAAAGTGTTTTAAAGCCGCATTTAAATCCATTTTTAATCCAGCGGGCTTAATGCGTCTTTTTCAGTAAATAATATGGACATAGGTTTAAATTATCGGGTTTAAAAATTGCGGATTAATGATCGGGTGTAAAATTAACTTAAACCTGACTTACACCCGAAGTGAACAATATGGCCGTTATAGATTGACAGTCTTCTCAATAGAACTGTCAACGAATGAACTTCTAATTGTTCTAATTCATTGACAAATCGTAGCGTCCATCCCCTTGTTGTAGATAATATATCAGCCCGCTTTCAGATTTTTGCCAGAAGACAAGTCTTCCTCTTTGTGGCAACAACAACACCTTTTAAAGCAAGCCCTTAAATTGCTTAAAAAATAATCATTTACAATATTTAAATCCGATGTTGTGTGCACTCTCCGTAGGTAATGACGAAGAATAAATAAATACTAAATCCGCCATCTGATGTCATTAAAATTTCACTACTTCGGTCAGCAAAATACAGCCTCATGCTCATTTCGATTAAGTCTTTAAAGCTCGGTGATCCCTCTTTCACCCTACAAATTAATCAATTCATGCGATTTAATGATGTTTTTTTTTTATTGAAAAAAGTGTTTCTTCAACTACACCTCACGTTGAGCATTTTCATTTTATCACATTGATCCGTGAAATGCTTGCAGTTTCAGGCTGCATTACGCATTCGGATTTACCCGCGCAGTTTTTAATTGAATGCATATCCCGGGTCATTGCAGCTTAATTGTATAAAACAATGACCCCACAGCCCCGTACAGTTGAACCAATTTGCAAAAATGCAGATAAAACTCGCATCAGCCGCCACGTGGAATTCAGTAAAGTCCTTTAACAGCCTTTATGTGACTGCGAGGGCCTTTTATTCGTTTTTGATTTCCCCAGCATTATAGTCCAGGTTTACTTGTAATTCTCACCGTAATGTTTCTGCGAAACCGTACTAATTAGGTTGGCCGATCCCCCAACTGGGTCCTTCTTTGCAGCTGTTGCGCCACTAAGGACTGTGTTCCAACTTGAATTGAAAATATTCCAATTAGAAGCCGTAATTGGACATTCATGGAACTTCATGCAAGCCGTTCCCAAAATTGCAATTGAAAATTAGGTCTTTGTCGAAAATTCAATTTAGTGGGACACGAAACGCTGTAAGTGTAATGTTGCATCAAATTAGTGACAAGTTATGTATCGGGGTCCACCCCGACTAACAATGGAATGACATTCATTACCATAACTGCAATCTCCATAAATGCGTTGTAGGCTTTGAAGTCGGTGCTTAAGTGAAGGGCTTCGCTCCTTGAAATCGATGACGATTATCGTTTGCATCGTTAGGGCGAACGATGCACGTGATGGAGGTCACCATCAATTGTTGGCTCATTAGCGGTTTGTGATTATGGTAGCCAGTGCTTTTGTTTCGCCGCATGAAATGAGGTGAAATGTTTCAATTTCAGCAGTTGAAAATTGCATCAGAATTTAAATGGTCAGGATATTTACAAATACAATAAAGAGTTAGAGCTGATCGTACAATATCGTGGCAGGGGATAGAACGTTTTTAAATTCTTGGTACGCAGATAAAGATTGAAGAGAAGACTGTGCCTGAACGAAATTTCAACATTTCATATCCCTATTTCTGCTCATATTTGTACATAATATCTAAACCAACAGCCTTGTAGCTTTCTGAAGAAGTCCCTTCCAAGAAATGTGTGTTTTGTGTGTCGGACTGTCTTCCTCTTCCGTCTGGCGTAGAGCACCTCGAAATCATTTTTATGAAGTCTCTTTTTAAGCCTCTCGGTTCTGATTTCATCGATTCTTGGGGATCTGGCTTAAGTGTCGATCGTGTTTTATTTCCATGCATCAGGTTGCTCGGGCTGTCACTATACCAAGGCCTCTGCTTGAAAGACACTTGCGTTCAGAAGGCACCTGAACGGGTCTTCATTTTTATCCTCACATTCATTATTAAATTATGTTTTTTAGGTAATATACCGCATTTCTGGGGTCCCATTTTAGGGTTTTGTACGATGGTCAACAGTTCAATACTTCGTTATCGTTATTGACTTGGTTGGGTAGTAAGCTTCATGTAGAACCTTCAACTTGAAGAGCCAGGACCTTGTATGACAATATGCGACAGTAGGACGGTAGTTCCGGTAATATTAACCCACTTCCGTAATGTAAGAGTTACCGTTGGCCATAAACAGTCCATCCACTGCGTAAAATGCGCCTGCAGTTTAAAAATCGTAGACCTAAGAGAAGAGGTTGTAAATTCTTAGAGCATTCACCACCTCTTTTGACTCTAGGTATGAAAATTCTTTACTGACTTCAACTCCGAGTCACCGAATGAATCTTCCTCATGACTGTAAACCCTTGAGGTCGATTAAATCTAGTGAATTCATCCACCGAACGTCTTCTTCAAAGGGGCCCATGTTAGACTTATAAGACTCATTTTGGCGGTCAATTCTCACATAGCATTGCTATGGTACAATTTCATTTTTAACTTAACTTACTAAAGCGGCTCTATGCAGTTCAAGGTGAACAGAGAACAGACGCGTCAACTAACACTCCAGCTAGCCCTTGTGAGCGCCACCTTAGGCAAGGTTTTCCCCTACTTGGTTGTCGCTCCGGGTTAGACTCGGAGACGGAGCATTTGTTTTCATTCGCTCTGCATGATCATCTTAAACGTCTGACCATCAGGTGAATGGCTTTGTAAAGCTTCTATAGTTTGTCTATGGAACTTTTCCCCCAGAGCTCGTCAACACCAGTCCCAATGTTTTATAAAGAAAAGTTATTTAAAAGCGACCGGAAATCTTTACCTGTTTTAGATAAAGTCGAAGATTCAGCGCCATTAGACAGAACTGGGTTGGTTTTAGTCTTATACAGAATCATCTCAGTTGTTCGAGATGTGGCTCTACTCGACAGAAGCCGCGATTGGCGAATACAATTTTTCATCTTCATCATATTTTTCAAGTCTTGTATCACTTTGTCGCAAGTCCATTATAACGAAGGCTTTCGGCTTCCAGTAAAATTTCCTCTTGCCCGAACCCCAAACCAAATTCTTCTCTAAATTATTTTCGACCGACTGCAGTTTAAAAATCGTAGAACTGGGAGAAGAGGCGGCAAATTCTTAGAACATTCAATCAGATTTATTTCTACTCTACCTGGTCTGAATATTTTACCGCAAAGCTATAACAATAACCACTTCTGCCTTCTGTATGTAACCCTCTGTCAGAATAGAAATAAATTCAATTCAATCGAATCTCTAAGAACGAGGAAGCTGAATGTCGAAAAATAGAAATAGTCCCATAGAAATTTACATATAAGCTGTATTTATTTATTTCGCACCACTCACCTCCCAATGAAACACTGTCAGAGAAAATTTAAGAAATCCACACAATGTTTTGAATTGAATTTTAGTAATCTTGAAAAATCCCACCTATCCCCGGTATTCACTTAGAATAATGATGGCCCGGCCCACTATGCACTGTAACATGCCATTTGCAAGCACGAATTACCCCACTCAAACCTGGGGCTTAACAGAACCAAACTTACAACCAACCAGCTACTTGAATTCAACAAAAGTTTTGTCGAACGTTTTCCCTAAATCTGTTTTTGCTTCCAGAATAAAATTCTGCCATGTACCAGGTACTCATATATCTCGCGGTAGGTACTATGCTTTCACCATTTCAACCACAGAAAACTCTACAATGCTCAGAAAAAAAAATATTTATTCGATTACCCACCGTTGGAATAATATTTCTCCGAAGAGGCTAGATTTTTCAAAAGTGAATAAAACTTTAAATGCAAATACCGCCGACAGGCACTTTCGTCCTACGAGTATATGGATGCCCGACAAACAATTTAAAAACTTCAACTACAACGCTGGGTTAATAAAAGTTATGCTCAAGTTTAGTGCTGCATTCAGAATAGTTGTTGTGCCGAGAGAATAATCATCAGCGATTCTTGGAGCTTATATCCAAATGTATCTCCTTTCGCAAATCCATTCATCGTGGGCGGCGGCAACAACTTTTGAGCGAACTCGAGTTTATCGCGCGCCCACTGGCAAATATCATTTGTTATTTCCCCGCGACCCTCGCGCCGGAGGTGACAAAGGATATAAATACGACTTTGTTGCCAAGGTGCCAAGTGTATCCTGTTCGTCGTCGTTGTCTCGCAGAGCTTGATAACGAGTAGGAATATTTTCCTTCGACATAAGCTTTCGTCGGTGGGGGTGGCAGGTAGACAATTAATTGAGTTTTGGGCGATTGCGATAACATCAAACTCCCTTCCCCAAAACTATGCAACGACGTGAACATTTCTGTGGCTGAGGCTGTAGGATTAAACTGAAAAACTGAGTAGTCAGCAGTTTGAGTTCTATTTTTTTTTTCTGTTTTTTCATTTTGCTAAATGACATTTCAGTTTTATTTGTTGTGCTGATGCAGGCGGTATGAAAAGGTGTTGTAACATTGGAGAACCCCATTCAGTTCATATTTTTGTAATACTTAGACCCACCCCGACAGCATATTGCATCTCCTCATAATGGTTTTTGTGTTTCGTCACTTCATACCTTAAATAAGACTATAAGAATAAAATTTATTTTCATTTCTGGAATGTATGTATAAACCCCGTTTCGTTTATTAAAATACCTCTTTTGAAGAGAACAATATTAATAATAATTTATCCCCCCTAACGAGTTTTGACAGATCACTATTCCTTTGTTCTTAGACACGGTAATTTTGTATAAAAGGAATATTTTATATATTGCTTTGCCTGGCGGAATGTAACAGTTAAGTGTGTGTAATTGTTTTTATTTTTCTGTTTGTTTTAGAGAATTGTTGTGATTTTTTTATATAATAATCCGAATCGATCCTAGTGAATCAGTTGCATGCTTGTAGAAGATTTGCTTACATTTTCATTTAGAGGCATAATGTGTTTGATGGTTTTTTTGTTTAAATTTTTAAATTAAATTTTAGTTATGTTTATTTTTATATTGAACATTCTTGTAGACATTTTTTTAGGAAAAAGTGATTGAATTCATATTTGATTGTGGCGTGGGGTGTTATTTTTCAGACAGTGTAGTGAGGAGCTAGGATCCATATTAATTAATTAATTTTCGAAAGTTAATTCATAAAAACTACAAATGAAAAGATAAGATTGACAAGGCTCTAAATATTTACAGTCTCTTTTAAGTAGTTGTAAAAATTATTCCTGATTTGGGCTCGTTTTCGAATTTTTAAGGTGCAACTTATCCATTGGTGTTTTTGAGTTAAGTATTTATTTTATACCAGTTGTTCATTGCCGGTACCTGCAAAAGTTGGGGTGTTCCGAGTTTCAAGTTTAAAAAAAAAAACCTTTGTTTCCCACAATGGGTTAAAAATGGTTTAATTAAATTACAAAAGATATTTACTCAGGTTTTACTTTCCTATAGGACTCACTTCGCGTTCATATTTTCAGCTTTGGAATATTAAGGTCTGGTGATCTATAATGATATAACTATCAAAATTGCAACTCATATTAGCAAGGCGATTACACCTCCTAATTTATTAGGAATAGATCGTAAAATTTCATAAGCAAATACAAAATATCAATCAGTTTGATTGATTAAATCATTATGCCTTAAAAAGAAAAAGATTAAAAGTCGCCAGATAACAATGGATGAAAGACGACCGAAATAGAGCGGAAGGCTGATTCTATTTCCAACAATTTATGGCGTTAAGCTGTCACTTTTTTAAGAACTTTTCAGTACATTGTCCGCTTAAAAAACCACGCTACGTGTAGTTTTGTTGGACGGCTAGATGCAAGTACAAGCTTAAATGCTGAAATGTTAAAAGCCAAATATCAATGGTTCATACCTAGGCTTTAATTAAGATTATCAGGCAGTTTAAGTTGACTTTAGTAAATAGAAGTATAAAGTTAATCTATTTGAAGATAAAGGCTGCGGGAAAGACATAGGCTCAGAGGACAATGGAAAGGAATTGCACAAGTTTCGTGGTAGTTTATCTACCTTTTAGAAAGTCAAGTTGGAAAACAAGAGACTAGAGAATAAAAGGCTAGGAGCCTTTAAGTTTTAAAGCTTTATATAAAAATATTTACTATGTTTGTGTAAACGAAAGTTTTGCTAATTACTTCGGTCTTAAAATATCATTTTGTGTATTGGGGCTACGAAAAAGGTGGTTAAATCTCTGGGGATTTTTCTTGTGAAACGTTATTTAGGAAGCAAACAAAAATAGAAAAGAGAGAAAAAGAAAGTGAAACGAAGAACATCTCGGGCTTATTTGGTCTTAATTCAAATTCTAGGAGAACGTAAACAAATTCCAGGATTATGTACATGTTTTGGCAAAGAGTTGATTTGCATTGCATATTTTTAAATGATTTGCAAAGTCTTAGGGCGGCCTTACACCACTGGCGAAAAATATTCAACCAACTGCTTTCAGCTGTTGACTTAATTCTTAAGTTTAATAAAAGAAATATTAAGCCAACTACGATGGCAATAGGCCTCAACATTTAAGATATCCGAATGACAGAATTGGTAAGGTTGCACTTGGGTGAGAAGTAAAATTTATTAACCAAGCTGATAGCCATTATTTCAAAGCGACACCCTTTTTGGGGAGTAAATTATTAAAGGGATGATCGCAGAGAATAGAAAATAATTGGTTAGTATTTTAGCAGATTTTCCAAAATCGAACTCCCAAGCTGATGTTGGGGGTATTTATTTATTTTTTTTGTATAATTTTGAGACTTGTTTAAATTACAAAACTTTACAGAATGGTTTAAAAATAAAAAGTATTCAAGAGGTGTTTCGGTGTTTTTAAAGAATGAACCCAAAGATGTGGAGGTGACTGTAAGTTACAGCATATATGTATGGATTCAGCAGTAAATTTTAACGACGAAGCTTTGAAAAACAAAGAAATTCATTTGAATTTCGACAACAAATTTAAAACAATCGGTTTTAATAAATTTGTTGCTGCAATTTATCGGAGAAAATCTTGGCTAAAGTGAATTGTTTTAATTTGGGTTTTATTGTCCCGTAAGTAGTTTTTTAGTCGACATTTACGTGAAGGTTGCCGTCAAATTTATTTATTTCTCACCTGCCACTTGAATCTGTCATATGAGATGATTTGTCACTTCCAGAAAATAACAACAATTTGCTTCAATTTGAAGAAGAACATTTTTTGTTTAACTAAGTGAAAATCTAAAATTTTAAAACAAACTAGGACTAAGTAGGATTGAAAGCCAACCCAGTCAGTCGCGTTCATAGATTTTAGCAGTTGTTTTAATGGTCCCAAGTAATAGGTTTGATATAAGGATACCCGTTTTCGGTGCACGGTAAAAACGGGAAGAACAAACTATTATATAAATTTTATCAATAAAAATTGTAGTTTAATTTTTGTCGGCAGAATGAGCTTTAAGTCACCTACCTACCTAGTAAAATTTTAAATCTCAGTTCAACTTCTGATGAACGAGAAAGTTGCCAGCGACCCAGTCGTACCTTTTATGTTTTGAATAAATTGTTTAAGTGACCGAAGCATAATAGGGGAGCATCCTATCTAAGCCTTTTAATATCCTGTTCAATTCAAAGCCCGTCCCAGAGTAATATATTCCATCGTGCTTCTGAATTATATACCTACCCAAAACTCAATCAAATATGAATGAGCAGTCCATTCAATACACACATAAGTTATAGTTTCGTTTCGGTTTGTTTTCCAAATTAAGGCATTCACCTCAGTACAAAACACCCATTCTAATGCAAATTATCCTTTTATTTAAATTTCCGTAAAATAGGTAATCGACGAACTGCCAGCGTACGCTCTGTGGGATACAGCGACTTATTTGTTCTTAGCAAAAAGGACATGTGGGATGTGCTGAAGGAATATCCAGCGGCGAGGGTACGTCTCGAATCGATAGCAGTAAAGCGTTTGGAGAAATATAAAAAGGCTCCATTGGAAAAAGGTATTTAGCGTTTGGATACGCACGTGTGTACGGCATGCCTTGTAGATAACATTTGTGGTTGTTCTATCCAATCCATACGATAAAGTCAAATATATAAATACTAACACTTTGATATACTTACTTTAATCAGTTGCTGTCCGTTTCGTTTTTATTTCCAACTGACTGAAATTTGCAAAATGCAAACTATATATATCTCTAACCCCGCTAAATAAAAACTCGCCATTATCTAATTAAGATACAGTAAAATATTTTAATTCAGTTGCCATGGGACGGTGCCAATCTACGCCGGGCCTTGTCGAGAGCGAAGGACGGACGACATTGGAAGACATGTGGTTGCCCCCAGGACCATCTATAGCGCATAATCTACCATTAGCTTTTAGGTGAGTTGGTTGTAGATATCTATGCAATAGTGAGATGAGCTTAACGTACAGTTATCTTTTAAGCCGTGCCCCTAGTCCTAGATCAACACAAACAATTACGGAACGTCTTGTAAGGACGTCTGATTCACCAGGCTCTATGAGTCCAAGTGTACATAGTTCAGATGATCGGCCACGTAGTCGAGCAACTTCCCATCAATCCACACGTCCCCAATCGCAGCCTAGTAGGGCCGGTAATATTTTTGAAGTTGCATTCTTGACACCGATTTGGCACTCTCTCTCTCTTTCGTTTGCAGGTCACATTTGCGGTTCAATATCACATATTGAGTGCTATGGCGGTGCCGGTGGCGGTGGTGCTACACCCCTGCTAGGTTCTCATGAGGCCTTAGAGGATGAGATCAAACGTTTAAGGGAACGACTTCATACAGTCGAATCGGAAAATCAGGCTTTGAATACAAAGCTCTCCCAACAGCAGTGGGACTTGGAGAATCGCCTAGCCGAAATTGAAATGCAAATTTGCGGTGCATCATCAACATCGAGCTTAGATCCTGAGAATGAAAACGAGGAATTGGAGAGAAATCGAGAATCTATCATATAACACGGGAGCGAGCTGCCCCCGCCGATTGGTGTGATGTACGTATCGTGCATATCATGACATAACTGCCAATCCAAAGGTCATCCTGTGCAGGCCATCCTAATCGGCATCGAAATCGGGCAGCTGTTCAAAAATTATTATCACCTCTTTCTCTTTCCATCACTCGCTCACATTTGTTTATAGATGTATGATTTAGAAGTAAATTCATCTGTGTGGGTTTCAGATGACCGAGACATCTTTGCTGTAAAAAGTTGTAACATTAACTGAGAGACCTTGTACTTCCTTTTTTTTTAACTATAAGAGCCACGTCATATCAGCAGCAGCTACATTGTCTCCCAAATATTTGGAAGGATGTGTCAGGTATAATTTGGACTAGGCTTATGATTTGACACCTGAGTCCAATTTGCTAGGATGTGACTGAAGGTGGCATAGAATAGAGTTTCTGCCATCAAAATATTGCGTAGTTGCCTTGTGATCTTGTGCCCATGTTGTTCTTGATTGACAAGTTAGAAATTCCATTCAAATGACAGCTTTGTTTTAATGTCATTCGGTCGGCAGTTTGTGGAAAATCCATCACCACCTTTTGATCCTTGGCCCGATATCATGTGCGGCTATCATACATTTCAATGTTGTACCGCAGGAAACGGCTTACCTATGATATAAAGCTGACTTTTATTTTAATGAACATACGTAGGTGCAAGTATTCTTAACTGCACAGAGATGTGCGGTTCGCGTTCTAAAAAATCTTAATTTATTTCCTAAAGAAACCCATACACGATACAATCTCAGATTTCAACCAACAAACTAAGTCGAATCTGCATTTTATATCAATCGCAATCGAGCTTGTTTACCTCAATTTACAACCTAAGCCCGGCTTTGACATTTCAAAATTAATTGACACAATTTGCACTAACAGATTATGTTTATGTTTATGGTATGCGAGGACTCGTTAAATGTCCTCCTATTCACACGTCGAAAGTATTATCAAAATTTCAAACAATTTATCTATTTCGATCGAGAAAAACATACAACTCCGAACTGAAGTCTATGTGTTGAAAGCATATTCACTGGGGATGCACTTAAAGTGTCCCATACATGGACAAGAAGTCAGAAGGCTTAGTAAAAAATTGCATTGGTTCGTTTCTCACCAGTATTCAGACTATGGTGGCCAGCGTGACAAGCGTTGCAATTTGACTCTCGAAAGCCTGCCACAATTTTTTGCCACGCCCCTTTTTAGTTGGAGAAGGCGCTTTAAAAAATTGTTTAAATGCTCTTATTTCTAATTAAAAACTTTTTAAATGTGAAGCAGTTGCCTTTTGCCTATCACATTACAGTGTTTAGCGAACCAAGACTTGTTAAATTCGAAATAAGCTATTCTGCTTCATAAACGTCACTTTTTTTCTCATTGGACCTTTTTCTTGCGACTTTTCAGAATTCTGCAACGGCCACACTGGTGGTGGTACTCGCCGTTCCATTCGGTTTCTATTTTCCGACTCGATCAATAATTTGTATTTTGTGAAGGACCCACCTCTGTTCTGATTAACTGATGATTGATAGATTGGTCACTTAATTGATGGCACACTCCTATTTATTTCTCATACCGCCATGTAATGGTAATGGTAACCCGCACTCATCTGAAGTATGTTTCCAACCGGGTTCAAGGATTTCAGTGTTTTTCTGAAAAACCCATTGTTAGTGTGAAACAATTCACCGGAGAAATTCGTGCTGTTATAATGAAAAGTTTCAAAGTACAATTTCCGATTCTGGGCACTCCTGGGGCATATACCTGAAACATTTTCCAACCCACAAAGGTACACTCGTACACTCTTAAGGAAGTGAACAAATTGTTAAGACAAACAAGTTAACAAGGCGTGCTCATTCGTGTTATCTCATTTTAATTAAATGCATTCGGTAAAACGTATTATCTCTCGTAAGGAATTCATTTAAGACACAAAGTGTGTCCTTCTAGCTGAATGGTCTGTTAAGGGATCACATTTTCATGCTGATGTGATGATGCTCAGCGCAAACCCAGCACCCCACTACCTGGGCAAATTTGAAATCAAATTAATTGCTTAGCACAAACAAAAATACATTTTTGAACCAAGTAACGAAATTTCGTGACTCAGCAGCAGCACTATAATTTTTTTATTTTTTTTTTAAATATAACTTACGTGTATATTCATTTTTATAACCATCTTGAAGTCCTCTTGCAGGAGTACCTTGAAGAAAAATAAGGTGTGGCAAGAGGTGCAAAATGATTCCACTAACTAATTAAACATTTATTACAGTCTCCCTCTCTGGGGTTGGTTTCTTTTTTTCGCTCTCTCTTCTGGTGCTGTAATTAATTCGAATGAACATTTTTGTTAAGGATATACTAACGGCGAAGGGCGAAAGGTGGATACGAGAGGATGGAGAACAAAATATGCAATGGGTCGGTGTTTGGAGAGCTACAGCTGGCTGTTTCACCACAGCATACGGATAACTAATTGAATTTTTTATTAATTTGTCTTTAGGGGGATGATGATACATTACAACAGCTATAGGTATGTACATCAGCGAGTGGTGGTGTCTACTTGATAAAGAATGACGTACCTACAATTAACTAGACGAGAAAGTTTTGTTTCCCCTGGAGAGCTATATACCTACTTATGCTGAACCTAATAGGAGACAAATTGAGGCATTCGCTTCACCTCGTGGCTCAGTGTTTGCTGAGGCAATAATTTTCATTTTCAATAGCATCTAACTGGTATGCGCGTATTTTTTTTAAGTTAACTTGGAAGCTGTAGAGCATCAAGGAGTAGGTACCTATATCTATTTTGAGAGCAACTCCTTACCGTTTCAAAAAGTTGGCTAATGAGATGTAATGTTTCCCTATTAAATAATGTCTATGATGGCGGAAGTTGTAAAATGCGAATGCATCTTTAAAGTAGCTCTCAGAGCTAGGTAGCCAAAGTGTGGCTCATAGGTTGAAACGAACGTAACTTCTCTACTCCTTCAAATATAGTTTTTCAAGAGTTGATTACATAGGAATGGATAAGGATATGTGCTGTAAAAGCGGTGAAAGAAGAACATTTCTGAAGGGTGGGTTCTCTGCGGCAGCGGCGTAATATCTGAACTATGCCGTGTAAAATAATTTACCTGCGCGTCTGAAGTTTGAGTTGTATGGAAATATTTGCAAAAACATTCCACTGAAAATATTGGTAAATATTACAGATTCAAATGGTGATTCTCCTCCACCTATTCAATTGAATAATAGCTCTTTCTTAACGGTATATCTCCTCTACTGAAAAAAATTGAGTCTAACTAAGCATTGAGGAGGTTGGTTCCTCAACCAGTGTTGGAACAATAATTAAATTCTGCAGGGAAATTAACTGTTTGGGCGATTTGGTTTAGGTTTTTAACCGTAATGGTTCCCTGGGGATGGCGATGGGCCCGTCTTAGTGCCTGGTCTTTTGTGACGATCTCACAACCCTACTCAACCTAACCTAACCTAAGGCATTGCGTTTCCACGAAGACCATGTATCAGAGGACAGGTGTCAGTTCTAGATCTATAGTTCAAAACGCTTTCAAAACACTACCCTCAATATTCCCGCCCAAGATAGTTGTTAAAGCAAGAAAATTCGACTGTATAGGACCTTACAGCTAAGCTAATTTAAAGAGCGCATTGCTTCATGTGAAGAATGGTTTTTGATGTATGAACCTCTTTGGAACTTCGATCGAACGTCTTCCTTTAGCTTGTTAGCGTAGTTCGAAAAAGCTACAATCATAGCAATTGTGTCTCCAAATCGTAGTGACCTCATTTAGTACTGAATGCACTTCTGGAGTTGATCTATCATCTATCTAAAACAGTAAAAGTTTATTGTTCGAACCATTTTCGAAACGAACGCTTCTACTTGGCTGACTATTTGACTACCATCCACCAATGTAAAAAAAATAAGCTAAACTCCTGGTTCCCTTGTGTGCAAGTTGTCAAGTAATCCTACCATAAAATACCATAAATGAATTAAATTTAAGTACTGTGTGCAAATACATCACCTCAGTTAAAGGCTACATTTGGAAAACCCCCCACATACAGTTCAACTCGCATTCGAACCTATATTGTAAGTATTTACTTCTAAAACCAACAACATTCTCCTATATTCCACCCATCATCCTGCTGCCATCAACGCCATTTCCTAAATATATTTTGTATTTAAACTCCATTATTCACACAAAAATTCAAATACAAAAAAAAAAACTCATGAAAACGCATAGGAATAGTATAGTATATATAATCCATAACAAACAAAAAATAAAAGTCGATAAAATTAAATAAAGAATTCTATTTGTGAATTCACCAAATCGAACGACTAAATATGATCGATAGGTTCAATGGGACCACTGTATATAACAAATTTTTGTTTCGACAAACAAAATCCATTTAGATACATAAAATGAATTTCATTAAACGAAATTTACTACCTATATAATAGATTTAAAATATAAATCGGCATTTTTATTTCCATTCAAAAATAAAATAAAATAAAAACGTTTTAGCTAATGAAAATTTAATTAGTAAACGTTGTACATACAGTTACTTTGAATGTTATAACAGAAAACTTGCGAAAAAAGGGAAAATTTAGACACAAACAAAATTCCAAATAAATCTCATCATTATAAAATGAAGAATAAAATCAAACAAAGCTATATATAAGTATGTACTTAAGAAATTTGAAAAAAGAAGGAAAGAAAATTCACTTAAACTGCCAAACAAACAAGTAAATAATAGAAAATAATATTAAACACGTAAATTAGGTGGTCTCTATGTATATACTATACATATAAAAAAACTATATATTAAATTAATAAAATTGCATATTTATGCAAGAACAAAAAACAAACAGAACTATTATCTACTTAAAAAAAAATGTGTAAACAAATTTAAATTTTGTAATTAGAACGACTAAATGAGAACAAGAAATGGTGGCATACAAAACCATTTCGACATGATCAAGTAAATGTAATCCCAATATTAAGTAGGCATTTTATGGATCAATATTATTATTTAATATTAACAATTAAATTAGATATTTGAATTAAAAAAAAAAAAAGAAGCATATGCACTGCATTGGAATGAAGGATGAAAAATAACAAAAAAAAAAACAGAAGCTAAATAAATTTATAAAATTTACTTAGTACAATTTTTGAATATAATTAAAGATAAACTAAAATAATTTTAAATCCAGTTGAAAATGTAACAAGCAGTTTATTTTACAAAAACTAGTTAAAAGTCATCAAGTTTAATTCAACGTATTTGTAGGAATCATTTTCTTATTTAAAGAATAAACTATTTTGTTAAAGTTTTGAAATGTTTAAAATTTGTTAAATGCATTGCATACGGAAAAAAAATGTAAAACAGTTTTTTTTTTTTAATTTACTTGTTTTTTTTTTATGAAATAGCTACTTCTATTGAGAGGTTTTTGTTTAACTGGTGAGGATGTGAAAATTCGTGAGGTGTCTAAGTAGTTATTTGACTGTGCAGCTTAAATAACTAACGATATTCAACAACTACAACAATTATTTGACTTATTTGTTTCTAGGAAAGGCCTGGGTGATTTGATTCAACACCCAGCACCATCCACGAATTTAATAGTCGAAATAGAATTATATGAATATTATTTGAGTCATGTGTGGTTCTTTTTTTGAGAAGTTTCTACGGCGTTGCCAATTTAAAAAAGGAATATAAAAAAAGAGCGGCTTCTTTAACTGAAAACTTACACAAGATGTTGTTTTCTTAAGTAGTGTAATAATGGTTTCTGGAAATTTTCTCGATTTCTTGTGTGGAAATTACACTAAAGTGAAAATAGGATTTTTTATTTCACAGGAGATTCCACTAACAATGCACTGACAAGGGTGGCATAGCTGCTTATATGGTATGATAGTCGAACCGTCTTTTAAGCAACGTCCGATAAACGTAAAGTGACTAAAAATTTGTCAAAAACTATTGCGAAAAGCGACAACGGATGCCAAATGGATTATCGCATCGGACCGCTTTTAATTTTTTCAATTTTTCAAAAGCGTTTCGTTGTCGATTCGGCCATATTATACAGAAAGCGAAAGCATGTTCGAATGGCATTTCACTATTGCATTGATAGTTTATGCCGGACTGTTTGCGGATCAAACAAAATTGTTGTGAAGTCAATGCGTCATACTAATAAATAGTTTCGACTTTAAGTTTACGGAAGCTCACATTTGCGAAAGCCACTGTGAACTACTAAAATTTAGAGTCGGAACTAAAAATGTTTATTGGTAAGGCCCAATGTGACTGACAATTTTTTGGAAAAGTAAATGAAATAAATAAAAACTGAAAGTCAGAATAAAAAGATTTGGAAACACTGCAAATATTATTTAAGGCACTGGTCGAATTTCAAAATAATAATTTAAGAATAAGCAAAGACAGATGAAATTGAGGTTTCCCTTTCAATACGATCCGCTCCTGCAGAGCTATTTTGAAAGTGATCACTACAAGTAGTAGAATACGTACCTAACTTTGAAAATGTTAAGATCCTACTGATCGATTTTGGAGCAGCTCATATTCATAATATTGAAAGACTCAACTACAACCTTGGAATTTGATGGTTGTGGGTTAAGTTTAAAGACTGTCGTAATGAAGTAGCATCAAAACGCAACAGTTTTTTTTTTCAAAACTTCTACAGCATGTTTTGAATGTTGTCTTTGATTATAACAGAAGTGACCACATGCCGACTGAAAGCACCCACTTTTTCTGCTGCAGCTTTCTCTCTTGTCTCCAATTCTTCCTTTTAGCTGTCTTATATTTTATTCTAATCTAATAATGGGATCCAAATCAACCTCAAGACTGCCCCCTGATCTATGAATTTGGTTGAAGCCTTTTCTTTAGGTACGTCCGGATTTTTCAACAAATGCCAGTCACACAATATTGATACACCTCACCAACATTTCCGCATCCTGTCCTCATGCCTTGTTTATTTTTTTGTAGATATATAACATTAGCAAACATATAAAAATGCTTTAAATATTATGCAAACGTGTAACGCATATTCATGGGGTTTCAATACAGAATTACAACAGAAACGAATATAATAATTGTATACAAAGTCACAAAACAAATAATGAAAAAAAAAAAAAAAAACATTTTTGTAAATAAAACTTCTCACTCATAAAATCGACATTCTATGTAAACTTGATGTATATCTCTTCATCTCTGAATCTCCATGAATTTCAATATTAATTTTTTTTTATAATATTAACATTTTATGCTCAACTATAAAAAGAGCTACCCACTTGTTTACTCAACTTCAAAAATGAGGGGGTGAAAAGTTGCTTTAAACAAAATTTGTTACAACTAAAAACATTTGTTGCAAAATTGTTATAATATTCTATTCTAGTTTACTACACCATTGCTACTATCAAAATGTTTTTGTTTTTTCGTTTAATGTGAACATCGATTTGGTTGTGTTGTTGTATAAATGCAAGTAAAAAAAAAATCAGAAGAAGCAAAATGTAAGGAAAGCATTATGAAAAATATATATATTTACATTTGTTTTACTTAAATTGTGTAAACAAAAAATAATTATACATGCCAGCTCAGAAAATAAACGAAGGTTTTTTGTATAAACCTTTCATGTGCATTGGTTGGATATGTCTTGCACTTGCGTAAAAAAAAATAGTTTAAAATTATTTAATGAGAAATGCAAATTATAAAAGACGTGACGTGGAGGTGTAATGTTTTATTATTACAAATTAGTTATATATTTACTACATAATAAAATTTAAAATGAAAACAAAAAAAACACAAAACAAATTAAGCAAATCTCCCAATATGAAAAATATAAAAATTGTATTTTCAAGAACCACGAAGAACAAAGATTCATTGTAATTTCTATGAAATAAAATGAAAATGAAAATAGAAATGTTTAATTTGAGTGGTTTAGTATTCCTTCTGTGGAGCCGGGCAAGTATGAGCGATGAAAGCCTGAATGGTTAGCAAAAGTCACAAGTGTTAAAGAAGAGTAATCAACAAATGTTGGCTTTGGTGTCAAAAGACGGATTTATTTCTTAGATAGATGTTACGTTAGTCAATTTTTGACACAAATGGAAGGGACCAAGAATTTGATGCTGCATTAAGAAGGTTTTTCATGACACTTGTAATCTCGGATGCTTGTCAGAAGTGGGACAGTGGAGAAATCCCCAAGAAAGTAATTAGTGATTTTCCGGAGATCGAAACTGAGGCCCCTCGCTTAGTAGTCGAACACAATTACCACTGACCGACGGCCCGATTAACTATTTAATACGTCAAAATGTAAAGTTGTTTCCATATGGAATATTGACATATATCTGCCAATTTGAAGCCATTCTATGTGCCATCAAGCCTCCCATTTCAGGTAACGACTGCGCACTTCTTTCTTCGTTCTGCCTGTGAAGGAATAGACATTTTTCACAGTCATATACATGAGCACTACAGGGGGCAGATTGCGGATATATCAACGATCGTTTTTGAAACTTTGATCACCAAAATAAGTCATATTCTGGTCGAAATTTGGTTGTCAAACCTCAACTTTCATTATATTTGTGGAAAATGAACTGGATTAAGCTCTCAAACTTGTAATTTTAGTACTTGGTTGTTAGTTTTGGAGGTCTATCGTTCCGACGATAATCGTCTGAAAAGTTACGGAATGAGTGCCCAGTTCCATGAATGGAAATCTGAACAACATGTTAATGCGTAAGAGCAACAGCTCACCACCTTTTCCAAAACGTGTCCACCGGCAGAACCTGTACCAAACCAAAACGGACGTACCTACTGCTTAGACTTATCAAGGAACATTCGCACCTATTTTTAAAAAATTCAAATCGCGAAACGACACACCCAATATTTGAAGATCAGCGTCCACAAAACCGAGCTACCCATTTACACCAAAGAGGTGATTTTCACACCCAAACAACTTCTCACTTCCTACAAAGCACATGTTAAATGTGCGGTCGAATATTTCCCCCCTTTTATGGGTATACAAGTGCACAAATTAAATTTGCGTTGCTTCATCATTTTCCACATTGAAAAACAATTAATTTCACTTATGTAAAGGACCTTGCAAAATACCAGTTCAACTCACAGTCAAAACAAACACAGTGCACCGGAAACCTCGATCACATTTAACCTTTGAATTAAATCATAGCTCGAATTCACCACACCATTGGTGAACAAAATACCGCCACAAACACGTAGAATACTAACCCACTTATCTTCGTTCTCGCAGGCACGATCTGATCGTTACGTCATTACCATTCCAATGGAAGCAGAGGTAAAGCTTTCGGCAGTATCCCATTCCAAGCTGCATTCGCCGAGCCACCCAGTTGCCTCGCGCTAGTGTTACGATTCAGACGCGTTCTCCAGAAACTCCAAAACGAGTTTAACAAATAACGAAAAGTAGAAACAAATCTAAGAAATCTGTTTAAATATAGAAACAGCAACACAAAGGTGGAGGAGAAAATAATAACACACGTCGATAACAGTGGTTTAATTCTTTTTCAAAAAAAAAAGTAATTTTTCATCTTCCGCTTCTTCGTTATATTCTCTTCTTGCTGTAAATCATACACACGGAAAATTATAGCAATTAACTTGCCACAATTACGCTCAGTACATTATTACGTCAACATTGGTTACGCTTTAGTGAATTATAAAATTAAAAGCCGTCCGTTAGTGTTCTCGCGGGCTCATGTTTATTAAAAGAAAAACAGTGTGTGGAACAATAGTATCAGCTGTTTACAGCAACGGGCTGTGTTCTTTTTTTTCAGTTCTTTTGCCAGCATGCTTTATTTGTATGTGCCTGTATGTCAGTGCGCCGCAGCAATAACTGTCGATGTCAAAGGTGCAACCTTATTTCCACGATTGTTTTCTGTTCCATATGCTGCTATACGTTCGCGTATAAATCGTAATTACTGGGGATATCGCATTCGCGACTGCGTTTGTATCTTAAAGCAGCATTAAATCGTCCCCCACATCGGTCCATATGCGAACCTGATAGCCCAAGTGGCCGGAGTGTTACGTAATATCTCAGTCGCGACAGCTTCAACTATCGGACAAAGAAATACCGGTTTAGGCAACAACAACAACAACAGCAACAGCGCAAAGTCCTCATCATGTGTTTGGGTTTATTTCAAATTGACACTCAACCACGCATTCGCCGCAAAAGTGCCGCGACATCCACTGGTGGAAAAAACGAGATTTCTTCGAAAACGAAAGAGTTCAACTGCGAACTGGTATACTACATCTCGGCGGTTTCCCCCCTCTGGGCGATTGATTTTCGCACTTCTCGCTGGCTTATTTCGGAATATTTGCGCGGGATTCAATAAACAGAGGTAGAAGATAAGTAAAACAAATACCAAGTGCCAAAAGTCGCTATGTACGTACTCGAAGAACACCCACGCTGGGAGAGATTTGATACTTTTTGGCAACAAGTAACTATTCCCATGGCATATGCTGCATTGGCCGAAACTGACTCACTGGTGTGTTGTTTGCTTTCTGTTTAGCAATTCGCCATATTTAGATTGCGTCATTAGTGGGTGGGTACACCGAACACGTTCAAAATTGCTTTCAAACTCGTTGGAGTTTATTTTTCCCTTTTGCGATATTTATCTTCTCAACTTCCAAGTGGCAGTATGATTATAAGGCGAGATATACAAATATCTAATGGACGGCTTCGAGGTAAATGGAATTTTAAACTGTTAGGTGTCCTATTAAGGGGCCATCATTAATGGAAACATAATTAAACAGACATAATTGGTTGAAATTACACGCATAGTTGTAAGGGGCCGACAGTATTCGTTAATGGAGTCTTTAGCGGTCATCTGCAAATGATTCTCGTTTTCGAATTCGACACCACCGCTATTTATATATTTATATATGCGACAAGGTAATTATAACAACAACAGCTCTATTTCGGTCAATGCTTTTGTTTACTATCGGAAATGGTTCCAGCGTGTATTTGCACATTCGACACATTTTCAAATTGTTAAATCCGCGGAGTTCCATAATGCACTGTTCCGTGCGTACAAGTACCCACTCCCGTGGAGTGGACTTGAACCGATGATGAATGGTTTGTGCATTCCATCAGTGAGTTAAAGAGTTGACTTTGAAGTGCTACTCTGCAGTTCGATTTTTAGTAAAATGATGAAACTATTTGCTGATGAGCTCTTTGGAAACCATGCGAACATTTTTCCCTTTTACATTTTTGTCTGGTTAATAATTTTAAATTACCATAAGTACGTCCCAAATGAATTGCAAATAGAGTGAATTGCCAGATCCGATTGGTGGGAGGGGGTTTCGAATAATCCCAGAAGGCTTTGTCAAATTGATGTAGAGCGTCACTTGACAGGATCAGAGAGATAACGACGCATGCTGTCCCTCCTCTCATAGCTCCTGGAGTTTTCACATCATTTTCATAAAGACCGATATTCCCGAGAAGTCGATATTATCTGTACAAAAGTCTCCTATTTATATATGGCGGGTGACCTCTTAAATTAAATCAGGCAATCATGACTGAAATGTTGCATCACATGCTATATGGTGTTGCAGAATCATTCCGATGCAAAAGAGAAACAAATTTAATATTCTTCACGTATTACTCGTTCAAGGGTGATACGATTTGGTGCGGTCCTATTGATTTAAAAATGCGAAACATTGCGTCTTCGTTTTTGATTTCCTAGACAATATTATTATGTTATGGAAGCGGTGTCGCAAACAGCGGTTTTCAAAGCATGACCGCATGGATTTAAAATGCTCTTCCCATTTATTTTAGAAGGGCTTAATATCTCATACGTATTTAAATACAGCAATTAATTAATAATAGACCTGGGGCCATTTCCCAGCATAAGACCTTTCAATTTTTCCAGCTTTTAAAACCTCAATTGACTGGCGATTATTTGGAAGTACAGCAGAACAGTTTTAATGGACTTCGTCTGTTCCCCTCAATTCACTTATGAGCAAGTACCCATTATAATTTCATTTCAAACCAAAACTGGATTTTTACCGCGGGTTGAAAGACGGCTAGACCTGATCAAGTCTCGAACGGTGGACGAGTTAATGGTGTTAAGAGAGAATTGACTGCCCGTGAATTTATGGGAACATCTTTACTACCAGTGTTGCAAATATGGTTCCACACAGGAGCCCTGAGCCGTTGTGGTTTGGTTCTTGTCTTGGATAACATTCACCATTTTATAACCATTCTTATACTGAGCATGAGACTGCTTTGGCAGTTGAGCTATGCTTCTCTATTTCGAGTCGTTTGTTAACATAAATTGTCTGTAGAAAATCGAGCTGGCACTGCAAGAATTCGTTACCCTAATTGAGTTGATTTGGAATTGTTTTTTTCTCTCTTGCAAGTACATCGCCTTTTTCAAGTTCTATAACCGCCCAGATCAAATCTAGCTCTGAAAGTTCAGTCAACAGAATTGTTAGTTAGTCTTTCCTATAGTTGCCATTTTTACATTGTTGCTGTCTTTATTTAAGGTGTGCTATGTTATTACCTGATTTCTGACGTTAGGACTTCTTGTAAGGATTTGCTAAGACATTTGTTTCTTGTTATATGTTTGATAAGATAAAGGGCAATGACGTCTCATTTCGAAGGAGGAAACTTGATAGTTTTGAACCTTGGGCCAATGTCCCCTGAAACCCCTAAAACATCTTGGATTTTCAAATTCTTTTCTGGCTGTAATCCTGATGCAATAGCGAAAAATTAGCTTCAGCAATAAGAACTTCACGTGAGGAACAATTGTTTTACTGAAACCCTACCTATCCCCAACAAACCTACGTCATATAAAAAAAAAAAAATACCTGCATCGGTATGCGCTGCGAAGATAGCCGGCATGAAAAATACTTACGAAGGTTATTTGCATGCATGGCGACACCTGAAAAATAGCTTCGTCCGCTCAGCGGATACACGACCCGCATCAACAGCACAAAGAATTGTTTGCCAATTCGAATACATTTTTTTTTTTCCTGGTATAACTCATTCTACGGAATACATCACAAAAAAGCCACTTTCCGCCGCAAAACAAAATATTTATTTTAACCCATTTGTGTCATTTACACGCTTGATACAGCATTCGTGCTTTTAAAGCCCACAAAATGTGAGCACTGAGAATTGCATATCCAAAAACAATAAAAGTGAGACAAAACCACGACAAACACTTACACCATTCAAATAATCCGGATGCAGTGCTAATTAAAAAGTAACTCTGTAATGGGTGTGTTTACAAGCAAATAATGAAAAAAAGGCATTTCCACATGGATAGAAAAGGCAGTGCAATTTGATTGACGATTAGTTTCATTGGGTTGACTTTAATGGGACACACTAATGAAATTGTACATGGAGTGTTGTGTTTATTTTTATTTTGTTGTTGTCGATGTAGTGATTGTGAATTTAAATGCATCGCTAGTCGTACAATGATTATTGATTTTTTATTACGATGACAATTTGTTTATCTGATTGTTGAATGGTATTGTGTTCTAATAAATTGTGCTTCTATAGAGATGAAACAATTTCAGTGGCCGACAGATAAAAAAAACGTGCAAACTGTGCACTGCTTTGGAATAGAAATAAATCTGAATAGCTTTTTGCTGTGACATGGAAAATTAAAAAAATTGAAAATTGCCCCTAATCGATGCAACTTTAAGCTGAATGTTGGACTAATTCAAAAACAGGAGGGCTCAATTCAAACTGCATAAAAATAGAACTCATTGTTGCAAATTTTTATTTACGTTCTTGTAGTTGTTTATTTTTTCCTTCCAACCAGGGTTGTCAGGTTATTAAAATCGAAATAGCCTATCTTAAATTGAAAATCGCCAAATTAATAAATTACAAGTTTTCGTACTTGCCGTACTCTTTAACTTCAAATATAGGTACCAAAAAAGCTCGTCACGACAGAACCTGTGTTTTTGGAGAAGTATCTGGAACAAATACATAAAAATTTACTTGTTGATAGGTACATCCGTTGATTCATCTATTATAAGGGAATATCTTGTATCCGATACATCATTAAACAATTCTGTCAAAAATGCGGGAGCTATCATTTTTTTTTTTATTAAGGCTGAATATTTTCTCTTACGGATTTTCACGCTAGGTGCATTTGTTGATACGCGAAAACTTTGATAAATTTCGCCGAGATGATCAACTGATCCCAAAGAACTATGTCAGGTGGTGTTTGAGTGTTTGTTAGTTTTCTTTACTGAATCTTTAATACAACAGTATTAGTACAAAAACATCAAAAACTAAGGAAGAGACTTGAAACATTGGAAATTTATTATTACGGAATCTTTCAGTTTGACATGTCATAAATTTTAGCGATGTGCAATTTATTACCATTAATTCAATTTCCAATTTGAAAATCGGAAGTCGATAATTTCTTTGCGAAGCCGATACCTTTCCGTTTATTTTTTTTGTAATTAGTCGGAAATAGAAATAGTATATTAAGATTTTACTTCGAAAAGGAAAAATATGCCGCCAAACTGATTTTCATGTCGCCAAATCAGACTTGAAATCGCCCATTTGGCAATAAATCGCCACATCTGACAACACTGCTTCCAACTGGCAGTTCATTATGGCAATATTTAGATCAGGGAAGCACTTTTGCCTTGGTCTTCTATAGGCGTTTTTCTGTTTTAGTTCAGAGCTGAGCTCTGAACCGAGCTCGAGCATTATGAGCGCTCTCTGAACCGAGCGTACTCAGATCGTTCTGATGTAATTATGAAACACACTTGAGCATATAGCTGTCATTTGTATTAAATATGTGTTTAAATTGAATATTTATTAATTGTTGTTTATTAAATTGGTTAACCTTCAGTTCCAGAGCAACAAGGTTCGTCCGCCATTTCAATTATTTTGTTTATACTGTTTTTTTTCTGTCAAATGTGCCTGTAGTGTGTAATCAGCTTTTCACTCAGCCTGCTCAGCCAATTTATTCTGAGCTCATAGAGCGCGCTCTGATTATGCTCTGAGAAAAAAAAGAAATACAAATTCTGAGCTCTGATGTATCTGAGCTAAAAAAGAAACACGAACTTTTTGTATAACAGTTCAGGTTGTGCTCTGAACTAAAAAGGAAATACGCCTTATATCAACGACAATTAAAGACTTTTGCTGAGTTCTTTTTAGAGGCGGAGAGGCGATAGATCGTTTATTTAGAATTCTCAGTCTTTTGCGATATATAACGCCTCACAAAAATGTGCATTGGGGAAGTAGAGAAGAAGACGCATTTTAAGTTAAATAATATAGCGTTGACTGCAAACGGTCCACAATAGGAATCTTTATTATGCTCCCATGATCGGTATAGTTGATTTCCATGGTAAACAAGAAAAGTTGGATCTGGTACTGTTGTTGTAAACCGTGAAAATCAATGATCTATACGGATCATGTGAGCATAATAAAAAAAAGACCTAATAATACCCAAGACCTGTATTCACCCGAAAATTGATATGTGTGGGTTTTTCTGTTAACAGAATTATAAGGAGCTTGCAATTTAATGCCAAATTAAAAAAAAGCTGCGAGTCGGATTCGCCCATGAAGGGTTTTGTAGCAGCAAGTAACATACCTAATATAAAAGTTCTTTTAATTAGTTGCAACTTTGATCGGTGTTTTAATAATAGTGGTTTTTTTTTAATTAAGTTATTGATAAGTAAACATTATGATTAGGTGCCTAAATGATGGGATTTAGATCTAACTATATGCGAGCCCATAGCCTATATGTGATAGCTTAACAAGCTAAAATCTGTGGTCACAAACCTTAACGCTAAAGTCGACTTTAGACGAAATTGAGTTTTTGGTGCCATTAGATTCAGCGTACTCAAATCTATTTTGTAAATTTTGTTCAGCTTTATATCTTTATAAAAGTGGCCACAATTTCAAAAAAAAAAAACAACAGCTTAAGTCACTAGGGTCAATGGAGTAAACAAAACTTTAAACTGCTCTCCTGAACAATGAGTAAAACAGACTTTAGCGGTTTTGCCTTGTGACCACAGATATATATTCCAGTGATTTATGACGTATTAAAAAAAAACTACTTACTAGATCTTGTTCAAACCAATTTTCGGTGGAAGTTTGCATGGTAATGTACATCATATATTTTTTTAAGTTTTATTATTCTAAGTATGGGGAACCCCCAAAATTTATTGTTTTTTTTTTCTATTTTTGTGTGAAAATCTTAATGCGGTTCACAGTATACATCTACTTACCAAGTTTCAACAGTACAGTTCTTATGTCGTTTTCCATTGGGCAAATAGAAGTGTCCAGGAGAGTCCGGAATCGAAAAAATCACTTCTGAAACCGTTCCATTGACACAAAAAATACTGTTCAGGTGATTCTGAGAAGAAAATTTCGCTTCTCGATTTGAAGTCAGAATCCACTCAAGAAGCAGTTACACAAATGTAATTTATGTATTTTATACAAGTCAGCTGACAGCCGCCGTAGATTATTTTTTTTGCATTTCATTAATACTTTTGTGGATTCAACCAGAAGCAGTTTCGTTGTTCCATTGGAATGAGTGGATCCCCGAGTGAAACCAATGGAAAACGACATTATAGTTTCGGAAAAAAGTGGCTGTGACATACGAACGGACAGGCAGACATGACGAATCCACAAGGGTTCCGTTTTTTGCCATTTGGCTAAGGAGCCCTAAAAAGCTGTTTTCTGTTATACGCTTTCGTCAGATATATTTATTGAACAAACTATTTTCTTTTATCCTGACAATAGCTGTGATTTTGCTTGAGCAAAATTTTAGAAACATTTTTGATTCTGATAGAAAAATACGGAAATAATCGCTTAAATCATACCCCGATGAAAAACCGCAGTTATCAAAGTCCAAAAAGATCAATATGTTATGAGCCTTATGGCTAATGAGCCATTTTTAGTTTCCTTTTCGCTTTAAGCTCTGATGAACTCCCAATTTAAAGAACCAATTTGTCCGGTCCCCACAAGTTTATGTTATGAGGATATTAGGTACTATACTTATCATTCAGTTTACACTTTTCTGATCAATTTAGTAGGTAATGTTGCAGTTTAAGCATTGCTCTTACCAGAGTCTTGAATCCTGCAACTTGAAGGCTTGATCTCGATCTTAATAAGGTGGTCTTCATTTCAGTCAAAAACTCGTTCATGTAACAATTTTTAAAGAGTTAATATGAAAAAGACTTAAACGGACCACTTATTTCACACTTGTGACCAACTGTAATCGTATTTTAAACGTATTTTGATGGAGGACTTGTATTCCCTGTCGGAAGAAGAATTTCGCAGACGTCATTTTGTTCGTGCGGTAAATATGCCAATCCACTACGGAGTTTTTGAACTCAAAAACAGCGTCTTAGCTTAGCATACCCATTCACTTTTGTAAGGTTTCGGGACAAATGAAAGGGGGCTACATTTTTATATCAAAGTCGAGCGAATCAATGGAATGGCTTCTCAAGACAGTTATCTAGTTAGGCGGTAAAGTGGCCTAGTGTAAAAAAAAACTCTAAGCTGTCGATTGTGTTTTTCCGGTCGTCGGTCAGTAGTCTAGCTCACTAAATACTTAGACATCGTGACCATGCCCAGGAGAGGTGATATACTGTACCGAAAAATCAGTGACGAGGGAAAAAAGTCTGGCGAAACTTTCTCAATTATTTTACAAATAGCGAGTTGTTGGCTCTTAAAAGACTTACCTACTCTCTAATTCCAAAACCTATCTTGGCGGTCTTTAATGGATTTTGTTGCTACCCTTTTATGTCGCGTCTTTCGTCATACATGCCGTAGGTATTCTGTTTTATTGTCGCTCTCTATAATAATAATAATAATAATTGGCGCAACAGGTCCGTATGGACCCAAGCCTAGCTTCTCACAACCATTCGTCTTGTGTGAGTTTTTTTATTTTTTGGGACGAATGGAAGGGATCTACAATTTTATGCCGAGTCCAAACGGCCAATTGAGAAGCTCTTTCATGACAGTTATACTCTCGGATGTTTGTCAGACGTTCGCGAGAGGTGGCGCAGTGAAAAAAACCTTAAGTTGGAATTTGGGTTTTTCTCGGGATTCGAACCTGGGACCCCTCACTTAGTAGTCCAACACACTAACCACTAAGTCACTGCGCCGAGCTCTCTGCATCACATTTTTTTCCAATTAAGCTGCCAATGTTCTTTATTGGCCCGCTTGCATACATTCAAACATTCATTGGGCATTGATTGCTTGAACAAATTGTGACGAAGATTATTTCAAATGTTTAATTGCCTCGGAATTTTTACTTGCTGCGTGAGTTTGCATCAACATTTATCAAGATAAAAAGTCGTGTTCTTAAAACGCCCCAAGATGAGCATCCCTTTTGTAAATGGATACGATACAGACAAAGAGAAGGGTCTATCGATCCGTATACCGAGGTGCAGATAGATGCGGTTGAAATTTGTTTCAGCAGGTGTCTGACTTTGCGAACATTTGACGGAGTTTAAAGAAAAATATTGAAACCTGCTCACTCCTTTCTCTTGCACATTTAATCCCTCTGAGCTGTAGCCCCATCAAATACTCAGCTATTTTCCTTCTAATGGTGAACTCCTGCCGAAAATTTAACATTCAATAGTCGCATTCAATTTGTCTCTCAGCATTATAACTACAGCAGTTTCGCGATTCTGCCCATCCGTTTCACCCGAACAATGCAACGACCAAATTGCATTTCCATTTCCGCCGAAGCTCCACAACGAAAGCATCAATCATGAAGAGGGCAACTGTGCGACGATGATGACAAAGAGCTTTTAAATGAAAATATTTACCTACTTCAATCAATGCCTGGCAACAATGTCTTTCACTCATTTCCTCATTAAATTAAATGGCACAAGTCGAGCCAAAATGATTCTAAAAATAATGCGCCAAGTGAAATTTGTTCTTAGTGAACAAATCGCAGCTCCGAAAATGGCAAGATTGTATTCCCGACAAGCACCCGAGTACAGTGGTCATTAAACGAAACGACAATGGAAATAAAGATGATTAACTTTCAAGTAAAATGCGCCATTAAGACTGGTCGTTGCGATAGTTAAAAGCACAACAAGGCGCACTTTAATGAGCGCTCCATGTTTAGTAGGTAGGTACAGCAGTGCTGTGAGCAAATAATTGTCATCTCCCTTCCAGCGCCAGTGGGTAATTCCAAAACCATTGTCGACTGAGATGCTTCCATACATCGGCACTCCCCGATACCATTCAAATGAGTAGGTACGAAATGATGTAGTGGACTCAACAGGTGAAGGTGATTTCGGAAGCGCCGACACACTGGCGTTTACCTGTTTTGCTCGGAAACGACACTTTGCACGCAGCAGCGACATTGATGCTGGATGCCACGATGGCGATGATTTCATGCACGAAGTAGTTATTTGGGGAAGTGTTTAGCAAGAGTAAAGTGGCACTAAACGTGCTGACACAACGCCCAATGGTAATGGTAATGGGAAAGCAAATGAATTGAATTAGTTGGAGTTTACCAACTGATTCTGATTTACTGACTTACTCACGATGCAATGCAACTTTCTTCAAATAGTCTGCGGCGCGTCGACGCGACTCTATGGTTTCCTTAGCCGGAGTAAGGTGAATAGAAAGTTCATTAAGTTTTGGTATTTAATTAGCGGAAATCCTAAGAAAAAAATGACGAGAATTGAGAAATGGAAAACTATTCGCGTGATGAGCTTATAGATATTCCACAAGGCTGCCATCACGGACCAGTTATGCGTCTCGATTTGGAGATGTGAGCCGTGTGCTCGCTTCAACGACGACGGTGATATTAATATTTATATCCAGTTGCTGTTTGTTATGATTTAGTTTTTATTTTCTTCCGCTTAAATTGGAAAGCAAATTCGCAGCCCACGATGTGATTGAATTTACCTTATGAATGGTATTGCGAACACTGGAGGAAGACTCTAGTTACAGTCACGCAACGGAGTCGTTCACGTGCGCGATTTGGTCTGATTCCGAATTGGAAACACTTTAGTAAATTGTGATTTGTGGTTGTGGATTATGGAGCAACTTGGATGGGAGAGATCGTCCTGACATTGCACTTGTATATTACAACTGAATATAGCCAAGTGTCATCCTCAATCTAATGAGCGAATCAAGTTTGAATAATAGAAAAATATTTGCTGAATGTAGGCCCCAATTCTGTTGATCCGATTGCGATGCAACTTCGAAAATTCGTACGCGTCGAGTATGAGTACTCAATGAAAAACTGCAGGTGGCGCGAGAGTTATTTCTTTGAGTTTCCCATAGCAAAGCATGTCGGACTTTAGCTGGTGGGCTTTAAAAGTATTTGCAGACTGACTAAATATGAACGTGCTAAGGTACGGGTTGGGTTTCTACCTATCTTTCTCGTCCAACTCGTTGTCGAGAAGGTTCTTCCTTCACTTTGACCATACTAAGTGTCCCGAACTCGTCCGCTTCTTGGACAAGACTGTTTTAAATGAGTAATGCAATTTTATAGGTTCCGATCGCTTTGAGGTTGAAACGCGATATCTACGTGATTTTTGTTCTTTACATGTGCTCTTCCCATTGGTGCTTCTCACGAGAAGAAACCGCAGTTTCTGAATAGTTTTTCGAACGATGAATGCTTATTTCTGACTGCAAGTCGCTAACTTTAGTCAATATTGTTGCGTAATATTCTTCAAAAAAAATATTTTCTTCTCCGGATAATATATTAATAAATGTGATCGAAGACTTTTTTGAAATAATTTTCCCATTCCCATTGTTGAGTCTAGGTGGCTTATACCTCAACGGGAGATTGCCTCCCATAGGGTTTTCCAATAAGAGGTGTTATTTTGGTATTCAAAGAAAAACGCCATTTTTTGAGACAAATGATCGGATGTTTATTTCATAATAAAGAGGAAGGTATGCCGTTAATAATGAAAAACAACATCAGTCAAATGGCCACCACGATCACGCATACAGGACCATATCCTTTTCATGAAATTTTCCATAACCAAATCGCAAAGTGGCTGCCCTATGTCCTCGATAGCCCCACGAATTTTATCTTTGAGGTCTTGAATCGACGCTGGGCTGTTGGCGTGGACCTTATCTTTCACGTGGTCCCAAAGGAATAAGTCGCAAGGTGTTAAGTCACAAAATCTCGGTGGCCAATTGTGTTTGGAAAAAAAATACATCACACAAAATGACCACCTTTTGCCTTAACACAAGCTCTCAAACGTCTATTGCGGCACATTCTGTTTCCATGGACATCGTTGACGCTGCCACGGTCAACGATTTTTTTAGGCTCTCCAAATTTCTTTGGGGTGTTTGGCAGGCCTTGCTCTCCAATTCTGACTATAGACTATAATCCAATGGGTTCAGATCTGGACTTCCCGACGGCCAATCCTCTGCGGCTATAAAAGCAGGAATATTGACCCTGAGCCACTCCTGCGTGGTTTCGGCTTTATACGCCAGAGCGTATAAAGTCTTGTTGAAAGACCCATCTTTCTTCATCAAATAGAGTATTCCTTAGCGTCTTTACAACGCCCTCTAGCATGTCGTAACTGCTTTAAAATTGAAAACGTTGATAGTTTTAAGTACCTTGGTGTTACTATTGATCAAAATTTGAACTGGTCCACGCACATTTCTCTTTTGAAAAAATATCTTCTTTCCTCTACTCGTTGTTTTTTTCGTCTTAGAAAGTACTGCTCTTCTGACATAATGAAAATGGTCTATTATGGCTTATTCCATTCAAGATTGCAATATGGACTCTGTAGTTGGGGTGGCGCATATTTTAATAAGCTCCAGCAATTAACAGTTATACAAAAATCTGCTATGCGTAAAGTTTGTAGCTTTCGTCGTTTAGCTCACACTATGGACCTGTTTAGGTCGTTCAAAATTCTGCCTTTGCGACATTTATACTATTTCAAAGTTCTTAAGGTATTTTTTATGAGAGGCGGGTATCTGGAAAGTCCGATTTCTGACTTTCGCTGCTTACGAAGCTACTCGAACTTCATTGTGAATTTACCTTCGTTTCGCACTACAAGTTATAGAAACTTCTACTCCATTGTTTCTCGCAAACTTTTTAACTCCTTACCAATTGAAATTCGAACCATAAGAAATTTCCGAACGTTTACAAAACTAACGAAAATTTGGCTCCTTGGTCTCAACCATGATGAAATCAAAACGCTGTTGCGCTATACTGCATAGTAATAATAATTTATATAATATAGAAAAGAATTGCTTATCTGCTAATTTTAGTTTATTAAGTAGCAATACTGTTTGAATTTATTCTCTTTTATTTATTTTTTATTTGTTCCTTTTTGTCACCTGGTAAAGATTGCTTTTTCTTTCTTTCTTAAATTGCTGTAATTTCTCTAATCTTAACTTTCATCCTTTTTCTTTTTATTCACACTTTTGTACACCCCACAAAGTTAAATATTATATCCAAAGTGACATCATCTCTATTTTTCTCCAATATAGATGTCACTAACTATTCTGTATGTACTAGCTATATTAAAAAATTTGCTTTGGATTTTTGTAATTTTTCTTACTTGTACATATTTGAATAAAGAATTAATTGAATTGAATTGAATTGAAATTGATAGACTGTTGTCCCTGTTTTGACACCTTTTTCACAGAAAAAGAGAGACCCCCTACCAAACCATTACGAAAGCGGGATGATGGCCACGCTGAACCCTTGGAATTACTTTGTTCGCTTCCTTTGATGACAAAGCATAAACTCTATCATTTTGATTGTTAAAAACTTCTTCCATGGTAAAAATGTTTTCATCCGTAAAAAGAATGTTTTCATGCCCATTGTTCGCGTGCCAAGAGTCTCTTGCATCTCTCCGCCCTAATTTTGTTTAGTTGAGGAGTTAAAAGATGACCTGTTGATCGACGATAGTCTTTCATGTGAAGACCACCCCGAACTAGCCTAGACATCGATCTGGCGGATATGTTCAATTCTCTGGGCATGATCTTCTGCTTTCGAGGGGGATTTCTTCGAATACGTTCACGTACAGCTTTTACTACCGCACTCGTACGTGCGACACATGGGCGACCACCTCTTGGTCTCTCATCCAAATTTAAGACTTGGCCAGCACTCTCTCCGCTCTTATGCAACGCTATAACCGCGATTCTATTTTCTTTAGCACCCCGCTCCATGTTAATTGACTGCAAGCTGAAACCAAACTGGCTTCTATTCATTAGTTAACAATGCACATGTTAGGAAAAAAAGTTAACGAGCATATTCCATGTGGAAATTTTAAGAGATGGGCTCTGATAATTGTGTAACAGAATTTATGGCAGTACTAGGTACATTTTTGATTAGTTGCAGAGCCACTCTGTGGTAAATCTGTTGAAATTACTTAGCGGGTTTTCTCGGGTTCAACCCCTAGGAAAACGCACAATAAGAAATCGAAAAAAACTCAGCAGAAATTATACCAGAAGAACTAAATTTGACGTTGCTGTAAAAATACTTCCAATTTTAAGGTGACTTTGCTTTTGGGTTTTACAAATTTTAAAGGCTGAAAATCTGCAACAGTCTTTCTCAAATAGCTCTACAGTCAATTGGGAACCGATTCTTTCGGAACCTTACTAAAGTTCAGTTTTTAATCAACTATCTATGCATATTTATGCACATCTTGAACAAATATTTGTCCATAGAAAGCGGTAGTCCGGACCATTTTTTATTATTGACAAAGTCACCGTAGAATTTTTTTAACCTGTTTAATACGACTTCTCCTGATGAAATTGCTGCTGTTTTGAAAGTTTCTGTTATCGTTGCTTTATCTTATCTCTTTCAGTCTCAACATTTTTCGACTGCCCACCTAAAGAACAACTTATATATATCCCAGAAGTCTTGTCCTTAGAAACCTTTTTAAGAAAAAAAACTGTTGTATCCATAGGATTTTGAACCTCGCTGGGTTGAGTTTTTATTCAGAAAAAATGCAATTCAATTTAAAACGAAGATCCAAATGCCTCCGCTGTCACTGTGGGAAAATAAAGCTCCAGTAGCCTATATGACTACATCATCGAATTGGGGCATTTACTCGTGTTTGGCCATCTGTTGGAGGTCGTATGGAGATATACGTTGCAGTCAAAGCTGTGTAATGCGAAAAAGTTTCCATATCCGGTTATGAAAATGCCATAACAAATGCAAATGAATAACGTCTCACTTTGAGCAAGCTTCTATTTTCGTTTTCTGATTCTCAATCTACCAGTCGGTTAGATATTATTTATCACAAGATTCAATCAAAAGACCAACATGTGTATGAAACGTTAACGCCTCTGACTTTCCAAACGATATTTAATTTATGGGATTTTATACAATTCATCTCTGTTTACCTTGTGTGGCCATATCAACAGTGAATATTAAATTCGAGGTCGTTTATATTCAAAACTCATTCCGTAGGTTACTATTATATGCGAAGGAATTCGGAAATTTGTCATAACATTTGAAATTCTCATCTATGACAAAATAACACATAAAATTCCCAAAGACGGTTCAAAGCTTAAGGCCGGGGCATAAAGTTCAACTTGTTTACAAACACCCTCGTTTGCGACTCTGATTTTCTATTTTGCAACCAGTTGTAGAGCGAGCTCTCTCCATGATCTCGAGCTCGACTCTCACCAATCCATATAATAGACGTGTGGAAAAGCGACGATGTTGTGAATTGAATTCCTGGAAGGTGCGATGAGAAACTTCAAGCCCAAAATAGAGATAAAAAAAAAAAAACACATAAAAACCGGTCCCCACTCAGACCAGAACAGACCTGAGACCTCCTATGCGACCACATGACTGTATTGTTTGTTGCTCTCGGTATACAATAGGAGTTGGCTTTGGTTGGTATGTATCTTCTTTCCCCACGACCGACTCGACTGTGGAAGTAGATGTATACAAATACAATGTCGTACAAAGCTTGAAAAGACACAAAACCTGCTCAAATTCCATTCCAATAGCGTGTTGGTTTATTTTCTCTCCTTTTTCTGTTGTACTTTTAATTTTAAAAATATGACGTCATCGATCGTAGGCACTTTGCGCGGCTACAGAATACAGATACAGCGACAGACAGGTAGATACACTTGAATGAACGATTTTCAATCGACGAATCTCAGTTCGATTTTAACTTTTAAAGCTGCTGCATGAGACCTCGAAAAAAAAAATCAACAAAATGTTACCGTCATCGCCAATAACAATTTGATTTTGAATTTGTTTTAATAGAATAACCGACAGAAAAATAAACTAAAATAAAATATAATTCGAATTGAAATAAAAATGAAATGCAAAAAATCGAAGAAGAAAATTCTGTTCTGAGGACAGAGATCGTGCGAGTGAATTAAACTGAATCGTACTCAGTGTGCGAAACGAAAGTGAATGTGAATGATAATTTATGAGAAAAGAATCGAGAAAATAACTTGTGAAAACGAAGAGATTTACAAAAAAAAAAGAAAAAGAAAAAATTGAAAGTGTGCGAAACGAATACCATCAGGTGGAATGGATTTAAAGGATATAAAGGGAGCCAAAGTGACCCATGCGGGTTTGCTGAAACACAACAGCGATGGAACAACAGACACACAGAAGATCACTCATGCCGGCTTGGTGGCCCGCAGTCCTGAGGGCACCGCCGCCAAGGGCATGAACATACGCGGCAATGAGGATCTCTGGGTGGAGATCCAAGCGAATACGTTCAGGAACTGGGTTAACGAACATTTGCGAGGAACTGGCATGCAGGTGAGTTGAACTTTGTTAATATGGGGCGAGTGTGGGAGTGTGTTGTTTTCTCGGAAAGGAATTAACATTTTCAAACGGATTTCGATCTACTACTTGACGAGTTTGTGCATTTATTCCAGCTGGGTGCGTATTTTGGATACTATTTCATTTGATACAGCTATTTGAGCTATAAATTTTCGATTTTTATTATATTTATTAGAAAAAAATGATTTTATATATATGGTATAGAAGTTCACCACGCGATTTTGTAACTTCGAAAACTGTTTTCAGCAGCGAGGCTTACAAAGATTAACAAAATCCGTTCGTCGAAACCGTCGACAGTAACTGATTAATCCAAGGGCTTTAAGGTCTGAGAATATTTCATTTTTAACATTAGTATTAGTTGGTATCTGTCTTCTTTTTTTTTTGTAAATTTGTCTTATTTTTTATGGTTGAGGTCTCGAAAAGGAACTTCTTCAGGCGATCGTCGTCAGACGCGATCTGTTTCAAGTACATAACATAAGGTCTTTTTTATTATGCTCACATGATCTCCATAGCTGATTGATTTCCATGGTTTACAACAAAAGTTGGATCTCGTACTGTTGTTGTAAGCCGTGCAAATCAATCATGTGAGCATAATAAAATAGGCCTATAGTTTTTGTCAAACCGCCTCAGGACTGAATAATACAAACTAAACTCTTCCTCTAGAAGCTTTAAATTAGACAAGCGATTTTGACATGAATTCGTCTGTAATTTCATTTTCTTAGTGAGAAGTGAAATGTCCTGCGGTGAATGCAGTGGCCGCTTTACGAAATTTTATGATCGTTTCGTATTCACAGATGAAAAGTTTTTCGCGGTAGTATTTTCGACCGGTTTGGGAGACATCTAAAATTCAACACGTCGTCGGCTTATGTCTGATAGAAATGCCAAATCGTATATAGTTGATACTAGCATCTTATTTTCAAATCCGTAGTGGTCCACAAACTCCTTAGTTTTGTCGAGAGGGAAGTAAGTTTTAATAGCGGTGGCCAATGCGAGTCAGTAACGGGGTCAGATTTGCAAATTTGCAAGCGGTATATTTTCCCATCCTTTTTTTTTACCTAAATTCCTTTATGTCAGGTCCAATGGTAATAAATCAATCTTTTGGTTGTGTAGCTTTATAATCAATAAAAGTGATTTATAGTTGTTTTTTTTTTATTCACCACCCACATACGCCTTTTAAAGAGAACTTTTGAGCCATGGAAATAACTCGACACCTTCGTATTTCAGATTTTCCAATGAATCCAATGACTGTATTCGACAAACTATCGCTGGTGACTGAATTTATTTTAGCTCAAACCTTTGTAAAATACTTTTCTAATGTTCTAATGTTCGAAAAAGGTAGATCCTCCTCAATAAATTGTGTCAATCACTCATAGAATCTCCCTAAAGTGATGATCCCTCAAATAATATCAATAGAATTAACCACTGAGTAGAAAAAGGTACACATTCCAAAAATTTGGGAAATTAAACTAAGAATGCCAAAGTGTACATATTTTTATAGCGCAACGGCTGAGTCAAGAAAATAAATTTTTCCAATAGAAGTAGGAGCATAAAATGAATCGAAAAAATTTGGTTTAGTGTAAAAAGGAAAACATTCCTCTAGTATTCCGGGAATATTTCCCTTTTTCTAGTCAACTTATGAAATAATCTGTTAGAATTTCAAATTTGAAAAATCGTTTCTGTAGGATAGCAAACTTCTGTCTCTTATTCAGTGATTATAAACAGATGCAAATAGTCACATTCTATATTTAAAATAAAGTTTGCAATAAAAAGCATTTGCGTTTTTAATTAAATATTCCAGCCTCTTTAACTACCACTTCGGATTTTAACTTGCGGTTTTGGGATTGTGCTTCTTACTATTTGCACTTAATTTGTTTCTTACGAAGTTTTGGAAAATAACTTTTAGTTGCTACGATAAAGAGTTTCTTTTGATTTGCCACAAACTATGATTTGTGGAATGTGTACCTTTTTCTACTCAGTGGTTCTTTGTTTCAGAACTGTGTTGAGTAAAATTTTCCGTTTCCAATGTACAAAAGGTCTTTAAATGACCTAATTTAAAAAAAAAATACCATTCAATATCTTTGGTTCTAGGATCACCACAACTTATTTTCTATCTTTCTTCTGGCATTGACGACAGAAAGCTTTTTATATACTTCCCCTGAATAGGCTCGCACTGAGCATCTTTCATTGATTATTCGCAACCGACTTTCGTGAAGATGGTCAAAGAATGATCGTCTAAACCTATTTTCTATTTCTATCATTTCTAGATTTTCTCATGATCTGAAAGAATTTCTTGATCAATTTCCTAACAACCGAACAAAGTAATAGATTTGTTGCAACAGTTTTTAACTTATGGAACGTTCGAAATCGTTGTCGGTTTTGCCGTCAACATTGAAGACGCTCACTTTTGACATTTATTTTCTTTTCAAAAATGTTTAGTAAACAACGCCGCATGCGAAATGCATACCCGCCACTCTGTTTTCATTTTCACAGCTTCAAAGCTGTTCCAATTTTCAAAAGCAACGAAGTGAAAGGTTTTTGATCATTTAGTTACAAGACTTGGAATGCGGGCAGGTGCGTATAAAAACCGAATGTGGTTTCTTAATGCTATGTTTGCATTCGCAACTTTTTAGAGGATGCAAGACTCAATTTTAAAGCTTAAATATTTCTTTTAAATCTCTTTATTTGAATGCTTACTATTAAAATAATGTTTGGAAGCAATGTAAAACCGAATTTTAAATAACACGCTTAAAATTTGTGTCAAAACCTACATTTTTCGCTGATAAATCACCATATCCATTTCTAGATTTTTTTGCAAAGTATTTAAGAAATAAAGCTACAAACAAACAGGACGAAAAGTCAACTGCAAATAGACAAAAACAAATGATACGATTATAAAATTGTGCCGAAAGTTTGTACTCATATTTCTCATACCAGCTAGAGGTAGGTTCTATAAAAATGTTACTAATTTCTGTATTTGGAAAATGGTAGCATTTTACATGCCACAAACAAGGGGTGGCGTATAGCTTTGCGTAAACGGTTTTTCTGCATAAAATACGTGTTCGGAAAAATACCAGGAAAAGGTCTGTCTGTTGGTCATGAAATAAATGAAATAAATTGCGTGATACTGAATAATTGCCGAAGGCCTTAGCTTAGATCTATTTCTTAGTGAATGGATCTCCTGTTACACTGCTTTTACTTGTGGAATTACTTCTTTAAAAACCGAAAAAATAGTTTTCGAGTTTGAATTTTGTATCAAGGCTGCTTTCGGTTTTCAAAAACCACTTGCTTTTTTTGCAAAATATTGCATGAGTTTTTTTAACCTCAAATTTTAAAAATTACTGATATTTCTTTTGTTTTAAAGCTCCTTCTTGTACATATGCAGCCTTAATTATAAACGTATTATAAGGAGTGTATAAAGTTATGCACCCTTTATAATGCCTCTATACGCAAAAACCTTATTTATAAAAATTATTCAACGTTATATAGAGCTTGTATAAGCTAAACGCGCTTGGAGGTTGTTTAGTGCCATTTTGCCTGAAAAAATTTGTCACATTTTATTTTAAATTAAATCAAAAAGAAATTGGACAGTTGTATCGAGTTTTTTTTCAATTTTAAAGATTCTAAAAGTATCCTCGATAAGAAATATGGGAAGTTTTGAATTTTTTTTTCAATTTGGTATAATTTGCAGAAGACTATCATATAGGAGGCCCATAATTCCCAACTTTTTCTTTTTACTTTTCCATTTTTTTATTCCTATTTGTATTTGAATTTGCATTTTTCACAAGCTACTATGTTTTTTTTCATATTTTCGAACAGATATATGTAATAGATTTCCCCTTTTTAGTACCTTTTTTGACGCAAGCCCTGTATAAATAGTATGCATGGGAAAATGTTTTATAAATAAGAATTTTTGGGAGGGTGTATAGAGGCTGTATACATACTTATACACTGCATAACTATACAGGTGTTTAGGCGCGTTTAGCAAATTCTAATAAATAAGGCTGATGATATTTTTGCTAAGAAAACAGCGGTTTTAGTATCGAAGAAAAAAAGTTCTTGGATCGATTGACTCAACCCAAAGAAAATGACCAAAAGACTATATACCTATAAATTTATTCCCCTTCGAAGATACTTATACCTGGCATTTATTGTTCGCAATGACAACATTTGGCAGTACATTTAATTAAATACTTTTTCCCATCAACTCAATCCAACTGCATTGTTCTCTCCAAATCGGGTTTTCCAAAGTTGGTTGACTTACCCACAAAACCAAATCAGGTTCGCAACGCTGCTTTTTATAAACATTTGTAATACGCCATGTGGTGAACTCATATTTTGTTCCAAATAATTAACAACACCCACGATTTATTGCCGACAAATATTTTTAACAGTGATCACGAAAACCTGATTCCGACTGAATTTGATGAGCCGCCAAATCACCGCTCTTTACGAGGTTCACCCATAAATATGTGAATCAAGTGCCGCATTTTCTTTAGCTGATTTAATTTGAATAACATTTTAGAAACCTCATCCATAAGCAATGTGTATGGCATCTGGGTTGCCAAGTGTCAAATTTATCACGTCGTCAACGATCCACGCACAAACTAGTCATAATGGCCACCTAAGGAATTATTTCCGCTACCAAACTCAAACTCACTACCACTCAGTTTCGCCAAAGATTTATCACGCATCCTACACGCAGTCGACGAGATGCATACGTGAGACGACTTTGCGAGTACATGTACATCAAGTGCCGAATGCAACTTTAAATTCAATTCGCCTGCAGGGCGTCAGCCAAAGTGCTTACTGTCTCTGCAGTCGCCACCACCACTACGACGACGACTATAGCGCGTTCGATGGCCTCAATTAAAATTCATTTCACTCTCGTTTGCAAGTGAAAGAGAAAAACATTCCGCGGGGGTTTTCGTGCGCCTGGCAGTTAGGCGGAGTAGAAAATCCGCCTATTCAGATATTAGGAATAGACGCCGCGGACGCTTTGCAAAAATCGCGCAGTTAATGAACCGCGCAAGTGTCGTTGGTTTGCAACTACGGTGCAACTACCCAGAGGAAGTGACGAAATCAAGCAACACTGACGTCATCGCCAACATAAACGGTCAGTTCCACTCCAACGCTGTTTCAAGTTAAGGATAGCGCGCAACCACTGTATGTAAAAATAAAAAAAAATGTCTTCCCAACAAACAAGACCCAGTGATTGACAAGTTCATTCGATTTCAACAGCGGAGGGTTCACCTCCATTAGTCTGGTTAGCCAGCCATATACGGCATCTTGTTATGACCGAATGACAATGAACGTTTAATTGCGTGCAAAGTTGGCAGCAGTAGTTGTTGTGAAAATAAATTCAACAAAACTGCTTAGATGAGTCGTTGTTTTTGTAAGGACGCGCTTGACACGTCATCGCCTGGTTTAAAAAGCAGTCACATGACTGCTCACTCACTCACTTCCGTATGAAGTTTGACTTAGCGTCTATACGTAAACGTTTGACCATGAGAACGACAATTGTAGTGAAGTGCAAAATTGAAATTACACACATTACTAGAGTTTCTGAACCGCAAATTAATTTTAGTCATCACACTTGCTGCGTGGGAGTTTTCCAATAACGTGCCTTGGTCTAAAACACTGCATCTGGTATCGGGTGACGTAATTTTTGTGAATACGAACCAAACGTGGGCTGTAAAATCAGGGTCCAATAATAGCGCCGTTGTTAGATGATCTTGAAACCGAGCTGCGGAAGTTTGTTCCTTTTTAGGAAGCGAATATCGAAAACAAAGCGTTTAAAGGGTGGATTATTATGGAAACAGTCTCACCTGACCTCGCACAGTCAGCGGCTTCAGACTTTCCTTTTTCAATTAGCTATGCTTTTAACATTTTCAGTTTCGATTTTTATATGGAAAGTGAATCTGAAATTCAGTCGCACTTTATGGATGTCAAGTGGGAGACAACATTTTGTATGCTCCCCAGTTGCTACTTATCTCTTTATGTATCTAAGTGTATAAGCAGTTTTTGGTTACGTTATCTGAAAATATTTGTCTGAAATTCTAAGGATATCCACTTTCTTTGATAAGTTTGAATAGAATACTACTTTTAGTTTAAAAAAGGAATCCCTTGTAGCCTCGGTAAGTTCCGAAAGGGGAACACCTTGGAAGCCTCTGAAAAGAGGAATTTATAAGGAGAGTAAATGAAAATTGGCTTTCATATTTAAAAGACTCCAAAAAAGTCTTGTTTACCATATTTTAAAGCAAGGTATGGAGGCTCTATGAAGCCCAATTTTTTGTTTTTAAGCACGTTAAGCTCCACTGTTGGAAGTTGCCGGCTTTGGTCTCAGAAATTTTCCTATTTTCGACCCTTTTTTGGTGTAGGTTTGAGACACTTAAATATTATTTCCTTTTCTTTATACTGAATGTCAGAATATTGATATTTCCTGATGGCTTAAACCTACACCTCTCGAGTCACAACTAATTAACTATGGCCACCTCCCAATGTTGTCTGAGGTCGAATTTTATTTTTTTTTTTTCAAAATAAAGCGTGCGATTTACTGCTCTTACTGAATTTAAGTAGCGAGCTATAAATTGCAGCGCTATACACATCAATGTTTTGTCACCATTCCGCTGTGCTTGTAATAATTTTGAATGCCTAGGTATTAAGTTAAATCTTACTAGCTAACGATAGCCAAAATTTTAATAATTATATATTGTTTATTGTGAACTACAAAATATTTAAGGTGGGGTAAGGCTTAAAGTTATCGTCGCAGTGGCTTGGTGGGTAGTGTGCCGGACTAATAAGATCCCTGGTTCGAATGCCGAAAAAAAACTCAATTTCTTAAGTTTTTTTTCCACTGCGAACGTCTGACAGACACCCGAGAGTATAACTGTCATGAAAGAGTTTCTCCATTGGTCGTTTGGACTCGGCATAAAACTACAGATCCCTTCCATTCGTCCTAGAAAGGAAAAACTCACAATGGTTGTGAGAGGCTAGGCCTAGGGTCCTTACGGACTTGTTGCGCCAACTATTTATTTTTCTTTAAGTTAGAAATACTTGCTTTTGGCTGATTCTTTTGACTTAATATTACGGTCAAGAAGAAACGCCCTTCTATAGTTCCGCATAAGTTTCGGTTTTCTCGAAACATAGCCTGCACTCCTGGAAGTTGACTAGGTGTAGTTAGCAGTTTGTTGAGGTGAATCTACAAGCCACGGTGACCTGTAAGAAAGCCTACTGCGTTGCTGATATCGCGCTTTAGTATGTTTGAAATTATTTTGGCATTATTATTGAGTGCTTGTGAATTGCTCTTTCGGCTTGTTTTAGGCCCGGGATTTTCCCCTAATTAATATGTAAAAAAAATGTTGGGTCTCCAGCTTTTTAAGGCCGAGTCTGCAGGTGGTTTGGGAATTGCGCAGCACGATTGTGGTCCTATAAAGGGGGTTTCTGAATCTTTTCTGGCCACTTTGTAAGTTCTTTTATTTCTCACAAAATCTTCATACGCAGAAACTTAAGATTATTTTCGGTGGAACCGATTGTTTAAAGCAGTGCAAAACTGGTTTATAGAAAATAATTGATGAGCTATGGCGTATTCAACTGCTAACTTACCATGAACGTTAGTTTTTACTATAAAGTTGAGCACATGACAAAATAGGCAGACCAGCAACGTTGGCAGTGCAAGTAACAAAGCATCCAAAAAATAATTTTGTACCAATATTCGACTCGTTCTTTTTCTCATATAAAGAGCATAATGTTATTTGACATTCTAGTACTAGTTTTTATATCTATACAAAATTGGCCCTAATTTCCAGAAAATATTTTCGTCTATTATTCTCTATTTATGTAGGCATTATAAGAGATTGCTTTATGAGGGTTTTATATTTTGTTAAATTGATTTATGCAATGATGTCAACTCCGAACTATAAAGGGTGGGCCATCTAGTGGTTTCTTTTTAAATCATAGGTTATTTTGACACTGACAGCTGTTTCCCGCTCGAAATCTTGACAGAAAGTCTGTACCATACCTCCGCGGAACGACATGAGCCGCTGTACACTTGAACAACGTTGGGAAATATTGAAAACTTATTTCCAAAGTGAGTGTTGTGTAGCCCAAACAGTGCGTTTTTTGAAAAGAAGTTTTGGCCGAAATGAAGCACCCACCGCGCCTGGTGTACGCAAGTTTGTGCAAAAAGTTCGTGAGACTGGTATGCTAGTGGACAACAATCATGGCCCCCGTCGTCGCACGGTGCGACACAGACGAGAATGTGGCTGCTGTAGCCGAGAGTGTGAGACTCAATTTAATGAGGCTGAGAACAACGTTTCTGTCAACGGTGGGCATTACAGAGTCATGTTAACCGACTTTATTTTTACTGAAATTGAAGCCATGGATTTGGCCGACCACTGGTTGGATGGCGCACCATGCCACACAGCCCATGCCACAATCGATATTTTGCGCAACAATTTGCCAAATCGTGTTATCAGCCGCTTGGAGATATTAAGGACCGTGAAGGACGAAAAGGACCGATGTTATGCCAACAATCCGGAAACGATTCAAGAACTTAAAGCCAATATCATCCAAGCAATCCGTGAACTACAGCCCGAAACCATTAACGAGGTCTTGGAAAATTGGAGTGACAGGGTGTGCTGCTGCGAAACCAGCCAAGGCAGCCACTTGAATGACGTTCCATAATTAATTGGAATGTTTCCTCTTTGGTTTATAACCCATAGTACATGAAAAAAAATTTAATTTTGTTCATTTTATTGCATTTTTAAAAAGAAACTTGTATTTGGCCCACCCTGTATATTTATATTCGTACTTTACTAATATAATTTTAGTGAAGTCCATAATTTTTCGTCAAATTATTTCATCCTGATGCCAAGATAATTTTCATCATAGCATTATGATCTCTTAACTTAGCGTGCTTCCCTACACACTTATTTGTGTCAGCCAATTGACACCTAGGCAATAACCATTTGATTATATACAATTATACTGTCATAATCGTATAAAGATTTCGACGATCCGTCGCACAACAGTAAATACATACTTGATAAATGGTCTACAGTCAAACCAATCGCGAGTGAGCTGAGTATTTTAAGCGTGCTTTTATAGTAGCTGTTATCATTTTATAAAGTTGGGTGGATTGTTATAAGATTATTGGCGAGTTGTAAATTGTAAAGGCATCATTTGAAGTCTCACAAGTGCAACAGTTTTCTTAAAAAAATATATATATTACTCTCCTCTTCTGTCATATTTAAAAAGTTGAAAGGAGGAGTCACCGGAGACCTCATAAAGTATATATATTATGAATCAGGATCACATTCTGAATCGATTTAGCCATGTTCGTCCGTCGGCGTCGGGTTGGTATTAAAAATGGGCTGTGTCGGTCAAGTAGTTCGGGTACCTCCCATACAAAATCAATGTTAGACCCATGTGTCTCTCTGTCTATTGAAAACACGATAGCGTCCAAAGAAATCAACCTAGGCGAATGAAGTTCGGTGAAAGGACTTATTTTTATCGTCGTTAGGTTGGTATTGAAAATGAGTTATGGCGGTCAAGAAGTTCGGGTACCTCCCATAAAAAATCAATATTAGACCCATTTGTCTCTCTGTCTGTTGAAAACAGGATGGAGTCCAAACGAATCCACGTAGGCAAGTGAAATTTTGTAAGTGGACTTACTTTTATATACGTCAGGTTTATATTAAATTTGGACTATGTCGGTCAAGTAGTTCTGTTACCTACCATACAAAACCAGTTTTGCATGACTTGTATGCAGTGGAGGGTATCAAAGCTTCATCGGCCAGGCCGATGATAACACTTTTACTTGTTTTTAAACTGATCAATGGTCCCTTTGTCAGCTTTTCGAAAATATATATTCAAATTTCTCAAAGAAAATAGTCTCAAGAATCTCACAGGTAAGCTGATTATTCCTGCGATACTGTACGTGGTTAGTATGCTGGGCGAGCGGATTTAGGCAAATTCCATATTTGATTTGTTTTCATTGCGCCAGTTCTATATTCTTTGGTATTAGTTAAAAAGAAATCCCCGATGAATTTTTCAGATTTTTTGACTAAAAATGTCGGTTTCGGCTTGTAGATTGCCAATAGGAGTAGGTAGAAAATAAACCTTCAAGCCAGGGCCCGAGGATTTCTCAGTGTCGATAGCTATTAGAAATTAGAGCATAGTAGGTCAAAAAGTTCGAGTGTTAAGCAAACTAACGATTTTCTTAATTTAAAGGACCATAGTCAATATGATTTATATTCTTCTTAAACATAGCAATGAGAAGGAATTTTTACATTATTTGACATAAATCCTTTTATGGGATATTTACGAGTGGGTGCAATCCATATGGAGATCCACTGATGAGCCCGGCGACGTCATTTATCATGTCACCGTGAACACGAATGTTTGTGAGAAGCTGGTGCCTGTTGCGGCAGTTTATTTATTTCCTATAGGTTTTTTCTTATATCCCTTCCAACCTTTAAAAGCGAGGAATCGAAGACTTCAGTCAATAACTATGCAAAGTCATCAACAAATGAATTGTTGCGATAAAAACTACGCCTTTTATTGTTCTTGACTGTTATCGGGTCATTTTAATTTTTTTTCTTTTTTAAATTAATATTAACCCTAGAGATTGACATAATATAATAAATAATTACAATAAAATAATAATAGTAGTAGTAGTTTATTGAGATTTTGTTTTTAAACACTTTTGGTTCTTAATTCTATAACAGAGTCAATTAACACTACTTTGCCGACATAGAATTGGTCAGGCTCTAAAAATTAGATGTTTATTTTGTTTTATTTTAAAGCACATTAGAGTTTTTAAGACTAAAGTCTTTTCGTTTTATTTTAATTACGTCCACTCAACAAGACGATGTTTTTTACATGTAGAGGGGAAATTTTACACAAAATGTGTGCCCAGTGTGACCGTTGCAGAATTCTGAAAAGTCGCAAGGCCAATGAGAAAAAAAAGTACCATATCTGAAGATGTAGATTAGGTTAGGCTGCCTGGAAAGACAAATTAATTTAGGTCCTTTGTGATACCACATGAGAATCAGGGCGTTTTATCCTCGGTTAGGGGAAGGGTGCCGATACAGTCTACCCCTCGCCTATGATCCTCGGACGAACCATTGAAGAGAGGAGACTGCGGATAGCTGTTAGACGATAAATCTTCGGATATACGACGGGTGACTGAAACAGTGTTCCCTCGCTTACAATCCTCCTCCTGGAGCAGAATAGCTTATTTAGAATCAGAGTGGGGGAATTTTACGCTAAAACGAAAATGATAGTGAAGCGAAAAACTAAAGAAAAAGAGAGCAAACGATGGACGTCCGTCTTGTTGAAAACACGTTTTCGTTTAGATTCTTTTGCCATTTATTCAGTTTCGTTAAATACAATGTTTACCTTTTGGCAATGTTGCCACTTATTTGAGTTTGAAATACTTCTCAACAATTTTTGAACTGTATTTAACAAGGCTTTGTTCGGTAAACACTATAACAGTGTTGTGATAGGCAACTGCGTCATATTTAAAAGGTTTTTATTTGGAAATAATGGCATTTGAAACATTTTTCAAAATTTTTTTCTCCAGCTAAAAAGAGGACGAAAATAGCTAACAATTGTGGCAATTGACTGTCAAACAAATTGCAACTTTAGACACGGTCACGGCGCTTTTGTACCAATGAATTCCTGCGCTTTGACTCTTTTCCAAATGATTTTGATAGGGCTTCCGTAGATTACTTAATTTTATGTAGATTGCTCTATATTTCCCAAAACCAGCGAAAGTATTTCACATGACAAGACAAACACCGACTTTAAATAAGACACGGTTCCAGTTTCGCCTTCAAATTGAATAACAAATGCGCACACACCCGCCTAACCGACCGTACGTATGAATAAAACATCATTATCTGTGGAAGCTCATTGAACCCACCCACATATGAGTACCCGCGAAGTCAACCAAGTTCAATTGCAAACACAAAAAAAAAACCTACCGCCTACCACGGTAGCCCGCCCAAACTGGTTAAGTTTGAGATGAATTCCAAAAGTTTGTGTGGATGGGGAAATCTCTCAGACCTGAATAGAGATGGTGAAATTAGCAATTCGCACAAAAGACGGATGCCAGCAATTGAATTTCTCCGCACACGCGCTCGCATGACATCTTGACAGTTGCCGCAATTCTATTTTGTATTCATGTTGATTTTCCTCTACTTTCAGGTGCACGACTGGGCGACAGATTTCTGCGACGGCACGCATCTGTGTGCGCTGGTTGAGAATCTGCAAACGCGACCGCTGAAGCCGTCATGGAACCGCCGACCGGCTAACCAGCACCACTACCTTGAGAACGCGTCGACAGCCCTCAAGTCCGTCGAAGCCGATCATATAAAGCTGGTGAACATTGGCAATGTGGACATTGTCAACGGAAACGTCAAACTCATCCTGGGGCTGATTTGGTCCCTGATTGTGAGGTACCAGATCGGTCGGAGTAAGTTCCCGCCCAGGAAGCTGATGCTGGCGTGGCTGCAGGCCGCGCTACCCGAGTGCAAGATTTCAAATCTGACCACCGACTGGAATAGCGGTGTGAATTTGTCAGCCCTGCTGGACTATTGCGAGCCGGGACTGTTCCCTCACTGGCGCAACATCGATCCTAGTCAGAGTGTTCGTAATTGTACGACTGCCATGAATATTGCGCAGAGGGAGTTTGGAATTCCGAAGGTCCTCGAGCCCGAGTACCTGGCCTCTCCGTGGCTGGACGAGTTGTCGGGCATGACCTACCTCTCGTACTTCATGAAGCCCGGTGCGCCGGGCTACAACGCGACCATGAGGTGGGTGAACACCCAGACCAAGGAGAAGGTCACTAATTTCACGGTGAGTTCGGTTTGAATTGTTCTCTGTGTATATAGCTGAATCCTTGTGTGTCCTTAGAGCGACTGGAACGACGGTCGAGTTTTCTGCGAGATCATCAAGAACCTTGGCGGGCCGGCACCTGCGCCGGACAAATTGAGCTCCGACCCGTTCCACTACGAGAACAACATTCGGAAGGCTGTGGAAGCCGGAAGTAAGCTGGGCGTACAGCCGTTTCTTTCGCCAAAGGACATGGCCAGTCCTGATGTGGAACATCTGGGAATCATGGCCTACGCCGCCAATCTGCAGTGGGTGACTCCTCGCCCGCCGTTGTCCGACATGATCAGTGTGTACCTGGAGAGTACGTCGGGCAGAGTTGGAGAGCAGGTAAGGCTCCTCAAATCGAGTTTGATGAATTTCCAATAACGTTGTCCTCCTTTTTAGACCCACTTCCGGGTGGACGTCATGTCTCGCGATATCGACATCAGCTCCGTGCGGGCAGTGATCGTTCCCCCGACCGGCACTCCCCATTCTGTGCGGCTCAACTCACATGGCGAAGGGGTTTTCATCGCCGAAAAGTACGGGATGCATGAGATTGTAGTAGAAGTCGGTGACGACAGCATCGGTGGACACTTCTTCCGAGTCTTGCCGCGATTCATACAGGTGGCTCCGCCGGGAATGGCGCCATGTGCGCTCGGAAGCCTGGTCGAGGTGCTTGTCAATGCGACTGGTGCCCCGAAAACCGAGGACATCCTGGTGACAGCTGTCAGTCCGACGGGAATTTCTCACAACTGTCCGCTGAAAAAGGTGGAGGAAGGCCACAGTGCCATATTCAAGCCGGACGAGGCTGGCATCTGGGAAATCGCCATCACCTACCAGGGCCGCCACATCCAGGGTGGTCCATTCACCTGCGCAGTTTTCGACCCGACCGGGGTGTCTGTCCACGGTCTGGACGGGGCGATGCCCCTTCGAGCACACTCCTTTGAGGTCGATGCCCGCGGGGTTGGAGTCTCGGGCGAGCTCCATGTGGACATTGTCCACGACAAGCGATCGTTGGTCTGTTCGGTGGAGAAAATCGTCGACAACAAGTACAGGGTGACCTTCATGCCGCGACAGAACGGCAAGTACAGGGTATACGTGTACTTCAACGGATACGATGTCAAGGGCTCGCCCTTCATCATGCGAGTTGGAACGAAGGGTCGATCGGGCAAGACTCGCAACAGTCCCCAGCACGAGAACAAAAACCGCTCGGAGAGTCCCTCCCTGCACTATACCACGTCGACGACAGCCAGACACAAGGACTACAGAACTGCGAAGAACGACCTGCTCAGCCAGGAGCGCCAGCGCTCCTACTCTCCCCAGTATTCACCAAAGAACGAAACCGACTACAGGTCGAGCAGCTACTACAAGCGCGAGAGTGAGGTAAGCCGAACGAGTTTCTTGGCTCACTTTCTGTTATAATTTGTGACTAAATCCTTGCAAAGCAAAAGACCACCTTCAAACACTCTGAATCAAAATTTTACTAACACACAGGGTTCCTCACCAAAATTGGCTTCACCATCCCGTGACACTGTCGATGCATCCCTAGTCCATAAACACCACGTCAGCACCACAAACAATGATCACTTATACTCGACCAGTCGGAGGGAATCGAAACTCTCCAACTCATCCTCCTCCAAGACCGACTATTACTATGACAAGGAGAATGAGTTGTACACGCGGAAGAAAGACCGCGACCGTAATATAACGCTTAGTCCGCCGCGAGAAGATCGCTACGTGACAAAGGCGAACATCTCCGACAGTCCGATCGCGAGTCCCATACACGTAAATTACACTTTTACACTTTCCTTTGAACTGCAACTGCCTTTGAGGTTTCCAGTCACTAACACAATTTTATCGCCTAGATCCGAACAAGTGAGGTCACCAGGAACAGCCCGTTGACGATCAAGACGTCGAACCACTACGAGCACACCACGAGGAATTTGACTTCGAGTCCGAGGACCCTGTCGGCGTCGCCGATACCGCCGAGGCATTACAGCAGCTCACCGAGCAACTACGTGTCAACGGCCACCCACAGGATTGGCAGCCCGGTAACCACCACCAAGGTAAGCTCGATCGACATTTGTACCCCATTTGTTTGACATATCCCCTTCATCTGCAGGCGCCTGGCTACGAGAGTATGCGACATGTTGAGAAGTCCTCAACGTACAAGTCGTCCTCGAACTACGTCACCGACTCGAATGTGCGCGCTAGCCCGCTCTTTTCCGCGGGCCTGACTCGCCGGACTGCGTCTCCCGAGCCAGCCATTGACCACTCGTCGAACGTCAGGGTGTCGTCAATCAAGCCCGCGGCAGCTCGCCGCGACAGCTGGGACGTGATCAACAAGACAAAGCATATGTTGTCGCACAACTCACTGGAATCCCTTGCCAATATGACAGAGAAACAGCTGAACACGGACCTGTCCTACCATCGTCCCGACATTGACCACGAAACCCATCGGAACACACAGTACAACAAGTTCGCTCTGGCCGAGCAGAAGCTGCACTCCGATCGACGCGGGTCAGACGATTCCGATCAATATAGGTTCGGCGGGAGTTGGGTTAATCCTCTTTTGGAATGCTAACAGTATCATCCTTTCAGACCCAGTGCCATCACGGTTAAGCAGAACGACAACCTGTACAACTCCAAGTCGGGCTACACCACCACGATCAAGGAAACTTCCGAGCGTCACGTAACCGAGAGGAGCAGTGACACTGGCGGCTATGGGTACTCGTCACTGTCTCGATTTCGCCCGATAGATAGCAACGCTACTGGCGCCCAAGCAATACGCGTGCAGGACATCCCAAATGGGGCGATTGGAAGACCAGTCGAGTTTGAAATCGACGGCTCCAAGGCGGGCTCTGGCAATCTGGAGATTCTCGTGAATGGAGGCAGAGTGACGTCGTCGGTGAGGTCGCTGGGTGGTCAGCGATTCGTTGCCAGCTTCACTCCGCACGAGCCAGGAACTCACACCGTCCAGATTACATTCAATGGGGAGACTGTGCCAGGTTAGTTGCCTTTCGACTGAACAAAAAATTACGAAAAGTCGTCGACTTTCAATAGTAAGCCGGGGATAAATTGAGAGTCAGCTTGGAAGTTGGGGTCTGATAGTGATGTAAGCATATGTGAGGCTGGTTCGGCAACCAAGCAAGGTTATCAAAGTGATGACAGCATTTCTGCTGAAAGTACACAGAACATGTTTACTTTTACAGTTCAGAACTCAGAATACCCTGTTTAAGCTTCGAAGTTCGACCAGTTTGAGTTTGATGTCGTGAAGAGCGCAAAATAGGTGGCAGGTTATTAAAAAGAACTCCATCGGCCAAGTATTTATAGAATGTACTTTTTTGTTGGTTCAAAAGCTGCCAATAGGTATTAGCTATATCTGCAGGGTCTGTTCCGTGAATGTGGAGACTTATTTTTGTTTTATTCGCAAGTCCAGGAATAAATTTATACGCAGCATACGTAATACAGGAATAATATGGAATTCGGAACACAAATTGTCAAAGAATATCGGTGAGGTTATGAAGGTCTAGCTGTTGGAAAACGGCGTCCTATTATTTTTGAACCAGCTTAGTAGAATTCAGTCAGGTATGGCCTATATTTTGAGGGGTATTTCATTTGGTTGTTTAAAAATGAATATGTTGGTGATTTTAGTGTTCGAAGCTTTTAATATTTGCAATTCGTCTGGAAGAGGCTTAGCGGTCCTAGTCTCAATTTCGGTTACATATTTTTTTCCAATTTCAGACGTCTGGTACGGAGTTGGTCCTTCAGATTGCTTTGAAGACACGGGCTATTTAAACCTTGCAGCGGTTTACGTTTGGTTGCTTCAAAACCCACGTAAATTAATTTATAGATAGTTCAAAAACTCTGGCATACATGTTGTCGCACTTAAAATGTCTGGGAGCTTCATTTTTGGGATCACTTAAAACGTCTGAGGGCTTCATTTTTGGGATCACACAATCTCTCCTCTTTAAAAGTTGACTACAATCAACTGATTACATCAGTTATCTCAATTCAACAAAAACAAGTTTCCGTCGTATTTAATTTGTTAGTGGTTACTTCTCACACCAAAAACTTGCTGCGGGATCTTGGTCTACTACGGATATTCGTAACGTTTCAAACTCTATATTATATCAGTGCTTTCAAATTCAATAGTTGACCTAAAAAACCTACGTTTACGGCGCGCGGCTACATTTTACAAACAGAATTCGGGGGTTCAACTCCCTAGAGCTTATTCGAGTGATTGAGGCCTTATATCACGAACCAAGCGCACAAAAGACTTCAAAAGCGTGAATCTCTGAGGCTTAGGTTAGAGATATAAGCCAGTAGAATTAAATAATATATTGATGACAGATTTGTTGAATAGCGTGGCCGATTTTCCCGATTGACATGACAGTCGAAATTTGAAAACAATATTCACCGACCTTCGAATGGTGAAGGGCTCCACTCCTTTCGGACATAAAACAAACATTCATTGGCATAAATGCCATGGAAAAGCTTCTCTATCCATCCGCTCAAAATCAGCATTAAATTTAAGGTCCCTTTTATTCGTCACAAAAATGAAAGCTCACACAAAACGAATAGGTATGAGAAAGTAGGCTTAGGGTCCTCTATCCGTTGTGCAAACTACATATTTTATTTTTTCTTGTTTGTGCCTCGCGTTTAAAAATATATCGAGTGTTTTGAAAAAAAACTGATACACTTTCAGCTATACAGTTATAATTATAGTTCTCTGGTTTTAACTTTCACTGTTATTTAATCTCCAAAGTCTTTGCAAGAAATCACCCCAAGAGCATACAGAGGAAAGGCGTATGATGTCAAATCGATACAATCAAAATTCTATTTTAGGCTGATAGGTATTGAGTACGTAATTTGTAAATAGCATTTTAATTTTTTGGATTATGCGCCATCACATCAAGCGGGCAACACTTTCGAAAATAAAGTCCCGCATTTTTTAAAATATTATTGCAGTGTAAACAATTGCTACAGGATTCCATGGAAGTACTCCAGCTTAAGTCGATTTGCGATAGCATTAAACAGCAAGTCTCGACACACACAATGGGATTAATACCATAAACTACGTATTAAAAAGACCGTCAGCTCAGCTAACTTAAGAGAATTTTCCTACAAGTGTTCCGTGTTACTGTGTGGTAAAGTATGTGTGCCATGTTAAAGTAAATTAGCCGCACACATGCACTTGCACATAGTAACCTGACAGTTCGTTCAGTTTTTTTTTTTTTTATTACGCCATTAATAATTTTTTTTTGCTGCTTCATATGGATTCATCGATAGGAAATTTAAGAGGGAGTTTTATTTTCAAAATTTACGGGGCGACACGGGTAGGTGCGTGGGATCTGACGGTCTATTTAATACTTAGTTTATGGTATTAATCCTATTGTGTTCGAGACTTGCTGTTTAATGCAATCGCACATTGGCTTAAGCTGGAATACTTCCATGGAATCATATATGATTTATACTCTAGTTCCAGGTAGAAGGGGGTTCAGTAAAACAAAATTAGTATAAATACGAAGGACTTAAGTCAACTTACGCCCTAAATACCAAACAGTTTTAAAATTAACTGACTTATACTCTTTGTACAAAATAAATTGAAGGAGTTACTGATAGGTCCAATAGTGAATGAAAACTTTTCGGACTGAATTGACCACGAAGATTATCAAAAACACCCAAAAACGATCTCTCTGCGTCCACTATTTTTTTCTTTGTTCTGAGAGATAAAAAAAATTGCCTTTTAGCTTTTTTTTAATGTCAAAATGCCCACGAAATGGAATTTTCCCACGATCTTGAATCACTGGTCCAAATGATAGAGAAAAAAAGACATATGATTGCATCAGTCCAATAAATATCTGATAAAAACTAATTTTTCTTCAAAAGTAAGTTCGGCTGAATTTTGGTTTTTGGTTTTTCTTTTGACAGTTTAATTTGTTATGATCAGTAATTAAGGAGTCTTCGAAAGATGATTTAATGGAATATACAGAAATTTCATCTGGAATGGCATACGACGATAATAACTTTTGTCAACCACAATTTGTTTTGGACTGTTTCTGTCCCACAACAACTTACGTGCGTAAAATTACAAAAAGGTAACCAGTATACGTCAAATATTGGATGTGAAAGTCTGCGCTGAGTCTTCGAATCTTATGTAAAGGGACAAACTAAAGAACGTCGGTTAACTTTCCCTTTTTACTACACATTTAAGCAAAAAGAGCTTTAAAATAAGTACTAAGCGATTTATTTAATGTTAGCCTTGGCCAATATCCAGTTTTTTTTTTAAACCACAGTAAGGTGCTTGAATAAATATAAACACATTGGGCCTTACCAATAAACATTTCTAGTTTTGGCTATAAATATATGTAGTTCAAAATGGCCATATTTTCCCTACTATGATGCACTTAAAACTAGAGAAAAAAAAAAAAAAACTTTCCAACTTTACAAAAGTCAAACTTTGACAGGCAGTCGTCTGTTGTTTGTTTGTTTCCAGAGTTTTTTTTTAGGAAGAATTCAAGTAAAAAAATAATTTTGAGTACTTAGAAATGAAAATGGTTATGATTTGCAGCAAAACAAAAAAATGTGTTTGGAAATAATTTCATCAGCTGACCTTAACAATCGACTTGACAGTCGATTTACGGAATGATATTTCCGATGGGCGTTCACTTAAAGCACCGCAGAAATTTATGAATTTTCCAGCTGCGCAAAATTATGAGATTAAGTGAATACCCTAAGTGACGTATTAAAATGTAAATCTAAGTAGGTAAAACTTATTTTCAAGGGGTGTATTTTTTCGACATCTGATTTCGCTTTTTTGTGTATTAAAAAACAACATAAATAGTATTTAAAATCGGAACTAGTTATGGTAGATTTAAGATTCGCAATTTCAAATTTCCTGCGAAAATATATTCCACTCACTGTAGCTGGCTCTCAGTCATAAATGTGGGTATACATCTTATGCTCACACTCATTTTTCTATCATCACATGTGTAGGTGTTAAGCAACAGGTTTCCTCAAGAAACCCATAATATGAATGAATAAACCTCAAGTCGCACTGCAGTTCATTCCAAGCTCACTCAAAGCCATGCCCGGCACTTGTGCTCTCCGATCACGATGAGTGGCTTCGCACACCTACCTTTTGAGTCGAATTCGAGACGTAAGAGTATGGTTACCTGTGTTTCTACTAAGAGACCAGCTCAGGTATCCCGTCATAGCTCATAGATAGTTATAACTATAAGAAAACGATCGCATCGCAGTGAGACAACGGTTTACTGGAATTTCTGCAAGTAAATTTCAGGCAGTCTCTTTTCTCAGTTCGTTTAAGTGTGGCGTGTACGCGCGTCGTCGCGACTAAAATAAAATTCATAGAGAGAAAAAAAAACTTGCAGTTGAATGAAACCTCAGATACCTGATTTGGCCATCGTTATAAGACTGATTTTCCATCAAATAGCCTAAATCTTTAAGGAGTACATTTAAACACAGTTCCGACTGCGATAATCTCACCCAAATATATTGGTAACCGCTACTGAAGGGCCCAAAGTAAAAGTTTGCTTCGGAGATCAACTGGAAAGTGTACTTTGTCGTTGCAACGTCGCCATTTTGTTTTGGACCCATTGGGGTGTAACTATTTTGCAGTTCAACTGCATTTCCCGTAAACACTGAAATTGTTGTGATACCAACCAACCGATGGGTTGCTTCTTGCATCAGAGGAAATTGTTTAAAAAAAATAAATCCATCTCAAACGCAGTCTGAATTACTAGTGCAAAACGCAACCTATAGATTCAAGTCCACATTCCAGCACATTTCTGCGAGATGACGTGACGAGTTTTTTTTTCTCTCTATCGTGCGGGACTATACCTACCTAATAAAAATAAAATTTATTTTCTTCTACAAGTGAATTTGTTGTTTCGCCTTACAAAACGGTGACAATACAGCTAGATACGTTTTCTCGGCTTTGAGTCTGATCGGTGATCAGTGAAATTGAATTTTGGGAGAGGAAACGGGCGAGGGATACTCGCGTTTCAAAACAAGTTTTTTGGTGTGTGCCTGTGTGTTTTTTTGTTTTTGCCACAGCATTTTTGGGCAAAAGTTTAAACGAAAAAAGAGAAAAATACATACAAAACAAGAGTGAAAAGTGACAACAAGAATATTTTAGTTTTCGATTTATTAATTTTGATTTTGTTTTATTTTTTTTTTTCTATCCAAATGTATCTTCTCTACGTTACCGCTGTAGTGTGTGATTGATTTCAAGTGTAAACGAGCCTTTCTTGGAAGGAAAAATCCTGTGTGCGTCGTTAATTGCATATACCCATCGTCGACATCAGCCACCTGCCTGCACTGGGAATACCTGTCAATCCGGAAGTTTCTTGTATCTGAAGTCATACCGTGTTTAGTGGATACAAGAACACGCACAGTGCCTTTTGCTTAACAGGTAAACGGAAAAGATACGAAAATTCTTTTCGAAAAGAGAACGTTTTCATGAAAACAAAGAGAACGCAAATGAAAGAGAGGGAAAAGTCAAACCCATGTGGAAAATTCACCTGTTTATTATTCCAGGTCGCTAGCTCGTATAGTGGGTTATATAATTGGCTTCTTGAAAAATATTTTCATACCTACATTAGTGGTACCGTTTTTGTTTGCTTGAATAACGGGTACGTGAGGAAGTTTCAGACTACAATAATTAATGGCGGCAATTTGTCATCGTGCCAGAGTGTGTTCATTTTTGCTTTTTCGTTTGCTTAGCTCGTGCAGATCGATGACCGGTCGCGTTAGCTAATGCAACTTAAATTAAGGTTATTGGTTTTGATTTCGAGCAAATCGCTTGGGTATTCAGTGGGCGTGCCGTGTCTTATGGAGTCGTTTTCGCTTGCATGTGGATAAATTTGCAATCGAGCCCTTTGCACAATGGGTCGGTTGATAGCCGCTGACAAATTTCAGCAACATGTGAAGTAACCAGATATGAAGCTCCTTTTTGAAATGGAGATTGTGATAGTTATTATTCTTTAAAAAAAAAACGGAGTTGATTGTGGAAATGAGACACGATTTGTGAAAGCAACTTATTGAGTTTGAAATAATCGCTGATTGGCAAAATTCATAAGACGGGCTTACTCGCAAAAGGTGAACGACTACAATTCTTGGAAAAGTGTCGCAATTGACGGTCTTTGTTGGTTTTTCCACAGTCATTGATGAAGTAGATACCTCTGCAGATGGAAAGAGCTTAATACTGCATAGAATATTCCGCATATTTCCTAATTCAAACCAATATTGAAGGAATTGGCACATTTCATTATTTTTTGACATCAACGTTCAGAAGTCGTTTGACTTTCCTTATATAATTTGCCAAATCAATTAACAGGATTGAAGTGTTTTCTGTTTGGTTGTTCATATCGTGTTGATCTTCTGTTTTGAGAACTGTAAAAATCGAATTATCTTCGATTTTCTTTGAGAGACACAAAAGTCAGTAGATAACTTCTCAAATTGAGTATGCACAGTTTTTATGTCGAAAAGTCAGATGACTTTTGTTAGAAGTTATTAAGTGCGTTTAGCAGGTCGGATTTGCATGATATTTGACAGTTCGTAAAGGAAGTCATAAATATAGGTACTCAAGGCCTAGCTTTTCTTTCGTTTTGAAAGGATTCTTATTTTTGAGACGAAAGAAAGAGAAAGAGACGATTCTATGCAGAGTCCGCATGGTTAAATGGAGTAGCTCTTTCAAGGCTTATGAAAATTCTGTATCCTTTTCAAAGCTTTCCTTTTGGTAATCAGTATGCAAATCACTCAGCTAATTCGTTAACTGCTTGAACGTATCCCAGGATTGTTTGTCAAGGTTGGCCCATCTTTTGGTTCTGTCCCGCAACATAAAACTAGCACGTATAAGTAGTTGCCACTGGAGCAGGTTCAATCTCATATATGGACCAACTTATTCATTTAAAATTGTCGTAAAATGTTTAAACTCTTATAAATAAATTTTAAACTTCCTTTTAACATTTGCAAATTGAAATGTACAACACAATTGTAAAGTCTGTCTTCTTTGTACCGCGATTTGAGCACGCATCACGTTAAGACCAGTCTCCCTATCTTTATGGATTTCTCAGAAGAGCGTAGTGCTTCCATGGAGCAGCGTTGCCACTTCAAAACAAGTAAAAGTGTTATCATCGTCCTGGCCGATGCATTGATACCCTCCACTGCATAAAAGTCATACAAAATTGATTTTGTATGGGAGGTACCAGAACTACTTGACCGACATAGCCTATTTTAAATACCAACTTGACGACAATAACAATAAGTCCTCCCACAAAATGTCACTTGCCTATGTAGATACTTTTCGACGCTATCTTTTTTCAACATATGTTTTCTAATATGTGTTTTTTATGGGAAGTACCAGAACTACTTCACCGACATAGTCTATTTTCAATACCAACCTGACGACTATAAAAAGAAGTCCTCTCACCAAATTTCATTCGCCTATGTCAATCCTTTTGGGCGTTATCGTGCTTTCAACATACATACGGACAGACAGACATGGCTAAATCGATTCAGAATGTGAGCCTGATTCAGAATATATATACAGTCGAACTTCGATAACTTGAACCATCACTTGCCACAAAAAAAATTCGAGTTATCAAGTAACATACAAAATAGATATAAATATGTACATTCAACTCTGTGTTTTATTTTGTCTTCCTCTTATTTTTCAAAAATTCAAACCAATATACCAGCCTAGCTAGTTATGTGTTCTAACCCCTACCAACAAGAAATTTGACAATTCTTACTCACTCATACGAAAATCACGATTTTCTACTCGGTATGTATACTAGTAGGTCATAGGAACATTCAAACACAGTGCCCCCGAAAGCGATGCATTATAAAAATAACTTGTAAAAACACGCAGAATTTGGGAATTCCTCCTCTGAATTCGACGTATCGAAGGTGACGCCAAATAATCTCTTCGAGTTATCAAGACATTCGAGTAAAAGAAGTTCGAGTTATCAAATACAAATTACATGTTAATTTTAGTCTTGGTGCTATTGCCAACCAATTTTATTCGAGATATTAAATATTAGAGTTATCGAAGTGCGACTTATCGAGGTTCGACTGTACTTTATGAGGTCTCCGGCGACTCCTTCTTGGCGTTACAAATGTAATGACAAAGTGAATATACCTTCCTGTGGAGGGTATAAAAAGTAGTGGATCTTTCCGCAGTCGATTTTTTATGGTACTAAAAGCAAAGATCAATTTCTTAAAACTAATAATAATAATCACTTTATTGTTCAAACGTTCCATCAATTAAATTAAAATTTTGAAAATACTCTAAAAGCCCAAGAGAGTCTGAGACTCTGAGGGTGTCCACTGTAAAGCAACCGTTGCTGACATTATTCATTTCCTTACAAAAAAATATATTTTCAAGAGTATTGACGTTAAGTTTGTTTCGTAGTTTATTTTTTACTTGGCTTACAATCGAACACTTTCGTTCAGACATTCTTTACAGCGGTTATTTTTATGCTTGGTTTTTGTCCTGAGAAGGTTTATCAAACTAAAAAATTGCAGTAGATTGGATTTAGTGGCAGCAGATATATTTTTTTGCGAAAAGTGGAGTAGATTTACTGTTATTGCAGCAAAGTGGCACCCCTGACATGGAGCAACATTTAGTATTTGATTCATCGCAATCGCCCGCCTCATTCTAGTTCAAACAAATTTTCTCAACCCACCGGCTTGTGTCACTCAATCAGTGCAACGTCCAACTCTGTAAGGAAACAAATTAAGTCATGAATAAGTCCGAGTTATAATTGGCTTCCGATAAAAGAGCATTTTAAAGTTGCTTATTGTGCAACAGCCCCAATCAAAATATTTAGTATTTCAAGCTGTGGACTGGATTTGAGACTCACTTAATTATATCCGAGATGAAGTCACCTATGTGACCCCAATGAGCTTAAACACAGAAACAAAAAGCGATTTATATCAAAAAATCCATATAAATCCTACCTACCTATCCATCGCGACTCTTCTTTTTTTAACGACTCTTCAGAGTGGGTCAACATTTTTCTTATGCTATATTATGTATAGCTCTTATGTTCATCACATTCTAATAGTTCTATTGTGAAATCGCTCGGCTCCTCCATATAGCTAATGACAGTCATCATGACTAAAAATCATCCACTTGACCACGATGTGAAAGTCAAAGTCAAAGTGTTTTATGATGAAAGTGTCTTGCACCGGCTTGACCAGACCTCACTATAACAATCGTCCAAAGAAAATTGTTCACTCTCCGTCCGGTCAATTACGAATACCTACTCTGGCGATGAAAAATCAATTTACAAGAAAAAAAATGCCAACAAGATAAACGCGCCAGTGAAAACACGCTAAAGATAGCACCGACCGAGCTGCAAAAGCGCAAAATTTATTTCTTGTATTTGATGAATCAATTAAAATTGCTGACTGGTGTCTGGCACAAAGTCAAATGGCCGGGGTTCGGGTTAGCCAGAAGGTAACGAGATTTTACCATAATCTACTGTCGTGCGTTATTTATTGCAAAGTGCAAGATTTCCGTCACTTTTTGTTTCTGCAAATGAAAGCGGTGAAAAGACCTCAAAGGAGTTAAATGGAGTTGATAGAAAGTTGAAAAGGTAATATGTCGCTAAAAGGAAGGATGCAACATGCCTATATATGCAGTGCATCCGTTTTTGTACTTTTAAAATTTTTTATTGTGTAAATAACACGACTGCTTATTTGTCGTTGAAGCTTAAGTGATATTGTGCCCATATTTAGGTGCGAGCTCGTTAACACTCGAATGAAATTCCAAGTTATTCGAATTTTCTTTCTGTATATTTTCTATCGAAAAAAAAATGGTGCAGGGGAATAACTTCACCTGTTTCCCCGCAGTCAAGAGAAATTATTTCCCACAAAAAAGTGAAGTTATTGCTCACTTTCAGTGGGAAACAACTTCACATAAAAAAAAGCAAAATTATTTCCCAATCAAGGTGAAGTTATTTCCCATGTGAAGTTATTGCCCGTGAAGTTATTTTCCTGCACCCGAAAAAATCGGTATGCATCTACTGTCTGACTGTCTGGTATGATTGATACGCGGTGAAAAATGCGTTTGACGTTTGCTGGAATAAATTTACTTGACAGTGGACAAGCCGTCATAATGACGCGACATCTTAAATATTCACTTTACACGATCCAATGAGTCGCTGAGAATATAACAAACCTAACTTAATCAAGTGTGAAATAATTCAAAGAAGAAGTATATTTAGACAATGATACATTAATAACTTGTGGAGGGAACGATGCACCGGATGAGCTGCATCAAGTTCAACGAAGCGGGGTACATATTTACCTACAGCCATAAACAAAAATGTTTACCGAAGAATTTTGAGTTTTAAAAAAAAATTTAAAATAAAAGTTTCTTTTTTTTTAATTGTTATCAACTCGTTTTTATGTTTTCAGGAGTCAAGTATTAAGCTTTGGAATCACATTTTCTACAAAACTATTAAAACACCACCATTGCCAACAATTTTATTCTGAAATCAAATTTTGATACTTCGGTTAATTTTAACCAACAAAAATTGTTGGCAATACTATTTTTTTTTCTGACTGTAAAATTTGTAAAAATAGACAAAAATACTGCGAAGATGGTGTGCTTTAAATGTATTTTATAAACTTTAACGTATAATGTACCTTAAAAAAAAGAGCTATATATAAAGAAGGTACATCAAGCTGTATAAAAAATAATTGAGTTCGCCCAATTCTACCATTATTGTAACCTGGCTTCATATCGGCAAACAAATTACACACAGTATTCCTAACATAAAACAAAATCAAACGAAAATGTTGTGTTTAAGGCAGTGAAAGCTTCCTTTCCATAAGGCTAGTTCTTCATAGGGCGTTTTTCTTTTTAAGTTTTAGCTTAACACGAATGATTAACGATGGTTAACCTTCAGTTCCTGAACAACAAGGTTCGTCCGCCATTTCAACTACAGTACGCCCTCTGTAAAAGCAACTGATGGAAATCCGAGAAGTTGCGTTAATTCAGGTTGTTGCTTTAACCAAGTCAGAAAAAAATGTGCCTTGAATTAGAATTTAAGGTGGAAACTACAGTATACAAAATAAGAGAATATTGTTCGTCGTAAAAGAAAAAAAAAAGAATATAATTTAATTGATTTAAAAAAATATTTATATATTATATAGTACAGTTAATACAGTTTTTGGTTAATTGCTTTAAAATATTGGGAAATCTTCGTTTGCTTTTTCTTAGAGGATATATTAATGTCAACGGCCAGCTCTCCCAGTTTTTGAAGAGTCAAGGTATCTTCTAGTATAACCGAGTTTTCTTCAGCCCATTGACGACAAATGCTAAATGCTTGGGTGGCAAATTCTGTTTTGATTTTTGGCCGTGGAGGACTAACACTTGCACCTGTGCTTTCTTATTCACTCTCGATTTCTTCGGCTTCTAGATTACTGCTCGATATCGTTTTCGGCAATCCAATTGCTTAATTCCCCGGTGGCAACATTTTCAGTGGCAAATACATCTTGAAGCAAGTCATTAATGGATGCACCTATCTTCTATGTGTGTTGAATGTCGTTTTCGATTTGGTAGAAAGATCAATTTTTTGGAGAAAAAATCTATTTTTTTTTTTTTTGATCGAAATTGGTTTTCATGTTCGTTTTGCCAAAAACATAAATTTTTTTTTATCCGACTCTCTTTTGAGAAATCTCGATTTTTTCTCAGATTTCACACATACTTTGACTAATACCAATATGTATAACACACAGCTGGCGGTTACGAATTGTTTATCGTTGGAAGGATTGCTTTTTAACTGAATTATTCATTTTCCGAGTATGGAAACGATATTTAATATTAAATTATTTTGAAATGAGTTATTATAAATTGTGTAAAAATCAATTCAAATGGATTTCCAGTGCAAGTGAGAAGAAAAATATTTTGCGGCCAACTCAATACACAGAAGAACCAATAAAAGTCGGATTTTATGTTCGATTTGGCAGCAGACATCTGAAATTTCAGATCAAAATCTGAAAAGCCAAATCGAAAACAACATAAAATTCTGAGAGAAGTAGCTGTACAATAACTACCCAGTTACAGTAAAACCAATCACAAAAAAAAAACAAAACAAAAATTAAATGAAATAAGAGCATGGATGGAAAGTAACTTTTACCGAGTCACAGTTTTTTTTTTTTAAGTTGCAATTACTGAGTCACTAATGGTAACATTTAGGTCTTGCTTTAACTGAACTGTATTTTTTTTCCGTCAAATGTGACTGGAAGTGTGTAATCAGCTTTTCACTCAGCCTGCTCAGTCAATTTATTCTGAGCTCATAGAACGTGCTCTGATCATGCTCTGAACGAAAAAAGAAACACAAATCTGAGCTCTGATGTGTCTGAGCTAAAAAAGAAACACGAACACTTTTTGTGTAAAAGTTCAGGTTCTTAACAGCTTTTTTTAACATGTAAGTAAGGACTTTTCTACTTCTCTTCTATATGCATACTTACGCGTGAATCACCCTATAATTTGTTTGTGACTTTTTGAGGTCGATTAACTATGTTGGCATAGGCAGCAGATAAACGCTTTGGCCAGCAACAAATGATTTAACCACTCGAGCTTGTTGTTCATATACTGGTTCAAGAAACGCTGTGTAGCTATGTCCAGTCATATTATTATTTTGGACTATGGCGTCATGGTAGGTTATACCACCCCAGGTCGTTAATAGCGCCTGCTTCTCTGCCGATTTAAAGTTGTTTAGAAATCGCAGTTCCTCAGACCAGACGGAAATAAAATGATGCCCATTCAGCCTATCCAAGGTAACTATTTTTTCGAAGGAAAAAAAATACTTTCCGCCCTGTTGCAAATTCATGGTCACAAACTACTAATAAATAGATGGCCACATGAGAGAGACACGTAAAAATAAAGTAAAATAAATTGATGGCGTATTAGGTCCGTAGGAACCCTAGACCTAGCTTCTCGTTTTGTGTGAGTTTTCCATTTTTGGGACCAATGGAAGGGATCTAAAATTTTATGCCGAGTCCAAAAGGCTAGTTCGATGTTTCGTTCATGACAGTAATGCTCACTGATGTTCGTCAAACGTTCGCTAGAGAAAGAGATAGCCACACATTCACATTAAAATAGAGTGCTTCCGAGACGCGATATCATTAAAATAAAATCCCGGCTGTAATACAGAAGACCACGTAAGCTATATTCTATCTATTAGTCCTTCGCTTCTTAGTCTTATCCCTGGTTTCATCTGCTGAGAAAGCTGAGTTATCCCGCGAACTTTTCGTCATTCGCTAGTTGCTGTATTGCAACTGTTTGTGATTCTGTTTCTTCCTAAGGTGTTGGGTTCTTTGCATATTGACAGATGGAATGATCCTCTCCGGTTAGTGAGGCATTTGGCTAAGAGAAACCAGTTGCGCACTTCAAGTTGGCTGGGGTCTCCTCCATTATGCACGCAACCTAAGGCGAAAACTGGTTGGAGTCGGATACAGCATGGTCCCGTCGCTTGAGTTTACAGTTCAAAGATTCCTCAGGAAGGTTAAAATTCTATTTTTAGCCTTTTCTAAAATTCGCACTTATGCCGAAAAAAGTTTTCGACAATTTAGACTGCTTGAAATGTAATGAGCCGATTGAATTGCATACAACCTAAACAAAATTTGTGCGCAGTCTTTATGGTCGCGGTTACGGTCCCGGTTATTTTCCAGTCTTATTTTGTCTATTATGCGACACTAGAAATATAAATGTGGCTTCCAAAAATGAATATCTACATATAAGGTCATACACCTTAAGACTTAAGATAAATGAGGTAAGACGTATGGTGGGGCAACCCCCATCCGACTAATTATACTATTGACCAGCACAAAGCAAATGATATAACCATGAGACCTAATTCTCTTATTTAGATGAGGGAGAAAGTACTCGCAGCTTTATTATTTTCTTAAAACGTGCGATAGATTTTTTCTTGAGAATCATAAAATCCATTTGCATTATGAGCTTCAGTTCTAAGTAAGTCAGATAAGCATGCAAGTTATAAATGGCATAAAACATTAACTGTTATTAATCAAAAGCAATGAAATTAGAAATATTTTTTTGTCTCGAACAACAATCTCAATGCCTGTTTTTAAAATTCGCGGCGATAAGAATAAGTGCTGGAAGTAGACTATTGGAGGGAGAAAATGTAGACAGACAAATGCGTTGGTAAAACGTTGGCGATTACTATCACAATGGGACAATGGGACAGCACAAATAATTATGCTTAGTGTCGCACAAAATTTTTACCGAACTTTCAGCGGCTTTAGCTATTGTGAGGAGTTTCAGAAAATTGAAGGTAGTCATTAAAATTGATTGTTATCAAGGCGCAGTGTGTTTTGTCCTTGGTTCAGTTTCCAGCTAATTTTACTTCATCTGATGTGCCAAAATTGATAATCTTAGTGTATACGCATGTTCACTCTATTCAAAGAGCCAATCATTTTGAATGGTGTATGCGAACTTTGTCTGCTTCCATTTGTGTTATTATTTCGAAGGCGAGGCGAAGCTCTTTTGCCAGTCCAAAGATAGGAAGCAATACTTATCGATAATAATTATTATTTGAATGAATAGAAAGGTGTTGTCACTGTCAAACTGAAATGCTACTCGATCTGACGGGTTTATTCAAAATTAAAGTGAAAACTCCGAGTCTGTTATGGGCACCCCTTCTTTGTTGAAATACACAAGCTAAATGAAATAAAATTACCGCCGTTTTATGTACCCAATAGCGACATCAAAATGTCGGCTTAACCTGTTATGCAATCAAAAGCACTGAAAAAAAAAATGAAACTGATCAAAAAGTTTAAATAGCGAAACGATTCATGGCTGCAAACAATGGTTTCTATATTTTTATATCAGCCTCCGAAAATATTTCTTCCTAAACGCTCTTGCAATTTAGGCGATCAAAAGCACTGTCTGCTCAGATCAGATCAAATTGCCTTGCGATTACGTCAAAATTGAAAAGAGAAAATGCACAAGAAATTAATTTTAGTATCGTTTCATGATGTCACAAGACATAATTAGAATTAACTGTTCACCTTTATGGCCTAACCCGGTAAACTAAGCTTGTGACACATGGACAGAGAGTCGTTTGGCTCTTTTTAATTGGCTTGTGCAACATAATACGCCACCGTCTACACATTAATTTCAGTCATCGCGTCAGCATGCATTGCAAAATTGCAATGAGCCGTGCATAAAAGTATCTTCAGAATAACGTGCCCGAGAATGTGACATAATTGGAATTCCTCAGCGCATCATAAGCGGGACACGAACCACTTTCATCGTCACTTTATTTAATTCATCATTTCGTAATTTTTTTCTTGAATCGATTTCAACTAATAAAATGCAGAAACATGTATCGGATAAAACCGCGAAAGTGTATATTCACTGATTTATAAAATCATTTAACATGCGATGCAAATTAGATTTTATGCTTGAGGTTTCGTGAAAACATTAAAAAAAAACACCGATAAAAGAAAGTGAAACAGCAATAAAATATTTTTTTACATTCGAAGCACTTTTCAAATTTCTGTAACATTGAACGCAAATGACTCAATCAGCTGAAAAGCGTATACAAGCTGCTGGCTTGGCTTCACCTGGCACCTCGCATCAGATTAAAAATTTAAATTTTCGCTGACTAAGCACGGGTAGGACGTATGCTAGCGCGAGTTGAGTTAAGTGTTAACAATTTACTGACAAATTGGCGTGTACTGTACACCTCCGTAGTTTGGAATCGGATTCATAACACTGAGTGGCCATTCAAAGTTACCACCGGAGGTGTTGATAGAGTGTTGCCCATTAGACATGTAAACACGCTAGTACCCGGTTACATTTACACTTGGTCATAAGTGGTAGACTCTATGTGGATATACACAAAACGATTAAACTATAATTCCAGAGAAAATAAGTTCTTTCTGAAATTGGCGTTGTTAATGCTTAATTGTGTTAATTTGAAAAAAAAAAACGATGAAATTTCGAAACTTCTTATTACAGCTTGCATGATAGTCAGGTTTGCAGAATATAAACTCTGACATGTATGTCGACAAGAGCTTTGTAGGTTGTACACATAAGCTCGTAGAACTATTTAAAGTATTTAGTAATAACTACGTGAATGCTCAGGTTATCAGCTTACACAATTTTCTTTTTTTAACATTTGAATATATTTTTTTTGAAATGAAGGTATGTAAACTTGCAAACGAGTATAATATTTTTTGGAACGTATTTTTTGAAAAGCCGGCGAAAAATAGCTTGTGGAGAGTTCCATCAGCTGCTAAACAAGTAGCAGTGTTACCAGCACTGGCTATTTATCTCCGATTTGACTACTCGACCTTTTTACTGACTCCTTGAATAGTCATTTGGGATTTATACTAATTTTGGCTATTCACTTTTTAGGCTCCTTAGGAATTTACAAAAAAATACATACCTACTTTTATTGCGAACGTACTCTTTTCGTATAGCTTATACTTTTTGCCCTTGAGCCAATTCCATTTTCATATAGTTTTTGAACAGACTCTCAACAGTAAAATCATCTCACAAGATATATGCAAATATGAAAATTCACTGTGCAAGTATGCAGGTGTACCACCTTCCGGCAAAATGTCTTTTTTTTTTTGGAAAATGGAAACCAGAAAAGTCTCTCAATTACGGGTTTGTGTTGTATTTTTTTGTCGTCTTTAAAAACAATATAAACAGAATAATTGTGTCTAAGAGTTACAAATAAAATCGCATTTTTGGCCTTCATATTTGAGTTGGGCTATTTTTGGCTACTAGATTTTTCAATTTAATCCATATCTCTTATAAAAGATGGCAACACTGAGTACAAGTGCCACTTTTTCCCAATTGCTTGGGACCATTGCCTTATTATACATATATGGACTGTTAGTAGACAACTTCACGTTGGTTCCAACATAAGCGCTAGCTCCCGTGGTTCGGAGCGAAATAAATTGGAAACTCACATCTGACGTTTCCATTTCGTTGCAGATAGTTTTGCATAAGACTGTGTTATGACGATTAATTGAATAAAGATTTGAAATCAAAAAATGAAGTGTTGTATAATTGGTTGCAATTTGCAATATGATTCAAGTTTCTCTGATATGATGAATTAAATTCTCATGCACTTGAATGTGATATTCTTGACAATCATAAGTATTTATTGATGAGAAATGTGATTGAAATATACGCTAAAGTGTAATTACATCATATTTCTAAAATTAATAATGAAAAACAACATAAAAAACTAATTCGCAATAAAAATACGAAAATTGCGCAATTTATGGGACAATGAAAATCGATTTTTTATTCAAATTTTGTTGGTTCCATCTATTATCAATTATTTAAACTAGCACAATTTCGAGATGACATCTATTGTAAACAATGCCGCAACAATTTGAATTTCAACCGTTTCACTTGGCAAATCCACTCAGGCCCAATAGGTGGCTCTAGCATTCTATGAAGAAATCCAAGATGGTTGTCATTTTGTTTCACTTATTTTTCGCATACAACCACGAGTGCTAGTTATGTTGGCGTCATTTTCTGGGCAGAGATTGTATGGAAGTGACATTTAACTAGCAGTCCATATATAATACGTCAATGTTTGGGACAATAAAAGTGTGCGAAGAGATAGTGGAGAATAATTGTTCCAAGGAATCTACTACAATTACCCACTTTTCGCCATCATTCCGAAACATCTGCATACTAGAGACCACCGCACCAACTCTGGTCGATTTTCCGGTACTTGCTGCGTTTGGTGCGGTAGTATTGTAACATGGAAATTCATATTGACAAATGTCACGTAACTTAAAAAATTCCGGCAGACCAACACAGTCGCACCTTGCATATGCCACTTCCGCTGTGGGCAAAGCTGCTAGTGCTAACAGCGTTCATAGAATTTAACCGTTTAATTTGAAATTGCTCGTTATGTGTGGATTGCGTTATTTTTTTTAGGAATAAGTGTACATTTACCTAATATATTCATGAAAAATTAACAATATAGGTTAGTTGAGGTCAAATAAAAACATTTTAAGCAAATTTTCTTCATTATTTAAGAAAAATTTACACACGAAATCGAAATTAATGAACTCTAAAAGCGAAAACTATACAACCATGATTGTCTTAATAAGTTTCTAGTATATAGAACATCTCCTTTAGATAGTTTTATTAACTATCTAAATCAAATTATTCGCCTTTTAAAAATGTATAACTAAATTTATTTAACTAACCAATGGCATTCAGTAATGTAAAACTGTGGTATTTTCGAACTCTCGCACATATCCCCACGGTTGCCGAGGTTGGCAGCATTGATTTTTGTATTTTTTGTACGTTTTTGCATGTCACACGGATTCTTAATTGACATAACACAGATAGGAAAACAAAATGGCGAGCGGCAAGAGGATTGCGAGGTCTCAGTATGATTTTTCTATGATAGGAGGACGTTCAAGTATTTAGTATAAAAGGTCTGACAGCTGTCTGACTAGATGTATCCCGGTTTTGATTGGCTGAAATCGGTTGAGCAGCTGTGTCAGTTGACGTTTATGGAGGGGTAGCCGACAAATCTAGTCAAGAAATTCGTAACTGAGTACTAAGTTGGCAGTTCGCATATGTGGCTGACGTATAGAAAAAGTGACGTTCCCGACCAACCTAGTTCTTGCGTTTCGGTTACATCTTTTCCAGACCAATCTATAGCCGTTTTAAGATAACTAGATTCTTGGTCCTTCTCTTCTATACTCGTATATAAGAGACTTTTTTTTTTAATTTTAGACGTTTCTTATATCCGTATTGAACTGTAATAAACTTAGTTGCTTTTCGGTTTGACGAACGAGGAGATGGAATAGGTTGTGCAGCGGTGAAAAAACATGTCCAAACTAATGAAATACACGAGAAGCACTCACTTCTGCTTTTTCCAAAAACTGTAACCCATCATTTAAAAATAAATAGTGTCACATTTTTCACAATGATTCGTTAGTTCAAGTTTTAATTTGTGTAACTGTTGGGAGATTTGCAAAATGCTGAGGCACAGACTATTTTGAAAATCTCCTCTAGCAGCTCTGTCCATATTTCAGTGGCCACAAACCATAACCGCGTAAGTCGACTTAAGTCGAAATTAAGATTTTGATGCCATTAGGTTCAGTGTACCCAAATCTATTTTGCAAATTTTTTTTCAGCTTTAATCTTCAAAAAAGTGGCCAAAATCTAAAAAAACAACAAAAGCTTAAGTCACTGCCGCCAATAGAGTAAAAAAAAACTTTATACTGCTCTCCTGAACAATGAGTAAAACAGACTTAAGCGGTTTTGCCTTGTGGGCACTGATTTTTCAAACCAGCTCAATGCTTATGAATTCCATAGAATTTGACACCATTTGTTGTATTTAACAGTCTACCGACTCCGATATTTTTAAGGGAATCCATGGCGTAGCCATATCTTGTGTGGTTTTCCATTGGGACAAATATATAAAGTAAATGCAGGAATGAGCGAATTTCGCTTTTGCAGTTTTAGGCAAGGATTCTTATCTTAAAACAATTGTGTACCCAATGCCTATTAGAGTTCACAAATTAAGCAGCTCACCCAGGGTGCGATAAATGGATAGTTTCCTTAGGTATCGCATTTCATATCATTTAACTATTTTCGAGCAGTTTTTTTTTAACAAATATAATGATAGTCAAATACATTCAACGAAATATCTGCACACGTAACATTTGCTCGCACATTCTTCAGCCCATGGTTGTGTCAGCATATTTTTATCTATTTGAGATGTTAGTTAGCAAGCAATCATTCCTCGCGCAGCCGACAAACGAACTTTTTGTTGTCGTTATGAAACGTGCTTCAAAAACACTGGCGACCTTGAAGTACGTACTATGCAGCAAACTGTTTCTCAAAGCATTTCGGTTTATTCTTGTACACATAAAATAATTGAGTCTTAGTCTCCACAACAATATGCTCATTTCCAACCAGTGGAACACCTTTCAGCAAGCACAGTCGATTCGGAGTTACTAACAAACTCGAAGAGCTCCACAAAGCCTTGAATTTTCTTTTGTTGCAATCACCATTTACCTATTATTATTTGGCTGCCAAGCGCTGGCAAGGCCATTGCCATCGCCAGCTACTTTGGCCACTGTGTCCGTAATTAAAGCTGAAACTTTCTCTTTCACCAGACCGGAATCGTGGATTTATTTCCTTGAGAAAAATACCATCTCGGATCGTATTCATGTTCCACTTCGAACTTGTGCATCTCGATCAAAGCGAGTATTTTTTTTCTCAGCGCCAATTTATAAACTAAAGCTCATGCGAGCGTCATCGGCGTCGCCCAGATTGACGTACCCACAGCTGGGGCACAATAGAATATTAAATCAAGTGAAGTAGCTGCGACGATCACTGGAAATTCTGTATACGGTCAAATAAAGTCTCGAATAAGTATTCAGGTTCCATATCGTCGAAGTAAATAGCTTCGTAACTGCATCGAGAACGCTCGGGTTCGTAGATCATAGAATCAGAGAACAGACGAACTTATTTGTATTCGGCACGAGTACAACTTTGCATGCCTATCCCATGAATGAATGTCTAACGCTTCAACTTATTCACGTTGCGTGCGAGTAGAGAAGAAAATCTCGTTGAGCCTTGTGTCATATTTCCAACTGAAACGTGGTCCGGCGAACATGCAAAACGATCCGAGATCAACTAACCGAATCCGTAGACGAAGACCTATCGATAGGAGAAAAAGAAAATCTCCACCAACCGTGACGAAGATATTTATTCCCCAGCACTTCACGTCATGTCTTGGGCAATTTATGACTTTCTGTGCAGCTATTTAACTTGTCCCGCCTGTTGGGGTATCACTGTTATATCTCTATTTGAAACTTGAGATTCGCGTCATGATTGGTATTGGATAGTTGGGCTTGTTGGACCGTGGAAGATATAATTTGTTTTTTTGCCCTTTCTAACAGTCGGTTGTTTGTCTCATTGCAGGATCACCGTGGCACGTTGAAATAATGTCCTCACCCGGATTAACAGCTTTAGGCGAGTCCACCCGCCTCGTGCCGGCCAATACGTCGGCGGTTTTTGAGATTCTGCCGCCTCCTGGAGCTAGCCTTTCGAAAGGCGAATGCGTGGCCACAGTTTTAACGCCAAACAAATCGAAACTAAACGCCCGCGTTACCCATGAGGCGGCAAACGGTGCAGTGCGCATCGAATTCGTCCCCACCGAAGTTGGTACGCACATCATCGAAGCTGCTATTAGCGGAACGAAAATAGCTGGCGGACCGTTGGTCGCAAAGGTCTACGACGCCAGCCTGATACAAGTAACAGACGTAAACGGAGGAGTTGTCGGCCAGCCATGCCAGTTCCGTGTAGACGCCAGCGCTGCTGGGGAAGGTCAACTGGAAATATCGATAAACGAGGGAGAAGTACCGAATCATGTGCAAGTTGTTGGTGGCGGACGTTGCCTAGTGTCATTCACACCCGAACAGGCTAAGCCACATCTGATCGACATCAAGTTCAACGGCGAAACGGTCCGAGGCTGTCCGTTTGTGTGTTCGGTGGCGGACACGAGTCGTGTTATGTTGAATCTCACAAATCTGGAACTGATTCCCGTCAATCGGCCGGCTTCGTTCCACATCACAGTTAGTGGTGGAGGCGCTGCTGAACTAGCAGTCAGTGTTCGAGGACCGCATGGTGAACTACCAGTCCGCGTGACTGGTGACATTCATGCCGGTTTCACTGCGGAATTCACCCCGAACACTGTCGGTGGACACTCAATTAACGTGGAGTATAATGGCTTCCCAGTGCAGGGGACGCCGTTCCTCGCCAAGGCGTACGACGCGACCAAAGTCGTTGTGGGCAGTGTGTCAAGGGGAACGGTAGGTCGCTCCGTCCAGTTCACCGTCGATGCTGGAGATGCGGGCGAGGGAAATCTAGAGATAACAATTTCCGCTAAAGGCCTCAACATACCCACGCAGGTCCATCCGCAGGGTAATGCAAGGTAGGTCACTTGAAACGCACATCTTGGCGCACACTAACAGGGCTTATCTCCTTCCAGGTTCTCCGTGTCGTTTGTGCCGGCTGAGGCGTGTGAGCACACGATCAACGTGTCGTTTAATAAAATGCCCGTTCCTGGGTGTCCCATAACCGTGAACATCAGCGGTGGGATGTCCGGGCCACAGGTGTCGTTAGGTGGGCCCGGCCCAGTACATCAGCCCAATTCGTTTGTTATCAATCACACTGGCGGTCGTTTAGAAGATATCGAGGTGAATGTCGAAGGTAAGTGCGGAAGGTGGTCTCCCTTATTCGGATCATCACAGTGGTGGACATGAGTTCTGTTTGATTTGTGTTACAATAATAAATACTTCAGGTTTCGGTTGCAAATGCATTTGCACACTTCTTCAGGCATTTTGTAAAAATTAACAAAATTCAAAATTTGTGATTCTGTACAGTGTTCTATCTGTTTTGTTTCGGAATTGTGTGCATCTGTATGATATTTTATTTTATTCATCTTGTCAAATACCCTTTCATCGTTCCCACGTCCCATTATATTTAAAAAAAAAAAAAAGAATCCGTTTCCCTCTTCAGCACACTTTAATTCTTAACGAAGAATCAGTTGTAATTTCATTCGGTTTACACTTGTAACAAAATGTGCACGTTACTACGAGTTTGCGAGGTGAGTTGGTAACTCTGGTAGAATATTTTTTTTCAATTAAAATCTGGGTTAAACTTTAAAGTGTTATTTTCCATTTGTTTAAATGATAGGCATCGAACTTGGTCATCAGAAAAATTAATAACTAAACTTAGCCACTTCAACCTAACCTAACCTCAATACTTAATCGTTTGTAAAAGAAATTGACAGCCTGATCCATCTGAAGTTGACTAGATTTGTCTGCACTGGACTGAACTGTCTAGGAACGCAACGGACGGAAGAAGATATCACTCCCCAAGTCCACCGCGATTTTATTTTAAATATATTTTCAGGTTTTCTTGACAAATTGTTTGCAACATTTCGTGAAAAACTGTATTTGAAGAAAGATCTTGCTACTGCCACACATTCGCCTTGATATGTCCATGTTTTGCATGTAAACTGTATACAAACTCATTTCGAGGTATTCCTAAAGAGATATGTCCGGATCTACTACGTCACTTAAAAAAACTAGTCGCTTCCAATAAAACACGAAGTCAGTTGGGTCAGCCAGCTGTCAAAGTTGTTTTCAGAACGTAAACAATTTTTTTGTTTGGACCGTTCAACTCTGCGGGCGTCTGTATTTTCTCTGGGCATCGTATTTTCGTCGTTTTTCGGTTTAAGCCTATAAACGCCTAATGGATTTCTCAGCTTAAAATTTGTGGACACAAACGGCGCCCATTTGAGCTTCAAAATAATCTCGGGCATTGGGAAAAAATTCATTTTCGTCAATCAAGCTGCATATTGTTCGGTCGACATCGTCATTTACTTGTAACTTAAGTTTGACCCTTCGAAATGAATACATAAAATGTAAAAAAGCTTACAAATAGTTAGAAAGACTCATTGAACGGAACAGTCTGAGTCAACACGCGGAAACCCTTTTTAATGACGGGCGCTGGTGATTACAGCTGTTGTACTGCTTTTCTTTGTGTACTTTTCGAAGAACTGTTTCCAAATCGACTAAAGAACTGACATGTGTTTAAATAAATTATTTACAAAGTCAATTAATAAACTATTAGCATTGGAGGCCTCAGGGCAGCATAACAATTTAAAAGCTAAAAGACATTTTTGACGGAATCTGCGGTCCGAAGCTGTTTTTCACTTTTTGTAAATGCAAGCTTCAAGAACAGTTCTGCGAACACTTATTCTTTTTAATTTATATTAAAGGTTAATACATTTTCAAATCCAAATTTCATGCAAAGAAGTTTAAGGGTTATAGTCTTTAAGGCAAAAAGACTTCCGCCTGCTTTGCTTTAATTCCACACTTGAAGGTTGTGAATTATTTTCTAAAGTGGCTTTCATACCTGTGCAAGGATATGGAACAAATTGTACTAAAATATATTTTTTATAAGCTTTACGCAACGAAAACGTTGCAGTTTGTGTGCTCTCGGCAATAAAAGGCATACAGGCGTCGCGAAGCCAAAGTATAAGTTTTCATCCGAAACGCAAGAACATTTTTCCAATCGGGGCAAGAAAGATTTTTTCACAGAATACTGCCTTATACTCCATGTCCTTGTAATATTTTTCAGAACGCAATCTGTAGAAAAATATTTAAATTCTTAATTTTTAATTTTTTTGATAAAATCACCAAAGTTACCAACTAACGTTGCGCCTTCCTATCTCTCTCACTTACTCTCTATCTAACTCTGACAATTTTTTTTAAATATTCTATTTTGTACAAAAAAGATATTTTCAAATTTATGTTTTCTGTTATAATTGATTATAAGAATTTTTATTAATTTTTTTTTTTCTGTTTTATTTTTATTTCTCACTTTTATATCTGTATATTATTTCAGGACGACGAAGACTATTGTACTAGACTTTTATAAATATATTTAACTTTGATTATAAAACATTACTTACTTTCAATAACCCTAAACCTAAAACCGAGACACAAACACACACACACACATTGACGAAATGTTGTATTTACCACACTTAACAAGCGTTACAGAGAAAACTTACTAATTTGTCTCGTGTAGACGACATATGTAGTTGTAGTAGATTTCCACAAAAAAATAAATATATTGTTGTACTAATTAGCTTGTCTTGTAAAAATTATGAAAAAGAAGTTATAATAAAGTTTACCTTGTTGTTTTTATTCTATCTGCTAACTTTTTTTACCTTTGTGTGGTGGAGGGTTCGACAAACTGTTTTTTTTTTAACCGAGACCCTGACGCTCTAAGCACGTCTGTAAACCTTTTTTACTAACCAGCTGTACTTGCACCTTTATAATCATTTTAATGGCTTTTGCGCACCAATCCCGACTTGAAGTCACAAAAACACACAACTCTTTCCCCGACTATGGCTTTTGTAAAAAGAAATCCCTTCCTTTCATAAAACAAACCCAATCTCCAAACCATAATTGTATTTGCCGACTTAAACAATTTTTTTGACTCCATTATCTTCTTCTGTATTGCTACCACCAAACTACTACTACCAACCAAAAACAAAACAAAAAAATATATTTTAAAAATAAAAATAAAAAAAAAAACATAAAAACAAACAATAAATGCGCCCACACCCTGTGCGCTCGTTGAATAATTGTCTGAAAACCAGGACCCGCTGGGCAGTCAGTGCCAGCTCAGGTCCACCAGACCGCCGAGGGTGTGTTCAAGGCCGACTTCGTTCCACGCTCCGTGGGCGAACACCGTGTGAATGTAACCGTCAATGGGTTACCGACTGCCGGAAGTCCTTATGCTGCTAAGGTAAGACTGACCACTGACTCACCCGCTGAGGTACAAAAAACAAAACTAAATGTCATCCCGCTCTCAGGTCTACGACGTCAATGCAATAAAGGTGAAGAACGTGAGCACCGGGACAGTTGGCAAGCCAGTCACCTTTCTGGTGGAAACGTCTCAAGCCGGTCCGGGAAACCTGGAGGTAACCGTCAATGGAGGGCGGGTTCCCACATCGGCGCAAGGCCAAGGCCAGCACACCTATGCCATATCGTTCACACCGCGAGATGCGCAGAACCATACCGTGGAGCTTCGCTTCAACGGACAGGATGTTCCCGGGAGCCCGTTCACTTGCCGTGTGTCAGCCGCTGCTCGGATAGTTTCGCCCGAGTCCATGGATAAAGTAAGCGTTGGCAGAACGTTCGACTTCGTAGTGGAGTCAGACACCATGCCTCTGGTTGAGGTCTTGGGTCCAGCCCGTCGGAGCGTTGCGACTAAAATCGAGCGCGCAGATGTCGGATATAGCGTCAAGTTCGAACCGGTGGACGTGGGAGATCACTCGGTCGAGGTTCGTCTTCCCGGAGGAGGACACGTCGAAGGTAGTCCATTCTTGCTGAAGGCCTACTCCGCTGAGAAGGTTGTTGTCACCGATATACGTCCAGGTGTCGTGGGGAAGAGCGTAAGCTTCGGCATCAATGCAAGCCAGGCGGGAGCTGGAAACTTGGAGATAATTGTTGCGGTCAATGGGAAGAACGTCCCGAACTTTGTGCAGTCCGAGGGCAATGCTCGATTCAAGGTGAACTTCAAGCCGACAGAGGCCGCAGCTCACTCTCTGTCTGTGAGGTTCAATGGACATCCAGTCCCTGGGTCGCCATTTACATGTCATATCGCTGCTGCACCGGTATCGCTTCCGCGGGCGATGGCCTCCGGAGAGGGCTTAAAGCAGGCGGCTGTCAAAATGGAAAACATTTTCGAGCTCGACGGATTCGACGGTGTTGAGCCACAGATTTTCGTCACGTCTCCATCGGGAGACAACGTTCCATGCCAGATAAACCACCGCGGGGACACCTACAAAGCTTCGTTCCGTCCGTCGGCAGTGGGCCGCCATTTGATCAGCGTAACCGCCAACGATCAACACATCAATGGATCCCCATTCTCATGCAACGTTTTCGATGTATCACGCGTTTCAATAAGTGGTCTTGAGCAGCAGGAGGGTCCATGCCCCCTGGGAGTTCCGGTAACTTTCAGTGTTGACGCAGCTGGAGCTGGTGAGGGCACATTAGAGCTAGTTGTCTCCACGGACACAAGCACCGTCAAGGCTGAGGTTGTGGCCTGCGCTAGGGGGCTCTATGACGTTACGTTCGTACCACAAAGCTGTGAGCCCCACTACGTCAATATAACTTTCAATGACGTTCCGGTAGATGGCAGTCCTTTCCGCGTCGACATTCAGCAGACCACTCAGCAAATTCAAATCGGAAGCTTGGCTACAGTAGACTTCCCCACAGACGACCAAATTGCGGAAATTGTGGGACCCGATCACAAGCCCGTGGCATACACTATCACACGGCATACTGCCGAGTTCCGAACGAACATGATCGGAAACTACATGATCAGATTCATCGACCGGGACACAAGGCACCACATCGCCACCCGCACTTTGACCGTGTTCGACCCGTCTCTAGTGAAGATCACCGAGGTTGGCGAAGCCCTCTGCCATCGACCTGCTAGCATATCCGTGTCTTTGAACGACGCTGGTCAGGGAACACTGACTGCCATGGTCAGGTGTGGCGCCGCCGAGGTTCCGCATTCCATCAGAGGGCCGTCCAAAAGCGGCGTGTGGGAAATTGTATATCACCCAACTAGGGTTGCCCCGCATAAGATCACAATTCTCTACAACGGAGTCCCGGTCTCTCTAAAGCCGCTCGAAATAAGTGTTTTACCAGCTGCGGCCGGCAAGGAGATCAATGTCAGTGGCTTGGGTCTGTATCAGTCACGCGTTGGCAAAACCACCTCGTTTGCGATTGACACAATCGGAAGGCCGGCGAGGGAGTTTGATGTAGTCGTTTCGGGACCTGGAGGACAGGCCCTGCCAGTTCGCTGTTACCAGACCAAGGGCGGACAGCTGCAGGCTGAGTTCACCATAAACAAGGTGGGACAGTGCGTTTTAGGTAAGGGATAGCTCCATGTGGAAGTAGATCGTTTTTTGACTTGTTGTGTCTTAACAGAGGTACTGCATCAGTCGAAACCGCTGCCGGGAAGCCCGTTCACTTGCGAGGCGTTTGACTCCAGCAAGGTTGCCATTCAAGGCGTTCCCAAGGGACCTCAGGCGCTTCACAGCCCGATAGCGCTCACACGTAAGTTGACCCGTCCTTTACAAACTTTCCGACTTATTTCAGTTGCATTTTCAGTGAGAACCGACCAAGCTGGTGTTGCAGAGGTGGAGGCGTATGCAGTGTCCCCAAGCAACCAGAACCTTCCCGTTCGCGTGACAGAGCAGTCGGAAGGCGTGTACGCAATCGACTTCCTCCCATCGGTGCCGGGCAATCACAGGCTGACGGTCTTGTACGGTGGCGAGACAATCCAAGGATCGCCATTCACCTTCGCGGTATCTCCGACCGGCAACAAGGGAGACTCCCGCGCAGCTGGCACCGGTCTTGAAGTCTGCCATAGGAATAAGGAAGCTTCATTTGTGGTGTACTGCCCGATCGCTCCGAATGTCCAAATCGAGCGGATGGATGAGTTCGGAGAGAGGATCGAGCCAAAAATTAAGGTACGAATTTTCAGTTTATTGTTGTTCCGACTTAACACAGCTCTGACATTTCTGTAGGCCCTTGGCAACAACGAGTGGCGGATCTCGTATACCATACTTTCTGTGGGACGATATGAAATCCGAGCAAGCTGCGCCAACAGAGGATCGCTGCCCGGCTCACCGTGGAACGTGTCATGTGTGGAGGCATCAAAGGTCACACCAATCGGAGGCTGGGGAACGCTGCTCGACCATGAAGGCCGACTTATTTTGCCGGCCCGTATAGTTTTCGATATTGAACAGGCCGGTCCCGGCGAACTGGTTTGCACAATCGACGGTATTGAGATTCCCGTCGACAAGCTGAGCGACGGAAAAGCAAGGCTTTTCGTTTCCGCCGACAATCTAGCTCCCGGCGAGCACGACTTGGATCTGACGTGGAGCGGTATGTCTATTGTCCAGTGCCCCAGAAGTGCCTACGTAACCGCTCAACAGGCAGCTGATAAGGTTGTTCTAACTGGTCGCGGTCTGGCTGCATCGCAAGCCGGAGAGGCAGCTCACTTTACCATCGACGCCACCAACGCTCCACCTGGAAGGCCAGAGGTGATCCTCATCCATCAGGACAACACGTCTGTGCCCGTGAGCCTAGCCCAACCGAGGCCGAATGAAAATATCTGGCTAGCTTCGTACACTCCACAAAAGTCGTCATCTGGTTCGCTGACTCTGTCGGTGAAGTGGAATGGAAGGCTCGTTAAGGGATGCCCACTGACAGTCGCTGTCGGGTCATCAATGGACGCTTCGAAGGTCATATGCTCCGGCGAGGGCCTTCGTCACGGGGTGGTAGGAAAGGAGATCAAGTCCTGGATCGATACCAGGCGCGCTGGTCCCGGAGAACTGACGGCCCATTGCGCAGGTCCTCGCAAGGTGGCTTACTGTGAGCTCTACGACCACGGCGACGCCACCTTTACTCTCAACATCAAGCCACAGGAGCCAGGCAGGCACCTGCTCACCATCAAGTATGGTGGACAACACGTTCCTGGTTCTCCGTTTGGCTTGAAGGTCGCTGGAGCTCCAGACGCCAGCAAGGTTCGTTAACATTGCCTTTTCTGTGAAGCTCTGACTCATTCTTGCATTTCAGGTTCGTGTTTACGGCCCTGGTATTGAACACGGAGTGCTTGCCACATTCCAGTCGCGATTTATCTGTGACACCCGAGGCGCTGGAGCCGGCCAACTCACAGTTAGGGTGCGTGGTCCCAAAGGTGCGTTCCGCGTTGAAATGCAACGCGAGAGCCAAAAAGACAGGACGATTCTATGCAAGGTAACACCTTCGCCATTACTCGCCGTTGACATATTTTTAACTCGTTTCCTTCCTTAGTATGATCCAACAGAACCGGGCGACTATCGGGTGGAGGTCAAATGGGCTGGCGAATTCGTGCCGGGCTCCCCATTCCCTGTTATGATTTACGACACCGAGGAGGAGCTGAGGCGTTACTTACAGGGATTGTAATTCCCGAAATAGTCCCGTGTCCTTTTGTCACCCGCAAACCACACCACCTATTCCTCCGAATGCACTGTTTACTCTGCATATGAACACAGCACATGTGCACGAAATCTGTTTTTTATTTTTCTATTTATTGCTTCTCTTTGCAAAATTTGTTTTTATATTTAATTCCATTAAATTATATAAAACTAGCTCATAAGGACTATCCACCGTGTATGCAAGTGGGTAATTATTTATATCAAGATGTGAAAGAAAAGGAGAACAACGAATATTGTTGATAGTGTTGTGTGTAGAGCTTTCCATAAATGTATCACTAACACTACACACTGGAAAAGTTTTATATATTTAAAACGTTCTATGTGTAAGAAATGAAGAGAAATCAATTGTACTTATGTTATTAAATTTATGAAAATAAATTATCCATTTCATTAACATTATAATTGGCGGGGGTTTTTAGTTCACAGCAGAAAAGGACATTAACATCTTGACCTATGAGATGAATATGTCTTACAAGTTGCGAGTTTTGAAAGAAAGAGACAAATTGTAGTTTTGCACATGCAAGGCTATTCTCTCCTCGGAATCCGAAAGAATTATATTGGTCGACAGAGCAAGTAGAACCAACAAGTTTGAGAAATGGTTTTGAAATTAATCGAAACATTTTCGAGATCTATTAAAATAATCCTTAATATAAAACTGCGTCCGACTTTCAGGTGTTTGTCCGGAATAGATTTTAAGAATACCAGAAGAAGTTGACTCTGGTTTTCGCAACTGCATTGCAAAATGTCATAACCATGATTCTTAATTGAAATCACCGACAGTGACAACTAAAAACGCAATCAATTCGTAGTTAACCCACTGGCCGCGTTCCACTGCCCGCTTGATGACGGCATGTCAAACTCCATATAAAAAAATTGACTAGACCATTTGCTAGACGTCTACTAGCACATTTGGTGAAATATCCCTTTCAGAGAAATTACTCAATCTAGCGCAAAAATACCCGCTGCATGAGAGAAAAAAACAAAAAAAAAAAACGACCTGTCAAAGGAAATCGTTCAAACGTTTACAAAATAAAAATAAATACGAAGCCGAGCAAGTTTAATTGTGAGAAAATTGTTAATAAAGTGAGTAAAATAGCCATTCGGATATTGTTTTTATATTATATTGCATCATTTCTTTAGTTGTAGTGTCGAAATAATTGTTGTCAAATGTCAATTTGCCGCTGGCGCTAGGGTTCTAGCGCGGACGTTCCTTCATCTGGGATATTGTGTGCTAGACGTCTAGCGGGCTATGGATCGCGGCCACTGGCTAGTTGCACGCTCACATTCGTGTCACAGTTTTAGTCACTCGCCAATTTGATTTGTTAACAGATGAACAGGCGGCGTTGCCAGACGGTCAAAAATAGCTCCCTTGGGATAAATCTAAAAAATCTAAAAAAAACAATTTTTTATCATAATATTATCAACAGGTTTTTATTCGACTTAAAAGAAGGCATTTCGAATTTGAAACCAGAAGTTGAAGATGTAAGTTTGGTCTTCCGAATGCAAAAGTGTGCGCCAGACAAATAAATATAAAATGTCAACGCATGTTTCAGTTTGGAAAGCCCTTTGATGAAATTTACAAATGAGTTTGTTGCTTAAATCCAGAAAAAAACTATCACTTTTTCCTAATAAAACTGGCATTAGCCTTTTTGAAGGACTTGTTTTGTAAACTAAACTAAAATCCTCAAACAAAAATAGTTTGAGGATATTAGCACAAATAAGTCTCATTGCCAAATATTGCTTTGGAGGACCGATCGTTTATTTAACTGCATTTTAAAATAACACACATTTTAAGCTTGCCAAATAGGATATTATAACAAAATACAAATAAAATAGAACTTAAAAAAAAACACCTAAACAATTTTTCATTCCTAATCTGGGGGAAAAACCCCAAAACTGGCTGCACTGTGCAGAGGAAAGATGAAAAAAATTAAGTAGTTTTCCATTGGGTAAAAATTACGAATATGAACTTACTGAAATCATTTGCATCTCTTTTTTATTTTTCCCAGCCTCAAATTCATGACCAAAAAAATATACAAAAACATTTCCTTTATCAGCTATCTTAGCAGCGGCTTAATCTATTTCATCGAGGAATAATTACATATCATTCGCTTTCTAAACAGCTTTTAACTTTATAAGGTAGAGTACATTAATAGATTGGACCAATATTTGTTACATAATTTATATATTGTGATGATGAAAACACAAAACACTGTTGAACTCGTACTTTGTTTCTTCTTTAATTAAAAAGCTTAGTATCCTGCTCGCTAGTCTCCACTTCAAACCGCCACACCAAAGATAAATGGTCGCTAAATAATTATTTTGTATTTTGGTTTTGCGTTTTGTTTTATTTATCACGCTAACGTTCTCTGCGGTTTCCTCCGAAAAATCAGCAGGATACTAAGCTTAAGACTTAAAATCTGCAATTGGATGTTTTTCCGAACTCAGTAACATACCTGCTTTAATTTCGCTGGCGTTGCTTCTCAACGAAAAGAACTATTTCGACGAACGAGGTTCATGTCTCTACTGACATACGCGCCACACGTTATCAACTAGTAAAACCAATTGCCAGCGTAAGTTACACAAGTCAAACATAGATGGCCTGTCAATATTTTCTGTCTGAGGTGCGAACCATTTGAGTTCTAGTACCGATTGCAAAAGATGTTCTAATTTAAAAGCACTACTGTCGCTCTGTCAACAACTGCATACTTACAGGGGTTTGCTATCGACGAGGAACACTCAAGCTAGGAATCGCTGATTTTCACTCCAGAATCGGGCCCTACGGGCGAAAATTCACGAAATTTCACGAAAATGGTGAAAAATTGCAAAACTAAGATTTCCCAAACTGACGCAAAAATAAATAAAATATCAATCAGACTGACTTGAGGGATTTCAGATTGATTGTTTTACTTCACTTTTGCCTGAGATATGACGTTTTATCTGAGCCGCACAAGAAAAACAATCGAAAATGGACCATTTTTTATGAATTCCTACCGCCGTGGGTCTAGGAGTTGGAGTATTAATCACGGAACAAAGAGGAAAAACCCGGGGCTTCAGACAAAAATAAAAACCTAAACAAATCACCAAAAATACTACAGACGTTATTTTTCCGAAATTCACCAGGAAAATCGTGAAAATCCTGCCGAATCGGCATTTTATTTTGACCTTATGATTTGTTGAATGAAGCTGATACAACTGAAAGTATGCAGTGGAAAACTATAGTATGAGTTACAGTATACTTTTAGGCACAACCAAATTTAACCAAAGTCACGGTTCGATGTGCTTATTCTAAAAGCTTCTCCCGCAGAATTTGGTAGGTAATACGGCACCTGTCCGACAAAATGGAAACTACCAACATGGACATGAATAGACTAATGCAAGAGCGAAATGATTTCCGCAACCCCAGAGAAACTTATTTCGTTCTGCGTGTTATAGGCGCTTTCGGCTAATTTCGATACAGGTTAAATCTGGGATGACAGCTAATGTTCATAAAAAATTATGTCAACAAAAAACATTATGGTTAATGGCCTTTGTGCTTATATAAAATTTAAGGTGAAGGTTGAAAATGATTAGTAGTGCTTAACTTTGCCATTAAAAATTAGATATTTGTAGAACTTATGTTAATATCGGTCCATAGACCGAACTTTTTAAAACCAAAATATTTGTCTGCATTTTATTTATGGAGAACGTCAAGGTGCCTGCAGTTTAATGTTGAATTGGGAGGCTTTGTTCTGGCAAAATATACCTACCTACTTTCGGGTGGTTGTCAGCTGTTCGAAAGAGATGCAACAGTGGGAAAAACTCAAGGTGTGTAACTAATTGTAGTATTTGTGTCCTAGGGAGGTTAAATTTAAGCAATTCAACAATTTAACCACTGCCCCAAATGTTAAAAGTTTCGAATCCCTAACGTTTTTTAGTCTGGACATCTTTTGATTTTTATTTGGTGAAAATCTTCGGACTATAGCTTGTCCTCCATTGGGATCGGGACATAGGATAGAGAAGATAACAAAAATAGCTGAAGCAATATAGGAATATTCGCATATGATTGTCCGCGAGGTTCAGTACTTTCCATTTGTGGATGGATGTGTGCAACCATCGTCTGACCATAACAAAAACTGTCTTCCAAAATCGACAGATTCCCGATTAACAACTAAAGTTTTAACTTTAAAAAACGCATAGTCCATTACCTAGTTTAGTATATTGTCTACCCGCTTTGTAAATAGATTTCTCAAAATCCCATTCATGGACCTAGGTTATATGCATACGGCTTCGTCCTTGAAAAATGAATTGATGATTATATCTCATAAAATACGTCCCTGGGATAATAAAACCCAAACTGCTACTAAGTCCCTAAACTATTGTCCCAATTGGAAGATTATCTACATCGAACCTAATACATTGAGGAAGAGTTTCCAGATAATCCTTACGAGTGTGTGTATGGCTCTTAAGATGGGAATACGCCAACGAGCATTGTATTTAAATTATTCTTGTGATCCTTTCAGTATAATAAGCGCTACGGTTACGACGACAAACCAGGTATATGGACAATGGACATCCGTAACAAGAAAGTTCCTATGGGTTTCAGTTTTTTTTTGTTCTTCAATAATAATACTACAAGTCCTTATAAGTGGGTCTGGTCTAAGATTTGTCAGAAACCCCAACATTGAATTCTCATTTCAATCAGAGACGTGTGGAAGGACATTGCAATTGCTACCTGATGTTATTCTGTTTGTTGCCATATTGTTGTGTTTGCTCAGCTAAGTGAATGTGTCTGGTTGGGTTTTGGTTATGCGATTATGTTTTCCCGAATCAACAAACTGTATTCGGTATTCTTAGGAAATTTGTGTGCAAGCCCGGAAATAACGCAAAGTTCTTCGAATTGAAAGGAAACGTCCTTATGCATTGTTATGGGCATTGTTATGGGCAAAGTGTTTTGTATTAGCAACCATTTTTTTCAATGTCCTGTCGATGAAAGAAAATAGGAAAAGCGGGTCCAAAATGCAGATGTTGTGAACGTACAGCATTTGAGTACCTACTGCATGATTGATTCTTGAATCTCTTTCTCTGTTTCACATTTACATTTTATTCAAATGGCCTTGGGCCTTCTCTTGCTCCCGACCACATGACAAATAAACTATAAATATAATGAAATTTGTTGTAATCTGTGGCGGTGAGAGATTGATTTTAAAAAGTTCTTTTATGATTATAGGGACTAACGGGTTCGAAAACAAGTACTGTATGGTCCTGCTCGCGTTGACGGGGTTTGGAGGTCGATTTAACGACGAAATGTAAGAGCAATAGTACAGCGACTTGGACTTAAAACTGCACAGTGTGTGCCTTAGACTGCTACTAAGTAACATAAGGGGAATGGACAGGTTCTTTTATTGAAACCAGATGAAAATCATTCCTAAGGCCTTAGGCGCACACAAATGGAAATGGACCGAGCTAGCATGAGAATCCTGTTAGTTGAGGTATAACCCTGATACTTGACTGAAACCTAAAAAAATCAAGATCATGACCATTTATATTACGAGAACCTTACAGTAACAAAAATTCATCGTAAAAAATAAAACTCACAAACAAACCTGTAACCTGTTGCGCAAACAAGGTCCTATTTTTATTTCTTTTTTACAGACGCAACCGGAAACCCTGGGAACGCAACGCATTGGGCATACAGCGGTGTAAGCGGCGGAGGTATCCTTTATATTGTCGGCGAAAAGAGGTGCTAATTCCCATAATTACCACCAAGTCCTTCGCGTCTATGCTGAAACAAATCTTCCCACCGAAAGTTATCTTTCAAATGAATCCATCATCTGACGACCTGATCTGCTCGCTTGCCAATCGCAACGACAATTAAAAATCACAATCCGTAGTCAATTATCGACCTCCTATATCCTGCCACGAGAAAAAGAAAAACTACCTAACAGCAACCAAATCCAGCCTCATCTTGGGCCACCAGCAGTTCAGATCGAATTTGAAAAACATCTGCCTATACAAGCATAATAAAAGCGAAACAGAAAAATAGGAATAGGATCCTCTATCCAAGATCAAACGGTGTTCGGCTGTTCGCCCCGAGCTATAATCAGTTCGGGCGTCACCCTCGTCCACTTAGAAAACATTCCATCCTTCGCATTTAATTTTTTTTCCTATACACAGACGACGAGGACACACCGAGATCATGATGACTGTTTAATGGAGGCGAACGGTCCAAAGAGCCAGAAGGTAGACAAAAAAAAATGTTTCAGATTTCATGATTAACGCCGAGACTGTTATAAGTTGTATCCCACATTTATAGCCTCAGTGGAATTGAGGGTGTGTGCAAGGATTGCTTCAGACATTTTATTTTCCTTTCTATCTGTCTTTGGGTCATTGTTCTAGCCCGCTGCGGGGAATGTTTTGATAAGTGCTGCCGATATGGAGTGGAATAGTGCATTCTAAGTGTGTTAATGGCGTCCATCTGGTATTTCGAATTCCACTATCGTATTTTCTCTGCCTCCACTCCATCAACATGTGCGCACATCGATGGAGTGTTTACTGGCAAAGGGGAGAGTTTGTATTTCGTTAACAATGTCAAGTGGAACGACAGCTCAAGCGGCCTGAGCGATTTTACAGTTTCCCTTTCGGTTGTGAGAAACAAAAAAAAGAAGGATTCCTCTAACCGCTTGAATGATTTGAATATTGATGGGCGCCTAATCGCAAACCACTTTGAACTCAATGAAATTTCATTTAAGACTCTTTGGGGGTGCAGTCAGTTTCAGGTTAGTTCCCTGCTCGGTGGTAAATTAAGAAAGTACATCCAATTGTTTATTGTTCGGAGCTAATCCGAGATATGTGTGCTTTGTCACGTTCTAGTAATTAAGGGACGGGCCACATCACGAATGTGAGGATGGAGGACTATCCTTGCGTTATTTAAAATAAAATTGTAATTTTACGGACAATTTACAAAGCACAGGAAAGGGGGAAATACAAGGAATTACACCCCGAAATTGCTTATTTATTGAAGGGTCTGTTTTTGGTGATCGTGAGGCTTATTTTTGAATCAATTGTGGGTGTTCAAAACGATGCGTTATTGATGAACGCGATGTCTTGTTATAGCTCTATTGATTGTAGATCCATTTATACAAATTTAGACAAATTGGTGCAATTTTTACTATCTGAAAAATTTAGCACCCAGGATTTAACAGATTTAAATGAACTAATTAAATTACATCATTCATCATAATGTTTCTGTTTTTAATGACACTCTTAAGCCGAAACATCATTTCCTAGTTCATTATAGTACTATCATCAATTCGAAGTTTATGGTGTATGCTATTTGAGTCTAAGAACAGGGAAATTAAAAATTATATTAATGCCACTTCATCTAGAAAAAATATATCACTGTCCTTAGCCAAAAAGTGTGCTATGAAATTTTTTTTTTTTTTTTTTAAATATAAAATAAATGATTTTACTAATAACAGAGATAATATTATAATATATATACAAATTGAATTCCTAAATCTAAAAGAGCAGCACTTTTTTAAATTGTTAACCTTTCCTTTTGATGTTGATGTATTCAAAGTTTATTAAAAATCAAAAATAAATTATAGAGGAACAGATTACAAGAACAATTTCAATCTCTTGATATCAGAAGAACTATTCCGAATTTGTAACATTGTTGTTCAAGAAGAAGAAATATTTTTGCTGTGAGATTGTTGGAGAGGAAAATGAAAATTATATAATTTTAAAAATTGATGAAATATGTACTAAACCATTTATAATAAGTATTTTACCAGACGGAAGAAAAGTTTTTTAGAAAATAAATATTTGAATGTAATGCAATGCAATATATAAGCACTTAATTTCCATAAATAAAGATTGAGTAAATAAAACTTTAACCTTTTTTTCTAAATAAAAAATATAAGTAAAAGCTTTCAGCTCTACTACTTAATTTATTTTCATTTCAGGTAATATGCAATTATAGAATATGCAGGATACATTTCTTGGCTTTAGAAGTTCTTTATTGACAGTTTTCTGATTTCGATGAACATTTGATCGAAGTAAGAAGTTTATCTTAATTTTCTTATTTCAAGAAAACGATGGTGCAAATGTTATTTGCTCTAAAGAAACATAAATGCGTGTTTTAAGAAAAAAGTTATTGATATAAGAGAACAGTTCTTAAGCGCGCATTTTGTATTTAACAAATCGTTTCTGGGATATGGATAACACTGCAACATTTTAGGAAAAGTTTATTGATGCAACAGCAAAGTGCTTGGGGTAAATTTTCGTATTTAAGAATTTCCTTCTTAAATCATGAATAATTCTTCTGAATTCCAGAAAAAAATCCTTCATGTAAGAAAAATGTTCTTGGGGAGACAATTCGAATTTAAATATTTCTTTCTGGGAACAACAACAATTGTTCTGGATTTTAGAAAAAAAGTTGTTGGTATAAGAAAGTATTTCTTGATTTCAAGTCTCATTCTGCATAAACTGACTCTTGGATCAAGACAAATTCTGCATGATCATAGACCAAAATTTTTGATATAAGAAATAATTTTTTAACGTGGCATATCTCAATAATCGATCAGTTTCTTGGATCAAGAAAACCTATGCACGATTTACGAAAAATAATTCTTATTGGAAGAAAACAATTCTTGAGAATATTAAAGAATTATTTTCTTAATTCAAGAATTATTTTCTTAATTTTCCTTTTTTCTCTCATTCCTGATTCATTCACAGAAAATGTTAAAAAGAAGAAATAAATGGCTTGGACCATAACCGTACTTTGTTTTCTTGTTTTAAGAAACTCGTACTTCCAATTTAGAAGAAAATTGTTTCCGTGTGTTCAAAAACGATGCGTTATTGATGAACGCGATGTCTTGTTATAGCTCTATTGATTGTAGATCCATTTATACATAAAGAAGTATGCAAGAAGAGCTCCGTTAAAGGTACAGTTGCAGCAAATCCGCGACTCGGAAATTTGATGTTTTGCCCAAGACGTATGTGGTAGAACATAAAGTGGTTTGGAACATGTCTATATGGATATTGGATATACGATACAAACTAGCGACAGGCTCCACAGTCCACACAATGGGCCTTCTTCAAACGGTTTGTCCGCCGACAGCTCATTTCGTGACTCAAGTTCATGTTTGATTGCACTGGTGCTTTCAACTTGAAACTGAAAGCTCCTTATATTTTTTAAATTCCATACAATTGGATATGGTTTACAGGAATTTTTGATACAAGGTTCTGAGTGTTTTGTGTATTATTTAGTATTTAAAATTGGGGTGCTAAATTCAAATATTATTTAGGCATCACGTTCAAAGTGTACTTTTCATGACTATTAATCTCCCGCCACCGACTCTGAATCAGAGCCAAGTATTACCCTATCCCTCAGAATCTAGGCACGTTTTAAAAGCCGTGCTCTAAGTACAAAAGTGTCTCAGATGCACATAAAATTGTCTGCTATAGTTTTCTCCGCTTGAGTGAGCCAGGGGTTTGTTCACTGCTGTTTGACATTCTAGAGGGTGTTTTTTTAAGAGGTTTCATTTTCGAATTGGAAACACTTTTTATTTCGAAAACCATTTCGCAATCTAATAGCTCATTTTAGTTTGCCATTTTGTAGAGAAGTCTTACTTTTGACATTAAGGCGACATTCCCAACTCAGAAAGTGCATTTTGGGGTGTACATCGAAGCAATTCTCGGGCGACGATTTTTCATCACGAGTAACTGCATAGATATAGAGCCTTACCGATAAACATTTTAGTTTTCGACTTTTAATTTTACTAATTCAAAATAGCTACCTATATTTTTATTTGATATTTATTGATATGAAACGCTGTACATCAAGATAGACTTATAATTAGTACAGAATATGACAATACAATGTGTGAAGTAATTATGTAAATAATAGTAAAGAATAAAAAAAATTTAATTTAAAGTTAATAAAATAGAGAAAAAGAAAAAAAAAAGAGAAAAAGTTAAATCAGCTCATGTTGGAAAGATGTTCAAAGCAGACAGTAAGGAATTTTCTGTGTTCCACTTTAGACTTCACATGATTGGGTAGATTGTTCCACAGTTTGACAGCATAAATGAAAAATTGCCTGCGTGATGTTAAGCAGGTGTATGTGGCAGGTCGCAATACTATATATCGATTAGAGGAGCATAAATTAATTTTGCCATAAATAATTTATTTATTTAATAATAATAATTAAATAATGAATATTTTCCATATAAATTCTGCATTTAAAGTCGATATAAAAAATCATTACTGGTACAAGGGGGCTTACTTACTTAGAATTATACTATAAACGGCATCAATCGGGAAAATCCGTCGATCGCAGCAGCTTGTCATTTTTCCGTTCATTATGAGTATAAGACTTAAGTCCGAATTCGGCCCAGCAGTGACCGGAGCTAAGTCACTCTGTCTGTAACAAAATCGGTAAACGCTAATCCAGCGTTGCAAAAAGTGCTGGTTTGTCCGCAATTTTTAGATTTCTAACCCAGCTGCCGACTTTTAACAACCTGAAATCTGCGCTTCAGATTTTGTTTAAATTCGCAATAACGTATTTTGTATAGTAAAATTCTTGTTAATAAAAAAGAAACGAAAAACTTCAAACTGCAAACTTCTAAAAAGAATTTCAAAATTTTTTGCACACTTGCTTTCGCTGCACGCTATCAGCTCTTTTTTTTGTTGTTATTGTTACCTACTTAAATAAAAAAAGCATGTGAGGCAAAATTTTTTCATATAAATCTGCTTTGCAGACTTTTTTTTTTCTAATAATTGCAGATCTGTCCAAATATTTTTATGGCAACACTACGCTCAGCTTACATGGCCAACGCGAAGCCATAGGCTTTCATAGGATCAATCACTCGTCGCTCAATCCTTCAGCGAGGGTGCAGCCTATAAGATTTGTCAAGAAGATGTCATTCTACACCAGTATGAAATCGAGCTGATGAAGGAACTAAGGCCAAGTGACCATGGCTTGCTTTGAGAGTTCGCGGTTCAGGCTTTTCAATATCCTGAACAAAACCCTAATTTTATCAAAGTGTATTGGTTCAATAATTCTGCGAGTAAATGAAATTCCTGCTTTTGAAGTGAAACAAATCGTTGAGGTAGAAATATTTTCAATACATAGGTAGGCACACTCTAAAATTGTCTTCATCTATTTGTAAGTGGATTTGTGAAGGCTTCACAATAAAAATACTCAGCAAATCCGTGTATGTTACTCAGCTAGAATAAAGAGCATAATGGAGCAAAATACTGATTTTATTTTATCACAATCGGCTAACTCATTCAGAAGATATACAAGTTAAGTTTTGTGATAATGACAGTGTTCATTGTTGGTCGCCCAGAGCTCATGACATCATCAAACCAGTGCCAATCTTTCTGTAACTGTATTTTGTTTGTACTCCTCAACAACAATTGATAACTGATAGTATCTATATACAGACTGATTGTCTCTTTTTCTTCTTCCTTGAAAAGATTCGACGTTCGAAAACTATTGCTTGATAATTTACTTAGGAGCAGTATTTCAAAAACAAATTGTTTTTACTTATCTACAACCATGATACAGCCGACAAAGTGTATTCGAAATCTATTCGCCGCTAAAGAAAAAATATCAAATTACATCTCCGTTGACTAACCGTCACTAATGGACAACAGAAGCATCACAGTATGGGACTGCAAGGCAATGGAAGATATCGCATTTTCACAATCGCACGTTTTGCAGTTTTTTTGTTTTTTTTTCAGAAATTCGTTTTGTCATGGGAAAGTGTAGGCTCTACTGATGCCACATAGCTGCCGAGTGCCGACACTTTTTGGAGAGAACAATCTCAAGGGAAGTCGCACCTTGACGAATGTTTCATATCAAAGTGGTGATCAAATTTTAATAACGCTTTCGAAAAATTTAATAAACCCACATCCCGAGAGCGGCCAACAATTATTGCTCATAAATCCTACATGGGCCCTAATAAATATGAAATTCTCTCCCTAATTGCCTTAAACACAACCATCGAGAACCAACCCCCCGAAAAAGTCCTTCTTCCTTTGTATAAATAATTGAAATTTCGGGAAATTGCACTTCCCATCCGTCTAATACAGAACAATTGCCCCGAACGATTCGATTCGCTATCGCTATGCAACAAAAGATTTAATTTGAAAATTTAATGGCATCAAAGAATCTCGTAAAAAATACCGACCGACAATACGTATCCTGCGCTCGATGAAAATTATGACCATGGTACGAGTGTGGTATCCTTGTACTTGTGAATACCACTCGATGTGTCTGTTCGCGACATGTTCCAAAGAACGGAATGTGTGTATGATCCCCTCCTCTTTTTTTTTGTTAACAAAAAGGATTCGTACCCATGTTGGTTATCATAATTTTATTATTATTTTCGATTTCATCGACAATGTAACTTGTGGACTGGACAGGGACTCGCTTTTTTTTCGTTTCGAATTTACAAGGGGAGACAAATAAATGTGCAGTGCGACTAGATCAGACTGACATTTCTGTCATGCTGGTGAGAAGTGCACTTTGGGTGACCCTTTGTCACACCTACTGCAGACTACAATTGGAATGTAACGATTCACGCATCCTTCTGATTTACACACAAAACATCTGCAAAAAGAAAGTATTTCCATGATAAGTCACTTTTGGTGTCCAGGTAAACACATGGATCGGTGATCCTGGATCCTGATCACCGTACGCATTTTTCCTGTTTGCTGTTGCGCCAGGTGCTATTTTTTAAATCGAAGGACAAAGGAGAAACCATTTCATTGGGTTTGGTGTGAGGAATTTGTTTTTATGAAGGCAAATAATCGAATGGATCGAGGAGATCCCTCTCCGATGGGCGATCTTTATCGACAAATATAGAAAACACAATGCGGGCAAGCATGCCGAAGGATCACAAAGAAATGCCAAGAAAGGGATCCTTTTGGATATTTACTGTAATTTATGTGAATAACCTTTAAGAAAAGTGTCTTTTTGTCTGGGTTTTCGCTTTGTATTGATCAGAAACTCGGTTTTCCATTCCTCATTCGCAAGATCTATTGCTTTTCACGAAATAGGTCTTGGGAAAGCAGCCAATTAGCGAGTGCACTGTTTCGGTCAATATTGACACTTCTTTCAAAAGGTTACTTTGCTGATGGATTAACCATAGCCTTCCACTGATCACAAACCTCAGTGGAAATAACAATATTGGTCTGCCATAAGCGCATCCTTTGAGGGCAATCTACAGCCGCCACTATTGCTTAACAGATACGCCAAGCGCTTAGCTGATCTGAGAATGGATTTGCAAAGTGAACCCAGTGTCCCGAAAAAGTAATACAGCTGGATGCGGACAGAGCTTGGCCGTATATCAATGCAAACACGAGTATTAAAGAGGTTCGCTTCTACACCAAGGACATGTGTACATATAGGGAATTCCAAATAATAGTCATTTTGTAAACCATTTTATTACCGCCCTCTGCCAATGGACTCACAGCGCGCACAGACTTCCAAAGGGAAGATAAATTGATTGCTTTAATAAGGATTACATACTCAGATCCACTCAAGTGAACTCTTGGCTATCCTGTGGCTGCGGCTTGGTTGTCGATATTTCTCCCTCTTCTGTATACGTTTCGCTTCGCCGAATTTAATTGATTAATTTTATTTAAGCGGAAATAAAAAATATATATCTACACAAATGGATTTCATCGATACTCGTACATACGAAAATAGCAATGGCGAGGGGATCTTGGGTGAACTGAAGGATTATGAGTTTTTTTCTTTTTTCTATGCCCAAATGTACGAGTACTTCACCGGCTAATGGAAATGGAGAGCAAGGTCAATGAACATGACATCGTTCAGATTAAAGGAGAGGGTTGCTTTTTATTCCAGTAGTTAAAGGATGAGGTCTAGAGGGGAGGATTTCGAGCGAACGTAATTTTATTCCGAAAATTAAATAAGTGTATCTTATGGAGGTTCATTGTTGCTCCGGATGAGTGACTTGAAGTTGAAAGATATATTCGGTAAGAGTGCTGTTTATATTCCCAAAGAAAACACGGTTAGATCAATTACCTAATTTTCGTTAAGGTTCGCAGTAAGTTGCTTCGTGTAGTCCTAGTCAGCGGGATTGGCTTTTGGATGCTGTTTTTCGTATGCTTCCTACATCCCAAATGCGCACATTATTGTGTCAAAATGTTTGGGGGAGTTGTTTGTATGCATTTGAATGGATAAATCGAATACGCTTTCATTTTCTAACCAAAAACCTCTTGCACTAAGCCCTCATTATTCGCCTTTGTAAAGAAGTAACTTGCACTATCAATAGCTCGACAAATCAGAGACACACTTGCATATACAGGGTGTCCCATAATTCACGCAAAATGTAATTTTGATAGAAAATACCGATTTCTAATTAGAAAGCTTAAAATTGTTATTGATTCATAGAGTATGCCGATTGGGGTTGTGTATGGAATACCACATCGGACAAATGGCAGCCACGGCTTTGCTGGCAAGTACGTACTCTTTTTCTATGTCCGTTTCTCAGAAATGTGCCTGAAATTCATTAATGCACCCCCCAATTTCCACTTTCCAGGCGTTGGTGGCCGTGGGCTTGTCCGACCTTTGACTCCAAAAGAACCCCAAAAGAAAAAAGTCGAATGGCGTTAATTTTGACGATTAACGAAGCAATCAAGATGAAAATGAGCTTCATCACTGAAGATGAGTTTGTTCCAAAAATCAGCATCCACTTGTTGTTGTTCTAAGATCCATTCAACGCACTCTCATCGTCTTCAGTTCTTCAATTATTTGAACTTGTAAGCATGAAGTTTCAAGTCTTTCGTGAGAATTCGCTGTCGAAATGCCCAATTCTTGACTACGGTGCCGAATTGACTCGCGAACTACTTCGATGTCTTCTGTTGAACGACTTGTGACGGGACGGGACACCCAGAGTGTTTAAGATCAGTAATTGATCCAGTCAACGGAATTTTTCAATTATTTTCTTCATGATTTTAAATCACTATGACGGCTATATTTTGTACGAAAATTGCCGACTGTAGGTGGCAAACCTTCATTATTTTTTTAAATATTGCTCAACAATGAAAATGCGTTGTTCTTTCGTACAGCGCTCCATTTTTATTAACCAAAAACTGACAGCTGTCACATTTTAATCTTTTTTTTCCGTTGCCATCACTGTACTATTAAATGGCGCGAAATTAGAATTTTGCGTGAATTATGGGAGACCCTTTATATGGGGAGTCTAGAAAATTTTTTTAAGAATGCGAATCAAAACAGATCCATTACAATGCACTTCACCAAGGAGAACCGGCCCAGTGCTACTCGTAATTTACCTTCCACAATGCAAACCTGTTTTGAAAATAGTCCCCAAACACAATTTCCTGTAAACCCTTAAGCCCATTTGTGTCGCATGGCCCAACCGATTTTGTATTCTCTTAAAGTGATACGAAAAACCGTCACAAATTGCTGTACAATTTTCGTGAGGAAAAATTTGTAAGGTCCTCTTCTCCCACTACTTGGCTAAACAATCACATGAAAGCATATACCAACTCTAATGAACCCGAAAGCATTTTGCTCCGAAAAATGCCACCCACTTCACATCCAGCCATCAGGCAACCGTGCCGGGGAGCTATGATAAATCCAGTTACCAGTTACCAACCGGATGATAGCTTAATCTCCGGAAATGTGGAACACGTTAAATCATAGGGAATTAACCTTGTTCGCTGCTGGAGCGGAATTAAAAGTCAAATTTTCCCCCCGCCGCCACGGGTTTGTGTTTGGGAGAATGTGTTCTTGTATATAGGTACTTGTGTACGTACGCGACGTGTACTGGTAGCGAACATGCTCATGGCGGGATGGGGGTTGTTTTTGTTTTACTTTCATAATATCCAAGAGCACTTATGCGGAGTACATGATGCAGGTGCTCGAGAAAAAAAATCACACAAAACGCGCGCAGAAGAGTTTTAAGCAGCGGAAATCTCCTAACACAGAGACCGAGTCTGGAAAACAATCACAGGATTTAATTAAACCCACAGGGCTGCCGGGCGAGTGTGTGTGTTAACATCGCCGCCATTAGTACAGGGGTAGTGTATACTCTGGCCGACTGAACGCAGCAGTGCGGGTGTAATGAGGTGAAATTAAAAGTGGGCTGCTGTACGAATGCACTTTGAATTCATACTTCTACCCATCAGGATGGAGGGTAACTGGAGATGAGGCGAGTCTGTTAGTCTATACCTGCCTCTTTGCAGTGCAACAGTTTCAAATGTGCTCACCTCAATATTTTGTGCGCTGAAATGTTGTCGGCACATAGCCCTTGGGGAGTACTATAAGCGCGCAGGTGAAATATGTCTCGGAACACCTTGAAAACGTGAAAAGAGGGCAAGTCAAGGATGAAAGCATAGAGAAACATTACATGTTCTCCACAGGATTCAATTCCACTGGGAGATAATGTTGTTTTAAAGCAGACAGGGCTTTGTGTGTGCGTTTGTCTACATGTGTGGCATAGAGTGAGTCACACTAACCCTTTTAACCGTCAGTGGGGGCACAATGACGTAGGTGGATATTTTATAAGCTGTCCTTAATGGAGGCGGTGCGGTATAACATTACAGGGACGCACACTTTGGGAGTAGTACTTAGGGTTGTCGGTTGACTATTAGAGGGTGTGCTTGTCTAATTTGTGATGCTGCAGACAGTACAAATGCTAATTGAGGCTCTTTCGTTATTCTCGCCTTTTTAATGGTTTTGTCTGCAAAAATATTACGTGCTTACAGAAACTGTCTACAGAAAATTAGTTCTAAGAATTCATAAAGTTGGAATACATTTTCATGGAAAATTGTGTTATAAAAAGCGTGTTTTTATTTAATTTCTTTTATTTATCTGGGTGCGAATCATAGAGTCAAAACAGCAATGCCTATAACGCGCTCGACAATTGACTCAAACCGAGTGCGATTTTTGCTCGGTTAAAAAAATATGGGTTAAGATTAACGAAGTTTTTGTTGAAAGAAACGAGTACTCGTTGTTAAATACTACCTAAAGGATTAAATGCATACTGTTAAAAAAAACAGACTTTATGTGTTGTTATCACACCAGTTCCACAATTAATATCAACCAAACAGAATAATTTGGTTAAACTTTACAGAGTTAGTTTGCTTTTTACGAGCGAGAAAATTTGGAGGGAAAAATGATAAATCGGTCAAAACAAGTTAACTCGGTTATTTTTAAACCTTTAGGTAACTCAGTGAACTATATTAACAGTTTTAATTGGTCGTTTTCAACCGAAACTTTATTGATTTTAAATAAGTGATTTTTCTGCTTCGGCTCTATCAAAAATTATTTATGTAACTACGTGCTCTTGAGAGCGTTTTGACCTTTGATACTAAAAAATGATCTGAAGCTTCAACTGCAACCAGTTGAGTAAGTTATCAGTCCACAATTCAATTGTGATCTTATAATCCAGCTAGGTCCCAGCTCCCAGGTGTATCAAAAGTTTGCAACATTTCTGACCAAAGTCTCATCTTAGAAATGAAGCAGGGCATACGTGAAACAGTTATTCGGGTGACTTATATAAAGCTCATAATAAAACAAATTGAAAAGTATGGAAAAGCTCCTTATACAGACATTTAGTACACCAGATCATACAAAAGAACTTACAGAAAGGCCACAATTTGCCCACTAAAAGGACACAAAATCTCATTCCTCTTTTTCTTGGCCTAATTCACTACATAAAGTAAAAACTTTATAAATTTGGCAAAAAATAAACATCTTTATCTGAACTAGGTTAATTTGTTATATAGATATTTATATTTATATTTAAAAAAAAAATTATTGTTAACTAGTTTTTAAAAGTTCGCGCCATTTTTTCAAGATAACTTTATAAAATTTTCAAAAATGTACAATAATGATAAATAATATTTATCATAAATAATTTCATTCGTTACCATCTTAATATTTAAATTTATATTTTAAAAAAATTGTAAAGTTACCGTATTTTGAAAAACTAGCGAATTTTTCAAAATAACTTTATAAATTTTTCGAAAACTAAATAATATTTATCATACATAATTTCATTCGTTACAATCTTTACATTTAAATTTATATTTAAAAAAAATTTCAAAATAACTTTATAAATTTTTGTAAAACTAATTAATATTTA